>CM031243.1:339081156-341481156 GCA_018340775.1 Taxus wallichiana var. yunnanensis | reverse complement strand
TAGCTTTGGAAAATGTTTAGAAAATCAACGTAACATTCATATAAATTTTTGAAAATCCAAAAACATTTAGATATGTTAGTTGAGAAAATCAAAACATTCACATAAGTTTCACGTAAACCTCCAAAACAATAAATCATTGTCTCAATGTTGTCTTGCAAATGTGTAAAGGGAAAAATTGCAAGTTTTCAAGCAAGACAACTTTCTCCTATCTCAAATTTTCCATGTTTTGATCATACTTGTTAACCAAAATAAGCTCCCTCTTATTTTGGGTTAACTAGCTTCCTTTTGTGCCTCATTCAAATTTTTACACATTTTAGGCACTCAAAATTTTTGGGTATTACTTCATCAGATAGGATTTTTCTTCCCCTTTCCAGAAAGGTAAATAAGTCCTCCTAACTCCTTGTATTTTTTTAGTTATGGCTTGGCGGAGTTTGGAGGGGAAATTTTCTCTAAGCGAGCCTGTGAAGCTTAGGAGAGTTTTGTGCCAGGAAGGCTCGGGCCGGTGGAGCGAAGTTGGAAAATTTTCCAAGGAAATTGGTGGGTTGGCGGAGGTGTGGAGAGAAAGTTGGAACTTATCCCTTTTGGGGTTAAAAGGCACAAAGACAAATTTTGGCCCGTAGGCCCGCCGAAGGAAGGAAACGGACTCGCGGGGCCAGGGAGAAAATTTCGACACTTAGCCTTTTTGGCTAGAAACTCAAAAGTCAAAATCTAGCCCACAAGCCCACAAAGGAGAATGAAGAAAAATTGGTTAAGGCCTGCAACCAATAGGAGAGTGCCACATGTCATCAAAGTGGCGGACCTTGCCAAGAAGTTTGGGAAAAATTCCCATTTTCGTGAAATGGGCAAAATGTTATTCTGAAGCCTGCGGATGAACAAGAAAGTGCCATGTGTCATCGAGGTGGTGGGGGCACGAAGATTTTGGGGAAAATTTTCCCAATCTGAAAAAAGAGGGAAAAAGGTCAAATTTTGGCCCACAGACCCGAATTTTGCCCTAATTTTGCCAGTTTTGCCCTAAATCTTCAAGAGGCCATTTCTTTCTATCTAGATCTCAGATTTTCATGTTTTTGGTATCAATGGAAATCTGGTGAAATTATCCACACAATGGACACTTCAATTTTAAATTTTAATGGATTTTTGTTGGAGAAAATTGAGAAAAATTCTCTAACATGCAAAAAAATGAAAAAAATTTCCCTCGACTCTACTCCAATGTTCTCCTGCCATGTGGATGGCTCAAAGTGAAAAGCACATAAGGTGATCTAATGGTCCATATTCAAACTGGAAATGTTTGTAATGGTTTTTGGTTTTTCCCACCATGGTCATTTTTCTAGCAAAAGAGGAATCAAACGGTGTGAAATGATTGGATTTCGATTGTAACTACTTCTTGGTCATTTGGGGAAGTTGTAAACCCCTTGCATGCTATTTCTTGTCCTATGAGAGTGATTTTACAGGTTGGAAATAAAATTTGGAAACTGGAAGCACGTTTTTGTGAACAGAGGACAAAAACAATTGTTAGTCTTCTTCTATTCTCCTCCTCTGTATTTTTCTTCTATTCCCACTCATTGTACAAGTTTCAACTCTGAGATCAATAAAAAAGGAATGAATTTTATGTCCCCTCGATGGAAAAATCGATTGGTGATTTTTGACCAGTGTGTTTTATTTTGTCTTGTGCTCAGAAATTGTAAATTTGTCTTTCTTCTATTAATTAATTCATGTAATGAAACTTTCAGTTAATGTGTGTGGACATCTGACAATCTACCCACAACATTGATTTCCCCCTCCTTCATTCTCACTCCCTCCCCTTTCTCAGATTGATTTTTGTTATAGCAAGGAGTTGCTATTATTGCCATAGGGACAATGGAGTGTTCATGTGGATCTCTGGTTGAAAACCACCATAAATCCACTTTGGTTTTACATGCTAAACAATGGGAGCTGCACCATTCAAATGTAGAGGGACTTAGATTCCCATAGTGTTGGCCTAAAATCCACAAATTTGTCCACAAGACAAATTTTCTCAAAGAACACTCGAGATAATACTAAAAACAACGAAAATGTTTTAAAAACATCCCACAACAACAAAGTAGTAGTTTTATTACTTTAATTGTTATTTTGTTCATAGTTTTGGTTGCATTACTTTTTCATCTTGCATATTTTAAATTGGATCCATTTGCTTACTTAGATTGAGTGTTACTTTAATCTATTGTGTATTGCATTAAGTTCATTTTATTTTTCATACTTGGTACATAATTGTGTTGCTTTGATTAGATTTGATTAATGTGTACTTTTTATTTACTTGTATGCTTTGTTTTCATCTCATCATCATATCTATACATCATATATCAATAAATGCTAAGCTACATCATCATAAAACTAAAAATTAAACATGTATGTTAAGCTAACATCATATAATATCACCAAGAGGGGCAAGAGGGATCACCTTCTATCCCCCCTCAAACATAGACCATAATAAAAATGTGGATTAAACATGTTATCTCATAAACACAATGTGATAAGTAAACACAATCCATCATCATCATAAATCCATATAAATATAAATGTCCATGTACAAAACAATGTGTCTCGATATACATTAGATATAATGAGCCATCATGGGCATCTATACAAAAATGTGCCTTCATCACGAGGCATAATAAAAAATAATACATAAGTACATCCATATAAAAAATGTGCCTTCATATCGAGGTATACATCAAAAAGAGATACATCTGATATAATAAAAAGAGTCAACCATGACTCTCGCCTACCTCTAGACTACCCGGCTTATTTCCAAGAGGTGGCATCTACTATGAACCCTATGATGGGGTAGATTTTTGTGGACATATGATGGCGGCACATGATGTGCTAAAGGCATTTATACTAATCTCACATATTGAGATGTTCTCTATGATCTAGATCTAGATCTCTACTACCGAGAATCTTACCGTAATATAGATCCCTCTCGACTCTACCGGGACAACTCCATGATATAACATCTTGTAGTAGGTAGCCTCACATGTAATAGAAAAACTCTCAAGGGATGAGTCTTGTACTCCGGATGTTGATCCTACCTACCGGAGTGCATCACACTCTACTCTCACACTGGCTAACTCCGATTATAACTGGGTCATCCATGTGGCTAGCTGATCTCTCTTCACCATCACCCGATCCTCTCAATGGTAACCTAAATTTATTTTGAGACCACCTATTGTAATCTCGCCTCAAGGCAGCTAGCTCACGTGTACTCTATATAATCTGCCTTGTGGAGATCCCAGGGAAATATGTACTCGATCTCCATCCTCCTCCTGGGACTCAGTGGTGGGGTCCCCCATCCATCTCCTCAACCTCCTCCATCTCCACCATCCCATCCAACTCCTAGTGGACTATGTGGTGGACGCATATGTGGTGGTGATAGGGGCAATGTAATGGAACTCGTACTCTATCAATGTGTAGGAATCGACCAACCGGTATATCAAAGACCCAATCTACCATAGTTCTAGGCCTCGTGGATATATCGATGCCTCGGCTTGAGCCACTACCTATGCACCTACCTATTCCCGACCTATAAGATCTGGGGCCCCGTAAGCCCCGCACTATTATTGCAATCCCATCTTATATGGTTGTTCTGTGATATAGTAAGCCGTCGTGGTAACAATGTCATGTACCATACCGGATAATCTCGAGTCTCCCCTAGATCTACTATCTGTGGCCACTGGACCTAATGCAAAGGTGGGACCACCTGTGTGAATCTATACATTATTTGTTATAACCTAATTTGAGGCCCAATGTCAAAAGTCTCACTGCACCTGCACCCGTACCACATCACATCTCCAGGAATCCCCTTGATGAAGCCAAACCGCACTAAAATTTTTCCACTCGGTAACACTCAATAATTTTGTCCCTACTCCTAATAATAAAATGATCAAATCTTGTTGTGCTTATCTTGGTCGCATCCTTAGGCCACCGATACAATTTATAATGCCTCCATGTAATCATGTGAAGTTGAATCTCATCAAATGCTCACCTATAATAAGGTATGTCTCCAGTGTGCCCACGTATGTCCTCGCCAACTAGTACCCAACCCATAATGGATGGCTCACCGAGAGCCCTAGCTCGTAACACTCCTAATGGGTGCCCTATGGTGATATGATCCCAGGCCCATATATGAAGTAGTGTAGCTAGACCCACATTCCTCTAACCGTGGTATGCTTTAAAATGTAAATCAAAATAGAAATGGGCTAGTAAGAATTGCCCCCAGTAGTAAACCTCTTCGTTGATAACCCCATGTATCACTCCAATCAGACCAAGGGATAATCGTGCACTAGTCATATCAAGCAGCAAGATGCCACTAACAAGAGCCATCAAATATGCTAGAACCTATGAAATTCGATGATCAACAAAGCATCTGGAAATTTTAACTGACATACCTCAGCGGGGTATGTCTGCTACACCGTACATCTCGCAATACTCAATAATATGGCCACGATCGCCATCATAAGTAAGCAACTATCTCCGGATTGGCACTCTCAAAATGTTCCACACATCCTCTAGAGTGATGGTCATATTTCCCATCATAAAGCAAAAATTCTAGTTCTCACTCCACCATCTCTCAGCTAGGGCTATCAAAAGACTATTGTGTAGTGTAATTTGTGGCATATGAGCTACATGTGAAAGATTCATAACATCTAATGTCATCTCTAAAAATATGAGATCACACCATGAGAAGGTAGCCTCATAGGCCCATAGTCATCCATGTCACTCCCGCATCTCCAATCTGGGAAGGCTAACATGTAAATCAGTGCAAGTCACTTGTTAATGTCATTTTCTTCTACAATAAACCATTTAAGTTAGTCTATTCATGAGTAACTTCTTTTATTCATGATTGATTTCTTCTAAAAACTCTGAACAAATATTTTACAGCCACACCAAAGTTGACCTTTCACACAAGATGCCCTCGCAGCGCCAACGTGCCCATTGTTGAGCTAGCACACCCCCCAAAGACACCAAGACTCCCTTTCCTACGCCAACATTTGCATTTTCACACATATGCGCCCCCTTATTCCCCCTATCCATTTCTACACCAAAGTGCATCATTTTTATGCCAAAGTGTGCCCACACCTACGCTTTTTCACACGGACATGCCCCTAAGCATGCTTGTGCATCCCAAGGGCCATGTTGGTGTTGCTGCACCTTTTTATAACCTAATAATGCTATTAAAAGTAACCAAAAATGAAAATTTTTACTTTGTGTACCTGTAAGTCATCCTCAAAAAGCCTCATGTAATCTTGAACTCGGTTTTCATGGTGTCTACGGTTCTGAATCCTTGCCATTCCTCTCACATGTCATAGCAAAATCAGTAAAAAAATTGGTAAAGGTGGGTACCAAATAACTAGCCGCGAAGTTTATTTACCCCCATGGCTTAGTATTTGTACCCGCTTTGACCCCCATGACATTTTTCACACCCCGAGGCACCGTGGAACCATCGTGGTTATTCCTAATTATTTTACCACTCGTTGTGATGGTGTTTTTAATAAATAATCATTTTTTCACCTGCTTTCGCTACATCGATGGCATGTTTTTACATCCCAAAGAACCCTTTCTACTACTTGGGGCATATTTTTACTTTCCAACATTTTTGGAAATTTACACGTACATGGTTATTCTTCTAACTAATTTTCGTCTAAAAAACAAAAACCCAAAAAAATTTAAAAAATCAAAAAAATTGGTAAAAATTCACAAAAATCCAAAAAATTGTAAAAATTCAAAATTGGTAAATAACATGCACACGATAAATCCTGTATTTAATACATTATCCTCGAACATCGAAATTTCTCCTACAAAACATATTTCTTGCGTTTTACTTGTTCTTGTCACAACAACTCACAAATCACTTTGATCCACCTCCATTAACAAAGTTGGCTTTCTTACTATGTTGGTACTCTCGTGCAACAATGAGTTGTCAGAGACTCTGTCATGCACATGAATGGTTTTCATGGGACTCCCTGTGTCCTCTCGTTATTCCCCTCGCATGTATCCTTGTTTGGGGAACCATTTTTAACCCTTTTCATTAAAACACGAACATTCGGGAACTGAAGCTTGATAACAAAAACATTGGTGCAACTGTCTTGAACGTTGTTTGTTTGATTAGGTTTGATTAGGTTTGATTGTATGCATTTCTCTATTATGTTAGTTGGTTTAATTTCTTGTATTGCATTGCATTATGAATGTTGCGTGATGTTCCACATTTTTAGCAATGAACAAATGTTAGTATTGTAGGTTTTCATGTTATTTTACACTTTTGTTGTATGCGTTTATTTTAATAAGGGATGATGATGTAGATCACGAGAAACATGATGAAATATAATTGTTTATTGAATGATTGGATGCAAAATATATTCCTATATTCTTCATTATCATGTCTTATCAAAATTCATTTTTCTTCCAAAAACACTTGGGGCAATAAAAAAATCATTTTTATCCCTACCATATTTATTCTATCTATTTCCTTAAAAAAATTGATTGTCGATTCACATCTTCTATCACCCCATCAACACTCAAGGGGGCATCCTTCATTCTTATAATTTATCTTTAAAATTTACTTTTTAATGCTTTTCTATTATGGTTGAAGTGACGTCACTTACTTCACCTCAAACAGGGGCAAAAATCTACTTACGCATTTTTATTGCTAAAAGTGCACTAATTACCCTCATTCTTACCATTTCTGATAATTAATTAATATTTCCCTCTATTTTATTTAATTAATGACGCTTTGTTGATTAACTAGCCTCTATCACACTCAATATCAATTAACGACACATCTTTAGTTACAATCCTCTTTCAGGCAAACAATTAGTGATTATCAGCTAATTAGGCCTATTTACCCTTGTTTTGATCAAAAAACCCTATTATTAGTTAATACCCCTCTTCTAACCATTCAAAATCACCCCATTTCCCTCCAAGACATCTCAAAAGGCTTCAAAATCTTATCCTAGCCTCTTAATTAATCCTAATTGGTCAATTAAGGCACCTCACATGCTAATCACTTGTTAATTTCACTAATCATGATTAACAAGCCTTAATCTACTTTATTATTTTAGTCCCACATGCACCAAGATGCAAGATTTACCCAAATAGAAATCTATAAAAAGGACCAAGCTCCTACCTTCAAACTTTACACCATACTTTGAATAATATTAATCATATAAGACATATGATCAAGAGCCTTACTTCCATTGATGGATTAGCTTACTCAATCTTTGCATCCAATCTTCATGCTTGGTTAGTAAAGGAATATCTAATATGGCCTTGTAGCCATTGTTAGAGAGATCCTTTCACCATTTTGAAGTAGCAACAACCCAATTTGATTTTCTAGTGGTCTTTATAGGTCCATTTTAATTAGAAATTTGCACTAAGTAGGCATGCTTTAACTTAGATTGATTGATATCATGTTAGTGTTCTTAAGCATCACAATAAGATAAGATCTTGATGTTACTATTGTTAATTCCTAACTTTTCCAATATAATATGTGGTGTTAGTCTAGTTATTTACCTTAGCAAGAGTTTTGGTAGTGCACACTGATTGAATCAAAGTAGAGGAAAGTGTGTCACTAGAGGTGTTAACCAATGCAATTTGGCTAGAAACTTTAGTAATATATCCACTTTGATAAAATGGGAATATTATGCATGTGAATGGTTTTCTCTTTGTTGTGTTTGTGTTCTATGCAAAACATTGATGTCGTTGAGAAGAGGCTACATTGTAAAAATTGATATTCTTAATTATGTCGGTTTGTTAATGATTATTAAATGTCGGATCTGTGAATAGGTTGATCATGTGCTTGTTCTTTGAAAATAATTTATCTACTATTTTTTATTTTCTGCTCTTCTTTTACAACTCTTCTAATTTTTTCAAAGTTGAAACAAAAAATTGACGTAAAAATAGAAAACTCGCAATATGTATATTTTTTTATTTTTCTATTTTGTATGTGAATTGTGGATATCATGGAAAAAATGGAGAGATGGGATGGGAATAATGCAGTGGATGGTTAATGTCACCAAAATCACATGATATTTAGTCTACAATTCTATTGACAACATGTAAGAATGGGTGAATGATCAATAATGGCATGTGTATGAGGCCCGTTGTACATAGTCAGTTGTGTTAATCTGTTTGGATGAAAGACAAACGAATGGAAGGAAAACGAGAGGTCCAAGGGAACTTTCTCTTATACTAGATGTAGAAAATTAACAAGGTTTCTCTTAATAGGATTGGTCGATTACAATTCAATTTATTCATAAATAGATAATTACATTTATATGCCTCTTAATCTCCTAATAACAAGGAAATATGGTACATCTCAAATCTCATGAATATCTCACCCAATGCCTAACATCTCTCTCAATACCTAACGCACTCTCTTGACGTTATCCCTATGATTTTTTGAACAACTCATTACACATACACTAGAATATTACACACACACACACACACACACACACACACACACACACACACACACACACACACACAATAATATTATTCCTCACTCACAATAATATTTATAACATAACTCGCATTAATTCCTACATGTTAGTACTAACTCACTTATTTTTCTATCAATTAATCATGATAATGGAATCAAGATTTGTGAGAAGGGTTGGTTTTTTTGAAATCGGTGAAGTGGAAGGGAAAGCAACCTTTTCTTACCAGCAAATAAGGCACATTCTTTGCATGTTATAACCCATGTATGAACATTATTGAATAGTGTGGGCCAAAAATAGTCAACCCTCATGATCTTTATGGCTAATTATCTAAGAGAAAATGGCCACCAACTAGAAATTCATGGAATTCACCAAGAATTCTCTCAATCTGATCCCTACCAATGCATCTCAACAAAACTCACTCTAGAATTTTCTTGAAGAGAACACCATCTACTAAAACATAAGGAATGGACTAAAGCCTAAAGTGTCTCCTCTTTGTTTTATACAAACCATTAGGATACACACTAATATCCAAGAACCTTGTCATATCAATAAAATATTTGTTTCCATTAGGTGTGCATGCTATCAATGGCTCCTCCACTTCATTCGAGGCATAAGTGGCTTCTTGGTCTTAGTTAGCTTTCATAGCTATCTCGCTCACAAAACCTCTTCCTCTAATCAGCTTATTATATTTTATTGTTACATAAAATTTAATTATCCTATCTACCCATCCATCTCTTCTCACTAACTTTTGCCCCCATTATGAAATATATCACGCTAGGATGAGAAACTAGCACCTTGATATGATTTTTGGCGAGCATATGCTTGAATTTTTTGAGATCCCTCATGACTATAAGATATGCTTATCTATGTAGTTATACCTTAACTCATATTATTTTACTATTTGACTAAAAATGGAAATTATATGCTCCAATCCTTCTTGGTTTTGTTGAGTTAGAATGCTTCCACACTACTCTCAACCCCATAAGCATACAAGATAAAATATTTTTCATAATTTGGGTTAATGAGGGTGGGATCTTGAGTTATTTCCTCCTTGATATTATTGAAACCATGTTTACCTTCATTATTTCAATTGAAAGGATAATATTTCTTAATCATCATGGTAATACTATTGACTACTCCTGCAAATTTAGGAATGAACTTCCTTAAAAAATTAATCTTTCCAAGAAAATATTGCAATTATTTCTTATGTACTTGGAAAAGACATAAAGAATAGCTAAGATCCTATCGGTGTCAATAAATATACCATATTTAGATACTATATGGCCCAAGATTTTACCTTTTGGTAAAACAAAGATGCATTTCTTTAGATTGAGTGATGCCCGAACACTCTACACCTTTCAAAACCTTCTCAAGATGTTTCATGTGATTTTCATCCACCTTTAAGAAGGCTATGATATCATCCAAGTATAATAAAAATAAACTTGTTTATGAATCCCTTAAAATAAAAATCCATGGCCATATGAAAGGTAGCACTAGCATTAGACAAACCAAAAGTAATTTTCTCATAGGCATATGTTCCCCATTTAGTAGTAAAATTTGTCTTATACTTATCTTCTTCTTTAACCCATATTTGATTGAACCCAAAATATCCATCCAAAAGGGAGAATCTTTTATCCCCTACTATTGTTTGTAAAATTTTATCCATGGAGGTTAATGGATAGTGATCTTTTAACGAGGCTCTATTCAAATATATAAAATCGAAACACAACCTAATAGCCTCATTCTAATTCCTAATAGGAACAAGGTTTTCCACCCAAGAAGAATAATTTATTGGGAATATGATCCTATATTCAATGAGTTTTAAAACTCCTTCCTCATTAGGGGTTCAATATTGGGATTGACATGCCTTTTATTCTATCTATAAAGCTTAACATTGGGGTGAGATCTATAGCATGTTGTATAGCTTTAGAATTAAAACCCTTAATATATTCATAAATCCATAAAATAATAACATTGTATTACTTACATAAGAACAAAAAACTTACTTTTTAGTTTCATCACATACCCTTCCAAGAAATAACTCCTTATCTTAGGCATTCATGACCTTGTGATAGTCTTTTTCTCTAGCTATCATGTTTTTTATCCTTTGAACTCATCATCAACATTGAATATGATTTCAAGTGTAACCAAACCTCTTGTTATTTTTTAGTTCTCAATTGGATAACATGATTCTCATATCCCTATTGCAACCTTGATTGCAACTTGGATGATAATTACTCTTGGAGTTTTTTGAATTTTATGTGTGAGATTTGCGGTCGTTTGTGTCGGATCCTCCTGGTCCAATATCCGCTTCCCCTCTCGAAAGGCTCTGGTGATACCTTGTTATGGGTCCCCTAGCTCATGGAAATATGTTTTCGCTAGGTCCGCTAGGTGTGACAAAACTGTGAAATTGCAAGTTACATTATGGGATGTGGCATTATCTCTGCTGATACCTTCTCAAATCACGAATGCTACTCTAACATTGAGGGACGTGTCTCGATTGGTAAACTAATGGGCCCAAGAGCCCCTTTAGAAGATATTATAAAATGGGATCATATTAAGTAGGCCCCTTATGGACCCCTTGAGATTATGGACCCCTTGAGATTGCTTCCATGCCAAATGGCTTTATCCTTTTACCTTTGGACACAAGTAGGAATTTGTCGAGTTCTTCTTGGGGACCCTAGTTCTTTGGACAACATGGTTTCTATCTCTAGAAATGGTCTCCTCATTTCAACCCTTGTACTAAAGTAGTGACGCATGCTCTAATTTGGGTTTGACTGCCAAGACTACCACTCAAGTTTTGGGATGCAGTGGTGATTGAAGGTATTACACTTTCCTTAGGTTCCCTTATTGCAGTTGATCAAGATACTAAAGTGTGATTGAGACTCATTCATGCTCGATTCTGTGTAAATGTTAATTATGTTAGTAATCCTCTACCTAATTCTATTGATCTCCTCTCAAATTTTGGTACTTAGACCCAACCCATTGAGTATAGATATGTGCCACAAGATTGATCCATTTGAAATAGCATTGGCCATAGAGCCCTTGCTTTTCCCTCTAACCCTGCTCCAAAAGAAAAGGGCCCTATGCTCTCTCCTAAGAAGAAAGGGAAGTTTATCCCCAAAGTTTCTCTAGAGGTGGGAACTTCTAATCCTTTTGAATCTCTAATGGAAGATGGCAATATATTTCCCTCATAGGAATCCCCTTTCCAGCCTGAATCTATGGTTCCAGTGGACTTCCCTACCCCTTCTCCCTCTTCCCCTTCACTTTGATACTTCCTTGACCTTCCCCGATTGTTGATCCTCCTCCTTTGTTTCCCCAACCCTATGAGGATGGGGTCTCTGCAAACCCCACTTCCCCTACTCACATTTCCCATTTGGAAGAAAATATATCTTTGTCCTCTCTTTCCTCTTTGGTGATTGAAGAGTGTAGCCCGCACAAAATAACTAGAAGCAACTATAAAAAAATGGGATCTGGGACTTAACAAAAAGAATGGAAGACCTTCCAAAATAGTTAAGATTCAACTTGAAACTGTTCAAAATATTGCTTAGGGAACTCAAGGTACTCTCTCCATTGAGTTTGGGGGGAAATTCAAACCTAAGAAATGAATATTATTTCTTGAAACATTAGGGAGTCAATTCCCCCATTACAAAGGAGTTATAAAGGAAATCATATTGAAACGTTCTCCTTATATCATCATGTTACAAGAGAAAAAAATCAAAGAGGATAATATTATACCTTATATTTGGTCCAAAGCCTCCTTTTCCTCCCATGTTTTGGCTAGTAATTCTGGAGGGATTTGTACCTTTTGGAATATTTTTATCATTTTTGGTGAATGCATCGTTAATACACCCTATTTCTTGGGTGTCTTCTTTCAAGAACTTGGTTCAAACTTGGGTTGGATTATAGTCAATGTTTATGCTCCTAATGTGGAATCACAAAGGGATAACATCCGGGAAGCTCTACTATATTTCAAAAATATTTGCAAACATCTACCTTGGCTCATTGTTGTGGATTTTTAACACCGTCTTTTTCCTTCTAAAAAACATGGTGGTTCTCCACTAGTTATAGTACTAAGGAATCCATTTCCAAATTCATTAGGCGGGGTGAGTTTATTGATTTTTACCTACATGAAGCTTCTTTTACTGGTCAAATATAAGATTAGTGATTAATCATATCTAAATTTAGTTGGATAGGGTTTGTCATCACCAATCCGGCACTATGATAATTCTTCACCAGAACTCCTCATGCTATGATTATTTACTAATGCACAAACTTTTAGTTTGTGAGATGGAATCTAGAAGCACAACAACAAACATAACACAGAATACCATAGACTATGATAAGAAGGAATGATGATAAATCTGAAATATAAGTGTAAATTATAATATCAACATGAAATTGTTACAATCTCACCCATGAGGTACTTCAAGTGTTACTGACTTCACTTGCCTTCCAACAATAACTATGGGAAAAACTTCACAATTACACTTCTTAATGGCTTCTTTAACACACCTTCAAATTGATGGCTTCCTTTACACACTTACAATATTTCTCACTACTTCCTTCTATGCTAAATGAGGGGGGTGGCCTCTTTATTTATAGGAATTCAGGCTTATCCATCTTATCTCTAAGATAGGATAGGAAATCTCTTCCAGCCAATCATATTTCATGCCTAAACTCTTGCCTTTACATGTAGGCTTATCTTCTAAGATAAGATAAACCTTATCATCTCACATGGGTTCCACCTTTTTAGACTTTTCCACAAATAAAATACACAAAATATTTATGACATCACTCTTTGTCCTTATTACAAATATAATATTTCTAATTCCTAATCATGTAGACCCTACTTCTCTACTTATCCCAACTTTGACATTTTAACATTACCGGACCACTTACAACAAATATTTACTTTTTACAACATTCCTATTATACTTTGACTGTTACCGTACTCTACATTATTGGCGGCACATCGACAAATGCCATTATATTCTATTGACGCTACTACTAATTACACTTAACAACATCCTATTCCTAATACATACATTAATGAAATAGAAATTACGGAGGAAAATTTTAGTGTCGACATCTTCCCCCTTCCTAGCTTCTACTCCGTCCTCGGAGTAGACTATTCTGGTGCTTGGAAAATCTTCAACTTGTCATGGTTGACCCATTTCATAATGGGAGTGCCATCCAATTCCTCCAGTCGGTACGTACCATTTTCATGCACAACTGCTATTTTGTAGGGCCCCATCCATTTTGGAAGAAATTTTCTCTGTCTTCTTTTTTGTATCTGGAATCATATACTAGAACCAAGTCATTCACATGAAATGGAGACCACCGGATCTTTTGATCAAAGTATTCCTTTTGCTTCGTTTTCTTATTATAGTTTGTATCCTTTGCTATTTCCCTCATTTCCTCTAGCAAATGAAGATGTACCAACCTTTCTTTTACTGAATCACTTTCATCCATCCTTTCATTTTTCATAACTCTCACAGTGGGAATATCAAACTCAATAGGAATAACTGGATCAATGTCATAGGCCAATTGAAATGGGAGTATCCTGTTGCTTGACTTTGATGTTGCCCTATATGCCCACAATGCTGCATGAATCCTTTTATCCCACTTATGTACCTGCAAGGCTGCATCTTTTGCTAGAATTTGACACAACACAAAAAAATTGTTCCACCTGTCCATTTATGCTTGGCTTATATGTTGTTGCCTTCCTGTGTTTAATAGAAAATTTATTGACTAAGGCTTCTACTACCTCATTAATGAAGTGGCTTCCTTGATCTGTTACAACTAGGAATTTTTTCCCTAGCAAGTAATTCCTAAACTTCTTTATAGCAAAAATGATAGCCAGAGCCTCTTTTTCAGTTACAATATAATTTACCTCAGCACTACTCATTTGTCTGCTCCCAAAGTAAACTGGATGATCATTCCCATTTTCATCCTTTTGGCTCAGAGTACTTCCTAGTGTTGCATCTGAGGCATCAGTATACACAATGAATGGTTTGCTCTAATCTAGATTCTTTAAAACAGGTGAAGACACTAGGGCTTCCTTCAGTTGTTCAAAAGCTTCATGCGCCTTATTTTCTGGTTCATAAGTAACATCCTTCTTCAAGAACTGGGTTAGTGGCTATGCAATCTTTGAGAAATTCTTGATGAACCTTCTATAGTAACCCACATGGCCTAAAAATGATCTCAACTTACTTCTATTCATAGGAAATGGTAACTCTTTGATTTTTGAAACTTTATCAGGATCAGTACTAATACCATCTCTAGATACAACATGCCCTAACAAAACACCTTTAGAACATCCAAAGACACATTTTGTAGGGTTTAGTGAGGCTTGTGCTTCATCTAACCTTTGAAATGTTGTCTCCATCTGGTGCAAGTGGTCCATCTTGCTCCCATAGATGCAAAAATCATCCAGAAATACTCTAATGAAGTTCCCAATGTAGGGTTCGAACACCCTATTCATCAAACATTGGAATGTTTTGGAGCATTACACAACCCAAAAGGCATAACTCTATAAGCAAACGTTCCCAAGGAGTGGTGAACGTGGCCTTCAACCGATCTTTCTCTCGCTATACGAACTTGGTTGTAGCCACTATATCTATTAGCATAACTATAACACTCCTAGCTAGCTACTTCGCCTAAGATCCGATCTCGAGAATGGAAGAGGGTAATGATCCTTCTTTGTTGCCTTATTGAGCTTCCCGTAGTCAACACAAATGTGTAGCTTCCCATTCTTTTTTATTGAGATCACAATGGGAGAAACCCATTGTGAATTCTCCACAAAAATATGAATCCCGCATCAAGCAACTTATCTATTTCTTCTTTTACAGCCTCTTGGAAAAATTAGGATTCATTCTATATGGCATTTGCTTTATGGGCTTAACACCATCTACCACTTTCAATAGAATGTTCTACCCAACTTACTTGACAGAGTTCCTTGTAATCAAAAGTGAATATGTGTATGTACCTTCGAAAGAGCTGGAGGTAGGATTCCTTCTCACTCTCCATCACAACGCATCACCAATCTTTATTTGCTGGAGACGATCATCAATTTCTTCTTCAGATAATTTTATGGGGTCATGAGTCGGTGTGACTGGAAGGATATCCATGACCGAAACATCAACCTCACTTTCTTCATCTTTTGTGTCCACTTCACTGGTACTAGAGTAATCAGAGGATGTCCAATCATCAGTTTCATCACTTGAATCGACAGGTTCGCCTTATGATGCCGAGGGATCACGTTTATTTTCACCCTCTCTCTACCACGTCCAAGTGTCATGAAGCCTTCATTCCAATGAGTTTCTTACATGAACTCTCCTTAGCCATGGTCTTCCCAACAACATTGGATACGCAACAGTACCATTTTTCATCACCTGAAAGTCTACCACACATACAACACCCATAACAGATATTGCCACATTTGAAACTACACCTTCTGGTTTAGTTTTTCCCTTATTTAATGACCTTAACATAAGTCTCTGAGGGGCGATCAATTTTAAACCCAACATATTCATTACAAACTTGGTCATTACATTAACTACAGCACCTCCATCAACTAAGACATCATGAATTGAAATACCATTACATAGTACCTCAGCTTGTGGAGCATAGGGATCCGCCTCTGCCTCCAAAACAGGGACCTCAACCTCCTTCCTTCGTCGAGCATTGAGTCCACTTCGCAGCTCCCCGCCTCTTCTCAAAAGACATAGCAAGAGTTGACCATATGTAATATTTGCAGGCCTTTTAGACAGATCTTCTAAGATGGAGTATGGTCCTTGTCCCTGTGAAATCAAAAAATCCTGCACACCCAACTTTCTTCTCCTATGTTTCTTACTAGTTTCTCCTTTCATCTTCTTAGGATCATTTCCATCTTGGTTATCTTTTTCTTTCTTTCTTTTTGTTACAAACACATCTACTTCATTATTTATGCTCTTATCTACTACATCAAAAGAATTCACAGGTGTTTTTCCTTTATCATTATCTCTTGTACTAGATGTAGAAGCTCTATCTGGACAATTATACTTATAATGACCCTTTTTATAACAACCATAACATACAACTTTAGAAATATTTCTTTTTGGACCTCTATCTCCTCCCTGAGAACTAAATTATTTTCCTTGAAGAAGATTAATAGTTAATCGACCCATCTTTTTGAGCAGCATCTTCATACTCGTAGATATACTAGGAGAAAGATTTGTGCTCACCGAGAGTGGTTGTGGATTCTGGACCAAAGGTGCCGGGTGTAGGCTCTACTTTAGCAACAATTTCTTTGGGCTCCTCTTCCATGCTTTCTTCTTGCCTTCGTGCAATCTCCTTTGCTTGTTAAATGGTAGTCGGGTGGTCATACTTCACTCGTTGTCCGATCTCTCGGCTTCATCCCAAGAATGAAGTGCTTACAGAGGAGATTATCAACACCATTCATCAACCCATCCGCTAATCCTTCCTTCCAGATCTCGGGCATCGAGCTTCCTCCTTAGCTCTAGAACACGAGCATGATAATCTCTTATATTTTCCTTTTCTCCTTGGGCTAGCTTTGTGATCTCGATCATGAGATCTGCATATTTCTGTTGTTCACCAAATTCTTCAAGAAAAATTTTAGTTAATAAATCCCATGATTTTTTTACATTTTCACCTAGTGTTTCAAACCACCTAAGTGTTGAACCATCCAAAAAGGTAGGAAAAATTTAGTCCATTGTTCCCTTCTTATAAGGCCATTACAAATACAAGATCATTTAAACTCTTGAATGAAAGAGGAAGCATCTTCATTAGATTGAGCTGAAAATACAGGAATCTTCCCCATTTTCAAAAGTAACCACAGTGAAATACCAACCCACAAGTACAATCAACAAGACTTATGTGCACAAATAATTGGAATCACTATAATAGAAAGTGACTTTACACCTTTCTACAGTAAAATAGAAATGACCATGGTAAACTATGGTAAAACTTGACTTACTACGGTAAAAACTAACTTTACTGTGGTAAACACTATTCACGGTAAAAAGTGAAGTTACTGCAGTAAATACTATTCACGGTAAAAAGTGAATTTACCATGGTAACTACTATGCACAGTAAAAACAAGGTTACTCTCCAAATGATTTCTGACTAAGTGGGAATATCTCTCCAGAAAATCCACCAACGAGAAATGGTCCT
Organism: Taxus wallichiana var. yunnanensis; assembly: GCA_018340775.1. Lineage (NCBI taxonomy): Eukaryota > Viridiplantae > Streptophyta > Pinopsida > Cupressales > Taxaceae > Taxus > Taxus wallichiana. Next base: position 341,463,505 of record CM031243.1, on the reverse strand, counting down.
TAAGAATGAACCAAAATGTCATCACCAATCCGGCACTATGATAATTCTTCACCGGGAACTCCTCGTGCTATGATTATTTACTAATGCACAGATTTTAGTTTGGTGGATGGAATCTGGAAACACAACAACAAACATAACACAAGAATACCATAGACTATGATAAGAAGGAATGACGATAAATCTGAAATATAAGTGTAAATTATAATATCAACATGAAATTGTTACAATCTCACCCATGAGGTACTTCAAGTGTTACTGACTTCACTTGCCTTCCAACAATAACTATGGGAGAAACTTCACAATTACACTTCTTAATGGCTTCTTTAACACACCTTCAAAATGATGGCTTCCTTTACACACTTACAATATTTCTCACTACTTCCTTCTATGCTAAATGAGGGGGGTGGCCTCTTTATTTATAGGAATTTAGGCTTATCCATCTTATCTCTAAGATAGGATAGGAAATCTCTTCCGGCCAATCATATTTCATGCCTAAACTCTTACCTTTACATGTAGGCTTATCTTCTAAGATAAGATAAACCTTATCATCTCACATGGGTTCCACCTTTTTAGACTTTTCCACAAATAAAATACACAAAATATTTATGACATCACTCTTTGTCCTTATTACAAATATAATATTTTTAATTCCTAATCATGTAGACCCTACTTCTCTACTTATCTCAACTTTGACATTTTAACATTACCGGACCACTTACGACAAATATTTACTTTTTACAACATTCCTATTGTACTTTGATATTCACACCGTACTCTACATTATTGGCGGCACCACGCATCGACGGTGGTCTTTGTTATCTTCTATCGACGCTACTACTAATTACACTTAACAACATCCTATTCCTAATACATACATTAATAAAATAGAAATTACAGAGGAAAATTTTAGTGTCGACAGGGTCCTCATATCCATGGATTAGTGACACATTTAAACAATTTCCAACCGGTGGCCCTCCCCAAAGATGCTTCGATCACATCCCCTTTCTCTTAGATACATCGAAGTTTATAAAGACTAAGAATCCCCCCTTTAGATTTGAGTTGGCCTGGCTATATAACCATAATTTGGAAAACCTCATTAAGGATTGGTGGAGAGTGAAAATTCAGGGATCAACTATGTTCATATTTGTGAGGAAGCTTAACTTCATCAAGAAACAACTTAAACTTTTGAAATCCAAAAATTTTGGGGACATAAGAGAAAGGAAACAACAAATCTCCTTGAAGATAGCTAAGGTTTCTACGCATACTAAATTAATTGGTATAACCCCTTCTCTTCATCAATGAGAGTTGAAGTTGCCAAGTGAATTTCATAATACTCTTGTTGAAGAATAAATATATCGGAGGAAAAGATCTAGGGATCTTTGGTTATAAAATGGAGATTGCAACACAAAAAATTTCATGCTACAACTAATAAACATAAGAGCAAAGATAAGATTAAGGAACTCTTAACTATGGAGGGGAACCACTTGACCACCGAGACTAATATATCAACGGAGCTAGTTAATTTCTATACCAATCTTCTCAAGGAGGAAGGTCCCATAAATGATGAGGATGCTACGGAAATGTTATAACACATCATGACGCTGATTACGATGAAATTAATGATAATCTTACTAATCCTTTCCCCCTTGAATAAGTTCATAAAGCATTTTTTTCATGAAAGGGACAAATCACCAAGTCTTGATGGATTTCTGGCGCTTTTCTATCAGTCCTTCCGGAACATTATCAAATCAAGTCTCATTGGAGGCGATCAATGAGTTCCAAGGAAATGACTCTCTTATAAAAGAATGGAACAATACTTTTTTATCTTTGGCCCCTAAAATTCTTGGTCTAAGTTTGTGTCTAATTTTTGGCCTATTAGTCTTTGTAATACCTCCTACAAAATCATTACTAAGATTTTAACTACTAGGTTGAAGCCTTATATGGACCACCTAATTTCGATCGAGTTGAATGGGTTTATTTGGGTCCACCTCATTCAAGGTGGAAATATCATTGTTCATGAAGCTATTCAAACGGCCCAACATTTTAAATCAGCATGGATGATACTTAAGATGGATATATAGAAATATTTTGATAGAGTTAGTTGGTCCTTCCTCTACAGAGTTCTTGAAAATTTTGGCTTCTGTGAGAAATGGTGTACCTGGATTCGAGGATGTATCTCCTCTCCACAATTCTCTATTTTGGTGAATGGTATTCTAGTTGGTTACTTCACTAAATATAAAGGTAATAGGCAAGGTGATCCCCTCTCACTCTTTCTCTTCATTCGATGGTTGATTCATTAAGTACAGCCTTCAGGAGCTATAAAAAATGTTGCAGCCATCTCGGGTTTGAAAATCACCTCCAAGGCTCCTACGGAAACTCATAGTCAATTTGTGGATGATACTCTCCTCCTGGGTGAAGCCTCTATTGTTGAAGCTACAACAATTAATAATATTCTCAATTGTTACCAATCAGCTTCACAACAACTTATTAACTTCGTAAAAGTAGTATTACCTTTATAAATACACCTCTGGTTGGTAAAGAAATATTTCGTTGTATTTTGTTGTAGCATCTCTGATCTCTCTTCCTCCTATTTGGGTTGCCTTATGGTCAAAGGTAGACGGATGAATAATCTCTGGCACTTTGTGATTGAAAGATTCTGAAGAAGGCTGGCAAGGTGGAAGGGATCAATTCGAGACAAGTTCAGTGGTAATCGTAGCTTGTTAAAACAACCCTTCAAAGCCTCCCAATTTTTTTATGTTGTTTCTCAATATGACTTTGATGGTTACTTCCCAAATTGAACAAATTCAAAAACACTTCCTCTGGTATGGCTCTGAAGAATGTAAAAGAATACATCTATTGTCTTGAAATTTTTCCTGCAAACCAATAGTATTAAGGGGGCTTGGTTTGAGGAAAGTGTCAAAGATGAATGAGTCCATGTTGGCTAAGATGGGTTGGGCACTTACCATGAAGGAAAGAACCCCTTGGGTGCACCTTCTTGTCTCCAAATATCTCCCCCTTCTGGAGATTTTTTATCTTCTGATATCTCATGGGTTTCTACCATCTAGAATTCTATTGCCAGTAGTTAGCAACTCCCGAAGACTAGAAATAAATGGTATTTTGGTAACAATTTGGCTATCAATTTTTAGAATGATTGGTAGATTTGTGACAATCCTTTATCACATGATTATTTTTGGGATCTGATTCACCCCTCCCTCTTGGCTATATGTGGCAGGATTGTTAGTGACTACATTAATAGAAATGGTGGCAAGCCTTGCTAGCTCATCCCCTCCTGGGACGAATGTATCTTGATCTAGTTACAATGCATTAATATCCTTAAGGTATTTCTACCCTCGCAATATATCTAATTCTCTCTAGCTCTAGATGTGTACGTTTGTCTAGGCATCCCCTCTGGTTTATTCTCTATCAAATTTACCTATCTCTCACACCCTCACACCTCTTGAGGCCCACCTCTCCATCATTTTGGATCCCTAATGTCCTCCAAAAATTTTATTCTTCTCCTAGCTTTCCTCTAGGATGTTATCCTCTCAAGGGAATCTTAAGTGAAGGGGATTCTCTCTCCTAGTCGGTTCCCTCTCTCTCTTAATGCCTTAGAAGACTTTGCTCACCTTTTCCTTCACTTCCCATTCTCTCATTCACTTTAGTGTCTCTTTTTGGAAAGATTTGGGATTGCATGGGTTCTTCCTTCCTCCATCTCGAGACATTTTCCCAATTGTTCACAAATTTGTTACCCTTTCCTGTAACTTTCTTCTTCCCCATATACTATAGCGCATATGGAAAGAATGAAATATGTGCATATTCAAGGAACAATCTTAAGGTATGTGGAAATTCTTCAATATGGTGTTTTCTCGGTTTGTAGGAAAATTTGAATTGTTGTATCTAAGAGAAGCATAAATAGAAAGTATTCTTAATTATTTCAGAACCTTGTCCTAGACATCTCTTCACCCCCTTGTCCATCCTCCCGCAGCTTTGCTTACACTAATACTTCTTGGTCACCCCTCCATTGGGTTAGTTGAAGCTTAATACGGATGGTGCAACCAGGGGTAACTTGGGTACCTCTAGTGGAGATGTTATTCTTAGATATGACTCTACTAACCCCTTGTTCCCTTAGATATTTTCTTTGTGTTTTGAACTTATCATAGGGTTGAAGACCTAGCCATACTTAAAGGTATAGAACTGGAGATCATTATTAGCTCGTCACCTAATTATTGAAATTGATTCTCTAAACACGGTAAGATTCCTCAACTCGAATGAGCACCCTCAGTATAACATATGCAACATCATTACATATATAATATCCCTTTAATCTTGTTTTCGGATGATTAAGTTTAAATATATCTACCAGGAGTGAAACAAGGTTGTTGATTTCTTGGCTAACATTGGTGTTTTCTCATATAAGTAAAAATTAGATGGGAGATTTCCTGAGCATCTACTTACCCTTGTTTCCAATGATCGTCACCCAAAACAATATTTCTTCTTGGTTGTTGATTTTTATCTTCAACTTATTTGTTGTGGATTCATTTAGATACAACATCACTAAGATGGGTACCACCTTTTTCAACGGAAATAATATCAAGGATACAACATGTGCGGCTTTTATTGGCATTTATGATAGAAATAGATTACATTCATGTGATGGACTGGTTTGATTAATGATTATACACATGTGTGAGTATATTTTTAATAAGGGCAAGTTTCATATCCAAATCCTGCAGACACGTGTGCAAGATTGATTGATGGTTCCTGCCATAGCTATTTAATCAACTTCTACCTCGGAATTTAGAAATCTTTGTCATAATTTCCCACCCATTATGGGTGGCGCTATCAAAATAATTGAGCCTACTTCTTGTGAAGAGGTTAAGGCTGACTTGGATGTCCTGGACTATTCCAAAGGCAAGTGGTGATACGAATTTCATGGAGAGATTGATGACCACCGCCCAAGTGACTAACGTTGTTCTATCATCTTGGAAGAAAGGAAAAGTTAAAGTGGGAAGGATGAAATTTATTATTTCACTTGAATTCATTGTGGCTACGACCGGATCCCTACGGAGGGAGAAATTTATTTTAATCATCCACTTCGAGCCAACCTAGAAGATTTCCTATGTCTCCCCACCAGCTTCTTCTCATGTTTCTCCCTCTTCCTCTCTAGCAGCTTTTAACATTTTGGATCCCTCGGAGCATTCTCACATTATCACCGAACCTCTTTCCATCTTAACCTTTCCTTCTTCTCCACCCCTTTCCATCGTTTCTCTAGCTTCACCTCATGTCTCCCGGACATTGTCATGGTCGTTACTAACTCTTCTCCTTTGGTCATTAATGCCCATGTTATTCCTCCCCTTCGATTCCATGTATGTTTACATTGACGCGAATATTCCCAATGTTTTATTGGGCCTCTCCACGTTATACCCTCATTCCCTCTCTGTTTGATAATATGGTATCCCCAGTATCCCTACTTGGATGTTGACTTCTCTAAAGATACAACTTATGAGCATTAAGAGACCTTAGAGAATATCACTCTTGCCTAGCATGAACCTAGTGATGAAGATATCATCCTTGATATTCTTGGAAAACTAAACAGGGCCTTCTCTATTATCAAAGAATGGAAAATCTACATGGACACGACCTATAAAGTCATCAACAAAGACTGCTTGGATATAAATAAATTGGTGGATGTGTTGATCAATAAAATCTCTACTACTATAATTATGGAAGTAATAACTATCCTTAAAAATATTCACAAAATGTAATTGGCTCTGTTCGGATCATGCCTTAGTGGATTTTTATTTTTTTCTACCTACGGTCTTTCTCTCTTCTTATTTCATTGACATGTTCGGTCTTATGGGATTTTTTAACAAGGATGAGGGTCCTTTCTAAACCCCACTCTTACCCTTTTTTCAAAAACTTAGATGAGAACTCAACTTCGTCTTCAATAAAATGGGTAATTTTCTCATCACTCTTAAATACCTACCAGTAACTTTGTTGTCCTGGAATGGATGGTCTCACCGTAATCTTAATGTGTTGATCATGTCCCTAAATAAAATATCTAGGTTGGAAAAATTTTAACCCTACTGAAAGCAATATGTGTTATGTTGTGGAGCTTGTTTTCATGTGTGGAAGTGTTGAAGACTATACACTAAAATTATTGTACATGCTCTATAGTCTTCTCGCCTCATCTGGGTGGTATTTTGACCCATAGGTTTATGGGGAAATTTTGGCCCATGGTTTTAGTACCCACGATATTGTAAAATTTCTTAAGCAGTTGCCTATTGATGTGTTTTTGTGTATATGGTAGGGTAGACATAACATTGTAGATGTGTGTGAGTTTAAGTGTGAATTCAGGAGAGTTTGTTGAGCATAGCTCCAAATAGATTTGGGTATTGTATTGAGAGAAAGAGGTGGCTTGTAATAAAATTTGAGCAAGTGATTCTTAGTGGACATAGCCCAAATTGGGTGAACCACATTAAATATTGTCTTTGTGTTGTGTTCTTTTATTTTTCTGTACTTTTATTTCATATCTGTTATTTTTTTCTTCATATTAGTTTCTACTATTGTGATATGTGTGGGATTGTTCCACATATTTTATACCTTATTTCCTAACAATATGATCATCCTTTGAATTCAACTTCTTTAGCACTACTTAGAGATTAATAGCCTCTAAAATTTCAAGTAGGTCCCAAAATCTATGTTTATAGTCCTTCGGGATCTTGTTCTTGGTAGAAAACATCCCTCTTACTTGGTGGATAACTAACTTAGTATCTCTAAACACTTGTAACTTTGTAATATGCCTCTTCTTAGGCAACAAAATTTCATGAACCAAATCTTCATACTACCTACATTATTAGAGCATGTAAATTGAATCCTATAAAACAAAAGTAACTTCTTACCCTTTGGAAAGATCAATAATAGACCTTATTTAGCTCCATTTGTATTCCTAGAACCATAAAAAAACATCTTTCATAAACATTTAGAATCCTCCCTATTTTATCTTACTTCACTCGGGACAAAATACCCCTCCTCTTAGATGTAATAATTACCTAAACATATCTCAAAGATAGTAATGAAATATGGATCAAATTCTACCTTTCCTTGGCCCACTTATCTAACATAAAATCATAAACTGATTGAGATAATGGGATGCCTTGACTAGATCTTTTAAATGGTTTATTTTATCTTTATCTTTTCTTTAATATTTGTCACATCTCTTTTAGAAAGTCATGTCTTTTGGTCGAAATAATTATTTATACCCATTATATTCCCATTCATTCTCTCAAGAAAATTCTCACCACGATGATGGTTCCGATACGGAAAATGAAACATTGGTGTTATTCCTCTCCACGCAGTGGTGTATCCAGAAATTTATTTCTTCATTCAACTGTGATATGAATAATATCTTTGTTCTTGGATCTGAATCACTATTTTTTCTCTTTACACCATACAAATTGATTTTGTAGGGTATGGATCATGTGCGTCGACATGATAAGTTGATATACGATCAACCTTAATAATAAACTTAGTCTCATACCTTGTCCTCAAGATCATATGAGACTAATATGAGGACATGTAACATTTTACATTAGATTTTAAGTCTCTTGACAAGAATAAAAACAAAGAAAAGAGGAAATATATAAATTATATGTCTTGAGTAATGGTTAGACTAGGACATGTAGGAAGAGTCAACTCGAGACCTCCGATCGGTCCAACAATTCTAATTATAGTACCATCTAGTTTCAAAACACCCTTTGTAATTGCATTATACTAAATCCCTAAGGTGTATACTATTTTCTTATGCATAACAGAGGTGTTATCCTCTAATTCTATTATAAAATTATGCATGAGATGTTTACCAATAATTAAATAGACATAAAAGGGTGGTGGTTCCTGTATTTCACTTAATTTCTCCTCCTTAGGTTGATACAAGATAATTAAAGATATTGGCCTTTGTTTTTTTTTCTCGTCTAATAGAATTTTTACTTCAAATCATCTTATAAGAGATCCAATTGATATGGAATGAACAAAACATCCCACATCGTCACATTTATACTATTTTTCTTCATTTTCTCAAATTTTCATAGGAAATTTTGTTGCCTTCTACATCATAGGTGTAATTGTTTCTTTCTTTCATTACTCCAATGTCCGAAAAAGATACTCTTTATTGATATATGACCTCCTTCATGGGGGTTAGGTCTTCTAGAAACATTAGGTATCTTGACTTTACTTAAATCTTCCCCCGATTCCCTTTTCTTTATGAATAAGATCACCATTTTTGGAAGAAGATGAAGGATGAGTATATCTTCTTAGACCTTATATTATAAGAAACATGAATTTGAGGTATGTTAGAGATTTTAACATTCGATTGACTACATAAAACTCATGAGGATGAAAAATATCAGATTGGCTTGGGGAATCCTCTTGAGCTTCTTCAACATTTGCATTTGGAACTTCCATCTTGATTCTTGTTGGTCAATGGAACCTTGCACCATGATAAGATGACCTTTCACCCCATTTTCACAAGAATTTTAATTATGGTTCAGATTGCATGGGAAACACCATTCAGCTACTTGAGCCATGTTGTTTTGCATAGGTATAATATTTTTCTCAAGATCTAAGTAGGTGTACGTTGTGGAGGAGGTAATTATTGAAGGGGAAAGTTAGGTTTTTCACCCTAAAACCTAATTTTCTAGTAACTCTGCACATACCCCTGATTTGGATAGTAATTCCTTTGTTAATACCCTTGATTCTAATTTTGGTAGGGCCTCGAGCTTTGGTTTGTTGCTCCTTGAGGGAAAGTATCTCATTCAACATATCCTAGACCAAGGCTCTAAAATCATCCATCTCATTAGAAGAATTAAATATAGGGATAGATGAATTAGCTTTAGACTTGGGGATTGGGGCAAGAGAAGGTCAAATTTCTTGGGGAAACTATGGGAAAAGAGGATTTTGATGTCTAGGAAGCTTAAACTAAGTAATTCTCATCCCAAATAGTTGTCTTATAAGCAAAAAAATCCATAACTACTATTGACTCACTCATCCTTGCAATATCATAATTAAGAGCTCTCAAACATATAAAAATGCACCTTGAGGAGATGGCATAAAAATGGATGGAATTTTTGGCTAGATTTTATGCACACACAAACCTAGGCAGTCATGGGATAAATCCCCTTCATTTAATGGTGAAGCTCTTGTGTGATGTATTTATTTATTCTACAACCTATTAATTTATATTTTGGGTATTACTTTAATTGTAGGGCTCATGAACCATAGCCAGACAATTCTGCAGCAAGTAAGCAACTGTGTTTGGGAAATTTGTGTGGAAAAGAAGAGGATGTATAGTAGTAATGAGAAAAAGAGAGGATGCACTTTGCAATAAGTAGATTGCAGAGTTTATTATAGCCGTACATGAGAATAAATAAATACTTTTAAAATGTCACAGTTTTAGCAGATGAAAAAGAAATTGATTCAGATTTAGATTTTAAGTAACACAAAGTTTACCATAAAATCCTCACGGAATGCACAATGAGACTTATTAAACACAAAGTTCTCTAGAAATTTTCCTTCTTCTTATTCAATTCCAATAAATTTATACAAATAACATTCCAGAGTCTCAACACAAAGTCTGAGATCTTTAAATTTTTGCATAAAATTACAATAACTAGTTTCCAAAAAGTTCCATCTTCTTTGCTTGTAGGCTTCTCTCTCTATTTAAAGCATCTAGAAAGAAGATACAAATATGATAAATTAATTGTGCCTTCCACACGTGTTGGCTAAAAACTGCAAGAAGTTAACATTTTCCTCCTTAAATCTCTCTCTTCTTGCACACATGATATTCGAATGTTCTGATGTGCCACCTATTTATAAGTAATTGACTTTTTCAAACAACTTGAAGTAATGAATTTTAACCGGATTACTTAAGTTTTACAATTAAGCTTGATTACTTTATTACATTTTCTAGAAAAATAAGTAGAAGAAGAAACAGTTCAACTAAAACCCTTAGTTTGGCTTTTCCCCTTTTTATGTTGAAGAAGAAATTTGCCCATACTATGGTAGCACTACCTCCTGGAACTGTTCATTTCATGTCGGGAGTTTTTATACCTAACTACCCTTTCCAAAATTATATTTTTGGATTTCATGATGTAGATGAGGTCGAGAGCTTTCCAAAATTCAAGATCTTGAAAAATGGAGCACTTAAGAAAAATTATGGCCAATCAAGTTTTTGACCTCCCATTACTGCTTTCCTTTGTATTTCGGGTTTTAGCAATTGCTTTACTTATTACTTCAATGAAGTAATGAGTTGTTGAAATTTCCTTTGTATTTCAGGTTTTAGGAATTGATTTACTTATTACTTCAATGAATTAATGTTGAAATTTCCTTTGTATTGTGGGATTTAAAAACTGCTTTACTTATTACTTTAATGAAGTAATGAGTTGTTGAAATTTCCTTGTATTGCGGATTTAGCAATTGCTTTACTTAGTTACTTTTAGAAGTAAAGTAATTCAATTTTCTACATTACTCTCTTCTTTTTCCTTCTTTGCAGGTTTTTGCAACTACTTTACTTAGTTACTTTTAGAAGTAAAGTAACTCCATTTTTCTGCATTACTCTCTTCTTTTTCCTTCTTTGCGGTTTTTTGCAACTACTTTACTTAGTTACTTTTAGAAGTAAAGTAACTTCATTTTTCCGCATTATTCTCTTCTTTTTCCTTTTTTTTGCAATTTTTGCAACTGCTTTACTTAGTTACTTTTAGAAGTAAAGTAACTCCATTTTTCTCGCATTACTCTCTTCTTTTTCCTTCTTTGTGGGTTTTAAGACTACTTTACTTAGTTACTTTTAGAAGTAAAGTAACTTCATTTTTCCACATTACTCTCTTCTTTTTCCTTCTTTGGGGATTTGAATGGCAACTTACTATATATCATGAAGTAGAGTAACTTGAAAAACATGAATGCTTAATAGGCTAAATACTTAGCTTATATGACTTTTGAGCAATTTTGGGCAAATGGGTATTTCTCCAATTGTAACCAAGCAACCTCTTGTAACCTTCTGAAGAAATCTAGAGCAATCCTGCAAAATTTAAAAGGGGAATCCCAAGATTTCTAAGTGAAATCTTTGGGGACACCAGAATTTTGTCCCATGACCTTTATAACCTAAAATTTAAGTCCATCATTAGCTCACAAAGGGCTTTTTTAATAGTTGTAATTTTCTCCAAAAAAGAGATATTATCTGTCCTTTCTCTAAAATTCTCACAAAGCTTCTCCCCAGCTCATGATGTGTATGAATAGAATTATATTACGTAATCCTCTACCATTGCAATTTTTTTCTTTGAAATATGAGGCTAAGATCATCAACTGCTACATTGTCTTCAAAGTGATAAGATGAAATGAACAAACATTAGCAACATCTAAGATGTGATCTATAGAGGTGGTTGAATTTTCACCACTAAATAATGGAATGATCTTTATGGAAGATACTATTATATCATGTTGGGCATTAAAACCCTAGGGATTTACACCATTTAAGGTCACAAAGGTTCATTTCTTTATGGGCCATAAGGAGAATAGGTCTACAATTCCTAGGAAGATGAGATAAATGTCTATTAAAAGGTAAATTTGAGTGAACCATAGGTGGTGGGGATGGACTTCTTTGAACATAGCTTCCTCTCCTCCTTGGTGAAATTTGTAGATATTCAAAAGTATATCCTCTTGTGTATTTTGTATTGTATGCAACCTTTTCATGAAATTCAAACAATTGACTATATAAACTAGTAGATTTAAAGTTATGAGTCACCAAATGTGTCGTTTGTTTCCTCCAAAGGTAAATTACTAATGAAACAAACACCAATTATAATGTAGTAGATAAAAAATGAGGTGTAGATGGCTCAATTGGCCCCACCGAGTGTGCCTAAAATTGTTATCACTTGATATTACACCCTTTATTGAAGCTAGGCTCGAGTACCTCATTGAAACATGGAAAGACCTTCAAAGTGTGGGGATATGGCTCCTTAAAGGTCAATAACATAGTGAAAAGGATGGTTCCTTTCACTCTAGTCCATTGCAACTAATCTAACTAACACTATGACCTACTACTAATTAGTTCTAATCTATGGTTTCCAAGGAACCGGGTTCGAAAGATGAATTACTAAATGAAAGATAAGGTGGTGCACTAAAATGAAAGTGGATTATCTCCCTGAGATGAAGAATGAGGGGGAAAATTCAAATCCAAGTGGGTATAAATAATCCACATTCAACTCTACATATTTTTTGAACTCTAATTCTTTGTATAAATGACATAAAGGATTGGAATCATATAAAATATTTCACACACACCATGCCAAGACAAAATAAGAAGGTAAGGACATAACAAAACAAATTAAAGATTAGAAAGAGAGCCATAATAACAATATCTCATTGATTAAAACATGCATAATATATTACAATAATGGGGGAGGTACTGAGTACATTGCATAAGATCAACATTTAAGACTACAACTCAAAATGCTTGGTCGTAGAAAAGGGAAACATGACCCCACATTTATGAGAGGGTATTTTTTATTTAAAACTGAGTTACATTTATAGAATAAGAATAGGGGAAGATTAAATATGAATCAAGGAGCTCAAAAATTTCTTCAACCACTTAGGACCAATCAAAATTTAAGTGTGTGAACCCAATATGGGCGTTAGAGATTTTGTAGAATCCATATTTTAAAAATGGCCATGGGTCATTTTTACACATTTTTGGACCAAAAATACAATTTATCATGACCCAAAAATTATATTAATGTGTATTTATCTTTAGGTCCTTTTCAATAGTACCAATTCTATTATATTTGGTGACTTGGATCAAAATATATGAGCATTTAAAGATCCCCATGTCATTCTACACATTTGATGGCCACGGTCCATCAAATTTAACCTTCGGGTTACCCCATTGACATGTAAAACCCTCATTGGGTATTAGAGTCTTTCTCTTTGTTCGCGAGAATTCCATTATTTTCTATGGCTTTCTATGTGGATTTTCCATTTTGTGCAGAATCTAGCTCTTTCATGGAATTTTCAATTGTTGCACAAAATTTTAGGGTGCCATATATTTTAGGCCTCTATAGAATTTAGGGTTCTACAAAAATTTATCTCCCACAAAATGTAGGGATCCATGGGAAAGTAGGGATACATGGAATTTTAGGGAGCCATGGAAAAGTAGAGATCCAAGGAATTGAAGGCTTGCGTAGTTTTTGGTGTAACACTATATTATAGTGTTGTGTATAATTTTAGGATTCCACGAAAGATCTAGGAATCCATACAATTTTAGGATTTTGTGGAATTTTAGGGGCACAAATTAGTATAGATCCATAATACTTATATGATTATGTGGATTTCCCTTTAATGTGTGGCTTTCCCTTTCATGTGATAATTTTTCCAAATAAGCATGAGTTATTATTTGAGAATAGTTCTACCTTTCAACATTATCAATTGAGATCAAGTTAACCATCTTATGTTGAGCTTGCATTTGAGCTAATATGAGTACGTAAAATAAATACCAAGATACCTTACCACATCACCAAGTTATGGATTACATCACCTTACATTGTATTAACTTGAAATAAAATTGCATCACCAAAGATTACAAATTTCACACTTTGAAAACTAACATACTTTCAAAAATGGCACCTCAAAAGGAGATACTAGTAGAATTTATGCCTCTTACAATTTTCTTCTAGTTCCAAATTTTAATGCTTGCCCATGTGCCTTAGAAAAACAAAATTGCATCACCAAAGCTTACAATTTTTCTACACTTGTTTGTGCACCTTGAATTTTTTTACCTCTCATGAGTTAAGCTCATTTGGGTTGTGCATCACTCAAAATTCCACGTGACATGCAATTAAGGCTTGGAAAAGTGGTGAGGTGGTTTTCTCAGTGAAATCCCAAGCTTGTGCCTAAGTGATGTCACCTTCAAAGTGGGGATTTTTGCACTTCCTTAACAAGTTTCTTGATATTTTATTGTGTATAAGGTTAGGGCATCCACCTATGAACAATTTCACCACCTCTAGCCATGTAAAAACTTGTATAGCCACACACAAAAAGTCTCATCACCTCCTCAAAATATGATCACTTATGTGTTGTATGATCACACAATGTACAACCACCAACTAAAAAAATAGTCCACCAACAAGCTCCACATATGTGCAAGAACCAACCACAAACAAACAACAAAACAATTATTTAATATGACCAGAAATAATAGCCACATGCAAGCAAAACCAAGCCCACAACTATCATGTGGAACCAAAAATCCACACATAGGTACAAAATCCTACGACCACACTCAAGTAGGTACATCGACTAGCCTTTATAATAAAATATTCCAATTGATTGATCAAACCAAAAAAACCACTATTTTTTAGAAAGAGAAAAGGAAAGCCTAGAAAACTTGAACTTTTTCTCAGTATAAAATACCACCAAATTTCCCAGAGATGTCTAAAAAATCTGAAAAAGACCAAATTTAACCTACTTACAACTTACTCGAGTTTACTATTGGCCCTAAGGTTTTAGCACGATCCAAACTCAATGACGTGATCAATTTCTCCATAAAATGTATGAAATGAATATTATCCTACAAAACCACTTATTTCCTTTGCTCTTTTCTGATTCTCCAAATCATCTAAAGACATAAGAGAAGAGCATACATAGAGATCAAAGGATATGTAATAAAAATTTTGAAATAATGCAAGATTCCAACACAATAAACACAACAAAATAATGGTGTTATATTACTAGAATGAGCTCTAATGCCATGTGATAATATGGGCCAAGATTGAGCACTGATAAAACATAAAAACACAGAGAGAATAAGGTTTAGAGAGATAAGAACCAAAATTGAGCCAAAAGATAGCTTGCATTGAAAAACAATTTTACAAGAGGTGTATAAATAAGAAGTGAGGAATTGTAATTGCCACCTAAAAATTTGGATAATTGTAACTCCCATATATCTTGGTGATACCTATGTAAGTTAAATACATGTGTAGGAAAAACCATTTTATGGAATAAAAACCCTACACTCACAAAACCACGAGGTCATTGGAGTTGTTTTTAGAAAAAGTGCAAGGATTTATTTAGAATCCTAATCATAGTCTAGTGTGTGGTATTGTGTACAAAGGCAAGAAATATGTTTGATTTTCAAATTTTTAATACAATATAATTTCTTAAATGCATGGAAGAAAGAGCCAACGAATATTCACCAACCCATGAGTATAGTTATTGAGTCAAATTGTATATATTGAGTTGTGTTATGGTTGTAAATGCATTAAAGAACCATTTGGACCTTAACTTGCATAGAGAACTATGATACATAGGGAGGATTTAGTAAATGTCATTTGTATAACTTGTATCCTTGAGGAATTTTTATAAGTAGGTGGTCATGCACCTATATAAAAATTCCCCTAAGCTTGTGTTTGGTAGTCGACAAAAAAAAGTACTTCTAAGTTGTTTGATATAATTAAGCTCAATTCTATTCTAGGGATAATATTTACTAGATGGTTGAGTTATTAGGTTTTACAATATATCAATCCAATAAGATCAAAACTATTTATGTTGTTATTATATCTCCTCATCTAATTATCATTAGATTTTGGTATTATGTTGCTATTTTTTTAATAAAGCAAGGGAAATCAATCCTAATTATTGCCAAAAATTGTGTTGTTTCTTTCCACTATGTAGCTTTGATGGTACATTAATATACGTAGTATATAAATTGAGACCCCTAAAAATGACTACAATGTTTGTGTTCTAATGATCGGGCTTGTGTGGTACTTTATCCATTTTCATGTCATTAACTATTTCGTGAAATTATTCCAAGGCCATAATTGATCTTGTAATCTACCGATAGATAGTATACACCAATCTTGTAAAGAAAAGAACATATGAATTGAAGAATCCCACTTGCTCCATAAGTAGTGTTATAACTTGGTCATTTCCTTCTTTAGCTTGATTCTTGGAGAAATAATGGGTAGTATGATTTGGGTGATATCATCGCAGGAGGGGTTATGGGTAGTATGATCTGGACATCATCTTATTAGGAGGGGTTTCATGAAAAGTGTTGAAAAGGAGGTCAAATATATATTTTTAACACTAAGCCTCACCATCATGCATTTTCTCATTTTTAGGATCATATACAATCCATTACATGTTACATGATCGATCACGTGTATCGTACCATTGAGGAAAGCTGACTCATTATCTAACAATTCTATAGTATATGGGTTCTTGAGCAATGTTAGTGGGGGGGTACTACTAGGATAAAACCTCTTGGAATGCATGCGAGAATCAAGGGTGTGATTGTTAGTGAGGATGAGTGGTCTAGTAAAGTGTTGGATGATTTCACATTCTAGAAATTATTTTAGAATATTTTTCACCAATTATAGATCTTATTAAGGAGAGGGATTAGGTGGAATGAGCCTTATATCATGCAAGGAGTGAAACTTAGGTCTACAAGGTAATCTCCTTGGTGATCTTCATGGTATTTCATTTTTAAAAATCTACTTGCCTTCCATTTTGATTACTAGGTCCTCACCACATGCTTTTCATTACTATATAGGGTTACAATTATGTCAAATTAAAACTTTTACCACCAATTTGATAGTAGAGTAGATGAAAAATCCTCGCCCTATCATAACACTAAATATGTGTTATAGCTTTATGGAATCATTAGCATGTAGGGTTATTAATGAGTTAGATTGGTGGGATGGGTAGCATTAACCCCTATCTCCATGGTGGTAAAAATATTAAAAATCAATCTCATTAAAATATGCACACCACAATGTGTTAGGAACCCACGATGAATCTACAAATTATTTATTCATTACTGTTATTACCAAAAACAACACCCTTTGATTTGTCATGAATGATGGATGAGAAATTAGTGTTTTGGGGTAATATGAGATTGTCTCTCAAGTTGTGGGACTTGCTACTTAAGAAAAACCTCCAAAGAAGGTTGGTTCCTCTACCTATTCCTAATGTTAAACTACTCCTAAGGAAGAAAATGAAACTATCTAATTTTACTCTAGCAATCCAAGGGACCAAGGGAGAGAGAGATACATAAAAGAGAAAATACTAAGCTAACGAGGTGATAAAACCAAGAAGAGGGGAAAATACGCTCTCAGATGAGTGAAAATGGGAGGAGAATGAAGGAGGAGAGGGTAGACATAAGTGTCATAGTCCAAAATAACATTTAAACTCTCATTTTCATGGAGCACAACAAAAGTAAACCCTGTAAAAGGGGAATAAACATACACAATATAATCACGTGTAAATGAAGAGGAAATGCAATACAATAAAATACCAGGTAGGGCGTAGAAGATAGCCACAAAACATGAATTTTATTGCTTTATAAGGATGCACAGTCCATTACAATGAAGGAAGAAGGCACAAAACCATTACAAAGATCCAAATTTGAGGCCTACAACTCAAAATACATATGCAACACTTGAAGAATGATGCACCAACATTCCAAGAGGGTCCAACCTTTACAAATGAGCATCATTTTACAATATATAGAAGATGGGAAAGAGAGAGGAGGAAAAAGAGAAAAATTTCCAAATTCCACTTTTAACCACAAAAACATGCATTAAATGTCTGAAAATAAGCATGGGTACCCTTATAATACCATTTCCTATGATACTTTGCTTGTAGGAGAAGAAATGGGCACCATACTTCATTAAATTTGGTGGTTGAGCTACCTGGAACTGTATCTTTTAATGTTGGATTGTATTTCCTCTTTTACACCCACCTAACCTCACCTAATTTAAGAAATCCAATTTATGTGGTGTAGTATATGACGAGACCAATGATACCAAGTTTGTGAAATTTAGAGTTACAGGAAAAATTTATGGCCCTCTAAAGTTTATGGGCTTGGGAAGGTCGCGACAGGGTTCCTTGTTGATTGTTATTGTCCACTTTAATGCCTTTTGTTTTGGGTGCGAGATGAAATGGCCAATCGTAGAACCGAAGAAAGGAGGAAATGTTCTTGTTATTCCGTTTGGGCTTGACTTATCTAATTATGCCTCGAGATCTTGTGTTTTAGGTAGATAATTAGGTTTGGTGTGGAATCTGTGGAATAGTTCCACCTATTCCCTTAGGGCTGCTTTATCTACATTTTCCACTACCTCTTCCATCCTTCGCTTCATTCGCTTGTTTGGTTGGATGACTCCACCATGCAGCAAACAAAAGGCCCAACAAAACATTTTGTCTGTTCCACCAGTTCCTGATTCATCCTCAATAATGTCCCAACTCCTTCTATGCGGTTGGATCAGTAAAACGGGGAACATGAGGAACAATTCCTCCTATTCCAATAAAGCACGACTTAGTCAATTTCAATGCCCAAAATCTTTATTGTGGATGATGTGACAATGCAGGGAACAAGAGGAATGAAAAAATGTTTCCTTTTTTTCCTCTAAAGACCGATTTAGTTGACCTAAAGCATATTTTGCCCAATTTTGAGGTTTATTGGCTAAGTATGGGCCTGAATAGATTTGCAAGGAGAAGAGGAAATGCCCTAAACCACTGCAACCATTTCCAAAGCATGATTTTGTCCATTTCTAATCATTTTTCCTGCCCAAGTCCAAGGTGGAAATGGAATTTATTAAAATAACCTAGGGGTTATTTTGGATAACAATTACCACTACCCACATATAGGCAAAGGTGGATGGACTTATATATTAGAATTTATATAGGGTTTCAAAATAAACTCCACATGGGGTACTATTAGGATAACACATCTTGGGATTCATGTAGATTTAAGGGTGTGATTGTCGGTGAGGATGAGTGGTCTAGTAGGGGGTTGGAAGATTTCACATTCTATAAATTATTTTAGAATCTTCTTCACCAATTATAGCTCTTAGTAACAAGAGGGATTAGGTGAAATGAGCCTTATATCATGCGAGGGAGTGAAACTTAGGTCTAAAGGTAGTCTCCTCGGTGATCTTCATGGTATTTCATGTTTATAAATCTACTTTCCTTCTATTTGAGTTATTAGGTCCTCACCACATGTTTTCATTGTCATATAAGGTTGGAATTATGTCAAATTGAAATCTCTCATGCCAATTTGATAGTAGAGTAGACGAATAATCCTCACCCTATTCTACCACTAAATATATGTTGTAACTATGAAATCATTAACATGTAGGGTAATTCTCCAATAGGCATCCACCTTTGAAGAAGCCCTCCTCGAAAGTGTCAAATTTCGGTGGTTCTAATATTTGTAGGTTATCGGTTTTTAGATATTTTTTTACAATCCTATATATTTACTATCCTAGATATTTTTCTACAGTTCAAGATATTTACTATCCTAGATATTTGAAATATTTTTCTACATGTCCTTGTGGAAGAAGTCTCATGTTGTTGTGGCTCCTTTTGTGTCGGATGAAATCATGAATACAAATCATCAAGCACTCAAGAAAGCGGACAAAAAAATCATTCATGAAATCGAGAATGAAGATGATGTTATTGCACTGCTAATCTCTCCATTCCAAAAACCCTGAGATTGTCAGTCCATGATGAATATTTACAGGAATAGAAACCGATAGAATAAAGTTCAATAATTTATGGCAATATTTTTGGCACCATACAGGCTTATAGTTTTGCACTAGAAAATGTTTCAAAGTGGAAAATGCAGACGAAAAATGTTTTTGTGAGTGCAAAGAAGGCAAATTTGGAGACCTTAATCATGGAAGTGGAGTCTGAAGCTCGTATTTTCCACATCGAGAGTGAAAAATCAACATAATGACATATTAATGGATATGTGACTCTATCGGCCTCTGCAAACCCGGTGGATTCTAGTTTAGATCTAAAAATTTTGTCCTTCTTGAAGGAGTAGCCTTCAAATAACCAGGGTATATCCACTTCCTGGTATTGATATCTAAGCTTCCCGATATCGTAAGAGTCATCGACATTGACTTTGTATGAATTTTTTTCTTCTTGTTGTAGAACATAAACTTGGATTTTGTAAGGTCTATGTAATTTGAGTGACCCACTTGTCCTTCCGGATGCTCCACATGTGATCGACATTGGCATGGTGGGAATAGAAGAGTGGATATCTATCAGAGGAGTAGAGGCTGCTCATGTGTTTACGGTTAGTGTTGTTAGAAGACCCAACCCATAAGTGCACTATATTATGTGGGGAAGACTCTAGTTATCTGGTTCTACTATTATTTGGAATTTATCTGCTTCCATACATGCACAAAAATAAACATCATTTTTCTTGTTCTATTAATGTGTATTTATTTGAAAACATTTATTTATAATTTCATCACTTTTTTAATTTTTGTGGTGATAAATGGCCTTAGTTTAATTATATTAATGCTTGGATATAAATACTTCTTTTCCAAGGAAAATAAAGTTACCCAATGGATGCGGTGAGAAGTTTTGTATTTTTTTAGTTTTTTCTTATTCAAACAAGTAGGATGTTGGGGTTAGCACAAGGTTGTACAGATAATATACCAAATCTAAACATACATGAAATAAAAGTGGATATTCTACTAGAAGAAATATATAAAATAAGATATATAAATCAACACCAGATTTAACGTGGTTCACCCGGTGTTGGCTACATCTACTAAGAAACAAGCCAATCTATTATCCAAAGCTTTCAAAAGATATACAATGAAGATTTACAATCTTCCACACCTCTCATGATGTACAATAATTTCTTTCTCTCAAGCTTCTTCTTCTTCTCCAAGAATTCTCTTTCTCATAATTATTTTCACAATAATCATTAACTCTCTCAACCTTTTACTTCTAAACCCTAGCTTTCATGCTTATATAGGAATATACAAACTTAGGGCACTTAGCCATGTAATTACAATCAATAGATATGTTTTAATGCTAAAATTAGATCTAATTCCCATGAGTTAAATAAAACACTCACACACACAGTAACATACGCCGATTAGCCCTAACCGATGTTGTTGGTTACTTGCCTCGACCGATGTTAGTCCCTCCATAACCGATGTCGGTTACTGTGTTTTCCAGCAAGTTTAATATAACATGTTAAATTTAAATAATTGAGCTCCACATCTCAAATATCTCCCATTTGGAGATAAATTACTACACTTTACATGTACAACATCATTCTTGGATCCTTTCCTTAGCTTTGTTTATTCCTCTTCAAGTCTCAAACTTGAAGACCAACAAAGTGGAGTGTAACTCCAAATTATCTTTTGTTAATGGCTTCATTAGCATATCCATTGGATTTTCACTCGTATAAATCTTCTCCACTTTAGCTACCCATCCTCCAATACTGTTATGTGAATTGATACCTCAATTCAATGTGTTTCGCTTCTAAAATGAAATGTTAAGTTCTTTGCCAAATGAATTACACTCTAACTATCACTTTGAACAATTTGCAACCATCTTGTTCCTTTCCCAAATCTTCTATGAACTCGCTCATTCATATAATCTCTTTGTTAGCCTCTATAGCTGCAACATACTCTTCCTTTGTAGTAGACAAAGCGACAACCTTATGTAATCTCGATATCCAACTAACTGTCATCTCACCTACTATGAAAATATATCTAGTAGTGCTCCTTCTACCATCCATATCTCTAGCCAAATCTGAATCAACATAGCCACATAAAGAAATATCCAAACCTTCATACCATAACTACATGTTAGATATCCCTCTCAAATACTTGAGTATCCATTAGAATGCTTTCCAATGCTCTTTACCTAGATTGGCCATAAATCTTCTCACAACTCCCACTGCTTATGCAATGTCTAGTCTGGTAAAAACCATAACATACATGAGACTCAACTACTTTGAAGAATAAGGTACTTGTGTTATGTATTTGATCTCCTCGTGTGATGAAGGACACTAATCGTTTCTCAATTTGAAGTGTCCTCGCCATAGGTGTACTTACAGGTTTTGAATTCTGCATTTTAAATCTTTCTAACACCTTGTAGATATAATCCTCCTGAGACAAATACAATTTCTTGTTCTTCTTGTCTCTGTGTATTTACATGCCAAGGATTATTTTTTCATCTCCTAAATCCTTCATATAGCAAATGTGTGAGCTAGCTTTCCCTTAAGCTCACCAATGTCCCGCATACTAGATCCTGCAATAAGCATATCATCCACATACAGTAACAAAATAATATAGCTCCCATTTTCATTGAAATAAATACAATGGTTAGAGTCACATCTTAAGTAATCATGCTCATGTATGAAACTATCAAACCTCATGTACCATTACCTTGGAGCTTGCTTGAGCCCATATAGGCTCATTTTCAACCTACACACTAATTTCTCCTTACCCTTGACTTACCCAAGTGCCTATTGCATATAAATCTGTTCATCCAAATCACCATGAAGGAAATCCATCTCCACATCTAATTTCTCTAAATGCAAATCATTTACTCCAATTATACTCAATACAAAGATGCATTATGGAAGTCATTTTAACAAAAGGAGAAAATATTTCACCAAAGTCAATACCTGATTTCTATGTGAATTCCTTTACTACAAGCCTTTCCTTGTACATTTTCTATCCACCCTCTTCTTCCTTGATCTTATAAACCCATTTTTTCTACAATGTCCTCTTACTTTCTGGAAACTTAACCAAATCCCCAAGTCTGGTTTTGTTCCAAGGAGTCCATCTCTTCATTCATCCCATGCTCCACCGAACGTGGGTCTCATCTTGCATTACTTCTTCAAAACTTTCTAGTTCAGCATTATCACTCAATAATAAATAATATAGAGAAAGTGGAAATCTTTCTCGGAGGTTTACTTACCCTTTGTGACCTTCTCACAGGAGTTTGTGGTACCATAAGCTCACTCTGGACCTCCTAGACATGTGTTTCCAATTATGATGATTGATGCCACTCACATGTAGCCGACACCGATTCTCGCTAAGCAATGTAGGTTTGGCTCTCCTATAACGATATTGATTCATCCAACCGATGTCGGTCGGGGTCAACTGACATCTGGTTAGTGTGTACCCTTATAGGTATGATTTTTAAATCGAGATTTCATTTTCATTCACAAACTTCTCAACTAGTTCATCCTTGGGTACCAAAATTTTATCCCTTTACATCCTATTTTCATTCCATCCAATGTCATGACTCCTAATAATTTTATAATTCTCTAAATCCCAAAAACAGATCCGAAATCACCAAATCTATAACCAATGAAAGTGTATCTCTTGGATTTTGCATCCAACTTTTTCCTATTTTCCTTATCAATATGCACAAAAGCTTCTAAACCAAAAACTTTAAGAAAAGAAATACCTACCTCTTTTCCTATCCAAGATTCTTCTAGTATTCCTCCATCTAGTGAACTTGAAGACCCATTGTTAATCAAATAAATTGATGTATCAACTGCTTCTACCCAAAACTACAAGGGCAATCCAACATGTATCCTCATACTTCTAACACGTTCCATGATTGTCTTGTTCATTCTTTCTGTAACACCATTCTCTTGTGGTGTTCTTTGAACTGTCCTTTCTCTACGTATTTCATTCACTCGAACAATAACCATTGAAAGCCTTGCTACTGTATTCACCACCTTTTCCAGGATCTAAGGCACTTTAACTTTGAATTTGATTCATTCTTAACAAGGGTTTTACATCTTTTAAAAGTCTCAAAAACATCAAATTTATGTTTAATACAATAAACTCGTACATTTCTTGTAGCATCATCAATAAAAGTAACATAATATTAGAATCCTCGATGAGAAGCTACTACCTGGTTGGTCCCCACACATCCGAGTGTACAAGCTCCAATTTCAGCTCCTTCTTAGTTGCCCCAACTTTGAGAGATTTTACTCTCTTTTTCTTTCCAAAGACACAATGCTCACATAAATCAAGATCTAAATCTTTCAAATGTGGTAACTTACCCTTAGTCTTTAAGATATGCATTCCTTTTTTACACATGTGGCCCAACAAATTATGCCACATGCATGCATCTATATCTCAAGTAGATAACATAGAAAAGGAATCAGTAACACGTAGATAAATATAACGTTCCTACCTTCTTGCCCCTTGCCACAACAAAGGAAACCTTGGTGACTTTCCAAGAGCTGTTGTGAATTTAATCATGCAACTTGCCACCTAGTTGCCCTACGAAATAAGATTCCTCTTGATGCTTGACACATGTGTCGCATCTTTCAATACCCATGTATTTTCATTCTCGCACTTTTAGATGAACTTCCCTTTACCAGAATACTACAAGGTTCGTTATCACCCAAATAAACATGCCCAAAATTACCCTAGACATAAATTTCAAATAACCCTTAATAGGGGTAGCATGGAAAGAAGTTGTTGAATCTAAAACCCATGATTCTATTATATTATCCAAAGAAAGAATAGGAGCATCTTGCATTACCTCTACTATAATATTTGCCTCTTTATTTTCCTCTTTACCTTTGTTTGGGTGTTGGTTCTCTTTATCCTTTGACCAACAATCTTTCTTTGCATGTCATTTCTTTCCACAATTCCAACAGGTGATTCCCTTATCTCGGATTTAGATCTAACATTCCTTGACTTGATTTCCCATTATTCTTACTCTTTGATATCTCCTTCTAATTGCCTCTACTTTCTACATTCAAAGCATTCGTAGATGATGATTGCTCTGTATTTTTTCCTCGTAAATTTCTTCATTCAAGATTATACTAACCATATCATCAAACTTCAAAATATTATTAGCAGATGTTGTATTACTAACATTCATTACCAAGTTATCCCAACTATTAGGCAAAGAACATAAGAATAAGAGTGCTTTTAATTCATCATCAAACGGAATATCAACTGATTTTAACTAATTTACAATAGATCAGAAATCATTCAAATGACTAGATGCAAGATCCACCTTCATGCATCTTAGAACTAAATAGTTTTTTCATCAAATAAATTTATTTGAAGCACTAGGTTTTTCATATAAATTAGCAAGAGATTTCATTAACTCTACCGTAGAAGTCGCTTTTGTAATATTGGAAGCCACAGATGTTATCAGGCTCAATCTTATAGATCCCAAAGATTTTTGTCAAGAATCTTCCATTCTTCATTAGTCATCTTCATAGGTCTAGAATTTTCATCCAATGGTAAGTACAAATCTCTTCGATACGGATAATCCAATCTGATCTGCATCTTTCATAATTGATAATTTTAGTCATCAAACTTCTCTACCTTGTATTTTTTTCTTTTGTTATTTTTGTAGCTCCCACTCAATCAAAACCCTCTCGTGAGTAAATCACAACACAAAAACCCTCAAACAAAGCTCGGATACCAATTGTTGGGGTTAGCAAAAGGTTGTATAGATAATATATCAGATCTAAGCATATATGTAATAAAAGCAGATATTCTACCAGAAGAAATATACAAAACAAGAGATATAAATCAACACTAGATTTAACATGGTTCACCCAATGTGGGCTACATCTACCAAGAAACAATCCAATCTATTATCTAAAGCTTTCAAAAGATATACAATGAAGATTTACAATCTTCCACACCTCTCACGATGTACAATACTTTCTTTCTCTCAAGCTTCTTCTTATTCTCCAAGAATTCTCTTTCTCACAATTATTTTCACAATAATCATTAACTCTCACAATCATTTACTTCTAAACCCTAGATTTCATGCTTAAATAGGTATATACAAACTTAGGGCACTTAGCCATGCAATTACAATTAATAGATCTGTTTTAATGCTAAAATTAGATCTAATTCCCGTGAGTTAAATAAAACACTCACACACGTAATTGACACCCGACTATCCCTAATCGATTTCGGTTCCTACTTGCCGACCAATGCCGATAATAGGTGTTCGATGTTGGTCCCTCCATAACCGATGTCGGTTATTGTGTTTTCCAACAAGTTTAATATAGCATGCTAAACTAAAGTAATTGAGCTCCACATCTCAACATAGGATAAGGACTATTATGCAGCTTATGTGTTTAGTTATTAAACTTACCATAACTTTTAAATATAAAATTTATCTTATTTTTCTATGGATTCATGTCACCTCTCATCTCGACCTCTACGTTGATCATCGTTGCAGGTTTGATTTGTCACCATGCATTCTCATATACCCACCGAGGGCCCTTCCACATGTGAACCGCTGCTTGCAAATCTTGCACAAATACCTCAAAATATCTCCTTCAATTTGCATTTTTCCTTCATTTTTTCTAACAGACTTGTTATTTCCATTTTGGAATGCAACTACAGGGTTATTAACGATTGCCTCTATTAGTAAAATTAAAGAGGAGATCTCTTTTTTCACGTATCTCGGCAATGTGGGTATGTTCATTCATGGTAACATTGAAAGTGGTTGGCAAAAGAAAGATGTAACTAGGGTAGAGACTAAGGAAGATGAGAATTGGAGAATATTTCCAACATGTGGTTTCGCTTTCTCCATGAAGATCGAAATGTGATTTTTGATCTGCATATGCTCCTCCTTCTCGTGGTAGGAAATGTCAGAAACTCTATAAAGCGGATGTCGAGGGTAAAAGAGGCCAACACCGTGGCATAACTCACTTGCTTCATAGTGTTGCATCCACTTTGTAGTTATTACGATTCTGAAAAAAGTCATGGTATAACTACGGCGTGAATTCGCAACTCATGTGCAAGTGTTATTGATATGATTAATGCCTATAGGAATTTCTTATAGTGGTCGGTCACCTACTACGATGCAAATCGATGAACCGAACAGAGTCGTGACGCGCGTCAATACCATGAATTTATTTACATCCATTGATCCTCCATCAATTTTTAGGCTATTGTCTGTTGGTGTCAAAACGCAGCACCCATGGGACTCTGCAACGCGATCGGTTGAGAATCTCAGTGTGATTGCACAACATGGAGCTTTTCCCAAGTGTGGGACCTTGCGAAATCGGAAAAGCTCTCCGGATGAAGGCCGGCTCCTATTCCTCTGTTCAGATGCACCAATAAAACGCAGAGGTTTACCCAAAAAACTTAATCTAACTACCAAGGAGACAGGGAGAGAGAAATGCATAAAAATAAACCTAAGCTAAGGAGGTGATGCACCGAGGAATGTTGGACACCCGTTTTGCAAGATTAAACACAGACCACATAGATGTAATACCACACCATGCACAGGCAACCAAAATGCAATGAGAGATCAAAATAATAGCAATGAATACATGAGAGGGTTTAGAATCAATCACAGATGTATATACATTGCTCAAAGGTCGATACAGTACATTGCAGTGGCCAAGAGGCAAAAAACGGCATTACAATCCATGTGGGAGGCTTGAAAACTCCACAAATCCTCTTGCGAGCAGGAGAGAAGGGAGGATGCAAAGCGAAATGTCCAACATGAGAAAAAGCCCATCCTTTACAATTTATATGAGGAAAAAATGAGGGAGAAGAGAATGATTCAAATTCTGCCCCCAACCACCTCCAAGACTGCACCTAACCCATCATATTATGGTGGTAGGTGAGGATCTCAACAACCCAACAGTGGCGAATTGTATTTTACATTTTTAAGAACTTGTTCTCACCCAATTAAAGATATCTAGTTGTAGTTGCGTAGAGGACGCCGAGAGCTTTCCGAAAATTCCAACCTTGCATGAATCCGAGCTCCCTGTCAAAAGTTATGGCGATCTGAACATTACCCGCATCAGGTTCCGTTTCCAGTCGGGTTCGGGTTTCTCCTTTGCATCTGCATCGGGTTTGGGAGGTGGCTCGACATGTTTTCGCCCCGTGTTTCTCCACCTCTCGAAACCCGATTTTCATTACGTCGGATTTTCCAACCCTTGCGACATGTTCTTTGTTGTCGGGTTTGCGAGAACCCTCGAGCATCGGGACATCCTTTGCGATGATGCATGTTTTCATGTTTTCGTGTTTCACGAAACCCGAAACCCGATTTGCTTTGATGTCGGGTTTTCCAACCCTTGCGACATGCTTCTTTACCATGTTCTCCCGACGTGCTTCCCAACAACACCGAGACCCGATTTCCTTGGGTGTCTATATTTACCCGGGGTAAATATATACAACATGTGCATTTTTAACATTCGTCTTTACATGCTCTGAGTTTGACTTTCACCTACAATTTGACATTGAAATACCTCAAGAGACACAGATAAACACCAAATTTATCCAAACAAAGCTACCCGAAATTTATGAGGAAAAGTGTTGTAAATAAAAATTCAACACCAAAAATATTAAAAAGTTCGGCATGCATTTTAATGGTCAATCAACATATTCCAATGAAATTTTTTGAAAGCAAAAAAATTCAATTTAAAAGCCTCCTTGAAAAGACAATTCAAAATTTCAGTTTTGAGAAATATCAATAACAAACAGAAAAAGAAGAAAAAGATGAAGGTTTTCACCATAGGTATTCACAACCTCATAAAGTAGATTTTTCATAACAAAGAGTTGGATAGATCCTGCACTTCCATTGCAGCAGCCACCGAGCGTATTAATCATCAAAACATTCGCCTCCCGAGAAAGTGGATCTCTTGTAAGGTAATTCATGCTTCTTACACAGAGGCTTCACATCTCACACAGAGGCTTCACAAACTCCTTCAATTTCCTCATACTCTAACGCGAAACTGCCATTACTTGGATAAAAACTTCACCAATTACACCACAATTTCAGTAATAAACGGCATAAAATACTAAATTTTGAACCCAGAACAAAAAATCTTCCTAGAAGAGAAAAAGAAAAGAAACACTTTAGAGAAGAGTTTCAAATTTTTTATTCTCGATACAAAACTTACATTTTACGATGAATGTCCTTCTATTCAAGAAACCCTCATTGCACATGAAATTTAAAA
Organism: Taxus wallichiana var. yunnanensis; assembly: GCA_018340775.1. NCBI lineage: Eukaryota > Viridiplantae > Streptophyta > Pinopsida > Cupressales > Taxaceae > Taxus > Taxus wallichiana. The sequence continues at coordinate 341,434,719 of CM031243.1, read as the reverse complement.
GTTAGAGTGATGTTGGATTAGAGTTTCGAACAAAGCTCGAGAGATTAGCGGGGAATTTGTTTAGAATTTGCATTGATTCTGACCGACACACGTCGGGTCCTATGAAAACACTTGTTACAAAATTATTATAAAACATTAATAATTTCAAGGTTATCAAATGTAAATGTTATCAATGAAAAATATAAATATGTTATTATTATTTTTGATAAGCTTAACATATAAATAAAAAATTTACCTAAATATTATTAATGAAAAATATAAATATGTTATTTTTATTTTTTGATAAGCTTAATATTATTAATAAAAACATTCGCCTAAATATCATTAATGAAAAATATAAATATTTTATTATTATTTTTTGATAAGCTTAACATTATAAATAAAAAATTTAGCCTATACATTTGATAACCTTGAAATTATTAATGTTTTATAATAATTTTATTTAATTGATTTTAAAAACGTATAAATCATCATCTTAAAATCTTGAATAAACTTGCAATTGCACCATAAGTGTGCAATGGAAATGTCGATAGGTGGGCATGACAAGGGATGTGTTTTCAATAAATGAGTGTGGTTAGAATCGTCAATCTAAATCGAGTAATAATGCAAGTAATGATATTCCAAGTGTTATTCCTTTAACAATAAGCCATGTGTTTCAAATTATATTCCTTCAGTAGCAACTAGCAAAGTAACATTAGTGTACATTGTTTAAATTTTTGTACACATTGTGTTGATATTGTCTTATTAGAACATGTGTATATTGAAGATTTTACCCACTATAACGACATTTTTTTGGGACGAATAAATCACTGTAGAGTGTTTGCTAATTTTAGACAAACAATAGAATAATGAAAACACTTACCACGACTTCCTATTACAGGAGGGAATTGTCACCAAATCTTGCTTGACAAGGCAATAATAGACATAGACAATATTGATTGTCAAGGACTAACATTTACAACAATATCAAGAGTGCACGCCCTAAATGACCTAAAAATCTCACTTGCCTTTATGTTAGAGCACTATGCAAGAATGAAGTCCACAAAAATGTTCACGCATGCAAAGAAGAGGAGAACATACTATATTGTAAAGAGATTCCCCTTCACATACAACACAAATAGAAGGTCCTAGCTATATAAAACACATTTCACTATCATGTTTTACCTTGTAGGTCACATTAGAGTTTACTTGTTTAGATTGTGTTAGGAAATCCATAGTTAGTGCTCCACATATATGTGTGTTCAAATGATAATTACGAGAGTAATTATTATCATCTTTTTTTGTGGTAGTAAATATGTCAGTAAATAATAATTACATTGGTAATTATTATGTAAATGGTAAGTTAGTGAATATTTGTTATAAGTTGTTATATTAAACAACTATAACAAATATTGTTGTATGAGTTTAACCACTCACGTGTATAGACTTTGGGAGAGATATTCTTGGAGGTGTAGTTATATTATATATATATATATATATATATTGCAATATGTAAAAGTATTATGAGAACAAATTATTACGATTTGATTATTAGCATTTTTTTGGGTTTGATCTCTGCAACTCTGACTGTCCTCAAGATTTGGTATCAGAGCAACGTTCTAATCCTCTCTCAGTGATGGTTTTTTTAGTGTAACTAAGGGAGCAGTGTTGTACTTGCTCCTGTGTATGCATTTTCTATTCAATGATTTTGGAATAGTTTTGTTTCCTACACTTTGTCTCCTCTATCTTGGCCATATATTTAGTGTTGTGCATTCATATCTCCAGCAGTCAAAAGAAGGATTTGGCCACGTATAACTTCTTGCAGCTGTAAAAAAAAACTTGATTTTTTAGCCGGTTTAGGCGTCAAACTCAGTCAATAACAGCTTTCATATCATGCAATGAAATAAAACAAAATGAGTACCATTGCAAAGCTCTGGAAATAAGCTTTTCGACACATTAAACAGTTTTCAAATTGAGCTCTGGTTCTCAAGTTATGAACAAATCATTGTTGGTCACTTCAAAAATCAGTCGTGAGTTTCTTGCCTTCCCACAACCATTTCTGATTGGCTAATTATTTTATAGTTTTGCAAAACTATAGTTTGAAAATATTTATTTTTTCTATAGTTTTTGCTTAAATAATTGCAAATTGAGGGAAAATAATACATTTTTGGCCAAATTAATACTTTTTTGGCACCAATTCTTGAGGTTATAAACATTTTTGGAATCTACATTTCCTCTCGGTTCCAACGAGTGGTCACACGATAAATTTTCTCTCCATCTTGAGAAAATTTTTAATCATTGAGCCAATTTTAATTAAATTGGGTCTTTTTACGAGAAATTGAAACCTTAATAACTTTTGCACGGTAACTCAAAATAGAGTGCCAATTTTTACAAAAGTGCTTGTTTTTTCATCCCCGTCACATTGGTTTCAATTTCGTTGAAAAATTCCAAGTTCAAAAAATACCCTCTTTTTTGTACCCTTTTTTAGCCTTATTGAGTAATAAATGTCAAACATTAAAAATTGTAAAGGACGCATTATCGCTAGAATGCGACATCCAATTTGTGGGGGTTCTTCTTAAGCTCTGTGATCAAATCTAGCTAACCTAGCAGTATGACACTGGAGGATGGAGGCAAATGGAGGTTGGAGGTTATTCAGCGACCTCTCATCAATCACCAACGACGGGGCCGCATAGATGATTTGGTGGCATTTTTTTCAGTTGTGTGTTTGCTTCAGTTTGTAGTGTTCATGTTTTCAATAAGTGGAAATTTCACATTGAGGGGGGAACATGATCCAATGTTCCATTTCCATTATGTCAGTTTTTTCTATGTATGTATGAGTAACATATTTCAACAGAATTTCCTATGTTATTCTCTGCAATGAGATGTGATGAGGGCTAAGAATAGTTATTGGCATATCATGATGTGGTTGTAGGTAAACCACTTGAAAACCTTCATTTGTGGTTTGTGGTAAACCAATAAAGAAACCACCATTCTTGGTTGTTAGTAATACATTCGCAAAACCATCACTTTGTGGTTTGTCATGAAACCAATTGCAAAACCACTAGTCTCGGTTTTTGGTAAACCGTTTGCAAAACCATCCTTGAGGTTTGTGATCATCCTGTGAAAATCACCAGATCATGAGTAGGTGCAAGTATAAGGCAGGTTTTCCCCATGTTTGCACTAAGGGGGATGTTAGGAAATCCATAGTTAGTGCTCCACATATATGTGTGTTTAAATAATAATTACGAGAGTAATTATTATCATCTTAATTTGTGGTAGTAAATATGTCAATAAATAATAATTACATTGGTAATTATTATGTAAATGGTAAGTTAGTGAATATTTGTTATAAGTTGTTATATTAAACAACTATAACAAATATTGTTGTATGAGTTTAACCACTCACGTGTATAGAGTTTGGGAGAGATATTCGTGGAGGTGTAGTTATACCTACATCCTAAAATATAGGAATTATATTCCTATATATATGTAAGTATTGCAATATGTAAATGTATTATGAGAACAAATTATTATGATTTGATTATTAGCATTTTTTGGGTTTGATCTCTGTAACTCTAACCCGTCCTCGAGAGATTGTCTTTGCTATATATTTGAGGTTCACTTCAATCTATAAAAATGGAATCCATTTGTAATGCAAATAACTGTAGTTGAAATCAATATAGAAATAACTTTTGGTTGAGTTCATGTGTGTCCATATTGAACTATTTTTTTAACTACACACCCTCCGTGCAAGGATTGACAAATTCATTCCTTCAAATTGGAATTATTGGTTTGTCTTTATGTGTCTCAACCCACCTTGCTCGTGGCAAACATGTGCATGAGTACTTTACCCCAAATCCCCATTTCCAAAGATGGAAAAGATGTCCACTGCTATATATACATATACATATACATATACAGGTGTGTGTGTGTGTGTGTGTGTGTGTGTGTGTGTGTGTGTGTGTGTGTGTGTGTGTGTGTGTGTGTGTGTGTGACCCACACTTTTGTATATGCACATTATATGTCTATGTCTATGTCTATGTCTGTCTATTATTGCCTTGTCAAGCATTAGGCCTTGTAACTAATGGATGGTAAGACCCTAAGACATTTTAAGCAGGATTTGGTGACAGTTCCCTCATGTAATAGGAGGTCATAGTAAGTGTTTTCATTATTCTATTGTTCATCTAAAATTAGCAAAGACTCTACAGATGATTTATTTATTCGTCCGAAAAAGGTCACTATAGTGGGTAAAATCTTCAATATACACATTATAATAAGACAATATCAACATAATGTGTACAAAAAATCGAATAGTGTACACTGATGTTACTTTGCTAGTTGCTACTGAAGGAATAGAATTTGAAACACATAGCTTATTGTTAAAGGAATAACACTTGGAATATCATTACTTGCATTATTGCTTCTGATTGTATTGACGATTCTAACCACACTCATTTATTGAACATACATCCCTCATCATACCCACCTATCGACATTTCCATCACACTTTTGGTACAATTGCTTGTAAATGGACAAGATTTACATCCTAAACCTGCAATCTCCACGTGGTGGTAAAACAATAGAAAATCCACCACATGTTGGGAATTCACGACACATCTACAAATTATTTCTTCATTACCACTCCCACATATAGGCAAAAGTGGATGACCTAATACATTAAAATTTGGTTAGGGTTTCCAAACTAATCTCGAGATTGGTAGCCATGGTATGAGTCATCACATATTGTATGATATTCCATTCAAACATTTTCGTCTATTTTACAATCTTTTTAGGTACGAATTGCTTTTACACTCCGGGAATGATGGATATGAAAAACAGTGTGTCAAGGTTCTCTCACAAAATATAAAATGTGAGATGTAATGCGATTAAATAGCACGTCCACATGTCTTACTTCCCTCACCGTACTTTCTGCCCTTTTCCAATGAGTAGCACGTGCCCACGTGCGAATCCTGCATCGGTGCCCGTGCTAACACATGACATAACTGACATACGTGCACATGCCAACGTGCGAACTCTGCATAGGTACCCGTCACTGTCAGACAACACATCGCATCACATTCGAGGTGCACGTGTTTCAATTTACCGGAAACTGTTATAAACTTCTCCAGCAGAAAATGAGTATTTCTATTCGGTAAAATTCACTCCGGCCAACTATTTTCCACTCCCAAACTCCAATCTCGAAGTGGGTGATTCTTTATTTAATTTTGCATTGAATTTTTCTATATGTAGACCAACTACGAGTTCTTCTTCTAGTGGAAGTGGCACTAGTGACTCCTAATGTCTCGAAATAGTTTGATTGTGTATTCATTTTTTAGATAATGAGAAGTTTGTAAGTTCTTTCTACTCTCAAGTCTATTTGGTCTATTTAGTTTGATTCCGATTCCCAGGAGTCTAGTTTTAGTGCTACATCCTATAGAATTTGAGATCGAGATTTAAGACTTCACATCAATAATCGGTGCATTTGGGTTTAGAAAGCTTGAATAGCGAGATGAGGTTTGAGGATATTTTTAGAATGAATTTCAATGTTGGAGAATTTTGTCAATGATAGAATGTTCCTTTGTAAATCTATATAATTTATAAAACCATTAACATGAAAATTATGGACAATATCTAATGAAAAGATGGTTGTCTTGCATTTATATTATTGCTTATATTTGCTTGTGGATGAGGTATCATTTGCTTACGTATGCCTCTTACATCTATGAATTGTAGATCTCTCTACTTGATGCTTAGCATGTATATTATTGCTAAAGTTTAGACAAGTTGCCAAATCAACGAGTCCTACTTCTTAAAATTCCAATAATTATAGGGTTTTTCCTTCTCCGATGTAAGTTTATAATTATAATGTTAGTGTACTACAACTTTGAGGAACTTACCAATTTTTACTTGTGTGGTAAAATGTTACAAATAGGATTGTCTTATGGGCCATTGAATTACAACTTATATAATCCTAGAGATAAAGAATGAAAAAGAGACAATATTGCCTATTAGTTTATGCAATTCTTGTGTAACATTGCCACTTTAGCTAGATGTTTGATTTCTTATCGTGAAACTAATTAGACAGGTTATAATAAAAGATTACTATTGATCCAATTTTTACAACCAACATGCACGCATGCCCAAACCTTATACTTCAAAAATCATGTTGGCCTTGTTAATTTCAAATAATAATTTGGAATGCCTTTGACCATAGAGCCCCACCAACTATATTAGGCGGGGTTACAATGGGACTTAAATTAAACATGTTCCTCCCAAACCCATTAAATTTAATAATGTAATTAGTTTTGGAGAGTTTTTATTTAAAGGGTGGAATAGACATGAATAATTCATTTGGTATTTATGAATTGTATAGGTCATATTCTTGAAATGCTTTTGTATTTTCAAATTTGGTTTTCAACATCTTCTATGTTCATTTGTATTATTTTAGTATTTACTTTGATTTGACTCATTATGTACATCTTTTGTATTATTTGATAATCTTTTTTCCTTGGTCAATTCTTTCTTAGGTTTAGTATGTTGTGTTGAACCTCACTTTTAATGGAGATTTTTTTGGTTATGGTCCCCCCTTTTAAGTTTTTCTCAATAAGAATGTGGAGTGAAAGGATTACAACATGAAATATTGCTTTAATTTTTAGTTAGTGGAACCTAGAGGTGTAACTACAAATCCATGAGATAAATAGTTGATAATATGTATTAATATATGATAGTTATTCTACAAATGCAAGTTGAAAATTGATTCATCACTCAAGTGTGTTGGTGAGGATTTTGTAAGGGTGTCAAGTAAGTTATAAAGTGGCATTGACTTGTTTATATAACCTTATGTAGGTGAAATATTCCGATAAGGCCAACCCTACAAAGATGAAATGATCCAATGAAGATATTTAAATTATAAATTTAAAAGTTAGAGAGATAAAAGGGGTAGGACAGTAAAGGTCGACCAAAATCGGACCCCATATACTGACCCATTTGTACAGTCATTACATGGAAGAGGAAAATTGAAACATAAAGTTGTGACATGAAGCACAAAGGTTGCTTACTACTTTAAATTGATAATATTATTCTAATTGACAACAAAGCAAAGTGTAAAGATAAACAAGTCCTATAAGACCTAAATATATTCAAACTAATTAGATTTTGAATGTGAGCATTTATCTTAGCAAGGGAGCATAGTCAAACTTGGCATTGCAAAGGGACACGTTACTAAATTTTAGTGTTTACATAGGGCTTTAATTGATATTTTATAATTACATTATTGACATAATTATTTTGAATATCACCATTATTCCAAGTAAATAGGCATTTCACATACCGTATTATGACATATACATCCAAATCACAAAAAATAGCCCCATAAGCGAGGATCAAGTGTTGATTTTGGTTTCGTAGCAAGCTCAAATGCTAATTTTGGCACTATAACAGGCTCAAGTGCTACATTGGCTCCTTAACACGCTCAAGTGTTCTGATGGATCTATGACGAGCTAAATTGTTGCAAAGGCTCCATAACATGCTCAAGCTAGCTCATGGTAGGATTAAATTCTTAAATTATCACATACAATATTCACATCCCTTATGATAGGAAATCAAGCTAAGTTGCTTCCTACTTTTAATTTTAGTTCTTTATTGAATTTATAAGCATCTTTATTGGGCATTAATACATAATTCGGCATGTGATTTGTATATTCACATGCATCGCATAAAGAAAGAGATAAGGCACACATTCCCAAACACATGTACACTATTACCCACTAGGAGGTTTACATTTACATTACATTTATTTTAATCCAATAATTGTCAATCATTATATTAGAATTAGGGAAATTATAGTAGCCAAAATTTGGACCTAATGAACTTAAAAGAATAATCATTTAGCATTTATCCCAAAGACATTTCCATTCACACATTGATTGAATCAAATCCCAAAGGCATTTCACTCAATTCCTACAATTTGAGCCCAATAGGCCAGCACTTGTCACTTAGTTTAGCACTTCATAAATCAATTCACCCCACACCAAACACATCCCCCTAGCCACTCAAATCATGTATTAGATTAGGTTTCAAGATAACCACAGGAAGAATCACCTAATAAGGGGTAAAAATAGTTGATGTTTATGACCTAGATCAATGTTTTTGTCATATACACTTACAATGGTAAATTTTTCAAAAGTGCATGTTACCCTAGTCATCTTAGGGTCAACTAGGTGGGAAATTATTCACACGAGTTAGATATATAAAGATATACCCCTATTCATTAGAGGCATCTTTGAACATCTTAGAGATTTATTGGATCTCTCTCAAGCATTCTAAGAAAGAATTTGGATCCTAATCATTGAAGTGCCACATCCTTAGAGTATACCAACAAGATATAAGTTTGAATATATCGTATGTTTCTACCCTAAAGCACTCTCATGTGCTATAACTAAACTCAAGGATCATTGCCAAGTATTTGGGGCCTTATTGGGATTTTTCCAAAACCACTATCAATACACATTCACATACATCTACCAAGAGGGAGAACTACACAAGTTTTAGACCTCTTCGAGAGAATTACTATGCAAAAACACTTATCTTGGTTGGGGGTTGAGGTAGCTCGATCAAATCAAAATATCCCCTTTTCCAGTCACAAGGCAAGGTTATAGGGTTTTTACAAAGGCTAATCCATTTACACTCATAGAAGTTTGATCATGGGAATTTGATCATAGATTATATATCTAGGGACACATGCACACCAAGTTCCAAACCCTAGTTTCATATATTAGAATTTTAAAGGGAAAATTGTCCATATAGGTCATAAATGCCTCGAGTCTTTTTTATAGCTTGAATGATCCTACCCCACACTTATTTTCAACAATCCAAATTTTATAATCACTCTAACGGCCCCGTGCGTAGACCTTTATCGCACTTCTAAAGATCACAAAATGGTGTTACCTTTCTAACCCTAACTCTAATTTCAATTTATTGAGATTTAAAGAGTTTGTAGACACAAAGTCATGCACTTTGGGTAATTATCTAGTCTCGATCACATACTACTATTTGCATGATTCCTAAGTAAGAAAAGTACTAACTAACCCATGTCTTTGGCCACCTTTCTTTGCTTTATGATTCTGCTTTCAATCTTGCACTCTTACTTGATCAGTCTGTCTTTTCACCTTTCGGCATTTGTCATTCGGATATCAATGCCTAGCCAGGATGTCGGCATCAGGCATCCTTGTCCCCTCTGGGTGCCCTTGTCCTCTTTGTACTTTGGTCACACTTTTTGGGTCCTTTCTATCCATTTGAGCATCTTATATTTTTGGTAGTTGGCCTTTTTAGGGTTAATTACAAAATTCAAGCAAGGGAATCATATAAATATAAAGTTATGTGATCATAATAAGGGACCAAGCACTAAACATCTACTATCTCCACCTAAGGTTGCATCCATCAAAGGCATCTATAGCTCCATTTGCATCCATCTAGCTCCATCACAAGGGACAAAGGTTGGTTCATCTGCATCACACTTCATAGGAGGGGAGTCTATTGTTTCCATGCACACATTATTTACATTCTACATCTAGTTACTTGCTCGTTACTTCAAGTGTGACATGCAAGAGCAACCTAGGGCACAATTCCGCACACACACACACACACACACACACACACGAACTACATTAGGTCTGAGATGTAGTGCAATGCTCAGTGATAAGTCCATCATTTTGGCAGTTGAGGATAGTCTAACCCCTTCATTTGCATCTTTATTTTTAGGGTTTTGATGCTTTGTTTGGGGTTTTAGGTGATTCATTCATTCCAGATTTACAAAGGTGACCTCAGAGATCTCATAGTGACATACACACGACAAAAGGTGAACAAGTGTGAACCTCTTGCGACACCTCAGAGGAGGTTTTCTGAGAGCATTTTCATAGACCATGACACCCAAAACTCATACCAGGGTGCCCATGGGCGCCCCTATCCCTCTCCAGGCACCCCAATCTAGTCAAATATGCATTCTTTTTCATGCTTTGTGCGACATCCCTCCATCTTTGTTCAGTCGGTCTCCATTGCAACACAATCCAAAAACCTCTACAAATCAGCTAAGGATCTTCTAACCCTCTTTGCACATTAGGGTTTCATATTTTAATTGCTTAGTTTGCTTGGGTATTATTTCATTATTCATTTATTTACTGTAAACTTGTAGTAGATTAGGCTATTATTTTACATTTATTATAATCATTTTGGTGAGCACGATCTTCAAAACCTCCTTCCACTTAGGGATCTTCTTCTCTTATTACTATGGCTTAATCTTCTAAAGAATTTATTGATGCCCATATTAAAGCCCTCAATGATCATATTGTTGAGCATCCCCAAGATCTAGACTTAATTTTATATGTTGCTCATGAGGAGGCTATAAACCTTGCGGAGCTTAATTCTTTGTCATTATTCCCACCACAGTTGCTACTCAACCACTTGCTTCTACTCTTCCACCCATTTCCACATTCCCATTTCTATCCCTACCCCTACTAATCACTATACCCAGCCTCATTTTTATCATACGTAGTAATCTCCTTCCACTGGCACTAAAGATCTAGCCTCCCTTTATCAAGACCTTCAAGCAAAATTCATCAATTACGACAAACTACTTGTCGTGTGTCTCTCTTTTGGACTCCATTATATTACTACATACTCCATTCACACCGCTATATCCACTTATTCACTTCCACCAAATTTCATCACCCCTAAACTACCCATTTTCAATGGCCATGGTGACCCACAAGAGCATCTCCAAGCATTTCATGTGGCTTGTCTAGATTTTTGGATGATCACATTCTCCTAGCTAAGCTCTTTCCTCGTAGTCTTCATGATTATGCGATGCGTTGGTTCTATGACCTACCTATTCACTCAATAACATCTTTTACGCATCTTGTTGATGATTTTCTCACTCACTTCTCTATCAACATTGGCTCCAAGATCTCTTATGCTCAACTCACACAACTAAAACAAGGATCTAATGAACACTTAGTGGACTATGTTTTGCATATACAAACACAACTTAGCTAAGATGTCTAATGTTCTCGCCGACTCTAAGCTTCAGGATTTATTCATTCAGAGTCTACTACCATATCTTTAGGAAAGTTTTCTCTTTGAGACATCTCCCTCATTCAACCAACTATGTCATACTCTTAAGCTTCATGAAACCAAGCTTTTATCCATTGGCAAGCTTAAATATCAGAAAAGCATCATCTTCTACATGTTTTCAAAGCAATTCAACATTCAAACCTTCAATGACCAAACCTACTAACACCAAAATTACTATCAATGTTGTCTCTAATACCAAGGAACTTCAATGGCAACCACCTCAACGTACATTCACCAAATTCCCTATTGCTCCACATCTCATATTGTAAGCAACTTCTTGAGAGCAATCTTATCACGCTTCCTCCACCACTTGAATTAGACCCATCATGAACCAAAAGGAAGAAATTACAATGAGAACTTTTGATGTGACTATCACCGATGTGTGGGGCACTCTACAAATAGGTGTTTCAAACTCGCACAATCATCCAAGATCTTATCGATAACAACAAGCTTGAGCTCCCAGAGCCTACAGACTCTGCACCAGTCAATGAAAATCATAAGCTCAAAATATTTAATAACCCACTTCCAAAACATGAAAATAAAGTCGTTGATGCATCGGATAATCATACATATCACGCAATGCCTCCTCCTCCTCCTCGGGGGCTCTTGATTTCTTAGTTCTAACACTGACATTTCTCCACCAATCATCTCTTTCTCTGATCATGATTATCATGTGGAATTTTCTTCTAATCACTTACATATTAATGCCTCTATCGGATCTATCCATATCAATAATACTAAGGTTGATCCATCATGGCCCATCAATACATGTTCTATTCCACTTCTCATCATTATTGGTTATCCACTATCACAAATTTCATATCCGATGAACAATTCATATGGCGTTATCAAACTTCACGTTACAGTAGGTCCTCTCACTATGTGTGTACCCTTTCTTTTGGTACAAGTAGTTAACGGGTGTGACATGCTCTTAGGTCTCAACTAGATTCACAGGTCTCAATCTATCATTTCCATGAACCATTTGCATCTAAATTTTTTCACAACAATCAAGTTATTTCTATCAATGGTGTGCCTCCATTAACCCCATGGTCGTGATCTCCTCCCACGATCAACATTGTATCACCTATTCCATCTATTATGCCACGACCTCTAGAACCTAAAGCTCCATCTACTCCTAGTTCACTTACTTGCATACAACCTACTCGGATACAATCTCATGGTCTCATCGCTCTAAGAGTCCAACAAAACAATATAGGCCCATTCCTTAGACGATTCTTTATGATGCGTCATAAATCACCACCATGTTTTATTCCATGCCAACACCCATCACCACCATGCTCTACTTTGCATAAATCTCCATCACCTACACTTTTTTTTTGCAACGCACCCACCATATACTCATCCATCGCATGCACATAGGCTTCACTCACTTCGCACAGTTTATCTGCTATACCACCACTCCTAGAGCATGATCACACACTTTTGTCACCACAATCATCGAGTAGAGGACCTTCATCCTTTACTTTCATCATATAGTTCACTCATCACTACACACTTGGGGGCATCGTGCGTATCCCCCCCTAATTGACAACATGTATCTTATACTTTATAGATGTCAACATCAAAATACCACCCGATGACGCACTCTTGTGCTTGGTTCACACTTGACTATTGAGGGCATCCTATACACATGAACCTCACACACTACACAATAGACACTATACATTACACATCTTCATACATTTTACACTTTTGTACATACACATCATCTTACATACATACATCCTACATATTACATATTATGTCTTACATTTACTATGCATCTACACATCTTATCTCATCTACGCATCTTGCATTACATACTATACATACCACACACTACACATTATTACATCACATATTGATTTCTCATCACCACATCTATTACACGTTGCGCTCACTACCCTATGACATACTTTAGTCCTTCGGTCCATACTCAATTGTTGAGGGTATACAAATCAAATGGACCTCATCACACTCACACATTCAACCATTCAACCTTTTTCTCATGCAATATTCCTAGATTAGTGATATATGCCATATAGGCTACATCATCACTTCCTCTAGCATCATCTTGTGATATACATTTTACGCTAAATCATCACTTCTTCTAACATCCTTTAGTGATATACACTTTAGGCTAAATCATCACTTCTTCCATTATCTTGTTGTGATATACACTTTAGGCTAAATCATCACACATTCTTACACCTCATCTCTATGTCACATATCATCACTACACATTCATCACATCATGCTACATACAACACATAGTTTGAACCATTTCCCAATGATGCCCTCTCGTTTACGGTTCATCCTCTTGCTACTCTGGGAGCATAAATAAATGAACCTCACTATATAAAATCACATTCACTTGGGGGCACACGGATCCTATTATTCACTCTGCATTCCATTCCATCCATCCACATCATATTGCATATCTTGGTTGCATTTAATCTTACTTGCATTTACTTGTACATGTTAATTTTATTACACATGCTAGATAGATATCTTGTATGTCATTATCTTTATCATACACACATGCGCGTTCACTTTCTTTCTAGTTGTGATCACAGATTATACAGATCCATTACACATAGCATGGATGCTTGGCGCAATACCTAGTACCAATCCCACAACGGCTCCTAGGGGCATCCACTTTCGTACATTACAAGTGTTATTATTTCATTTTTTTCATAGCACACTACTTTATCAGATTATACACGCTTTGACATACTTTTTATCTTTCTAACATGCTAATGGGTGCTTCATGTGCAACATTTTTTTTGTAGGACTATTTGCCACCATGGTTATATGCTCATTATATGACTTGTACTTACATGTCATTGTTTGTGGGATTTTCCTTTTGTCTTGTGTGCACACTTGTATGCTTTTGGATTTATTGTCCTTGATTGTCTTGTGACATCATGAGTGATGTCCCATGTTTGCAACCCACTTTTCACGACTTACATTGTCTTATTTTCTATTCTAGATTACACATTGTTTTTTTATCTTACACTTTGTCTTATACATGCATGTATGTACTAACACTTGTCTCCTAGCCACTTGTTTGCATGTGCCTTGGTTTCTACCAAGCACATCCCCTTCCCCCTGTAGGGCATAGTTTTGTGATGTAGGTCCTCCTTTGGGCCACATTATCCTTCGATGACGACGACATGCAACCCAAATGAGGGGGCATCATTTGGGTAAATCGCTCACCCCATACAAAGTATACACAACACAACACAATACCGGTACAATACAATTTTCAGATTGTGGGGCTCATAATCAAACTTGGGTCCATGACACATGCCCTTACCTTGATTACCTAAGACTAGGGGGTATATCACACATACACCTTATCTTTATAGGATTACTTAGACCAAGGGGGATATCATACATCAACAGCGATTTTTAGGTTCAACACATTAAAGGTTATAGAAATCATACACATCATCTTTTATAGGGTAGGTAGTCTTTATCACACACGTTATTACACACCATCTACAATGGTGTTCCATACAAAGGGGAAGCGGTTAAAGGTTAGAGGACGACACTGCAGACTTTCTCCCTACACTTATTCCATTTACATTGGTGTGAGATCACCCAAAAACTCACATGCATCAACATCAACATTTATAGGATCCTTTTTACACTCTTTCCTCATCACGAATCAGGTGCACATGGTCCTTTTTCACATTTTTAGCATTTTTTTTACATGCTTTTTACACATATACATACATATTTAACTACTTGATCATATTCTCTTTTACAGTCCATCAATATGGGAAATAGGTAGTCAAACAACATCACAACATCAACATGATATTAACAACAGGTACATCACACACACATTGACATCTACACACATGTTTCTCCCCCTAGGTTCATTTTCATCACCTTTTACATTTTTTCATCTTTAGTCTCCATGCTCCATATTTTTATCACTCCACACTTTGTCTAGTCCCTTGGCATGTTTTCTACATCAATCTACATGGATATCAGTACGTATCTCTATCTACTTTATGTTATTGAGCATTTTGCTCACCAACATAAAGTGGGGGAAAATGTAGACACAAAATCATGCACTTTGGTAATTATCTAGTCTCGATCACATACTACTATTTACATGATTCCTAAGTAAGAAAAGTACTAATTAACCCATGTATTTGGCCACCTTTCTTTTTTTTATGCCTCTGATTTTAGTCTTGCACTCTTACTTGCTCGGTCTCTCTTTTCACCTCTCGGCATTTTCATTCTAAACACTATCGCATAGCCAAGACGCCAACACTGGGCACCCCCGTCCCCTCTAGGTGCCCTTATCCTCTTTGTACTTTGGTCACATTTTTGGGTCCTTCCTAGAAGTTTGAACATCTTATCTATTTGGTAGTCATCCTTTTCAGGGTTAGTTATGAAATTCAAGTAATGGAATCATATAAATGTAAAGTTATGTGATCATAATAAGGGATCAATCACTAAGCATCTACTATCTCCACCTAAGGTTGTATCCATCAAAGGCATCTATAACTCCATTTACATCCATCTAGCTCCATCAAAAGGGACAAAAGGTTGGTTCATCTACATCACACTTCATATGAGGGGAGTCTATTGTTTCCATGCACACATTATTTACATTCTACATCTAGCTACTTGTTCGCTACTTCAAGTGTGACTGCACAAGAGCAACCTAGGGCACAATTCCACACACACACACACAAAAATACATTGGGTCTGAGATGTAGTGCAGTGCTCAGTGATAAGTCCATCATTTTGGCATCTGAGGACATTCTAAACCCTTCATTTACATCTTTATTTTTTAGGGTTTTGATGTTTTGTTTGGGGTTTTACACATGATTCATTCATTCCAAATTTACGGCGACCTCGACAATTTCACAGAGACATACATGCGACAAAAGGTGAATAAGTGTGAACCTCTTGTGACACCTCAGAGGAGGTTTTCTAAACGTCACTTTTTAAAATGTATAAGTCAACCCACTCATCCTAGTGTCAATTAATGAGAAAACCTTTTGTAAAAGTAACCTATAAAAGTACACTTTCCTCATCCATTTAAAGGGGGTCTAGTCTCACATATTTTTTCTACCTAAGATATCACAACAAAGCACCCAATTTAAAAGCACTTTCTAAAGTACATAATCCAACTGCAACATCCGAACGCTTCTTACAAGGCTACCCTAAGTCATTATCACATATTATAATTTACAACCAAGATCATTGTCGGTGTTAGAGTCCATTTTAGGATCTCATCAATACATTATTTATTTCACACTCACACACATTTAGTAAGAGGGAGAACTATGTGAGGTTTTATCCTTTTTCACAATATTAATATATAGTGAAGTTCTTATCACACCATGGGAGTGGGGTGAGGTCAATCTAGCCTAATTAGACTAAATC
Source organism: Taxus wallichiana var. yunnanensis (assembly GCA_018340775.1). Taxonomy (NCBI): domain Eukaryota; kingdom Viridiplantae; phylum Streptophyta; class Pinopsida; order Cupressales; family Taxaceae; genus Taxus; species Taxus wallichiana. The sequence continues at coordinate 341,418,198 of CM031243.1, read as the reverse complement.
CTTTTTCATAGCTTCAAAGATAGATCTATGGTTTTCATAAAGAATAATCCTTAAGTTATGTTGTCACATCTATTAGCTTCACTCTCACACCAAGAAAGTTAGTTCACCAACTTCAACTCGATTCAACTCCTACAAAAATGTACCTTGTTCTCAAACTAGGAAACTTAAAAATCCTATGAATATGCTTTATTAGTGAATTCAAGTATTCAAACATGTTTTTATCCATCATATATCCCCTCTCGGTCTCTCAAATTCATTGGATTCTCAAAATTTGATCATCTTACCTTCTTTTTTCAAAATTGCCAATTTGGGCTTCTTGGAAACACAATCAATGGAATGGTATTAGATGAACAATACAAAAGGTTTTTAGAAGAAAGTATTAATATGTTTGATAACCCTTTATAGAGTTACAGTGCATGCAAAATTATTTTATTAATCTCTTAAAACTACTCCTACTTCCTTCACAACCACCTCCACAAACTTAACCCTTCTTACCAGGCCTATTCCAACACGCACCTTGTTACAACTTATGATTGCAAAGTTATTTTCTCTGAAAAATGGAAATTTACATACATTTCAGGTCCAAGAATTTTTTTTCAAAGTATCGTGGTTTTCTCCTTTGTAAGAAGTTGCTAAAAATTCCACAAAACAGTGTTTAAGTTTGGTTTTCCATGCACAAATGACTCAAGGTGCCCTTTGTAAATCACAACAATATCTCTCCATTATCAATTTCTTCTGGAAAATTTTCTTTTGAATCTTATTGAAAATGTTGAGGGAATACTTTTATCAAGTTTGGGTTCTTGACTTGAAGTGGAACCCTCTAAAATACTTTATTTTCTCAAAACCCTAAAAACCCTCACAAAAGCCCGAATAAGAATATATTTTTACCATTTACCATAGAAAACTTGTGAAATATTCTCATGACTTTGAATGGGTCTGTGCATGCTTCCAAATGCTTTTTGGCATAACAGTGAGCTTCATCCATTCACATTTCATGAGACTTGTCTTGAGAATAACATGTCCTAGCACTGAGATCAAGGTTTTTATAGACAAAGGGATGAAATTAAAGTAACAGGGGCTCTCTTCCAAGAACAGAGCTTTGGTGAATTTCACAACTTAAGACTCAAACTATCTTCTTTCTAAATTTTCCTTCACTATCTCTAACTCACCTTGTTTCTCGGATTATGCAATGAATGACATAATTACAAAGGTGACTTAAGAGTCTTCTTCAGTTTAGTAGCCACAGAGGCTTCATTATCCTTGATAAATATATATGAACATGTCCTTATGTTTTATCTTGCTCTCCTAATGTTTCTCATATTATGTTCTCTACATAACCTAAATAGTTTAATTACAAACACAAAATGTAGTACAAACATGAACTATACCAAAATGGAGTAATTTCCTTCTTTTCCCTTGGAGCTCCAAGTTTCCTCGAGTTCTTGATTGATCAATCCTTATGAATTAGTTACAAATTGGATTTTTATACTCCCATAGGTCAAATAATTTTCCCATAACTTTTTGTTATGTCTCATATGATAAAGATCACATATGAAGACTTCATAACAAGGAAAAGACCTAAATGGCAACTTGGGACTAATATGACCAACTTTGTATCTTAGATAGCTCTCAAAGTCGTATAATGACCCAAATGATTCAAAATACAAGTTTAAGACCTCTAGGACCATAATAAAAAAATACATATGCAAAACAAGCCAAATTTGGCTTATAGAGAATTCAAATTTTTGAATGGCCTAAAATGGAGGGAAACTCCATAAATCAAAATAAATAGGTTGAATTCATCTTGAATATTCAACCTTAAACCATTCACATACCTGGCCACTTCTTCAGAATCATCCTGTATATGACCAGACCTCATAGCTAACTTGTAAAACTCATTAGTATAATCAGTTACACTTGACTCTCTCTACCTCAAATTTTGCAATTTCTTAAATAAAATAGTTTGATAATCTGCAGGAATGAACTTACCTTTCAACTTGGCCACCATCTTGTCCCACTTCTTGATCTTTTCCTTGTTTCTACTTAATATTTCTGTTGCACAAAATCCCACCATATTGTTGCATGTCCTGTGAGTTTAGTCACTACAAATTTCACTTTCTTGTTCTCTACAATGCCCTCTAAATCAAAATATTTATCCATTTTGGCTATCCAATATATAAGATCTTCTGGATGTAGAATACCCCCATACTCTGGCACTTTCATCTTTTGCTTTGTGTTTTCTCCTATGACTACTTTTAGGAGTCTTACATCTGGTCCTTCTTCTTCTTCTTATTCTCCTTCTACTTGCCTCTTCTCTTTCTCTCTCATCATCACTATCTTCTTCTAATGCTTTGCCTCTTCTCTGGAAGACCTCTAATGCTCCTAACATGTCTTGAATGTTCCTTAGCATTGTTACCAACTCAACACCTCTGATTTTTCTCTATTTCCACCTCCACCTGCTCTTCTTGGTGGCATTTTGTCTCTTTTTCATTTTCCTCTCAACTTCTTTTCTTCCTCCCTCTCAAGTTTTTCTTTCTTCATTGCTTCTTGCTTTCTTTCTCTTTCCATTTCTTCTCAATTCCTTCTTCTTCTCCTGCTCTGATACCAATATGATGTAGTCACATCTATTAGCTTCACTCTCACACCAATAAAGTTATTTCACCAACTTTAACTCAGTTCAACTCCTGCAAAAATGTACCTTGTTCTCAAATTAGAAAACTTCAAAATATTACAATTTGCTTTATAATTGCATTCAAGGATTCAAACATGTTTAGTATCCATCATCTAGCCCCTCTCAGTCCCTCAATTCATTGGATTCTCAAAATTTGATCATCTTACCTTCCTTTTGAAAACTTGTCAAATTGGGCTTCTTGAAACGTATACAATGGAATGGTATTAGATGAAAAATATACAAGGTTTTTAGAAGAAAGGATTAATATGTTTGAGAACCCTTTACAGAGTTACAAGTGCATGCAATTTTTTTAGGTTCATCTCTTAAACCCACTCCTACTTCCTTCACAATCATCTCCACAAACTTATCCCTTCTTACCAAGCCTATTCCAACACGAGACCTTGTTACAACTTATGATTGTAAAGTTCTTTTCTCTGAAAATGGAAATTTACATACATTTCAGGTCCAAGACTCTATTTTAAAAGTATCGTGGTTTGTTCCTTCATAAGAAATTGCTAAAAATTCCACAAAACAGTGTTTAAGTTAGGTTTTCCATGCACAACTACAATGCCCTTTGTAAACCGACAACAATATCTCTCCATTATCAATTTATTCTAGAAAATTTTCTTTTAATCTTATTAAAAAGGTCGAGGGGAATACTTTTATCAAGTTTGGGTTCTTGACTTGAAGTGGAACCCTCTAAAATGATTTATTTCCCCAAAACTCTAAGAAACCCTCACAAAAGCCCAAATAAGCATATCTTTTACCATTTACCATAGAAAAATTGTCAAAGATTCTCATGACTTTGAATGTAATTGTGCATGCTTTCAAATGCTTTTGGGCGTAATGAAGAGCTTCATCCATTCACATTTCACGAGACTTGACTTAAGAATACCCCCGTCCCGACACCGAGATCAAGGTTTTTATCACCAAAGGGATGAAATTAAAGTAACATAGGCTCTCTTCCAAGAACATATCTTTGGTGAATTTCACAAATTAAGACTCAAACTATCTTCTTTCTAAATTTTCTTTCACCGTCTCTAACTCACCTTGTTTCGGATTATGCAATGAATGACACAATTACGGTGACTTAAGAGTCTTCTTCAATTTAGTACCCACAGAGGCTTGATTATCCTTGATAAATATATATGAACATATCCCTATGTTTTCTCTTGCTCCCTAATGTTTCTCATATTATGTTCTCTACATAACCTAAACAATTTAATTATAGACACAGAATGTAGTACAAACCTAAACTATACCAAAACAGAGTAATTTCCTTCTTTTCCCTTAGAGCTCCAAGTTTCCTCAAGTTCTTGATTGATCAATCCTTATGAAATAGTTACAAATTAGAGTTTTATACTCCCATAGGTCGAATAGTTTTCCCATAACTATTTTCTAGGTCTCACATGACCAAGATCACGTATGAAGACTTCATAACAAAAAAAGACCTAAATGGTAGCTTGGGACTAATATGACCAACTTTATATCTTAAATAGATCTCAAAGTCGTATAATGACCCAAATGATTCAAAATACATGCTCAAGACCTACTAGGACCCTAAGAAAAAATACATATGCAAAACAAGCCAAAGTTGGCTTATAGAGAATTCAAATTTTTAAATGGCCTAAAATGGAGGGAAACTCCATAATGCAAATTTTGAATCTCCAAAGCTTATTAGACACCACAAATGACTCAATGACACCCCTAATAACTTAGAAAACCCAAAATTGCTTACTAGAATCCTAACTATCCCTGGTGATGATGCCCCTACATCACTTAGATACTAAAAAGTCATAATAATTGAAATCTAAGCATGTGATCAAGAACCGACAATATATAAGGTCACAATATCATATCTAAAATTCAAATCAAATTTGCATAGGATAAAACTACCCACATAGGTCAAATGTGCCAAGGTGAATTTTTCTCAAATGGGAGAATTCTTTCTCCTCACATTTTCAACCCCCAAATTTTCAATACAACTCAAGGAAATTCTACTTATCTCATTTACACACTTTTAGATCATTATCACTTTGTCTCATCCAATTTTGGTTGAATATGTTGCAAACCCTAACTTGCACTTCATTTATCTAACTTTATAGAGTTTAAATATTTAATATAATTGCAAAAATGAATTAATTTTTGTGACTATCATTGTTGTATTTCGGTTCTAAATTTAGAATACACACATGGTAAATAATTTTATTTAGGAACCTTATATTTAATATTAAATTTTGGTGAAAATTCTTATTTAAAATTAAACTAGGGATTTATGTCTTACCTATAGGATTTCATATTCTTAAATATAATTGGTATGCTCATATCTATTTTAGGATTCTTTAAAACCCTAATTATCTTTGCCATCCTTTACATGATCACATTGGCCAATATTTAAGCAATGATAAAGAAAGAATTTTAGTTAAGAATAATGGGCTCGATAAAGAAATATAAAGGATTATCCTATTTAATCCTTATAGCATGTTGTATGACTCTTCTCTATATTTGATAGACCTTATTACAACCATTAACCTCGTCTTGAAATTTGATCATGTACCTATACCTTCATTGTCACCTACTCCTTAATTTGTAACACCTCCCATGATGAAGTTACATTACTCACCAATATCTCCTTAACTACTTCTACTAGCACTCCTTGTGTATAATTTGATTTAGTTACCAACACATACTCAAGTTGACATGACTGTCACGCATTCCTCGGTTTAATCATAAGGCATCATATGTTTACCACAAGTGTCCTAGATATGCTACCAAGTCTATTTCACGTTATTTAAGAAGATTGAATATCTCGTTGATGATCATATTCTTATAGTCATTACTAAGTTATGTGTTACACACATGGAGTTTCACCTAACAACATTCCACCCTATCTACACACACTTACACTTTACATGTTTATCTTAGGTTCTACACCTATTTCCATTATGACACTACAACACCTAATCAAGACATCGATATACCTCCTTCTCATCCCATAGGAGGTCTAATGTTATATCTTCTTCATATCATTACACAAGAACATTTATTATATATCAAATCTCTCCATTACACATAGCTTGATCTTATTCCATATGATATATCTAAATCCTCAGACACCCATGAGTATTTATATGTTATTCACAACAATATATGAATAACCATAGGCATTACACACCTAATTTCTCACACTTTCAATCATTCAATTCATAACACACCTTTAGTGGGGGGCATCCCTTAGTTTCCTAATCCATGGTTTGATAATTCCTTTTATACACTCATACACCTACGCATGTTACTTTCATGATTATTTACTTTAACACCATTATATTTTTTCAACCACAATATTGGCATGGAATGCAAAGCATATGCAAATCTTGTTCTCATAATTTATAATGCATTAGTAATAAAAACATTCCATGGTTTTTACTATATCACATAAATTCCCTAATTGACAGAGCATGATATTTCAAAATGAACCTACATTATCCATACCCCATGTTATTCATGAATACATTACTACTCCTATACCTTGTGTCATTGACTATCTAAGTGATTATCAATCTATCCTAGCACCTATTTCAAACATGACTCTACTATCATCTATTCCAAACCCTAATTTATGCAATAATTGTCGAAATCTATCATCAATAATTTTTGTGATATAATATTATTCAACTTCAGTAATGTGGGTATGACATTCAAGGGACACTCATGTGATCTCCTTCAGAATAAGATTCTATAGTTTCTATGACCACTTGTGACTCACATCTTTGTAACATTACTATTTACAAATTTGTTTACTATATTGCATGTGATTACTTCTCATATTTTGATGATGACCCTATACATCCCTCTATCTCCTATGAAGTGTTCCCTACACCTATTGATGCACATATTTTAACCAATCATGACATATTAAATTATGAAAAACTCACATATACATAACACCTTTCTTGCACACACACTTATAGCATTAAAATCTATTTTCTCTCGGTTGTAAATGAGGTCATTACTGATGATGCAACACATATCATGGGTCTGATATGATTGTTAGGTGAACAATACCTACCTAAGACCCATCATGAACTGCTTTCACAATTTATAGCATATACTTTGGGCCCATTAGAATTGATTCTGCCTAACATTTTACCTTTAAAACTTATATTCCAAAAATATAAAAGTAGGCCCTACAAATGATATGTTCATTTGTTGCATAGATTTAAGCCTTTTAATAATTTGTATATAGCATTATACACCACCTTAGAACTTTTAATTTATAAAATGAATTAATCAATTACAACTTGTGGGCATTATACATTTTACTGAATCTTACAACCTAGTACCGTAGGGGAATCTTGCATATTGCTCCTAACTTTATCACACCTTTAGCACCTTACAACTTGTCGCATATTTCTATCCTAAGGTATTCCTACCACATTAGGGGTATACCTACACCAAATGTATCCATGCCATTAGGTTATCATAGTCACATCTTTCTACACTAGTCCATTAGATCCATTACACTACCATTTCCTATTTGATCATCACATTTCTTACTTATAGACATCAAATTGACAATGATTTGTGCTTAATTTTACTTATCATATACTATTCTTACTATTTCACTACTACATGCCTTGGGATAATTTTTTGGTTACATGACATCATTACTTACACCATTGATTGCTTTATGAAATTGATTAGTTTGAATAAATTGTACGTTGTGTATTATGTTCACTTTGATTACTTTAGTATATTGATTGATTTGGCTGCTCCATGCATTTGTGTGATTACATGCTTTAATGATTATTGTTTGACATTAACTAATTTTATTACTATGTGCACTTATGTGATTACATGCTTTGATTATTGTTTGACATTGACTAATTTTACTACTCCATACACTTATATGAATCACATACTTTGATTATTATATGAAATTAATTGAATTGACTTCTTTGTGTATTTGTGTGAATACAATGCAACATTATTTGTTTTGATTTCTTTAGAAACTTGTATCGATTATGAGACTATCTAATTTAATTTATCCATGTACTTGGATGATATATGTTGTGTTTTTTCCATGCCTTATATGTTATATATCATGTTTTCTATATACATTTGTGTGCTCTATATTGTTTTCTTTGTGTGTACTTATATGTTATATGTTATTTTTTCTTATATAATATGCATGTTTATGTGTAATTTTCATTTCTTGTTTACTTTATGCTCAATCAAATCGAATTCATATCACCCCTCTTGGTTCTTATGATACATTACTTGTTATATCATTAGAATACAAAAAAATTCTAAGACATGTTACTTACTATATATTTTGACATGATAAAACATTTTATGACATACTACTTACTTTTCTCAAGCTATTGTTATTAGATAAACACTTTTATGGCATAATTTTCTTATGACATACATTTCTTTGACACACAGACATATTATAAACATTAATAAAACACACAACTTATGGATATACATGCTTAGCACATATTGCTTGATTACAATTTAAGCCCTAGGCCCCACATTTGATTTACACTATGATTATTTCTTGTTGGAATTGCTTCTTACACATTGGATTTTAACACCTTGAATGATAGATCATTTCTTGTTACATGTTATGAGTGGAATTTTTTTGTACCTCAAAATTATGTCATTGCTTATTACACATTGATCAAGATTACTTTATTGTTATATTATGTCTCTAAGCCCTTTTGTTGATATACTTCACAATTATGAAATTGATTACTATATGATGCTTATTTCACTACTTATTACATAGTGATTGTTACACTTATTCTTAAAAACTAGATCCGGAAAATTTCTTGTTATGTTGTCAATAATATATCATTGCATCATTCACGCTTGGATTTATATCACCGCTTTGTTGCATACTTGTTTAAATTGAACACATGAGCTGATAACTAACATTAATAAAATTGGTAAACTATTTCATGTCTCTTTATGATGGGCTTGTCATGTCATTTTACATCATGATGTGCCATAGGTCACTATGGATACAATAGACATTGATTCTTGTGTTGTGATAATATTTCTAATCATATCATTGTTATGTTATTTTATTGAATTTCTAGAACAATTACATAACATGTTTCACTCTTTTGATGATATATAAACACTTGTAATTAAAATTTAATATATCTCAAAAATTATACATACACATTATTGCCATATTATTTGATAAAATAGATATGGTTTATATCATTGATGATGTTGTTTATCCAGTTTCACATAACTAGCACTTTTTTACCTAAGTGATTCATCCCTCATTTAAAAGGGAGGAATATTATGGGATTTTTTAAACAATTCATGTAGATTACATATATATAGTGCTTCATATGATACTATATGATGAGTTTCACACAATTTATTTTGATATATTACACAACTTTTAACACATGGTGAATTATGATATTTACACAACATTACAAAATTTTCACAATCATATACAACTTGGTCCCGTGGTAGGCTCAAATATACACAACTTGGATATGTGGTAGGCTCAAATGCACACATGGGGGCTACCCGAAAGGCACAAATTTACACGTGGTATCTTCATATAATGGGCTCAATTTCTATAGATGGATTCACACAAATGACCTAACTTATATAGTGGGATTCACATAGTACGGTCAATCACCAAAGTTCTCGTACATTTTGACATATACATCCCTTATATATGACATTAAGGGCATACATGTGTACACATTTCATGTTTTTACTTTCATTTTATGTTATTTAATATTTTTTTATAAGCATATTGGACATTAATACATGCTTTTTCGTGTGAATGTAGACATTCAAATTTGGTAAACCTACTCTTTGACACTTATTTTCTTGAAATTTCTCTCTTGTTCAAACAACTACATGCTACCCATCCCCATCTAATATATCCCTAGGTCTCTTGTCTAGCTTGTTTGATCTTATACACTCACCTTTCAACAATTTATGAGAAGTGAATACATAAAACATAGTAATAAACTCCACTTTCCCGCTTCCAAACTTCGATGTGGATCCAGCTACAAGAGGTTGAAATACCTCCAAAACACACACAAAAATTTATTAAAAAATCATAAGCTTAAAAATAGATTTCTTTTCATTATGGAATCCACACTAATATTTTACAACCTTACAATCTTCCTTTTATTTCCCACTATCTCTAAGGAAACCATAAAATTTGAAAAAAAAAAACCCTAAAAAGTAAAACACCTTGATGGACCCCAATTTTTGTGTACAAAATATGCCTTTTTAAATTAAGGTGTATGTAAAATATTGGCTTATTACATAAAACAAAACAAAATATATTAAAACTCTAAGTGCTAGACAAGTGCTAGACAAAACCACCAAAAAGGTTTGGAGCCAATTTTAGACCACTAGATGAATGAATTGGGCCCCGAAAAATGTTGAAAATTTACCCAACCTTTTTAGGAAATTTGGCGTGGCGCATTACTAATAAATATCTATCACCATGGAAAATTTCAAGATGATCCAACATTTGGATCAAAATTTATGGTCTCTGGAAGTTATGTTCCCACATCATTCTCCCTGGTTGAAAATAATTATGCTCCTGTGAATTCAGTTGATTAAATTCATCTAATTTTCCATTATCAATCTTCTTCAACTCCCACTCAGGAATCTAGGTATTTTTTTCCTGTTGTAAACCTTCCCACTACACCAAATACCTATTGTAGCTCCCATGTCTAGTAGTGATTGTCTTTTGGTCCAAAACATGCATTACCATGTCCTTTTTCTTCTTCGTCATCTGCTGCTCCCAGCTTTATTTCTTCCTCCTCCACAAAATTATCCTCGTGAAATGGAAAGGTATATAAGTTAAACATAAAAGACTAGTGAAATATCAAAGTTATCAGGTAGCTCCACCTTGTAGGCATTATCACTCATTTTCTTCATAATCTTATATGGCCCAATCTTATTATACTTTAGTTTATTATATGTCCCCTTTGGAAACCTCTCCTTTCTAAGATGAACCATCACCATATATCCTTCTTAAAATGCATTTACTCTCCTACTGGAATCTGCACTTTTTGCTTTATATTTTGCATTACTAACTTTCAGCTTTTCCCTCACTTCTTCCTATAATTGTAGCATGTGTTCTGCAAATGCTTTTGCATCATCACTGGTTTTATCTTCACCAGTAGCACAATCAAATCTAGGACTCCCTTGGGGTTCCTACCATATACAATTTGGAAAGGAGACCTCCTATTGACCTGTTTACCAAGCTATTATAAGCAAACTCAGCTTATGGTAAATCCAAGTCCCATTGTTTTGTTTTTCTCCAACTATGCAACGTACGGGATTTCCTAAGCTTATGTTCACTACTTCTGTTTTCCCATCAGTTTGGGGGTGATATGCACTACTTAACTATAGTTGTGTCCCCATTTTATTCTACAGTTATTCCAAAAGTGACTCAAAAACTTTGTGTCCCAATCAAAGTGATTGTTCTTGGAACTCCATGTAGCCTAACCACTTGTGAAAAAAAAATCTACAACTCTGGAAGCATTATTAGTTGTCTTATAAGTAATGAAATGTACCATCTTAGAGAATTTATCAACCATAAAAAGGATAAAATCATTCCCTCGTTATGTGTTGGGAAGTCCTAACATGAAATCCATACTAAAATCAACCCATGGCCCTATAGGGATAGGCAATGGCATGTACACTCCATTATTTTGTGCATGACCCTTAGTCATTTGACACACACTCTACATCTTGCTACGATCCTACTTATTTTCCTCTTTACCTTCGGCCAATAATACTTTTCTACCACAAGAGAAGTTTTCTTACTTATACCAAAGTGTCTAGCTAACCCCCACTTTATTCAATTCTCTTATAATATTTTCTCTCATTGAACCAAAGCAGGATGTGCAAGTTCTTTCCCCTAAATAAATAACCATCCTACATCAAATAATCAAAAGAACCACTACCCACTATAGGGTCCTTACATTTTCTCAACATCACCAAAATCAAGATCACCTTCATACATGTCCTTAACTGCCTCTTAAACCCTACTACTTCATTTTCCATTATTATCAACAGTGCCACACACCTACTCAAGGCATCAACAACTTGATTCTACTTACCCGACTTATGCTTTAAGAAAAAGTATATTCTTGTAAAAATGAAACCCACTTTTCATGCCTACTATTTAGTTTCTTTTGTGTGTTTACATACCTCAATGCTTCATGATTAGTAAAGAGTACAAATTCCTTAGCTACCAAGTAATGTCTCCAATGCCTTAATTCTTGAACAATAGCATAAAATTCCACATCACAAGTAGAATATTTCCTTCGACTTCATTTAGATTTTCACTGAATAATGCCATAGGCCGTCCTTTTTGACTCAGAACAACTCTAATATCGACATGTGAGGCATCACAATCAACCTCAAAGACCTTGCTAAAATATAGCAATACCAAAAAAGTGCCTCTGACACTTTCTTCTTCAAATTTTCAAAACTATTTGTTGCTACCTTGGTCCATACAAACTCCTTTCCATTGGTACACTTTGTTATGGGTGCGGAAATGTTAATGAAATTCTTGATAAACTTCCTATAAAAAGTTGTCAATCCATGAAAACTACGAACCTCTGTCACATTCCTTGGAATAGGCTATTCTAAAATCACCTTCACTTTTTCCTCATCCGTCCTCATGCCATCCTCTGAGATAACAACCCCCAAAAGAACTAGAATTTTTGAAGAAATCTACACTTATTTAAGTTTGCATACAAACTCTCTTTTCATAACAATTCTAATACCAATTTCAGATGTAACAAGTGTTCTTCCACTTGTCTTATTGAATATCAAAATATCATCAAAATAGACAACCACAAACTTACCATTGTATTCTCGCAGTACTCTTTTCATCAACCTCATGAATGTACTGGGTGCATTAGATAGCCCAAATGGCATCACCATCCACTCATACAATTCATCTTTTTTTTTGAATTTTTTTCCATTCATCCCCTTCACGGATTTGGATCTAGTAGTACCCACTCTATAGGTCAATCTTACTAAAATATTATGCTCCCATTAGCACGTCCATCATATCATCCAATATTGGAATTGGGAACCAATACTTAATTGTGATTTTATTTATGGCCCTACTATCCACACACATTCTCCAGTCTCCATCCTTTTTAGGAGTCAATAGTGTAGGAGTTGCACATGGACTCATGCTTTCTCTCACTAACCCTTTTTGTATTAGATATGTCACTTTCCTTTTTAACTCCTCACTCTGTGTTGGACTCATCCTGTAAGTAGTATGATTTGGAAGGGCCGATCCTGGGATCAAATCAATATGGTATTATGTATCTCACCTCAGAGGTAACACATTTAGTAGCTCATCTAGTATGACATCTTTGTATTCTTTTAGTACCTTTTCTACCGTAGTGGGTATATCAAAGGCCTCTATTTCCACCTTATTTAACATCAGTGCATAACACAAACCAACTTCTTCCATTTCTGCAACAAAATATTTTGTAGCCAACAAGCCCTCACTCTTCTCTTCTTCCTTGAAGGGTAACAAGACCACCTTTACACCATCCTTCAAAAATGTATAAGTATTCTTCCCTCCATCATGTGTAACCTTTCTATCATATTTCCAAGGCCTCCCTAATAATATATGGCATGCATCCATCGGGATAACATCACACCACACCTCATCCTTGTAGGTATTCCCAATCAAAAACTTTATAAGGAATATTTTATCTATGGTTACCTTGTTCCCTTTCTTGAACCATGATATACGATAGGGATACAGTGCTTCTCACATTTCATTGATTTTATCAACCATCATGGTTGAGACCATATTTTCACAACTACCACCATCAATAATAATTTTACATAACTTTCCTCCATATGTGCATCTTGTTCGAAATATATTCGTTCGTAGCCAAGAATCAACACCAGCACCATCTCATTTTTTCTCCTTCCTCGGGACAATAACCATCCTCCTTATCATGAGGGTTTCACCTATGTCTGTAGCAACCTCCATTTCTTATTCCTCTTCACTTTAACTAGGTTTACACATGGTTGTTTTACTTTCCATATATCTTGTGTAGGATAGTGTGGACACTTAAAATATTTTTTCCATTCTTCACCACATCGATAACTTATATACCGCCTTTGGGTTCTATTCCAACTTCTTCCTCCATTATAAACTCTTCCCCTATGAAACCCCTACCTCTTTGGTAGTTACCATGAATTTGACCAAATTCTTCATGCCCTTCTACATTAGAGGATTCACCTTTTATAGAATCAAATCTACCTCTGCCTCTCATTGGAGATGATGATGGCCCTCTCTTCACACCTCTTCTAAAATTATTCCTCTTGTTCTTTTCTTTTGCTTTTAATGCAAGTTGATAAGCATCATCCAAGCTATGGATCCGAAGCATACTCAATTCATCTTGTATGGTATAACTCAACCCATTTACATACCTTGTAGCCTTTTGTTCTTTAAACTCTCCTTGTTCCACCCAGATTGATAGCTTGTAAAATTCATTGGTATACTCTTTAATGCTGAGATCCTTTTGTCTTAGGTTTGAAACCTTGAAATAGTGTTTAGGCATAATCTACAGGAAGAAACTTTTCTTTCAACTTATTCACCATTTTATTCCAATTTCAGATCTTGCCCTTTCCTTTCCTTTTTCTTTCATTTTACAAGTGATCCCACTAGATCAATGCATGTTTGGCCAACTTAGTGCATGAAAAACTTAACCTTCTTCTCCTCTAAAAGGGTTTTCCACTCAAATAATTTTTCCATACGATTCAACCAATCAATCAACTCCTCTAGTCGTAACCCTCCACCATAATCAAGAACATTAATATTGATGTTGTCATTATTTCCCTCTAAAGCTTGGATCAATATCTCCTCAAATGGTCTCTCATTCAAGGTTTCTTCATCTCTCTCATTTCCTCCTTCATTCATTAATGGAAGTCATTCTTCATATCATTTTATGGGTCTCCATCCCCATTTTCATGTCTCCTTTTAAGGCGGGTAACTTCTCATGTGAGCTTAGCAACTTGTCTCTGTAGCTCCTGCATATTCCTATTTGTCTGGACATAACCTCCCCTCACTCATCTAGTCTTTATTATATAAAATATAGGTAATAAATTACACATAGAAAAATTTAATATATATATTACCTTCATTGTTCCCGTAAGATCCAAATCCTGCTCTGATACCAATTGATGTGGATCCAACTGTAAGAGATTGAAATACCTCCAAAACACACCAAAAAAATTTGCAAAAAAATAGAAGCTTCAAAAATAGATTTCATTTTATTTTGGAATCCACACTAATCTTTTACAACCTTACAATCTTCCTTTTATTTCCCACTATCTCTAAGAAACCCTAAAATGTAAAAAAATCCTAAAACTCAAAAACCCTAAAAAGTAAAACACCTCGGATGGACCCCAATTTTTGCATACAAAATATGCCTTTGTAAATTAAGGCATACATCAAATATTTTATTATTACATAAAATATAACAAAAGATATTAAAACTCTAAGTCTTTGAGACAAGTACCAAACAAAACCACCAAAAAGGTTTGGAGCCAATTTTAGACCAATAGATTAATCAATGGGCCTCAAAAAATGTTTAAAATTCATTCAACATTTCTTGAAAATTTGATGTGTCTCATTATTAATCAATATGATCTAAAAATCAATTTTAACTAGCAATTGTGCACACACGAAACTTCGTTTTGTATTGATTTTTGATATAAAAATTGACTATTATAACCTTTTGTATTTTTAATAAAAGATTAAAACTATAAGTATTGTGTAAAAATATAGAGTAATGAAGAGAATTCACCAAAAAAAATACACAAGGCGTGATAACCGAGTTCGACGCTTGAGGCCTACGTCTCCAGGTTCGGTTGAATGGGACCGATCTATTAAAATCTTGAAAATAATTCTTTACAAAGAATTCTACAAAATTATGACATTCTCGTAGTCTTCATCTATCAATAATAATAGGGGTTGCTTTTTACATCTCCTCAAAATTCCACTCGAGCTCAAGTTATCAGCATTTGAATATTTTTACACAGTCTCGAATGCCACTTCAAATACAATAAAGCTCCTTTTATAGTGTTTCCTAAGCGATCGCTCAACGGTTGGGTGCATATAATTTTACATGGGAGGATACGGTTCAAATTCCCTACCTCCATTTCCTTAGGTGCCTCCCATGTGATTTATCCCTCATTTCTAGGAGTTTGGCATGGATATGGTTTTAAAAACCATTGGCAAATAGTTATTGTTGTTGCAAATCAGCAGCACCCCTGGATGTTGATCAAATTTCTAGTTTGATCATCCTAAGCATCCAGTGTGATTGCACAACATTGAATCCTTTCCCCAAGTGTGGGACTTGTAAAATGGGAAAGGAATCTCCAGATTAGAGGTTGGTTCCTCAACTCCTCTAATCAGATTTGTCACTTGCAAGTTATATAGAGGTTTCAAACTCAAAATCCTACTCTAGATTCCAAAGTGGGCAGAGATGGAGAATGCAAAAAAACTGAAACTAGTGCTAATAAGGTGATACACCAAAGGAGTGGTGGACATTTTTTACTTCTACAAATTGACACAGTTCATAAAAATGCAACAAAACTTCATGCACAAACTGATAACTGTAATGGAAGGTTAGAAATGAATCAAACAACACAGACAAAGGATTAAAACTCATTCACAGAGCTTGCATTGTCATTTTCATCAAAAAAAAACACTTGCATTACAACACCTGAGAGGAAAAATAGGTTGCAGTCTTGGAAGAGGTCTGGTTTTCCACAAAAATCACTTTAAGTGACAAAGGGAGCCTGCCATACATGGAAAAATGTTCAACCCTTTGAAAATGAGCCAAAACTAGCTTTTACAGTGCAAGGGACGAGCCCAGGAGAGAGAAAACACGGGAAAACATGGAAGGGATTCAACCATTGACCAAAATGCAATCAAAACAGCATGGGTGTCCTTACAGACCCATCCCCTGACATTTTTAGCCATGCTAGGAGAGAATGCGAGCCATTCTTCATTAAAAACGGTGGTTGAAACGTCATTTCTGTCCATGACCACATGCCAGAGGCTTTTTTGATTTTCTCTCTCCAAACTCCATCAAAATGCAAAAATGAACCTAGAATCTTGTAGAGAATTTTACTAGCTTTCCATTGATATAAAGAATGTAAAAACCGAGCTCTGGATCGAAAGATATGGCCGTTTGAAGTTTTAGGGCAAAATAGGGCCAAATCGGATTAGCGGGCGAAAATTTGAATTTTTCACCTTTTTGCATTTGGGAAAATTTCCCAAAAAATCCCCATGCTCCACCATTCCAGGTGCCACGTGGCACGTTTTTATTGGGCACGGGCCCATCCTGCTCCATTTTCCTCTGATTTTCCCTTTGGGAAATTTTCCAAAAAATTCCCACCAGGGCCGGTGAGTTGAGGCCACGTGTCGTGCACTGATTAGATGCGGGCCTGTCCTTCCTGAATTTTCCATGGGCCGCTTTGACCATTTTCGACCTAGACACATGGCAGTGTCTCATTGGGTGCGGGCTTGCCCCTCCGAATTTTCCATGCGGGCTTTTCTTGAATTTTTGGGCACCACCTGGACACGTGGCGAGATTCTATTGGCTCGCATCTTGGGGCGGGCTTTTGCCTTTTAAATTTCCTTTGTTTTCCCTGTGGGAAAATTTCCCAAATTCTCCCCACCCCGCCAGTCCGAGACACATGGTGGCATTTCATTGGTTGCGGGCCATCCACAAACACTTTTACTTTTGTGCGCAAACTTTGGGAAAAAATCCCAATTTCCTCCCACGCTCCGCCTTTCCGGGCTCCGGTGACACGTGGCGAGATATGATTGATTGGCGGGGGCAGCGGGCCAAAACTCCTTCTTTGAAATTTGGTGAAACACTTCACCCAAAATCCAACTTCTCCTCCGCCCTCCGTAACTCCCACGCCATAGGACACGTGGTGCAATCTGATTGGGCGCGGACCTTTCCTTCAAAAATTTCATGCGCAGCACTTAGCCAAAATTTTCAAATTTCTCTCCTGGACACGTGGCCTCATCTGATTCGTCGGTGGGCCTGCGAGGAAAAATCTTCCTTTTGAAATTTTGCCAAAACACTTGGTAAAAAACCAAGTTTTCCCGACCCCGCCACTTCCTTGGACACGTGGCGGCATCTCATTGGTTGCGGGCCTTTCAGGGGAAAATTTCCCACAAAAACTCCACCAAGCCATAACTTCAAAAATACATGGAGTTAGGAGGAAAACTTTACCTTTCTGGAAAGTTGAGAGAGAGCTCTATCCAATGGTGTCATTTCCAAAAAAGTTTTGAGTGCCTAAAAATAAAAAAATTATGTCTGAGGCACAAGAGAGGGAAGAATGAAAGGAGTTAGCCACAAAATGAGCAAGGGGCACATTTTGGATAACAATTTTGGTGACTCAGAGGGGTCATCTACCTGCTGGATGAAGTTACTAGTTTCCTGAAGCAATCCATTGGGCATGGAGTCATCAAATTCTCTATTTGATACCCCAACTGACTAGAACACTGTAAGGAGGAAGATGGAATATCACCTGATGGAGCAAGGCCTGCAAACACATCTCCAGAACAATGCAAGCTTGTGCCAAAGCACTTAGGGAAAACAAACTAACCTACAACAAAACAATGTGCACAAGCACTTAGAGGAATGGAAACCTAAGCTAATATATACAAGGTGGAGAATTTCCCTTTAATAGCAATGCTTTAGATGGATTCCATTGACTGAATCTGCAGTTCTTCGCCATCCAATGAAGACAATTGGAAAGCATTGTTGTCCTTACACTTTGTGACCATGTATGGGCCACTCCAAATGGCATCAAATTTTGAATGCCTTCCCGGTTTCTCTCATCGCATCCCATTTTAACACTAGATCTCCAACTTGGAAGGATCTATTCTTGGCCTTTCTATCAAAGGTCTTCTTTATCAAAGCTTGATCCTTCTCCATTGCTTGGGATGCCTGATTTTTTATTTCTTGGAGCTCCATCAATTCTGCATATCTAACCTCCATGGGCTCAAACTCCAACAACTCCAACTGTTTCATGAGTTCCAATGTTGGCAACTCAAGTGATATGGGCAAGATTGCCTCTCTTCCATAAACAAGCTTGAATGGAGAGTTACCTGTAGATCTCTTGGGAGTTATCCTATCAGCCCATAAGGCTGATTTCAATTTGGTATGCCAAGACCTCTGATTCTCATCAAGAGTCCTCCTAATGATCCTCAACAAGTTCTTGTTTGTAGACTCAGCCTGGCCATTACCCTGAGGGTAATAGTTTGATGAAGTATTTAGATAGATCTCGTTCTTGACAGCCCATTCAGATTACCTTGGACCCAATGAATGTCAATCCATTATCTCGATATTATTGTAGCGGGTATGCCGAATCTAAGTTCTTATTCCTTCATAAAAATCTAAGATGTTAGATTCATTTGCTTCCTTGAGTGCTCTGCTTGACCACTTAGTGAAGTAATATGTAGTCATTAGAATCCACTTGTGTCCTTGGCTTGAATTGGGATTAATGACTCCAATGAAGTCTAAACCCCATTTCATGAATGGCTAGTCAACGGAAATTGGATGCAATGGAAGGGCAGCCAACCTCTCTTTACCTGTGAAGAATGCACAATTCTTGCACCTCTTGATCCATGTATAACAATCACTTTGAAAATCTTGGGCCAATAATAGTCAACCCTCGTGATCTTTAGAGCTGTCACTCTTGGTGCAAAATGACCACCAAATGGTCCACCATGGAAGCTTCCAACACCCTATGAATCTTATTTTTGCCAATGCATCTCGGTAGCACCCCATTCACATCCCTCTTGAACAAAACACCATCAACATGGGCATATTGGACACTGCTGCAATCTGAAGTGTCTTCTTTTGGTCTTGTTCATCTCCTGGAGGGCATAGACTTGTGCTTAGGAAATGCATTATGTCTTGGGTCCAATGAGGAATGGGAACACCATTATTTTCCTCTTGATTGTTCCCTTTCTCATGGCTATTCTACAACACCGAAATAGCCTCCTTCTCATTGCATGCTTCCTTTTGTTTGCTCAAAATCAGCTGCTCACACAATCCTTTTCCTCTGACCAACTTGGTGACTTTGGTCTCTATGTCATACTCCATGACACGAGTAATCCAACCTACCCTTTTTCATTCAAGTCTTTGTTGAGGAGGAAGTCCTTAACTCCCACATGAGAAACCAATAATTGGACCTTATTGTTTGAAACTAAATGCTTGAATTTCTTCAAGCTCCTAATTACTGCAAGAACATGCTTCTTAATGAAAGAATATATCACCTCATAGTCCTCCAGGATTTGGCTGAAGAAAGCAATTGGTTGCTCTTCATTGTCTTTGTTCTATTGTACCAAAATTGTAGAAATAGTATCATCACCCCCAAACACATAGAGGGTGAAATCCTTGGAGAAATCTGGGTTGATGAGAGTTGCGGCTTGAGAGATGGCTTCTTTTATTGCTTCAAAACTTTATTTTCCTCTTTCTTGTCCATTTGAAAGCCATGCTTTTCTTTAACATCTTGGTGATAGGCTTGACTAGGGCTGCAAAATTTGGGACAAACCTCTGAACAAAATTTATTCTCCCCAAGAAACTTTAAAGGGCCTTCTTGTGGCTTGGCAATGGTAGTGCTCTTATGGCTTCAACTCTTTCGGGTTAATTTCTAATCCTTCTTTGGAGACAATGTGGCCAAGGAGTTTTCCTTCATGGGCTAGAAAAATACACTTTTTAGGATTCAAGGATACTCCAAATCTTCTGCACCTTTGGAACACTTGTCTCAAATGAAAGAGGTGGTCTGCTGTATTTTTGAAAAACAGTGATATCATCAAGATATATCAATACAATGTTGTTAATCAAACCTTTGAATGCCATTTCCATTGCTCTTTGGAAAGTAGCTCCAGCGTTGACAACCAAGAAATGGCATTTTCCTGTAAGCATAAGTTCCCCATTTGGTTGTAAAGGTTGTCTTGAACTGATCTTCTTCCTTCACCATAATCTGATTATACCCTGAATAGCCATCAAGTAATGAAAACCTCTCGAGCCAGCAACAACTTGCAAAATTTTCTCCATAGAAGGAAGTGGATAATGATCCTTGAGAGATGCTCTATTCAAATCTCTGAAGTCAACACACAATCTGATTTCCCCACTCTTCTTTCTTACTGGAACCAAGTTGGCTACCCAACTAGAATGCTTGATAGGGAATATGATTCTTGATTCTATCAACTTATTCAATTCTTTTCTCATGAGAGGCTCCGTGTGGGGGTTGGTCGCCTTTGTTTTTGTCGATGGGTTTAGTACTTAGATCCAATTCAATGGTATGTTGAGCTAACTCGGGATTGAAACCTTTTAAATCTTCATAGCTCCAAGCAAATACATCAGGGAATTCTTGGCAAAGCTGTATGAACTCATACCTTTCTTGCTCAGTTGTCATCTTACCAATTTGGAGTGATTTTCCTCCTTCTACTGAGATGGACACTGAATCTCCTCCCTTGACTTGGATGTTTGAATTCTCCTTCCTAAACTGATCATTAGGATTGAAAATGGACTCCAAAGTAATAAGTCCCTTTGGTAGCTTGTTGGTTCTCAACTATACCACCACTTGGTCACCATACTTTTGCTCCAACTTTTCTGATTTTTAGCCGAGAACTCAAGCATCTTCTTCTGCAAGAAATGGATGATTTGCTGATCATTCTCAAACACTTGCCAACTTACATTGTTGTCTAGCACTGAAGGCCTCACAATCACATGGATGTTTGGTTGTACCTTGTCTTTCTGAATGCTTTCAACAACGTCAAAGGCTGCCCAACCGCCGCTGCAAGCTCACAAGCTTGGTTCTCTTTTCTAAGAATGAATTTTATGCCAAAGCCCTCAAAATCTTTAATGAGGTCCCACACCCTATTCTTGTAGCATTTGAGCAAATCATTCTTGACGGCATGCTGCCCCTTAACTTGGTTGACAATCAACTCACTATCACCAAAGACCTGCAAGTTCTTTATTCCTCTCTTGATTGACCAATGCAATCCTTGTATCAAAGCTTCATATTCAGAAGTGTTATTAGAGCATGCAAACTGAAATCTAAATGCTGAATAATATTTAACTCCTTGAGGTGAAACTAGCATAGCTCCCCCTCCTACACCTTGTCTACTCCTTGACCCATCAAAAATAATTTCCATACCTCATTGTCATCCTTGTAGTCTGGCTTGGTGATGCTAGGAATAGGCTGATTTTCTTCATAGATGCAATAGACTCCTAGCTCGATTCTTCTATTTCTTGATAAGGGTCAAAAGCATGCACCTTGTTTGCCCATTCATCAAGAGTTAGATCTGGGATGCTTCTAACCTTGGTGTCACTTCATCGATGCTTGGATAATCTTCTTGATCAAACGCTTTGAACAATTGGTATTGATCGACTTGGAGTGTAAGGCTCAATGTGAAAGTTTGCAATAGGTTCAAATTTGATTGTGGCCTTAGTTCCATATCTTGTTCTCGAACAACACGTGTGACCAATCAAGAGATAAGTAACCTCCAATCTTGGGTCAGAAATCCCTTGACAAACATAGGGCAAAGAGTGGTGGAAGGTCTATTACTTGAGAGATCTTGCAAAACAACAATGTTGGGCAGGGCATGCAAGGTAAGACTCAAGTTTTTATCACTCGACTATTGTCACTTTGCTGTCCCATCTAATTGCACTACCCCTTTGGATATGACTTCATCCCGAATTCCCAACTGATCAGCTATTTTCTTGGGCATTACTAAACTACTTGCTCTGGAATCAATCATGCAATTGTGTACTAATTGATTTCCAATGATCAATGAAACATAGAATTGAGGGGGCTTCAACATCTTACCTTGCTGTCCTCCATGATTCCCCTCAGGCTGGGCAGCATTTGTGAGCACCTTCTCTTGCATTTGGACCTGCTGATTTAAAGTTGACTAGTCCTTCATGGCAACTTGTAGCAAGTCTCTTTGGCCTGGGATAGATAGTGATTCCCACATTGATATGTTTACATTTGTTTTCTTCATCGATCATCAATGATGTTGAAAGGAGATGAAGCATCCCTCTACTGTCCCTTGGCCTACACATTCATTCCTTATGTATGGTCAGCAAATAACCGGCATTTGAGCTGGCCTAGAAACTATTTTAAGCAGTCCTTGTGTGTTTGGAGTTGGACTTTGTTTGCCAATAACTTGTGGGGTGATAGAAGGTTGTGGATTGCTTGGAGCTAATGGTTGTTCTTCACCCAAATTTCTTCTTTTTGATCTTGTGTTGGCTGCAACACTTTGGGAAATGTTTGATTCATGCCACAAAAATCTTCTGCCTGCCAATTTACAAGTGTGGCATCATTTGGAGCTAATTGTTGCTGGAATGTGTCTTGTTGTTGGTTATTTCCTTGACTACCTTCACCCTCCACACCGGTAGTTGTCACCATTAATGCTTGGTTCAAGGCACCATTGAAGCACATGGACTGGTTGTGAGGTTCATTTCTTGGGAAACACCAATCATACTCTTGAGCTATGTTGTTTTGTACTTGCACTAATGCCTTAGAGGCGAGATATGGCATTGGGATTATAGGGTTGAAATGGTCTGTTGGTAGGAGGCCTTGCTTGATTCAAATTTGTAGCTGGATTGGGTGGTCTTTGGGTTGATATGGCTGCCTATTAGGCTAAGCTTGAGGCTGGAAGGAGGTCTAAAACCTTGGGCTTGCTGCCTCTTGAGTGTAACCAGCTCATTACCTAAATTTTGCAATTGCTTCATGACTTCTTGAAGTTCATTTGAGGCACTAGAAGATGAAGTAGAAGCTTCACTTAAATTCTGATTTCTAGGAGTGGGGATAGGAGCTAAATTAGGCGTTTGATTAGTGTTTGGGCTCTCTAAACTTGGAAACAGTGGCATTGGAGGCCTAGGAGCTAGCTTGCCAGCTTGAATCAAACAATTTTCAGCTCTAATGGCAATGCTATAAGCAATGGGGATAGTTGTGCCTCCCATGGATTGAATTAACATAGAAATATCAAAATTTAAAGCTTTAAGGTAATAAAGGAAAGCACCTTCTATTGTTGGCCTGACTACCACTAGAATTCTCTCCCAAGTCCTTTGAAATCTGAAATTAAAATCAGTCAGCTGCTCATTGGGAGCTCTCTTGATGGTTGTCAACTGCTCCAAAAGGGACAAGTTGTCTCCCTTTTCTCCAAACTGCTCATGGAGGGCTATACATAGCTGATTCCAATTTTGAATAGAACCTGAGGCAAGACTCCTGAACCATTGCAAATCTTTCCCTTTGAATGAAGATGCCAATAGTTTGACAATGCAACTTGCATCTCATTGATCTCATGGATTGCACAAATGTTAGCAATATCCTTGACATGATCACCAGGAGTAGTCTGATTCTCTCCAGTAAAGTATGGGATGTTCTTCAATGCTGCAACTGGAATTGGATTTTGTGCATTGAGAGTAAGTGGGTTGTTGCCAGTGAAATTGACATAGGGGTTGTTTTGTGCCATTCTGATTGGCCTCAAAACCCTTGTTGATTGAATGAAAGGCCTACCAGGTGGAGGAGTTGAAAGAGTTTTGTTTGGTGGAGATGGAGACCTTTGAATCCTCCTCCCTCTTTTCCTTCTTCTTAGAGATAACTGCAGATACTCAAACAACACTTCTTCTTCTCCAACTCTTGACCTTGTGGTGATTCTTCTCATGAGTTTTTAGGCCTGCACTACTAAAACCAGCTGATTCTTCTTCCTTGGAGTCGCCAGATGTGTAATTTAGGGCTCTTTAAACTTGGGAACTTGCAACAAATGCACATCAATTTGTTGCAATGAAGATGAAGACCTCTAAGGTCCCACCAGGCGTGCCAAAACTGTTGTTACAAATCAGCAACACCCCTGGATGTTGATCAGATTTCTAGTTTGATCATCCTAAGCATCCAGTGTGATTGCATAACATTGAATCCTTTCCCAAAGTGTGGGACTTGAAAATGGGAAAGGAATCTCCAGATTAGAGGCTGGTTCCTTAACTCCTCTAATCAGATTTGTCACTTGCAAGTTATACAGAAGTTTCAAACTCAAAATCCTACTCTAGATTCCAAAGTGGGTAGAGATGGAGAATGCAAAAAAACTGAAACTAGTGCTAATAAGGTGATACACCAAAGGAGTGGTGGACATTTTTTACTTCTATAAATTGACACAGTTCATAAAAATGCAACAAAACTTCATGCAAAAACTGATAATTGTAATGGAAGGTTAGAAATGAATCAAACAACACAGAAAAAGGATTAAAACTCATTCACAGAGCTTGCATTGTCATTTTCATCAAAAAACACTTGCATTACAACACCTGAGAGGCAAAACAGGTTGTAGTCTTGGAAGAGGTCTATTTTTCCACAAAAATCACTTTAAGTGACAAAGGGAGCCTGCCATACATGGAAAAAATGTTCAACCCTTTGAAAATGAGCCAAAAATGGCTTTTACAAAGGTGAGGGGCAGCCGGAGAGAAAACGTGGGAAAACATGGAAGGGATTAAACCATTGACCAAAATGTAATCAAAACAACATGTGCATCCTTACAAACCCATCCCCTGACATTTTTAGCCATGTTGGGAGAGAATGCGAGCCATTCTTCATTAAAAATGGTGGTTGAAACATCATTTCTGTCCATGACCACGTGCCAGAGGTGTTTTTCAATTTTCTCTCTCTAAAATCCATCAAAATGCAAAAATACCTGGAATCTTGTAGATAATTTTACCACTTTCCATTGATATAAAGAATGCAAAAATCGAGCTCGGATCGAAAGATATGGTCGTTTGAATTTTTAGGGCAAAACAAGGCCAAATCGGATTGGCGGGCGAAAATTTGAATTTTTTCACCTTTTTGCATTTGGGAAAAATTCCCAAAAAATCCCCGCGCTCCACCATTCCAGGTGCCATGTGGCACATTTTTATTGGGCATGGGCCCATCCTGCTCCATTTTCCTCTGATTTCCCCTTTGTGAAATTTTCCAAAAAATCCCCGCCGGGCCGTTGAGTTGAGGCCACGTGTCGTGCTTTGATTAGATGCAGGCTTGTCCTTCTTGAATTTTCCATGGGCCTCTTTGACCATTTTTGACCTGGACAAGTGGTAGTGTCTCATTCGGTGTGGCTTGCCCCTCCGAATTTTCCATACGGGCTTTTCTTGAATTTTTGGGCACCACCTAGACACGTGGCGAGATTCTATTGGCTCGCATCTTGGGGGCGGGCTTTTACCTTTTAAATTTCCTTTGTTTTCCCCGTGGGAAAATTTCCCAAATTCTCCCCACCCCCCGCCGGTCTCGAGACACGTGGTGGAATTTCATTGGTTGTGGGCCATCCACAAACACTTTTACTTTTGTGCACAAACTTTGGGAAAAAATCCCAATTTCCTCCCGCGCTCCACCTTTCGGGCTCCGTGACATGTGGTGAGATATGATTGATTGGCGAGGCTAGCGGGCCAAAACTCCTTCTTTGAAATTTGGCGAAACACTTCACCCAAAATCCAACTTCTCCTCCACCCTCCGCAACTCCCACCCCATAGGACACGTGGTGCAATATGATTGGGTGCGGACCTTTCCTTCAAAATTTCATGCGCGTAAAGAATTAGCCAAATTTTTCAAATTTCTCTCTGGACACATGGCCTCATCTAATTCGTTGGCGGTGGGCTCATGGGGAAAATCTTCCTTTTGAAATTTTTCCAAAACACTTGTAAAAACCAAGTTTTCCTTCGACCCCGCCACTTCCTTAGACACGTGGCGGCATCTCATTAAATGCGGGCATTTCAAGGAAAATTTCCCACAAAACTCACATCGAGCCATAACTTCAAAAATACATGGAGTTAGGAGGAAAACTTTACCTTTCTGGAAAGCTGAGAGAGAGCTCTATCAAATGGTGTCATTTCCAAAAAGTTTTGAGTTCCTAAAAAGCAAAAAATTATGTCTAAGGCACAAGAGAGGGAAGAATGAAAGGAGTTAGCCACAAAATGAGCAGGGGGGCACATTTTGGATAACATTTATTAAGTGGCTAAGAGCCACTTGATTCCTCCATATTGGGTGGTGGGCCTATTTTAGGTGCTTTGACTATGAAAGTGGTTGTATGTATTATTGTGTGGTCTGTTTGGATAGAATAATGTGTGGAAATGGAGAGATTGGCATATAATGCGTTGAATTTGGAAAAATAGGTGGAATGTGTGGTCATTATTATATGTGGTTGTTGGAATATAAGGATTGTTTAATTATTCTCTCAAATTATTCCCACATGCATCATGTAGTGGGCATATAAAATAGATATATACACATGAGCTTCAATATGCATATGAAGTATAAGGAGGCCAAGGAACCCCTCCATAATTGAGTGTGTCAAACTTCGGGCCGAGGGCCCCACTGAAGAAATAATGGGGTCCATTTGTTCGTACGAGTGTCCAAGACTAGCATTCCAAACCCAAATTTTGCTTTGCCACCTACATTTTCTAGGTGTTGTAATCCCATTGATCCACTTGGTGAGCGTGCATCCATCCAACTTGCACGCAGTCCCAAATTTTGCCAGTTGCCCGAAAATTTCAGCGGGCTATAACTTTTGCAAACAAGATATCGACGGAATCGTCTAATTTTTCTCCACGCCTTAGAACTGACTAAAAATTATTCTGGAAGATCTTAGATTGGTGTTTCTCGGTGAGGATCCTTTGGATCATTCCTCCCCACTAAGAAACTTTTGGACCCCAAAAGTCAACTTAACTAGTGAATAGGTGAGAGTATTTCTCCCTCACCTTTCCGATTTCCATCCATTTATCCTTGTTATGATGCATTCCTTTGAAACCAACATGAATATACTCAAGTTATCACCCCTTCATGAAGTTTTGACCTTCCCGTCCCAAAATGATGTCTTCATATAACTCATCAAGATACTTAAGATAAAAATCATCAATGGAAGGCACTATGTTATCATCATCATGATCAAAGATCATAGGCAATTCATACAATCTTCAATTCTCAACATTTACAACTCGAGTAGATTTGCATATAAGGAGGTGAATCTAACCGAAAAGCATTGTTACCAATTTTTTCAAATATTTGGAATGAACCATACCGTATAGGTTTCAATTGTTTACATTCACCTGTTAACCTTTCCTTGTTGATGTGAAGCCAAACTGAATCACCAACTTTGAACTTGTGGTCAATTCTATGTTTATCATGTCCGGTTTTATACTTAGCCTGACTTTTCTCTAATTTTTCATGGACATATTGATTAACCTATTGAATTCTCTACACAAATATTTTATCCTTGTCAGAATCACTTGAACTTTTACAACAGTTTCATGTCCATAACATACATCTAAAGGAGAATTAGGCATATATCCATAACAAGTCTATAATGGAGACTTCACAAGTAGAAGAATGTAAGGCATGATTATAAGCATGTTGCACATAATAAAGATGTTCATCCCATAATTTAGGATGTTTACCATAATAGTGCCTAAGAAAATGTACCACTGTGTGTGGTTTACTGACCTCTGTTTGACCATCGGTCTCATGTGGATGAAAAGCAATGCTCTTTTCGCTTTTTGTCCATCAACCCCCACAATGTTGACCAAAATTCCCCAAGAAATATAGAATCCCGATTAGATATAATTGAAGTAGGTAATCCAAAGTGAACCCAAACAAATGTGCAATTCCCTCACCAGTTATCTATTTAGTACATGGAACCAACACACACATTTTGCTAAATCTATCCACTACCACATATAAGTAATCATGTTTCTTCTGTGTCATGGGAAAGCCTCCTACAAAATTCATGGAAATACTTTCCCAAGGCATTGTTAGAAGAGGAAGAGGAGTGTAAAGTCCTAATTTACTGTTACTTGGCTTGCTTGTGGCACAAAGAACACATCCCTTAATATACTTGTTTACATGTTCATGCATTCTAGGCCAATAACAATATTTTTGTAAATGTGCAACTCATTGTCGTAATAAAACCAAAATACCCTGAAATAAGAGAAGTATGTGCTTCCCTAATCATATGCGCATGTTCATTTTCTGGAATACAAAGTTTACCAGAATGATATAACAATCCTTCATCCAAATGATAATATTTTTCTCCTACTTGTTTCCCACTTAATAAATCCTCATACACTTCTCTAAAATCAACATCATTAACATATTGTTCCTTGTAACTAACATGAGCCAAATAACTATGTTGTAAAAGAATAGATGCTACTACCACTAGTGGTCTAGATAACATGTCAACAACCTTGTTTTGAATACCTTTTTATACCTGATTACAAGATGAAATTGTTGCAAAAATCCCATCCACCGAAATGTCTAGATTTATTCTGATTTGGTTTGTGTTTGTATGTACTGAAGTGGTTGATGGTTAGTATGTATAATTGTTTCTTTTCCCATTAAATAATGCTTCCACTTTTTAACACTTTGAACCAAAGCATACAACTCTTTATCATAAGTTGGATAGTTTCTTACCGCACTTGTAAAGGTTTCTGAATGGTAACACACTGGTCGTTTGTTCTGCATCAAAACTTCCCCCATTGCATAGTCACTAGCATCTGTCTCAATCTCAAATGAATGTTGTAAATCTAGAAGTGCCAAGATCGGAGTGGTACTTATCTTCTCTTTCAGTGTATCAAAGGCTTTCTATTGTTTTCCTCCCCACTGAAAGACCTGTTTAATACTTGTCAAAGCATGCAAAGGAGATGCAATATATGAGAAGTTAGAAATGAATTTCCTCCAGTACTGAATTGCACCTAGAAAACTCCTAACTTCCGTCACATTAGTGGGTCTAGGCCATTTCACAATAACCTCTATTTTTGTAGGATCAATTCTCAATTCTCCATTTCCTACAACATAACCCAAGTAAATTAAAGATGTTTTTCCAAATTCACATTTTGACATCTTCAAATACAATTTCTCTCTCCTTAATGCATCTAAGAATTTTTGGATGTGTTTAACATGTTCATCCCATGACTTACTGAAAACAAGAATATCATCTAAGTAGACAATAATGAAATTATCAATGAATGGTCTAAAGATATCGTTCATAACTCTCATGAATGTTGCCAGTGCATTGCACAATCCAAAAGGCATCACTAACCATTCAAACAATCCTTGTTTCATTTTAAAAGTAGTTTTCCAAACATCACCTTCTACAATTCTTACTTGGTGATAACCACTTCTTAAGTCTAACTTAGTGAAATAAATTGCATTCTTTAATTGATCCAGTAAATCATCTATTCTAGGAAGAGGGTAATGATTCTTTATAGTAATCTTTTTTAAAGCACGGAAATCAACACACATTATCCAAGTGCCATCCTTCCTAGGAACCAAAATAATTGGCGAACCACATGGGGATGTACTTGGAAGGATTATACCTTGAGCCAAAAGTTCCATTACATGTCTCTTGATTTCCTCATTCTCTACTACTAAAAACATGTACATTCTGATATTGGGAAGAGGTGCATCCTAAAGCAATTGTATCTCATGTTGAACCCCTTTTTGGGAGGTAGACTTTGTGGATCCCGAAAAACATCATCAAAATCGAAATAATTTTTACCAATTCATCCTTATGTTTCAGATCACAATTCTCAAAATCCATCTCATGTTCTTTCTCTTTGGCTTTGACCACCATGAGCACAAAACTTTTGCTTGAGTTTACAAGCCTTTTCATTTGACCTATAGTTACCAAGGATAGATTATTCTTTTCACGGTGAGCTCTAACAATAAACTCAATTCCATCCTTTATAAGAAAATATTTATTTTCTTCCCTATAGAAGATTGCTTTACGATCATACAAATAAGGACTTCCCAAAACCACCCCACAAATATCCAAAGGAACTACATCCAATTCAACCTCATCTATAAAATTGTCTATAATGGAAAATTTGAAAGTACAAGTTTTAGTTACCTGCAGTTTCACATCATCACAAACCCAACTCAAAGGATAAGGCTTAGGATGTGGATTAGTTTTGAGTTCTAATTTCTTAACAACCTCCTCATAAATTAGATTAGCTTGAGATCCACTATCAAAAAAAGTATCAATTTTTGTATGCTTTGAAATTACTCTAATGTGGAAAATCTCATTCATTTTCTTATCATCATGTATAGTTTTACTAGAAGAAGATGCAACATTTGAAGTACTATTGTTGGAAATTGAAAGAGTTGATTTACCTTCAAAAATCATAGCTGTGATATTGGTTTCATCACTTGAATTTGACCCAAGATCATGAACTGCAATGTTGGTTTTATTTTCCTTTCCTTTCTTAACCATCCATTTAGGTTTCATTTCAAAATGTAATTTCCAACATTCAGACTCATCTTGGTTCCTTTTACAATGACTACAAAATGATTTTTCATCTTCCTCTTTAATAGTAGAGTTTGTCTTAGGCTTACCCTTTCCTTTTCCTTGTTCTTTCAAACCTTTTCCTTCATATTTCTTGTTCTTTTGTTTAAAAGAAGAGGAAGACTCCTTTTCATTTTCCCTCATGCTTCCAAATGGGTTTCTTGAACACACACTGCATCAATATTAGTAGGACCTAAAACAAGAATCATATGCCTTAGGTAACTATGCAATACACCAATATATTTAAGCAATTTTTCTTCTGTGTTTAGGGTAATTCCTAGAATTGGTGTCCTTTTTCTAAATTCCTATGTGTAGTCTTGAACACTTTGTCCCTTAGCTTGTCTTAATGTTTTCCAATCCATCATAGCTTGTTGCTTATAACCAAGAGGATAAAATTGTTGCCTAAGACTTGAAACAAATTTAGACCAAGAAGTGATTACTATACCTTTGGTTTCTTCCACTTCTTGAAGCTTACTCTCCCACCAAATGAGTGTTGTGTCACCCATCCGAAGAGTTTCCAAATGAATCTTTGCTTCATCATCAACAATTCTCTAAACCCTATAATATACTTCTATCTACTTAACCCAGTTATCCAACTTCTCTGCATTTAGCTCTCTAGTATACATTGGCAATTCAAACTTGATATCTAATTTTAATGAAGGAAAATCAAATTTCAAAGAGTCTCTTTTAGGATTATCAGAACTAGAGCTTTCTTATTTCTTACCTTATCTAGTTCCCATTTCCCTTTTTCTATCTTGGTACATTTCTTCCACCATTTCCTTCATTTATAGGAATGATTGACGAAATTTTTATTCCTCTCGATCCGCCATTTTAGGACTTCGAGACCATCTAGTACCAATTTTGGGATCTCCTTCAACTAACTCTCCTTCACCCTTCTTAGATCGATACCTTGTTAACATCCAACACACAACTTGTAATCCAAAACCGTTAATCTGAACCAAAAATTAGTCAAAACCAGCTCTGATACCAATGATCTAAAAATCAATTTTAACTAGCAATTGTGCACACACTTAACTTTGCTTTGTATTGATTTTCGATATAAAAATTGACTATTATAACCTTTTGTATTTTTAATAAAAGATTAAAACCTGCAAGTATTGTGCAAAAATATAGAGAAATGAAGAGAATTCACCAACAAAATGACACAAGGCGTGATAACAAAGTTTGATGCTTAAGGCCTACGTTTCCGGTCCGGTTGAATGGGACCGATATATTAAAATATTGAAAATAATTCTTTACAAAAAAATCTACAAAATTATGACCTTCTCATAGTCTTCCTCTGTAAAAAATAATAGGGGTTGGTTTTTACATCTCCGAGATCAAGTTATGAGCATTTGAATATTTTTACACAGCTCGAATGCCACTTCAAATACAATAAAGATCATTTTATAGTGTTTCCTAAGCGGCTGGCTCAACGGTTGGCGCATATAATTTTGCATGGGAGGATAGAGGTTCAAATCCCCCTACCTCCACTTCCTTAGGTGCCTCCCATGGGATTTATCCCACATTTCTAGGATTTTGGCGTGGATATGGTTTTAAAACCATTGGAAAATAGTTATTAAGTGGCTAAGAGCCACGTGAATCCTCCATATTGGGTGGTGGGCCTATTTTAGGTGCTTTGACTATGAAAGTGGTTGTATGTATTAATGTGTGGGCTGTTTGGATAGAATAATGCGTGGAAATGGAGAGATTGGCAT
Source organism: Taxus wallichiana var. yunnanensis (assembly GCA_018340775.1). Lineage (NCBI taxonomy): Eukaryota > Viridiplantae > Streptophyta > Pinopsida > Cupressales > Taxaceae > Taxus > Taxus wallichiana. Next base: position 341,385,389 of record CM031243.1, on the reverse strand, counting down.
ATAATGCGTTGAATTTGGCAAAATAGGTGGAATGTGTGGCCATTAGGAAATGGAGATATTGGCATATAATGCATTGAATTTGGCAAAATAGGTGGAATGCGTGGCCATTATTATATGTGGTTGTTGGAATATAAGGATTGGTTAAATTGTTTAATTATTATCTCAAATTAGTCACACATGCATCATGTAGTGGACATATAAAATAGATATATACACATGAGCTTTAATATGCATATGAAGTACAAGGAGGCCAAGGCACCCCTTCATAATTGAGTGTGTCGAACCTAGCTGAGGGCCCCCAGCCAGTAAATAGCAGGGTCCATTTGTCTGTGTACGAGTGTCCAAGATTGGTGTTCCAAACCCAAATTTTTCTTTGTCACCTACATTTTCCACGTGTTGCAATCCCATTGATCCACTTGGCAAGTGTGCATCCATCCAACTTGCATGCATTCCCAAATTTTGCCAGTTGCCCAAAAATTTCAGCGAGCTATAACTTTTGCAAACGAGCTCTGTTTCCTGCAAACAAGATATCAATGGAATCATCTAATTTTTCTCCACATCTTAGAACTAACTGCAATTTATTCTTAGATGATCTTATATTGGTGTTTCTCGGTGAGGATCCTCTAGATCACAATATCTATCACCATGGAAAATTTCAAGATGATCCGATGGTCAGATCAAAAGTTATGGTCTCCAAAAGTTATTCTCTTTCATCAACTTCACATTGCAAGTTTTCCCCCTTTAGTAAGAATCCCACAACATGGGAAGGAACGTATGTATGGAAATTACAAAACCTACTTTTATCCCTAAGTTCCCATTGCACATTATTCTTTGGATCACTCATTATCCCTTAGTTGACCTTTCCAACTTGAATTACCTTTAGAAGCCTATATAAGCAAGTGAAACTCACCTCATTTGAACTAGAGAGAACAAGGAAGAAATCTTATGGAATCCTATTGCAAAATCTAGAGAAAAAAAGGAACACAAAGCTCCCTATACTCTAAAAATACCTTTGCACATTCATTAGGGAAACACTATCTACAAGTCTAAATCTTCCCATCAAGTTTAGGGGACTGATTCCCACATTTGCAAGCATCCAAAGTCACCCACTCAAGTAGATTTCACAAGAGAGAAACTCAAGTCAAGCATTTTCAAAGAGAAGATATAAAATCTAATTGTACTACTACAGCTATATATCACATGTTAGGATAATGACGTATAATTTGAGGCCTCTTTCTAATATTTCGAGGTCAAGCAGCATATAGGGGTGCCGACAACCCAAATAATATTTATTTTATAGGACTTCATTTATCAAAGTATTCAGAAAACCTCACAATGTGATTAAAGGTGACCGACGGACAATGATGAAGAGCATCAAACAAGTAACAACCCCATAAAGTCACAAGAACTAGTTCTAAGTAGGTGTAAAACTAGGGAAAACCATATAGTCATTCATATCCCTATTATACGGTCCTACCCCTGTGTTTTTCAACTCACCGCTCTAGTTATAAAGCTATTTTTTCAACTCACCGCTCTATTTCTCAAACTCATTTGTGTGCATATGTCACCCATGACTCCTTTACATTGATTTCTCTCATTTGCGAATGCACAATGGAGGATATTTTTTCCATACTTATGCTTAGTAGGACCAATGCCACATCATAGCCTTCACCTCTTTTGCTTGGTAGGGATAATTATGTAGTGGCATTCGATCATGAAACATTTTCTCATTCACAATGACCTTTATCCATTCTTATATGGACAAGTACCTACCCCCAGTGATCTAGATCAGCTTGAAGACTAGCTTGACACTTATAGAACGGTTTGTTTTCATTTTTTAATGTACATTTTCATGCCTCTCCACCATCATGTAGTGCACATGGAGTGTCCTCACACTATTTGGAGCATTCTTCAATCCTTATTTGGATATTCTTAAGAGATTTTCATTGTTGATCCTTCTTCTAGTATTATTGTTTCCACACCCACTTCATGTGATGATAGTTATGTTGATATATATTTTCCTATTCATATTCCTGATGATGAGGATTTTTCTTCTAGTTTTTATGACATGAGTATTGATGAGGATACATCTCCTCCCTCTCATGATCACCTTTTAGAGAATTTTGAACCTCCTCATCACTATACCTCCATCGGATAACCATCGACACTAGGAATACATGTTCAAAGTTCCATGGTGTTCCACCTTCTTTCATTTCATTTATCTCAAATCCATAATCATTATGTGAGGCATCTTCTACTCCTCATAATTCTTGTGTTGATGATACATTCATGTTATACATTGCTCTTCCTTGTGTCAAGCAACCCTTTTGGGATGATTTTTGTCGACCTTTAGATGTCTTTTTATAAGAGCTTTAGATGTATTTTTGTAGACCCTACTTATGGTGTAGTACAGGAGACACTCTTCCATTTGCGAGAGCCTTCACACATTTGTATGTGGGAGGAGTCCATCTCCATTGATGGGAATTCTCCTTCAGGATATCAGTCAATCATACTATTTTAGAGATCATCACTGATCCACCTCTACTTGTGGATCCTTATTATACTCTTGTGATGGTTATTAGGCCTTCACTTCATATGGAAATTCTTTCAGTGAATGATCCACACCCATCCTTTGACATATCTACTTCAGTCACATTACCATCATTTCTTTTACATACTCTTTCCAGACCTATGTCACATTTCAATCATGGACCAACTTCGAGTTCTCCGTACTACTATCTTTGACTTCCTTCATGGAGTGGGCAGACTTTCAATACACCTTTTCTGCTCTTCCTAAGGGTAGAAACATTGTTTGATGCGGGTGGACTTTCTTTAGCCTTTAGGTGGAAGACCACATCATCGACACTCTTTTAGGGAGCTTTTATACCTCTCCTCTTATTTCTCTCTCTACTTTATGAGATATTCTCTATATAATTTTAGGGGCTTCTTCCTAAGGGAGATGTTCACTTTTACTTCATTTTCTCTCTTTTGGGGGATGGAGGGTTTACCATTGATTTTTCTCCTTTTCTCAACTTTATGAGATATTTTCATTGTACGTGGGTACATCATCATTCCTTTTTTTGGGAACCACTTTTTATACCCACCTAAGCTACGCTTCAGGGGTGTTGGTGTAGGATATTTATTTTCCTTTTATTAGTTTATTAGGATTATCCTACACTCATGTTGACTCATCTTTCTTAGGTGTCATAGTGTGTCATAGGAGTTACTATGACATGTCTTACATGTCATAGAATGTCATAGTATATCATAGGAGTTACATTCCTATTCAGGAATGTAACTCCCCTTCTTATTTTAAGAATATTCCCATAGAGGAGTTACACATCACTCCTATTTGTACATGCTTCCACTTGATTTATTTAGATGTTGGTCATGGAATCTTAAATTCAAGTTTGTTGAGTATTTTAACTCATTTATTTGCATCTTCCTATTTACGATTTCATGATTCTTGCATCGCATAGTACACTCATTGAGCCGGGATCCTTGTACACTCCAATAGTTATAAGTGCATATTGTTCATGGTATTTTTAAGAGGTTAACCATTAAGAATGGTGAGATGATAAACTCCTGCTCCTAGTTATTTTGTAATAGTGTAAGGGCGTAGCCAATTAGCCTTAAATTTTCTTTTTAATGCTGCCCCAACCTTATTATTTTATTATTTTCTTTTATAAATAAGTCACCAACCTAAAATTCACGTGTATGAACTCATTTATTGTAAGTGTGCTTAATTTGGTCTTACTACATATGAAGTTGTTCCAAATCCTGAACTTGTTTGGATTCAAGAAATTCTTATCTATGTAATCATTTTATTTAATGATATCTTTAAGCAACACATGCAATGAAGGTATTTCTAACTCTAATGGCAAGACATCATGTGTCCCATAAACTAAGGAAAATGGTGTAGCATTAGTAGGCATGCGAGTGCTTTGATACGATAGCCCCAAAGAGCGTATACAACTGATTATGCCACGGTCGATACCATGTTTATCAATGTTTTTCCATAGAATTTAAACAATAATTTTGTTAGTTGCTTCAACTTGGCCATTTCCACAGGGATAGTAAGGTGTAAAAATGTGTGTTTATTTTAAACTTAGCACATAAAAAATTAAATATGTGATTCTTATAAGATGAACCATCACAATGGTGATGACCAAGGGGTCCTGAAATGAATGATAATATGTGTCAATAAGAAGTTACAAATGTCATCACCACTTGTAGCTTCTATAGGTATCGACATCACCCACTTATTGAAGTACTTGGTGGTAGTAATAATAAATTTATGTCCCCGCAAAGTCGAGTTGACCTTCTTGCTAATTAAATCTAAGCTCAAAATAGAGAAAGGCCATGGTGAGACAATAGGATGCAATACATGAGATAGGTCATGATTAATATTACTATGTAGTTGGCACCGATCACATCATTTATCATATTCATGACAATCTTGTTCCATAGTTGACCAATAATAATCTTGTTGGAGTAACTTTTGAGACATTGATTTACCACTAAAGTTATCGTTGCATTCGTTATTGTGTAATAGAGACAAGTTATTTGGGCATCGTCGGTTCCTAAATAATGCAAGATATGGCCATCAAAGGATCTCTTAAACAACGAACCTCCAATAAGGACATGATGAACAACTTTGCATCATATATGGTAGCCATCTTGCGAAGAAGCATTCTTAGGTAATTTTTGTTTATATAGGTAGTTTTATATATATATATATATATATATATATATATATATATATATACATACATATATATATATATGAGTAAACCATTTAGGATTATCTACACTACATGTAATAACTAAAGCATGAAGGGTTTTGAGTTATTAAATATTACTCCTTGCAAAATTTCTAGATAGTAAATGTGGCATAATCATTTATGATATCTAAGGGGATTGATGAGGGTTCACAAGCCATAACATTAACATGTTAATTTTCCTTACAAGGGATAGTAAAAATGGTGTAAGAGATAAAGTTAGATAAGTAATGCTTGACTAGAGTGTTTTAAGGGATGATACATTATTATTTTTTGTTATATACATCTTATACCGATGAACGATGAGTTTTGGATCACCAAAAATTTAGATATGTTGGTATCGTCTAAAGTTGTAGACATATAAAGTCTTAGGATGAGTGCTTCATATTTTGTGATGTTGTTAGAGCATGATAAACCCAACCGATAGGAAAAGGGGATAGGTTCCCCATGGGGGTGATGAAAATAATGCCATCCCCCTCCCCTATGGCGGTAGGAGCCATTGAAATAAAGGGTCCGATTTTGGAGTTAATATTTTAAGTGGTAAAATCGTCATTAATCGGTGAGGGATTGAAGAGTGGTGCTTTAGAAAGTTGGTCAGATATTACCTTCCTTTTAATAGATTTATGGGAGATGAACTTCAAATCAAATTCAGTTAATAACATCACCCATCATGTTAAGTTCCCTGAAAGGTTTGTGCGACATAGTAAATAGCATAAGGGGTCTACCTTAATGACATACACCTCAATGTTAATAATGCAATTGTGTAACTTATCGATGAAAAAGACTAGGGAAAGGCATAAATTTTTTATCAAAGTATAATTAAGCTCATAGGGCAACAAAGTGCAGCTAATACAATAGATGGCACATTCACAATTGTTATCATCAAATTAGGAAATCAAAGCACCAAGAGCATGCTCTATAGCAGAAAGATATAATGATAGTGGTTTATTTACTACATGTGGTATGAGGACTGATGGGTTTAATAAATAACGTTTGATATCATCAAATGATTTTTAACATTCATCATCCCAATTAAACATGGCATATTTATTTAACAATCACACAAAGGGTTGAGTTTTGTCAACCAAATGTGCTACAAAATGGCGAGATAGCTTGAATCTTTCCTTGAAGAGATCGTAATTGCTTCAAGTTTTGAGGAGGAGGCATATCAACAACTTGGATTTTATTAGGGTCAATCTCAATACTGTAGTGGGAAATGATATATCCTAGAAGCTTACCAGAAGTGACACCAAAAACACACTTGTGTGGGTTTAATCAAACATTATATTGAGCAACTACTCAAGTATTAGTCATAGATCATGTCCATGATTTTTATGTACTATATTTAGCAAGCAAGTCATCAACATAGTCTTCAATAATTTTGTGGATGTAGTCATGAAAGATATGTGTCATACTCACGGGTATGTGGCACCAACATTTTTAAGGACAAAAGGCATAATAGTGTAACAAAGATTAAGAAAATATTGGGATAATAGATGCCTAATACTAATTATGTAATAGAGCTGAATATATGGAATGTAATACGTAAATTGACCCAAGAAAAATAAGCTAGAAAGTATGAAACCCTAATTACAAAGAGGAGATAGGAGAACTTATCCGATTCACAAATAATCATGGGTTATGAAAAATAGATAAACGTAAGGAGAGAAGTGTTACACCAAACCTCGGAAAATTATGTGATCGCAAGATCTTTCTCGATTGGGGTGTCTAGAATGGGTCAAGGGTGCTGCGGAGGCTGAGACTCCACTGGGTGCATATGACTTCTCATAACCTAAGAAAACTTCCTTCATAGGGTCATAAGATATTTGTTTCTTGACGTTTAATGTCACATCAAGTTCGAAGATGTATCCTATAACCCAATGAAGAAATAACTCGAAAACCCCTCAAAATCTCATCAAATCCCAAAAATAAAATAATGCAAATGATGGGTTGGACTATCCTTAGTTGTCAAATAAGTGAACTTACAACCGAGTGTTACACTACATCTTAGACCTAATGTAGTTATATGTGTGTGTGTGTGAAGAGATTATGCCCTAGGTGGCTCTTATGCATGTCACACTTGATAGCGAGAAAGTATCTAGATGTAAATAGATGTGTGCATGAAAGAATGAACTTCCCCTCCTATGAAGTGTATGCAGAATAATGCAGTCCCTTGCCCTTATGTGGATGTTAGATGGATGCTTGAATGCTCTTGATAATTCCTTTGGATGCAACCTTAAGTGGTGATAGCTAATGCTTAGTGTTTGGTCCCTTATTATTGCCACATAACTTTATATTTATATGATTCCTTTACTTGAATTTTATAATTAACCCCAAAAAGGCCTACTACCAAAAAGATGAGATGTCCAAATGGCTATAAATGACAAAAATATGTGAGCAAAGTAAAAGAGGTTAGGGACGCCAAGAGAGGATCGGGATGTCTGGCTGGTGTCCTAGCTGGGTGCTAGTGTCTAGAGTGAGAGATGCCAAAGTATGAAAATAGAGACTAGGAAAGCAGAACTGTAAGATCAATAGAGGAAATAGAAAGAAATCAAAGGTGGAAAAATACATGGGTCAATTAGTACTTTTCTTACTTAGGAATCATATGAATAATAGCATGTGATCAGGACTAGATAAATACCCAAAGTGTGTGATTTAGTTTCTACATTTGCCCCCACTTTATGTTGTTGAGTGAATATTCGATAACATAAAGTAGATAAGAGATGCATACCTGATAACCATGTAGATTGATGGCAAAAATTGTGTCTAAAGACAATGAAAAGAATGGAGTGATAAAAAATATTAAGCTTGGAAACTAGAGAAGGGGAAGTAAAAAAAGTGATGATGATGATGATGACCCTTGGGTGAGGGCATATGTGTAGATGTCATGATTGTACATATTATTGATGTCACTTAATGTGGTGATGATGTGTGATGATGTGACTACCACTTTCTATAAGGACGGACATGATCCCCGATGAGTAAAAAGTGTAGAAAGGATCCTGAAGATGATGTAGATGAACGGGTTTTTGGGTGATCTCACACCAGTTGCATTGATTACAAGTTTTTGAGAGATCTCGCACTAAGAATGGAAGAAGTGTAGGGAGGAAATTCTGGTGACATCCTCCAACCTTTAACTACTTCCCACAATGTGAAAGCCACTGCAGATGGTGTGTAAAAATATTATTTGTTTCGAATAATTCCAATCCAATGCGAAAGTAGAAAAGGTGTAGTGCATGCATGCCAAGTGTTGAAGGACTGTGTGTCTTGTAAAAGCCACTTTGTGTGAACTGCTGAGAATTTTTTTGAACTAAAAATGTTGTGTAACTCGCCCCTAGTCACATGTGACAAGGAAGGGTCGGGGGCACCCAGACGCCGCTATCTCGAGTCTAGCGCTGGTGATCAGAGTGTTGTCTTTGAAGACCCAAGTAAGGATCTCGGGTCATTACTAAGATCAAGACTGTGTTGACTATGTAATAAACTATAGTGAACTATGATCGTAGACTTTTGAGTGGGGTGATTGATTCACCCGGTAGATGTCCTCCGTTGTTTGGGGTGCATGCGACGTTATTGAGGAGTATGCATCCTAAAGGAGGGCCGATATGAATCAAATTGATGCCGTACGGGGGGAGGGAGTGTTCTTGGTAGAAACCAAGGCACACATAAACAAAGTCACTTGGACATAAATGTTGGTGCAAACAAGACCAACACACGTGTAGAAGACAAGATGTAAGCTATAAGATAATTTTTAAGCTAACACACAAGAATATAATATGTAAGAAGACAATTTAAACTGCGAAAATTGGGTGGAAAAATGGGACATCACTCACAATGTTGCAAGATACGCAAGACCGATATAGCCAAAATCAGATAATGTGCACACAAAACAAAGGGAAAATCCCGCAAACAATGGCAAATAATGACAAGAAATGATAGACAATAACAAGCAATGTAAGAGACAACCATGGAAGAAAATAGACTTGCAAAGCAAATGTTGTACATGAAGCACCCATTATCATGTTATAAAGATAGAAAGTATTTAAAATCATGTATAATCCGATATAGTAATGTGCTATGAAAAATAAAACAATAGCACATGTAGTGTGTACAAAATTGGATGCCCCCAGGAGCCGTTATGGGACTAGTATGAGGTAATACATCAAGCATCCATGTTGCGTGCAAAGATTTGTGTAAATCTTGTGATCACAACTAGAAGAAAATTAATTGTGTATGTGTGTATAGAAAGATAATGACATAAAAAATATCTTACTAGCATGTGTAATAGAGTGTACATGTAATGAGTAAATGCAAGCAAGACTAAATGTGACCAAGATATGTAGTATGTTGTGGATGAGATGGAATGGAATGCAATGTGAGTTTTATAGGAGACACGCTCCCCGAGGCATGTGATGAAGTTCATTTATAAATTCCCCCTCATCAGTCAAGTATGAACCAAAGAACAAAAGTGTGTCATTGGGAAATGGTTTGAATTATGCGCTAGAGAGATGTGCTCGTGAAAATTTTGCGTGTAGAGAGTGTATGAGAGATTGAGTGAGTGAGTGAGTGTGGTGAGATTTATTTTATATTTAAATCCTCAAAATTTGAGTATGAACTATGGAACTAGAGTGTGTCATAGGGTAATGAGTGCAACGTGTAAAATTATATGCAAGAAAGATATGTCGTGAATGCGTTGAGTGTGAAATGTGTAGTGTGTATGATGTGTAATAGAGGCTGCGAGCAAGAGATGTGATGAATGTGTGATATGTGAAGTGTGTAGTGTGTGAGGTTCATGTGTATAGTATGCCCTCAACAGTCAAGTGTGAACCAAAGCATGAGAGTGTGTCATCGGGAATGACAATACCAAGAGTGTATCATGATGTGTAGAAATAAGTTCCAAAGAGTAGATGTGTAGTGTATAGTATGTAAGACATCTAATAGTGTTGGAGGGGGATAAATATGATCCCCCAAGTGTGCAATGAAGAAAGTGATTAACTAGCATCATCTAAGAGAAGGTCATTATTACAATCAAATTTGAATGGAGATGCATCTCGATACTTGGTAAGCAATTGTATCGGAGTTGATCAAGCATAGAGCCATTGATGTGTAAATGGTACATGCCCATTGCACATTCCTCATCAGTGAAAGGTGGTAATGGACATCTGTGTGTATACCAATGAGTAATATTTTTGAATAGCTGAGAAATGATTCATTGTAAATGAAAACATGGTCAAAAGACATGGGGAATGAAATATTAGTATGATCGGGGTCTAATGTGCCTCCAATGTAGTCAAGCCAAGATTTTCCAAGTGTAAGTGGAGAAGCATGAGGAGATTGTGCAATAAATACTGTGAGATGAAAGACACAAAGACCATAAGCATCAGTAATGCGGATGAAATCATGATAAAGATGAGGATCATGAGGTGGAGGGAAGATGTCATCTACTACAAATCCTAGCCGAGTCAATCCATCATGTGTACATATAGTATCGAGCAATTAGGATCAAATGGAATGTGTTCCCAATAAGAGTCATACATTAAAAGTGTACATGTGAAAGGAGGATGTGCTAATGATGGTTACACATGATAAAGTGAAGCAGATGCAATGAAGTCGATGTTTGGATAGGCCCCCGATAAATTACCATGGCATTTGTAGAATAAGGAGGGGGAATGATGCAAATGGGTGTAGACACCAAAATTTTGTATCGCTAATCTTTTCACCTTGTGTTCACTTCTTTTCACCATGGTCATCTATCTAGACCCTTCATTTTAATTCATATTTTATTAATATTCCCATCTTCCCCATCTATTATCTCATTCATTGTTAATCCTCGTTAATTATCTTCTAATCCTCATCTCATTATCTAATTATTCCTAAATCCTCCCAATCAACCTCTAATTCTCCTCTCTAGGTTTTTTATCATCCCTAAACTATCTAGTTTCTCATCCCTAGGCTTCCCTTAGCCTTTATTTACTCCATTTCATCCCTCACCTACCCATTTCATCTCCCTATGCAACCCTAACCCGCCTAAGCCTCCTAAAACCCTAATCCCGCTTCTAATGGGCTTGATGCCTCAAGTTAGGCATCCTCCCACCACCCAAATGGATGGTTCCCCACGGTTGGTGGTGACCCACCCAGTCATCATCGACCCTATAAATCCCCATTCACCCCTCCTTCCAAAGGGATGCAAAAATCATAATTTTTTAGTGAACTTGCAATCTTATCTTTGTGCTTGAGCTTCTCTGTAGTTGTTTCAATCTTCTTGAGTCCCTTTGAGCTTACTTGCATCATTTGTGGAGACTTTGGGAGATAATATTTTCCTTGTGTGATTTATTCTATTTTTACATTATTATTGTTGATATTACCAGCTACTAACATTTTGCAGGGGCCAATATCGCCATTAGAGATCTAGATCTAGTCTCCTCTTTTATCCATCTTGCTTGCATGTAGTCAATCTAGCCCATCCACTTTCAGTCACACCTAGGTCAGCCCATGTCATCATCAACCTTGTCAAGTCATCATCGACCCTACCCCTATTGCATCACTTATTCTTCCATCTAGATCCATAGTATTATGTTAGTCTATTTTTGTCTCTACACAGTCCCAGATCATTTATTATGTCACTTTGTTTATCCAGATCCACTTTGTCACCCTCAATCGCCGTCAATTCAGCTCAATCACCGTGTCGAATCAATCCATATTTTCATCCTATCTCCTTAGATCATCATTTTCTTGCATCCTTTTTGTTTCTCTTGTTCCAAATCATCTTTGCAAGCTCTTATTAGTCATCACAAGTGTTGCATCGGCTTCAAATCTGCATACAGAGCTTTTCATATCTACATTTTTGTTGTTTTGATTCATCTACCCTGATCGCCATCGATTGGACTCTCGCTTTGGGTCACCGTCGACCCAGTTAGGTATATTTCATTTTTGTTAATCTAGATCAGATTTTCACTTTCCTTTCATTTCTGTAATTTCAGTTTTTGTTTAGTTCAAATTCTACATGTTATTTAGTTCTTTACCATTTATCCTATCTTCTTTTATCAATACGGGGGTTGACATCCGCATAAATAAGTTCACGCTTCTTGGAACCAACTTCATTGGGTAACCCCCTCATCTACCATCTAATCCATTTTCTTTCTAGTTGTCTTTGTTGTGTAGATCCATCAAGCTTGCAACAAGGAGTTTACTTTGTGCCCATCCATCATCACCATCTTATTCCAAGGTACCTTAAACCCTTGCATGTTTTGAGTTACTTGATTTTCTTTAGTATCTAGTTCACTAATCTGAGTAGGAAAGATAAAATTTTGTCCAACATTCTGGCACGCCTGGTGGGACCACCCTCTTAGGTGAGTCTCTTGCATTTTGTTTCATTTTTCATTTTCCATATTTCTTCTATCTTCCACTAACATTGCAGGTAGAGGATTTGCTTTTGCTTGTTCATGTTGGGCTTTTGGATTGCTTGGATATTTGATTTTTCTTGATTTATTTTGAAGATCAAATAAAAAGGAAAATAAAAAAACCAAGTATTCCCCTTTTTGTCTTATTTTCTCCTTTTTGCATCGTTTTTTTGTTCCTTGTGTCATTGTTCTCATCGAATCTACATATTTGGTTTTGGGTTTAAAATAAACCTATTTCATTCTTGTTTGTACATATAATGTAAGTAGGGGTTTAATTGGTTGCATTTCACACTTCTTTACACACATCCAAACACACTAATTAAATTCACACATCGAAAATATCCCCTACCAAGTAGACCTAATTGGGATTTCATCACCCAATAGGAAAGCCGCCACTGTATTTTGGACTCATTATAAATCCTATACATACTTGGGCCTCACGTACCTTCAAGTATATTGAGGACTCCCCATCCACAACTACCTGAGACCAACCTTAGATTGCAATTTCTTAGGTACCCTTGTTATCCACTTCCCTTTTTTTTTTTCACATCTTTTAATTAATCAAGATAAGGAAAACATTGCATGTTTGACTTGTTTTCTTTAATTAGTATATTCATTGTTTTCTTATTTTGTTTCATGTTTATTATCACACCTATTTAGGAAGGAAAATGGAACAAAATATTGCATCAAACAATCCCATCATGCCATCCCAATCAACTTTCACTTTGGCCATTGTCTCATCCATGCCTTTGGTCACCTCTTCCATGGTTACCCAACCTTTGATCATTAATCCACCTCATCAAGAGTCTCTTATTAAAACCACTATCTTTGATGAGACCAATCCCTTTCTACATCATTAATCCATCCCATTTAGGCCGGCCACACCTTAATCTGCTATGTCAGTTGAAGCTTTTGGGCCTCCCATTATCCCTCGTGGAAGTGTGGAGTTTCAAGAGCTCCTCGACGCTAATCCGGTGGCTCTCCATGATTACCTTATTAGGAAATCAACCCAACTTCCTATCAATGGACCACCTATCCAACAAATCTATGCTTATCACTCCAATCCCAAAACAACCCAAGTTCTTTCTTCACATCTTGCAGTGTTTTCCCTAGAGCCATGAATGAGCTCATTATGGCCCAACGTGAGCTTGATCCATCTTCTTCCACTAATCCTCAACCTCATCAAACCACTCAACTAGTCACACCCATTCCTCCTAATCTACCTCCCATCAACACAACTATCACTTGCCTCTAATATTATCACTTCTTCATCTACCATCATAACTAGTATTTGCATCCCATCTTTTCGATGCCTCAATCATTATCTCTCATATCCGAACAACATGGTCAATCTTTACCTCTCACCTCCCACATTCATGTGAATTTTTCACTTCCTAACCTCCTCCTAGGGGTGTTTATAATTACATGATGTCTAATCCACATCCTCAACATTCTCAACCCATCAACACATCATATACCTCAACAAGTCAACATCCCTATCTCCCAACAACCCACTTAATCTAAACAATCATATCACATTCCTATTTCTCAACATCAACCATTGCAATAACCCATCCAATCTCAACCAATGACCTACATTCCTCTTCATCAAGCAATCCCTCAAACACCCACTCATTCACAATCCTATCAACAACCCTATCAAGCCACTTCTCATATCATACAACCATCTACCTCTCATCTAACCACTTCAAATGACCCTATGCATGCCTTGATGAATAGGTTGGCTAGCCTTGAATCTGTTACCTTAGGACCCAAGGTCACATTCTCTTACAAACAAATATGAAACAAACCTATCAATCCATCAGTCCCAATCAAACCCTATCCTCCTCATTGGGAGCTTCCAAAATTCACCAAATTTAACAATAATGAGGATCCTCAACAACACCTTCGTGTGTTTAGGCATACATGTTATTTCATTACCCATGATCAAGACCTCATGCTTCTAACTTTTCTTATGTCCTTGGTCAGTCCCGTATTGGATTGGTACAATTACATCCCCAACACTCATTGTTCTTATTTACCCAACTTGCGCAGCTCTTCTTAGAACATTTATCTATCAACATTATGTGTAAGATCACCATTACAGAATTATACGCCATTCAACAATTTGATGATGAATCTATCGCAAACTTTGTCACATAATGGCATGGAATCATAAATAAATTATCATTTACCCTTCCATAGATAGAGCTTATCAAATTATTTTCATGCTCTTGTGTGAATCATATCTCATCCACCTTACAAATCCAATCATTTCAAACATTTGAAGAATCTTTCACTATGGATCGTAAACTTGAGACTCATACCCTTGAGCAATGCCAACTTAAAATTAAATAAAACAAGCTGAAATCCAAGTTTACTAAACCATCTACACATAGTGACAAATCCAAAAATTCGATCAACACCATAGTGGTTAAGTCTTCTTCCACCTCCACTTCTAATACTGGGCCTCAACAAAGAGCTCCTAGACTCGCCACCCAACTACACTCCTCTTGGAGAATCCTATAGCTCTATATTTGATAAATTGATGGTGGTCCATCTCATCACATTTCCCCCATTAGACCATTTGACAAATCAAGACCTAAACCAACATGGTATCATGAAGACCACTATTGAAAATATCACCAAGTTCGCAGAGACATGATATAGAAAAGTGTCGAACCTTCAAATATCTTGTCCAAAAACTCATCGACCAAGGTGATCTTCAAGTGGATAACCCTAATGCACCTCCCAATCAACCACTTGATGTTTTCAAACAACCATTTCCTAATCATGCACCAATGAATCAAACCACCCCTTCTACATCTCAACCACCCAATGCTCACACTATCAACACCATTGATCAAGATCTCACCTCATCAATAACTCCACCGACTTCACCAGCCACTACATCTACTCCTTCCTTATACATTGTCCCTATATCTACACTTCTACCAACACCCATACCCATATCTACACTAATCATATCCACACCTAGATCAACTTCTACCATTGAATCTACATCCAAATCCACTTCATCACTTGTCACATCTACATAAGATTTGACTATACCCACTACATCACCCACATCTATTTTACCCCCACCTTTCATCGGACCTATCCTTAGCATCTATTCTAATTTCCATTTCTATGCTTATACATGATCCAATCACATCGACTATTATGGCCCCATCCACATCTACATCATCCTCTCCTCTTACATCTACCTCATCCTTTGAAGAGTTTTTGAAATCACTCCAACTCACAATGACTTCAAATGATGTCCCTATTTCATCCACAAAATCAGACACCTCCACATCAACCCAATCTACATCTTCTTTAGACCTCATCAAACACAAGTTACTCCCTCCACCAATATCAACTCCTATACCACAATATTCAGACCCTCCAATTGAGATCATTGTCATCCCTACCAAGGGTACCTCTTCACAATCAAAATCTAAGACCCTTGGCATGCTTCCTCAAAGGTCTCTTTCACATCCTCATAAAAAGATAGACATCCCTCCACCTAAGATCAAGCAATCCAATGCCACATCATCTATCTTAGGACCACCCCCATCTCTCTTAGGACCAACCCCTTCATCCAAAACATCACAACCAACCAATAAATCCAAATCAAAACAATCCAACCCTTCTCCAAAATCTGATCTTTCTTCTAAGACATCAACCATCACTAAATCCAAATCCAAGACATCTAAACCATGAAACACTAAGACTCAACCTTCAATATCCAAGTCATGTCTCACATCTAGAACAAAAATTGAATCTAAGACTCCTATTGCATCTCACCAATTGCCTCTCAACACTTCAAGAAAATCATAGGCGTAAGTCCATCAACACTTGCTTCAAGTTTATGCCATCACACTCCATCCTATCAAGGCCTTTAACGACATAACAAAAATCCATCATAGTTTGACTCCAACCTCATTTGCGCTTATCATCACACCCCTAGACATGATACGGAACATTTTAAAGCACTTCAAACTATTTTCCACAACATTATTGAGGAGGATGACCTTCTTCTTGAAACAGATCAATCTCCTCCTTCCACCTCCTCATCCATGACCATTTCAACATCTACATCATCCACTCCATCCACCAAAGTACACAAGTCTTTTCATTCATCACATACCTTTGTCGCCATCCCACCACCAAACTAAGATTCTAAGGATGGTCCCCATATTTCATCAATGTTGTTTGAATAGCTACTGCTTACGCCCACATAACTCCAAACCAACAAATTTCACCAAAACCAAAGACTTTTTAACCATCCCTCATCTTAAGGATTTTACCGCATCAACATCTTCATCAAAACCTAAGGTTGTTATCGCCACTCCTTCTAGTGAGCCTACTTCATCTCGATCGACATCTTTGTCAAAACCTAATGTTTCTATCTTAGAGTCCCCTTAGCCTATTGAATAAAGCATTGTCATCAAACAACTTCATCAGGCCTTAGTTAAGATGTCACTTTATGATCTTATCCAAATATCTCTAGATCATAGGTAGGATCTCACTTTGAATCCTTGAAACATATCCCAACATCTAGTGATGAGACTCAACCTTTTACATCTCTTGTGGGAGCACTTGCAACTTCTACTTCTATCTCCTTTGACGATGTTGAGATCCCAGACATTTCCACCTGAGGACCATGACCTTCCCCTTTTCATCACATTTAGAATCAATGACACCTTTGTTTGACAATCCATGATTGACAATGGAGTAAGTATTGACATTATTTCATCACATACCTTTGATCAACTCAAGATCCCTAACTCCATTATTGCCCAATCACATGTGGCCCTTCACGCATTCAATGATGTTATCGCTCCCGCCTTGGGGACAGATTGTCCTTCCTATCCGCATTGGTGAGAATCTCCTCCATGAAGTCTTTTATATCGTATAAGGGGAGTTTCAATACAATTTCCTAATAAATTTGGTCCCGATTATTACAAATAATCTAACATAATAATAAAACACTAAATATTATTATATTGAATTTAGAAATCATTCGGGATATTATTGATATTGATAGAGGTTACATATATAGTGTTTGATCTCCTACAATGGTGGAGTCAACACTCATCTTCAATCCCTCATATCTCTCTCCATGAATCTCTCAAACTTATCTCCTAATATCTCTCAAACATCCCTAGGATCACTCACACTACAAAATAGCTACGTGAATTGTTCTCACAACTCACTCAAATAATTAAACTATTACAACTATATTATTAATATGAGTTCTATAAACTCATTATTAATAATATTACATTTTATTTAATAATGTTGTAGAATATTTTAGTAACATTCACTCCCTATTGTTAACATTATTAATTCCCAATATACACTTCCCTAATGTTGACATGGTATAACATAACTCCTTTTTCTGTAACATGTTACATGCGCTTGTCTCATAATCTAGATCAAAGAAAGGCATGTAAACTTCCAATTGGTTGATTGTCTTACTGCACATGACCACAACTATGTGAAGGAACACATCCCGCATTTACTCCATGAAAAGAACACACTCGGCATTCCACTGGGATCATCTTCATAAAGAAGGAAGGCAATCAGAGGATTGCTACATTAGTAAAATTTTATCTACCTTTTTACATATTTGGTTTTCTGGATCTACCACCAACCCTTTTCGAATCTATGAGTGTTACAACAAACTTAGAGACATAATCTACAATATTTTCTTCTAGGAGGTTACATATAGGAATTTGTCACACATTACAATTGAACAGGAATGTGACATCTGTTCTTATTACAAAAAATAAACACACAACTGCCACCACAGTTTCGTGTGGCCCTATCGTTGGTGACTAACAAAAGATCATTGATTGACCTCCAGCCTCCGATGTCTCCATCCTCCAATGTGAAACTTCTTAGTTACTCATAAATTTTGAAAATGAAGCTCAATATAAAATGTCCCCCCTCAATTTGAACTTGGTCATCGTGTACAAGCGAAAATGTGACCAGGAGAAATGCGGGCAACTTTTTTTTTTATAATTTTCCTAATAATCACCTAAATGACACTTTTAGACTCTTATACACTAAGACGATACAAAATAACGACTATTTGACAGTGACACACAAAACAGTAATAGAAAAATGTCTAACAAATTTTAAAATGACGGTGACTCCATACTTAAAAAGTAATAATTAAAAACTCAAAACCAACATTTAAATTTAACATTTAAATAATAAAATATCATCTAAAAGCTAAAAATTTAAAACACTATACTTAAGTAAAAAAATTTAACTTTTGAATTACAAAACTTTATAATGACAATAACTATAGATAAACACTACAAATAAACCTTAAATATTCCTTTGACCACATTTAAGTAAAAAAAAGAATATGAAACAAAATTTCATAACCTACAAACTCTAAAATATGAAAAAGAGAAAATATTTAAAAATTAAACACAAACTATTACTTTTTATATACTCTTGAGTAATGCTCCATTCTGTGAGAAACAAATTTGATGTAAAAGATCACTATGCAAGGATTATGCAACATTCATCTGAATTGTGGTCTCAAATTCTAGAAATTACTTCAGACGTCAAAATCTCTTTCATGTTTTCTCTTTAACCGTGATGTGGGTTTGGTTGAAATTTTAACAGTAGTTTCTGAGATATAAATATTCAAACCCATTAAAAATTATAGATACCCAGATTGTAAAAATAAACTTATGACCTGATATTTACATGGGAATTATTGAATCCAAAGCCACAAATGCACATCCACAAGATTATAACACTGCTCTGATACCAAATAATAAATTTGGTCCAGATTATTACAAATAATCTAACACAATAATAAAACACTGAATATTATTATATTGAATTTAGAAATCATTCGGGATATTATTGATATTGATAGAGGTTACATATATAGTGTTTGATCTCCTACAATGGTGGAGTCAATACTCATCTTCAATCCCTCATATCTCTCTCCATGAATCTCTCAAACTTATCTCCTAATATTTCTCAAACATCCCTAGGATCACTCACACTAAAAATAGCTACGTGAATTGTTCTCACAACTCACTCAAATAATTAAAATATTACAACTATATTATTAATATGAGTTCTATAAACTCATTATTAATAATATTACATTTTATTTAATAATGTTACACAATATTTTGGTAACATGTCCTTCTTGACGACCATGGATTTGTGACATACATTGTGTCCCTTCCACACTTCATCATTGCATCAAATATGAGCACAAGGGAAATATCTTGATTCTCCCTACCGATGCTCCTCCCTTCAAAGCATGCAACATGACTTATCAACCCAACGATGTCCTCATTCCCAAAAATGATCCATCCCAACCATCCACTAGTTCATCCATTTCTTCATCTAATATTCCTAACTATGATTCCATAGACAAGGTCCTAAACAACCTTACGCTTGGGAGTATCGTCTTCTCATGCTCAACACTTTCACCATGCCTCATAACCTTGCTAGACCTTGCAAAGCTACAATGTATCAACCTGACATCGGGATATCATTCCTTTTGTCCCACCTCATCTTCACACCAATCTCATCTATGGTGGTGTTGATTCTCCTTCTTCTCACATTGATGATCATCCTCACGCTAGACCATATACTAGATAGTTTTGGCTTCCTCTACAAACCATCCTTTGCTCACATATATCTTCATCATTGTGCATGGAAAGGATTTGGCATGGGACGTTATGAACATGGCATGCATGACCTTATCATTGATCAATGTCATAAACCTCATGAAAAATTTAGACTAGGTTATAAAGAACAATCCATCGATCCCCTTACACCATCTATGATGCTTACGAACATGCCTTCTCCATCTTCTCCATCCCACAAGGCTATTGATATAGCTAACACTTTGTGTCCATATCCTCTAGATTTTTTTCTTTATTTCTCCATGATCACATTGGGACCACTTACTTATCAACATGAAGTTAAAACTAGGTCCCTTCCTCTTTGCTTTCTCGATATGGTGGAAGAAGACTCTTCTACCATTGACATTCTTCAATGCATTGATGACAATTCCATTATTTCCTATATGGGGGCATAAGATTATTATCTTCATAATTCCTTACCTCCTGACACATCCACTCTTCTTAATGATTCCACCATCGATATCAACATCGAGGACTCCACAGAGCCTCACATTCTCAAAGTAGGTCAATCCCTTGATCCACACAAGCTTGAGTCTTTCACCACTTTTCTTTCCAAACATAGTCTAGGCCTTCACATGGTCATACTCGACATGTCAAGCCTTGATCCTTCCATCGTCATCCATAATATCATCACCTTTCCCAATGCCAAATGGTTAAGAAAAAGCTTTGCCACATACACCCTTGAGTTTCCCTCCTTGTCAAAGATGAGTTGCAACGCCTTATTTTAGCCAATTTCATAATTCTTATCGGTTGTCCTCAATGGGTCTCTAATATCATACCCATCACTAAATCATCTAGAAATCTCTACATTTATACTTGATTTTTGAGATCTCAATCTTGTTTTTCTAAAGATGATTTCCCCCTTCCCAATATCGACCAACTCATGGACCTTACCACGTAACCACAAGATGATTTCTCTTATGGATGGATTTTCTGATTATAATCAAATCCTCATCACACCAGAAGACCAACATAAGACTTCTTTCACCACTCCTTGGGTAGTACGTTTTCTATCGTGTCATTTCTTTCGGTTAAAAAACGGCGGATCCACTTATCAATGAGGCATGACTTACATATTTCACGATCTCATCCATAAGACAGTAGAGGACTATGTCAATGATCTTTTGGGTAAATCCAAACATCGACACAATCATCTTTATGTCCTTAAAATCCTCTTTGAGTGTTTTATTTGTTTCTTCCTTCGTCTCAATCCAGCCAAGTGTGTGTTTGGAGTGTTAACTGGAAAACTCCTTAGCTTCATCATATCCATCAGGGGTATTGAAGTTGACCCCACCAAAATCAATTCTATCCTTGAGATGCCTCCTCCTTCCAACCTTAAACAACTTCGTAGTCTTTAAGGCCAAATTCAATCCATTTTTCGCTTCATCTCACAAATTTTAGATCATTTCCAACCCTTCCATCATCTTCTTTGTAAAGACAAAGACTTCAATTAGGATGATAACTACCAAAAATCTTTTGATGATCTTAAGCAATATCTCCTATCCCCTCCAGTTCTTACACCTCCATGCGAGGGGGATCCCTTCTATCTATATGTCTCTACTATTGATCATGCCCTAGGGGATATGTTGGCACATCGTGATGACCAAGGTCATGAGTAGGTCGTTTATTACATTAGTCACACCCTTCATGATTATGAGACTCACTACATTGAAGCTGAAAAGTTGTGTTGCACTCTCTTCTTCACCACTTCTAAGCTTCAACATTATCTTCTCAATCACAAGACTTATGTCGTCACTAGCTTTCATCTTCTCAAAAAATGCATTCTAAGCCTTATCACAATGATCGCATCACTCGATGGCTCATGTTCATGACTAAGTTTGACCTATATTTCATCTCTCAAAATTCTATCAAGGGCCAAGATATTGTAGATCAATTAGCTAAAGCCTCTCTTCCTAATACTCATCTTCCTCATGAGAAGTTTCCAGATGAATCTATCAACAATTTCCATCATGAGTATTCTCCTCTTAGGATGACTCTCTTTTTTTATAGCTCTAAGTGTCAACAAGGGGGAGGCATTGGTGTCATCATCATTCCTCCTTGGGATACTCCTATCCCCATTGATCAAAAGCTTTATTTTTCATCCACAAACAATATGGCGAGTAGTATGAAGCCCTTATCTTAGCTCTTGAAACCAGGCTGTGTCTTTATGGGCATTCAAATCCTTGACATTTATGGGGATTCCGAGCTCATCATCAAATAAGTTACAGGTGAGTATCAATGTAAAAATGACATTCTTCATAACTACAAAGACATTTCCTCCTTCTTCTTGACTCTTTTGATTTTTACACTATTCAAGTTGTCTCTTAATCATCTAATCATTTCATGGAGATAATGGCTTCCCTTGCATCTCTCATCCCATGGATGACAGATGATTCCAAATTTTCTATTGTTGTTCACCATCATGATCAACCATCTCATGAGTTACTTCATGTTAATCTTGTTAAATCTAGTGCATCAGATCTTTGGTACTCTCAAATATTTGATTATCTATCCAAATCCATCATTCCCTCCGACCTATCTAAGAATGGTAGGAGGTCATTTCTTCAACGTGTAACCATTATGTCATCCTTGGCAACATCCTCTATAAGTGTGGCTTCGGTATTCTCCTTCGATGCCTTAAATCCCATGAATCTACTTGTGCTATCCAAGAAGTCCATGATGGAATTTGTGGTGGACACTTTAGTGGCTTAGTTGTCACTAAGCACGTTCTTTTCCTTGGCTATTATTGTTCTTCGTTCAATCATGATTGTTGTGAATACATTAAGAAATGTGTCAAGTGTCGCCAGATATCTCAATATTTTTGTATTCTTAGCCATGCCTTACAACCAGCTCAGGACCTTTGGCCCTTCTCACAATGGGGCCTTGATCTCATCAGTACCATTAATCCTCATTCTTCACAACATCATAATTCTATCATCACCATGACTAATTATTTCACCAAGTGGGTGGAAGCAATTCCACTCACCTCAACCAAAGCTAATCAAATTGTTAACTTCATCTATCATCATATCATTTTCCATTTTGGATTCCCTCCCAAAATCATCATAGATAATAGAAAGTCCTTCAAAAACAAAGATGTCAAGAAGCTTTACAACTGATTATATATCAAGCTTAGTTTCTCCTCTCCTTATTATCCTCAAGATAATGGCCAAGCTGAAGCAACTAATAAAACTCTTCGTAGCATTCTTGCTAATATTGTTAATAGATCAGGTTGTAATTAGCATCTTCACATCCCCTTCACTATTTGGGATTATTGGACTAGAATTTTCACCTCTACGGGAACTACTCCCTTCTCTCTTGTGTATGGATCTGAATTTGTTCTCCCCCTTGAAGTTCAAATTCCATCCTTGCGCGTGTCTCTTTGCGACTTCATTTTTGATGAAGATTATCGCCAAGAGTTTCTAACACAACTTGAATTATTAGACGAACAATGCCTTCTTGCTCTTGAACATCATCATGTTTATCAAGAGCACATCAAGCATGCTTACAACAAGCACCTCAAAGAGTGAGACTTTAATGTTGGTGACCTTGTCCTTCAAGAAAATTAGAATGTCACTACTCTAGAAAGGAGCCAACATGGAAAGTTTTCCCCCAAATGGATTGGAATTTACATTATCATGTGTAAGTAAGAGTCAAAAGCCTATCGTTTGGCCTCCTTGATGGTAAACCAGAAGTGGAACCTCTTAACGCATTACACTTATGACCATTCTATTGTTAGCATACCTACCATTGAGTACTTAGTCATATACTTAGATCATTCCTCCATCATTAGCCTCTTCCATCTATCATTGTAATGATTTGGAATTATGTGGTCTTTTGTCACTTTCCTAGTCATGACCTTAAATATGGGCACCATGGATCTGTCCATGGCATTTTCCTTATGGATAGGTTCTCCTTCTCGGTGATCACTTTGTGATCATTTCATCCATCACCCTCTTATCTACCTGTTGGAACCACGCAAAGGATCCAAAGGTGTCGCTTATATATCTTCACATCCCCTCCTAAGTGATCTACTTAGCTATACCCACTCTTCTCCATGTCATTATCTCGGATGCTCATATCTCATGATATCTAAAAAATAGACGGATCCCTCGAAGGACAATTATCATGCATATCTTATCCTGTCATTTATTAAAAAAATTAGACCACTCCCTCAAAAGATGGATACTTTATCATGGCAGTGAAGGCTTCCCGCATTGATCAACCTTCTATATATCCACAATTAAAAGCGTATAAAATTCAAAATCAAACATCCTAAGAAAGCTTCCCACATTGATCATCTTTCTCATATATTACAAACTTCCCGCATTGATTAGTTTGCACCTTCTTCCCTCCTCCCAGAGTTGGGGCATAGTCCTAGAACAACCACCTATGGAGAACCCTCTTCTCACATACAAGTTGCATCTAAAACCCTTTTTCACGATGACATTAGGTTTATGAGCTCATTTCATCCATACTTCATTCATGATCTTTGATATAACTAGCTATCGTTGGTTATGTGTTAACATCATGTTTTGATCACATGTACAATGCGTTACCTAGATCCCTCTCTTGTTTACCTCCAATATAGTTAGAGGCATTATTTTCCTCGCGTGTTCCTTGATATGATGTAGCATTGTTCGTACTTGTAGGTTTCCAATCATCAATTTGTGTTCTATTCTAATTTTCCACATCTATCATTTATTTTCTCTTTTGTATACCATTTGTCACATCAAAAAAAAATACATCATATCTATCAGAAAAAAACCTCACATCTAATCATGTGTTCCTATCTATCATCATCCATATTTTATCTCAAGTCCACTTTTGTAGCTGTAT
Organism: Taxus wallichiana var. yunnanensis; assembly: GCA_018340775.1. Lineage (NCBI taxonomy): Eukaryota > Viridiplantae > Streptophyta > Pinopsida > Cupressales > Taxaceae > Taxus > Taxus wallichiana. Next base: position 341,360,672 of record CM031243.1, on the reverse strand, counting down.
TTTTTATCCCTCTTGGGGCACCATATCACACATTTTTATACATTTCACCTCTTCACCATTATCATGCCCTTTTGGGCACCATTATTTCCATCCTCATGTATGAAGGATTTCACATTATTTTCGCATTTGGTTGCACATAGTTTTGATGTGTTCCTATGACCCATTGGTCCTCATGGCTTACATCCATTTGAGTGGTTTCCCATTGGATTCCCTCCATTTCGCAGTGATTTTCACCGACTCACAAGCCCATAAGACATTGTTGTTGTCTCCCTGAAGACCATGCCCTTTGTTTCCTGTTGAAGTGACTCCTAAAATCATCACCATATTTTAATTTTTTTCTTGAATCCTTCTTGTTTGGGGCATCTTACCTTGATTTTTCATTCTCCCATTCTTCATCTATCTCTTTCCAACTCATGATCCATTTTCCTTCATGTCATCGATCCTAGTTTAAGGGGGAAAGCCTCAACAATCCTCCATCATCCATTATCTCACCTCTCATATCTCATTGTTTTTTCTCGTGGCTTACTTGCAAAACCACTCAACAAAAAGGGGACAAATATAGACACCAAAAATTGGCATTGCCACCCTTATCACCCCACATTCACTTCTTTTCGTCATGGTCATCTATCTAGGCCCTTCATTTTAATTCATATTTTATTCATATTCCCATCTTCCCCATTTACTATCTCATTCATTACTAATCCTCGTTGATTATCTTCTAATCCTCATCTCATTCTATAATTATTCCTAAATCCTCCCAATCAACCTTTAATTCTCCTCTCTAGGTTGTTTATCATCCCTAAACTATCTAGTTGTTCATCCCTAGGCTTACCTTAGCCTTTATTTACTCCATTTCATCCCTCACCTACCCATTTCATCTCCCTATGCAACCCTAACTCACCTTAGCCTATTAAAACACTAATCCCACTTGTAATGGGCTTGATGATTCAAGCTAGGTATCCTCCCACCACCCAAATGGATGGTTCCCTATGGTTAACAAGAACCCACCCAGGTCGTCATCGACCCTATAAAACCCCATTCACCCCTCCTTCCAAAGGGATGCAAAATCAGAATTTTTTAGCAAACTTATGATCTTATCTTCATGTTTGAGATTTTATGCAATTGTTTCAATTCTTGTAGTCCCTTTGAGCTTACTTGTATCATTTGTGGAGACTTTGGGGATATCATGTTTTCCTTGTGTGATTCATTCTATTGTTGCATTATTATTAGTACTATTATCAGCTACTAAAATTTTGCAGTCCAGATTGCCATCAAAGATCTAGATCCAATATCCTCTTTTATCCATCTTGCAAGAGTGTCGGGTTGTCAATCCAGCCCATCCACTTCCGTTCACACCGAGGTCATCTCGGTCATCGTCTACCTTGTCAAGTCACCTTCAACCATGTCAGGTTTTCATTGACCATGCCCCATGTTGCATTACCTATTCTTCCATCTAGATCCACAACATTTCATTAGTCCATTTTTATGTCTACACGGTCCCAAATCATTATTATGTCACTTTGTCTATCCAGATCCACTTTGACAATCCCCGATCACCGTCAAACCGATCTATATTTTCATCCTATCTACTTATATCCCCATTTTCTAGCATCCTTTATGTTTCTCCTATCCAGATCATCTCTGTAGGCTCTTATCATTCATCAAAGTGTTGCATCACCTTTAGATATGCATACGAGCTTTTCAAATCTACATTTTTTTATTTTTTTATTCATCTACCCTACTGCCGTCAATCGACCTCTAAAGCCTAGGTCATTATCGACTTAGCTAGGTATGTTTTATTTTTGTTAATCTAGATTAGATTTGCACTTTCCTTTCATTTCCTCAATTTTAGTTTTTGTTTAGTTCATATTATGCATATTATTTAGTTCTTTACCATTTATCCTATATTCTTTTATCAATATGGGGTTGACATCCGTATAATGAAATTCACGCTTCTTGAAATGACTTCTTCGAGAAACCCCTCATCTACCATCTAATCCATTTTCTTTCTAGTTGTCTTTGTTATGTAGATCCATTAAGCTTCGGTAGGGAGTTTACTTTGAGCTCGTCCATCATCACCATCTTATTCTAAGGGACATTAAACTCTTGCATGTTTTGAGTTGCTTGATTTTCTTTAGTATCTAGTTCACTAATATGAGAAGGAAAGAGAAAATTTCATCCAACAATGGGACAGTTTCTAACATGAAAATAACACCTTCAAGTGGTGGAAAGTGAGCCGAGAATCCATGGGTTGTGGGTCATTAGTAGTAATTGATGTTGGAGTAGGGAGTGTAGTGGTTGAATCACGGTTGCAATATTTGAATGGTTCACGATCACCGGGACTGTATATTTTACACCCTCATGTAATAATTTAACACATCGATGTATTATAGAAGGTACTACTTACATGGCATGAAGTCATGGCCTACCAAGTAAATAATTATATTGAACTAGGAAGTCAATGACAAATAAAATCGTAGGAAGGGTTTTTGGCCCGAAAGTGATAGGTAAAGTGATATGGCATATGCATGGATGAATGGAACCATCATATGCGCAAAGAGAAATGGATTAAGGACTAACATTAGCAATAGAAAGGCCGATATATTGAATGAATGATAAAGGTCACATATTAAGCTCAGATCCATTATCGACAATAGTTCGTTTGACACCCACATTGTTGATGTGAATCATGATGTATAAAGGTGGATCATTTTCAAAAACAACAAGATCAGTAGGAGGATTAGATGGAAAAGTGATGTCTTTAAGAAAATGCATCTACGAATGTGTTATAGACTACATCTGGATGAATATCATAAGGAACACGAGTAGTAGCCAAGAGAGTAATGATTTTAGCTCTTAATTTAGGGTTGATGAGTAAGAAATCATGAATAGAAATATCCATGATGAGAGGATCTTAGAAGAATGAGAAAAATAGAAGTATGAGGACCCTAGGAATGTTCAAGTGATGGGTTCACCAAATGATTAAGAAAATATTGGAATAAATAGATTCCTAATACTAATTATGTAACAATGTTGAATATATGTAATGAAATATAGAAATTGACCCAAGCAAAATAAGCTAAAAAGTATGAAACCCTAGTTGCAAAGAGGAGATAAAAGAACTTAGTTGATTTGCAAATAATCCTAGATTGTGTCAAAGTGACAAATTGATAAACAGAAGGAGAGAAGTGTCACACCAACCTTAGAAAATTATGTGACCACAATATCTTCCCCGGACCGGGTACCTAGAATGGGTCAAGGGTGCTTGTGGGTGCTATAGACCCACACCGGGCATCTGTGACTACTCAAAACCTCAGAAAACCTCCTTTGGATGGTCACAAGATATTCGTTTCCTATCGTTAGTATGTCACATCAAGTTCGCATATGTCACCTATAACCTGCAATGAAGAAATGACCTGTAAAACCCTCAAAAGTGCATCAAATCCCAAAAACAAAATAATGAAAATGAGGGGTCAGACTATCCTCGATTGTCAAATAAGTGAACTTAGGACTAAGCATTACACTACATTTTAGACCCAATGTATTTCTATGTGTGTGTGTGTGAAGATGTTGGGCCCTAGGTGGCTCTTATGCGTGTTCACTGATAGCGAGAAAGTAGCTAGATGTAAAATATATAACTAGATGTGTGCATGAAAGAATGAACTTTCCATCCTATGAAGTGTATGTAAAATAATGCAATCCCTTTTCATTGTTTGGATTTTATATGGATGCTTGAATTCTCTAGATAATTCCTTTGGATGTAACCTTAGGTGGTGATAGCTTATGCTTAGTGCTTGGTCCCTTATTATTACCACATAACTTTATATTTATATGATACCTTTGCTTAAATTTCATAATCAACCCCAAAAGGCCGACTACCAAAAATATAAGATTCCCAAATGGATAGAAATGACCCAAAATATGTGAGAAAAGTATAAATGATGCGAGAGAAATACACTCTTGTTAATACATTTATTCACAAAATCAAGTTTCCAACAATAACATCAACTTAGCCTTGCACAAGAGGATCACATACAAGCCTAGGATGGCTTAAAACTTACAAGAGACACAAATAAAATCATGAATTTCCTCATTATAACCATACACTACTCTCCCTACTTCCAACAATTCCAATACATCTTACCTCAATGATTCATAACCCAAATTTTAGACACTTACCTTTCCTAACCTTTGAAATTTCCTTGTTCTCCTTGTTATCTCTTCACTTTATAGTGTTTTTGACCTTACCTCATTCAAGGAAATATTCCAATAACACACACACTTCAAAAAATTCAATTCAATATTATTCAAACCCCTAAGATGATTTAAAAACTTCAAAATGACAATCTTGTACTAGTTTGTAAAAATAATCCTTAAGATACCCTTAAGACCAAGTAGCTTGCAACATTCATTCCCAAAGACTTCTAGGTCTACCTAAAAGATATTATAAATTCCATTAGTTTTATTCCACCATATCTAAGGTGCTTGCAAAATCTTAAGACCTAACTCCTTGGTTTACTCTTTTTATCTCACTTTTTCACTTTTTTCTCTCAAAGGCCTAACTAGCCTAGGACAACCTTAGAACTCTTATAACTTCTCATGAAAATGGATTCAATGCACAAAAAAACATTTTTCAGGACCCATTATTGCATTTATCATGCATGAAAATTTTCATGTTTGTACTCTAATCTCAAATCTTACTTCCTTTGTAAAGCTCCCTTGACAACTAGGTTTCCCAAACTGTGCACACAGTCATCTCCGAACTGGTAAGAATATCTTCACTTTTAACTAGTGAAACTCCAAATTTATTTTTTTATATCATAAATGACTCCCTTAGGATTATTCCTACAAAATTTCATAGAAAAATTCAATGATCTTGGCCTTCAAACATCAAGCCCTAGCACTGTCATCATGAAACTCTCCTAAAAATCCAGTAGGAGTTATTTTAGCATAACTTCTTTAAAACTTTGATTCAAATCACAAAATATTATCCCTAGGTCTATTTTAAGGTGATTCAAATGTTAATCTTACGAGTAGCTCTTGAGGATCATGTGATACCTTCTTTTCCTTCACTTTCCCTATTTCCCTATCCGGAGTAAAAACACGATTCAGATCACACCAAGAAGTCAGTAGCACCCAAATTGTTATAGACGCATGTGAGGGTTTTGTTGTTACTTTTATAACATAGTAGAGACACTATTTAATTTTCAAATACTCACTTTCTAATCATTTAGAGCATACTCTCAATCTTTCAAGGAAAATAATCAACATTCACACTCACAATCCATTTTCAAATAGAAATAACAACTCAATCTCTGGGACATGTAATAAAATTCAACCTCAAATAAAGAAACTCCATCTTACTCTCTATAAGAAATTATCATCAATATTATATCATGCACGCACTTCAAACAAGGTGTAATACTTAGTCTCACATAACAAGTTTTAAAGCCAACACAATCTTACCTTGAGTTATAACAATTATGTATCACCAAAATAGAGTATTAACTTGTCCATCAACCTCGAGAGCACTACATGAAAAGACTTATCAAAAACCATGTAATATATCATCTAAGCGTATAAAAATAAATATCATTTCTAAATGCAAAACACATCAACATCCTTAAGGAGGTAAGATTAAAACACACTAAAATTGAGTTTGTATGCATATATCACCGTATTTCTTCAAAAATGAGTTTTCCTACACTCCCACCTTCTTCTCATCCTCCTACATGAGAAGTGATATTCTTCCTACCTAAAATATCTCCCGTATTTGATCTTCATCATTGTATGTGAGTCCATTTTTAAATGTAACTCCTTCTTACATTCCTTACCTAACCTAGAAGTCTCATAATCACTAATAAATGATATTTTATTACTCTTCAACTTCCCCTATACCTTTGTAAGTCTTCTCATGCCACTTAAGACCCTACATCAAGATGAAATATTCTTCTCTACCTCTAAAAAATTACTTAGACAATTTAATCCCCCTCACATTCATGACAAGTCATTTTATATCTTTTTGCAAATTTTGAATACATTTTGCAGGGAATTATCAAAATTCAAATTCGAACTAATGGACCACCTAGATCTTCCTCTCTCATGTTTGTCTCACACTTTATTTTACTTTTTTGAGTCCAAATTCATAACTAGAATGATGATTTTCTAGTTTTGGAGGTTCTTGAAGATGCCCTTACATTAAGAAAGAGGTCAGGGGCGCCCAGAGAGGATGAGGGTACCTGGCGCTAGCTTCCTAGATGGGCATTGGTGTCCAGAGTGAGAGATGCTGAAGTATTAAAAGATAAAGTGGGAAAGAAGGAGTGTAAGATCAAAAAATACAATAGAAAGAAATAAAATGTGGCCAAATACATGGTTCAATTATTACTTTTCTGACTTAGGAATCATATGAATAGTAGTATGTGATCAAGACTAGATAAATACCCAAAGTGTGTGATTTAGTGTCTACAAATAAAAGGTGCCGTAGAGGGTAGTAAAAGAAGACCTTTATTATTCTTTAGGATTGATTTTGATTTGATTATACCCCAAAAACCATCCATGAATGAAATCATGGCATATCCAATAGTAGATGCAATTATCAAGTCGATGTGGGGAAGAGAAAACTATCTTTTGGATAAGCCTTATTATAGTCCCAAAAATCAGTACAACAATGAATTTCTCCATTACATTTAGCTACAAGTACCATGTTGGACACCTAATATGGATAATCCATAGAAAAATAAACCTAGCATTAAGACGTTTGTTGAATTTCCTTTTTACTAAGAGAGCCACATGAGGATGCATTTTCGAATATTTTTTGGATAAGTTTCACATTAGTATATAGAATAATATTAGGCATATCAATTAATGTGTTGATTCTAAGCATGTCATTGTAAATTCAAGCAAAAAGATCTTGGAAATCCTAGACGTCTTGTTATATTAAAGTGCATATTATGTCACTAAGGGAAGTAGATTGAAGAACCAACCGAGGGTCATCATTGGTACCGAAGTTAAAAGATGTAGTGTCCTCATTAAGTAGAGTCAGTCAATCTTCAATATAAGGTGTTGTTGGGATACTATCATGAGAATCGGAAAATCCTCATAAGTTCTTCTCTAAAATTTACACGAGGCCTTAATGTATGAGGAAACCTATTCTTATGAAATAAGGGACGTAAATCCTCATAGGCACCCAGGTACTTAAGAATGGATTCCTCATTATCAAATTCATCTAGCAAAGGGATATACGGGAGACACTATCTTCAATAAGATTTAGGTGGACTAATTATAGAGTGCATATGGAATTTATAGTAAATTATTATTTTGAATGATTTCGTGATGTAAGGATACACTTTGGTGTCATAACAAGTTTTCACAAGGGATGGAGAGAATAACCAATGCCTTCTTTAGTTTGTTTTGATTTAGGCATAATAGGTTGGGTAATGCCTTTTCCATGACATATGATCCCTTGATCAGTAAAACCATGTTCCAACAAATATTGATATCTTATTTCATAATCTTGATAATAATTTTTTCAATGTCGATACATAGGAATGAGGCTTTTTGGGAGTAACATTAGTGCAATACTTAAAAGGAATCGATCAGATTTTATAGTGTATATGGTTCCTTAATGAGAATATTTGAGACACCCATGAAGAGTAGAAGGGACTACATATGTAGCACGACTCCATAGGTGACCTAGTGATAGAATACAACTTATCATTATGCATGACATGACAAAGTGTGGGATGATTTTGTGATCACAACATGATGTTTAATGTGATTTGCCCCAATGGTTGATGAGGTATACTATCAAAGCCACAAATAAAATTAGCATAACAAGATAAACCTTCAATGTTTATAATATTTATTTCACTAATACTAACATGAACATCCTTAATTCATTTGGCCATTAGTATAGCTTCCTCAAATGATCAAAATTTTTATGTTTATAGAGTATGTGATATGTTTTTAACACAACTATTAGCAAATAATTATGTGAGTTCTGATCGAGGAATGGGAAATGTGAGTTCATGGACCACCACTCTCCAACATGACACATATTCAATAAGAGGATCATCATCAAACTAGTTTATATTGTATAGGTCCAATAGTGTGGTACGTTTTGCAACATTAACCAACAAATGGTCAAGGAATAGCCCAATAAGCTACTCAAATGAGGTGAGACTATGCTTTTGAAGGTGGTGTACTAATCCAAAGCTTGGCCACTTAGAAACTATGGGAATGTACGCAACATGAGGGCAACGTCATGAATTATGAGGTAACATGTGTAGATGGTTCTGAGGGTCTTCCTTTCCTTTGAATTTATCAAACTTAGGCATGTCGAAATGTTCATGATATTATCTCACAGAAAACATCGATGGTTGGGATCATTACATAATTAACTATCTCGTAATTTTAAGAATTTTGATACCCTAGTTTTATATTTCAATGTTATTAATCATATCTAATAAGTCTTGATTAATGTTAGGTATATATTGGAATGAGTGGTTTTGGAGAGTTAGGAAATCTTATGTCTTCGATGCACACTAGTGGAATCTATGAATCTAAGGCAAAGAAGGCCCTCCTAACCTGAACTGGCGTGATAGATCGATCGGCGAGGATGACTACTCGAAGGCTCCAATCAATATCGAGCTCTGGCATGATTTGATCTATGGGTTGTGGGATACATGGAAAATGACCTGGGATTGTTTCGTGTATGTCTCCAGATAGGGTCATGAAAATGGATGATGGGTATAGTGGACTCTACGGTCGATTCTCTCGGTCTAGTCCAAAAATCCTTAGATTCATTAGCTACTACATCTAACAAGGATAACTATGTGATGATGATAGGTGAAGTGGAGTGGATCTAAATACTAATGTGCGTAAGCCAACGTCAACGTCGGATTGACCTGTGGACTCGTTGGGTTGTGGGATTTGTGAATCACAACCGTAGATTCGTGGTTGTTGTGGACCTACTATGGTCATGTGCGGAATCAATCCCTAATCCCTAGTATCCAATAGTCGTATGCCTTTTCGGCCTCTATGTTCAGAATTAATAGTTGTGTAATCTTTTCAGAGTATCTTATAGGCGTTCTTGCAACCTGAATTCTTAAACTAGTATCTATGTCCGTGAGAGTGTCTCCTGTGTCTGGCTATGGGACCAAAGGATCACAACCGAATGTTTGCTCTCTTTCAAGCCCTTCTACAGTCATGTGGATATTTATCTAGTTTAACCTGTAGTCTGACTGGTTTGACCAAAACGTATACGCTTTGTCGTCTTCTACGTTTAATCCTCTTAACTGTGAGCTGATTTGTTGTAAGTCTGCTTGTTGTTTGGAAGACTTGGATTCTAAGGTTCTGATCTATATCAGTTATTGCCATAATAAGATTGGGTTGAGGCACGATTGGCTCGAATACGTATTCTCTGGGCTCTCTAGGTCCCGTGATTGTCATGCAAGAAGGAAATGATATAAATCTAACTAATGACAGAATAAATTAACTACGCAAGATATATCTATGTATATTCCTAAATCTGATTTTATTGATAAGCTACTGAACAAAATTTAAAAGAGCAATTATCTAATATATCTAGAATTGACAACTAAACTAATAACATAATTAAAATAGACAAAGCAACCGAGTATAGCTACTTGTCTGTGTAGTTTGTAGATCTACTCTAAATAAACAGATAACTGATCTACTCTATTTGAAAGACTCTCGATCCTACCTCAGAAGTGAGGAGTGAATCATAGTTTCTCAGAAACTATCAATCCCCACAGCTTCCCTGGCAATATCGAAAGTAAAATTAACTGAAAATGAAATGATTGGCTACTCTATTTGATATGCTTTAACTAGAACTTTGAAAGCTTGAACCTAGATTTTGCAGAAATAGTGGCGAATCCGATGGTGTGTGGCCTTGTCCCCTCAGTGTGATCTCCTCATTCTTTCGTGCTCACGTGGATCCATAAAAAGCGTGTAATGCTAGCATCAATAGAAGTAGATATTGGGACAATGGCAGCTTAGGATGCGATCGAATACAATGCGAGTAGAGAGGGATAGCGCAAGAGAACAGAGCTTGGCTTATGCAATTCCTAGCGGGGATTTATCATGAGTCATGCAACATAAAATGTCCGAACTCCGAAACTATCTTATTTGACGAGTAGAACCTGACAACTTTAATGGCTTCCTACTGAAAATCAAACTATCCTACTCCAATTGATTGGATGAAATAATAACAACACTTGCACAAGGAGAATATGTGGCTTTCTAACAACTAAACAACACTAACCATGCATACAACAAATGAAACTATGAATCCTAAGAAAATTGAAAGGCTAAGCTATTGAAATGAGAAATTCAGAGGCAAATTTGAGGGGCCATTTGCTTGAGCACAAGCCAACTATTTATAGAATCCCATTTACCCAAAGGTGAAAACCAAATTGATCTCTTAAACCATAAACAATGCCAAAACACTATTCCAGGGAACCAGAATCATAAATACAAGCAAAGGCGGTGAAAAAAGCTGGTAAACGTTGAAAATTTACATGAGTCACGTTAAAAAGAGCATTCTAGAAAATGCGTGAAGGACCACCGCCCGAGCAGGGTGGCAGTTACAGGACCGCCACCCCCTGACCGGGCGGCGGTCACGAGACCGCCACCTGTGCAGGTGGCGGTTTCACACCAAGACCAAAACACAAAGAAAAGGAGGGGAGAAGAGAAAACAAAGCACGCAGGGGCTAAGTGGGGCATGCGGGATGTTAACGCATGCTTGGAGAGATTTTTCGATTCCAACACCTCATGAGGAGACCTATATCATCATCAGGGCACGTGTAACATTGTTCGGCATGCAAGACTCCTACAATTTTGGGTACGTACATATTTCCCCCTCAGAGAAGCATTTTAGCCATGAAGAGGCATAAAACGGTGGGTCCGAGTATGGCGGTCCCAAAATGGGAAGTTAGAAGTTATACCTGATACGTCCGTGTGTCGAAATGATGCCATCCAAAATTCCCGCCACCTACAAAATGAAAAGAGGACTCAAGTGCAGATAGACAAAATAGATCGAAAATAAATACTAAAATAATATGAAATGAGGACGTACCATTTGTGCGGGGATAAGAACTTACCTCCTCGGCGCTCCAAACCTATGAAAAGGGGCATTCAAAACAAGTCAAGTTGCTATATATGTAAAAGTGGGCCCATTTTCCTATTCATTTGTGCATGTTGATTTGGTTGATTTTGAGCTCTGGGACCCACGGTGACGGTTTCTCACGAGAGTATAGTCAAAACATTCGGGGTGAGATCGTGATCATGCCTCCGAAGCGAACACCGACCCGACGAGATCACAGGTTAGTTTTTCTTGATTTACCATTTTTGTCTTCAAAATGTTAAAATGGTGAAATCTTTGTCATCGGGGGTTATTTTTGAAAATGTCAGTTTTAATAGGGTCAACTAGGGGGCGCCTACTGGGTAGGCCTTGTTTGAATCAAAATGGTCTTTATTTTGCTTTTGTAGCCATTTTTAGGGCATATGACCCACGTGGGTTTTGGGACACGACCGCCGCCCCAGCCTTGGGGGCAGGCGGTTACGAGACCGCCGCCTCCCGATCGGTGGTGGCGGTTACAAGACCGCCGCCTTTAAGGCGGTGATTACGGAACCGCCACCCTGCTCAGGGTGGCGGTCCTACACAGAATGTACAAATAATACTTATTTGAATTCATTTTTGCATTTTTAGCATCCTTACCTACTTTCATGATTTTTCTAATGTCATTTGGATACTAACTTACTCTGTTTTGTGTGTTTTTGGGTGTATGCAGGCGAAGGAGGAGTATATCCGATGGAGCCGGAGAGGGAGTGTGATTGGCTTCCAGCAGATTGATGCCCTTTCTCAGATGAGCAGACACTCTTTCAGTAGGGCCGTGATATCGCATATATCACGGGTCCCGCATGTTGCACCATCTAGTCACATACTTTGTGACTTATTTTCATATTGGGATGCCGATCGAACACTTTCCGATTACCAGGGGTCCGGGGTGAGTGGACCATTACTTTGGAGGATGTTTACCATATCTGGGGGTCCCGATTATCAGGAGACGGCTCACTCTTGAGACAAAGCAGGTCACGGGCTCTGCATAACAGACAAAGGGCCTCATATATGGGAGATGCAGTTATCTCCACTGGTTCGAAGAAGGGGGTGAGGGTCCGATCTATTCCTAGCCTGCCTATCCCCTTGATTCATCAAGCCATTATGGGGATCCTTGCCTCGAGATTGATCGGGGACAAGGGAGGAGACACTTTACTATATTGCTGGTCCCCCATCATTACACAAATTGAGGGGCATGGCCGATTTACGCCTGGGAGCCGACATTCTTGGGACCACCTATCATGATTTGTACCGGGTGGTCCATTTATAGGGGCAGTCATTGAGCCATCCGACCCTGGTTATGAGCTGGGTCTATGAGCATTTCATCCCCTATGGGAGAGGTGTAGAGGTGGCAGATCCCGAGCTGTGAGGGCAGCCAGATGGACAGACATGTCGGTGCTCAGAGCACCTCATCATCCAGTCACCTCCTTGACCACTGATGACATGGAGGCCACACCTTATCAGGCCATGGCAGGTTTATGGGGCGAGGAGGCTCTTACTTTGATTTCTTGCTCCACCACAGGGCAACTTGTTGACAGGATGGGGAGGGTGGAGATACATCCTTTTGGTCGAGTGCCTCAGCAGTTTGGCCTACCTTACGTGGGTATGCTTCCCCCAGTGGTACCGATATACAGATCAGTTCGAGAGGCCAGGGGAGGTCCTAGAGGCCGGGTTGATAGTTGTTACTCCCGTGTCCCCATTGCAGCTAGGGGGGGTAAGACGAGCTCGAGGGAGAGCCGGTGCTCCTCAGGCACCCTTACTTCAGATTGCCCCGGTCCCGCCCATAGCAGCAGAATGACCCCCCATTGATATAGACTCGAGTCCAGGAGTTCACAGGGGGAGACGGAGGAGGAGACCGAGGCTGAGGTCAGTGAGTCGGGCGGAGAGGAGGACAACGATCCTGAGTGGCATGACACTCAAGATATCTTACAGGTAGAGAGGGCGGAGCAGAGTGCGAGAGGGTGACTCTGGTTTCGAGGAGCCACTCTCTCGTGGCTTGGGTGAGAGGATGAGTCCGTAGTAGGACGTTATGTGGCCCTGTGCATAGAGGAGCGCACTACCAGGCTGGCATCTCGTGTGGCAGGTGCCACCTAGAGATCCATCTTGGAGGCCCAGAGATCCGAGTGAGTTATCATCCTTCCTTTTAATGTTTGTTTCTAGTTAGGATTGCCTTAGTTGCTATCTCTCCTTTTGTTTACATTTGTTTCTATCTCTTGATTATTTCTAATTGGGTTTTTCTCCTTTGCTTGCAGAGACTGCTGATGAGTGGCGAGACTTGATTCACCGGTATGCACTGATACCCTGATGATCCCTATGGAGAAGACCCACGCAGAGCTATCCATGGATGCAGGGAGCCTTCAACAAACGGGGTAGGCATACCGACATTTTTTCCCCTATCTAGGCATGTGGCCAGATGGTGACTTCCTCCATACCGAGCCGGGGCAGGGTACAGACAAAGAGAGCACCTGATGAGGAGTCACTCTCATGGCGAGGCCGCAGCTACTCCTCGGACCGTGAGCCCTCCGTGCACTCGAGAGCCGCATAGCAGCAGCCGAGTCCTGAGACATGGGCGTGCACCTCGTAGGGATCTCATAGGGGTTGAGAGGCCGCTTGGCTCTCTTAGACTATTTGTATGATGTATTTGTATTTCCCGGGCTCTTTGAGCATTTTGACCATGCTTAGCGCATGATGGCATTGTACAGGAAATTTGACTATATATATATATATATATATTTTTTTGATCAGACTTTTGCATCAATGTTCTTGTGATTTGCTTTCGTATGTAAATTATAATGTTGTTTTTATATGCCTTTCAGAATGTATGCAATGGAGAACAAATGATACAAATGTTTTCTTTCTTTTTGTATTTCGTGATGCTGATGTATGATAATGTAGACACAATGTGATTTTGAACTTTAGTTTCTATAAGCAATTTTTGATACTTCATTTTTGTTTTTGACAAAATGTGATGATAAACCGGTATGATGAGCAGATGAACTTGCCCCACTCCTATCTCCACGCAACTAGTAAGATGCGAGGGCTCATCACCGAGAGCTAGAAAGGGCACAAGTTATGAAATTTGTTGAATGGTAGTGATGAGAGATAGACAAAGATTTGGTGGAACCAAATTAGGATGCTACAAACCTACTCTACTCAAGTGACTCCATAGTTTAGAATGCTACTTGCTTTGCGGTTTATCTAGACTTAGATCCGTAGATGGCCACATGGTTGACAAAATCTGGTTTTTAGGGTTTTGAACTCTCTTGGAATTTTGGACATCTGATTCATTTGTTTTTGACTCAAGATTTCAAAGGTTCATTTGAATTGTTTGCTGACTACCTTCAACGTTTATTGTTAAGAGGACCCCCCATACCCTACCCCATGCTACTAGTCAGAAGTGTGGGCTTATCACCATGGACAAGGTACAAGCGAGTAAGGGCATTCCCATCCTTTCCCAACCCTACGTCACTAGTAAGAGACGCAAGCTCATCACCGAAGGTTGGTAGGGCAAGGAAATGTGTAAAAATAAAATTTTCTGTTTGATCTATATTTGACTTGTTTATTTGAGCAAAATGTCAATATGTTCTTACTTCCAAAGAGATATGCATATGGGATAGATGTGACACTATGAAGCTTCTAGAATGCACCATAGGCAAGACACCTATCCTAGGAGAAACCAAAAGTGAGAACAAGCATGCAGATCTCTTGGTATGGTTACCATTAAGACTTTGTCATATCTAGCTTTATGGATGAAATTATTCAGAAATGGGTGATGTGACTATGAAAGTGAAGAAGTATGATTTGAAAGCTAATGTCAATACCATCAAAAGTTTGTAATGAATTGCTTTGGGAATAAGTTCCTTGATCACAAGATTTGTACGAAACAAGTGAATGAAATGAACCTAACTACATGAAGATGCAATGTAGATATAATTATATAGATAGTGCTGGTCACTTATGCATAGAATCGTTTAAGGTGTAGGGAATTGACAGTTTCACCAAATTCCTCACCTTCCAGTGTGCATAAGAGATATGCACCATTTCCATAGTCCTTCATGACTTGGTATGGGCCCAACCATTTGGGCCGGAATTTCCTCCCTTCACCGGTCTTTTTATCGATCCGGCTGTCTAGTCTTAGAACTAGATCACCTTCATATATGTCTCATTCATAGACCTTCTTGTTATACTACCAGCACATCCGGTCAACATAGACTCTGTGCCACTGTTCAACATCTAACCTAGCTTCATCTAGGCTTTCTAGTTGGGAGACGTGCTTCTCTATAAGCATCTTCATCCATAATCCCTTGTAATGAGATGCGAGACTGGGTATTTCAACCTCAAGTGGGAGAACTGCTTCCGCTCCGAATACCAACGAGAAAGGAGTTGCTCCTGTTGGTGTTCTTATTGAGGTTCGGTGGGCCCACAAGGCCGGGTATAACTTTAAATGCCAATATTTTTTGTTTTCTTTCACCATTTTAAGGAGAATGGCTTTCAATGTTTTGTTTGTTGCTTCAGCCTGTCCGTTGGCTTGAGGGTAATACAGGGAGGCTATATGATGGCTTATTTTAAATTTATTGCATAGTTCACGAACCTCGTCATTCTTAAAAGAAGTCCCATTATCTGTGATAATGATTTGTGGGACACCGTACCTACAAATGATCTGGTTCAAAATGAACTTGGCGATCACGGAACCTGGTATAGTGGTGAGAGGCATAGCCTCTACCCATTTGGTAAAATACTCGGTGGCCGTGATTATGAAGTTATGGCCATCTGTAGATGAGGGAGAGAATTTCCCTATCAAATCTAGGCCCCACGTAGAAAAGGGCCATGGAGTAGTGATTGGTTGTAGAGCTTGTGCCGGCATGTGAATCTCGTGGGAGAATTCTTGGCATTTATGACACCTGCGTACAAACTCTACTACGTCATGTTCTAGAGTGGGCCAAAAATAGCCCATCCGATGTATTTTGTGAGTGGTGGCATGACCACCGAAGTGGCCTCCACATATTCCACTATGAGATTCGTGGAGAATCTTCTTGGATTCTTCTGTGTCAACACACCTTAGAAGCATTCCATCGAAAGCCTTACGATAGAGCACTTGTTCTATAATAACGTATTTAGCTACGATAATGCGTAACCACCTTCTTTGTTGTGGCAGTAGCACCTTCTGATATGTATGGTTCATGATATAATTAATAATATCAGTATACCAAGGACATTCAGAGATGGGAGGTCTAGTTTCGACGTAATATATGCATTCATCGGGAAAGTCCAAATCGACTAGATCACCTCCGTCTAATGGGTTATCAGCTAACCAATCTACTATGATTTGTCCCTTAACGGACTTTTGATTTACAAAAGTTAATTCAAATTCACCCATTAAGGTTATAAAGCATCCAACCTTCTTAGACAAGGACCCTTGCATGAGGAAGGTTCGTAAATGGTCTATTTTTACAATGACCCTCGTTTCTTGATTTAGCATGTAATGTCTTAAGCATTTGGTCAAAGACTATGGCAAGGCACTCTCATTCTACTTGCATGCATATAACATGTTTCATAATCGAGTAACGTGCGGCTTATAAAATAGATCACGCATTCTCTCTCTCATCATCTTCTTGAGCCAAAGATATACAAAGCAAGAGACATCGTAGCTCGTGAATATAAGATTAAAGGGCGGTCTGGTTTAGGTGGCATTAGCGTGGGTGGTGACAACAGGAAACACTTAACTACTTCGAAAGTGTCATTGTAGTCATTAGTCCAATCGATACTATAATATTTCTTGAGTAGATTGTTGATTGGATGAATGGAAAAGCTTAAATCTGGGATGAATCTTCGATTGCACCGAGTTTCCCAAGAAATGACCTGATTCCAGATTCATCCGACGGTGGGATCATTTCAAGAACAACCTAGATTTTGGCTAGGTCTACATCGATCCCTCGTGACGATATAATGTAACCGAGGAGCTTCCCTCCTGTCACACCAAAAACACATTTTTCTGGGTTTAGTGTGACTCTGTATTCTATTAGACGTGAAAGAATGATGCGGAGTACTTCCGGGTGATCGCAACGCTTCCTGGCCTTGGCCAACAAGTCATCTACATAGGATTCCATGATCTTGTGAATAAGATCATGAAATATGTATGTCATTGCCCGCTGGTATGTAGCGCCAACGTTCTTGAGACCGAATGGCATAACAACGTAGCAATAGGTTC
The DNA here is from genome assembly GCA_018340775.1 of Taxus wallichiana var. yunnanensis. Lineage (NCBI taxonomy): Eukaryota > Viridiplantae > Streptophyta > Pinopsida > Cupressales > Taxaceae > Taxus > Taxus wallichiana. The sequence continues at coordinate 341,343,324 of CM031243.1, read as the reverse complement.
CCCAAGGAGTTATAAACGTGGTTTTGGCTTGGTCTTGTTCGATATTCTGATTTGATTGTATCCTGAGAATCCATCCATGAGAGACAAAAGCTCAAAGCCAATTGTTGCATCAATGATGACGTCAATGGATGGTAATGGGAAGTCATCCTTAGGGCATGCTTTGTTAATGTCTCGAAGTCTATGCAGATGCGTATCTTCCCATTCTTTTTGAGAACGGAACGATATTAGATACCCACTGAGAGTAATCGACCGGCTTGATGAATCCTACTTGGAGGAGTTTCATTACTTCTTCCTTCACCATGAGAGCCACCTTGGGTTTCATTGGTCTTGATTTTTGTTTAACTAGCTTTGCATCTGATTTGGTGACGAGGTTATGTACCGCGATGTGTGGTGCAACCCCTGTCATTTCTTTATAATTAAATGCAAAAGCCTTCTGATGTTCTTTGAGGATTCGAGTGTGTATTTCTATTTCTTCTGGAGTTAATGAGGATCCTAATTTCAAGATCTTTGGTTCTTCCTCCATTCCAATGTTAATATCAATTGTTTCTTCGATTAAAGAAGCGTTACCTTCTTCAAACTCAGGTGGGGCTGGAGGTAATTCCAAATCGTCTCCATTCTCTACTGTGTATATGCTGAGTTCTTTTTGTGGGGGAAGCTCTATCATGGGATTTCCAAAGTAGGAAGATGAATGTGGGATTAAGGACAAATCTACCACGTGATGGGTGAGATGTAATGCTGCATAGGCATTTAAGTAATCCAGAGTGGCTCTATCACTATCAACGTGGTCTAGGATAGTAGAGTTGTTCTCAGCTATGTTCATTAAAAGAGGGTTTGACATTGTTTTCACTAATGGTTCAGTACGAAGGGATACCATGAAATGGGTATCTTCTAACTCACTATTTGGGGTGAAGCGTGACGCTGAGGTTGCTATAGAATCCATAAGATTTTGTTCTCACGGGATTGCTTCAATGGATATGAAGTCAAATTCTTTGCTCAAAGTTAATACCGCTGTTTTGTAGAGCTGTAAGTGTTCAACTCTGGTTTCATACACCTCAGAGACTTGGTTTGCTACTAATTGAGAGTCTCCTAACACCCTGATGTCATTAACACCGAGCCTTTTAGCTATGATGAGGCCAAGGAGGAGGGCTTCATACTCCATGCCATTGTTTGTACATTCAAAATTTAGTTTAAAGGTGAATGGTAGGATCTTTCCTCAGGAGAAGTAAAGATCACACTCGCCTCCCAAATTTCCCCATAATGACATCTTGCTCCATCGAAAATGGAGAGTCCAATATTTAGTTGGGAAGATGGACGTTGGGACATTTGCTACATCAATTTCTTCTACTTTGGTTACTTCTACCATGCAGAGATCCTCTGCTGGAAGAGCACCAACACCTAGGGTATATCCCATACCTACAGAATCAAATGGTAGGAAAATTGGTAGATCCTGTTCTAGTAAGTCGACAATCTTCGTAGTAGTTCCTAATGATATTGTTTCTACAATGTTAGTCTCATCCTTGAGGGCTGGGATAGTCTTGATTAGGCTCATAGTCTCAAGATCTGTTGTAGGTACCAACTTTTCTTCTGGTTTCACGTCGGTCGGTTTATTAAGTTGGTTTGTTGGGAGTTCAAACTCAGAGTGAATGCCCGGTCTTTTCTTTAAGTCAGCTAGGTGTATATCGAATGGTTTTGGATCACCTTTGGCTACGAATATCTTCCTAAGTGCAAGAACCTTACTTCTTGAAATAACGTAGAAGGGATTGCCTTCATACGGTGTATCCATGGTCGGCCGAGGATCATATTATAATTGGTTTCCCGATCTATAATATAAAACTCAGTCAAGATTGTTTTGGGTCCTAAGGTAACTGGTAGTATTATAGTTCCAATCGAAGTGGCCTTAAGGCTATCATAGCCTCTTAGCGTATTCCGAGTCGTGGAACAATTTGTTTCTCCATACCCTAGCTTTTGAAGGAAAGAGAAGGGGACTATGTTAACTATTGCCCCATCATCAACCATTACGCGCATTTAACGTAATTGTTATAAACCCACACTTGCAAATGTAAGGCCGATCACCTCTGTGTGCAATCTCAACATCTGTTGGCATTTTGTTTATTTCAAAATAAACTCGGTATCCCTATCCGGCTGCCCCGAGGGTGGATATCAAAGTCTATATGGTTTACCTATGTTTTACGGAGGTGGAGTGATGTTAATTAAATGACCTAAACCTAATGCCTCTAAAAGAGCAGCCCTGTGGGTAGGAGAGTTCCTCAGCAAATCCAAAAAGGAGATGTGAGAGAAGGTTTTTGTTAGGTCATTAATTAGATCATAGGCACCTACGGGTTTCACTAATATTTGTTGGATGTTATCTGTCTCTAGCGAGTAACTTGGACTTGGCTGAGAGGAATACTCTCGTGTCCTTGTTATGGCTTCCACGGTAGTTCGGTATCTAATTCTACTAAACCGACTATCTTGGGTCATGGTTGACTTCCTAATTGTGGTGCAACAGGTGGATTTAGTGAAGTCGAGGCTTCATAATCATTATTTCCTACCATTACACCTTTGTTCATCCCATTTGGATTTAATTTGTTGTTATTGTGACTTGGGAGCGGATCATTGAAGATCTTGAGGGGAGCATTTTGAGGGGAAACTACCCCTGTAAAAGTATTTGGTGCCAGTGACGCAGGATCTACCAAGAACATATCTATGAAAAGTTGTCTTTGCTCCTCTAGCAAACGTTGCATGAATTTATTGTAGTCACGGCACGTTCTAGTGTCATGGCCTCAAATCTTGTGAAACCACAATACGAGTTAGGATTGTAATTTCTAGGTTGCTGGTTTGGCGTATATTGTGGTCCAAAACTCTGATCAAACCGCTTTCTATTAGGATTAAGGTTTTGTATTTGTTGTTTTTGGTTTTGGTTCTGATTTTGATATCCAGTTGAGTTTTGGCTTGGACCCTGTGTCCGATCCACCATTGTTGTTGTTGTGTGATGATTAAAATCCACCGAATTGATTGTTGGGGTAAAGTTGTTGTTTTGTTGATTGTTAACCAACAGTGGAGTATTTAGAACATTGACCTTTTTAGCTTGGTCAGTTACTCCATCAGTTGTTGCGCCATGATTTTTGTTAAGGATTTTAGGTCCTTGATTGACGTTTGTGGCAGAGGGGGTAAGTCGTAGTATTTCTCGTCAGGGGTGATTAACCTCCGCTTGCTCCATACGCCTTGCGACCGCTATCTATTGCCACTTGATCTATTCGGAGAGTGCTCTCAAGTACTTCATCGTAAGTCCTTAGTGGGAACTTCTGGACTTCTTCCTTCACCTCTCTTGCTGAGAGAATGAAGGAATAAATCACATAGTTCCATTTGGTCCATGTTTGGAGTCGGCCAAGAATAAAGGACTGTACGCCATCTCTAGGATGAAATGAGTGATAGATTCATTGTGCTCTTGTTTAATGTGCAAGAATTCCCTGATTCCTATTCTTAACAGTTTGTTCATGTCAAATGCCTTAATGAACTCTGAAACGAGTTGTTTAAACGAATGGATGGAAGCTTCAGGTATTCTATAATACCAATCGAGGGTGATGCCCTCCAAGGTTTTGGGGAATATTTTGGCAACAACCCCATCCCAAGGAAGCAGTTCTCGAATGGCTGTGGCATAGGCCTTAATGTGTGTATTCGGGTCTCCCTCCCCTTTGTATTTGGGAAAATCGGGAAGAGGTCTCAGAAGCATGACGCTTCATATGGTGAAGTCTAAGGGCTCTTTCAAATACTCTGAATAAGTCCCTATCGCGTAGGTTTCAACCATTGATGGTGCCTGTTGAGGGGGGGGAGGTGGAATGGGTTGCTGATACGGCGTAGCGTATGCATTTGCAGGGGCATAAGGAAGCCCCTGTGGTTGAGCAAGCATGCCGGGAGAGGAGAACATATCTCCTTGTGGCGACTTGGAGTACATGTTTAAGTATGAAGGAGTATTCCCCAAGAGTGGATTGTGTTGTACAAGACCGGGAGGTATCATATTCTCCACCCGAACGGTGTTAGAAATGGCGGTTCTAGTTGGTGTTTGTTGTGAATACTGAGGAGGCATGCCCAACGTGCCTATTCCTGTGAGGAGGTCTACTTGGCTAGGATGATGTGGAGGATTGGAATTTCCTACGCTTGCATGAATTGAGATGTTTGACTCACTTGAGCAAGTTCTAACCCTCTAACTCTTTCTACTAAAGTCAAATGACTTCATTTGGTGAAGTCACAGTATTTTTCCTTGGTGGCATTTGTTGTATATTCTAAGGTTGTATAGGCATGTGATACCCCGCTATGAATTGATCGTTTCCCTACCAAGTTTCACCGAGGGCATTTCCTATAGGTAGTGGCATGGAGGTGTTTTCTTGAAAAGAGACCTCGGGTCGTGTTTGTAAACTTCCTATAGGTGGGTACATACTCCCAGAGCATTGTTCATTCCTGGCGTAACACACTGAATGTTCATCATCTAAAACCAGGTATGGATCTGATTGTCTACTAATTTGTGGTCTAAACAGCACTTGAGGAGACGAACCAGATTCTCCTGTGAACGTCATATTGTTCGAGCCTGAAGGCTCTATTTGTTGCATTTGTGAGTTGATCCAACTCCTCTATTTGGAAAGATGAACTATATCTAGTCCTTGGAGGTGGAGCTTGTGTTGATAATTGGTTATTTGAATAGTTGTCACCCCATACTGAGAGCGAGGGTGATGACTGTCTATTCAATTGAGCGTAGTATGCCTCAAGACCTAGGAGAGGTCTGCCATATGCATCAATCCCGACATATTCGGGGGTATATGAATACCCGCAGAATAATGGGAAAGAGCGAAGGTGGAAGAAAGAGGTAATAAAGAAAAGGGGAAGCACTGTGTTGTTCACGTCGGGTTCACCAATTTTGTATGATGGAAAAGTGACAAGCGAGCGTGGGAATCTACAAGTAACTCTTCCTCACACCCGACCTCCCGAGGTCGTGCCGAGACAGCCGGTGGGGATGGAATACACGTGGGATGTAGACAAACTAGTTAGGAAATCTTATGTCTTCGATGCGCACTAGTGGAATCTATGAATCTAAGGCAAAGAAGGCCCTCCTAACTTGAACTGGCATGATAGATCGATCGGCGAGGATGACTACTCGAAGGCTCCAATCAATATCGAGCTCTGGCATGATTTGATCTATGGGTTGTGGGATACGTGGAAAATGACCTGGGATTGTTTCGTGTATGTCTCCAGATAGGGTCATGAAAATGGATGATGGGTATAGTGGACTCTACGGGTGATTCTCTGGTCTAGTCCAAAAATCTTTAGATTCATTAGCTGCTACGTCTAACAAGGATAACTATGTGATGATGATAGGTGGAAGTGGAGTGATCTAGAATACTAATGTGCGTAAGCCAATGTCAACGTCGGATTGACCTGTGGACTCATTGGGTTGTGGGATTTGTGAATCACAACCGTAGATTCGTGGTTGTTGTGGACCTGCTATGGTCATGTGTGGAATCAGTCCCTAATCCCTAGTATCCAATAGTCATATGCCTTTTCGGCCTCTATGTTCATAATTAACAATTGTGCAATCTTTTCAGAGTATCTTACAGGTGTTCTTGCAACCTGAATTCTTAAACTAGTATCTATGTCCGTGAGAGTGTCTCCTGCGTCTGGTTATGGGACCAAAGGATCACAACCAAACGTTTTCTCTCTTTCAAGCCCTTCTACAATCATGTGGATATTTATCTAGGTTAACCTGTAGTCTTGACTGGTTTGACCAAAACGTATACGCTTTGTCATCTTCTACGTTTAATCCTCTTAACTGTGAGCTGATTTGTTGTAAGTCTGTTGTTGTTTGGAAGACTTGGATTCTAAGGTTCTGATCTATATCAGTTATTGCCGTAATAAGATTGGGTTGAGGCACGATTGGCTCGAATACGTATTCTCTAGGGCTCTAGGTCCCGTGATTGTCATGCAAGAAGGAAATGATATAAATCTAACTAATGACAAAATAAATTAACTACGCAAGATATATCTATGTATATTCCTAAATCTGATTTTATTGATAAGCTACTGAACAAAATTTAAAAGAGCAATTATCTAATATATCTAGCAATTGACAACTAAACTAATAACATAATTAAAATAGACAAAGCAACTGAGTATAGCTACTTGTCTGTGCAGTTTGTAGATCTACTCTAAATAAATAGATAACCGATCTACTCTATTTGAAAGACTCTCGATCCTACCTCAAAAGTGAGGAGTGAATCATAGTTTCTCAGAAACTATCAATCCCCACAACTTCCCTGGCAATATCGAAAGTAAAATTAACTGAAATGAAATGATTGGCTACTCTATTTGATATGCTTTAACTAGAACTTTGAAAGCTTGAACCTGGATTTTGCAGAATAGTGGCGAATCCGATGGTGTGTGGCCTTGTCCCCTCAGTGTGATCTCCTCATTCTTTCGTGCTCACGTGGATCCAGAAAAGCATGTAATGCTAGCATCAATAGAAGTAGATATTGGGACAATGGCAGCTTAGGATGCAGACTGAATACAATGCGAGTAGGAGAGGGATAGCGCAAGAGAACAGAGCTTGGCTTATGCAATTCCTAGTGGGATTTATTATGAGTCATGCAACATAAAACATCCAGAACCTGAAACTATCTTATTTGATGAGCAGAACCTACAACTTTAATGGCTTCCTATTGAAAATCAAACTATCCTACTCCAATTGATTGGATGAAATAATAACAACACTTGCACAAGGAGAATATGTGGCTTTCTAACAACTAAACAACACTAACCATGCATACAACAAATGAAACTATGAATGCTAAGCAAAATTGAAAGGCTAAGCTATTGAAATGAGAAATTCAGAGGCAAATTTGAGGGGCCATTTGCTTGAGCACAAGCCAACTATTTATAGAATCCCATTTACCCAAAGGTGAAAACCAAATTGATCTCTTAAACCATAAACAATGCCAAAACACTATTCCAGGGAACCAAAATCATAAATACAAGCAAAGGCGGTGAAAAAAGCTGGTAAACGTTGAAAATTTACACGAGTCACGTTAAAAAGAGCATTCTGAAAGTGCAAAAGGTATTAGATTCTTCTATAATAATTCCTTGGTTACAAGTGTTCTCATGTGACTGGGAAGAATGATCCATGGTATGGGTTAAACGTATGAGAATTTACAGGTAGTAACCATACGAGGAGAGGCTCAAAATGGTGTGAAGATTATGTGAGCATGGATGGTTCAAATAAGATTATCTACAAGAAATTTTTGGAAATGTTGGTAATAGTAAAGTGGGTTATGAGAGAAAAGTAAAATACATTTATAGTTTTGATTGTAATCGAATGAATGGATGAGATTCAGAAATGTTGTGTTGTTTTTGAAATTTTTTATTCTTTGCAATTTTTGGATAAGAATTGGAATTACACATTTATCACAAGAGAGATAAAACATTAACAACATGGCCTATATATTCAATAGTGGTGTACAACCACATAGCAGAGCCCACATATATACCTTATATAGATGATTGGTGAACGCATACATGTCACTACCGCCAATTGTATGAAAGTGTAGCTTAGGGATGTTGTGTTCCTAAGACTACCATGTGATCAGTAGCAAGATGACTTCTTATACTAGGTCACGCACAATGTTACTAGGGATTCCTATATATACCTTTTGGTAGGTGAGTCCCAATACCATGATTATGGGAAGTACTATCAAATGGTCTAGTTTGGAGGGTAAAATCCCCTTGCCTTCACTTTATCTAATTCAATTGAGATTAACCAAGAATAAAAATATGACCCGAATAGTGGTATCTAAGGCTTGGGTATTGCAACAAATGCACACCTCACTTCACAAGAGTTATGTAAAAGTGAACTCATGCTTAGCTAAAAATGGCAGCTCCTCAACAACCTTATATACCCCTTTGGTACACGATGTTTGGTTGAATGGGTGGATATCATGCCCACCTCATCAACCCTAAAAATGAAAAAAGGTGATTCAAATATTTCTAATTCCCAAGGTCACGTAAAAGCGCAAGGGAAGTGCATACATAATCTAGGTAGGGAAGGGCATAACAAATAAAACACAAAAGAAAAACAATTCTTAAATATTAATTTTATTTTTCAAGAAATGTTGACAAGCATGTTATCCCAAATTAACCCCCAAATTAATTTGGATAACTCATTTACATATAGACTTAGCCATTTCAACATTGAGGACTACTTCACATTAAAAGGACTCCAAACCCATTTGAAAACTTACAGAGATTAAGGTTTAAAGCATTGATGGGTTCTATTTTAAAATTTTCAAAGAAGTTCAAACACTTGTCAAATTTAACCACTCAACATTCAAACAAGGACACGCGGTGACATTTTGACCCTTCCATGGGTAATTGGGCCATGGACCTCAAGTCTCGCATAATTAACTATGTTTAATAAAATTTCAGTGTCCAACGAGTCAAGTCAACATAAATTCAAAGGATGACACATGGCATTGATCAAATGGTCAAAAGCCAACACACGGAAAAATTCCACCATTCTTCAAGGCGATGCACTGATAGACTTAAAACTCAAGAATAAGCCGCATCGAATAGAATTTTGGGTCCGTCTTTGGGAGCAGCGGTAGACCATGTCAAACAGACATGTGGCGATTCTGAGGTTGATAGATGGCATAGATCAAGAGACAAGGTAGAGACACACATCGGTATTTCGTGAGCTCTCAAGGCAGATTGGTTCCGTGGACTCCAAGTCCATAGAATTAACCAAAGGTGAAAATATTCTGGTCCACGGCGAGATGAGGCAAAGTTACGGTCCAAGTGGAATAGGTGGATGAATCATCACCTGCCACATGACACAATCTTAAAGAATTAAGGTGGACACGTGGTGTCTTTCTGGAACTTCTAAAGGTAAATATGTTTCACGAACCTCAAGTCTGTGGAATAAAGGAGGATTTAATGAAGTTTTAGGTCCGCATGAAAGGAAAGCAAAATAACATATAGGTAAAGGCCCGACCCGCGCACCAATTAAAGGGAAATTATTTTTACTCATGCAGGTGTCAAAGACATTTAAATATGCCAATCGGAGCTTCCATGTGTCAAAGAAACATTGTTCAGTTTTCCTTAACTCCAAAATTCAAATGGCCATAACTTTCATTCATGGGCTCCAAATCAAGAAAAATATTTCTCATTTGAAATATCTCCTCGGGCCCTTAAATTTAATATCATTATATTTATAAATTTTTGGGTTTTGGTGGGAGAAAATGGAAAATATGGTTTGGAGGAGGAAAGTATGATTGTGAGCACGCAAAATTGTCAAATCCTTCTCTTAACCACCAAAATTGATGAAAAATGGTGATCCATCTCCTTCTTCATAACATAATGGACATGAGATTGGCCTTGTAGGGTGCTCATGTGTTTTGTAGGTGAATCAATGCATTTTGGTGGGTGGTTACAGCAGAGAAATTCGTGCCCCTTCTTTCTTTCTCTCTCTCTCTTTCTCTCTCATGTTCTATATATTGTAAAATCTCTCATTTTGAGAGGGTGATGTTCTAAAATGTAAATTAACCATGTCAAAATGGTTCCCAAGGGGTAGTTATGAGCCGTCAAACATTCATATGGACTTGGCAACGTGTTTTTGTGACTTCCTCTACAACTGTAATGGTTTGTGCATATTTCTATTGAAATAAAACTTGTTTTGTTGTTTTTCTCAACCTTGACTCATTTTATTTGTAACCTTGCCTCTCTTTTACTTTTTGTAGTGTGTTATGAATGTATTTTTCTTTTTCAAGTTCATTTTGTTGTGTTTTATAAAGAATATATGGTAAATGCGAGTCTTGGATCTCGTGTCACTTTTGTATGGATTTTCCCTTCTCCATTTCCTTCTCTCTTCTCCCTCATCAAAGTGTCCTCACCCCTTTTCAAATGCTATCACCAACCTTTTAGCTTAGTATTTCCCTTTTTGTATCTTCTAACCCTTTCTCTCTCTTCTTGGTCCTTGGAAATATTAGTTTAGGATTAGATAGTTATAGGATTAATTGTAGGATTAGCGTTAGCATTATATTTAGGTAGAGGAACCAACCTTCTCTGGAGGTTTGTCTCAAGATGTAATTCCCACAACTTGGAGATAGTACCATGTTAGAAAAAGTAGGGATATGTCATGAGCAAATCATAGGGTGATACTTTTTGTGTTTAACAAAGTGATCCTACAAGAGACATGTTTGCAGCTTTTTCAAAGAATTCATTGGTGTGGCAACTTGTAGAAAATAAGTTAGAGCAAAGAGAAACCTAAAAAAGGAAATATTATCAAGTAGTTATGGATGGAAATAAATAAACTGATGATAAAATATGTGGAAAATTTCACGTAATTATTAAATTTTACGATAATGCAGACCAAAATGGATATCACAGTTGGCTTGTCACAAATTTTGTTTTGTATCAATCCACTAGCACTTAGCAATGTCCAAGCGTTCACGCGAGTGTTTAGTTGTGCTACAATAAGTGGCATGACAGGGGTAGACTCAAAGATTAAATAGCATATTCCCATGTCAATATCATTATGATGAGGGATAATGTATGGATGGGTGACAAATGGTTAAAATGGTAATCTCTATCAAAATTCTTCATTGGGATTTTTCATATGGGGTCAATTTATGACAACTCATAGTTAAAAACTTGTGTGAAATTTTATGAAGAGGGGTTGTATAACAGTTCATAGGATAACTTACGGTGAGATTGTTATGGAGAGCTTTTTTCATGGGGTTATGGTTATGTGAGCATGTGGATATATTGATGATTGAGAGACCGTGCTTTATGAAAAGTACCCTCACTTGGGTAAGAATGAGATGGAAGTGAAAATCGATCACCGTAATTTTGATATGGAGTTTGTGCATTATATCAAAATTAATGAGTTGTGTTTATGACTTACCCAATTAGGTATGAGCCAATTGGATTTGAGCCCAATGAAAATGCAAAAATGGTAGAGTTGAGATATCTTGGAGAAAACTCGTCAAGTCAAATATTTGGAAGATATTTGTAATGTGTCAATCTGCAAAGTAAAAAAATTAGATGAAGTTTGGGTCGATATTCTTCTCAACATGGTTGTGCCAATCTTAGGATGTAATGATTGAAACCAAACTTCAAGTCAAGTCAATCATGGGGTAAGCAATTTAGATATAACAAGAAATTGATTAAAACATCCAAACAATGTCGGCAAGAAGTGAGGTCTCAAACTAAATCACTATCAATAAACTATCACAAGATCAATACTAAGAGCAAGCACATGGTGTGTGTCGGATTCTAACTTGTGTGCCAATAACACCTTCAATGTTGATATTGATGCATACAAAAAATGTGCTACATATAAACCATAAAGTTACCGAATTGGTAGCTGAGTTGAGTTGGGATTCCAAGAATGATGTAGATCCTAAGATTGATATCAACATAGTAGGAGAAATCTCATGGAGCAAACCAAATATGGTTCAAGTGAGTTAGGTCCAAGCTCAATGCATCGAGGTAGAGCTTTGTATTTAGGGATAAATTTTTAATAATGTAAAGATGGCACTTGGTGTGTTAGATATGTAAATATGACACGTGGAGCATTAGGGATGTGTCTCAATGGTATAAAGATAGTGCTCAATGTATTAAATTTAGCCTTTGAGTGATGTAAAGATAATTCTCGGTGAGTTAAAAATAGATATCAACGAGTTGAAGAGGGAGCTCGAGAAAGTTAAAGAGGGAGCATAGAAGATATCAAGGATGATTCTTATGCTAAGGAAATAAACTCTCGGTGATGAAATCGCTTGATGTTTAGATGCAACTAGGAAGCTAGGTCAAGAATAAAGGGAAGCGGGTCAACCTAAGATAGCTAATATGAAAATAAAACTCGGTCCTAGAGAAGCTAAGCTAGATGGGTGGATCTTGGTCTTGGTGCAAGACAATAAACTCTAGAGAGATGAAACACTCTGACACACTTACCCTACAAAGTATATAATCATGATTTATACAAGGTTAGTCGTGTAAAATAAATGAATAGTGAGTCAATGTGTAAACTAAAAATATAATATTGTAAAGAGTTAATCCCACAAACCAAGTGAACAATGAGTTGATTTGTAACAACGAATAAGGAGCTAATATGTAAACAATAAGTATAATCCTACAAGGAGTTAGCCTCATAAAAACAAGTGAATAAAGTGAGTTAGGATTTTTATCAAAAAGTATATCATGTAAGACAAGTGAGATGTTAATTGACGAAGGCTTGTCTTGTAGGCACATTAAACAAAAGCGAACAACGATAAGACTCAAAAATACATTAAAACAACAATAAAAATAATAGACATGTTTATAGATGTTCCTATGGTTTTTCCTACTTTAGATTTGATGGGACAACTTAGGAGACTTATAAACACACACATAAAAAGATAGCTTCAGGGAGTGTCCTGAAACACCATCAATTTGCACATCAACCTGCAAAACACATAAAAACTAAAGTAGCCTAAAAAACCAATTAATCATCAAATTCTAAAATGAAAAAGAAGTAACTTACAACTTGTTAGAGATCACAAGCACTGAGCGGGGTGGGTGAATCAATGTAGATTAGAAATTTTTATCTTAATGCCAAATTTAAACCCTTTAATGATGTGCAACTTTAAAACTATGAGTAGTCAATCAAACATATGTCATGAAAAATAACATAGTGCACAAAGATTAACTTGGGAAACCCTTTCAGGAGAAAAACCCACCAAAACCATTGCTTATATTACACAAAGCAAGGACTTGCAAGAATATTACACAACCTACAAGATTTTCAGTTGAGCACCCACTCAAATATTTTCTAAGCACCCACTCAAAAATTTAGCAAAAACCCACTTACAAGGAGCACAAACCTCTAATTAATCAGCTATAACTGATATTTTGAACGAACCTACCCACAAGGAGGCTCTGACCCCTGAAAATGTGGTGTCCCCAGATTTCAACCTAAAATATGAGACTACCCCATATTGAAAATTTTCATTCTTTTAAAATAACGGGTCGTTTTGTGTTTTTATTGCCAGAAGATGCTTGTATTGCGTCAAGATATTCCCAGTGAATCATAGGAGCCAATTTCAACAAATACCCAGATGCTGAAAATTGTTTTATCCCTTCATCAAGTTTTGTCTGTAGGAAAATTATATTTAATTATTTAAAGCCTCGTTTGAAGTAAATTGTGCTCGGTTTATCCCTGTTGAAGTTTTGCATGTCAATATTCACATATACCAAGAAGGTTGTCACGGAATGGATCCCGGGCTTATCTATGACTTCGGAAACGCTTTGCGTTTTTTTTATTTTTCTTGTATTTTTCTCTGTGAAATTCCCCTAGGTCAATTCCTTCACCAGTATAGTTTGTTTTCTTTCCTGGAGTATCTGGAGATCATCTATGGCCACCATGCCAGAAGGAATCAGCCTTAAGAAGTCAGGTTCTCCTTAAAAAGATGAAGTCATGCACAAAAACTTCTTCTGGACAAGTCGCATTTTTGGGAATGGATGGATTTAAGTTACAGTGGGATTTTTGGTTGCAGCAGGTCGGTGGGAATTTTGTACTGCCTTGCAGGGTACTTTTTCCCATGAAGGCAAAGTCACTTAAGTTACGATGGGAAAATTAGAGGTAAGAGCAGTGGGAATTTCTTACCTGCCTTGTAGGGTGAAAATTCCCATTATAAAATAAAGAAAAATCACTTAAGGCATTGATGGGAATTTCTTACCTGCCTTGCGGGGTAAAAAATCCCATTATGGAAGTCAAACAGCTTAAGTGGATGATGGGATTTTCAGAGCTACAGTGCAGGGTGAATAATCCCATTAAAAATTGACTTTTAAACAAAGAAATCACCCATGTTAAAAAATGCGACCCCTTTTGGAATTAAAGAATGATTTTAATTGCATTAATTAATAGTTCTTATTCCTAATTTTGCACCCATGGATGAGGAAAAGTCAATGCATAAAGAGAAGTCAAAGAATACTTGGAAGTAGAATGCTAAAAATAAATTAAATTTATTTATTTAATGCAGCCCTAGAGCATGCTAAAAAGTGTGACCCATTTGAAGGATAAATAATGTTTTTGAAGTATTTATTAATGGTTTTATTCCTAATTTTGGTGCATGGAGAAATCGAAGGTCAAAGCATGATGTTAAGAGAAAGTAGAGGGCTAAAAATAAATTAAATTAATTTATTTAATGGCATCCATGAGCATGCAAATTTGGGTGCCCAAGTTGGAGGAATAAACATGTTTGTTTATTAATTAATTGTCAGGAATAGCATGGAAAATTATTAGAAATAGAATGTTGAGGGTTATATAAGCATGGGCTGCCATAAGTGAAGGTGTAATTAATTCTTTTTGCAAAGGATTGCAGCCCGGACAGTTTTGGCGCCCAAGGAAGGAGGATTTTTGCATTGAAGTTTATTTTCCACTGTTGGGAAGCTTCAAAGTTTGGTGCCTAGGGTTGGAAGAGCTTGATTTAAGCCTTGTTAATTATCTGCATGTTGGTATGAGTGCCCAGGTGAAGTTAAAAATATTTACGCTTGCTTATGCATGCAAGTAAAGCCTCAAATTTTAGGGCAGAGGGCTTAATATGCAGATTTTGTGATAAAAATCAAGTGTTCATGCTTTGGAATCCATCTTTGTCTGAATTAATTACAGGTATTCATTACAAGTGCTCATATAAGTGAAAGAGAGTGCAAATCAATGTCAAGTACATTGAATATGTCCTCTAAATCTGAAGAAATTTCCAGATCTGCACCAATTGCAAAGAATTATGACATAATTAAAGGAAAAAGAGCTCAGACAAAGATTTTCCTAGCCATGATGAAGCATGATGAAAGAAAAGGATCAACAGAGTCATGCATAGATTCCAGATTTGCTGAAGTCAATAATACAGACATGTGCCTGAATCTATCACCAATTTAATTGACAGATCCAGATCTCATAATTGCAAAAGCTTCCGGCAAAAATTCATCCTCTTGTTTCTGACGCAGCCCGTGTAGAAGTCAGTGCATGGAGAATTCCTTTCAGAAGTTTGTGCATGTGCTCCCAATCTTCCAGTTGAAGCCTTCATCGAATTTACTTTGCATGTACTGAAGAAGAATTGCAAAAGCTTCAAGGATAAGAGGGAAGACAGGTCAAAGGCAATACCCGCACACAAACCACAGTCAGATGCTTCCAGATCCAGTTTGGTGAGAATCAAAGGAAAGAATTCAACAACATATGGGAGTATCTCAGATCCACGGTAGAGATATCATTCAGATCATTCATTGCTAAAATAGATGAAGTAGAAGTACAATACAGGTTGGATCAACATGCAAAGTATGGAAGGAGAACAAGATTGGGAGTGTTGCAACAACTTTTCTTCTTCTCTCTCTTTCTCTTATTTTCTTCGACAAAGTAATTGAGTAATCAATTAAATTATAAAACTTAAGTGATCGGTTTAAAAGCCATTACTTGAAGAAGTCAATTACTTGGAAATAGGTGGCATACATGCAAAATAGAAGGTTCTATTTTCAGTTATAAATCATGCATGTCATGCAAAGAGGAATTCGAGGAGGGAGATTGCCAGTTGTTTCCTTTCCGACTTCCACATGTGCCAATTCACTAAAGGCTTCCTATTTGTAATTTCCCCTCTACATGCTATAAGTAGAGGAAGAACCTATGGGTTAAAAGATCAAAATTTGTAAGCAGCATTCTTGTGTTCCAGACTTTGTGCTGAAACCCCTGATACCTATTTGAAGTAGAGGAATAGAAAGGAACATATTTTCAGAGAACTTTGTGTCAATCTATGCAATGCTTTCTAACTTTCTGTCTTAGATCTATTCATAAACTTTGTGTTATTCTAGATCTAGATCTGAAAGTTTCCTTTGCTTATAATTCTATATGTTAATATCTATCTATTTTACCTATGTGCATGCGATCAACTCTGTAATATATTGATTGGGTTGCACATCTTCCCCCTTTCATTCCTGTGTTTCTATTATTTTCCCTTTCTTCAGATATTTCCTTTCTTTTACAACTGCTTACTTGCTGCAAAGTCATATAGCTATGGTTCATGAGTTACACGGTTAAAGTAATACCCACAAATAGATACTAGCAAATTTAACTGAAAAATCTTACATGGGAGCCTCACCGGTAAATGAGGGAGATTTATCTCATGACTACCTAGGTTTTCAGCTATGCAAAAATCTAGCCAACAAAATGCTAAGCTATGAACTTAGACTTGATTTACATGCAAATTTTGATCATCTAGTTACAAAAATTGCTTGTATAATGGATTATGATCACCTTTCTGTATCGGTATGTGTTCTTCTTTTCACTCTCTTCTGCTCATCTGAATCAATCCCTTTTTCTCATTCAATATGTCACCTTGATGTCATTCTCATCTGATAAATCAATGTTTCATCGTATGTTCTCCTCTTTCCTCTCTCTTTTCTTCTATTGCTCTTTCTCATCTTGATTGCATCATATTATCTCTCTTGAACAAATTTTCCTTAGCTTGAATACTTATTTTCTTACTCGAGCAACATTATCAAATGACTCTAATTATAAACTATAGCATCAATCGACCCATTTCTTTCCTTTGATTTGTGTGTCATGTATCTTCCTACTCTGTCACCTGAGAATTTGGACTATTAAATGCATACAACTAACTCCAGATTTTTTTCTTCTATATTCATCTTGATTACACCATTTTCCATGCATGTGCAAGAGCAATTTATTAGTTATGCCTAAAAATAGATTTTCCCATCTTTTTAGAATTTGCAACATGACCCAGATGAGTGAGTCATTTTCTTCTTCAATATTTTATTTCTCCTTGAAACTCGATTCTCATAGAAAATTTCAATTGTATTTCCCAAGGTCAATAAGCATTAAATGTTGGCAGTTGGAATAGTAGTTTTCTTTATTCTTCGTGGAGATCAAGTCGTATACTTAGCCACAATCACCTAACAATCGAATCACCATCGATTTTAGAGAACTAACTCTCACTTGTTCATATTTGAATCAAATTTATTGTCTTTGACCCTTGTCTAGTCAATATTCTATCATTTTGCGCTTTCCTTAGCTCCTCTGACTTTCTTCTTTGTATCGCAGCACTTATCTTTTTCATGAAATTTCTCCTTCCTTGGTGGTTTTGTAGTTATCCGTGGCTCTTCTATGCTTCACGTGGATTTCCCAATGTCTCACAGCCATCCTCCTTTTCCAACGCCTTTCTACAACTTTATTCCTTATACGTGACTCTATTCCTTTTACTTGTGGCTTTTACGGTCTTAGTAGTTTCCACAGTTCTTCGTGGCTTTCCTTTTATTTTTGGCTTTACCTTTATATCTGCAGCTTCATCAAGCTCACTCACGGCTCATATTTTGGCTCCTTTAACTTAGGCGACTACATTCCTTTATCCATGGGTTTTTATAGAGCTATGTAGCTTCTCTAAGTCTTCGGTGGCTTCTCTAAGTCTTCTCTAAGTCTTCTCAAGACTTCGGCGGCTATCTCCTTATGTCCACCATTTGCAAAAAAATTTATTAAGTCCCTTAGAACTTATCCTTGATCATCCTGAAACCTCTATGAGCTAACACTACCAATCAACCTTCATATTTCTCACTTTCTCACTTTACCAATTAATCCTTTTGCCACTAATGTCGTTTGACATCAAATGCTTTTTCCATCAATGCAACTTAACATCAATGACAACACATATGAAAATGACAAAGATTCAAAAATATCCCCCTTTTTCATTGATGGCAACACCTTAACATTTCAATGTTGCAAAAACCTACAACCTTTTGATGGAAAAATAATACTTGCATACATGGTTTCGTATCTCCCCCTTTCTATATGACTGGCTGGTTTCTAATTGCATTTTTTCTCCCCCTTTAACAACAATGACAAAGGGCCAACTGTGTCACATAAATATGGATATGTTGGTAAGCTAGATACATCATGTTCTTACCTCAATAATTTATCCCTAGGTTTATACTTCTGATCAATATATTCTTGTGTCTGCCGCAATGCTCCCCACCGGAAATGAGTGATGATACCAATTATTGAAATAAGCTAGTATAATATCTCCCCTATTACAAATACTATTTAGCACTGATTAGGAGATGATCATTCATGAGAATGCTCCCTTTCCTTTTTTACACAACTTCTAGTTGTTGGCGAGATCAAGAATGACCCCCAATTCATTCCTTAAGTGCTCAAATGTGGATTTTAGTAGCGGTTTGGTCATTATATCTACAATTTCTTCTTTTGTGATCCCATATTCTAGACTAATTTTCTTGTCATTCATTTGTTCTCTCAAGAAATGATATCTGAATGGAATATGCTTGGTCTTTGAGTGGAACATAGGGTTCTTTGAGACACTTATTGCACTTGTGCTATCACATAACAAAGGAATTGGACTTTCAGATTTTTACCTTGTAGTCTTCCAATGTCTGCTTCATCCAGAGAACTTGAGTACAACATTGTAGCTATTATATACTCTTCTTCACATGTTGAGAGTGTCATTGATGATTGCTTCTTGCTCAACGGAAGACTAAACAGCTTTCAACAAAGAATGCTATGTTGCTTGTACTCTTCCTGTCATCAACACTTCTTACCCAATCTGCATTTGTATATGCTTTTATGCTCAATTCATTACTCTTAGAGTACCATATTCCATATTCAATTGTGCCCATGAGGTATCTCAAAATTCTTTTAACGGCATTGAGGTATGTTTCCCTTAGACCTTCTTTAAATCTTCCAACAAGACCTACCGCCTGCATGATGTTTGGTCTTGATGTGGTGGAGTAGAGTAGACTACCTATCATGGATATGTACAATGTTTTGTCTACTTTTGGTGTACCATCATCTCTACTCAGGTTGTATCCAACTTCCATTGGTGTTCAAATCGGTCTGCATAGTCTTCCATTCTAAATATTTTTAGCATCTCCTTGATATACTTAGTCTGGGATATGAATATACCTTGATCTGTTTAATTGATCTGTAAACCTAAAAAGAATGAAATATCTCCAAGCATAGACATTTCAAATTCTTCTTTCATCATATCAGCAAATTCATATGTCATCTTATCATGGTCTCCACCAAATATGATATCATCTACATATACAATGACAATTAGTAAAGTGGTCTCCTTCTTCCTTGATGTAGAGATTGATGTCTGCAACACCTTTTCTGAATCCTTGCTCAATGAGGTATGAATCCAATCTATTGTACCAATATCTGGGAGCTTGTTTTAATCCATATAAATCTTTCTTCAACTGCACACATAATCCTTATCTTCAGTTAGTGAAAATCCATCAGGTTGTTCAATATATACCTCTTCATTCAGAAAACATTTAGGAAGGTGGATTTCACATCCATCTGGATACTTTGATCTTCTTGTATGCCATGTAAGCTAGGAATGGTCTTATTGCTTTCATTCTCGCTACTGGTGAAAATGTCTCATCAAAATCTATTCCTTCCATTCGCATATCATTTTCATATTAGCCTTGCCTTATTTCTTGTCACTTCTCCTTTTTCATTCAGTTTGTTTCTGAATACCCATTTAGTTCCAATCACATTTTTGTTCCATGGTCTAGGGTACTAGTTCCCATGTTTCATTCTTTTCAATCTAATCCAGTTCTTCATTCATGGTGTCTACCCAATGCTGATCCTTGCATGCTTCTACAACATTCTTGGGTTCTATCATTGACAGGAGAGTTATGTCTTCATGGTTATGTTGCTCTCTTAGCCTTCTTCTTGTGAGAATGCCACCATCTTTGTTTCCAATGATCTGATTTGTAGGATGGTCCTTCTTGACTTTCCTGAAGGTGCCTTAGTGTCTAGCCTTTCTTCCTCTTCATTTGCTTCTTCATGTGGACTATCCATTTCATCATCATCTTCTTGTTCCTCATGATTGTCTCTGTGTTGGGTGCTGAATTTGGTGTATTATGTTTCATCCACCTTCACATTGGTGCTTTCAACAATCTTCTACAACCGCTTATTGTAGCACCGTAAGCCATGCTGACCACTTTGAGTAACCAAGGAATATCCCTTCATCACATCTTGAGTCAAATTTTCCCAAATTATCTTCATCTCTTTTGATATAGAATTTACTTCCAAATAATCTTATGTGCTTTACATTGGCTAGTCTCTTCTTCCACAGTTCATAGGGAGTTTTTTTTTTCACTCTCAACTAAGCTCTATTCAAAATATAGAATACGGTATAAACTACTTCACTCCAATACTTGTCTAAGAGTTTGGATTCATTTAGCATAGTCCTTTCCATTTATTGCATAATCTTGTTCTTCCTCTCAACAACGCCATTTTGCTGAGGTGTCCTTACGGCTGAGAATTGTCTTCTAATTCCATGTTCTTCACAAAATTCATCAAACTCATTTGACTAGAATTCTCCGCCTCTGTTTGATCTTAGGCATTTGATCTTTTTGTTCTTCTCATTCTCTACTAGTGCCTTGAATTTCTTGAATATGTCTAAGGCTTCTAATTTTTGTTTTAAACATGCTACCCATGTCATCCTAGTGTAATCATCTATTAGAAGCATAAAATATACCTCACCATTTATACCTTCAGTTATAGTGGGTCCATGAGAGATCTATATGAATCAACTCTAGAGGTCTGGTTGTAGAATATTCTTTTGATTTGAATGATCTCCTTGTTTGTTTTCCATGTAAACAATCCTTACATAGAGTATCCGTGGGTTTCACAATCTTTGGCATATGTCTAACACAACCTTTTGCACTCAATTTTACCATATTTTCAAAACTCACATGCCCCAATCTCTTGTGCCATAACTAGTTGTAATCAATCTTACTTGTGAAGCATTTTTCATTGTTTATCTCATTGAGAACATACATGTTGTTCTTTGTTTGCTTGGATTTTGCAACTTTCTTTCTTGTCCTTCCATTGATAATATCATAGCCCTTGTCATGGAATATAACATTGTATCCCCTTTTTGCACATTTGACTTACACTCAACATTGTGTTTAAGACCTTCAACATATAAAACATTTTTAGTTATGGTTTTTCCATTATCTAAACTCAGAGTTCCTTTCCCAACTATGTTTGTTGAGTTGTTATCACCAAATCTCACAACATTGATGCATTGTTAGACAAAGTAATGAACTTACTTTTTTCACCTATCATATGGCTTGAGCATCCACTATCTAGATACCATATTTTATCTTCATTTTGTACATGAAATGTGGTTTGTACTATTGAGCACAACTCTTTTCTCTTGTTCTCATCTTTCTTTGCAATGTATACCCACTTCTTTTGCTTAGGTGGCTCTTGTTTGTTTGTTGAAACCACATGACTCTTCTTCTGATAATGGTGATGGACATCATTATAGCTCAATCTGGTGTAAGATGGGCCAAAGTTTCTTCTATAGCCTCTAGAGAATTTTCTACACTTTGACAACCTTATGTCCAAACTGATTACATGAATAACAATAACCATAAAACGAGTGTGTGTACCTCATAGCATAGGTGATTATGGGAGTAGAAGTTTCGTAACATTGATAACTTCATTGTTTGTGGTGGAT
Source organism: Taxus wallichiana var. yunnanensis (assembly GCA_018340775.1). NCBI lineage: Eukaryota > Viridiplantae > Streptophyta > Pinopsida > Cupressales > Taxaceae > Taxus > Taxus wallichiana. The sequence goes on along the minus strand of CM031243.1, from coordinate 341,321,755 downwards.
GAGGTGCTAGTAGTTGATGTAGTTTTGTTTTCTTCATTCTTTGCAGGCTCCTTTTCTTTACTTTCTTCTTTGAAACCAATTCCAGACTTGTCATTTGCATCATGTTGGCTACTCAATATATTAGTCAAAACACTTGAGCTCTTTTCAAGTTTTTCATACACCTTTAGCTTGCTACTCATTTGTTCCAACTCAGCTTTTAGTTTCTCTAGTTCTGAGTTCAACTTTGTGCACTCATCCTCCTTTGATTTGTAGGATTTTGAAATCTTTTCAAGTTGTGTTTCTAATTCCTTAAGCTCATTAGCCTCTTCTTCTTCTCTTTGATATTGTCTTCCTTCAAATATGCGGATTTGTTCTTCATAATCCTTTAATGTACATCTTAGCTTCTGATTCTTTTTCCTACACAATCTCAACTCTTCAAGTGCACACACTAGTTCAGCCTCAAGATTCACTTCAACTTCTTCTTCATCGAGTCTGCATAGTCAGCTACATTCTTCCCTTTGGAGCTGCACTCCTCAGATGCATCCATGGCCATAAATAGACATTCAAAATGATCTTCATCATGTTCATTCTCAAAGTTGTCTAGGTTCTTTAGAATCAGAATCACTTGATTCTTCTTTTGAATAGAAGTTTCTTTTATTTTTGAAGAACTTCTTCTTGATATTTTTCTTCTTATACCCAATTTCTTTTTGTTGTCCTCTTCATGTTCGGATGAGATTCTTTATTTTTATTTGGACATTTTACAGCAAAATGACCTATTTGTCTACATGAAAATCATTTGAAAGGAAGTTTTCCTTTATACTTACCTGAGCCTCTTTTTAGTCTTCTTACAAACATTGCTTCAATATTTTCATCATCCAACTCATCTTCTGAAGTTGATTCTTCTTCTTCTTCTTGTTTTGACTAAGTTTCTTTCTTGACCTTGAATGCTACTTCTTTCTTGGTAGTTTTGGATCCAACAGTCCTCATTTCGTAAGTTGACAAAGTGCTCTGCAGTTCATCCATCGTGAGAGTATTCATGTCTTTGGCTTCCTCTATGGCTAAAACCTTTGAATCATACTTTCCAGACAGGATCTCAAAACTTTCTGAACAATGACTGATTCTTCTAACTTTTCACCTAGTCCTCTGATCATGTTTATAACTTCATCTGTTCTCTACATGTAGGTCGTTATACTCTCATCATCATTCATCTTCAAATTTTTGAACTAAGCTCTATAGTTCTGCAACTTTGCTAACTTGACCTTTTCATCACCTTTATAGATACTTTACAGTTTGGTCCATATCTATTTTTTTGTTGTGCAATGCATAACTTTGACAAATTTTGTTTCAATCAGGCCACATAAAATGGCATTCATTGCTCTTGAGTTGCATTCATATTTTACCTTATCTGTTGAAGAAGTAATTGGTGTAGCTAGAGGATTGTATCCTTTCTCAACGCATTCCCAAATATCAAAACCAAGTGACATCAAATATGTCTTCATCCTTATTCTCCAAAATACATAGTTTGTACCAATTAAAAGAGGTGATCATGGCAATGAAAACCCACCTTGTGTCTGATTTGCTGCCATGATTATGATAAAAGGAACTCCTTGAAGATGTTAAGCTTCTACTATAAGGATGTCTCTCTAATAACAATTGCTAGAGATCAAAAACACTAAGAGGGGGGTGAATCGGTGCATTATTAAATTTTTTATCTTAATGTCAAATTTAAACCTTTTAATGATGTGCATCTTTAAAACTATGAGCATTCAATCAAACATATGTCATGCAGAATAACACAGTGCACAAAGAGTAACGTGGGAAACCATTTCAGGAGAAAAACCCACCAAAATATTTGTTTATATTACACAAAGCAAGGAATTGCAATAATATTACACCTTCCACAAGATTTCTAATTGAGCAGCCACTCAACTCGTGTGAAGCACCCACTCGAAGATTTTCTGAGCACCCACTTAGAAAAATTAGCAAACACCCACTTGCAAAGAGCACCAACCCCTAATTTAATCAGCTAAAACTAATATTTTATAGGCACCTACCCACAAGGAGGCTAAAATCCCATAAAAATGATAAGATACAACTTAGACTTGATTTACATGTAAATTTCGATCATCTAGTTACAACAATTTCTTGTACAATGGATTATGATCACCTTTCAGTATCGGTATGCATTCTTCTTTTCACTCTCTTCTTCTCATCTGAATCAATCCCTTTTCTCATTCAATCTTCCACCCTAATGCCATTCTCATCTATTAAATCAATGTCTCATCGGTATTTTCTCCTCTTTCCTCTCGCTTTTCTTCTATTTCTCTTTCTCAGCTTGATTGCATCACATTATCTCTCTTGAATAGCTCTTCCTTAGCTTCAATACTTCTTTTCTTACTTGAGAAACATTATCAAATTACTCCAAGTAGAAACTATATCATCAATCAACCCATTTCTTTCCTTTGATTTGTGTGTCGTGTATCTTCCTGCTCTCTCGCCTGAGCATTCAGATTATTAAATGGATACAACTAACTCCAGATTTTGTTTCTTCTATATTCGCTTGATTACACTATTTTCCATGCATGTACAAGAGTAATTTATTAGTTGTGCCTAAAATAGATTTTCCCATCTTTTTAGAATTTGCAACGTGACCCAGATGAGCGAGCCATTTTCTTCTTCAATATTTTATTTCTCCTTGAAACTCAAATTCTCATAGAAAATTTAAACTATATTTCCCAAGGTCAATAAGCATTAAATGTTGACAACTAAAACAATAGTTTTCTTTGTTCTTCATGGAGTTCAATTCATATACTTAGCCGCAATCATTTTTCAATCGAATCATCATCGATTTTGGAGAACCAACTCTCACTTGTTCATGTTTGAATCAAATTGATTGTCTTCGACCCTTTTCCAGTCAATATTCTATCATTTCATGGATTTCCTTATCTCCTCCAACTTTCTTCTTTGTATCATGGAGTTTATCTTTGTTCGATGTCATTTCTCCTTATTTAGCAACTTTTTAGTTATCCGTAGTTCTTTTATGCTTCGCGTGGCTTTCCCAATGTCTCACAGCCATCCTCCTTGTCCAATGCCTTTCCATGGCTTTGTTCTTTGTATGTGACTATATTCCTTTTACTTTTGGCTTTTACAGTCTTCCAAACTGTTTCCACAGTTCTTTGCAGATTTTCCTATACATCCACAACTTCATCAATCTCACCCGTGGCTCATAATTTGGCTCCTTTAGCTTTGGTGACTACATTCCTTTATCCACGGATTTTTCTAGAGCTTTGCGGCTTCTCCAAGTCTTTGATGACTTCTTCAAGACTTTGGCAGCTATCTCCTTATGTTCGCGGTTTACACAAAAACTGATTAAGTCCCTTAGAATATCCTTGATCATCTTGAAACCTCTATGAGCTGACACTACCAATCAACCTTCATCTTTCTCACTTTCTCACTTTACCAATTAATCCTTTTTCCACTAATGTCACTTGACATCAAATGCTTTTTCCATCAATGCAACTTGACATCAATGACAACACATATGACAATGACAAAGATTCAACAATAGCTTCATAAAAACAAGTGAAGAATGAGTTAGATTTTTATCGAAAAGTATATCATGTAAGACAAGTGAGATGTTAATTGATGAAGGCTTGTCCTATAGGCACATTAAACAAAAACGAACAACAATAAGACTCAAATATACACTAAAACAACAATAAAAATAATAGACATGTTTATAGATGTTCCTATGATTTTTTCATGCTTTAGATTCGATGGGACAACTTAGGAGACCTATAAACACACATGTAAAAAGATAGCTTCATAGAGCATCGTGAAACACCATCAATTTGCACAAAAACCTATAAACACACATAAAAAGTAAAGTAGCTCACAAAACCAATTAATCATCAAATTAAAATGAAAAAGAAGTAACTTACAACCAAATGGTCCCACTATGGTTTCCAAAATGTATACCTCAATTTGGATCACCTAGAAGATGTGTTATTTTATATAATACAAAAACTCCAAATCAACGCTAGTTGAAAATGGTCTTATTTTGTCACCATCGAGAATGAGAGGGACAATCATGGGTTCTTTTAGTGAATTAAGCGGGCTATATATTTCATATCTCGAATTTGATATTTACACACTAACATTTTGAAAAAATTGGTTATTTTTATTGGTTAGGGATCTATCTTGAACACATCCATAACCCCTTTAAGGTGAAAAATATAGTCCTAAAATTTAGATGATAAAGGAAATCATAAAGGAAATGAGAATACAACAGGTCTTGACATGTACCTTTATTCAATCCACCAAATAGATTTTCTTGTGGGCACTCTAGGTGTAGGTGCCCCAAAATGCACTCTATGGTGTAAGATCAATCCAATAGTGTTGCGTTATTTTGCAAGGTGGAGAGGGAGGATTTGGGTATGAAATATTTAGAGAGAAAACTAACAAGTGGAGTTATTCCCATCAATTGTTATGTAAATTTGAGGGTAGATGGTGTATTATAGGGTCTCGGGTGTAATAAATAGATGGGGCTAATTAATCACTCTTAGAATAATGATAAATTGGGTAGATGAATAGTGATGAATTTTGAAAGTGGAAGGAAGTTAAGTGGTGAATAGTGAAGCATATTTGAAAAATGGGGGAAGGTGGGTGGAATAATGAATCATCTTTGAAAATGGAGAGAACGTGGATGAAATAGTGAAACATGTTTGAAAAATGGGGAGAAGGTGGGTGAAATAGTGAAGCATCTTTGAAAATGGAGGAAGGTAGTGGGGTGCATGAGGATAGCAAAAATAATCAACTAGAAGACCCCGATCCTATCCATTACTTCTAGTAGGCTAATGGGGCGGTAAAGGGGAATAAAATTAATAATTTAACTAAGTTGGCCTAAAAATAACTTTATGTTATATTATACAAGGTAACTTATGTTTTATTATAAAAAAACAAAGGTGGCTTGTTAATAAAGTAAGTCAACATAAAATTAAAATATGTGATGTTTCTTTGGAAAAAGGTGAACAGAAAATTATAAAAGGATGTTGGGGCTTATTTGGAAAGCATTCTATTTTGTCATTCAAATTTTCACATGTTGTGGAGTTTGAGAATTTGCTTTAGCTTTTAACATTAGAGGATGAAAACCCTTTGGTGGATTGAGACTTGAGGATGGAAACCCTCTAGTCTTGTGAGGTGGTTCCAATCAAGGACTGCAATCGGGCTTCAAAAATAAATTTCAGCATTCACGAATAAATCGATAATCATCAAGGGAGATCAAACTTGTCAAAACCAACTAGGGCAAAAAAATTAGTTGGAAAGCCTCCTAGAAGGTTGATGTCACACTTTGAGGACTTCCTGAAGGTTGACATCATAAATTTTATCCCTTTTTAGATAGGATGCCACCCTTGAAAATACCAATTGTTCACCATTTGATATCTAGGGCATCTTACGAAGTTTGGTTTTTGTGTGGTTTTTCAGTTAATTAGCTAGGGCTTCAATTTTTGTAAAATAAATTATAAATCTAGCTAGGTTTTTAGTGTAGAAAATTTGTCTAAATTGTACCTAGCTATTTAAAAATTAAATAAAATAATATTTTGGGTTGTCATAAATTATGTTGTTTAAAAATTACAAAATTTAGGGTAATTCCAATATTTTATTTCTAGTGGTAAGGGCTTTTGTGAAATTTTTAGCATTTTCTAATTTTCCCAATTAAGGGACATCTCATTGGCATCAAAGTCGGTTTCCTTATTAGCTTTTTAGGGAACTAATATTGTATGTAGTATAAACTTCATGCAAGGTAGTGACAGAGATATCAATATTACTAGAGAGAGAAAGGGAAGGGTACATAACCACCAAAGTAAGGGTTAAAACAACAAGATCTAAAAATGTTGACAAGAAAAGAGACTACAAAGGCTATATAGTTGGTGCTTATGCTGGAAGCATGGGACATCAATCCAATCACTATATTGAGGCTTTATCAAAATTATGGGGAATCAGGCTGGCCAAGGATTGTAACATCTCTAACATCATCATAGAAGGAGATTCCATGAATATCATTAATCACTTGAATAAGTTGAACCCACCCAGTTGGACAATAAAAGACTTTATTCTAGAGTCCATCAACATTTGTAATTCCTTCAATAATTGCAAAATTTCACATTCTTATAGGGAGGGGAATAAGGTAGTGGACACTCTAGCTAACTATGGTGTACTTAATCGAAATTGTGAATTTGGTACAATCATGAGGAGCTACCTAATAATGTGCGAGCATTATTTACAATGATCAACATAACAATGCAATCAAAGCCTAAAGGTGAGGTTTCCTTCACATGATGTGAAGGAAGGGATAATTATAACATTCATTTGTAAGATTGCTATCAATTTTAAATGCCCTTACCCTTTCATTAAGCCACACGCTTTCTGGGTGGGCGATAAGGCTGATAAGAAGCGGTTTAGAGGTGTTTTTCTCTCCATTCTTGAGCATAATAGAAAGATAGCCAGTTGTAGAGATCAAATGGGAGTTGTGTCGTGTCAAGTGGAGCCAACTTGTGACCCTTCGTGGAAGGAGAAGGAGGAGCTATGGGGATACCTGTAGATAGGAGGGGTTTCTAATTTAATCAAGTGGATTAACGGGTATGACCAACACATTTCTTTGTAGTTTGCTAAGGGATGGAAGGAAAGGATCATGGCATATGAGGGGAAAAAATTCACAATCATAGAAGAGATGATTTTTGAGGTAACTTGTTTAAGTATAGAGGGAACTGTTTCTTCAAAGAAGTGGATCAACAAGGCTTTGGAGACTAAAACATTTCTTGAGGGAGATGAAGAGCTGGAATTCGTCACTACTAGAGTCAAAGTGTCTTCAATTCTAGCCCCTTTTGATGAAATCACCAAAATGATGGTGAGATATGTCACCTTGGAAGGTAGATATATCACTGTTCCTTTGAAGCACCTTGTTTTTCTCAACCATTTCAGGAGAAATTTCAAAGTTTTATTTCCACATTTCATTTTGAACTCCCTAGAACAATCCATTTTGGAGGTGCATAATCACTCAAGGGCCCTTCCCCTTCATCAGGGATCATATTTTTGTTACATCAGCATTGTCTCCTTCAAACCCCTCATGTTTCTCATAACCCTATCCCTATTAACCCCACCCCTCTCCCTAGATCTTTTATGCCTATACCTACCAACCCAATGGGGTAGAGGAAATTTCACCAAGAACCCTTCTACTCTCCCAATCCCCTTCCCCACCAAAGAGGGTTCTTCGCAACAACAAGAACAAAGATCTTGAAATTGTCCAAAGCCTGCTCTCTATGAGGGAGCCTTTGCAGGTATGGAGAAAGATGGAGCTTTGGAGAAGAGAATTGAGAATTTGGAGAAGGAAATTGGGGCTCTGAAGGGAGAGGTGAGACAACTGTCCAAGGAGGGGAAAAGGAAGTTGGAAGAGAGACTTGGCCTTGAAGACAATCAAATTACAGAGATTTACAAGAAGCTTCATTCCTGACACTAGGATCAATGGAGTTAGAAACATACGAGATGATACTCTCTCAAAGATTTAAATCAATCATAAATTTTCTAAAATCTCAAGTGAATAATGTTTGTATGTATGACTAATATATCATTCTACGATTGCATGTTTTCTAGAGATCTAGATCTAGAGAATAACAAACTTAAAAGATAACCATGATGAAATCAAGCATGCAATACTGAACTATAACCATGATAACACCTTGATTCAGTCCATAATCTCCATTATATTAAATTCAGTAATACACAGAAGCTTCCTTACAATAATAGTAGTATACGCTCATGCGCGTATCATATTTGGTAGCATAATCTCACTATATACATCATATTCTCACACACACTCTATGCTACACAAGTTCACTACATATTTATAAGGGTGGGGACTTTCCCTTCACCACTTATCTAATCCCAAAATAGGTCACATGCTATTATTAGCCATGCGCCATTACAAAAATAGCCACACATGCAAGTGCTAACAATAGACTGCTTTTAGTTAACTGATAGTAGATCTATTCTCAGCATGTCCATGTGAAAGTGCTTCATAGCCATCCTCCAAAAATAGCCAATGTGTGTCACGTAAGTCTCCAACCAGTTTGTGTGCTCCACACGCTATCTCCAAAATAGATCCTCATCATGAAAATGGCTAAGTCCCAAACCTATTTCTATTCTACGCGTGTGATTCCTTCCTAATACTTTCTGCACCTTTGAATGTTCTCTGCTCTCTTACATGAACCTTCTATATTTCCTTTGCTAAGTTCCAGATTTTGACTGACCAACATTACCCCACACTAGTTGCATTTCCACCCCGAAATGGTTGTCTCCAAAATGAATCAAAGAATATGAATAGAAGAATAGAAAGAATTTTGATGAATAAAAGAATGTCTTTAACCTACAGATATCTTCTGCTTCAACTTGAATAATCAATTCTGGATATTCTTCTTTTATTTCTACCTCTAGAGTCTTCCAATCATTGAGTGTGGCCTCTTCCTTCTCTAGGAATATCCACTTGTAATTGACTCTAACTCATCTTTGCAATCTCTCCTTTCTCATTCTACAAGACCAACACAATGTTGGACATGGCAGTCATTCTCCCTTCTAACAAGTCCATCTTTTGTGATGAGTTTTCCAAGCTCATCCATCCTTTCCTTGTGTGGTTCTTGAGCTGTTGTAAGGGCCTCACGCTTCTTTTTAACAAGTGCTAATCATTTATGCATGGCCCAATGTTTCATCTTTCATGGCCTTTAGGACTTCATTGTCTTCCAAAATGGTCCTGGTTCTTATAACGACTTCTGGCGTTGTAAAAATATTCAACACTTGATCTTCCTTCTTTAGTTCCTCCTGTAAGCTCTAAGTAACCCCTCATATGATGCAATCTTCTACATCACTGAAGCCTTTTCCCACTCTACTTCTTGTGTTGGATCCTTTGGTGCTGGCATGTGCAAAGGTTCATCTTCAAGCACTAAGTCCACCAAGGTACTTACATAATGCATTGTTGAAGGAAATGTTTTGGGTACCTTTGGCTCTAAGTGTGGCTTTGCTTTCATGATATTGTCCCCAACTTCCTCTGCCATGCTTGATGAAAACAATGTTCTTCTTTTGTGCCAAGTCCTTTTTCTTGCTTTAGGTGCTATTTCTGCATCCTTAGTCTTGATTTCCTCTCGTAGCACCCTAATTGTTGCAGCTTTATCCATATTCCATCATGCCACTTCTGTCGAGACTTTCACCAAAGCATTGCTCACTTGTTCATCTAACATAATAGTAGGCTTTACTATTATGTGTCTAGCCTAAGGTGTCTTCTTCAACCTCCTTGATACACATGACTCTCACACACATCAAATTCTGGTTCATCCATGTGCATGTGCATCGACCATGATAGTTGCTTCCTTGTGTGCATGGTTTCCATATCTTCATCCATCAACTCCCAGCCATACAACTCCTTTTGTGTCATTGTGCTTTGGAAATGGGTGTGAAACAATTTTACCTATGTGTCTCGGCATAGCCCATGACTAGTGGAACATATTCTCCACTTGTTCTTTTTGATCTAGGCTCCTTAGGAACTTGGGCTTCAAGATTTGGAACTTGTGTTGTTGTGTCCTGAGTAGTCTCGGTTGTTGTCTCATCTGCCTCCTTTTTCTCCTCTTCTCTCCATCCTTCATATCTTCATCTTTTGGTTCTTCCTTGTTCTCTGGAGGTGTAGGGGAATTGGGTGCTTTCCTTCAGACTCTTCCACTTCCTCATTCAGCTTTAATTTCCTTCTTCTTTTCTCATTTGTCTCCTTTTGTGGAGAGATTCGAGGTGATCTGTGCACTAATTGTGGAGTAGCACCTTGGGTCCTTGTTCTCTGAATACTCTTTTGAAATGATGCATCTCTCCTTGGACTGCATCCAAGTCCTCATCATCTCCCTCTTGTGGCTGAGGTGGTGTAGTCACGCATGCTCAACTTCTTCCTTATTTGGAGGTTGTCTTCTACCTCTGTGCTCCAAACCACCACTATCTTCATGCTCTTCTTCTTCATCATCTACTTGAATTGTTTATGTGGGCTTAGGCATTGGAACATTTTCCATTGTATGCTTACCTTTTGGTGGCCCTAGGAGTGTGAACTCATTCTCCACATACTTAGTGTTCTCCAGCTTGGGTTTGAGTTACAAGTACACAAGCTTGCTCTCGGTGTCCCCAACTACCAAGCTTACAGGCTTCATGCTTATAATATCTGAGATAAGCCTCTCAATGTAGGCATTCCACCCTGGATATACATATTTCTTTCTCAGAGTGTGGTAGTCACAATCTACCTTGTCTACATTGAAGGTTAGGTGGCACACATCTGAAAACTGGTGAACTGATGCTTAGAAATATCTTGTTGTGAAGGCATATGGCAAGTTTGCACCATGGGCTCCAAGCTCCATCCTTCATCACAAATCACGTGTGATGCAAAAATGTTGGTAGACTACAAATTGAACTACCTTACCCACCACCGAAGGCAACTCCTTGGGTATGCGCCACTCTTCTTCAAATGCCACGCGAGTCTATCATACCACATCTCTACCCTCTGCTTGAATGGTCCACTCATTGATCCATCACACAAGTACTTGCCAAATCTTTTCCATGTGACTTGTGTTCCATGGGGTACTCCCAAATCTTCTCCTTTGGCCCATCGGGCACCCCAATCTCCATAAACACTAAAGACAATAACACAACACCAAAACTTATTTTGTCACCTATCTGCTTCTTCATGATTGTCTTTGCTATGTGATCTATAATATTGTAGACCACTCCTTTAGACATCTTCTTTGCAACATGTGTAGCCACATTGTGTTTACTTACGACCATCTTCCTTGGTCATTCAAATTTGTTACAAGATGTGTAGCTTCTGCACTACTGGGTACTTTTTTCAATTTGTCAATGTCCATGCCATGCGGACCTTTGGTATACCCCAACTCCTTCCTTGTCTCCAGGATTGTGGCCTTATCAGTTAAATCACTATCCAGATCCACTCCTGAGGCCCTTAGTCCTATCACTTTATTGAAATCAAAGCAAGTTGTGATTCTAACCCTCCATCTGCGAAGAAGTAGAAGAAGTCCTCATGGACTCTTCTCATCAACCATTGATACAATGGTTCATACTTTCCAAAGTATGGCAGCTCATATAACTGGTAGACTCCATTTTGCTTTAGTAACTTCTCACCAACGTCATCATACATTGGCATATCTTTTGTGCACTTGTTCATTTTTGTGCTCAACAACACATCGAGCTCCTTCTTATTATCTGATGTTCGATGGTTGTAATCATTGATTTTACATTGATGGATGTGGGAATCCCATTCTTGTCCCACAATCACACCCTCTGATACTACATTTATGAGAAATTACTCTCGGGAGCAATTTCTTCTTCCACTTCACCTTCTTCTTCCCTTTTTCTCCTATTGGGGTGCTTTCTTTGGTGCCATCTTGAAAAATCTCTCTTTTCTTCCCTCTTGTAATCGAGCAAGTTGAAACCCTAGTTTAAATCTCCATGCCCTAGTGGAAATCATGTGCCTAGCTCATTTTGTAACATGTCTACTTTTCTCAAACCCTTCACCTATGGGAACACAAACTTCTCCTGTGCATAAACCCTTCTCTCCACGTCTAGTTTCACACTCTTCACACCTCAACATGATTTCTCGGCTCATTCGCACTTAGCCCTTTTCAAATTCTCTCAATTGCAATGGTAAAAATGAACTCGCATCCCATCCTTATATATAATTTCAAAAATTTAGTGCATTTATTGCTCCTCCACCTACCAACAATCCTCTCATTAATCGACCATTTTCATTCTTTCCATGTGGTACATCTTTCACCAGCTATAACCTTCTAGCATGCCCTCCTACCTTTTGGCTGTAGACTTCTCTTCAAGTGTGCTTCCATGCACAGTACCTCATCACTACACCCTTCCACTTGGTAGTCTTCATGGCCTCTTCTTACCTCGCGTTATACTTGTTTCTTCATTCCTCTCTATCTATGGTCCTTGTGTCCAGAAGCAATCTTTTTTTTTTCAATTCTCCAACCTTGAATAACACCCATAGATAGTTTGTTCCTTTCATGTGTACTTATTTTCATCAGTCTTGTACCTAGATATCAATAACCTACCCCACACTAAGGGTATGTGTAGTCCTCTGCATAAAAAAATTCTTCAAATAGTAATTAGCTTATGGCGTGTAAATGTGCTTATTACACAAAAACACACCAACTAAATTGACAAAGCATAGCGACAAAGAAGGAAACACATTAAGGAAATGTAGAATTGAAAACCTAATCTAAATGGCAACACTTGCCTTATTACAAACACCAAGAAGACTTATTTATAGTAGGGCTTCAGCCTACTCCCATTGAAGTAACCAGGGTAACCATATTCCATCAAGTGCCTCTAATTGACAAGCACCTGATTTGAGTATGTGAGTGATAACATATAGGACCAATGTACCTTGAGTTTTCCTAGATGGCACAAAAATTTAGAATCATAAAGGAGCACCATCTGTCCTATCTCAAGATTTTTATCCTGATGTGCATGTCATGCCATGCTTTCTACTTGGCCTTCTCTTGTTTTTGACTCCAACGTGTTATGGCTCATCAGCTCATCCAACTTAATTAACTTTTCAATCCATTCTTCTAATGCTTTCTCATCATCTAGACCTCCAGACATGCACATGCAATACACAAAGAAGGTAACATAAATTCCATAGGAAGAACTATTTCTGCACAAACACTAACTGAAATGGTGTGGCTTTGTTCAACCTTTTATATGTTGTTCGATATGCCCAAAGTACTTGCAGATACTTTATCATCCCAATCCTTTCTTCCAACATCACATATTTTTTGTCAATGTTTGGCTCAAAATTTTGTTGAAAGCCTCAATAGTTCCATTTTCCTAGGATGATAGGGTGTAGTCTTATGGTGTGCAATCATGAATTCATCTAATAAAATTTTGATTGTCTCATTAAGAAAATGTGTGCCCTATCATTGGTCAAAATTAAAGGACATCCATACCTTGTAATAATATTTTCCCATAGAAACTTGGTTATTGTAGCCATTGTATAATCCTTTGTAGGTGTTTCTTCTTCCCACCTTGTCAGATAATCTATGTGCAAGTTATGATATAGCATGATCCATTTCTGTGTGCGCATGTGGTGAAATAGGACCCACAAAATCTATAGCCCATTTCTCAAATGGTTCTGCACTAGTAATAGGTCTTAGAGGCATTTCATCTCATTGACCTGGTTTCCCAAGATGTTGACAATGATCACAAGCCTTACAAAATTCCTTACAATCTTTATACAGGGTCTCCCACCATAATCCAACGAGTAGAAATCTTGTGCATGTAGTGGCATCACCTGCATAGTGGCCACCTGCAATACCACCATGAGCTTCTTCCATAATATTTGTATGCTCATGTTCCAGTACACAATGATGCAATACTTCATCTGACCTAATTTGTACAGGTCACCACTAATCAACATATAGGGTGTACGCGTATAGCAAGTTGTTTCTTCTCTAAGGATTTCATTCCTTCTGGTGCCATACCTATTCATAGAAAGACAACAATGTCCTCTAGTTCGATGGTGCTTGTTGTAAACCTATATAACTGTGCATCTAGCATGGTATCTTCAATTGCTTGTGCTTCTTCTCCTAACTATATTATGGATAAATGGTCTAGTCCAAAATTACTTTTCCCTAGTTTTACCACAATTGTGAAATCAAATTCTTGAAATAAGAGTACCCATCTGCATATGCACCCTTGTAGAAATGGGCTTGTTTACCAAATACTTCAATGCCATGTGATATGTATAAAAGATGAATGGTGTAGCTAGTAGGTACTTGTCAAAATTTATGTAGCGCATAGATCATTGACAAAGCTTCACACTCTGTAGTTGTGTAATTTTGTTACTAGAGTCAACTTTCTACTAATAGAAAAAGATAGGATGATCTATAATACCTTCTCCAGGTTGAGTTGAGCCAACACCATGCCAATGGTCATGCTAGAGGCATCCACATGTACATGAAATGGTTGGTCCCATGAAGGAAAATGTAGAATAGGCATGGTAGTAAGTTTCTCCTTTAATGTCTCGAATGCACGTTGTTGCGGTTCTCCCCAGTAGAATGTACCTTTCCCTTTCAGTAACTCCTCCAACGGTGTGGAAACTTTGGCATATCCTTTGATAAACTTTCTATAATATCTGTATGACCCAAAAATCCATGCGCACCTCACTCTGACTGGTAGGCTCTCTTAGGCCTATAATAACTGCAACCTTGGTTGGATCAACCAACAAACCTTCCTTGTAGATTATGTGTCCTAACAATATTCCAAATGGTGTAGCAAATATGCACTTCTTGATGTTCAAAGAGATACTCAATTGTCTACATCTTTCAAACATTAAACACATATTGTCACAATGATCCTTAACTAATCCATACACCATCCAATCATCCAAATAAACCTGTAAGAAGTTGTGAATAAATTCCTTGAATGCTTGAACAACTATGCAAAAAATACAACAAGTGCATTTTTCAGACCAAAAGGCATTACAGTATAGGTGAAAAGCTACCCCATTCAGTAGTAAAAGTAGTCTTTTCTTGATCCTCTTGGGAAATCCTAACTTGATGATACCTAGAGAACCCATCTCATAAATGAATAGATTTCACCCTACAACACCTTCTAGTATTTCCTCAGTGAATGGCATAGGAAAGGGATCAGTCACACATGTAACATTCAGCTCCCTGTAGTCCACACAAATCCTAATCCATCCATCCTTCTTGATATTGATCACCATTGGACTAACCCATTCGACTCATCGAGGGGGCTTGATAATCCCAGACTTCAACATTTTGTCAATCTCTTCTTTGACCTTTTCACACAGTTGGGGTTCATCCTGTAGGGTCTCTTTCTAACTAGGCACACACCCTCTTTAAGCTTTATCTTCATCTCCCCTAATGATTCATGCATGCCTTTAAGTTCATGGTACCCCCTAGGGAATAAGTCCTAATAATCCCTTAGTAACTCTATGATTTTTGCCACTTCAGAGTCTGACCAATAGTCTCCAATTATGGCTTCCTTAGGCTCAACATCTGATCCAATATTCACCTTCTTTGTCTTCATAGGTTCATGATAGGCACATGTGGTCTTATCTGCACTTGTCCAACACCTCATGCCTACCTATGTTGAATGGTTTACATCCAGATTTTCTACTTCTTCATCATCCACTAAGTAGACCATTTTTCCTTTTTCTTTCTCAAGGAAAGCACGTTGAAGTAGTGTGGCATCGGCCTCTGTCTCTTCAACAAGACGCACTCCTGAGTTTCCTTCATCTAATAACTCTGAAGGAGTTCTTCATCCTTGCACTATCTCCCATAGTTAAGTGCTTTATGAATCTTAATGCTTCTTTCACCGGAGGTTTAGTAGAGAAGAAGTCAAACGTCTAGGCCATTCCTGTAATTAAATCCTACCAATTTCCAGTCTCTCTATGGAGTTCTGCATATACATACCAAGCACACACACAACCTTGTAAAGTGGAATAAAACTTGTGCACCCATAGCGAAGGTGGTAAAGCTTCCTGCCCCTCTGTCCAGAGTCTCTCACACTTCTAAACGTGGTGTTGAACAGGTTGATTACCATGATAAGTGCAGATTTGAGTAGGTGCATTTCTCTGAAGAACCTAGTAGCAAGAGAAAATCCTAATTTCATTCCATCCTACAAGATTATCCTTGTGGGCCACCCACCAATATGTTTGTTGTCCCACGTAGTGTATATGCTAGCATATTTCTTCTTTCCATGGGTCTATCCATTGTTCCTCCATGGCACGTGCAGAATACCATAGGATCTCCTTCTCTGTGTAACAAGGTACCGAGTTATTACCTATCCTCCTGACATAACGTGGTTTTTGCCTTTAGGAAATATGCTCTTTACTTCATGCCCTACCAACTCATAAGTGTTATGAGCCCAATTATCACAAGCAACACTTGTAGTATCACTAATAGATTGTGCATCCTCCCATTTGAAGGATTCCTTCTTTACATGGCTCAAGCACTCTGGATCCCGGATGGCGCGTACATAAATCCTATTTAGGTCTTCTTCACTCAAGGGCTCAACATAGGGCACAGATTTTCCATCTGTTAAAGGGATAATAACTCTTTCCTCCTTGTTTTCAAAATTGATATAACCCTTGTTGAACCAAGATCAACATTATTTGCATAGCACCAAGGATGCCCCAATAGAGCTGGGAAGCTATCTGACTCTGCCAGTGCTAAAACCTCAAAATCTCCAGTGAACTTGGCTCCTTGTATGGTAATGGATGCATCTTTCAAAACTCTATGGGAGTGGCCTTAGTCGATTAGCCATGAACAATACATTAGAGGATGGTTGCAATGGGGGTCTTCCCATTTGTACCCATGCATCTAAAGTAAGAACATTGACTTCCACACTGTATCAATCAATATATTACTCAATAGCCACCCATCCACAACAACATTTAGAGTGATTTCCTTGTCATAATCTAGGCTATGAGGGGAAGATTTGCATGCAGGATCTGTCGTCTAGTCTCAACACTTGCATGCAGAGTGTTTCCTTTTAACCAATTCCTAATAGTGGAATGATATTTTCTTGGTGCAACAATTTTACACACTTCTCTCAAGTCATCCATATCAGTTTGGACCATTTTCGATGCTTTCTTTTGCTCCATCTTCCATGATTTCTCCTTTAAATATTATATTTCACCTTGAAGGATTCTGAGTACCTCCATGGTTTCTAATAAACCTCCTTCGATGGGTAGGGTTGGGTACCATGCATGCATGAAGAACCTCCTCCTTAGTGATGGTAGGCTTCTGCTGTAATGCTTCTCTTGGCATGTGCCACCTCAGCATGGGGTCATGATCTTTACTTGCAACATGCCTCAGACTCTACTTCCAACTTAGGCATCCACTGATTTTCCATAGCGTGTTGTATCCTAACCATCCTTGCCTTTGTTTTCTTATTTATGTTGCTTTGTTAAGATGCTCATACAAGTCTAGGCACTCCTCATAGCTATGACTCTTTCCACAGAAAAGAACATGTAATATTCTGGGACATTCACACCTATAGTGGTCAGGAGATCCACAAGTATAACATGTTCCATGAGGGAACTCACTTCTTCCACCACCACGCCTCATCCTCCAAATCCACCATGGTATCCTCGACCTCTGCCATGACCACCTTCAAAATTCCCTTCATTCCAATCATAGCGTGCTTGATTGTGATCCCGATCTTGATGCTCATTCTTTCCTTTAGAGTTATCTAAGACTCTATCTTTGTACACCAATATCTATAGCATCATGGATCTGACCAATCAGCTCGGTAGTCTTCCATGTCATGAGTCATGGACCTACAGATTTTACAGTAGCTTGAAACATTCTTCCTTATCACACATTGTAGTAATGGGGAAGTGGATAGCATCATGGTTTAAATGGCATATCTCACAATCCAACAACAATGAGCACACCGATCATATGGAAAACTATCCTTTGTGTGACCTTCTACTTCACAATCTATGCACCAAATCCCTGTGCGCGTCTCATGTGTTGAATTTTTGATAGTTTCTCCAACTGCTTTGCCATAGCTGTGATCTGTGCTTCTAAAAATGGGCTCACCCCAATGTCTATGCTTCCAACTACCTCAACGCATAAGGATTCTTCAAGTGCTTCACGTGGATCAGTGTATGTCTTATGTGATAATGCCCTCCTAAAAGGGGTAATCAGGCCCCCAATGAACCATTGTGCATGTTGGCTTGCATGTATATCATAAGAAAGCTTAGATAATAATGTTTTAAAATGGGCATCATACTCTCTGACACTTTTAGTAGTGCCTTGCTTAATATCCTTGAGTGCACTTATACTCTTCTACTCTCGAACTCAGGGATGTGAAACTCTTTAAGGAATGCATCTTTTAAAGTTGTATAGTCTACATAAGTCTGATCAGGGTCAAACTTTCTATACCAGTTGTGTGCGCACCCTTGTAACATAGTAGAAAATTGGCTTTCCCTACGCTCGAAAAAGTCCATGATTCCTTTTGTGCACCACAATATTTCACACATATGCACATGTTCAACAACATCTTCTATGCCCCTATACTCTGGAAGATGAAGAGACATCTCCATGTAAATATTCTAGGGTTGGTGCGGACCTTGCCCACCTGATCTAGAACCTCCTGTGTTTCCTCGGCCTCCAGAAACCACCAGATCCACCAAAGCTAGAGCCACATATACCTCCTGATCCCAAACCTGTAGGCGGGTCGGACCGAGAAGATGTACATCCTAGTGTCCCAATAGTAGAACTTAATTATACCCCACATATCTGTGAAGGGATTACTACTCCCAGAAGATAGTCCAAAAATCTACACACCTAAATTCTATGTGGATGATACACCCAAAAAGGTACTCCCATATAACATCAAGAATCCATTTGCACTTTCATCGTTATTGTGCCTCTTATAAGACTCACTCCTACTCTCCCACTTTTTGAATTAGCTTGCTGATTGTTTTTTGTACTAGATGATTGGAAAACCAAGTGCAAGGGCAAGGTTTCCAGGTGGATTCGGATGCGTGCCCATGGCCCAGTCGTCTCTGTTGGCATGCTTTTATGTGAGGCTGAGGAGGGTTCCCTATCATGTTTTCCCAAATGGGGGAGTTCCTGAGGCTCAAGTTCCACGTCTTCTACGTGAACTTCCACTCCTTCTCGAACTATCTTTCTCCACAACGCCATTTTCTCTATAACCTCCCGTTGCTTCTCTACCTCCCTCTCATGTGCCTCATTATACTTAAGTCACCTTTCCTCTCTCTTCCTTTCTACCACTAGGTCTGCCATCTTTCACCAAACCTGCTCCTTCCCCATGCGTGGTGGGTTTAGTTAGCCATCGGTTTACTCTCCAAATTCAAAGTTACCATCAGGATCTTGATCGCCAGTGGAATGCCTTGTAGGTAAGTTCCCCTTGGATATCATAAAAACTAGAATTCAACTACCTCTGGGCACGAATAAGTGGAAATTGAGTACTCTAAGATATAACTGTTCAAAACACCATGGAACCACGTATCCACAACGCAAGTCCAAATCAGATCAGCATCATAAAGGGCCTGAAAATTATTCCTACATCCAAACAAGTGTGTGATACCTCCATTCCATTTAGATGCATAAGAAATCAACCACTCATACAATTCTACTGGAAAGATAGCGAAAAAGCTCTCATATAAACTGTCATACAGATTCTGTTCCACCCATACACGTGCGTTAAACTCAAATCCAGTGTTGAACCACGATGTGTATTCTTCTTCCAGATCATGTATCCACTCCTCAACACTTTCTAAGATCAATCGGTATGTCTTCATTACAAACCATCCTGAAAACAACTAAAAAAGAGGTCCCAAAATGGAACCAATGATGCAGCCTAGAATTCACCAATAATAGCCCAAGCGCATTGGCACATCACTCAGCCTAGGCGAGCGCTCACTTGAAGTGCAAAAGGTACTGAGCCCTCTTTAGGGTTATTATTGTAGGATGTTAGCATGATGAAGACTTAAAGCATTCATATCTATGACTAATATATCATTCTACAGTGCATGTTCAGATCTAGATCTAGAGAATAACATACTTAAAAGATAACCATGATGAAATCAAGCATGTAACACTAAACTATAACCATGATAACACCTTGATTCATTCCATAATCTCCATTATATTAAATTCAGTAATACACATAAGCTTCCTTACAATAATAGTAGTATACGCTCATGCGCGTATCAGATTTGGCAGCATAATCTCACTATAACATAGTTCTCTATAAGCGGTGGGGACTTTCCCTTCACCGCTTATCTAATCCCAAAATAGGTTGCATGCTATTATTATCCACGCGTCGTTATAAAAATAGCCACACATGCTGCGGTAACAATAGACTACTTTTATTTAACTCGATAGTAGTAGATCTATTCTTAGCTTTGTATTCATGCGAAAGTGCTTCGTGATAGCCGATCATCCAAAAATAGCCAAGGCGTGTTGTGCAAGTCTCCAACCGATTTGTGTGCTCCACATGCTATCTCCAAAAATAGCTCATCATCATGAAAACGGATAAGTCCCGAACCTGTTTTTGTTCTATGCACGTGATTCCTTCCTAATACTTCTACGCCTTTGAATGTTCTCTACTCTCTTGCGTGAACCTTCTGTATTTCCTTCGCTAAGTTCCATATTTTGACTAACCTACAACCTTTTTATACAAGGGTATAATCGCTTTCAAAAACTATTTACCAATAGTAAAAAAGAAAAAGAAAAGAGAAGGTAGTTATGGATGATAAAAATATAGATGATGCATGATTTGACATGTTTGTCAAGGAAAAAAATGATTAGCTAATATGATGGCTCGGTTAATTCACACAATGTAAAATATGAATATTCCTAGAAATTAAAATGTCAAGGGAATTATTTCAAGGACAAACAATAACCATCATACTTATATAACTATTATGGTTATATTGTTAGGCCTTTCTAACCTAATTTCCTTCATAGGGAGGAAGAGGTTATAGAGGTGGAAATTCAACATTTTGTGGCAGATGAAATTGTTGCTAGCTATGTTAAATATAGGTCTCTCCCAAAGTAGAAATTTAGGAGGAAATATCTCTTACAAATTTCATGAGTATAAATAAAATAGAGGTGGACCAAGACAAGAACCTATATCACAAGCCAATGCAAGGGAACTTTAGCAGGCTTTGGGAAAGTTGACACTTTCCACTTTTGATGGTTCCAACAAGTGTACAACTTGTTCCTGGATACAAAAGCTAGATACATATTTATCTCTCATGCCAATGTTGGAAGATGAAGCCATCAAGTTTACAACTCTTCATCTCGAAGGCATGACATATGAATGGTTATATCATGGGTTGATTAGTGAAGGACATAATCTCATCAATTCTTATGATGAGTTTAGTAGAAGATTGATTGAGAAATTTGATCAAATGGATTCAAAAATTCACTTTCGTGGAATTGGATCAACTAACATAACACAATTCGGTGGATGACTACGTAGTGGAATTTCAGAAGTTGTTTATGATGGTACCATATATAATTGAATTAAGGCTTCGATTTTATTCATTGAAGGGTTCAATAAATTGATCAAGGGTTTGGCGAAAGCTTTTAACACTTTATCTTTTCAGGAAGAAATTAAAAAGGTATTGGATATGGAATCATCATCTCCAAAGGGTAAATTTCTTCCTATAGGACAAGAAATGACAACATATTTTAGATAAATAAGATCAACACCTTTTAGGTAGCCAAAATAGACACCTTATGTACAACTAAAAAAGCCATTTCAGCAAGGAGGTTTTCAAAAAGGAGCTACCAAAGGTAAGTAAATAGATAGAGACATTGAATGAACTAAGGAGGAAGAAGTTATGCTTCACTTATAAACATCCTTGGGAACCTAAACATACGTGTCTTGGGCATGGAAAAGTACATTATATTGAGGTTATATCAAATGATGAATCGAATTAGAAGTTGATTTGGAGGGGGAATCCCAAGAACTAAAATGAGAAAATAAGGAAGAGGTAGATACTTCAGATGACACCCTTGCCACATTATTAGGTGCTCCTAGATATCATCCCTTTAGAGTAAGAGGAGTTTTGTAAGGGTAAAAGGTCATTATGTTGATTGATAGTCGAGAAAACCACAATTTTATTGATGAATGGTTAGTAATAAGGATGGGGTTGAAAGTAGTCGATTTTAAAGGCTTGATGTGAATATTGATGATAGTTTAACCATCTCATATGCCAAGAGAATTCAACAACTTAATCTTACTTTGGGGAGACACAAAGTAAGTGATGATTTCTATGTTGTAGGTATAGGAGAAACTGATGTAGTGCTTGGGTACAATGGCTACATTCTTTGGGAGAATTCACCCAAAATTATCAAATTATGGAGCTGAAGTTTAAATCAAATGGTAAAGAGGTTGTGCTTTAAAGAATGTGTGATGGAGCTCTTAGAGTGTCCATGGCTAAAATGTGCTTTAATGAAATTAAATCTAAGATAAGGACAATACTGATTAAATGGATATAACAAAATTTAAGAAAGATCAAACAAAAGAAATACAAGTAATAGTGAAATATAGGGTTTGGAAAATGACTCAACTTGTATTTGTAGGTCTGAATTGATTATGGACTGATGAACATGTTGGAAAGGTAGAATGGACTATATTAACTCTATGTCTAATTCTGAAAAGTGAAGATCTTAGGGACAGATCACCCGAAGGGGACAGTCCACTCAGTGCCAACGCTTGTTTTGGGTGCGAGTCTATACAAAATAGCTCGAATCTGGTTCTTTCTATATCTCTTAGTATCATTCCTTATTCGTTATGTGTCACATCGATTCACTATGTCACACATGTAACCTACAAAATAAACATTATATACCCGCATAGTACTTCGAGCACAAATTAGATGAATAAAATAATGCATATGCCTTAGTCGAGACTAAGCTCAATCACACCCTAATGTGATTGTCACCAAGAGTTGCACTACATTTAGACTCTATGTATTTTTGTTTGTGTTTTATTGAAATAGTGTCCCTTGAGCTAGGATGCCCTAGTTCCAGTTGCATGAAGAATAGCGGGATACAACTAATTTGTCCCAAATGCAAATGTGTGGTATGGAATTCAGAATAAACCATCCTATGCAGTGAAGTATACAGTCCAAAATGTAGTCCTTGATGTAGTAGATAGAAAATATTAGCTCCTTGTAGTAATATGTGCCTCTTGAATGCTTTCCCCCTAATGAGGTTAAATAAGAAATGTATATATATATGATTCCTTTGCTTAGGTTTCTTCATTAACAAGTAAAATGCTGACCAAGAGTGATAGAAGAAGACAAGGAAGAAGTAACATTTGAAAGATCATAAAAAAGAGGTAAAGAGGACATGGGAACCCTGAGGGGATAGTAGCACCTAGGCACTCATGTCCCTAATGGACGGTCTTGTACAGAGTGCTCAAAAGGTCAGATAGTGAAATTAGAGTTGAGTAATATGTAGGCTATTGCACAAAATTGTAACTTTTCAATTAAAAACAACAAGCAATAAAGATGAAAAGGATAAAAAAAATGTCAAAGAAAAGTAAAGAGGTGTTAATGAGTAGTTCTCTTGCTTAGGAATCATGCATATAAATGAAGTATTTAGAGGATAGATGTACATAATAAGTGTGTGATTTAGTGACTACATTTTCCCCCAATTTATGTTGGTGAATAAGGATTCGATAAAATAAAGTAGAACAAAAAAACATACCTTGGAGAGTCAAATGAAGATTATACCCAATAGTGTGCCGAATGAGTGTTGTAGCATGCTGAATGGAATAGTGCAAGATGTGTACCATGAAATTATAAGGAGAGATAAATATAATGATCCTAGGGGTGATGTTTGTGTGTATGGAGTGTTAATGATGCATGTGTGTAGTTCCCCGGGAATGTCATCTTTTCTAGCATATGTGTAGTTCCTTGAATGCCATCTTTTCTAGAGCATGATTTAGATTTGTTTCATGGTTGCTTGTTTGATTTTTATTCGTTAGGATAGGATAGGACTTGTAAAAGAAAACAAGTGTAGTCAATTATCTAGGTAAATACAATTGAACTTTAACTTGGAAAATATGTAAAAATGGAAATGTGTATTGGAAAATCTAAACCAAGGGGTTAGAGTACACATGGAGTGTTGAAAGAGAAAGGGATAGATATTTTTCCTTATTATAGAATCGATGCTTATGAGCTAGTAAGGAGAGTTGAGAGTGATCAATTCTCAACCTGATTTTATCATA
Organism: Taxus wallichiana var. yunnanensis; assembly: GCA_018340775.1. Classification (NCBI taxonomy): domain Eukaryota; kingdom Viridiplantae; phylum Streptophyta; class Pinopsida; order Cupressales; family Taxaceae; genus Taxus; species Taxus wallichiana. Next base: position 341,297,914 of record CM031243.1, on the reverse strand, counting down.
CTAAGGATTTGGGCATCATGTCTCTAAACTAGGGATTTGAGCATCCCGACATTAATATTTAGATTTAAGCATTTTGTCGTCACTTAGAAAGTGTATTGGGAGAACGGTATGTTTTTCCCTCCAACCATTAATGCTTCCTTATGGATAAGTGCCACTGAAAATGATCACAAAACCTGATTTGTAACTTTCCTTGGGTGACACAAAGGCACTAGGCATATCATTTTCCTACATATGCCCTAGGTGTCATTCCCTTATTTAGTTCCTTCTTTGGTTCTTGGATTAGTAGTTAGTTCATGTTAGTGACTGATTGCAATATGAAACTAGTCATGTAGCTACTGAAACTGGAGAAAACTATGATTATGCAACTGTTGAAATAGCTTTATAACTATTTTTGCACCTAGAAAATGAGTACCCATATGGAACACTAGTGCCTAAGTTTTAGGTGTTTGTGTTCATGTTCGTTTTGTGGCCAAGTATGTTCTGGACTTGTTATGTAACTCGATTTATGTTTTTTTCATGGTGTCTTTGATTTTGTAATTATGTGTTACGTGAGTATTGAGAGGGTGAAATGGTTCGCCCAATATTTTCCACCAATTGTTTATGGTGCATGAGATGAAAAACTACAAATACAACCCAAACAAGGATGAATAAAATTGATGTGCACATCTGACATAGGAATCTTGTAGGGTGAATATGGATTACACATGGTAGTTACCATGGCGCAAGCAAAACAATGGGAAAATGCTAGCATACAAGTGTTAGTGACAAATAAGCAATGCACATTGAAATAACAACTAGTAAAGGCATATAGGAAAATAACAAACAAGGACTCATTAAGTAGTTAGTTGCATACATGGGACACCACTCAGGATGTCATAAGATAATCAGAGCCATCAAGGCTTGTGAAAATAAGGAAATCAAGAAAACATAGGGCATAGCCCATAAATAATGACAAACAAGGTACAAGTAAATCAAATAACCATGATTGGAAGGAGTCCTGTAAGGAAAATGCTACACATGAAGCACCCATTATCATGTTAGGAAAGGTGAATAGTATGTAAAAATGTAATATCTAAAGATAGGAAAGGAAATGTGAAATATAACAATGATAGAACTTGATAGTAAGTGAGGAAAGGTAGATGCCCCCAGGAGCCTCTGTGGGACTAATAACAAAGAGGACCAAACATCATACATCACCTAACAACATGTAAGTGACATGCATACACATCAAGATACCATATGAATGCACATGTGTGTATGAAAAATGATAAAGCATATTAGGAACCGTGGTAACATGATAAGCAAAGGTGTAACATATAGTAGTATAAGGAAGCAAGAGTACATCCAATCAATATCTAAGAAACATGTTTTTGGATTTTCAAATGCATATAAGTGAAATAAAACCAACTAATATGGAGGAATAAGCATGCACCCTGGTGTAGTGTGTGTAATGTGATGTCTATGTGATGAAACCCTCAACAATCAAGTATGAACTAAGAACAAGAGTGCATCATTGGGTGGTGTGGGGAATTAGGATGCCCCTAAATGTGAATGAAAAAATGATCTATGTAATGAGAGTATGAGGCAAGGGCCCATGATTAGCTGATGTAAAGGAGCTACACATGTGAACATGTTCTAGGATATGATGGTCACGGGAGAGTGCATGAGGCCAAGTATATGAAATAGGTCTAAATCAAGCATGTGGAGAAATAGAGTGTGAAACATGTCTAGATGGAGTATGTGAAACATGTGACCTAGTGAAAAAGTGTGCCAATGAGGTGGGCTATGGGATCTATAGGAGTGATGACACAGATGAGTAGTATACATATGTGAAGTAACTGAGATGTATGTATAAAAGGTTTCGCAAGAGGAGCGATGGCTCTAGATACCATAGGAGGTGTCAAGGCTAAGGATACATCATGTATAGGGGAAAATTCAAGAGGAGAAGGAGCAACTGAACATGGGATGGCCAGAGGATCCAAGGACAAAGGTTTCCACATTGGAATACCTCTAATAGTGATAAGATGTCACTCATGGATAAACTTAAGGCACAAGTGAACAATAAAAGGTATGACTTTGGCATCCCAGAGCAAAGGGAGTCCTAAGAGTATGTCACAATGCATAACAATAGATCCAATAGTAAATGACATAGAAATAGTAAGAGGCCCAACAGTAATGGGTAGAATAACATGGTCATGAGAAGTGGGAGACGTGTGTGTCATATGAGATAGAGGGAATCCAATGGACTACAAGAAAGATAATGAGCATGCATTGGATTTAAATGTAGGATGTACCATAACATTGTTTATGGCATGGGGCCCAACAAAAGCATCGATATGTAATCTATGGGAGGAGAATGAGGCATGAAAATCAGCAAAATTGAAATTGATAGCGGTGATGGGAAATCAAGAGAACCAACAAGGAATCTAAGGAGATGATCCGAAAATCGGGAGGAGGCACTTGCATGGTGGTAGTATGATTAGAGCAGGACTCGGGGCTGACTTATCATGCTTAGGTAATGGGTCATTAGATATTTTTAATTTTTCATTGTCATTTGGTAGATTTAGAAGTGGAAGTAGTGGATTCGAGTAACTAAATATCATTATTGACAAAGAGATCTTGAATCAAATGGTGAATCTTGAAACACTTGTTAGTAGAATGGTTATTTTATCTATGATAATCACACTTTTCATGCTCATCAAACTTTTCTGTCATGGGGCATATTAGGATCATACTCGAGAAAAGGTGGAAGATAAATTATATTGTTTTTAATGAGTTAGGGAAATGACATATGCCGAGGATAAGGCAATTGAGTAAATACGCCACGTGAGTGGGTTGGAGATGAAGGTTAGGAGGTTGAGAAATAACATTAAAAGTAGGCTTAGCATTATTAGACTTGGGTCTAGCTTGAAAATTTAGAAGAAGAATGATGGGAAGGATTGGAACCATATTTAAGTTTTCTTAAAGAAATGAAATTATTCTCATGAGTTTTCAAGGTATGACATAAATGGTCAAAGGAATGATATGAATCAAGAAGCACACATTCTTGCAAAGGAAGCAAAATACTTTGAATAAAGAGATCTTATAATTTATATTCAGCTAATACATTTTTCATTTTAGAAATATTGTTCTTATAACGCAATACATAATTATTAAGATGTTCATTAATGCCTTGTTTAATTTTATCCATTTGTGCATAAGATATTTTCATTCCAATATTCATAAAAAAATGAGATAGAAACAAATCAACAAGAGTAGTAACTGATTTGATCGAATGCAAGGAAATTCATAGAACCATCGCAAATCGTAATACTTTAATCTCCTAAGAAACAATTTTTTCAAGAGGGTGTCATCACATGCATAGTCTAGGAAAGTACCATGAGAATATAAGGTGCTCTTGAGGATCTCCAGGGCCATCGAATAGAGGAAACTTTGGTGAAGCAAAATTGGGAGGGAGTGGATAAGAAGACACTTCATGTGCAAGAGGGATATGAAGAAGAAGTGAATAATCAAGGGATGGAGATGAAGAAGAAGTAACTTATTGCAATTGAGGACCACCAAAAATTATATGCAAACCAACATAGAGTTGAGAGGAATTTTGAGGTAGGAGACATGGGTTTTTTGAGATTGTATCCATATAAAAATCCTCCCTCAAGAAGAGTAGAGCTAAAAAATTTAAGCTTGGTTTCTATGGGCCATAAAAAGTTAAGAGAAGAATTGGAGAAGTTGCCTATGAGCTATATTTTCCCGAGCATCATCGATATATAATGTCTTCCATGTTTCATACCTCAAAAGGGCACAAGGCCAACATATCACTCCTTCAACTAAGTTGCCGCCTTTAGATGATGAAAGCAAGTTGATTTTGGTTCAAGAGGCTATCATAGATGTCAGAGAAAAGAAGCTAAGGAACATGGGAATAGTGGTATATCTAGTACGTTGGAAGGATTTTCCAGTTGAGGATGTCAAATTGGAAGGTGTAATTTTTTGGAGCATTCTAACTTGCATTGCTTAAGGAAAACAATTTTGGGAAGGACAGACTATCATGTCCCCTTCTCAAAATAATTCAAATAGAAGACCCTTAGCTTTGCCCATTATTTCCGTAGGTTAATGGGATGATAAAAGGGGAATATATTAATAATTTAACTAAGTTGACAAAAATTAATTTTATATTATATTATAAAAGGAAACTTATAAAAAATGTGACTTGTTAAATTAGTACGTGGTTATTTGTAAATAAAATAAAATAAAATTTAGAAATTATGTCATTTAGAAATTCAAAAATTAAGGGTAATTATAATATTTTGTTTCCACCAATAAGGGATTTTATGAATTTTTAGTATTTTCTAATCTATCCAATTAAGGGAAATCTCAAAGATAGAGGGATCTCGGGCCGTACAACTAGGGCGGGATTGTGTGTATGGTCTTGGCCTAATTATATGCTTTTAGACTAACACAACATGAAAAATAATGGTGAAAGGACATGGCCAGAGATATATGTGAATCAATACCAAGTCATGGTAAAAGAGTAAAACAATCACATAAGGACAATCAAATCAAGCAACGACAAACAAAATAAGAAGAGGTTATGCCACTAAGATCTAGTTTAAAGGTTCATAACTTGTGTATATAAAAGACTAATTAAATAATGATTTTGTGTAAATTTTGGTGTCTACATTCCCCCATGCCAGTGAATGAAGTTAACTAGTGTAACGGAGAATAATGACGTACATGAGATAGTTTTTAAGCAAGAACAACTTTAAGCATGCTAAGAAAGTAACTATGTGTGGTGAACAATGTGAGTTATTATTATCGGAATTCACTCCTAGGTAAGTTTAGATAACGGAGTTGAGGTCCCACATGCAACAAATCGAAAAATCTAGCATTATGGCTCCAGGACATTCCTTGGTACTAATATTTAGCTTCCCAGTATTTAAATGCTAAAATGGCAAAAATTTGATGGGGAAGTTGGAAAAAGGGTTTTAAAAGTTATCTTGTGATCCCAACCAAACTACTTGTAATACACTGTGAGTGATCTCATGACCAAGCCAATTTGAATGCCATCGAGCTAACTGGGAGACCGAGCTCTTTCCATAACTTCACTAAGTTATTTAAGCAGGAAGGTGAGTTGCTCATTTCTATGCATTTCGAGTTATTCTAAAAGGAAACCGAGCTGTTTTCCATTCCAAGGTGAGTTGGACCATTTCCGGAGGCCAAGTTATTTGTTGGTTCAACGATGGGGATGTGTACATCAAGCTAAACATTGGCGAGTTCAATGATTGCAGTGATGTCGAGTCAATATTTGTGGTAAACTATGTAAACAACAATCAAGTTGTGCCATCAGATGGAGCTCATTGAGCTATGTCACCCAAACCAAGCTACACTAGTTATGAGGGGTCGAGTATGCAAAATGGTCACCAAATTGTTTTCATGACATCAACCAGGCAAACCAAGAAAATGTATCCATTCGCCATGACCAAGTGATATTTTCCCTTGCAAAAATTGGTCGAGTCCAAGCATTGCAGTGAACTCATTTCAACGCTGGCATATCACAGACAATGGTTGAGCCACCCTATGAGAGCATCAAGTTCATCAAGAACAAGCACACCAAGCTAGTTTGTCTAGAAAATGCAAGTCCATGGATAATGTTGATGGCAAGTTGTTTCCAGTGAATGAGAACTAAGCACGAAGGTGAGTCAACATGTTGCACACTCAGAATGGTGAAAGAGTTGATTCAATGATGGCAAGTTGCTTAAAGTCATCGATTTTCCCTCCATATTTTCTAAACTAATCACATTAAGTTCCTGAATTAGATGATCCGAGTTTTTTATCACCAGCTTAAGCCGCACAAGAATGAGTTGGTGTGTAAGGCGAGTTACGATTCTGAAAGCAATGAAAAATGGGACGAGTTGAGCTCTTCTCGAAGTTCATGACGAGTCACACTGGGGAAAAGCGATCGGAATTTGCATCACGAGGGATGGCGGTATCCTGGGAGCCAAACGCATATAATAACATGGACGATCCCTTAATCGAGCTTTAGGGAAGAAATAAATTTTGTAGTCCGAGTCATAGTAATGATGAGATGAGTTCGAGTCATAGAAATGGCTAAGGTGCAATCAATGAATTGTCAAGGATCGGGTCAAGATAGTCGAAACCGGTTCAAGTTTGGATGTATCAAGCTTACGGGCGAGCTATGGTAGAAAAATTAGGGGGTGGGCTCGAGTTGAGCTCTACAGAAAGTGAAAATAAGGTGAGGTTGAATCTTGGGTAAAATGGCGAACAAATCAAACACTTCACAAAATCGGCCAAGACTTAGGCAGAAGCGGCTCGACGGAAAAATCAAGGAATCGGAGTCCCGAGTGGCCTATGCGCACTGGGACATTTGTGCAAGATAAACCCAAAATGGTCATGAGATGTTTATTGTGGAAAAAGTAGAATTGGCAAGCCTGGTGGTTCGTGGGCGAGTTGTGCGTGAAAATGTTGAAATCATGCAGAGCAAAGGATGCAAGTATAGCGAGGTCAACAGCCAAGCCGGTCCTGCAGTCAACGTGTAGACAGGGAACCCTTTCTTAGTTCGAGGCATTCGCATGGCCCTTGTTGCGGGCGGGTCGGAGGATTATGGCCCAGTCTCATACTACTATTTAAAAGGTTCTCAAGGGAAGAAAGTATTAATTAACCCCAATCCTTTTGGCCATCTTATTTATTTTATTTCATATTTTATAACCTATCGAACCTTTTTACCCAATCATTTTCGAAGATCCCGCGTTGTCTTAACCCTAACTGTGGCACCAAGATTTAATATTGGGGCACCCATGGGTGCCCCGTCCTACCTGGGGCACCCTAGTCTATTTTCCACTTTCCCACCATTTTTGGGTCTTTTCTAGCCGTTTTTCATTCTTATCTTTTATGTGGTTAGCCTTTTCAGGTTAATTACAATATTATACTAAGATATCCCTATAAATATAAAGTTATGAGACCATAATGAGTTTTCTAGCATCATATACTACTATCACTCCATCTAGATTTGCATCCATCTATTGCATTGGCATCCACATAGCTCCATCATCAAGGCACAAGCTAGGACATCTACATCACACTTCATAGGGAGGGATTCTATTATATTCCATGCACACATACTATTACTTTTTCTACATTTAACTATTGCTCACTATTTAAAAAATGTGACTAACACAAGAGCACCTAATATATGGCATGCACGCACACACACACACACACACACACACACACACACACACACACACACACACACACCGTAACTAAATCCAGTCCAAAATGTAGTGCAATGCTCAATTTAGTAAGCCCACTTTAGTGGAAACTAAGGTCAATCTGACCCATTCATTCTACATTTTATTTTTTTACGGTTTTGATACGTCTCTTTGGTATCTTGTAGGTTACTTCTTCCTCTTGTAATATTCGGAGCATTCAAATAAGTGCCATAAAAAAGACAATAGTGTGACAAGCAGAGACACGATTCGAGATCACCGTCTCGACCACCGTGAAGATCAGCTCCGATATTTTTCCTAAACCAGCGCACCCATAATTTATACCACGGTGCTCATGGGTTCCTATTCCTATTCTAGGTGCCTCACCCACTCGATCTTTCGATCTGGCCTTTTCGGGACCTCTGTGTATTCGTTCTGCTCCTAGATTTTCTAGCTAAACTTACGCAACACTCTGCAATGACCATCATTTGTCAACTAAGTCATTTACCTCTCTCTTTTGCACATTAGGGTTTAATATTTCCTTTCATACATTATCCTAAGTCATTTACATCTTTATTTTACTACATTTACCTAGTTATTTACAACGTTATATGTCCTCCTAGATTAGATTAACTACCGCCTTTATCATTTAAATTTCAATTAATCATTTTGGTGAACCCACCTGTCTCATCATGGCTAAACATAATCCTTCCAAGCTCCACTCATTCTATAATTTTATACCTCTGGGCATGCTTTTATTGACACCTCTATTGATTCTTTTGGTTATATACCTTACCCTTCATTTATTCAAATTACTATCTTCTCGATATGGATATTAAATCTCTCAATGGCATCATTTTCACTTATATATGTACTATTGATCCTGCTATTCTAGCACAAATCATAGAGAATGCACAAGTTACTTCATTTAATCCCATAATTTCAACTCCCACCGTTGTTGAACCACAAGAAGATTATTCGTAGTCACTCGTTAATTCTCCCGCATTATGCATAGTTGATTCTCCCAATACACTAGTTGTCCCTACTCATCCATCTTTTGAGGATGAATTTCAATCTCTCAAAGCTCCACATGACTCGAGCCCTACTATTTGTATGGTTGATATAGTCCCCCCTAATCCGTCATAAACTCCTAATGTTATTAATGCTATAATACTTTATACAAGGTCTACTCCACAATATTCTCTTACTTTACATATTTCTCCATCACCTCCCTTTATACATGACCTACTGTTTGAGAGTGTCATTCACATGATAGATGCGCTTCTCTCCTCACCGCTTATTACTACTATCATTGTTTATTCCATATCGGGGCCTTTCTAGTCCATGGACGTCACTCTCCCATCTACACTAATATCATCCCCTTCAATATGCCCACCATTCACTTATACCATCTTCACAAACAATTCCTATTGGGAGCATATACCACTTGATACTTCCTGAAAAGCCATTTTATGTTCACATGATGGTATCCTTTGGCTTGGTTTTGCTTTTGAGGACCTTCATTCTCCTTTATACAATCCACATTTGTATCATGACTCTTTTATTCTCACTGCTACATTTGGCCTTCGTGTTTTCATCTTGTGGCTCATCTAGCTCGTTATCATACTTCTTCTCCGCTTACTCTTGGCAAGTCTTGGTTATATTATATTGGCGAACACTTGATCCTGCTCACATCGATATAGCATTTCCCATGTCATTTTGTATAGTACACATTTTCAATATCTCTTTTCTTTTCTATTCACCCAATTTCACTATTTGGTATGCTCATGGATGTCCCTTACCTCCCTTTACTAATGAACAATACGCCATGGCAATGTATATCTTACGCATTCATGGTTATTTGGATGGCTAACCATACACCATTGTTTATCAAGTATCTCACGCCATTCAATATGACTTTGATAATTCTCACAATGATCTTTTAGAGGGTTTTACTTGCCCATCACTTTCCTTTATCGATGACAACTCACCACCACACCAAATAAGTCCTATATTCACACACTTAGTTGATAGCTCTAGCCCTCGTAACCATCCATCTAATACACTTCTATTGGACTCAATCCATGCTTTGCAAGATCAGTTTCAAGCTATGGAATCCTCAATTACCACCCTTACCGCTGAAATTCAACAACTTAAACACGCTTCTCAATTGCATGTGTGTGTTAATTCTACATCTCCTATCCAATCTATGTCCACTACCACCATCTAATCCTGAACTTCACGACATACCATTGTCTGCACCTCTTATATTTGCACATAATACTACACCACATGACATCCTTCTCCAGCTCCTAGTCATCACTTGGTCACCCTACCACCTACTCATCATCATTCTCCTCATCGACTAGCAAAACGCCGAGATCGTCCATACTACCATTATCACCAAATACATGGGCATCATGATAACGATTATCATGTTTTATCACGCATGATAATAAAACTTGAACATATAGGCCTTACTTCATTTACCACACCACATTCTAACACTCACAATGTAGCTCATCAAATTATTATTTCTCCTAAATCTCTAGCTAGTGTTACTCAAGCACCTCCTAAGCAATGACCTCTTGCAATTAGTTCACCATATCCTTCTATCCAGCCACCTATGACATTGCCAAGACAATCATTTACCAATGTTAGTTCACCATTTTCTATTAGTACATCATCCATCGTATTACCGTAAAACTTTGTGTTGCAAAAATCCACTTCACACATATGTCCCTCCCATGCATATAGGCTTCATTCCTGTTATAGCATCGATCTACTATACCTCCCTTTTAGAGCATGATCATACGCTTTCTCCTCCCATGTCAAATGAAGGAACTTCAGCCTTCACCATCATTGGATAGTTCACTTATTCATGTACACTTGAGGGGGCATCACATCTAACCTCCCCCATTTTCATTCGAAAATGTTTATATCATTCTACATCACACTCCCATCATTCTCATACACTCCTCTTGCATTAGAAATACTCATCATACAATGTAATTACCCAAAGACACACAATTATTCTTTAGTTCAAACTTGACTATTGAGGGACTCCCATTACACTAAACCCCACACACCGCACTATAGACACTTCACATTTACATTTTATCACACACATCGTGCATCATACACAAGTAATTCTACATTTATCCTACATTCTACATTATACTACATTCTTAACACGTTGAGTCACACTCGGGATGCATGGGCCTAGAAAATCTGAGTTCCCCGCATGTTATCGAGGCTCAAATGCATTTGACTCAATGCATGATGTCAATGCACCAAGCTCAAGGAGTATGGTGAGTTTCCTGGTAAACACTAAACATGTGGAAGTAAGGGGACAAGACGGTGGATAGCTTGGGCGACTCGGCGGTCAAGAATGGGGCTCGTGGAAGCCAATGCCAATGAAAAGCACCGGAAGGTCAAGGTACGGCTCGTTGTGTGGCACCAACGTAGAGGTAAGGTGAGAAGAGCTTGGCACAATAGATGAAGGGGTAACCAGATATACGTGAGCCACACATGGCTCTCTATGTAGGCAACAGGAGAGGTTCTCGATGTATGTAAGTATAATGTGATGCATTCAAGGTTTATGGGCTCAATAGGTAGGCAGCTGGTCCAAATTGATAGCCTGACATGCAAGGATAAAGGTGGAGCCTCAGGAACAAAATGTATAGGTATCCAGGTTCGATCGAGTGGCTAATATATATAATTTTAAAATCATCCCCTCACTAAAGGAAATAAATAGAAAATATAAGGTGCCCCCACAGTTTAAATTCCCAAATCATTTCAAGTCATGGCAGAAAACATCATAAAAGGAGGGAAATATTAAAAATCTTTTCTCCCAACTATAAAATTAATTCACATGCCCGTGGAGTGTGAAAGAAGACTAATAAAGCACAAAGTATAAATTGAGCATTTTTCAATGGATTTGCACAAAATTGGTCTCATTAGAATTGTGACTCGAGGCCTTTGCACAACAATCAAGAAATCTAGAAATTGATGAAGATTCAAGAGTGAATTTTTAAGAAAACGAGCCCAATTCAAATTGGTTGTTGGAGAGTGGTTGAAGGTGTAATTAATGGGCATGGGAAATAATTTTCTCTCACTGCAGGTTACATATCAATCAAGGATGGATTTTGAAGATCTGTTATCATGATTTCCACCCACTTTAGGTACCTTATAATTGATGTAAAGGGAAAATCTAAGTTTTCTTGTTTCTCTCTCTCTCCCCATTTTTCTATAAATAGATATGTTCTCTCATTTGTCAATGGGGATAATTCTAGTAGCAAAACTCTATCATTTTGGTTTTGTGAAACTAATGTGTTACGCAGGCCTTCATAGTGGACTCCTTGCATGGTGATCTAGGCCTTTCCTTTGTAATAGAATGAACTGTGCATATTAATGAAGTAATAGATGCAAGTTTGTGGATGTGTCTTCCCTTGCTGTGTTTATTTGCATTCCTCTTGCCTCTTCAATTCTATTGCAGGTGTATTGTGTCTACCTTATGCTCTTGCAAGGTTCATTATTGTTGTGTTTCTTTGGAAATGTTGTTGTGAATGTTGCTGTTAGATTGTGGAGAACTATTATCACCCTTTCTAATCTACATTTTTCTCCCATTTTCACACATTGGAGAGTTGTTCTCACACCCTTCTTTTAGTGCATCACCTTTATAGTGTAGATTTATTTTACTTGCATGCTCTTTATCTCTCCTGGTCCCTTAGAAATTGTAGGATAGAGATAGTCAGTAGTTTTCTTTCATTAGAGTTAGCTTGCACTAGATTAGGAAGAGGAACCAACCTTCTCTGGAGGTCTATCTCAAGTAGCAAGTCCCACAACTTGGAGATAGTACCCATGTTACCCAGTCACATTGCTTGCCTTAACACACTCACATGCTAAGTGATAACATTCTTGGTTAAACCACATGGAGACAACGGAGAAGAATGTTGTAGGTTTCAAAAGGAGATATCTTGGTTGCAAAAATAATTTTTGGAGACATGAAGATTCATACTTGGAGCATTTGTAGAGTCGGGGTGATCAAATCCTCAACAAATTATTTTCCGATAAAGGTAGGAATTGGGTGCCCCGACACCAAGGGAATAGTTTCACGAGCTTTCTAGTTTCCTACTATAACACTCCAAAAATGGGACCACATCACTATAGATGGATGTAAGTCTCAAAGATTTGTAAACCCCCGCAAAGGTAAAAGGGAATGATGTATCATTACCCCGTCGTATAATACATGGGCGTATAATTAGTAATTGTAGTATTTTTGATTCTATGTATATGAGTTTTTTTACTTTCCCCATAAATTTGTGAAATTCAGGTGGCATGTGTTGCTCGTTTTCAGTAACTAAAGTTGACCATTGGTAGTTAGATGAACTATGTTAAAGAGAGAGACTATGAGAGAGAGAGAGAGAGAGAGAGAGAGAGAGAGAGAGAGAGAGAGAGTGTGTGTGTGTGTGTGTGTGTGTGTGTGTGGCCTTCCATAGCCAATACTTTTTATTTGTGTGTAATTTGTGTGAAAGAGGATGGCCTTGTCTCGATTAATCCATTGGATTTTGATTTTTGATTTGAGATAAGAGTATATGAACTTGTATGGCTAGCATATTAAGTTACCCCTCTTTTGGTGAAAAGGAGAGTGTGAAACAATGTTTCTTGAGATGAAAGTGAAGAGATGAGAGTATGTCAAATATTGTGTAATGCGTTGGGTTAGAATTGAGATATGAGTAATGTGATTTGTAATATTGGACAAAATGATTAATAAGAGGTAATGGAGTAAGTTGTGTGTAATAGAGTCTAATTCGAGTTGTTGGAGAAAAATATGTGCATAACCGTATATGGTGTGTGATATAGTGTAGTGATGTATTGACATGAAAGTATTTGAAATCATGCCCACAATGCCGACATGTAAAATGGGTAAACACGGCCCAAGTTATGGACCGTATTGTGGCGAAGTCGTGATTTGAGAAATAAGGCAAGTAGTAAGTTAGGTTGTTTAATGCTATAAGTGAATTTTGCTATAAATATTGATTTGAAATTTTCCAATGTAATTTTCATTTGCGATTGTGAGTGATTGTGTAAGAGATCTAAGTCTAAGATGATGTTGTGATCCAAAGAGGCCATTCAATCATGATTTAAGTGAGTGGGAGATGTTATTCAAGTGCATATTTCCCATGAGATGATGAGTACAATTAATGTTTTTTTAGTGAAATAGTATAGATTTTTGTGAATTTTTGAAAAATTTCAATTTTGTCACATTTAGTGTATATAGGTGAAAATAGACCGAATGGTCTCCATATAATAATAATTGTATGTTTTCTTTGAAATGTAAGATATAGTCATATACAAGTTTGGTCTCTCCTTTATGTAAATTTTTAACCCTTAATTGAATTTTGGGCCAATTTAATTAGGCGTATGATAAATTAAAGTTGATTTACAAATCTATTAAAAATGCAACAAGATAAAAACTAATTTAGATTTATAACTCGAATTAGATAAGAAGATTTAACATACACCAAATCAAGTAACATATAATCAAAAGCATAAAACAAGTATATAAGCACTCAATTGATTCTTGATGGTTTCTCGGAGAAATATGGGATTGTGAAATAGAGAAATAGGAAGAAATGAAACTAAGAAACTCTCACATATTAAACTAAAACTATGTCTACACTTGGGTCAAGACCATACCATCAGTCAAGACCATACCGTATAGTATAGCCCCTTTTGTATGGTCTTAGACGTACTCTGAACCTAACTTTACAAATTTATGGGTTGCTCGCCCTCCTAGATTTGTCCAATGTTATCGAACCCTAGTTTTTGCACATGGATCAAATTTCTCCAAATGGGATGATCATCATCTCAAACCTTAGATATGAATGAAGAGACATGAAAATCAAACATTAGAAGAGTTGTGAGCACCCCATGCTCCGTTGATGTTGGCAATACTATGAAGAGGCCTCAATCCACATGTCATTATATACCTATCATGTAATATCTATATAGATATGTCAATTTTGGCATTTGTTTTTACCATACTTTCTTTAACTTGGCTCTAACTAAAAACACTTGGAGAGAGGATGTTTGTATGCTTGTAGATAAGAAAGATGGTTGCCTTGATCTAGTTTGTAACTTTAGACCTGATGTGGGTGCTTCCTTAATGATTGTAGATGTGTAATTTTGATATTTAGGGATATTTTGATGCCTTTTACAAGTGTAAGAAGTGAGTTCTCTAGTGCACTGCCTTAGGAGTTCCAAGTTAGCAAATGATTAAGTGTTTACTTCCTTATATCAGGTTATGTGGATGATTTTTCTAAGAAAGGATGACCAAAATGAAGTATAAAACCCAATGAAAGATTTGAATTTGAAAGTGTAGTTAGAAGACATGGTGGTCCAAGACTATATGGTACGCCCCCACTGTAAATGTACGGTCCTGGACATGAGCAGGGACTATGCCAATGAAGTTTGGAGTTGGTGAATTGATGTTTACCTATGGATTTTGTACATTACATTCTTAGAGTTTGTTGACATGTCAATATGCAAGGATATGTTGGTGTTTGTGACTTGCCTCTTCATCACGCAGTCGCCTTGTCCACTTCACATGGCGAGTCTTCTTACTTAGCGAGATTATAGGTCATCGGGGTTTAATGTGTCCATGTGTCATGCATGGGAGTTACAAAACACTCCTATATATGTACCCTTTATATTTGAGCTATGAGAATAATTAGACCTATTCTTTCACACTTGATTTTCCTTTGTGTTTGATTTCTTGTTAATTACATGGAGCGTTCATGTCACCATTGGAGTGCAACCTCTTCGATGTGCACGAGGTTCCATATTGATCCTTGCAAAATAATCTCACATGGTATCAAAGTGATTATTTGGTAAATGTACACTCATTTATTTTGGTTGTTGATTACTTCCATTTCAGTTTTTGTGCTTCTCATGTAAGTTTTTTATCATTTTTTAGAATCTTAATAAATGGTTTAATGTCGGTTTTTATAGTTTGTGTTGATTTTATGGTTGTGCATGTGTAGGTTTCAGGGTTTTCACCACTAGATCTAGCTAGTTGTAGCTAAATTTGGAGGAAATATCTATTTGAGGTAGGTTCTTTATTTATGATTTTATTAGTTTTATTAATTTTCATTAAAAGTACAAATTTTACCGAAATTGTTTTGGTTTTACCCTTCCCGCACTCCTTCCATGTTGCCTATTTTCTAGTTTACCTTGTTGATTGTTTCTCCTACCAACTCGGTCAAGCTCTCTGGCAAAGCTCGACAAGCTATTCTTTGCATTGATTTGGGTCAGGTTTTGCACTTGCATTTGAGTTGTGTATTGAGTTTGAATCGAGCTCATCTCAAGTTGCCTTACTTATTAGGTCAAGTTGTTCTCTCTTGTCGGTCATGTTTGTTACATTGGGTTGGGTTTTGTATTACCTCAGTTAATTCATTTTCCCCAATGAGTTGGATGTTTTTACATTCGCTTTCCCATCAAGCTTTGTTTTTCTTTGTTGCTTTGGTGTGTTATGTTTTTACCCTCGCGCATTCAACTCTTACCCTAGTCGTGTTACGTTGGCTCACTCATTTGTTGACCCATTAGGAGTGGTCTCACCTTGCTATGCTCATTCCCTATTGGCCCAAGTTTGACCTCCTCTGTCACACGCTCGCTCAAACTCGATGAGTCACCCCTTAAGCTCACTTTTTGTCTCCTTTCCTAGTTTGGTTTGGCCCACTTATGCTTTGGCTAAACCACTTCGAAAGTTTTGACCATGTGTCTACTCTTCTCAAGTTTTTCAATAGTTCAAGCCTCCTATGAGTGATTTTATCTCAAGTCATTACACCTATGGACTGCTTGCCATGATCTTTTCCCCTATGTTTTCATACAAATTTGCAACATGAATATTTCATACTTTCAAGAATGACAATGGACCCCAGTGTCAAAATTTTGGATTATAAACCTTCTGGGCACTCTCCCGAGATCAGTTCATCCTCATGTCGAGGCCTATCTCCATCCATTTAATGCTTATATCTCATTGCCTTAACCTCATCCATGTGCTGAAAATATAAAAACAAATTCACAAGATTCTTTCGAGACCGTATTTGAAGGCGAGATCTTTGAGAAGGCGTAGGAATGTCTATTTTTTAGCATTTCTAAGGTAGGTGCATATTATTCAGAGTAGACTTGAAGGCCCAAATTCATCAAGGATTTTTATTAATGATCTAAGAACATTTTGTAATTGATTTAGGAATATATAGGAAATATTCGGAGGTTTAGGAGCAACTTCAGCAAAAGTGGGTTTTTGA
Organism: Taxus wallichiana var. yunnanensis; assembly: GCA_018340775.1. NCBI lineage: Eukaryota > Viridiplantae > Streptophyta > Pinopsida > Cupressales > Taxaceae > Taxus > Taxus wallichiana. Next base: position 341,281,380 of record CM031243.1, on the reverse strand, counting down.
GGGCAAAGGAGCTTGCACTCTGACAAAAAGCACCCGAGCTTCGGAAGATGAATCTAGGAGCTTTGGAATGAATTAGAGGTCAAAAATTATATCAATGGAAATATAATTTAATTCCCTACAATATTTTCATATTTCTCACAAGACCCATGCATTTCTTTACACAACTCATTTTTGGTATGCACAACTAGCGATCCCCAAAAAGAAGGCCATTTTTGAGGAGGTTGCAAGATGAATCATACCTTGAGATCCATCCCATTATTCTCAACATGCCTTTTTTAATAAAATTCATTTAAATAAGTGCCCCAAAATACCTTTGGAGCTCAAGCAACATCATCTTCAAGGCCCTTCCCAATGTACAAGTTTTGTCCTTAGTCATTTTTTTCAAGTGCCACATGGCAACATGAGGTTGAGGTGTACTTTTTTTCCCCTTCGTCCCTTTCCAAGAGGACATAAAATGTGCCCCTCCCCTCGAGCTCCTAGACCCACCACATGACCCTGGAGGCCTTTAAAAGCACCTTTTAGCAATTTTCTAGCCCCCACCTCATGTCGTGCATGCCCGCCACTTGTCACCATGAGGCTAAGGCACACTTTTATATCCCCTTCATCCATTTTCTAAGGGGAAAATGGGGACATAAAAATGCACCCCCCACCTTCCTCCCACAGGGCTCCTCATGTGACTTCACTCAACCCCCGGTGCCAAAAAATCTCTTTATCGCCACTTGTCCTCATAGGGATAGGGTGCAATTTTGTGTCCCCTTCATCCCTTTCCAAGGGGACAAGGAGATAGAAAAATCCCCCAAAGGCATAAAAACCAAGGAGATAGTGCATTTTTTGATCTTCCCCCATTTTGCTCAAAATCTACCTCGAAATATAGCAAAAAAATCTTGATTTTTCTCCTCCATTGTTCCTCCTCCATTCCTCCCTCCATGTTTCCATGATCTCAGCGAAGAAATATTTCAAAAATTTTGTAAATTTGTAAAGGCTCCATGTATATTTTCTTCCCCAAATGACTCCGCACTCCGAGAAGGTGAAATTTTTTTGGATCTCACAAACTGATGCACAAATCGAGGTGGGGTTTTTTTCATTCTTCTCTATTTCCGTGTGTCTTTAAGACATAGGTGATAGAAATTACATGAATTTTCTAGATTTTTATAGCAAAAAAACCCCGACTTCATGCCCTAGTTTCCTATTTTTATTTCACATCATTTTAGTGATTGAATTGAGCTGAAAATTTGTATGTGAGATCGAGAAAAGAAACCTATCCTAGTGAAGGTGGTTTCATTGCAATCCGAGGTGTGGAAGGAACTTACCAAAAATAGTAAATATCTATATAAGCACTTACTGTAAATAGTAAATTCTCAAGAAGGAAATTTTCTTCAAGGTAGTATTCACATGAAACAACCAGAGCAACAAACAAGGTGATCCAAAGGGAAAAAAAGGGCAAAAAGGGTAATTTTCTAAAAATAGAAAGTTTTCATTACGGTGTAGAAATTTGCACTTGGATTTATTTCCATTCATCTCTCTAATTTTCAATATCTTCACAGGGTTATACGAAAAATGTACATCTCAAACAAGGTAAGTCATCCTTCACAGGGATCTCGAGGCATCACTTTGGTCATAGTGGTGTACGTAAGAAAAGTAGAACACATGCGGGCACAACAGTGGAAAACAAGAGGCATCATGCGCCTAAGAGGATATTAAAAGAAAATTAAGAGATCCAAATATCATTATTATAAATCTCCAATCGGGTTGAAGGCATCCACTTTACACCAAAGGAGAGCAAGTTAAGTGAGCTTGGTGAGTTGTTCAAAGTGAACCAAACTAGTTGAACTTAGTGGGCTAGGTGAGAAAGTTGGGTTAAATTTTTCAAGACAAGAAATATCCATCAAGCGCAATTAATCCATTACGTAGACATTCGAGTCTCTAAGTATGTCTCCCCAAAGGTCAAAGCTTCCCCGCGGTAATAATAAATTGATTCCACAATAGGCTCTTGAAAAGGTTCTAGTGACAAGAATCATGTCAACACCGGATGAAACATTCTCATGGATCTACGAAATGATCAATAGTGACCCAAGGACAACTCAACAGGTTATCATGCCAAGTCTTGAAGAAATCTCAAAGACATGGAAACCCAAACAAAGAAAGAAACCCCATACAACATCCCGCTTCTTTATTGGCATCTCAGGTAATCAGTATGTTGAAGTTGTCAAGCCTAAGATTGAAAATCCCATTGAGGAAATGAATCCATTAGGTTATGATTTTACCCACATCTCATTGGGTCAAGCTTCACATGAGGGCTACTCCCGCCTATTCAAGGAATCATCATCTCACATCCTCACTTAGAGCGAAGAATACAGAAAACAATAATGCAATTAGAGGAAAAAGTAAAAGCTCTCAGTGCTTACATTCAACCCTTCTTGGGACCCAAATCAACATCTTCTCTTCTAGTCAAATACATTCCTCCAATCAGGAGTGTTGATCTCGAGGCAATCAAGAAAGCACAAGGCTACATGATGTAGGGGAAGGTGAGTGAGAAATGGATTGATAAAATCATTGATCAAGTAAAGATTTATTTCTAGGTATTGTTTCTCTCATCAAGTATGTTCTTGCAACATTGTCAGAAGTGAACAAAGTAAAGGAGGAGTTTGTGAAATAGATGATTCATTTGGACAAGACGTTCCCAATGGTATTCGAGATGAGTTACTTCGACTCTCACACCCTCATGAGTAAGAATGTGTTCGCATCTGCTGCATAGAACTTGTCTCAAATTTGGATCCATATCATGGACATGAAAGATGCAATTCTCAAGAATGTCATATTTGAGTTGGAATCTTGTGGGTAACATGCTTTTGAGATCTTGAATGATGTCTATAATTATGTTCTGAGACTTGATTTCTCTCCAATCATTGAGGACTCGTCATCAGAAGTTCCCATCATTTCATTTCGGAGTTGGTCAAGAAGGAGACAAGTGACTCTCTTTCCTTCAATGAAGACAATTTAGAGTACCTAACCAGTATCATAAGTTACATTGTTGTAATTGTAATGGATCATGAAGTATGGATAGATCAATACAAAAATGCCGTGATGTTCCTGGGACATGTATCAAGGTGTTGAATTGTGTATGCATTTCAGAGGAGGATAAGTTGATAGTTGTGATAACTCAATTCAACAAAGAATTTAAGGAATGAGATTGAGAAGCATAAATCAACAAGTTCATCATCAAGAAAGCCTCTTCATCGGAAATGTCAACTTTTTCATTTTTCTCTACTTCTACCACTTTCTTCTCGTCCCTCCTTTAATTCTTTGTTGGGTGTAATCATTGTATTTTGTCTTATTCACCTAAGTGACATATTTGTAAATTGCAAAAGTATTTCCTGAAATTTATAAGAGAAATACTTAATTTGTTTTTTCTAATGGAAAATGAAAGGTTACAAGTGGAATAGGAACACGAAGAGTCATGTGGGGGAAGATGAGAGGTCAATTCACATTGTTATAAATTGGGATAACTTCTCCATTCCAAAGGATCCAGAAAATGCTAGAGTTTGATAGCATCTATGTCGTAGAAATTGTGGATTATTATTGTTGGACTTTGTGTCATTAATGCACATGAAATAAAATCTACATTTATTTCATTCTCCTTTTCCTATGTTTATTCTATTTCTCTCTTATGCACTTTGAAAGCATAGTGATCTAGAAAGAGCTTTGTATCTTTGATAAATGAATCTAAGAACTTTGTGTTTTTGTTTGTTCTTTTCACTAGATAGCTTCAATTTTTCTTTCCTCTATATTGAATGTTGAACTACTCCGGTTATTGGGTGTGAACTCTGTAATTGGCCTACTCACAACAATAACCTTCCTTTCCTAATTTCTCTCATTCCACCTCATTGTTGTAATTTCCTCCTTGTACATTGTACAAGCACTTTGCCACGGGTTTAGTGGAGTGTTCTGTGTGATCCTGGCCTATTTGGCCAACCCACAACACTTAGGTAGGAGTATATTAGTTATCATTCAATAATGGGAGTTGCACCATTCAATGCAGAGGGGCTGTAGCCCCGTGAACATTGTTGGAGACACCTAATTTTCCATATCAACAAATTTTCTCACCAACATTTTTTGACGACTCTGCTAGGGAGATATTTTCCCAAGTGTACCCGAAAAAATAAAAAAAAAAAAAAAAAAAAATCATTATGTCCTTTGATTCGATGATAATTGTAATATGGACAACCTTGATATTTTACAATTGATAAGGAGGATAGCCTTGAGTAGATGGGAAAGCGATCAATTGATGACTAAGGATCTCAATAAGAATGTCATGTTGCTTAGTATTGTGATCAAAGGTGAGAGGCTCCGGTAATGGTATGACTTGAGGCTCACTGATATGAGCACATGTAGAAGACATAGAATGAGGATGAGATGTAGAAGGAGAACAAACATGAGCCTAAGAAGTGTCTTTAAGTTGTTGGATTTCATATTTAAGAGATGATTGTGGATTCCATAGCCTGAAATTTTTCATAAAATAAATAATGCAAAGTTTGAATTGACTCCAATATGGGTTGATTAGATAGAGGATCATGAAGACGTGGGTCATCAGATAGATGATCGAGAATAAAAATTGCTTGATGCGGTGGCGTACCTCTAGGGAGATACATGGTGTCCATGGCTTTTTTCAAAACAACTTGGAAATTAAGATGCATTTGAATTAAATCATACAAAGAAACTTGAGCTACTTTAAGAGCCATGATAGAAAAGATGATGTGTCAAAGAAGAATTTGAATGATCGATCACAAGTGGGGTCCACCATAATGATTAAGCAAAATGTTTATTTATGAATAAAATATTGCCTAATCTAATCATGTAAAGAACCGTAATAAATATGTATGCATTAAGAATAAATCTGAACCAAGCAAATTAAGCTAGGAAATAATGAAACCCTAGTTGCAAAGAGGAGATAAAAGGACTTAGTTATTTCACAATTAAATCTTGACTATGCCACAATGACAGATGATGAACGGAAAGGTATAAGTGTCACACGAGAGACCTAGAAAATTGTGTAACCGCATGATCTGCTGGATTGGGGCGCTAAGATGGGTTAGGGCGCTTGTGGGCACTTTGTAGACTAGTTCTAGGTGCTTGTGACTACCAAAAAGCTCAGAAAACCATCTTTGGCTAGTCATGAGGTGTTTGTTGTCCTTCACTTTTTGTCACTAATAGGTTGCACTTAAGTTCACGGATGTCGCCGATAACTGCGCAATAAAGATTTCACGTGTAAAACCCTTAAAATCGCATCAAATCCCAAAAAAATGCAAATGAGGGGTCAGACTATCCTCAACTATCAAACAAGTGATCTTATGACTAAGCATTGTACTACATTTCAGACCCAATGTAGTTCATGTGTGTGTGTGTGCGGAATTGTGCCCTAGGTGTCGCTTGTGCATGTCACACTTGATAGCGAGCAATAACTATATGTAAAAGATGTAAGTAGATGTGTGTATGGAATAAAATGAATTTCCCCTCCTATGAATTATATGTAGAAGAATGCAGTCCCTTACCCTTGAATGGATGCTAGAATGGATTCTTGAATGCTCTTAAATAGCCTTTGGATGCAACCTTAGGTGGTGATAGCTAATGCTTAGTGTTTGGTCCCTTATTATTGTCACATAAATTTATATTTATATGATTCCTTTTCTTGAATTTTGTAATTAACCCAAAAATGACGACTACCAAAAAGATAAGATTCCCAAATGGCTAGAAAGGACCCAAAAGATGTGAGCAAAACATAAATAGGTTGGGGGCGCCCGAGGGGACGAGGGCACTTGACGCTAGCGTCCCGGCCGGACGCTTTGGTATCTAGGGTGAGAAATGTTGAAGTATAAAAAGGAAGACTAGGAAAGTAAGAGTGTAAGATCAAAAGTGGCAATAGAAAGCAAGCAAAGATGGCCAAAGACATGGGTTAATTAGTACTTTTCTTACTTAGGAATCATATGAATAGTAGTATGTGATCAGGACTAAATAGATACCCAAAGTGCGTGATTTTGTGTCTACAATCCTAGCATTCATTAATGAATTTTTGCATTACACTTAAGTGTATTTTCTTAAGCTAAGTTATGAAGATTTCAATCACTTTCGAGACTTTAAGGCTCTTCTGCTAAGAAACAAGCATAAACGTCTATCAGGTTCTTTGAACCGAAGCGATAAAGGTGTTGATGAAATAATTTTTCGCCAAGACAAATTAGTTGTTTTTCACCAACTCTTTGAGACTATGTCCCTCCTTCTTAGAAACAAGGAGGATCCCTTTATTGTATGAACATAAAAAAAAATTGGTGGCCAAGAGGCTGGGGATCACACAGGCACACTCCACTGCACCTACGGAAAATTATTACACATCATGTAAGGGAAAAAATTGCAAGGAAGGTGGGGTATTGGGAGTGGGAATTTAGAGAAGGGGTTAATCCTATAAGCAGGCCTAAGAAGATTCTCACAAGAATTAACTAGAGTTTATCAAGAGACAATTGGAAGGAAAAAATAACTTTGATAATTATATCAAGACAAAATGAACCATGAACATAAAATCTCATTCATTCATTTATCAAAATCTTTTACACTCTTCTTGGTCATGAAAGATTGACATGTTCACAAAGCTACAAAAAGAAAGGGAGAGAGGAAACATGTGACAAGAGAATGGAGTAAATGTTATCTTTGCTTGTTCTTGATAGTGCACTAACTATCTACTCATGAACTTACAAAATTGACAACCCCTTGAAATGAGGAAGTCATTACAATATATAGTTTTCAAAAATGACTCTTCACCTACCCCCCACATGACTTTTCACTTGAATTTTACAACTTGTGACTTTTCATATTCCTAGGAAATAAATTAAGTCCCCTTTTTATTAATTGAGGGAAACTTATTACAATTTTTAACTATAGTCACATTTTAATGAATAAGACAAAAATGAAAAGTCAACCCCCAACAAAGAAATAAAACATGAAAGAAGAGAGGAAGGGGGAACAGAGAAAAGAGGAGATAACTACTTAGAAGAAGAAGATGTTACACTTGCGATAGAGATTAACTTGGTGACGAACTCTTGGAAAGTTCCTCTGGAAAGATCTCGATCCCTTTGAACTCCTTACTGAAGCGAATTGTTGCAAGTGTGACCTTCTCAACTTGCAGAATGTGTACAAAACTCGGGGCCTTAAGCTAATTCTCATAAATGGCATTGATATTTTTACATTTTATGAACCATGTTTGATGTTCTTTCATGGTTTTGGAGATGGAAACTCTGATTTTTGTGAGAGATTATAGTTTCCTCGTTGAAAGAAAATGGACCTCCGGCTTCCTTCTTAAATAACTCTTCAAATGGTTTCACAAGATCAACTGCTGAAGTGTTTCCATCTAATGCGGGAATCCCAAGTTTTTACTTCTGCATTGACATCATCTTACATCTTTGAAGTACACTTCTCATATGAGTCCAATTCATCAAAAACATGGTTTAACATCTCGTATTGAGTGACAAGAGTTTTGCCCCACACTTGAGACAAATCTTCATATGCGGAACTGAATACATTTCTATTTACCAGTATGGAAGAGTTGACTTTTCCCATCTCTTCCAGCAATGGAAAACACACCGTCCCAATGATCCTTTTCTTTTTCAATTTCATCTTTGGTCATTCTTACCTTTGTTGCGATTCTGATCGTATATTCAAACAATGAGAGGGTTTCAGGAAGAAAAGCCCTACCTTTTTCAATAATCTTGTTCACCCTTTTATCATTTGTTTGCCTTGCATTATGAAGCCTTGAGTCTTTCTAACAAACTCCGGATCGAAGCTACTAATGGGAGTAACTTCCTCAATTGGGAGAGAAGGAACAAAATTTGGATCCATGAAGGTTTGCACATACGAGGTGAGGGTTCTTACATGATCTTCCAATTGATCAATTTTCTCCTTATACTCCTGGTTTCTCACAAGAAGGTGAGTGGAAGATTCTTTAAACATGTGGGAATCTCCCTCATGCATTGTCGATCCTAAAATAATGGTGCTCATTTTGTAGTTGGATGAGGTCAACTCACCAATAGGTTTGATTAATTTTGGAAAAACTACTTCCACGTACTTCGATTGCTTGAAGCACCACTAAAGAAGCGGGAAGCAATTTGAGCTAACTTTCCTTTCTTTATTTTCACCATTGAGGATATGGCTTGAAAATCCAAAATTGTTGTTTGTTGAATTGTGCAAGTCTCTCCTCTGATCATTTCTTACACCCATGGGAATATTTCAATTGCTTCAGGCTCAAAATTGGGCATAATTGTTATCTCTTGTTTTGAGTTAAAAGGAACATCTTACACCGGTTGAGTTGGTGCAGCTGTAGAGGGATCAAATGATGAGCTTGATTGATTTCCCCTGTTCCAAACCTTCCATTGGGTTTGGTTTTGTTTTATCTTTTTCTGCAATCTCCGGTAGTGAGGAGCTTTTGTTTTCGCCGACTTTCTCTTTAAACGCTTTTTGGAGTGAGTAGAACTTGAAGTTTTCTCAATTGCCTCTGAAGTGGAGAGGTGAGATGTTTGTCATTTGAGAATTGGGAAACCTCCTGATTCGATGAGTGCATATCTCTTCTTCTTGAACCATTCTTTGGATCTCTTGATTACTGCTTTAGTTCGTTCACTTACATCTCCCGACTCATGAATGCACCATGAGACTTGTGGTAGGGGCGAGGCTTTCACCACTTGATACTTCGGATCATACAATTCAGTACCATCATCATCAACTCATTCTTCAAACTAATCAAACTTTAACTTTCTCATTTTCTAATTGTCATTTGCATATGTTCACGTTCCATGAATTTGAAATTATCTAAGCAATTCACCCTTTGAAGTGGAGAGTTGAGATGTTTGTTGTTTGAGAATGGGAAACCTCCCGATTCGATAAGTGCAACTCTCTTCTTTTTGAACCATTCTTTGGATCTCTTGGTTACTACTTCAGTTCATTCACTTATATATCTTGACTCATGAATGCTCCATGAGAGTTGTGGTAGGGAGAGGCTTTCACCGCTCAATACTCGGATCATATAGTTCAAGATACCATCATCATAAAATCCTTCAAACCAATCAAACTTGAAATTTCTCATTTTCCCAATTTTCATTCTCATATGATCACACTCCCTAACTTTGAAATCATTTGAGAAATTCACCCAATAGTCCTCTATTTGTGGAACATGGTATGAGTCGAAGGTGGAATGTTTTTTTATTGCTCCAAATGTCAAAGTTCTCCTTGGTGTGTATGAATATAGGTTTAATGGAGTGAAGGAGGCTTGTAAGTTTGTGGCATCATTGACACTCTTACAAGAGAATATCCCGAGAAAGATAGGGAATGCAAAGCACTTTTATTATTTCAATTCTTGAGCTTGTCGTTGATGTGGGTGAGCTACCTACATAGCTTGAATATGATGATCTTACCATTGAGGTACCTTGGTAGCTTATGCAAAGCAATTTCGAATCCATATATTCGATATATGAAAAAATTGAGAATTGCGCGAAGAAGGATACATACCTTTTAATCAAAGTGGCGGCTTGAGATGACGGTCTTGATTAAGGATTTCCTTCCAACAATCTTATGAAAAATCATTGTGAACACATCATTCACTCTTACAAAATGGTGATTTCTCTCTTTTAAGGTCAATTGTGGATACTTCTCATAGGCTGAGGATTTCGAGAAATGTTCTTAGTGAGAGTTAGACCTTTGAATGGTCTTGTTCTTGCAAGGGCATAGACCAAATAGGATTTCATTAAGAACATATTGGTATTTGGTAACTAAAACAGATTGTTGATGGATATTTTCACTGATTATATCTGCCCCAAGTCTATCATCTATTTACCCTCAATGACAACAAGGATGAATTGCGCCATTTAATACTAAAAATCCCTCATAGATTCTTCTCCCATCACCCTGCTCAGTAGGATGATTGCATTTGAAAATCCTTTGTGAAATTCACTTCGAGAGAGACATTTTGGCATACGAGATGGACTTCTTACATGTTTAAACCAAAAACCCACTACAAGACCTTGAAGGTATGATTTAGTTTTGGACCATTCACCCGTTCTGGCAAATTATTTTGTGATGATAACCATGTTGTTTCAGTCAAGATTTATATACATCGAGAAATCCCTTTAGAAGTGAGCAAGTCGAATTGAGTTATCATCTTACCTTATGATTCTTGTCTCATATCGTAGTGATGGGAACATGATATTACCAACTCATTGTCCTAAATAGATATGGGATGACCACGAACATAATACAATCCACCTATGAACACCTTATCCTCCACTGGTTCTCTGGGACCACCAAACATTCGGTTCTTGAGATCTTCCAAGTCCATATGGGCAACATCATTGTCACCCACACATGAGTATTCGACACCGGGCTAAAATGGGCTCAAGACTAATAAATTTAAAATTCATACTTGCAAATATCGAAAAGAGGAGAAAATGAAGATGATAACAACTTTCTGCAACTAAAACGAAGACTTTCTATTTTTAACAATTAGGGTTTAGGGCTGTTATTTTGGAAAATAGTGATTTTTGGCTTGAACTCAATTTTTGAAACCCTTAACATGTTTAGAATACATTCTATGGTATTGCTTTGTTTATTTTTGATAGTTTCTATTTTTAGAAAGTTATTTTTGTTTTTTCTACCTTTTTTTGCTTTTTTGGGAAAGATTGTCTAGCTTGTCATCTTCATTATTCTTTGAATGCATTGATCGAGAGGATTTCCTATTTTAGGTAAGTTTTTATTTTTAGTAAGTGGGGTTACCATATAGTTACTATTTTTATAAATAGTACTTCCCTACCTTTGATTTCAACGAAAATGGATTCACCGGATTAGGCTTGCATGCGGGACTCGTGGTCCAAATTTCATCTTGATCCGCCCGCTAGAATGCTTGGAAACTGAAAATGCATCATCTAGGGAATTAAAATAGGGTTTGATGCCATTAAAAAATTAGGGCATCATCTAGTTTTCTGTTATTTCCTTTCCTTCTTGTAGGCACACGGATGAGGAACAACTGTGAAAATTTCAAGGGAAACGAATTACAGGTTTGGAAGATACAAATTTTTCTAATTTTTGGTGTATATGGCAGCCCTGGAGAAATTTTGATATAGTTTATGGATAATTTTCAGGTTCTTGGGTATTTTTCTCAACAAAAATGGATCTCTTGTGAAAATATGAGGTGGGTAGGAGTAATTTTATGTTTTCGGTGGTGCTTTTAGTTTATTGGAGAGGTAAAAGTAGGTTAAAACACTTAGTCAAATGTTAGGTTTTCAATATTTATGGCTCAAGGCACATTTTATTTCCCCCTCTGTCCCTTTGGGATAGGGATAGAAAATTTTTCCCTAATATGGGCTTGACAAGTGGTGTCATTTGATTGCACAATGAGGGAAGGGGAAAAACTAGCGCTTAGCACCGAAGAACCAAAACTGGGTCACATAAGGAATCATGACAGGGGCTAGGATGGGGCACATTTTCTTTTCCTCTCCATTCCCTTAGGGTAGGGACATGAGGGGAAAAAAAATTCACCCTCATGTGGGCTTGACAAATGGCAAGGTGTGATTTGATGCGGAGGAGGCTATGAAAGGCTTCTTTAGCATTGCGGAGCTTCAAGTTTGATCACATGAGAAACAAACAACCATGATTAGAGTGGGGAACATTTTATTATCCCCTATATCCCCTTGGATAGGGATAAAAAAATTCTTTTCCCGGTTGATGATAAGTGTCACAACTTCATTGCATGACGGGAGGGGCTAGAGATAGGTGAAAAGGGCTTGCGAGTGCTTAACAAGGTCACATGAAGAACCCGAGGGAAAAGTTGGGGTGGGGAGAATTTTATTGTCCCAAGGTACATGGATAGGAGGGACACAAAAATGTGCATTAACCTAGAGGTGACATGTGTCCTCTTGTAAAATTGGCTAAGTATGAGAGATGTACCTTCCAAGAGAGAGATTTGTTGGCGACATTGTTGGAGATCCAGGGAAAAATTTATTGATGAAACATTATATTATTATGACTCCTAAGAGCCTTAAAAATATAATTGGATGGGTCTCAAATTCAAACTCTTCCTAAAACCCCCTCAAATATCTCATTCTTTCCCGGGACAACAAGGTGTGTCTCTCTCAAATTGAGCGCCCTCGGAGAGCACTTGAGTCTTGTGAAAATATGAAAGCTCCATCATGTAGAGGGTTGAAATGGATTTATAATGAATACTTATTTGACTCCTAAATCCTTACATATCTCCCAAAATCATCTACCAAAGCTAAGGTACCATTTTAGACCGCAATCTCCTTAACCACGAAAACCCCACTTTCACTGCGCAACTCCCCCCCAAACCTCTAAAACGTCCCTAAATATTCCTAAACTAGTTCCAATACATTCATAAATCCTTGACACCAATCTCGATGGTTTTGAGTTTTCACATCTTGTTTGGAGAGTTCACACCTATCCTGAAAGGCCAAAAATAGCCTTTCTAGGCTTACTGAAGAATTCATCTTTAAAAGCACTTTGCCGCACCGAAAGAACCAAATACCCTTATTACCATGTTTCAAATAATTTAGAATTTTTTTACAATACATATGAGTACTTTCAAGATTGGGATAAGCATGACACGAGAGGAAGACTTATCGGAGAGGTGCTTAGGAAGGGTTTAAAGCAAAAATTTTGACATTAGGGTTAAGTTGTCATGTTTCAAATTTGAATTTTTCCATTGCAAAAACACATGACAACATGAGGTGAGTATGTGAGAAATAGGTTTGAATATTTTTGTACCTCTGAAGGGATTACTTTGTAGCGTACATTTGCTTACAACCCTTCGCAAAATGGAGTTACAGAAAGAAAGAACCAAATGCTTAAGGAGATGACCACTTATATTATTCACTCGTAATCCATTCCTCTACAGATTGGACTGAATTAGTGAATTGTGGTTGGTACATTCTGAACTATGTTCCACACACGAAATTAAGAGGAATAACACCCTTTGAAGCTTAGTTTGGACGTAAACACAATGTCGAGCACTTTCACATCTATGGATCCAATGTTATGGCCCAGATTCCCAACAATATATGCAAGGATTTGAAACCATAGTCTAGAACTTGTATTTTTATAGGTTATCCTGATGGCATGAAGGGGTATATATTGTTGAACCCTACTACTCATTAGCTTTATATCAAGAGAAGTGTGAAATTCGATGATTCATCTTTAATATCTACTTCTCCACCCTTTGAGGCCCTTATGCTCTCTGGTTTTGATTTTGATTATTCAAATGATGATGTTATTGAGCATGCTCCTCCTCTACTTGATCCTCATGCTCCTCCTGACCCTCATGATTCGAGTCTTCGATTCTAACAAGTAGTGGTGACGAGAACTTTTCCCTTCTCACTTGATTGAAGAATCTACCAACTTTGAGCTTGACTCACCTCCAGGTCCTCATTGGGCTAGGTAGAATTTGCATAGTGATGGAGAGTGGGTGCAAGATCCTTCAAACAAGAAACAAACTCACTTTGAGTTCATTGGACCTCACTCCTTCGCCTCTACTTCTGACCCTTAGTCTTTCGGGAGGCTTCTGGGATTCTTGAGTGGGATTTTTCCATGGATGAGGATTATTCCTCACTCATGAAGAATGATACTTGGGATCTCACCCCTCTTTCGAAAGGAAGAAAAATCGTTCGGTGCAAGTGGGTGTTCTAAACAAAGTATGGTGTTGATGGAGATGTTGATAAGTATAAAGTGTGACTTGTAGCTAAGGGTTTCTCCCATGTATTCGGGGTTGATAACTTAGAAACATTTTCTTTAGTTTTCAAGATGACTTCCATTCAATTGACCCTCACCATTACTTCCACTAACAGATTGATGTTAAGAGTGCCTTCCTTCATGGGGACCTAAAGGAAGAGATCTACATGGAATAACCTTCACATTATGTCCATAATCCATCCCTCGTTTACAAGTTAAATAAGTCTCTCTACGGCCTTAAACAAGCCCCTCGGGCTTGGTATACCAAGATGAACTCCTTTCTACTTGCATCAGGGTTCACTCGGTGTCACTCTGACCCTAATGTTTAAATTTTGCGATAGGATGAATCCATGCTCATCCTTGTTTTGTATGTTGATGACTTGTTGATTATGGGAAACTCTTCCTTAATCATCGATTCTATGAAGAATGCCTTAACCAACAAGTTCTCCATGACTAACTTAGGATTGCTTCATTACTTTCTTAGGATTCAAATTTCACAATCTGACTCGGGAATTATGATTTTGCAACCTAAGTACTCCCTTGATTTTCTAGCTCAGTTTCATATGTCCAATTGTAAGCCTTATCCTACTTCTTTCCTTTCCGAGGTTATGTTGGTTTCTGATTGCTCTACTCCCTTGGTTTACGGTACCCTTTATCGACATTTGGTGGGGATCTTGATTTACTTGACTCATCTTGGTCTAGATCCATCATATGTTGTTGGGATCATGTCCGATTTATGCAAGAGCCTCATGAGTTGCATTGGAGAGTAAAGAACTAAGATCCTTCACTACATTTGTGGATGCCATGGAATCTATTTGGTTGCGGGGAATCTTGATAGAGTTCGATATTCACTTTCGACATCCTACTATCATCTACTGCGACAACATGAGTACCATCTTGATTTTCCAAAATCCAGTTCAACATTAGTGGAGGAAGCACATCGAGATCCATATGCAATTCATTCAGGATCTGATTCATAATGACATTATTGACTTGCAATATTGCCAAAATTCTGATCAAGTTGCAGATATTTTCACCAAGCCTTTCACTGAGATGAATTTTCTTCACTTGCGGTCTCTTCTTGGGGTGAGGTCTGTTGTAGGAATCCATATTATTCGGGATTTTTAGTCCTCTTCTCCTCTTATTCTTTTTCCGGAGAGATGTTGTTTGTACATGGGTACCTTATCAGGCCTTTAGTTGTCGGGACCCATATGACACATCTTTCTTAGTTGTCTAGGGGAGTTCTCTTTCTATTCTAACTTGTCATGACCTCTACCTCAACTTTGATGAAGGGGGTATTGGTGTATGTGACTTTCCTCATCATCACTCGGTGTCTTGTCTACCTCACATGGTGAGTCATCTCACTTAGTAATATCATAGGTCATTAGGGTTTCATGTGTCCATGTGTCATGCACGGGAGTTACACAACACTCATATATATGCACCCTTTCTATTTGAGCTATGAGAATGAGTAGACCTATTATTTCATGTTTGATTTTCCTTTGTGTTTGATTTCTTGTTGATTACTTAGAGAGTTCACGTCACCGATTAGAGTGTAACCTCTTCAATGTGCACAAGATTCTATATTGATCCTTGCAAAACAATCTCATAGGATAAACAAGATAAATAATGGAGCTTATAAAGTTTTAAGTGAGAATGGAGAAGTAACATTTGTCATAACAAGAGTGCATAGTCAAATCAATGGTTACCAAAGTGCAAATTACCAAATTTGAGTGTCTACATTTGTCCCCTTTAAGTATGATATTGAAAATTACATGCTTAAAGTAAATTATACATGAGTGTGTAAACACACTTTTCCTTTGCTCAAATTTTTTTTTTACGATTGTGTTGTTGTGTCATGTGTTGCCATGCTCTATGATGAAACATGTAAAATAAAGTGTAGTCAATGTCCATGATAGCTAATTGACCATAACTCAAATAGAACTTGTAACTGAAAATATTTGCATTTTCATATATGTAACATGAAAATATGTAAACAAGGAAATAATACACCTATTTTCTCGTGCTTTGCTTGTGCTCGAAGCTTTGTATTGTTGAACTTCGTCGCGAGGATTAGGGGTGATCAATCCATAATCAATGCCACGAGAAAATCGACGTGTTAATGCAACTCAACATGGAAGTGTGCGAGAAGATGAAAGAAGAAAGATGTACAAATGCACCCCTACAAAAGGAAGAAGACTGTGTATCAAAGTTATTCAAAAACTTTTATATATCCCCCTTAATTTGTAATTGGAGAGGAAGTTATGCCCATGAAGATCTTAGTTGCTTTGTTGCCTTCCATAACCCCATGGATCACATCATTCTGAGACATATCTAGACCTACTTTGCAAATAAGGACATACGATACAAAATAGAAAAGGTGTCCCCAAACTCATCCCATATGTCAAACAATTGAGTATGAACTGAAAGCAACACTCGAAATATGTTAAAAATGTGCTAACAACATTGAAATAGGAAGGAGACCCAGCCCCCCAAGATTCTTGAAATTGAAATTGAGTGAAGAAGGAATGTTCATACTTTCATCCCCTTTGTATTGATTTGTCTTGAGTAATCTGAATGTGAAATATTGCAAAAAACTCGTGTAGTCATAAACATATGAAAATGTTTAAAATACTAGTAAAATTTCCACCACCCATAAATGTATGGGAGTGAAGATTATACCATATGGTCTTGACCAAATTGTAAGGTTTTGATTGTATGTTATTCTACCAAAATTTTATGTGTAATTACATTTTGGGTGCTTGTACCTGTTTTTACCTACATCTACCCCCAAATTTTTGTACGTGTCTACTAAAAGTGTAAAATAATCATAGATAGATAAAACTTATATTGAGGCATGTGCAAAAACCATGTTTGAGCATGTGGCTCAAAAGAAAAGATACATGTATTGTTGATGTATGAAAAAGCTGTGTAAAGTGCTAAAGAGGCACCACCTTAGAGAATATGTACCTATAATAGGAAAGGTGTTTACGTGTGGTGGAAAACATGACACATAATAAAAATAATGCTAACAACAAACAAGGATAAAAGTAACAAATGTAACTAGTATAAACAACCCATGTAGAAAATACAAACACATTAATGCATTCAATTGGTACTCGATGTCATATAAGAGCATACAAAAGGATTTTTAGGTTCTGCAAACATATGACACATGGTGTCATAAGACAATCAAGGCCCATAGGCCTACAAAAAGAGCAAGTAATTATAAACAAGATAGGCATGATGCTACAAATATGGAACACCCATGGTGTAACAAGACAAAAAAGGTACATAGGCCACAAGCAAACATGCAATAACACATACACAAAATCATGTATGCATGAAACAAAAGTTTCAAACATGATAATATGATGTAGCAATCAACATAGGTGAGATATATGAAAAAGATATGTCAACATTACACGAGACATGTGTTGGTATTATTAGTCGAAAAGAAGCAAGTACACAATGTACATAATTGAATGTAAATGAGGAAGTGCGAATGAACTATAATATAATAATGATACATGAAAAATGTAGATGCATTTCCCCCAATGATGAGAATGTAAGGAGACATGAGTGCTCCTATAATCATGTACCAACCTGCATGTCTTGCATCAACTCAATATACGAAGGGAATGCATGTGTGTAAGGAGATAAATCATTGTATTTATTAAACCAAAGTGAAAGAAAACATGTGTAATGTAAATTTCAACAACTAAAGTAAAATGCATAGGTCTCAATTATATTTTTACAAATATTTGATTTTTTTGTAGTATCATAGTGCGCATAGCTATATACGAAGAGGTGGGTAGAAAAATAGCTAACTTGATAAGAACCTCTTGAGGAGGTGAAGGTACTTTGCCACAAAATATGAAGAATCGGGCCTCAACGACAATACAAATACTAGTGGGAATGTTTTAGCGACATGTTCCAAAGAAGTCTTAATAGATATAACACTAACATACACAAAGCAATGTTGATCTTATGGACTAGAGGAATGAGTGTGAAAACCATTATGAGGCTATCAAGAAGCTATATTGTTTAATCCTTAATTAAATTTCAGGTCAATTTAATTAGGTATATGATATATTAGAGTTGATTTACAAATATAACAAAATGCAACAAGACAAGAACTAATTCATATTCATAACTCAAATCAAAGGAAGAATTAACATATACTAAATAAAACTAACATACAATCGAAAGCACATAATGGACGTATAGAAACACTCGACTAATTCTTGATGGTTTTGGAGAAATTTGGGACTGAAATAGAGAAATAGGAAGAACTAAAATTAATAAATCCTCGCAAACAAGACTGAACCGTGTTTGCACTTAGTCAAGATCGAATCGTACTATATGATCTATCACATTTTCTATGGTTTTGAACTGTTGTGAACTTGAATCTACATTTTTAGTTTGTTTTCCCTCCTAGATTTGTCCATCATTGCCAAACCCTAGTTGTCACACATGTAACAAAGCTCTCTGAATGGAGCAATCATCATATCAAACCCTAGCTATGGATGAAGAGTCCTGCAAAACAAACATTAGAATGGTTGTGAGCACCCTCATGCACCATTGACATTGGAACTACTCCAAAGAGGCCACAAAATGCACCTAATTCTCCACCTAGCATGTGATATCTAGATATATATATTAGATTTAGCACTTGTTTTGACCATTCTTGCTTTGACTTGGCCCACGCTAAAAACATTTGGAGAGAGGATGTTTGAATGCTTGTAGATGAAAGAGTTGTATGCCTTAACCTATTTTTTAGCTTTATACCTAATGTGGGTGTTGTCCTAATGACTACAAATGTGTAATTATGAGATTTAGGAGCTTTGGATGCCTTTTGAAAGTATAAGAAGTGAGTACTCTAGTGCATTACCTTAGGAGTTCCAGTTTAGTAAATGAGGTAGTTTTTAATTACTTGTATAGGGTTCCATAGATTATTTTTCTAACAAAGGCTGATTTAGATGAAGCATAAGACCAAACAAAAGATTTTAATTTGAGAGTGCAATTGGAAGACATGTTGGTCCAAGACCATATAAGAGGTGAAGACCATATGGTACGACCTTGATCATATTGTATGGTTTTGGACATGATCATGGAATATGCCAAATGAAGTTTTGATTTGATAAACAAAAGTTTTCCTATGGATTTTGTACATTACATTCTCAAATTTTGATGGCATGCCAATTTTCAAGAATAAACAAACCAAACAATGGATCTCATAAATTGCTAAGTGAGAAAGGAGAAGTAACATTTATCGTAGTAATAAGGTATAGTTAAACCAAGGGTTGTCATAGTGTAAATTACTAAATTTGAGAGTCTATCGTAAATAGGGTAAGCACTCGTATGTAGCTCTAAGGCATCTATTATGACTAATTTGGGCTAGAAAAACATCTTCAAGATCTTAAAATGCACTTAAACACCGAGTTAGAAGTGTGAGTAAACCAATACATAACATCACCTATGAGACTCTTAGGGAAATATTTGAGAAGCAATCCATCATTTTTGATGAGGCCGTAAGTTCCCTATAATGTTTGAGATGTAGATAAAGATCCGAAGTGCCATTAAAAATTAGAATGAGGGCATGACAAAATTCCCGGAAACTAAGATTGGAAGATTCTACGCCGAATAGGAATGCCATAAATAGTCAAGGTATATACTTTGCATTGTAAATCACCTACCACACGCTTAATAGAGAGGACCTCTCGAGAGTGTATGACATAAATATTGAGAAGCTCATTTAAAGGTTGTACCTTACCATTTATAGTAGCCATAGGAACACTATTTTGTTTGAAATCTAAAAATGGGGTGATGTGTCATTTGAAACCACATTAGGTGGAGCTTAGGGTTTTATGGGTTTGGTCTCACATTGAAGATCCAAAATAATATTACCATTATCCACAAATAAAAAATCCACACTAGGAGAGGAAACTAGATTAGGTGTATCCCATGTAATTAGATGAGAATCAACGTGTTTATTTTTGCTAAGAGAAATAGAAACAATGCCATCATTATGCACTTTAACATATACAAGTGGTGGAGAAGAAGTAATAATAGAATCTTTGCTTTTAATTTCAATAGGGAAGTAGAAACACGAGTTATATCAATCCTAGTATGTGCAATAGGAATAGAATCAATTGTATCATTATTGCATTCAAGAATATTAATAGAAACATTAATAGTGCAAGCAATTTCATTTCTTTTCGCATTCAATGGGAATAGTAAAAACACAAGTACGATCATGTACAAAAGGAATAGAAATATTTCAATTAATTTCATTACCTTGCATTCGAGAGGGGGAGTAGAAACACAATAAAATCACGTGGAAGAGGAATGGAAGTGTTGCAATTGATGTCATTAGTTTTTCATTCAAGAGAATTGGTAGAGATACAATCGTGTTAATTCACATCACATGCAAGAAGAGAAGAATCATGATTTGTGTCATCACTATGAAATTCACTAGGAATTAATTCTAGATCACTATCAAAAGCACAAGGAACACTAATAATCAATGTATAAATGGAAGGAACATCATCCTCATGTAAGCTATAAACACTTTCATCGTCACTAGAGTCTATAGCCTCCATGACATCGAGAGTATCTTACATTACTTGAGGAAAGGGAGTTTTTTCACTATCACTATTCCAATCATCCACATTACCCTCAAAGATATGATCATCATCACAATGGTAGCGAAAATTGGAGATAAAATTTCCATGACAATATCCTATGGTAGTGATTTCTATAATAGAATGAGTAAGAGGGGCCCTAAGTGTAGTAGGGTCATGGGGGGTGGTCTGTCTCGAAATACAAGAGGATTGACATCTTGATCATAATTGTATACTATATCATCATATCAGAATATGAAGAGGGAACAACATTCCTTGCATCCTCTTAAGTGGTATGTACTTGGTTAGAGGGATTGTAACCACTTATGTTCCCACAAGGCATGAAAGCAAGCCATGGTCACAAAACAAATGAGAAATGGACCTAAAAATCACACACATGCCCCAAGGCCACCCTAGGGTTTGGAAAACATCAAGCATAATGTAATGGACCTAGGAAGATCCTAGATTAGGTGAAGGGTTCGATCAAAAGTGGGTTCACCAAAATGTATCAACCCTAATTTAAATTAATAAGGTCTAGAGTTGATAATATAATAACTAGCTTATAAACACATTTTTTTCCATATCGGATAGAAAGGATTTACAACATAACAATCAAAACAACATCAAGCTACATGAAATTGGAAGTGCAATTGGGGTAGAAAGATCTATAACATAAACAAAATATGAAACTGGTAAAACAACTCGTGTGTTTCTAAGTCTTCCTACGCATGACCATATATAATTTCCAAGAATGAATATCACAAAATAATTGAGTTGTATGGTTTTGACCATGTAGAAAGTGGAAATATACAACTTTTAGTGTTGATGTGTGTCACTTTTTGATATCTTTAGTTTCACATGTAACCCTAGAATTCACACTTGAACCTATAAAATAAACCTTGTCTATCCTGCAACATGCTCAAATAAACATTTGATACAAAATGAAATAATGTAAATGCCTGAGTTAGACTGACCTCGATGATCACCCCATTTATGTGTTACTGAGTGTTGCCCTACATTTTAGACTCAATGTAGTTCTCCCATTACTTTGTGTTGATGTGCATGCATGCTATACCTTGTCCTATATTTTCCCTTGTGTTTCCACACGATAGCCACCTATATTACTTCATCCCAATCAAACCCTTGTGTGTAGATAAAAATACCTAGATTTATGCCCTCCTAGGTTGTGTATACAATTTGTAGAAGGAATTCTTGCTTTTTCAAATTTCTTAATATGTGGTAGATAGATAGGTTATTTCTAGATAATAAATGCACACATTAGACTTGTATATATATAAATATATGAGTTCATCATCTTGACTTTCGAACCTTAGTGGTGAGAAAGGCCAAGCCAAAAAAAAAGAAAATACATATAAAAGAGTAATGGAGAGACCCATAAGTTAAAAATTAGCGAAAGATAGAGGGTCCAAACCATACAACTAGGGGGGACCGTGTGTATTGTCGTGACCCAATTGTATGGTTTTGTAATGACACAACATGTGAAAGGACATGGCCAAATATCTTTGTGACCCAACACAAAATCATGGCAAAAGAGTAAAACAATCAGATAAGGACAATCAAATCAAGCAATGAAAGATAAAATAAGAGGAGGTTATGCCACTAAGATCTAGCTTCAAGGTTCAAAACTCATGTATATAAAATCTAATAAAAACTTGATGTAATAATGATTTTGTGCATATTTTGGTGTCTACGTAGTACATGTGGCTAAAAATAACATTAAAAAAACTAACAAATTGTCTTTATGCATGTCACTTTGCACCAAGAGGCTCAACAACATATAATAAAAACACTTAGATTGTGAAGACCCTTAAGTGTTGCTAAAAAAAGACATTTCAACATTTAATGCATTGGAGGAAGCCTTGGTAATAGCAAATTTCAATGCGAAGACAACAAACAACCAAGATCTCAACCCGAAAACGAAGGGGGAATGAATAATAATCCATTATGGCTAGAGGAAGAAGAAGACTAGATTTGGGAGAGGACATCACATGATGAAAATGGTAGTGTTACACGACACGGTGAACAATTATTGGGGCTATGTATTCTCTATGTCATGGTTATATGCAATGGTATGAGAACATGGCCAAATTTTGGAAAAATCAATCATAAAACCCAATGTGCGGTGGAATATTTTATTTGTTCGTATAGTTGTATCTCGAGATTTGTGGAATTAGAGATCGAGGATTGCCCTATAGAGTTTAAATTAAACCACAATCCATTATATATATATAAATTGACATGCACATAAACATTAAACTAGGATTAAAAACCCACCACAATTAATGGAAGCCACCTCTTTAAGGTGAAATTCTCATGACTCATGAGAATGAATAAATCTTAAAGGAAATGCTTGAAAAACACTTTTGGGAAATGAAGAAAATAATATTAGAGGCAACATGTTTGTCAGCGAATATCAATATGTTGATTCCAATAATTCACAAAGTGCAAATCATTCGCAAAAGATCTAGGCCAAAGAGAGGAAATACAAGTAGTTTTATGACAAATCCAGCGATGATGATGAAGAGTGCAAAACATCAAAATAACTTCAAGAGATCTTGGGATGGATGAATAAAATAAGAATGCTTATTAAAAATGACATAGTTTAAAAAGGAAGATTCCCTGAACATTAGAAGAAGACATTGATTTATCTAGGAAGGCATAACTTAAATATATTTTGGAGGAAATTTTAGTAAAAGAGAAAACAAATGAGAATAATATTACGGATACTCAATGGATAAAATATGCAAAGTTACTCTATGAAAGAGATTAAGATAAATACACTCCTTGTCATCAACACAATAATTGAGCTCTTCTCCACAGGGGTATGACTCAAGGCATAAAGAGGTTGGCGGGGGCAAGGTGTAAGACATAAATGGGCTGCAAGTAAAATATCTAAAATAGAATGTGGAAGTCCTCACACTTCACATCAAAAACATATTCAATGGTGTTATTTAGGAGGGCTATCTCAAAATTGAATGATTAGCGTCTTTATCCTTGTATATAAAATTAGGGATATCTATAATATGTTAAATTATTGCATCATTATAGTAATTTCTCTTATTGAAAAACTATTCAGAGCATGGTAGAGTATAAAATCAAGGGTTGGGTAGAAAAAGAAGGAAAAAAGTGAAATGACAAGCATGTTTCAGCCGAAACACTTCACTATTGACCACCGCATCACTCTAAGGCACTTGATTGAAAAAGTATGGTATAACCAAGGTGAAGAAGCTTTTGTTTCTTTGTTGACTTTAAAAACGTTTAACATAGTCCCCAGTAAACAAACTTTGGAGCGGGATGGGGAACTTGGACTTCTAGATGAGTATAGAGTGGCAATACATAGGCTTTATGACCAAGTCAAGGTCAAAATTAAAATAGGTAAAGGAATGCTATAAAGTTTTGGGAGTGACGTCAATGTTAAATAAGGACACTCGCTTCACCCACTTTGTTTGGGATTTACATTGATAAACTAAAGGAGTGGATAAACAAAATTGGAAAAGGGGAATCTACTTTGCTAATTATGTTGTAAAGGTGCTCCTCTATGCGCAGATGATATCATCTTAATTACAAAAACAATGCACACTTTGAAAGAACACATGAGACCCCTTGAGCTCTTTTTCCAAGAGGTTTGGAATCCAAGTGAATATTAGTAAAACCTAAGCCAATCATTTCACTACAAAGAAAAACAACAAATTAAATTCCTTTTTGAAGGAAGCCTATTGGAAGTGGTGGAAGAATATAAGTATATTAGGCTCGAGTTTTCACAACAATCTTAAATGGGAAATTTGCGGGGTAAAAAATAATACAAGGGGGTGGAAGACATTATATTCATTAAAAAATGGTGCAAGAATACAAAACTATAGGATTGGAAAACCCAAAAACCTATTTGGCTTATTTGTCATACAAATGATCTTTTATGGGTTTATGGGGTGAAGTTTGGGAACAACAATGTGTCAAATCTCAAATGGAGACATGTAGAGAGAATTCAAAAACAACTAATCACAAAGAACCTCAAAATTAAATTATCAATTCCATATGAGATTTTGTTAGCTAAAATAAGGACTTTCTCATTAGAGAAGTCAACGATAACTTGACTATTAAGTTATTTAAAAAAGACACAAAACACAGAGTCTCATTAGTGGTCTATAATGGTAGTAGAGGAAGATCTTGGCAGAGGAAGGACATGCGGATAAAATGGAACAACAAATGGATGAGTAAATGAGACATTAACATGCAAGAGTGCCCAAACACTAATGAGGAAATAAAAAAGTATGTGAGAGAAATTCGTGGTAGGTACGTAGACACAACTTGCGTGAAAGAAAGTTTATTATATCAAGGAGTTCAACCCAACCCGAACCATAGAGAAAAAACCTACTCATGGGTAAAAATCAAGTGGAAGGTAAAAAATGGTGATGGCTTAGTTAAGGACTAGTTTACATCATCTTAGGTATGAAAACCAATAGGTGGACATAAAGTGGGAAAAGAAAACATGTAATTTTTATAATAAGGGGGTAGTGGAGACATAATGACATTACTTCATGGAGTATGTAGTGTATAATGACATCTAAATGAAGTACGAGAATAACTTGAAATGAAATATTTTAATGACGTCCACAAGATCAAGAGTCTATAGGACCAAAATCGAGACTTTAAGACGATTTTAGACCCTTTTCAATATCAAATCTTCTATTGGGATCTATAAAGCACAAAACCCGCGATCTTTTCAAGTCTTGTTTCTTCGAATAACTCATTTAATATGTCCACCTTCAAGTCGTTTTTGTACTAGATACAAATATCATCATAAGTTGAGCACTCCATGATGAAGTGCCATTCCGTCTCTACCACCCTTTCTTTCACGAAAAACCAAGTTCTCCTTTCCCAATCCTCCTTGTGTATAGTCCATCTATCGGTTTCATATCAAAGATGAGGCGATCCGGTCGTCACTTGAGCCACCAAAATCCTTGCTTCACCCTCGATACCCTTGATACTTGAAAGTATACAAGCTAACCTTTTGTTTGACGAAGAGAGACTTCACAAAACAATAAATCTTCTTATCAAGATTCATACTAAAATATTGAACATAAAAAAGAATGGACAATATACCAAATTAATAGACAAGACCAGATGTGATACGTTAAAACACTTTTGTTGCTCGATTTTATGGACGACACTAAAATCCTTCATTTATACATTGGTGCCTTCAATTTTATGGACGTTACTAAAATCTTTCATTTATTCCTTGGGGCCTTAAATTATACCGGTTTTTAGGTGTTTACAATTAATAAAACAAATGGATTTAAACGTTTCGAATGAATATTTAATATAATTTCATTTCTTTTTTGGACGAAAGAGAGCGCCTAGGTTATCTGTCACAGAGTCCCATTACATTTTACCGATATGACAACAGTTTCGCCATTCTGAATAGGCGGGAGCTCGATCACAGGAGCAAAATTCTGTCGTCCGTTTTCAGGTATTCTTCAAAGTCATGAAGCTCAAATAATGGAATGTTCTCTGCATTCTGTTTGCTCAGGGTTTCAAACCTACGGTGCATTTCGTTTTTTTATCGGACAACGGAATTTTACATAAATTCACACCGAGAGTTATGCAATGGCTCAGCAAAATACCTCGTCAGAAAGCTGAGAAATCTGCTTGCAATCATTGACAACGTGGATGACATGTCTATATAAAATAGATTTCGAAACACAGTTCTGAATAATATGAATTCTCAACTGATTTATAATTTTTTTGAGCCGTCACTAACATTGTAGTTATTTCAAAGGTTGTCATTTTCACTAATTTGCGGAAGCAAACTGTTCAAAATTTTTAGTAGGCTGGAGATCAATGACTATCAGCAGAAATTGGAATGAAATCGTAACCCGTAACAGAGTAGCAGACCTGCTAACTGGATATTTAATAGTAACTCCAAAGGTGAATTCTGCAGACTAAACTGTTACATGCATTCATTGAGACAGCCATGGAAATGCGAGTAGGTAAAGCTTTAGCCATTATACAGCAGATAGGAGACTATTTGGATTTTACCACTAGTTGAGGGTTTTGTTCCCTATTATACTCCGAGTGCTAATTTCTGTGTTGGGTGGGTGTGTTAATAATCTCACTTGTGAGCAAGGGGTGGTTTATGATGCATTATCCGCACCAAAAGCTTTGCCAATCCGGAAGCAATACTTTGGGGTGAATGTCTCTGGGCTGATGTGTTACTCCCGGTACTAAAATGGCAGTCATGCCCTGTGGGCCTTGTCTAACTTATGTGATGTAATTTGCAAGTTTCTAATTTACAGGCAGTTTGTAAACAAAGTCACATATACCATTAGCTGAGGATTAGCTCTACTAAATTCAAAAGGTTTGGTTGATTACCTTTTTGAATAGGTGTAATCATCGAGTCACTGGATTGCCTTGGCTTTTGGGGACATGCGCTACTCCCCAGTTGGGGATTCTTCACATCAAACCTTTGAAATAGGTAATTCTAATATGTTGGGTAGCAATTGAGCCCCAAGCCTTATCATCCCAAAATAAAGTGGAGAATTACTGAAAAAACAAAACAGCTCAGTTAACAGCCGTCATGACATTATGAGCTGAAAGAGGTAAAAACTTAGTCCATACATTCTGAATGCCCATCAAGTCATGGAGTAAGGGTTTGAACCATAAAATGGCCACACCATGGTTGATATCTTTTACCATGACAATCTTCAATCTGCTGCCAAATGTTGCTTACTCGGTATTCATGGTGTTAATTAGTTTAATGAATATTTCCATTTCCAATTCTTGATGGTCTTTATGAAGTTGTAGATTGAGCTTAGCTACACTGAATTTCTGCCTGATATCCATCAATTTCCATACCCTGTTTGCAAAGTGTTGAATTTTGAGCTACTATTTTCTGACCTGCTTGTTTAGCCTCTCTATGGCTGCATCTCTTTGCTGGGATTTCATTCTGTGATTGGGAGTCTTGGTTGCTTGATGTCTGGGAGTCATATTGCTCAAAACATTGTAAAAGAGGCTCTGTTAACACTTTGCTCCCACTTTGCTTCTTCCTCAGTAAGACCGCTGTCTCAAAACACGTGTGGAAGGAAATGAATACGGGTGTGTTGTGTAATTATGGAGTCATTGTTTAGCTCTATTACGTAACTAAGGACCCCTCATTTAGCTCCACTCCTTTGTTGACCAACTCATTTGCATTTCCATCAAGATGGCGAGGGAAATTTTGCAAAATCAAACTTATCATAGCAGACTTGCCAATATTTGATTCTAGTAATCTGCACCAATTAGCTTTAGGAGGCATTGCTTCTTTTTCATTATTTGGATAAAGTGGCTCAAGTCCCTTATAACTTTTAAAGATTTAGATTATCATTTTGTAGGACATCTAACTCTTTTCCAATGCTAATGCCACTGCTACAGATCATTATCCCAATGAATTGTCATCTTAGAAATTTTAATGGTGATGATCTTTTTATTGCACTTGGTAGTTAAATAATAATTCTCCGAACAGTCTACCATGTCTTTATGTTGTGTAGACAGTGTAGATCCATCAGTTATAGATGAATGGCTGAAATACTTTAAATTAACAGTTGAATTGTCATTGCTATTAATAGCAGAATGGTATGATTGGTCAACAAACTATGGTTGTCCATTAAGATTGGTTGGTAAGACACTTAACGGCACATCCTCGTTAAAGAAATAACCTTTTTTACAACATCTTCTAAAGGAGAAAATGATGTTGGCTTTACTGGTGCAAAGAGTCACTGTGAAACATGCACATTTTACCTGGTGTTTTTGGAACCATGTAAACTTTGTTTGTGTTCTAGTTCAAGTGTCTAGTTTTTGTGATGAAGAGAAATCCCTTTTGAGAATTTGTCACAATTAAACTTCAACATCTTCCAAGATTCACTTGTGTCTATGTCTGTGCAGCGAATTTTCTTGGGAGTAGAATGGCATCGTATTGGGCACATTTATTTCCTGTCTTATAAGAGGTCGAATATAAAGGTTATTTTTTGGGTCACGACCTAGCTAGCTTTGCATCTGGGTGTATGAATTTTGACGTATTACCTTGTCACTTTATCTCATATATATATATTGTTCAATTTTTTTACCCCTTGGGTTTTGACTTCATGATCAAGCTTGAGAAGAAATCAGATCTTGATATTCCATTCTCTATAAACAAACAAGAATCTGCCCAGATCATAGCTTGTGAGTATATGAATTTGTCGTTTGAATGGTAGATTGAAATAAATTGGAGACGATAAGAAGGCATTGCATTGTTGGTTTACTATTTTTAGTAGGCTGGACAAGAATCCCAAAAGACACAAGGGCTGAATACTACCTACAAAGCATTCTGACAGACAATTTATTGTAAGAATATATGATAATAATATTATATGTCCTTTTTGAATACGAACATCAAATTTCAGGATTTTGTACTAACCTTGTCATATGTAGGTATGCAATACAAAACAAAATAGAATATACAACATTTTTACAAGAACAAAACTACTTTCATGCAGTTGCGGTTAGCAGTCCCAACGAAGGGATGCCTTAGACCATGCAGCCCACAATTCTCAAAGTTAGATCTCTTTGAAGCAAAATCTCAAGCACAACTTTGCAAGAAACACCAAAAACTGCTTCTATTAATTACGAGGAAAAAGATTATAAATTTTGACACACTTGAATTCCCATTCACTATAGCCTTATGACAGATTGCAAAAATTCCCTAAGAATGTCAATCTTATGACCTATCCTAAGCTTGCTGGCTTCTGCTAAGCTTCCAAAAACTAGACTTGACTCCGTTGATAATGGATCTCCACATCACCACCACTTGCTGGCTCAATTCGTCAATTGCTTGAAAGATTGCCTTTGATAAGTCGCTTGATTGATGTTCGATGCCTTGCATGTTTTTGGTTCCTTTTCCTTTATAGTATCAGGCGGAGAATAAATATGCCTTTACAAGTAAAGTTACCCTTGTAAAGCTGCCACAACATGCTTAGATCACTGTCAGATTTCTCTAACCGGTTTGCAGGTAACCTCCTATGAATTCATCTTTTTCAGATCAAAATATACCAAGTTATCCAGTTTGTCCTTGGGTGAAGAAAACAAATGAAGGTCCACGTGTCCCTTAACTGTATTTATGTTGACAGGCGTGCAAAAGAACACACCTCATGAGGGCTGCAAAAGTGAACATCTGACATGGGCGCAAAAAGACGAAGGACCCGAAAGAGTAATGATTCGCTAATCGGGTGCTAATATTTATGAAATGTGTGGGTGTGCAATTGTGCACGATTTTTGTGCAAGGGCTCCCAATTGCACAAAACTTCCAAGTCTTTGTCTCTTAACCTCCTCTCATTCAAACAATATAATGCACAAGGTTTGCAAAAGGTTGTGCGCAAACATGTAAGCTTTATTTCCGAACGTTAACTTTTTTTGGTTGACGCAGCGCAGATTGTGCGTGAACCCGAATGCTCCTACATCATACACCTCGGGTAAGAAGAAACTCGAGCCCCTACTCAAGTGTGTTTCTCAAGGTCCTCAATGGAATGACTATGTGTAGTGATCTTTGCTACGCTAAGCCAAGATGCATACTCAACTTCTCTACCCTTCCATTCTACTTGATATTCTTTGTACTCCTTGCACATTGCCTTTCTACGCATTCATCTAGAATGTACTCAATTTCGTTGCGCTTTTGCTCGTAATTGGTGCCTCCAATCTACTTATGTGTGGTTTGTTTCATCGCTTGCTTGCCCTTTAAGGTAAGGGTATAAAAACACAACATTGAAAATTTGCAAAATGTCTATTTCTTTCTGTATTTCTATCTTGCATGCATTCCGTGCAAATTTCTTCAAGACTCGACACTATCCAATCTTCTTCCGCTTCAATTCGTCACATGTTTCTCTTGGGAATCCCTCTTTATGAAGGTGCGTAAGAATCATGTCTCCTTGAAACTTTGATTCCCTTCTACTCAAATTTGTGCATTTGTTGTATTGCGCATAACTCTTTTCTTGTTGTTTGTGCACTAGTACATGCACGTCCTTCGTATCTTTGTGCAATTTTTTCTACTTCTATGCTTTTCCTTGTTTCTCACATAGTTACTCTCGAGACAGGGGGACGGGGTTTCAAGACGGCAAAAATTTCTAAATTTTGGGGACGCTGGGGACATATAATTAAAAATATATAAATATTTAAAATATAAAGATATAGTGACTAAATTATATAAATAAGCTGAAATAAAACCATTTGAGATTTAAATAAGGTGAAACTTGAACTCATAAACATCAACTACATTCCTAGAATCACATACAAACAGGAGATACCGTGATTTCAAAACACTCACTTTTCCAAACATGTTATAAACTTCTATTATGTTCTCCTTCAATTCTCGATAAAGAATCTTCCCAAACTATGACCTAGTGTTATGGTTCATTGTTGATAGTTGTGATCTATCGACCCTCAATTGCTCTTGTCACAACCGTCTCTACGACAAAACAGAGGATGACAAAATGTTCTCAATCGATTCTACAATCAGACTAAGACTATCAAACAATAATAGTAGGGTTTCGTGGATATATTAGCTTGATCATTACTTGCACAGGCCCATGACTTGCTTCTTCACAAGATCTTGATAGAGTCCCAATTGAAATGTTGCTCTGTTCACTTGACCGTGGTGAATTGTGAGTTATACTCCATATCGACTCTCCAAGCATGATTCTACACACCTTAATCATATTCCTCCACTCTATCTTGGTGAGAACTAAGGAGACAATTGGATTTAATGTTCACACCTCACCGTTATTTGAGCATGGATTATAACCCCATATCGAGTTCACTATTTTAAGAGAGGGATACGGGGTTTGTCACCTTTGACCGAGAAGACTCGAGAACATCTCTTTCAAGCTTATGATCTGGGGTTTCTATCGGGTCTCCACCAAGTCCATGTGTTGCCCTTATTTAACAAGTCTCTTAGCAAGTTAATAATGCCTTACTAGTCAAGAAACACAAGTAGCCACCATACAGTTCTAGAAATGCAAGAAAATGACAGTGTTTTTTAGAACAGTGGACACAGATTGAGCAAGTTAGAGATCACCAGATTAACAATCTTATCTTATTCTTCGTGGGGGACGTCCCCTCGTCCCCCCACGTCCTCAAGACGCTTTCCCATCAAGCATGCACAATGGAAAACGTGGGGGAAATGTTTCCCCCACGTCCCCACGTCCCCAGGACGTCCGGGACGTCCCAGATGTGTCAAAAATGGGGGGATGCGTCCCCACGTAACTATGGACTTTCTCATGATAAGTTTCACAACTCCGCAACTCCTCTTGGACTATGTCATAAACTATCTAGAAGGCGACTCCCTAGTGCTCATTTTTACAGAGTCTTTTTTAGAAACTTCCGCCTATGCAAGAACAAAATCCCATGTCCCCGCCTTGAAGCCATCTCTCCAACCAAACATTGCATCAAACCGACAAGGCTTACATTAAGAACTTCCATTTGGCCATTTGATTGTGGGTGATACATAGAACTAAATTGCAATTTCATGCCCAACTTCTTCCATAATGTGCACCAAAAATGACCCATGAATTTAGTGTCTTTATATGATGCAATATTGCTTGGTAATCCATGCAATCTCATAGCTTCCATAAAAATAAAGTATCCATATGCATAACATCATTGATTTTCTTGCAAAAAAATGAATCATCTTCATGAGTCTATCAACAATGACAAATATAGAATCACGACCCTTCTCTGCGTTTTGGGTAAGCCCAAAACAAAATCCATACTTAGATGCTCCCTAAATTTCTCTGGTATTGGCAATGGCTGGTATAACTTTGTGTTCGACTCTTCCCTTTCACCAATTGGAAAATTTTGCATTTTTGCACATCCGTACCTATATGTGGCCAATGCAATGTTTCACTTAGTTGCACCAAGGTCTTATCTATTCCAAATTGATCGACTAATCCTCCACAATGCTTCTTGTGGATCAATTTTTCTTTCATTGCCCTTGGGAACACACAATTGTGTACTTTTGAGCAACCCTTCTTACACAAAATATTCCAACCAAGGCATGCGATTGATGCTCTCGATTACTTCGCACATGCTCTCCACACTGTCCAAAATCTTCATCTTCTGCGTAGAGTTACTTCAAAGCCGCAAACCCTAGCACTTCTATTTGCATTTGACTCATAAAGACGTGCCTTTTGCTCAATGCATCGACAACTCTATTTGACTTCCCACTTCAATGCTTTAAGACAAATGACTTAAATCTGCAAGAATTCAACCTATTTCATGTCTTTGTGAGTCAACTTGCCTTGATTGATTATGAATCAGTAGTGCTTGATGGTCTGTGTACAACACAAACTCTTTGGGTAGCAAGTAGTGCCTCCACTTTTTCGAGCTTGTCTTATCTTGTAAAACTCCCGATCATAAATTGAATACTTCTTTCTTATGTCATTCAATTTCTCGCTAAAATATGTGATGGGTCCACTTTTTCGAGTTCATCACAACTCCAATGGCTTTTCTGCTTGCATCACAATCAACTTGAAATACTTTGCTTAAATTAGGTAAGGCCAATATTGGATGCTTTGTGACTTTCCACATTAACTTCTGCAAGCCATACTGCTCATGCGGTCCATGCAAATTCCCTCCTATCCCCGCATCACCTGTATGAGCGATGCGCGAATCAAGCTAAAGCTCCTTATGGAATTTTTGTAAAAGATTGCTAAACTGTGGAAATTTCGTGCTTCAAAACACTTTTGGCGATCACCATTCAACTATAGCTCACACCTTCCCAAGATCCATCCTTACTCCTGCTTGAGATATCAAAAATCGCAAGTACACCAACTCTTCGTACATGAAAGTGCATTTCTTCAAATTTACTAGCAGCTTCCCCTCGCGCAAATGTTTTAAAACCTTCTGCAAATGGACCAAGTGTTCTTCTAAGACTTTGTTCATGAGTCTCATGATTATTCTTGGTGTGTTGGTTAACCCAAATGGCATGACCAATTACTCATACAAATGGCATTTTGAAAGCAGTCTTCCACTCATCACCTTCTCTTATCTTGATCTTGTGATATCCATTCTTTAGATCAACCTTCGTGAAGTTTCTTGCTCTGCTCAAACAATCCATGCACAAGAATTGAAATTTGTACTTGATGGCTCTAGAATCATTGGACATCCTTCATTCACCTCCTTTTTTTGGCGCTAATATTGTATGATCGGATTGTGCGGGGCTAGAAGACTCTCTCCGATCAACCCCGTTTAAGAAAATCTTGCACTTGCCTTTTCACCTTCTCTTTCTCTATAGGTGTTAATCTATACGCGCCTTGTTTGGTAAACCAAACCCTCAAATCAGATCTATTTGACGACTTATATTGTTGATAAGTGTAAATATCCGAGAATATCCCGTGACATAATATCCACAAACTTACATATGTAATGTCCCCTTTTCCCACTTGAGAGCTACTATTTGGACTTCTTGCCATTCCTTCTCCATGGCAAAGAAGTAAAGGAGTTGGAGGAGAACATTGAGCTTCCATTTGCTTTGTTTTTTCTAATTTTTATATTTTCTTTTTAGTGTTTTCCCTCTTATAGCAGGTCGGCTGAGTTAAAGACAATTAAAGGAAGCTAATGAAGGAAAATAACATCTCTTGTGGGTCGGCCTTACCTTTTCAAGCTTTGGCGCCAATGGAGGAATATAAAAGGAGTCTTAAGACATCATTTGTGCATCTAGTTTTGGCGCATTTTCCTAATCTTGAGCATTGAGAGCTTGTTGCTCCTTGTTCTTCCACTTGAGGACGAAAACCCTCTTGTGTGGCTTCCTAGAAGGACGAAAACCCTTCATCATTGCTTGGTATTGAAGTTAAGGGCAGATTTGAGGAGAGAATATTCATTTTCAGATTGTTATTTGCTTCCTACATGTGGAGCGACCTACCTTGGTGTAGGGTTTGAGGGTTTAGTGAACATAAATTTGCATTTTCAGTTCATAATCTGATTTGGCATATTTATTAAGGCCGGAATCTGCATTTTCATGATTTTTGGGGGTTTCTAGACCCATAATTCATAATTTTGTTGTGGCTGCTCTTTGCTGGACATTTATTAATTTCCAGCAGTGTGTTGGTTCAGATTTATCATTGTTTATGGTTCTATTGGATGCATAAAAGATATCTCTAATTTGTGGCAAGTTTATTTGAAGTAAATTTGGTGTTTGGCATATATTTTATACCGCTGCTTGAAGAATTCAGTTCGCTGGTTTTAATTTCAGTCTGCTGGTTATAAAAATCAGATTTGGTTATTTGGTGATTTGTCTAATTTCCTTGGTTGTTGGTTTAATCCGTGAATGGTTAATCCAAATGGCATGGCCAATTACTCATACAAATGACATTTTGAAAGTGGTCTTCCACTCATCACCCTTTAGATCAACCTTCGTTAAGTTTCTTGCTCCACTCAAACAATCTATGCACGGTAATTGAAATTTGTACTTGATGGTAATCTTGTTGATGGATCTGAAATCATTCGACATCCTTCATTCACCTCCTCTCTTTCGCACTAATATTGTGACGTCTTGCAAGGGGGCTAGAGACTCTCGACCTTGTTTAAGAAAATCTTGCACGTGCCTTTTCTTTTTTTTCTTTTAAAAAAACATAGTCACCCATTATATTGATAAAAATATTGGATTACATACTCTATCATGCCAAGCATGGAAGCTATTAGCCATATCTCTAGCACTATAAACAAAAAGAACAATATGAATAATCATTGAGAAGAGTCAAGGTTTATGATTTTCCTGATTTCTTCTTGTATCTTAGTTGACCACCATAGGGGAGGTAGCCCATAACAGATGATGTCCTTGTTGTCAAGTGCCCAATTAGCCAATCCATCAACAACCTTATTATTCTGTCTAGGGATGTGGGTGAACTGAATCTCCTGAAGTTGATGTTGAAGCTTTCGAATTTCACACACTTCCTTGGCAATTCTCCACTGTGGCGGATTACCATTACAAGAATCCCTCAATAAGTTCATCATGATTCTGGAATCCGATTGGACTTTGATCTTTTTCCATCCTACTTTAATACCTTCCTGTATTCCTCTATGGATAGCTCTAATTTCAGCCATGTTATTTGTAGAAATGCCCAAATTTTCAGCAAGCAAAAATTGGACCTCTCCATCTCTATAGTGCCCAATAACTCCCATAGTTGCTCTGCCTGGATTGCCCCTAGAAGCTCCATCAGTATGAATTACCCCATCAAAAGCTGTTCTATCCTGACCTTGGTTAGACTGAATGACTATCTTTTCCTTTTTCTTGTGAAAACGTGGCATAGTGGCTAGCTGGGGATCCAAAGATAGTTGTTGGAAGATATGTTGCCATTCTTGAGTTGGTTGTTCAGGTATAGAAACCTTGTGTTTAAGGCTCTCACACAAGTTACTTTTAATCTTTTCCCACACATATAAAACTTCTTTGCTAGTTTGGCGAAATATTCTATAATTCCTCTCTTTCCGGGTATTCCAAAGGAGTAAAGAGATACCACTCCACACAGTTGAAACAAATTTTTCCTTGTGGGAATTGCTTTCTTCCAGGTTTCATTTATCTGTGCCAGAGAACCCAAACTATTCCATTGTATTTTAAACAACGAAGCTAGCTGTGTCCATAGAACAGAAACCCGGGGCATTGAAAGAGAAGATGGTCCAAAGTTTCCTCATCATGATAACAAAGTACACATCTAAAAGGTCCTCTGAATCCTTTTTTTTGGAGTCTGTCACCAGTTAACAATCTTCTATGCATGATAAGCCAAAGAAAGAAACTTACCTTAGACCATATCTGTGGCTGCCATATACACTGGAACAAAGATTTTTGGGGATGAATACAACTTGTAATGAGAGATACATATCCAGAAGCAACATCATATTTCCCTGAAGAACTACCTCCCCACCCAATTTCATCAGGTTCAGCTGAAAAAGAATAGATCTATCAGCCAAAATTTTAGTCAACAAGTTTAGATTCTCTTGCTCTATCCTAACTGGCCATTCCCGAGAGGTTTCCAATGAGTTTCCATACCCCAAGGCTGAGAAGAAGTCTGAATATAATGATTTAGCTTGATCCATCCTTTCTCATGCAATTGATCCTTAATAGCATGAAGGTCTGGAAAAATAGAAAGAATTGGGGAATGACCATCCCAAGAATCCATCCAGAAATTGGCAGACTGACCATTATGGATGATCCAAACAACTTACTTTTAATCAATTTTTCACCACTTTTAATGAATTTTAAAGTAGGAGAGCCATTGTTGGGAAGAGCAGTCCTGATAATTCTCTTTGGTCGACTACTTTCCGCATATTTGCCTCAAAATTAACACCCCACGATCATCCAGATGGCTTATGAGCCTCCAGTATAATTTAGCTGCCAAGGCTATATTT
Organism: Taxus wallichiana var. yunnanensis; assembly: GCA_018340775.1. Lineage (NCBI taxonomy): Eukaryota > Viridiplantae > Streptophyta > Pinopsida > Cupressales > Taxaceae > Taxus > Taxus wallichiana. Next base: position 341,244,565 of record CM031243.1, on the reverse strand, counting down.
TGTTGTGAGGATGATCGGAATCCCAAACCTCCTTGTTGTTTTGGTTTGCAAAGAGAAGACCATTTCACTAATGCCCATTTTTTCTTTTCTGAGCTCCACTCCAAAGAAATTTTTGACATGGAATCTATCTTTTTCAATATAGTAGCAGGAATATTCAAAACAGAGGCCACATAAATGGGCATAGCTTGAAGAACTGCCTTTATAAGAGTCATCCTTCCCCCAGAAGATAGCCATTTGTTTGTCCATTTTTGAATTTTCTGCTCAAACCTATCAATTAACCATTTCCATTCTTTGGGTTTATTTGGTTCTAAAGGAATACCCAAGTATTTCACCGGAAGAACTCCTTTTTGGAATTGAAGAATATGTAAGATTTGTTCTTCTTGTCTTTGAGAGCAATAGAAGAAATAAATATGGGATTTTCCTTTATTTATGCTCTGCCCTGTAGCAGAAGAAAAAGATTGAAGAGTCTTTTGAATATGTTTAGCTTCTACTATAGTGGCACTTGCTCATCATTGAAGAATCATCCACAAACTGAAGAAGAGACAAAGGCTGAAGATTTCTTGCCAATTTAACTCCCTTAATGTTCTTCTCCTGACACTCCTTACGACACATTCTACCCAGACATTCAACAAGAATGATAAACAAAAAGGAGATAAAGGGTCACCTTGTCTTATTCCCCTTGAGACTCCAAAGAAATCCGATGGAGATCCATTAACTAAAACAACAAAGGAAACAGTTGAGAGGCATGCAAAGACCCATTGAATCCAATCCATAGAAAAGCCAAACTGCTCCAAAACTTTTTTAAGGAAAGTCCAATCCACCCTATCATAGGCTTTAGTCAAATCCAGCTGATGAACATTGAAGGTTTCTTCTGAATTTCCATTGAATGTAAAATCTCCTGAGCAAGAACAATTTCATCATGAATATGTCTCCTTGGTACAAAACCACCTTGTTCAGGTGAAATAATTTTAGTAAGCAAAGGTTTCAATCTCTCTGCTATGATTTTAGTAATTATCTTATAAACCACATTACATAAAGCTATAGGGCGAAACCCAGATATATCTTCAACCTCTCTCGGCTTTCGGGATGAGAGCTATAAAGGTTTTATTCAACTCTTTCAAAATAGTTTTAGCTGTTCTCGCCTCTTCCACCACCTGTAGCAAATCAGATTTTATAATTTCCCAAAAAGATTGAAAGAATTCAATCGGAAATCCATTAGGCCCCAGGTGTTTTCCCTTTCTTCAAACTAAAGACAATCTTTCTCAACTCTTCTTATGTCAGGTTGAGTAAGCTTCTCATTATCATGCTGATTAATTTGTTTGGGAAGCAAATCAAGAAACTTCTGCTGAGCTCTCATATCTAGAGATTGTGCCGTAAATAATTCTTGGAAGTAATGACTAGCTACCTGTTTCATACCTTTCATTGAAGATTCCTTGGACCCACCTTCTTTTGACAAAGAATGAATGTAATTATGAGCTCTTCTGGATAACAAAGTCTTATGAAAAAAGAGGTATTTTTGTCCCCTTCCTTAAGCCACTGAATTCTAGATTTTTGCTTACACAATTTTTTTCACGAACTTCCCATTCATTGAGATCTTCCTTAAGGCTACACTCCTTAAAGAGATCCAAGGAACTACCTATCGTACGATGGATCTCATTTATCCTTTCCAATTCTCTACATATTTTCTCTTTTTCTTTAGCGATATCTCCAAAACCTGTCTAGTTCCATTTCTTGAGTTGGACCTTGAGATATTTCAGCTTTTTGACAAATTTAAACATATTTGTTCCATGCCGAGGATTTCCTTCCACCCACCATTTCTTAACAAGGTCATGGATAGACACATGCCGAAGCCACATTAACTGGAATCTGAAAGGAGTTTTGACATGAAGAGTTTTCCCAATTTGCAAACAAACTGGCCAATGATCAAAGCCTTTTCACCTTCTCTTTCTCCACAGTGTTAATCTATATGCGGCCTTGTTTGGTAAACTAGACCCTCAAATCAGATCTATTTGACGACTTATACTTGTGGATAAGTGGTAAATATCCGAAATATCCCGTGACATGATATCCACAAACTCACCTAGCATCTCCTTCACTTCATGCAAAATATCTTTTTGTGCATGCCTTGGAATGAACGCATAAAACATTCACCATCCCCTTTCACTCCACTTAGGAATTCCTTGCCTGAAATCAACAATATTTGTAGACTTTTTCCACTTTTACACGTGCATCCTTCAAAGGATTTAATCTGTTCTTCTGTTTGTCCTTCGTCAAGATATAATTATTTGCATGGCCATAATGTTGTGCTCTTTTGTCAAACTACCAAGGTTGATAGTAACACATGGCATACCTCCATGGGCATTTTATCGCACATGACTTCATCTTCATATGCACCAATCTTTATGTGCACATTACATTGCTCCTTCACAAGCAACTCATGTCCTTTCAATAGCGAGGACACCTTATACAGATTTAGGTGCGTGATTCTCTTCAGACCAAGCTTTTCAACCATCTCGTTAGAAACAAGATTATAAATGCTACCACTATCAACAATGACCTTGTAGCACTTACATCTAGACTTGCAAATGGTTTTGATTAGATTCTTTCTTTGTGCGTGTGCATACTCCATTTTCTCTACTTTTAGCAATGCTCCTTTCATCATGAAAGCTTCTCCACACTCCGATTCTTTTGCGCAACAGTTTGACGCAATACTCTCCGCTTTTGCATTCTCCGCAACATGGTTTCTAGCATCATTCCTTCCAGTTGTGGCATTAGAGCAGCTCCAAGCCCATTCCAACGATAATGCTAGTCACATGGACATTGGGCTCAGTATTTTCCATGCCCTTAGCCTATTGGTTGTATTGGGATATGTGTGGCTGACCTATGACTCACATAACCTTTGTCTTAGTCATTTGATTATCTTTGGATTGCATATTGATAGGAGTGTCGGCCTAATTGAACTATGGAGTCCCCATAGCCTAAATATGGTGTGTGTGTGTGTGTGTGTGTATAGATAGATAGGAGGTAGTGTTTAAGTATTGTCCCATTGGGTCATGATATCACGAATTATGTTATTATTATGAGGATTGTGGAGGTTGCCCCCTTGAAGTGGATCAATCATATATTTCATTATTCTGCTCTTATTTCATGCATGTTGGGTGGCGCTTTTCTATTCTACTCTATTGCGCTCTTATTTGTGAGTTACTGTTGGTAATCTATTCATGCCATCTATTGAATTGCGATCTATTGTTGTGAATCTACTCTAGCAATATAGTCAATTCATTACAAGTCGTATCAGAGCTTTGATTTGGGCAAAATTTTTGCAGGGTATTGTGGCTTCGGAGAGGAGTGAAAATCAATATCTTGGGTAAAACAATTCTTTTTTGCAATTTATTTTTCTGCTTTATTAGATCTGTTTCTGTTCAGTGGGGCATTTATGTTGCTCTGCTTGTTGGATGTGGATTATAGGTCAAAATCCAAGACTTTTATTTAGGGTGAATTCAGGGTTTTTGTCTGCACTAGGTAGTTCAGAGTAGTCTTAAATAGGGTTTTACACCCTTGCACAATATAGAAATTGTTGCATTTGTCTATGCGAGGTGATCTCAACGCTAAAGATCTTTGGTAGCCTTAAGTTTTGTAATTTTTCAGGTTTTCACGGCCCTTTCACCCTTGCACAACATAACAATTGTTGATTTGTCTTGATGAGGGGATCACATTGGCGTGGGTGTTCGGCTGCCCAATTATTTGACTGGGCAAGCCAAATCATGTCAAGTGGTTCTACCAGAAGTAAGGGCAAGAATACGGTCACATTGGGGAGGATGCCTAAGAAAGAAGATACAGATTCAGAGATGGGATATGGCAGGACTTGTGAAGATATTGCAGCTAATTTGCAGGAGTGATTGAACAAGCGCGAAGTAGTTTATCAATAACTAATCTGCAAGCATTGGAGGGCAATATGCCTTCAAAGGAGGATATCACAGAAATGACAGCAGCAATAACTATGATGGCTACCTAGGATAAACTGGAGGAGATGGCTATGAAAGAGAATAGAGATTGGCTCAAAGGTTGCATGGAAACCAACTTTGTAAGTTTTGCCAATCTCACATTTGTCAAAAATTTGGTTGAATTTCAGAAGTCGGTTCAGCAGTCTAAGACACCGGAAACAAGTGATTCTACCACTCTAAATGGATCCCTGGAACAACCCATTCTGGATTTAAATACATGGCCTCATCATTCCAAGACAAATACTGATTCAGGCTCTCAACATGTTATGCCAAAGCTGGACATGTGTAAGTTTGATGGCAAAGACCTACTCAACTGGATCATCCAAATGGAGCATTTTTTGATCAACATTAGATTCCATGATGTCCAAAGGTTACAATGCCATCCTTATATTTGGAGCTGGACCAATTCATTTGGTATCGCTAGCTTTGTGATCAATAGAAAAAGAACTGGAGGGTCACATGTTCTTTTTATACAAAAGAGGTGACTGCACACTATGGGCGCAATTTGGTAGATAACTACTTCAGCCAATTGGTCAAGGATCATACTCAAGAATTTCAGACCCTATCCTTGAGAGTAAAGCATGTTATGAAGAATGTGAAAGACTTGTTTTTAGGTGGATTGAAGGACCACATTCAACATGAGGTACCCTTATTTAATTTAGCTTGTTTATGCGAGTCTATTAACAGGGCACAAAGAGTAGAGGAAAAGGTATTGCTTACTTGGAGACAATCACTCACCAAGATCAAAGATTGGAGCATGTTGACATAGTCCTTTCCTCGACGCACCGGATTAATGCCTCAACAAATTGAAGAAAAAAGGGAAAAAGGATTATGTTTTATTGTAATATAGCAAATATAATAGAGGACATTAATGTGCAAAGAAGAAACTATTCTACATTGAAGGGGCAACATAAGAGGAAGAAGAAGAAGAAATTGAAGTCAAAGATGAACTACGAGAAGCACCGGAGGATCCACAACTGTCCATCTCTTGCCATGCGATGATCAAGGATTAATGCCTCCCAAACCCTCAAGCTTGTGGGATTATCACGAAACAAAGAGTAATAATTCTAGTTGATTTGGGATGCACTCACAATTTCGTTAACAAGTTGGCCATGCAATTGAATTGCTTTACTTTCCCGCTTCACAATTTCAAGTCATGATTGCTGATGGCTGTATAGTTAGTTTTTAAGGAAAACGCCACACTATCAAGCTAGCAATGTGAAACTACCTTTTGAACGGTCCCATGTTTGCCATTCCCATGGGTGGAGCGGATATATTTTGGGAGTCCAATGGCTTGCTACTTTGGAGGCAATAGAGATGAACATCTAGGAATTTTCACGAGCTACTTTGGAGGCAAGACATTTGAATTTTGGGGATTGAACAAAAGGCTCTACGTGGCAAGTTTTCATCAAATGCTACTTGAGGGATCTGTTGATTTGTGGCACATTATTTTTCTTTGAAGCTCAATAATTATGGGCAATGCCTTAAGGTTTTGAAGGCATCACCGAGAAACATTCTGTACTATTTGGAAATTTGTTGAAAGAACTTCCATTCAAAGAGTTATGACCATGCCATTCAATTGGTACAAGGAGCCAACCATCCAATATCGGACCTTATAGGTATTTCAGTGAATGGTATAGGTTTTGATGCCAGAAACAAATTTGATTTCGAAACGCTCATTTTCAAGCATCTTATAGGTTATTTTTGCTTCAAGCTCAATAATTATAGAAAATGCCTTAAAAGCATCACCGAGAAACATTCAAATGCCATTTAATCCAATATCGAACCTAAACCTAATCGTACCGTCTGCCACGTTTCCAACGTATTTTCAAATTTTAAAGCCCAAAAACTTTTTAAAAAATAAAAAATAAATGCATTTAATGAACCTAAACCTAATCTACCTACCTAGACTTGCTAAAGACACTTCCTAAAAGCTATATAATGACATCTTGGGTCCATTCTAAATCACACTCTCATTTTCTCTTGCTAAATTCAGTTTTCACTAAACTAACATTTAGCATTGTGAAGAGCAAAGAGACATCAAGGAGCAACTTGAAGGAAGAGTTTAGAAGGTGCTACTAAGAGCTAAGAGCATCAAGGAGGAATTTCAAAGCAGATTTGGAAGCTTCAAGGAGGAAAAACCAGGTATTTTTCAAGTTTTTTTTTTTTTAAAAAAAATGTTAATGTGATCAATGATCACGAATGATGTGTGCATAATGCACACATCATTCATGATCATTGATCATGATATCAATATGTAGATTTAATGTAGTAATTTTTAAACTCTATGCTTAAAAAAATGTAACATTTCCTTTGCGGTTTTTAAATAAAAATCATATATTGTTTTTTTAAATTATAAATATCATCCAAACTCTGTGTATGCTCTCACCTCGCACCTATACGGTGAACTTGGTGATCAAAAGCAAAATAGGATGCGTAGGGTTTTTTTTTTTATTTTAAGAGTTTTTTTGTATTTTTAAATTAAAAAATCCGAACTCTGTGTATGCTCTCACCTCGTGCCTATACGGTGAACTTGGTGATCAAAAGCAGAATAAGATACATAGGGTTTAATAATTTAATTCTTTTTCCTATTTTTTAAAACTAAAAAATCCGAAATCTGTGTATGCTCTCACCTTGCGCCTAAACGGTGAACTTGGTGATCAAAAGCAGAATGGGATATGTAGGGTGTAGTAACTGTAGTTATATTTAATATTTATTGTTATCTAAGTTTATGTTTTTATTTTAAATATTTTTCAATGTAGGTTTGATTATTTGAGATAAATGGCATCGATTCGACTTCGGTGGGAGGGCATGGGGAAGGAAGCCAAGGTGGGGGTGTGAAACCAAGTGGGGGTGTGTGTGGATCTTAGAGCTCCTCTTTGGAGACATGTGCAAGTGTTGGAGAACCTTGCTGGCGGTGGCTCTTGTGTTTGGATATGCAATCATTGCAATATTGAATTCAAAGCCTCATATACCCGACTCAAAGCTCATTTAATGGGGCAATCAAGAACGGGGATTAAAAAATGTTCCCGAAGGTTGAAAGGAAACATATTTTGGCATATATAAAAGAGCAAGAGGAGGCTGATTTGTAAGCTTCAAAAGCTAGATTTAAAACCGCTCCTTTGTAAAATAAGGGTTCACAAAATCCACCCACCTCATCAAACCATCATTTTATTCAAATTGAAGTTGAAACTCCCATAGAGGAAGAGAGCTTGTCACGAAAGAGAACCTTCAAAGGTCCATTAGAGAAAGCATTTGCAAATGAGAAGAGGGAAGTAGTGATGAGTTGAGTTGATTGCTTGATGTGTTTATGCATGTGGGTTGCCTTTCAATGTGTTGCGGTCACCATATTGGCAACAAATGGTGAGAGAAATTAATGAGGCACCACAAGGGTATAAAAGCCCTAGTTATGAGAAGGTGAGAACATCATTGTTGGTGAAAGAAGTGGCCCATGTACATACTTCTTTGCAGCCAATTAGGGATTCATGGAAGGAATCAGGGGTATCTATCATTTCAGATGGATGGAAAGATGCCCGAAATAGACCCCTAATCAACATTGTTGCAGTGTGCCCTAAAGGGGCAATGTTCTTAAGGGCTATTGATTGTGAGGGTGAAGTGAAAGATGCTCAATTTATTGCTAATATTTTGATTGAGGCTATTGAGTCAGTGGGCCCTCAAAACGTTGTCCAAGTCATCACGGACAATGCCAAAAATTGTAGAGTGAGCAGGGCTGATTGTTGAAGGGAGATATGAGCACATTTTTTGGACACCTTGTGCAGTACACTCCTTGAATTTGATGCTACAGAAAAGATTGGCAAAATACCATGGATAGAGGAAGTGTATACAGAGGTAAATGAGATTCAAATGTTTGTCACAAATCATCATATGTCCCAGGCTATCTTTAGGAGGTTCTCAAAGTTGGAGTTGCTGAAGGTAACAAATTGTTTTCTTTAGTTTTTAATTTTTATTTGCTAACTTTCTATGAAATATCAAATTATCAATTGAATTTCTTTTAAATTTAATTTTATATTTTATTAACTTGTTTTAATTTATTTTAATAGGTTGTTGAAACAAGATTTGCCTCTCACACGCTCGTCTTGAGACGACTTGTGAAGGTAAGACAAGCCTTGAGGCTTATGGTGATTGATGATGTTTGGTCCGTGTGGAGACAAGCAAACACAGAAACAAGCCATCAAAATAAAAACATTGATACTTGATGATGATTGGTGGGAAAAGGTTGCATACTTGCTCAGTTTTATTGAGCCTATTTTATCTATGATTAGATATGCAGATACAGATGATGCTTGCATAGGGGAGATCTATGATGGCATTGACTCTATGCTTGAAAAAATTAGAGACATCATACAAAAAAAAGCAAGATCCTGAAGAAAAATTCTACATTGAAGTCAAGACTGTGATCATGAGAAGGTGGAATAAAATGACCACCCCATTGCATCTTCTAGCCTATGCCCTGAATCCCAAATATTATAGCAGTGAAATACTTGGGCTACCTGGTAGGCAAGCACCATACAATGACCATGAAGTTGCAACTAGAACTAAGGCAACATTCTAGAGGCTTTTTCCTGATCCAGTTGTAGCTACTGCGGTCCGCTATGAAATGGCATGCTTTGTCTCTTCATCTAATAGTAGCATGAGTGAAGTAGATGCATTAAGTGACAAGTACAACCTAAAGCCATTCATGTGGTGGTATGTACATGGCCATGATTGCAGGCACCTACGAACTATTGCCATTAAAGTCCTCTCATAGGTATAAAATATTAAAATGAAATCAAAAGTTTGTTTATTAATTAAAAATTAAAAATTTATGTTCTTACTTCTTAGTAAATTAATTTTATTACTAATTGAAAATTTCTAACTTTTTTTTCAGTAGCAAGGTGGCTAGCAATTCTTCAAAGAGAGCGGAATTGGAGTACATATAGCTTCATCCACTCAGCCAAACGGAACAAGTTAGGATCCAAGAAGGCTGAGGATTTAGTGTATGTACACTTCCAATTTGCACATCCTCTCACACAAGACTGAAGGCTATATTAGAGGTCCCAACAAACTTTGGGATATTGATCTTGAGAGTAGTGACTTTGATGCTTCTGCGGCTACTCTTAGCCAACTTTCACTGCTTGGTATTGATGAAGAAGAATCGGGATCCACTGCACAAGGGATGGAAAGTGGAGCTAGTGGGAGTGGAGCTGCCAGTTGTGTTCATGGAGATGATTATGAGGAAAATCTGGATGATATATTCTAGAATCTAGAATCTAGATTATTATCATGTATATGTGAATCATTGAAATTGTAACCATGTTGAATGATGAGTCATGACTCTTTAGAAGTTCAAATTTCAAAGAATACAAAATATTTTGAGTGCTTTATCAATTATCTCTTATGGTCTACAATTATAAAATGAGTATCATGCATATATATATATATTTTATTTTATTATAATATATTACGACGTTTCCGGTAATGTTTTGTATCAAGGTTTTTTGAAAATTGCCATTTCCGCGTTTACGTATCCGTTTCCGTTTCCTTTTGCTGGCAACCTAGGGTATAGGAGATGTTGGAAGCATGCATTATTCAACATAGTTAAAGTTCTGTTTCTTCTTCAATGGTGATGGTGCATAATAAGGATGACAGTTGGCATACGTTCCCGAGACTACATAGTGTTAAACAAGTTCACTGCAGAGATAAGCTTCTTGTTCCTGTAATTGATGATCTGTTAGATGATTAACATGGAGCTATTTTTATTCTTTTAATTTACAAAACTAGATCTTAGATTTGGATATCATCAAATCAGAATCATAGAGAAGAGGATATCCCCAAAACATCATATGAACACATGAGGGTCATTATGAGTTTCTTGTTAAGCCTTTTAGACTTTAGTCTTACAAATGCCCCTTCTACATTTCAAAGTTTGACGAATTCCATATTCAAGCCATTTTTGAGAAAGTTTGTCTTGGTGTTCTTTAAGGACATCCCGATGTACAACAAAACTTGGGGAGACTATCTATATCATGTGGAACCATTTTTATAAACTCTCAAGCAGCATCAACTTTATGTGAAGCCTTTTAAGTATGCTTTTGGAGTCAAAGAGGTGGAGTACTTGGGTCACATTGCCTCTTAGGATGGACTCAAGGTGGATCTAACAACATCAAGGTCATGGTTAAGTGGAAAGTGCCTAAAACTATCAAAAACCTAAGAAGATTCTTAGGACTTACAAGATAATACGACAAATTTGTCAAAAATTATTTATGTATAGCATAACCTCTCATAGCGCTATTGAAAAAGATTACCTTTCAATGGGGTTAGGCAGAAACCAAAGCATTTGAAGGAGGCCTTGTGTACCGCTCCAGTTCTGGCCACTTAAGATTTCTCCAAAACTTTCATTGTGGAGTGTGATGCTTTGAGGTATGGTATGGGTGCAATTCTCATGTAAAAGGAATGCCCATTGCTTTTGAAAGTTGCCAACTTAAAGGTAATTTTTTACTGAAGCCCATTTATGAGAAGGAATTGTTGACTATTCTTCACTTGGTGAAGAAATGGAGGCCTTATTTAATGGAAAGACACTTTAAGGTAAAGGCTAATCATGACAGTTTGAAATGCTTCTTAAAACAAATTTTGTTATCAGAAGAGCGGCAAAAGGGTTACTAAAATGTTGGGGCATGACGTCAAGAGTATCTACAAAAAAGGGAAAGAAAATGTAGTGGCAGATGCACTATGCTGGAGTGATGAACACTAAAAGGCATTTTTGTGTGCCATTCCCATACTGCAGGCGAATTAAGTGGATGAGCCAAGATTAAAATGGTAGCATGTTACAAATACATGGATTCTCATTCAATAACTTCAGCAGGATCCAATAACATCGGATCCATTTGTGTGGCACCATGACTCCCTTTGATACATGGATAGGCTATACCTTTGCAAACACTCGAGCCTCAAACATAAGGTTCTAGAGGAGCTCTGTGCTTCACTGGTTGGGAGACATTTAGGATTCCTGAAGGATTTTCATAAGATCAAGCAGGATTTTTTTGAAAGGGATCATCTTGCAGGGAACAAAACTGAATTAAACAAGAAGCTGACCAGCACTGGAGTGAAAGACATTTTGTGGTTGGAGAATGGGTTTTCTGAGGTCACAGCTGTATAAGCAAATGTCCTTGAAGCAACAAAAGAAAGATAACAAACTGACGCCCAAGTATTATGGTCCTTACCAGATAATGCAGAAGATTGGTAGTGTGACATACATATTGAAGTTATCTCCATCTACAAAAATCCATCCAGCTTTTCATTTTACTTGTTTGAAGAAAATCATTGGCCAGAAGATTCCAGCTTAAAGCCTTAAACAATGTTACCTGAGCACGATAAAGAGGGAAGAATTATCCCGGAACCTGAAATGATTCTGTAGGCATACATGAAAAGGCTGCAAACTAGGATGATCTTGGAGTATCTTATCAACTGGAAGGACCTGCCCATAGAAGACACGACATGGGAACATGAAGAATTTATACAGAAGCAACCAAAATTGGTGAGGTTGAGGACAATGGGTGTTTGAAGGGGGAGGGATGCTACACCCTTAGCCTATTGGTTGTATTGTTATATCTGTGTCTGACCTATGGCGCTCATAACCTTTGAAAGTGAGGAAAGTGGTTCCAGTCACAAAACAGAGAAAAATGGTTTCAATCATTTAACATGACGGAAACAGGGTGTTCCTTGTCTCATGATGAAATTGCCAGTTATTGTAGGTGGCCATTGCAAAACCGATGGTTTGTGTAACAGGTGGTTACGTAACTGCGAGTCTGCGTTAAGTGGTAGTTTCATCTGCTGCTAACACCCACACAAAGCAATGACCAAAATGATGAATTTTTAAAGGAGTGTTTTCAAGGAGCGTGGAGTTTCAAGAGATACTCCAGGAGTCTGAAAGAAGTCAAAAGCATCAGTTGGAGATAGAGAGGAGAGGAATTTAGTGGAATTGAATGCTTGCAAGGAAGAAACTGGTTTAGAGAGCAGAGGTGTGAGGAGTGAGGTTCAGTCCAAACCATGACTGAGTTGTATAATTCTTCTTCATGTTTTTAATGCAAAAGTAAAATAGAGTATGTGCATGTGACTCTATGAATCTGTATTTCGTCATCTATATTGAATTAAAGTGTGATTTCAGTCTCTTGTTTTGATGTGTACACATGTGTGGAGCTCATAGCTGAGCGAGTTGATCCATGGCTGTAAGGAACGGGTTATTGTTCAATTGACACACCATTCTCGACTGCATCAGTTTGCATTAGAGTTGGTTTGGAATCCAGTTCATGAGATTGTGCCTTGCCTACATAGGATTGTAATTTGAGGGATTACGATATTAAGTTGTGACTGACAAAGAGTGTGAAGATGTCTTCGACAAAGGAAGTTGCTAGCATGACCGGTAGAATAGACGAAATAGCTGGAATGCTAAGAGTGATGGAAGCAAGACTGAATGTTGTGGAAGTAGACAAAAGAAGAGGGTTTGCACCAAGAGATGATGTAAGTGATGAAGAATAAGAAGAGCTAAGAGTAGAGGATAGAGAACCAAAGCAAGAATACGAGGAGCGGTTGGATGCAGTAGAAGATAGGCTTGTTAAAGTTATCTCAAGGATCGGTAGAGGAACCAAGATGGAAGTTCCTAGCTTCTTAGGAACTTTGAATCCTGAAAAGTTGATAGATTGGCTCACAAAGATTGAAGAGTACTTCGAGTTTGATGATGTGGAGGACCCAATGAGAGTGAAAGTGGCTTAGACCTAGTTGAAAGGTCATGCAACCCTGTGGTGGAAGGATGTACAAATTGAAAGAAATAGAATGGGTAAAGAAAAGATTACTCTATGCGATAGAATGGTTGCCAAATTGAAGGGCAAGTTTCTACCTACAAATTATCACATGGACTTGCTGAAAAAGTTGCAAAACTTGAGGGAGCCAGTGTGAAGGATTACACCGAGGAGTTCTACAAGATAACTATATAAGGTTGATCAAGAGAAGGTTGCAAGATACATAAATGGGCTGAGAATTAACATACAAGATGAGCTAAGCATGGTCAGATTGCACATTGTGGAAGAGGCTTACCAATTTGCATTGAGAGATAAAAAAAAGTTGTCAAGGAGACAGCAAAAGATGCAAGAGGAAGAGTTAGATTTTCAAGGTCAAGAGGCCAAACAAGTGCTTGAAGAGGACAACATATGCATGTTAGAGAAGCTAGCACTTCCCACAACTACAATCATGCATCAAGAGAAGATCTAAATGAAGAAGATAATATGTTAGAGGTCACTGAGCTTATGAGTGCTCACAAGCACAAAATGACAGTAGTAAGAGAAACCATGCCAACACTCATATTGTGCAAGCAGATGAAGAGTCTGTTGCATTACCGATCATGTAGATTAATGAGAATATGTAGAAGTTCTCATTATTAAGAGAGTGTTGCCAAAACCCGAAAGAAGGTTGATGAACTGGTGCAAAGGAAGAGTTTTTCCTAAACCATTTGCAAATTTGGAGGTAAGTGCTGCAAAGTTAGTGTTGATAGTGGTAGTACAGATAATTTGGTGTCAAATGAGATGGTAGAGAAGCTTGGGTTGAAGAGGATCACACACTCAAATTTGGACAAGATATCTTGGTTGCATGGGTGAAAAATGTTTTGTTAATTTTTAGATTGGATCTTATAGAGATGAAGTCTTATGTGATATCATGCCATATGGATATGTGTCATGTGTTGTTGGGTAGACCATGGCAATTTGATAGAGAGGCATACATTTTTTAGTAGAATGGAAAGAAGCACACATCAAACCCATTGAAGGATAAAGGGGAAGAAGTGAACAATAGTCATAAAGTGTTAAATCATTTACATAAAACAATTCTTGAAAGAGGTACAAAGGAGAAAACATGTTTTGCTTTCATTCCCAAACCCATGCAAGTTGGGACAATGAATAAGGCAAGTGATTTTCCAAGAGAAGTGGGGAATGTCTTGGATGTGTATGTGGAGATTGATTCCAATGATTTTCTAGATGGTTTGCCACCCATGAGGCACATTAGCCATCATGGATTTGATTCATGGGTCGAGTTTGCCACTCAAGGCAGTCCATAGACTAACACCCACAGAGCATGCAAAAGTGAATATGCATGTACAATAGTTGTTGGAAAGAGGTTTGATAAATGAAATATTGGGCTCTTGTGCAGTTCCAATAGTGTTAACACCCAAGAAAGATAGGGAATGACATATGTGCTCTGATTCTAGGGCTATCAACAAGATAACAATCAAGTACAAAATTTCAGTTGCCTCAAATGGATGGCGTGATGGATTGTTTGAGTGGAGCCATTTACTTCTCAAAGAGTGGGTATCATCAAAACAAAACTAGGGAAGGAGATGAATGGAAGACTGCATACAAGACAAAAGAAGGTTTGTACAAGTGGATAGTCATGCCATTTGGTTTGACTAATGCACCAAGCACATTCACGAGACTCATGAATGAAGTGAAGCCATATCTCAATAAGTTTTTCATTGTTTATTTGGATGACATTCTGATTTTTAGTAAAGCTAGAGAGGATTTATTTAATGGATTTAAGGAAAGTGTTCCAAAGGTTGAGAGAAGAAAAACTGCTGTCAAGTTGAGGCAGTGCATTTTATTAAGACTGAGTTGGTTTACCTTAGTTTTGTGATCTCCAAGGATAGATCGAGGATGGATATGGAAAATGTGAGAGCCATTGTGGAGTGACCAGCACCGGAAAGTATGTTTGAAGCTAGAAGTTTTCATGGATTAGCTAGCTTGTACTGGAAGTTCATTAGAAACTTCAACAGGATATATGCACTTATCACCGAAACAATGAGGGGTGATAGAAAGGAATTCAAATGGACAATTGCAGCTGATAATAGTTTTGAGCTGTTGAAAAAGTCACTGAACAACCCATATTAGCATTTCTGAGTTTCAACAAGGTATTCCAAATTGATTTTCATACTAGAGGGACAGCTGTAGATGCTGTTATTTGTCAAAAGGAAATCCCATTGCATAATTCAGCGAAAAGATGAATGATGCTAAGAAGAAATATTTAGTTTATGGCCAAGAGTTTTATGCAATTATGCAAACACTCGAGAAGTGGAGACACCACTTGTAAGTTTGTTCTATGCATGGATCATCAAACACTGCAGTCTATAAACAGTCAAGGTAACTTGAACCAAAAGCACATGAAGTGGGCTGAATTTCTACAAAGCTATACTTTTGTTTTGAAGCATATAAGTGGCAAGTCAAATAGAGTTGTAGATGTCTCTTGTCCATTGAGATAAGGGTAGAGGAGATCGGATTTGACTCCATGAGAGATTTTGTGAATAAGATTTGAATTTTGGAGATGCATGGATAGCATGCAGGATCCAATGACCATAGATAGAACTCCATGGTTGTATTTCTTTTTATAGGATGGATTACTATTTAGGGGACAACATTTGTGCATACCACAAGGATCAATGCGGGAGAATTGATAAAGGAGAAACGTAGTGGAAGATTGGCTTGACACTTTGGCTTAGATATGACATTGGCATAGTTGAATGAGAGGTACTTGTAACATCCCGACTTAATACATTCGTTGAATTAGTAAGATTGTTATTACTTGACTAAGATAAGGAATGATTGTTTTATCTGGTTCCGTTGATATTTGTCAAATAACGAAGTGTTTGTTGATAATGTAATAAGTTAATAACATATACACACACACATACATTAAATGAGGATCTAAGAATTAATATATATATATATATATATTGTATACATATATATTAATATAGATATACATATGTTTTGCTTCTTTATTGGTCAATAGACCACCAAGGCATAAGCTTTGTTTGATGGAGTTAAGTTGGTTCATGGTATTGTAATGCCCACCATGCATGTTTATTGATTTTGTAGAGTTTTAAATAAACTTAAGTTTTAACTTAAGTTACTTGGGAAATGTGGAACGAGTTTTATGGTTTTGGGTTGGTTGAAGCCACGATGTGGCATGGGCAATTAAGAGGAATTTAATGTTGGTCAGGCTCCTTGGGAACTGTTAGCTTCTTGGAGAAGCTAAGGCATGCAAGTATACGCATTGTTTCATTTTTCATTTGTTTGTTTTGAGTCATGCATGGAGTGTGCATGAGGTTTTGATGGAAATCGGTTTTGAGTATGTGCATGGCAAATTTAATACTTGCTATCTCCAGTTATCATGGCGTTTTTGTTATTTAAATATGTTGTTGAAATATTTGATAGTGTTTGGAAGCATTCGACTTGGAAGGTTTCGAGAGAAGATTGGAAGAAAAATACGGGCATGGGTTTTATAATTTATTCTCTTGCTCTTGTTGTGATGTTAATGATATACAAATTAAGATTTGCGGCCGATGATTTTAGGAATCTAGAAAAAAATAAAAAAGGGTTTGATATAGCTCTTTTTCGAGCATTGTTGCTTTTATTTTACATATGGTTTTTGGGTTTTTCATGGTTGTGTGAGAACATGCATTTGTATACGTTTTGATCTTAATATGAAACTTGAGAAATGAATAAGGAATCAATGGAAGGTGTTTTGGGTTTTGGGATCATTATTGTTTGAATTTGAATACGTTTTTGGGATCATTGTTGTTGAAAACTGTATACGTTTTTGGGAAGCATTGTTTGGGAAATCTGGTAGATGAACTTGTTGGTTTATTATGAGAGATCTAGGTAAATAGATTAAGGAGATAGTTGTGGAATAAAAATGATTTGATAGTTATTGCTCTTTTGAAGCATGAACATTATCATTTCTTCTTTGAACTCGTTTTAAAATTTGGTTATTAAGAGGAAATTGGAAATGACCGCGTTTTGGATTTTTATCTGTAAAAGGAAATCTGTATTCAGTTTTGGTTTTGGAATTAATAAATGAGATTTGGTATCTGCATGTATTTTGAGTATTTGGGTCTAGACAAATGTTAGAAAGACAGGTACAGTTCTTATAGGGCTTTTGCTATTTTCATTTGGTTTCAACTCATTTTTGAGCTTTGCTGAAATCATTGTTTTATAAGCTCTTGTAGAGCATGGATGTTATAAAATTATCTCTGAATACGTTATGCTTCTAGTTATTATATGAAAATATGGAAAGGAAACATGTTTTGATTTTTGGGTAATTATTAGGAACCTGAAAATGAATACGTTTTGGGGATTCGTTTATTTGATGAAATCTAGGCAAGGAAACAAGAATGATAAAGCTCTCTTTTTTTAGTACTATTGTTGTCGTTCTCTCTCTGCACGCGTTTTTGGATTTGGGTGACTATGTGGAATTTGGAAATGAATACGCGTGTTTGGTTTATTTGATAAATCTAGAAAATACAATGGGAGATTGTAGGAAGAGAAAATAAATTGGTTAAGTTTAAAAGCTCTTTCTAGAGCACTGTTGTTTTAATTAGATTTTATAACTCCTTTTTGGAGCATGGTTGTTATCACTCCTTTGAATTCTCTTCTGATTTGGATTATTATTAGATTTGGAAAATTATTAAAGGGTTGAGTGGAAAAAAACAAACGTGTTTTATTTATAGCTCTTCTTGAACTTTTCTGATATAATTTGTTTATTAGCTCTTTTTAGAGTATCGTTGTTTCATTCTCTTGTCTTGCTATGAATAAATGTTATTCTCCATTCACAGTGTCAGTTTTAATCTAGCTGTAATTTTTTTGGGAGAACGGGAAACTTGAAAGCATAAAGGTTGGGTAAATGATAATTGACTTACGATTTAGTTGATTGTTGTTTTCAAATATGAATAAAGGAATTTTTGGGACAACATTCAACTTCTTTGATCTTAATAGTAATGAAGGAAATGACCTTTTCATTCAGCATTTATATGATATCCGCTTGGACAGTTTCCAGATATTGTTGTTATTAGATATGTGCAATGGCTTGATCTTGTGATAGTTGAGCATGACTATTTGAAGTTAGTTGGAAATCATTGTGAGTTATTACATTGTAAATACTGATTGGTGATGTAGTATATGTTCCATTCTCATCTAAATGTCTAATTTATAATAGGCTGATTGCATACAGTGATAGTGAACATATTGTTTTTATAATTATGAAGTTCATTATTACTTGTTAATGAGATAGGTCTCTTAATGTAAACTAGGGAGTTTATGATTATAACTTACTGGTTAAGAGTGATCTTAGCCATATCTTATTAAGTTATTTCATTATAATCACAACATAGATTAAGAGTATGCGAGACTCATGCCAGTTCATATGAACTAACCCATATCCATCTCTCTCCTACAGTTTTGCGGAAAGGCCGACATACTTGAAGTGACTGTTTGGATTTGATTTGTGATTTTTGTGTCTTAAGTTATTGTGCTATAAATCTGAAAAAGATTATTGTAATCAATTGATAATGCGATTGAAATGTCATCGCATCTTATAAAGGGCATTATGGCCCAATGTATTATTCTTGCTTATTGATGTAAATCATTATTAATGAAGATTAAGGTTTATCCTTATTTGAAATCAGATTATGTGACTTATCTGGTTTATGACTTATCTTGTTTGAATTGAAAATATGGATATACTGCTTATACAACTGATTTAATAAGTAAGCTGATTGTATTTAAGTCATGTGATTAATTTGATTGCATAAATTCAGATTGAGTAATCAAAGCAAATTGAATAATGACATATAAACGAAAAGGATAACAAAAAAACGAAATAAAGATATTGTTGTACCTTATGGTATTAAATGGACTAATCTTGACAAGCAATGTATTTAAATGGTTAGATAGGGAAACAAATGATGAACCTACACCTAACAACAAATACTAAGTTGTGAAAGTACAATAAGAGGAACTAAAAAAGTTAGTAACTCGTTGAGTTACTATGACCCTCTTATGAGAATCTATTAAATATCGTGAAACAATACTTTTTAACGTGTCGTTAAGAAAGACTTAGTTACTTTATCTAAGGTAACCTATGAATATAAGAAGTGTGGGTATAATGTCCCTTCGTCTTCTTGCTAGTATCTTGCTTTGTACCAACTTAGGATGGCTATGGGAAGGGTAGTGAGGATGTAATGATGGTAATCATTACGTGGTCCCTATCTTTCCCATAGGGATCTGAGATGGTACGAATGGAAATCTTATCGTTTAGGGAAATAAGCCAACAATGGTCTCTCCCTCTTAAATAAATCCCATTCTCAACAACAATGAATCCAGATAATTATATTGAGATGGTTGTGTGGTGACGGAAGACAAGTTTCGTAGGCTAGTGTGCAGTCTCGAAACTAAGCTTGCAAAGCAATGCTTGAAAACTTTGGCCAAAGTAATGTAATAGTGACTACATTGTTTGTTCACCAATCCCCTAAATCAACAATGTCGAATCTTTGGATGGAAGTTGCATAAATATCTTCCAGGTAGGCACTAAGGAGATGCACATGTTTCTCATAACCTGTAAAAGGTTTAACCAAGTATACATAGTATACACACTCGAGATAGAGTGACTTAAGGGAGATTGTGGAGATCTGGATATACCCTTACAACTGCACATGGTTATTGTATGTTATCAGATGGATTATGAATATTTAATAATGTTGGATTATTTAGCAAAGCTAAATAATAATGTTAATCATTAATAACATTAATTGTACATTAAGGGTATGTTTTTCTCTTTTTAAATTCCTCTTAATTTGGATGATCATAACATGGGTGTTATAGTACCATTGGCCTAAAATGAGTACAAATGTGAAAAAATCATTCAAAATTATAGCATGTCTATATGTTAAGGGAAAAAGTCATTGTGGGTTTGTATGAATCCATTGGCGATCTTTGGAAAGATTGCAAGAAGACTTTAGCATGGACTTCGTTCTTGGATTGCACATGACACAAAAGGTAATCGATATTTATTGTTGATAGATTCGAAAAAGCTGACATGTTTCATTGCATATAGGAAAACTAGTGGTGCCACACAAATTGCCAATTTGTTTTTCAAAAAAGTTGCTTGAGGCTACATGGATTAACCAAGAGTATAGTGTCGAGATAGAGACATCAAGTTCATTGGCTATTTTGGGCAGATTTTTCGGGAGGTGGGTATGAAGTTAAATTTCGGTTCGATGTACCATCCACAAATAATTGGGAAAATAGAGGTTACGAATCGAGCCTTTGTAACTCGTTGAGATATTTAGTGGGAGACAAGCTCAAACAACATGATTTGATTTTGGCACAAGTTGAGTTTTCCTAGAACAATTCGGTTAGTAGGAGTACAACGAAGACCCCATTCAAAATTGTGTATGGTTACTGATCGAGAGGTGTTACTGAGGTTGAGAAACATTGACGGTTTGAGTGGGAAAAGTGTAGTAGTGGAAGATTTGGTTGAGTATATGTAAGATGTACATCGGCAAGTGAAAAAGACGTTGGAACAAAACACCATGAAGTATAAGCAACATGCTCATCTCAAGCATAAAACACAAGAGTTTTAGGTTGGACACTTAGTTTTGGAGCATCTGAGGAATGAAAACCTCCCAAGAGGGACATACAGAGTTCATGAGGAAGAAGATTTGATCGTGCAAGGTTCTAAGAAGTTTTCAACGAATGCCTATGAGATATAACTACCAAATGGGATTGATAAATCATCTATTTTCAACATAGTGGATTTATATCCATTTCATGAAAGACGAACACTTGATGAGGATGTTGGAGATTGGAGACAATTGCGAAGAAGGAATAAGAAGAGAGACCATTTCGACTTTATAAATGTTAAGAAGACAAGAGGTAAAGAGTATGTAGAGTAATTTGGTCAAGTGGAAGGATAGGTCGGTGGAAGATTTGACTTGGGTGAATGGATCACGAGATTTGCAAGAGCAACAAGGCATAGGAAGAGCGCACTCAAGGTTTACGAGCGAAGCTCATGAATTTTCACGGGGTGTTTGATGTAGGAGCATCAAAGTTAATATCTTGCATCGATCATAAGAGAGAGTCGCATGTCCTAGTTAGTTTTCTATCATGTCCCCTTTTCGAATTAACATAATTGGGAGACCCGTAGCCTATTCCTTATTTCCTATAGGCTAAGGGATAATGGTAGGAAAATAATTTAATGGTACTATTTGAAGTTGTCTGGTAACTTTGTTCTTATATAACATTGTTACGGGGGGACTTACGTATTATTATTATAAAGGGGCCTAATGTAATGTTTTATTAAAAGTGTTTCTAGACACTTCTGGAGGGGATTTTAGGCGGAAAAAAGAAATTCAAATTAAAAGGGTGATTATAAAAGGAAGAGATGGGAGGAAGAAGACATCCATATTTTTGTTATCAAACCCTTCTTTTGAGAGCTTGAGCATTCTATGTTCAATTTCTTCTCCCAGGATGAAAACCCTAGGAGTGCGGAGATTCGAGGACGAAAACCCTCTTCTCCTTTGAGGTGATTCCATCTAGGGATTGCATTTGAGTTGAAAGATTGAAGTTTATGTCCAGTTCTAGTTGGGTAAGAAGGATTTTGGAGATTTTCGTTTCTTCTGATACTCCATATTGCCACTACAATACTCCATACCTTCACTACATTGCTACGTATCAACTGCTACGATTTTTCCATACCGTTCTTTACTGATACTTGATCTTCTTCTGACAATAGTGCCGCGCTATAGTATCATCACAACTGCATATTTCGTGAGTTGGGTTTGTTGTTTATTTTGGTAGTTTGAATAATAAATCAATAAAAAAGTGCATACTTTCCTTTTAGTTGCTGCTCACAACTGCGGGAGGCTCGGATTGAAAGGAAAGATGAACCAAGATACTTTGGGGAGGCTCAAGATTGAAAGGAAAGATGAACCAAGGATACTTTGGGGAGGCTTGATATTTTCGATTAGGGCATTGACTTTTGATATGGCTAGGTTGACGATAAAGAAAACAATTAGAAGATGGAACTTGACTTCTATACAACTGCTGACCATAAACCTCTAGGAGAGTGAATGTGAATGAATTGAAGTAGGGGTTTGGATGGGTCTAGAGAGATGCATACTCTAGCAAAGGAAGATCTCTTTGTTTAAATATAGAGATTTATATAGCATGTAAAGGCATGTTATGTAGTTATTCGATTGGTAATTGTTTAACCAATCTGTTATGTTGGTAATTGTTCTATGCATTCATCCTTCTCTGAATTCTTCTCTTTGCATTTTCTAACATTGGTATCGGGCGTCGAAGGATTGCGGTTTGAGGAAGCCCCTAAGAGGCATGAAGCTGGAAAATTGCGGAAGCCTGACAGGCAGGCACAAGAATCGTGGGCAAAGTTGATGTGGAGCAGTCGTGTGAAGAAAGGAGAAACAAATAATCATTCGTGAGGCCACAGAAGTTGTGGTTCGACAGTGTAAAGTCGTGGTTCGAGGGCATAAAGTTGTGAGGGAAAATCGTGGTTTCTTGATCACGGCGACAAAGAGGTGAAGCAAATAACCCGATGAAACCCCAATTGTGAATAACCGGTTATTGTTGCTGCGCATAAAATTGATACGATTTCCGGTGATACGAATATAGTCGTAAATACCTAGTCGTGGCTACCCACTCGTGTGAAGGAAAACATGGCGAAGAAAAACATGGCTACCTTGGCTATCCAATCGCAAATCCCCAAAGAACCTAGTCGCGAAATTGTGTGAAGGAAAGGCAAAGCCGTTTTAAGCGAGAGGCAAAGTCGTGGCGAGCACGATCCACGACAAAGGCGAACTTTCCTATTCTTCCTTTTGAAAGGTCGGTGAATTAATGATCCAAAAATGGATCAGGAAAATCCCAATTCTATGTAATCTCTATATATTATACTTGCTCTATAGGTTCTCGGCTCACCTTATCTTCAGAAGATGGTCTAGTCAGGTTGGGGGTGATCCGGACACCTCCGAATGACACTTTGGGCCATATATGTTTTGTTTCAGGATGGAGATGTCATCAAAATCCAAATCTGATTGCATATTTGTGTTCCTCTCGAAAAATTGTGCAAGTTCAAAAAAAAGCGGCACTGATTCCGAGTTCGTATGCAAAAGTTATGACCTCCGAAAGGTAGCGACTTTTGTATGATGACAAAACCGCCCCTAGTGCAGGGTGGCGGTTTTGTAACCACCGGTTTGCGTAAAGTGGCAATTTTGTAACTAATGGTCCAAAAGGTGGGAATCTCAACAATTGCAAATGTTTGGGCTTCCAGCGGTTCGTTTCAGCTTTCCACGCCTCCCTGGGGTTGTACATCTATAAATTCGAGCCTTTGCAAGGTTTCAAGCAAGTGAGTTTGGGTGAAAGCAAAGTTTTGAGCAAGATTGAGGAGTTGTATTCTTTTCTTATTGTTCATGTTGGAGAGTTCTTGTGTTGAGAGATTGTAAGCAAGTAGATGCAATTAGGAGAGTTGTATATCTTCCTTGAAGGCCAATTGGCAGTGAATTGTATCAATTGAGATTACATAGTGGAAGGGGAGCTAATTTTCTCACCCATTGGAGTTTTTCCCACACCGGGTTTCTCTAGGATAAATCTTGTCTCTCTCTTGCTTCGTTTCCTTTCAATTTGCAGTTTTAATGGTTGTTGAAGTAACACATTAACTGGTTAATAAAGAACTCTTGTATGTTTCATTCATATTCACAAGCATAGTGATCTATAGTTGTTAAAGTGATGAGTTTACGGATCAATTAATACACTTTGAAATAATATTATTTTTCAACAAAGGTATTCACCTTATATTTGCATAATTAATTTCACAATATTTGCTGGAATAAATAATATATTATTTTATTGTGTGGGCAAAATATTATTTTATTATTTCCGTTACTTTGGAATAATAAAATGGCAAATATTTCACACTTGACTTTGCAGAAACACAAAAATTAACGGGCACTAATTTCAATGTATGGAGCCATAAAATTTTAACGCTTGCGGAATTTCATGATTGTGATAAAATAATCACGGGTAGTGAAGCTTGACCAATGACAAACTTTGAGGATTATGACAAACGTCATAAAGAAGCATTATTGCTCCTCAAGTTATCGGTGTCGGATGATATGATACTAGAAGTGCGGAATACCACTGTGGCAAGCACATTGTGGGCCAGTTTGAGGGATAAATATCAAACGTCAGAAAAGAGTTGGGTTTTATACCTGAAGAATATGCTCTTTTCCGTAAAATTACAAGAAGTTGGATCGCTGTCGAGCGCTACTTCGGATGAAAGTCCTCGAGACCATCTTCCATCTACAAAAAGGTGGACGACGATGATATGGTGGCTTTGGTTCCAAAGAACTTACCTTCTTCGTATGAGTCATTTGTAGAGGCACTCCATTTAATGGCTGAAAGTTAAACACTCATGTTTGACAAGGTGAGTTCTTAACTGTTACAAAAGGAACGAAGATAGACACAGGCTCAAGAGTCTAGTTCTGGACAATCAGAGAGTGCTCTTGTCACTCAGTGAAAGGGAAAGTGGAGACGTTATTCTGGTGAGTCTTCCATTCGGTATCAGGTCACATGTTATTACTGTCACAAGGTTGGGCACCTTAAGAAGGTTTGTCAGAAGCGGAAGTATGATCTTTTGCAACAAAACAAAAAGCCATGTGATGAGGAACACGTGGTGACGATTGCGAAAAGAACGAGATTTAGATGACGAGCATGCTCTTTATTGTCTTACGACATCATGCTCGCATGACAGTGGTACTAGTTCTTTAGATCATAGACTACTGGTGCATCCGCACACTTTTCATGTCGCGAGGGACTGATATGTTTCATTTCTTTACTGCAAGTATATGTTTTGAATTAGTAGTCTTAGGCTGATGGAGAATCACTTCTAGTAGAAGGGATAGGAGATATATGCATTGTATTGAATAATGCTCATAAATTGTTGAGTACGAGAATGTTAGATATGTACCTTTTTACAAAAAGAATGTTCTATCTATTCACAATTAACCGATAATCCCAATATATTTGTCGATTTACGTGGGAAGAAGTGTGTTGTCTCGATGTGAAACAAAGATGGATAATTGCCATTGGTATTGGGGAAGGTGGTTAGTATTGGCTTGTTGATCCTGCTACGATCAATATGGATGCACGTGTGGAGCATACGGGATGTGTAGGAGGCTACGGTGCCTTGGGATGAAGCCATTCCTCACGGATATGTTGACTTTGATACATCAAACTACATGCACTTATTGTGGAGGGAGTATCCACTTTGTACTCAAATGTACAAGAGGCGAACATGCCTTGGGAGGATAGATTTCCTCATTACGAAGAATGGTTTGTTGTGGATGGAGACTCCACTATTCTAGATGCGGCGACGATGCATGGTGAGATGGCATGCCCAACCACTCACTCGGAGGTACTTGCTCGAAGGACAGTAGAACATGAGCAGTTTTCTCATTGTGTTGTGAAAGACCTTTCCCAACGAGAGGGGGATAGATGAACAAATAGACGAGGAGGAATTGGTTCTCACTCTTACTACGGAGATGGTTATTTCTCCCATTGCTGAGACAGATGAGACAGAGATGGTTATTTCTCCTACTATTGCGGAGTTGGTTCTAACTCCTACTGCACAGATGGTCACATTTCTGAAAAGGTTGGATGAGCACTACATGGTGTTGCAAGGACATGATCGAGGTGACTTCGATTGCAGGATAACCGAGTCTCTGTATAGACTCCAACAGGCTACACAAGCCTGAAACAAATTTTTCAATCCACCTCTCAGGTTACGATTTCATCACTATGGAGACGGGGTTGACACTCTTAGCCATTGATGATTCATCACTAGTCAATGAATCACGTAACAAAGAACCAATGGACCACTTGCCATATCCTTTGTTCACACGACCATGTTTTTGTTTTGCGGTTCTCCATTTGACAATCGCAACACACTCATGGACTGCTGATTTTGAAGTACAACCTATGGCACAGTCTGTAAATCTAATGACTAAACATATGGGCTTTAGGACATTTGTAAAATTTCGGGACAAACTTGGTCTTGTTTCCGGTTTAGTCATTAAGAGGGGGTGTTAAAATATAGAGCTTTATATAGCATGTAAAGTTGTTATGTAGTTATTCGGTTGGTAACTGTTCAACCAATCTGTAACCACCTCTTCACATAATAAATTCACCCTGCTTGAATCATTTGATGCAGTGCAGTTTTGTGCATTCAACTTTCTCTAAATTCTTTCTTCTCTTTGCATTTGCTAACAAATACAACTGCCAATTTGATTCAACAAGATTTCTTTCCAAAATTCAATCGGTAATGCATACTGACCAGATGCACTTGGGGAGGGCATGATTTTTCTTATTTAGGGCATTGAAATTGGGAGTCCAAGGTTGAAGGTGTTGCCCAAAGGACTCAAATAATCGTGAATTGTCATTCAATATTGCCTGCCTTTGATCACCTTGTTCGAAAGTCACTATGAAGAAACCCTTGGGAAGAAGACGTAATGAGACATCCGTTGCCCAGCTCTCTGGACACAACTTTTCTATGTCTTCCCGCAATGCCCATTTGCCAATGAATTTTCCAATTAAGGCAAACTCATAGAGTCGATTAATCTCCTTAGCTGAGGTGGCATTATTTAGATCAATCTGAACTGTGTAGTCCTCTCCCGCAACAGTCTTTTCTTCAGCGGAGACATGTTCATTCCTAGCTACCTTTTTGCCATGTGGCAGCTCCAGGTTTAGGGATTTCCCTCCCTCTTGGAATTTGAAACACCCTGTGGCTTACCTACTAATTATATTATACGCACATGCATAAATGGAGATGGTTCTCTTTTATTAAAGGGGAAAAGAAAGATTAAAAACGGAGAAATCTCCTTTTAATATTAAAGAACTAAAGAAGTGAATTTACGGACATGCATGGAGTAAATAAAAGCATTTTCTTTAATAAACAAAGGAGAACCAAAAGCTTTTTTAAAGCTTCTATTTGGATATCCATAGGTGGATGAGAATAAAAAATAAATAATTAAAGACTTTGCCTTTAACAGAAATGGAGAAATTTGAGAGCTTTCTTAAGCTTTTATAATTAAACATTAAAACGAACCACTGTGGAAAAATAAAGGATTATTATTCTTGGATGAGAATGAATATTATTTTTGAGAAGATAATCTGAAATTTCCACAATTGTTGCATGTTGCACACTTATTCTTATCTTCTACTATTTTGTAATAAATAGAGTGTCTCTATTTTCTGGATCTCCTTCCTTGGATTTGCTAGATCTCTGTTTTATTTTACAGTATTTTAGCCTTCGCTTTTGTGATTTATGCAGATTTTTCAGCTTGGTCTTTATTCAACAACCAACAACTGTCAATCATTCCAGATATTAATAAAGGTGTTATGGGTTTACTTTTCAGCTTTGTTTTGTTCCTACCTATTACTCCTATAATGGGTTTACTTTTCAACTTTGTTTTGTTCCTCCATATTGTTCTTGTTTTATGTACTGTGCCTAAAGAATATTCAAGCATGTTGCAATAGTTGTATTATAATCCAATAGAGGAAGTAAACCGCTCTATCTTGGTGTATCACCTTTATTTTGAGCTCTCTCCTCCCTTTTCACAGCCAAGCAATTTTTCTTTCAGCACTAGACTAGAGGAAACCGGCCTACTCGGGAAGTTGTTCTAAATTACACTTCTCTTGCTATAGAACATCACGTGTTATGCTTTTATTTGGGTGGCAGAAAAATCAGACATTTTTGAGCATCACACATATAATTTGCTATATAAGAGCGGCCAAATACTATTCACACAAAGAGAGCAATCAACACCACCAGCCACACTACCAACAAATTCCTGATGTCAAAATAATAGTGGTGGAGGGAGTCAGATTTAGTAGGACTCCCAACGATGGCCAATTGTACAGTGTTGGGAGTACAATGATGTAATGTTCCTTTCTAGGGTTGAAACTGAAAAACAAGGAAATAGCACAAACCCCAAGTGAAGTAAATTCTGATTTTTATAACAGCAGCTTTAATATTCCTTGAAACCCTAGCAACGATTGTATAGGGACATTAAATTCACCATATAACCATGCACAATAGCTGAAAAATACTTCTAAATAATTATTTCAAGTACGACAACAAATATCCATCCAATTTGCATCAAAGAAATGGAGAAAACCAGAGATGATACCCTGTTGTAATTAAATTTGTGACAGCAACAGGGCAGCCACAAACAAGGGCTGAAAACGATAGATAAACTCCTCCAAAAATAGCCAAATTATGGATTCTAGCCTTATAAATTATGATAAATCAGAATATCAAAGAATATATGAGTTATGTGCCCTAGAAGGCACCAAACAACAACCAAACCCTAGTCGCTCCCTAGGAGAGGGGCTCCAAAAATGTGTCAAAGCTCTTGTAGGCCTTCTTCTTGATGTTCTTGATCCAAATCAGCAACAGAGTCTTCAATAGATATCTTCAATTCACCAACATGGAGAGTTTTTATTCTCCACCAAACCACAAGGAAGGGTTTCGTCCTCTTTGGATGCCATACAAGAGAGTTCTCATCCTCAAGTGGAAAGGTATTGAGCAATCAAACCAACAAACCAACTATATGTGTATATGTGCCAAAAAATGATTTGCAAATGAGGCCATACAACTGCTTTTATATTTATTGGCTGGCACGAAAGGCCAAATAGACGAGCACCGACCTCAAGCTTCACTTTATCTTTTAATTATTTGTTGGGAATCTCCTAATCCCAACCGACCTGCCTTAGAGAGATAAACACTACAAGAAAAACATTAAAAATAATAAAAGAAAACTGAAATGAAGTTCAATTATTCTTCTTGGCCACAGGGAAGAGAGTGGCAAGAAGTCCTCATTCGACATTAATTTGGAAAAGGGGACATTACAGTCCTCCCTTCCCAAAATTGCTTGTCCTCGAGCAATTGCAAACTTGGATGCTCTAAAATTGTTGCACTTTCCCATGTAGCATCTTCAAGGGGCAAACCTTTCCAATGAACCAAGTATTCCTTGATGCTTCGGTTTCTTAACTTCCTTTCATGGACCTCCAAGATACTTTCCGGAATTAGAATCAATTTACCCTCTTCATCCAATGGTGGCAATTCAAGAGAGGGAGTAATGTGCTGTCCTAGTGCCTTTTTGAGGCATGAAACATGAAAAACATTATGTATTCTACTATGTTCCGAAGCTCAAGTTCATATGCAACCTTTCCCACCTTTCCTTTTACCTTGTAGGGACCATAGAAACGTGGTTTCAACTTTTTGCACCACTTTGTTTGAGGGAAGATTGCCTATAGGGCTGCAACCTCAAAAACACCATATCACCTACCTCAAATGACCTCTCTTTCCTATGTTGATCTGCATACAACTTTTGCTGATTTTGGGCACGTTGGAGGTTTTCTTTAAGCTCTTTCAAGATATCATGACTTTGTTGGACCAAGTCTTTGGCCCTTGGCACTCTACTATCCACCATCACCAATTCAACAAAGGAAAGGGCATCATAACCATACAAAGCTTTGAAAGGAGACATACTGATAGACATTTGGAAGGTGGTATTATAACAAAACTTAGCCATGTATAACCATTTTACCCATGTTGATTGTTGTCCATCAATGTAGTTCCATAGGTAGCCTTCCACCCATTTGTTGACTATTTTTGTTTGCCCATCCATTTGAGGATGGTAGCTAGTGCTAGGAGCGAGTTTGGTACCTATTAAGTGAAACAATTCTTGCCAAAATATGCTCATAAATCTGTTGTCCTTGTCACTCACTATCTCCTTGGGTAGCCCATGAAGTCTAAACACTTCTTTAAAGAATACATCAGCCACTATAGGTGCATTGTACTTGGTTGGAAGTGGACAAAAATGTGCATATTTAGTGAGCCTATCAACCACAACATATAGACAATTCTTACCTTGAACCATGGGCAGCCCCGTGATGAAGTCCATAGAGATACTTTCCCATTTTTGAGTGGGAATGGGAAGTGGTTGTAGGAGCCCGACTGGAAATGCATGTTTCACTTTGTTTTGTTGGCACACTAGACACTCCCGGATGTATTGGAGTACTTCCCCCTTTAGGCCTTTCCAATAGAATCTTTCCCTCACCTGTTTGTATGTCTTAAAGTAACCTGGATGACTAGTTGACGGGTCATCATGAACCATAGTTTGCATATTCGTACTCGGCAAATACTTGGTAGACCAAAAAAAAATTGACTCGCAAAAACTTCGGCAATATTCGGCCAATACTCGACAACTTAAAAAATACTCAAATTTCTTTAAAAAACATAAATTTTAAGCAACACAGCTACAAAATGTATCAAATGAGCCCATAAAATGTTGGAGAAGTGTTTTCTATTAGATTTGAATACAAATACAATACAAAATCGCATCATGTGAATACAAATGAGTCTGATAAGTAATATGAATTTAGGATGATTGACATTGAAAAATATCATCATAAATTTCATATCTATGCAAGTTACAATATACAATAAGTTACATTTTCCTCTTCCCCAATCTAGAGAATTATTGGGGAGAGGGTCTAGTGCCTCTACTAGTCCCCACACTGGGCAAGCGTCTCCTTGCGCCTAGAAGGCTGCGACTCTGGCTCGATCTTGGAAGTAGATGGTGGTGCTTTGGTGGCTCCTCTGCTGCGCATGTTGAAGATCACCTCAAAAGAGGTCATCCAATCCAATATCTCCTCAGAGTCCTGCTAGTGCTTCTCCCTCCATAGCTTCTCTCTAAAAAAAACAATCTCGTCCTATGTGAATGCAGGGTTTTCCTCTTCTTGCCTAGTCCACTCGTTGTATGGATCTATCTCATCCAAATCAATGAGCTCCTTTGATGTGGCCTCCACTTTTCTTGTGCGAAGTTGGAGATTGTATTGCACAAAAACCAAGTCGTTGAGCCGTTTTTGACTCAACTTGTTGCGCTTCTTCATGTGAATGGCCTCAAACAAACTCCAGTTGTGTTCACATCCAGAAGCGCTACAAGGTTGAGATAGAATTTTGAGGGCTAGCTTTTGAAGATGCGGGGTATTCCCTCCCCAATCCTCCCACCAAGAACCTACAAACAAGATAATAATTTTTATACGTAATTAATAAAATAAAATCAGTAACTTGATAAGTAACTTGGTAAACATTCTAATTTTTTATTACACACTGGTGATTGCGTGGCTCTCCTCGAATAGCTAGTGCCGAAGAAAAGAGCCTCCCCAAACATATTTGTAACTCTGTAGCTCTAAAATGACGAGGTCCCTCGTCTCAACATCCGGTATCATCCTCTCAATACATGTTGAAAGGCCCTCCATAACCTCTCCGTTCACATATATGAAGCTGTCGGAGAAGAAATACTTGGGGTTGAGGTAGTACTCTGCTGCGTAAATATGTTGGTGGAGTTGATTGTTCCACCTCCGATCAATAATGTCCCAAAGCGGGACCATATCTGATGATATCCCCCCTGTAATAGTTTTGGATAGACTCTTTGGCCCTATCCATGGCCTCATATATAAACCCCATGGGGTTTTGCTCCCCATCAACCAAATGCAAAACCCTCACCAACGACTTTAACACCTACACACATTAAAATGTAAGGTTGCAAACTTACAATACATATTACAAATAAAGTAAAAAAGTGAAAAGTAAAACAATATATTTATAATTTAACAAATTAAAATAAAGGAATGAAATATAAATCAAAGTTTGAAATTACCTTGATGATCTCTATAGCTCTCTTTGCAAAGATATCATCAAAAACTATCTTTGTAACCCTCTCTCCGTCAACTTTCTTTGAATATTGTGAGTCTAGCCATGCTTGACTCACAAACATTTGTTTCAAAGGTGTCAACAAACTAGAAATACTTTGCAACGTCAAGAAGTTAGTTGTAAACTTTGTGACACCGGCTCGAACAAGCTCTTTCCCCTTTGTGTGTTCTCTCATCAAGCTCAGAACCCAAGGGTGATTGTATATATACTTCATTATGGTTCTTGCATCTTCTACAACCGGCCTCACCCAAACAATTTTGCTGTCCTCGAAAAGAAGGTCAAGGTAATGAGCTGCGAAGGAGTCCAAAAGAGTGATGGTTGTCTCTCCCGCAGTAGTCCCTCAACCGCCACATATCTTTGTTGCATTATGCAGACAACTTGCACAACATTTTGTACACCAACCTCTAATACAACCGTCTCTAACATAACACTCAAATTCTCTGCATTTTTTATTATGTTAGAGGCATCAATAGACTTCAAAAACACCATCTCACCGTTTGAAGCCGCTAAAAAATTAATGAGGGTGCGGTTCCTTCCATCTCGTCCACCCATCTGAAAGAATGGTGCATCCGAATTTTTGCCATTGTTTCTTTTTCTCTTCTAGAATGGTAGTGGCATCTACAACTGCACCCTCAAGCAATTTCCCACTCAAATCTTTTGGAGAGGGTGCCTTGTACCCTTTCCCTGCAACTGTCAACGCTATCACCAAGTACTCCCAGTATGGGCTCTTTGCCACATTGAATGGTAGGTTGTTGTAGTACCAGAAATTTGCACAAGCTTTATTCGCTTCCTCGTGCATATTTTTGTTCTAGGTCTGTACCTTCCAATGAAGGTTGTGCTCCAGTGTGTTCCTTGCCACAAAAAAACTTTGTATGCCTTTGCTCGAACTCGATGAAGATGCGCCTCTTCCGGCTCTTCCACTTCGTATGTGTGGACTACGAGTAGAGCTCACAATTGTTCTTTGCATCATCCTCTAAATTCGCTGCCATTGCAGCCCCAAGTCTAATAGCTTGTGTTATGGCTTTTGCTTTGCACCTTGTCTTCTCTAGTTTCTTCTCCTCTAGCTCTGCCAGCTCTGCTCTCATCTCTCGTTTTGCCTCTTCCGACACATTGGGGCAAACCGTAACATCTCGGCAAACAATACATGAAAGGTGATATTTCAAACGATTGATGCCTCCATTCATTTTTCTGCCACAGAAATTGCAAGTAACTTCATTTTCAGTAGCTCCACGCACACCATACTTCCATGCTTTGGAACGAGCATTCGGAGGAACAATCCCTGCTAGTGATGCTTGACCTGATGATGCCGAACTCCGATGCTAGCCTAATGCCATTGTTAAGCTCTAATCTGCAACATAATACACATTTAAAAAATTAGAAAAACGTAAGCTTAATTTAATTTAAAAAAAAAAACGTGCTTGAATAACAAATTTGCGTAAAAAAAAAAAAAAAATATATACTCTCGGCTGCAAATGAGCATAAAAAAATTACAAGCATTTGATTTTACATTACATGTATTTAGAATTACAAAACGAATCGATTCAATACGCATACATAAAATTTAACTAGTTTACAATGAATTTGTGTAAAAAAAAAATACATATCTCTGGCTGTTAATGAATATAAAAATTACAAGTATTCGATTTTACATTACATGTATTTAGAATCACAATATGAATCTATAAAACCTAAATAATATACACAAAATTTGAAAAAACTTCAAAGAATTAAAAAAACACCTACCTCCAAATGCAACTCTCCAAATTCTCTCTTCAAATTCGCTCAAAATCCACTCAACACAAGCAATGTGTGAGTGAAAATGAGGGAGTGGAGGGCCTTAAAAAGAGCCAAAATTGTGTATTTGCAACATTTTTTGAGCATAAAAGCCGTGTAAACACGTTTTAGCAACGTGGGCGGGTTGGCACAAACTTCGCCGAGTTAACTCTGCGAGTACTCGCCACAACTTCTGACTTGCTGAGTTTATTTTGGCAATTTATTCGTTTCTTCAAACTTTTGGCGAGTAATTGGCGAGTTTTCCAACCATGTCATGAACAACCCTCAATATCTTACTCTTCAGCTTCGATTTGGGCACCAAATAAACCCGGTTCATGTAAAGAATGAGCCCATCCATAACCACTGTACCTTTCAACAATCATTTCACCTTAAGAAACAACATTAACAAACTTGTTCTTGACATACTTAGCTGTAATCAAAGACTTCCAATCTGCTGCTATCTTAGATAAAGAACAAAAATATGATTCCCATAACAAGGTATCTTCTACCAAGTACTTGACTTGAGGTGTTTCCGGAAGCATACCTTGTAGTGTAACCTTCTTACCCTTGTCTGTAAAGCTTATTTCCATGTTTTGGTAATTGAAAGTGAGTTCTCCCAATGAATGCAACCATTGGACCCCAAGCACAAGATTCATATCAGCCATGCTAATTAAATAGAAATCAGCACATACCTCATGTTTTCCCAATGTGAAGAGGAGTTGGAACACCTCCTTGTGCATGGCATAGCGTAACAATCCTCTATTTTAAGCGTCATGCAACCCTTAAAATCTTCTACATTCAAATCCAACTCGGCCACCAAGCACTCATCAATGAAATTATGAGTGGCTCCACCATCAACCACAACTATGACACCTTGCCCTTGTAGGTCACCCTCCATCTGGAATGGATGATAACTAGGTGCACCGAACAAAGTAGCAAGAGTGCCATCCAAACTTTCCGGATCTTCTTCTGGTATATTATCTTGCTTTGCCTTATCAACACAATTTTCATCATCCTCACAATCTGAAAATACCTCAATATAATGCACTTTACCCTTAAACAACGATGTCGGGAGTCCATGGATCCTTGCAAGAGAAGCACAAATTCTTCTTCCTCAACTCATTTCTAGACTCACCTCCATTGCTGGTTTTGGGCAGCTCCTTGTGAATATCAGGGATCCTTTGGAAGGGCTTCCTTGGCTGGTCCAAGGGAGGGTTTCTAGGCTGTCCCAAGGGTCCTTTGGGCTGTCCACTCAAATTAACCTTGGGATGTCTGCTGATCGCTGCTGTTTTTGGGGCAGCACCTTCAAGGTCCAAAGCCTTTTTAATTGCCTCTTGAAGAGACAAAGGATCAAAGACTCTAACCAAACCCTCAATGAAAAGAACCACAAGTCTCCTCTCCGTGACATCTATAATTGTGACTACTCATCCACCGTGCCTTGTTTCAATCAGCGCATTTACCGAAAGTGAACTTCCGGGTCAACTCTATCAAATCTATCAACGAGTTCTCTACAAATCTCATCATAAGAATGGATCTTATTGTGCCTTGAGTCACCAATCCATGGAAACACCACTCATGAGCAATCCCCTCTAGGTGAAGGATTGCAAATTTGATGGCATCATCCTCCATCATAAGCTTCAGGACAAATATATATCCAACTTTGGATCCATGCCCTAGCTGTCCCCTTAGTCGATCCTTCAAAAGTAGAGAAGGTCACCTTTCCCAACACATTTTGCACCTCTTTACGGCGCATTTTTTCTTGGCTCCGACCTAGATCTCCCTTTGCTCACACCAATGAATTCAGCAAGCGTAATGGCCTCCCGTATCTCCCTTTGAAGTGCCATATATTCTTCATAGCTTATAGCAATACTTTGCACCATAGAGGGCCTTGCTCCCCGCCTCCATAATGGCGTCTTCCTTGGAAGGAAAATAGGCTTAGTGGCTGATCCGTGAGCTGATCCAAAGGGTCGTTGTGAAGTGTTTGCTCCGGATGAGTTGCCTTCTCCATTATGAACCCTAGGTTCATGAAATCTCTGAAGGGTTAGGGCTAGGAGGTCCATGGTGTCCACCAATCTTACTTGCCCTTCAATTAGCTTGTCAATCTTGGCTTCTTGGGCATCTTGATGAGCCATATTGTCCTCTTTTGGTTGGTTTGATTTTCTCTCTCCTTTGATAGCAAATGAAACCCTTGTTGCCTTCTTGCATCAAACCCTCAGGTTGGAAGATCGGTGCTCTGATACCACTCTAATGTCCCTTTCTAGGGCTGAAACTCAAAAATAAGAAAATAACACAAACCCCAAGTGAAGTAAATTCTGATTTTTATAACTTCAATATTCTTTGAAACCCTAGCAACAACGATTGTATAGGGACATTAAATTCACCATATAACCATGCACAATAGTTGAAAAATACTTCTAAATAATTATTTCAAGTACGACAACAAATATCCATCCAATTTGCATCAAAGAAATGGAGAAAACTAGAGATGAAACCTTGTTGTAATTAAATTTGTGACAACAACAGGGCAGCCACAAACAAGGGCTGAAAACAATGATTAAACTCCTCCAAAAATAGCCAAATTATGGATTATAACCTTATAAATTATGATAAATCAAAATATCAAATAATATGAGTTATGTGCCCTAAAAGGCACCAACAACCTCAACCCTAGTCGCTCCCAGAGAGGGGCTCCAAAAATGTGTTAAAGCTTTTGTAGGCTTTTCTTGATGTTCTTGATCCAAATCAACAAGAGAGTCTTCAATAGAAATCTTCAATTCACCAACATGGAGAGTTTTATTCTCCACCAAACCACAAGGAAGGGTTTCGTCCTCCTTGGATGCCACACAAGAGGGTTTTCATCCTCAAGTGGAAAGGTATTGAGCAATCAGCCCAACAAACCAAATATATGTGTATATGCGCCAAAAGATGATTTGCAAATGAGGCCATACAACCTCTTTTATATCCCTTGGTTAGCGCCAAAGACCAAATAAAGGAGGACCGACCTCCAAGCTTCACTTTATCTTTTAATTCTTTGTTGGGAATCTCCTAATCCTAGCCGACCTGCCTTAGGGAGATAAACACCAAAGGAAAAACATCGAAAATATTAAAAGAAAACTGAAATGAAGTTCAATTATTTCCCTTGTGCACTTATTCTTGGCCACGGGAAGAGAGTGGCAAGAATTCTCATTTGACATTAATTTGAAAAATGGGACATTAGAAATGAGTGGGGCCATTTCTTAAGAGATTGTGCAAATCAAAATATCACTAGAATTCTATGTAGATGTTGTGGGCCTGAGAATCATAACAATGGAAATTGTCCAAAGCAAGCCAACATCAATATGATTGACATAGCTGGGGACAAGGAGGTTATGGAAATTACTAGAGAACAAGTGAAGAAAGCTAATTATCTTGGCCCACATATGGAGAAGGAAAGGTTGGCCAAAGCAAGGGTCAAAGTCGAAAGGGAAATAGTCAAAGAATGATACAAGTATAGTGACAAGCGGTTTTTTTGTCAATTGAGTTTGACAAAGATACTACAAGAAAACTCTTGCAGATCATTGTACCTATGAAGATAGTTGACTTTTGCAAAGCATTCTAGAACTCAAGGATGTTATAACTGCTACCATATAAGATATTGGCTCAAACATGTGGCTTTCAACGACGCTTCTAATGTAAAATGGTGCGTGTCGGGTGATGGGGAGAGCAAAAGGCAAAAAAATAAACCCATTTGTCGAGCTCCCAATGTTAGGTAACCAAGTGATTGATCCTATGTTTGGGGTGTTCTAGGGCACGACAACTTCAAATTCAGCCATCATTGTGTTCCTCCTATTTTTAGCAGCTGGAATCTTTATTTGTACTTCAATTTGGGGCTTGGAATTCTTCATTTCCAGCCATATTTGTAAGGGTATTCACTGCTGTTAATTAATTTCCAGCTGATAGTAAATTGGTAAAACAAAAATTTGGTGCTTTTCTCTTGCAATCATTTCCAGATTTGAAGAATAATATTTTGAAGGGTTTCTATATTATTTCCAACAAGTTTGTGGCTGATTTCTATCATAAAAAATATATTTACAGCCTCGCTTCTGGGGTTTGGAAATTTAATTTCAATTTGCTATATGGATTTGTGCAAGTTCTTTGGTTTTTAGTTTCAACCCAGAAAAGTGGGATTACAAAGTGGTATCAGAGATAAACTACTCTGATACAAAGCAAAGATCTTCCTAGCTGCTCAGTAGGGTAGAAAGCTAACATTTGAGGCAAATCTACAATGGACACATGAGTGAAAGGGAACTTAGGAGGAGAACATGGATTGGCGACCTAAGTTCTTACCAAAGAAAGAAGAAGTCATTCGGAGGTTGAAACATGACATTCAGTGGGTCACAACATTGCAGCCAACTATGAGGAGTATAGGGCTCTTCCAAAAGAGATTCGTGATGCCATTTCACTTGCAGAGTTCATAGGAGTAAGCAAGGGTAGGTCAAGGCCTGAGCCTAGATCTCAAGCGCCACAAAAGGATCCTCAACATGCCTTGGGAAAGTGACACTCCTCATTTGATGGTTCTAACAAGGGGACAACTCATAGATGAAGATGTTAGGGTTAAACCCTAGACCAAAAGAATGCCAAGGAGCCAAACCCAAAGGGGTTCTCTTGAAAGAAGAAAGAGAACCGGCAAAGATAATGGATACATCATAACCTCGAGAGAGGTTAAGGAAGAAATCATGGGACATATACGAGAAAAAGAAAAATCAGATCTGCAAGAGGGTTTTGAGGTGGAGTCCCAAGAAGACCATGTTGAGGGGCATGCACATGAGAAAAGAGCTTTACTGTTGCTAATGTTGATTTTCAGCTGGCTGGAATTTTTAGAACAACCTATAAGGAGCAAGTTAATGGTGTTCATGACTCTAGCAAGAACTATGAAGATGCTCCATACATGTGTCAACAAAGTATGGATGAAGTCAAGGCGGAAAGGGCTTCACTTGTTGAATGTGAAGAGTCTAAGAGGAAGGAGAATGCTGATCCTAACTCAGAAATTGAGTCACAAGGATGGAGGTGTGGAAGATATCTCAATCATTCTTCATCCAACAAAGGAAGGTGAACAAGTTGTGGACAGCCAAAGGTATGAAAGTGTTGTGGATTTGTTGCTTCCTACTAAGTCATTTCAGATGTGTGGTCATCATGGACAACATAGTGGAAATGGTGATAGAGTGAAAAACACTTCAAGTGACAAAGGGCACATAGATTCATTCATACAAGTTCCAAATTGTGTGAACATGAGAGTTTGGGATCCAGGTGATCTTTTGAGTTACAAGAAGGGTAAGGTCTTTGAGGAGTTCAATGTCACTATTTTTGAGGAATTCTTTATCTCATGCATGTGGCTAGAAAAGAGGTTTCCAAGGAGCCCTATAAAGTATGTCATGTATTCTAACGAAGATGTGGAGAATCAATGCTCACTATCCATAGACCATTCCTTGGAACCGAGTCCTACACTTGAGGACAAAGCTATGGAGATAGTCACCATTGCTGAGGCAACAAGATGCTTGATGTGGAAAGGTGGTAAGCATAATAGATGTTGTTTTGCTGTTGTTCAAGGTTTTAGCATGATTTTGATGGAGTCAAGCTACATACGGGGTGGCCACCATTGGATGGGTGAAGGAGGACTCAAGGAGGATGTGTTTCTTCAAATGGGCTTCACTATTCTGGGTTGTAGAGCTGTTGTCATTCATATTTTCAGCTTGCCCAACATTGTACTTGCAGCCATACAAGTAGTCTCAGCCATACATTGGAGTAATCTTCAGTTTGTTGATGTTGTTGAAGCATTTCTAACCCCCATACGGTTGATTCTTATATCTGAATTTTGTGAAGAATTTGAAGTATGACAGCTGTTATCCTATTCTTTTGCTGTTGTCCGCATTAGAACCAACCCCTTAACACTTTTTATGACAATCACAAAAGTGTTTTCAGTCACAAGGTGGAAGGATTTTCCACCTACCATCAATGAGGGATTGTTTGTCACTGTTTTAGAAGAGTTTCCGGCCACCACAATGGTGATTTTGAGCGAGAAATTACAATGGTACAACTACAACCATGCTTGGGGCAGCGTGAATGGACCTTTGAGAGTCCATCATATGAAGGGGAATTTTGAGGAGAATGCAAGCAAAGGAAGAAAGCTAGTCCACATATGTAATGTTGAGAGATCTTGTTTTCTTTAATGTGTTTGTTCTAAGATGTGTAAACAGCCTAGAAGGGAGGTAGAGAGTATGAAGGAGAAAGAAGACAAGGATGTGATAGAGCAGCTGAGTTTGTTATCAGCTCAAGTAAATAAGGAAGAGTATGAGGTTGTAGTTGGTGATGATGGGATGGAAGAGGTGCTTCTCCAAGCATTAGAAGCACATGGTGACAAATATGGAAACAATGATGAGATGTTATCATCATATGACAGCGGAAGCATACCCAAGAAAACTATGGATCTAATTTCCAGTATTAATGTTGTTGTCATCATTATTATTAGCCATCTTACCACTTCATGGGCACTCACACAGGTAATTTTGTAGGGGTTTCTAGTCATGGGAAAAAAGTATTTTTCAGTTGGTGACGACCAATGGAGAGATTTCAATCCTTGTATGGCTACCTATTAGTTCTGCATTGATCACAATATTGAATTTTCCAAAAGTTTGTGATATTTATATCATTTCTATATTGCTGGTCTTAATATTTTCAATCATGAACAACTGTACACTTGTGCAATTTGAGAGGGTTTCCTTGCATGGTAATGTTAGTAGAGGGGCTCCACTATTGAAGACAATCCTCCCAACCATCCTAGTGCTGATTTGGATGGAATTCCAAGTGACTTGTAGTTGTTATGACTTGTTCTCAGCTTACATGCAAGCTGTGTTGTGCCATGTTTTGGAGGGATCAGCCCTTGGTAATATTATGGGACCCATTGGAACTCAAGGCTATATTCATGAAGCAAGTGTATGGGATCCTTCATCACAAGAGAAGAGAAAATGGGTACCTCGGGTACATGGTAGAAGCACTGGGGCAGCCTTTGGCCTTAAGAGAGCGTGAAAGTTCTCGTGCTTTGGGTAGAAGGCTTCATTGAGGGGGAGTGTATAGATGTGGGTAATGAATGGAGTAGACACCATGATAATTGTTGGCGAAGGTTTTCCGCTTGAAAACTATGGGATTTAGATGTTTTGGTTATTATAGTATGATGTACTTGGGCATATGAGCTTGTTTTGTTGATCGGGAGATCTTTCATTTGATAGGTACAAGATCCAAATTATTGGAGCATCCAAGTTTGCAATTGCTTGAGAGCAAGCAATTTTGGGAGGGAAGGATTTGTCATAATGCCCCTTCCACTTCCCACGGGAAAAAATTCCACTTCCCGTGGGAAAAAGGGAATGAGCAAGGGAAGTTAATGTCATGATTTTAGGTTGTTTTTGTGAGCTTCACATTCTTTATAAATAATTTTCTAAGTATAGTTAGCTTGGCTGGGAAAAGGAGAAAAGCCAATTGAAAAATAAAAGAAAAAGAAACTATTATGTTCCTCAAGGAGGTTAGTTCTCTTTAGAGGATTCTATTTGGTTTTTGGCGCCACCTCTAGCTATTTAAAGGGGTTGCTTGGCTTGGAAGAGTTTATGCATACTTTGTAATTTATTCTCTTAGAGTTGGAACACGCTTGCTTTCTCTCTCATCCATTGAGGATGAAAACTCTCTTAGAAAACCTATTGAGAACAAAACCTCTCAATAGTGGGCTGGTGTGAGGATGAAACCCCTCAACTTGCAAAAGGGTTATCCCATAAGGAGATTACATTTCACTGAATTCAATTTTAAAGGCATTTCTAGCCTAAACTAAGGGTGGTGACTTTCTCGAAGGTGAAGTTTGGGGTGTTCTAGAGCACGGAAACTTCAAATTCAGCCATCATTGTGTTTTTCCTATTTTTAGAAGCTGGAATCTTCATTTGTACTTCAAGTTGGGGCTAAAAATCTTTCATTTCCAGCCATATTTGTAAGTGTATTCCCGTTAATTAATTTCTAGCTGATAGTAAATTGAAAAAAATTGCCGAGTGCTTTTCTCTTGCAATCGTTTCTGATTTGAAGAATAATATTTTGAAGGGTTTCTATATTATTTCCAACAAGTTTGTGGCTGATTTCTATCATAAAATTATATTTACAACATGCTGCTAGGGTTCGGAAATTTAATGTCTATTTGCTTCAATTTACTATTTGGATTTGTGCAAGTTCTTTGATTTTTAGTTTCAGCCTAGAAAAGGGGCATTGCATGGGTGTCTTAATGTAACAATTTATTGGTTTGGTTTTTAGTTTCAAGCTGGGAAAAGGGGCATTACATGTGTGTCCTAATGGAACTATTTATTCGAACATAATTTTTTTATCGAATATAATAGTCGTCTCATTGAAAAAGAAGGCCTATGATGCACCATCAAGTCGTGTTTTGTTGATGGTAGCTAAACCTAACAATGTAATTAGAAAACAATCTAATCTCCATTGAAAAAAAGGCCAAAAGTATGTCATATATTTGAAGAATCATGCGACCAATGAAGAAGCAACCTCATTATATTCATATGTTTCGGACTTTGAAAAAGAATGCTCTGTGGATGGAAATTGATGTACAATGGAGCCAAACGACGGTGTAGACACTCAAATTTGGTAATTTGCACTTTAGCAATCCTTGATTTGACTATGCACTCTTGCTATGATAAATATAACTTCTCCATTCCCGCTTAGCACTTTTGAGGTCCATTGTTTAGTTTGTTTATCCTTGCACACTAACATGTCGACACATCCTAGAAATACAACGCACAAAATTAATAGAGAGACATCGGTTTACTAGCTCCAAACTTCATTTGGCACATTCCTAGTCCCGGTCGGATCGTATAATTTGGTCAGACTGTACATACGTTCCTAAGCTACTTGTTTTTGGTTTAAGCCCTAGAAAGGGACATTACATTAGTGCTCCCATACATTTGTTTTGAGCTTTCCATTGCATGTTAGGTTGATCTGTGTGTGTGTGTGTGTGTGTGTGTGTTAATTCTTTTTATCTGATCTGAGTTGTAAATCTGAATTAGTGTTTATATTGTAATATCTTTGTAAGATTAGTAATCAACTCTAATCTATTCTACACCTAATTAAATTGACCTAAAATTTAATTAAGGGTTAAACAAATGGAGCCTTGGAGTTATAGTCGTGTTTCAAAGATTAGACGAACTCCCAATGTTGTGGAGTAACATATGGCACATAGATCTTTTCTTACAAGGTTATGTGGGCATAAAAGTTTGGGTTCGGTTGATCCCTTGAATTGTACGAAGAGGAAGTTCTTGCTATTGCTACTCCATGCATAAAGTCGAAAAGAAATTTGATGGAGGATTATCTTGAATTTATTATGTATTCTAACAAAGTTGTGAAGGATTCTACCCTCCATGGACAAGGAGTCACGGTTTTGATTGATGGAGCTACTCACAGTTTCATTGATGAGAGTTTGAGGGCAAAGGTGAATTTGAAGGTGGAAGACTTCAAAGACTTCACGGTTAAGATAGCGGTTGGCTACTCTATGCCATGTACAAGGAGGTGCCCCCAACTCCTCTTCACATTGGGAAAACATGAGGTATGTGTTGTATTTTATTTGATTAGCATGGTTGGTATCTATCTTGTGCTTGGGGTCCAATGGTTGCACTCTTTGGGAGAACTCACTTTCAATTTCCAAAACATGGAAATAAGCTTTATGGATATGGGCAAGAAGGTGACACTTAAAGGTATCTCCATGGAAATCATCACTGGTCTTTGTGTTCAAGGTAAGAGTTGTTTACATGTTGTGGTTGATGGATTCACAAAACATGCCCCATTTTGTACATTTCCAGCCAAGTATAATATCAAAGTAGCGCAACATAAGCATGGTAGAGTTACTTCATGGTTGAGTATTCATGCAAGGGAACACCAACAAAGTATGTGGGTGGTTAGTGGTGACAAAAGGAGTGTACTTTGGAGAACCATAGCTCAGAATTTCAGACTTGGTACTGCTGTCATTATTCATATCAACCACCACATGATTTCATTTGCATGCATACAAGTGGGTAGGCAAGTATTTTCAGTCAAGAGATGGAGCATTTTTCGATTGATGAATGTTGGGAGAAAAATTTCAGCCTTTAGAGAGGTGTTTTTAGTCATTGCCATGCTCACAATTCCTAATTTTGCAAGGAGATTTCAGTTTTGCAGCTGTTCCATTTTTAAGTTGCTGATTTTGATAAAATCAGATTATGAGTTGTTTTTAGACTTGATCAGATGTAAGAGTGGTCATTTTGAGGTCATAAAATCATTGAAAAATAGTGGTAGATGGTTCCAGCTTAAGAAGACAACTACTTCAGTC
The DNA here is from genome assembly GCA_018340775.1 of Taxus wallichiana var. yunnanensis. NCBI lineage: Eukaryota > Viridiplantae > Streptophyta > Pinopsida > Cupressales > Taxaceae > Taxus > Taxus wallichiana. The sequence goes on along the minus strand of CM031243.1, from coordinate 341,200,744 downwards.
GACAGAGCTCCAAATTGAGGGAAAAATCAAGTGATTTATGACTGTCATATCTTATTTCTAGCCACCTACCCTGTAATATCCCCTTCCCAATTGAAGACCCTTAGCCTATTTTGTCTACCCGATGGCTAAAGGGGTGAACACAAGGGTGACTTAAGTTATATTATTTTATTATAAAGTGCAAAAATAAATAAAATATTATAAAAACACTTATAATAAAATATTATGGACTTAATAAAAATAGAAAAGTGAACCAAATGATAAAAGCACTTAGCTAAAATTGTTTATTTCTAGAAAAGTGCGACTTGCACTATGGAGGCAAAAATAAATAAAAAAGCAAAAATTTTTGGGTCATAAGTTATTCCTTCTAAGAAAATGCGACTTGGTCTAGAGAAGAGAAATGGAGGGAAGAAAACATTTAATGAAGGCAAAGGTGATTGGTTCTCATGTGTGGCTACTTTGGGTCACTTCCTTCTTTAAAAGGACAAGTCGACTTGTGTTGGAGACACACTTGATCATTATCTAATTTCTGAATTGTATCTGAAGCTTTGAGCTTTTGCCTAAATTATTTCTAAGGATGAAACCCCTTAGAATTTCCCTCTTGTGGATGAAAACCCCAAGAGTATGTGAGGGATATCTACACAATGGATTTCATTGTGCCTACAAAGTTATTTCCAGTTTATTTTAGCAGCGAATAAACATAATTGTAGAAAGGTTTGTGGAACAAGTTTGCAACAATTGTTCTATTTATCATAGGTGGAGCGACCCACTTCTTGGCTGATCTATGTTGCATGAGACATTTCAGGTCTGATTTGTGTTGCCAATTGTTGATCTGATTTTTGTGAATCAAAATAGTTTGTCTCCAGAATTTTTGAAGGGCTATAAAGTGCCATTTTCAGCCATATTGGTCTGCAGATTTCTGAGTATTATTTCAGCTCCTTATTCCTCTAAAAATCTGAGTTCTTTTGCATGTATGGGTTGTTAAAAATTAGGAAATCAATCTAGAGTGGAAAAACATTTATTTTATTGCTGTTTTGTGGAGGTTTTGCAATCAACCCTAGTCGCATTTTCTGACTAATTATTCAGACCAGCATACAGTGATTTAATAAATATTTTTATAAGCTTGCTTTGGTATTGGATTTGCCTGAAATCCAAGTGTGGTAAAAATGTCCATTTGGGGACATTACACTACATTTTGATTTTGAGAGGAAAACACAATGTTACAACTATTTTTGGGACAGCGTTACTAAAGTATTGGGCGTCCATCATTTGGGTGGAAATTATGAGATGATGACAAGCAAAGAAAGGGGCAGTAGAGGTATGAGTTTGTTTGGGTTGAAGCTCCTTCATTTAATAGGCACAGGATCTAGATTATGGGAGCACTACAACATGTTCTTTCACCTTGACATGATGATACTTGGGCATATGAGTTTGCAATTGCTTGAGGGCAAACAATTTTGGGGAGGACTGTAATGTCCCCTTTTTCGAATTAGTTCCAAATGAAGACTTCTTGCCATTTTTCTTCTCGTGGCCAAGAAGAATTTGAGCAAGGGAAGTATGTGGGTTTCATTTATGTTTTCTTTCATTTCTATTAATGCTTCTTTTTGTATTTTCCCTCTTAAGGACAGGTCGACTAGGCTAGAAAGCTCATAAAGACAAATTAAAAATAGAAGCATGCACTTAAAGTGGTCGGTCATGGGGGAAAAGTCACCCTTATGACTCTTGGCGCCAAAAAGGGAGGATATAAAGGTGGATTGAATGGCCTAAGGAAGACATGCATGTTTATTTCAAAAATTGATATCTTGGGTTTGTGCATGGCATGCCCTACTCTGCACTGAAGACGAAGACCTTTGGTGTGGATCAACTTCGAGGATGAAAACCCTCATTGGATCCTATTGGGGACGAAACTCTCAATAGTCGAACATCTAGGGACGGAAACCCTCATTTGTTGTATTGGTGGCTTCATACGGGAGTCACAAGTGGACTTAATTGCAGATTTCCGGAGCAGGTTTGTGCTTAGGGTACTCTACTTCAGCTAGGGCACACTTTTTGGGGGCTGCGACATTCATTCCCAGTTGATCTACCCATTTGGAGATTTCGGGATCACTTTTCGAGTGGGTTTTCATGGTTAGTAAATTATTATTTCACTTTCATTGGATAGTTGGTCTCTTCAAGATCATTTTGAGCATTGGTTTGTGTTGAAACTCCAAGTATTGATGGAGTTATGAATTTTAGAAGTTTCATGTATTTGCACTTAAAATAAATTTATAAAATACATATTTGCTCCAAATTTCATCTTGCTGGTTTTATTGAGTATTTGGGATATTTCTATGTTAATTTTCAGTCCATATTGCATGTGAATGATTGTTCCTAAGTGTTGGTACAGTTTGCTGCCCTAGAGGGATATTAATTAATGTTCTAAGCTGATTTTGATACCCTAAAAGTGTAATTTCCAGTTCGCTGCTAGGGTTTCTAATATTGTTGGATTTGCTGTTATAAAAACAAATTATTTTCAGTTCAGTGTTGGTGTATTTTCAGATCTGATTCTTAGGGTTTGTGGCCAAACCCTTATTTTTGGTTTAAGCCCTAGAAAAGAACATTACATCGGTTGCCCCCATACATCCGTATTCAGCTTTCCATTGCATGTTAGGTTGATCGGTGTGTGTGTTAATTCTTTTATCTCGATCTAAGTTGTAATCAACTCTAATCTAATTTACACCTAATTAAATTGACCTAAAATTTAATTAAGGGTTTAACAAATGGAGTCTTGGAGTTATAGTTGTGTTTCGAAGATTAGACGAATTCCTTCAAGAGTTTGTGCCATTGGAAGATGGAAGATTATGAAGTGTTCCAATATGATGACAATATTGTCGGGATTATGGAGATTGAAGAAAGCTAAGGCTTTGCAACAAGATGGCGAGAAATAGATGTTAGTGATGCGGAGTCCTTCCAAATTGTCAACATCACAATCGGCTTATCGACCGGAGTTCAAAGAATACAATTTTGTGGGTGCAAAGTTCAATGATAAATTGGCCCACTAGTTGGAATGGGTAGTTGACATGATGTCCAAAGAGTGAACCTAAATGAGCTTGAACATGAAGTCTAATGATACAACTTTAATAAAAGGTGAAGTATGACCCCTTGAAGTATGACCTATTTTTGAAGTGCAATTGTATACAAACATGTTCAATAGGGATGAAATGAGAGTTATGGCGCATTGGACGATAAAGGCTATGTCAAGGTAGGGGAACTATTGCGGTGAACAATAATACGGCGGTGCATGAATTTCAAAATCAAAGGAATTTATATTTAAAAATAATCGTTGATGAGAAATATTGTTGAGAATATTTTAAGTATTTTGGCTAGGGTTGTGTAAAATCTTGATGGATAACAAGGAAATGCAACTAGATCATTTAGACGATACAATATGTAAAAGTGAAGTGAGTGGGTCTACCTTAAAATTATATCCATAAAGGGCAAAATATTTATAGAATTAATATCGAGCCTTCATGTATGGGTGATAAAACATAAAGTTATCAGGACCCACCGAACTTAAAGGAGAAAGTATAGTCAAAAATGAAAAAGCATGACTAGTTAAAAGGGAATTGTATGGCCAATATGACTTTTCACCAGTGTATGACTGACACAAGGAAAATGTACAACCATCATCACCATGAAACACATGGCAATTACATGACCAATAGAATACATGTTGCATGACCCTCATTGTACAAACAAGCAACAATTACTATATGACCACCGTATGGCCTATAGGGAAGTAACGCACCTAGCAAGAACTACCACCCACCTCGGTGCCCACCAAAAACCTTTGGGCATACATCTGGACCGTTGTCTCCAACTCACCACAATTTATGACCACCTTCAGCTACTATACGACCACCAAGGACTATACAACCAACTCCTCTCAGCCAAACCCCTTGGATATGCACCTAGATATGGTTGGAATTTTATCTCCCTCTTGAATATTATTTTTCTTATGTTGTATATGGGTTGTCTTTGGAAGGGAATCTTACCCGTTTGAAGCTATGTCACAAGATTTGTCGAATTTCAAAGAAAAAAATTGAAATTTGGCAAATTTAAACAAAATAGATTAAACACGTCAAAATTTGGTCAAAATTTCCTTTAATTTTAATTTTATTTATTGTTTAATTCTTACATGTTTCCATGCACGGAAGTCCTCTGGGGTGTACCCAGGATAGCGAGCACTGACCCGACGGGGCACCAAGTGGCCTACCAACGAGAGGTGGCTTGCACTGTGTAAAAAAACATATCTTGTGTCGGCTAGGTTTAGGGTTTTTAATTTTTATATATTAAATTTAAATCTTTACTATTTTTACACCACCTGGAAGCTGCTATAAAAATCAGCTTCCAGCACCTAAATTTTAATGTTTTCTAATTTTAATTTTAAATGCTTTATATTTTTCTATTATTCGAACTTAATGAAGATTTTTTTTAACATTATCTATGGGGCAAACTTAAACTGAATTTTATCCTTGTCAAACTTGAACTTGAACCTTGTGACTTATGTTTTAAGGAGAGGATAATTTAGACCGTCATATTAATACTATCATGGGTTTCAACATCTGATTAATTACATAATTTTGCAGCTGACACTGTCATGTGATTAGTGATTGTATTGTTGGCATTAGGTAGTTTTGTAATAAATCTTGTTAGCATGTTCGGTTGTTGATTGTTGTATTTAGCGGATGACTGTTGGGTTTTCTTGTGATGTAAATAAAATGATGTATGTCAAGGAAATGATGCCGAGTGACAGGTCCTTGCTGTACCTAACAACTTGTATTGAGCACAACCTATAATTAAAGCAATGACTACTATCATAGTCTTCTATGATGTAATGTGGTATGCATTTACTCTTCGGTGATTGAAATTATTTGGCATGCGCTTTCTCTAAAAACTAGTGCTTGACACATGAAGGAAAAATATACACAGCAATGTTTTAACTATTTATCATTAATGATTTGTAGGCACAATTATAACATCAAATGTAATGTCCCCAATGGGATATTTTCAAACCCCAAAGAGAACACTCAAAATTACTAATTTATAATAATCTAGATGAAGAAATATTAGGATAATAATGCTATTATCCACAAAATACAGATCTGAAATACCCTAGATATGGCGAGTTGTTATAGAGACCAAAGACTCTTAAATTACTCAAATTTCTTGCCAAAACATTTATAATAATTTAGGAAATGCAAGAACACTAAAATCCTGAATTTTTAGGACCCAAAACAAGAGCTGGAATTTTATTATAGTTCTGCAGAAATACAGCTTACAAAAGTGGCCAGAAAGAAGTGATCCCAAGCCCAAATCCACTGAAACAAAGCTGAATATGGCCTCCAAAATTATGGCAAAGCTGTTGGTGATGAGATCTGAAACAATCGTGCCCTAGAATGTGTCAAACTCCACCCACAAGGGTGTAGATAGCCCTAGATATGGCTGAAAATGAAGGTAGAAATTTGCCCCAACACTTTTGTCTTCAAACCCTAGGTTGGAATGCCTCAAATCTGCAATATTGGGTCTTCAATCACTGCTGAAAATTTGAAATACTCCTTGAAGCTCAATAGAAACTCCTGAGATGGAGGATCTTCACAAAAGGATGAAGAGTTTTTGTTCTTCAACCTTAGCAAGAGAGGGTTTTCGTCCTCTAATGCAAGTACACCAAAGGGGTTTCGTCCTTTAGTGGAGAAATGGAAGAGCAATCAGCCAAAACTAGAAAATAGATATCAAAATGACCAAAGGATGTCAAATGAACCATCTTCACCTCCTTTTATACTTTTTTGTCTCTATTTTTTAAGTGGGGCGTTCCATGTGGGATTAATAAAGTAACTTTATCTTCTTATTTTAATATTACTTTACTTTTCCACCAACCTTTAATAATTAATTATAATAGTAATAAGAATTACTTTAGTACTAAAATTAGATTATTAATTCCTCCTTTATTCTCCCTTTAGCCGACTGAATACAATGGAAAATAGGCTAAAAGGGGTCTTCTACCTGCCAATATTTAAAAATACATTTTATTCTTATAATAATATTAATAAGTTGCCCCTAGATAATGAATTGACTGGGCCCAACTTAGAAATATTATTAATGTCCATTAATTTGAAAAAGGGGACATTACAGTCCTCCCTTCCCAAATTTGCTTTCCCTCAAGCAAATGCAAGCTCATATGCCCAAGTACCATGTCCAAGAGGTAAAACATGTTGTAGTGCTCCAAAAGCCTAGATCTTATGCCTGTCAAATGAGAGAGCTCTTGCCAAAATTTGAGTTCTGAGTTTTGAGCCTTGGTTTGTATGTAGCCCTCATGATGCCCAACTTGGAAAGTCTCATATGCTCCTTGTTTGACACTCTTTTGTGTGCCTTGAATACTAGCAATTTGGCCCAAATGCTTGGCACCCAACTCCTTGTCTTGTCTATCTATTATGGGTTGAATACCCACATTACTTGACTGTTGTTGTAAAACTTCAAACCTGCAACTCAACAGACAAAGGGCTGCCCATTGGCCATCATCAAATCGGTCCACCTGAATGCCCTTTGTATTCAAACCAAAATTTCTAAGTACTACTTTCTAAAACTTGTACCAAGCTTTTCTTACATTTATCCAAAATCAATTCTGTTTTTTTCTTTTCCCAATGACATTAACAACATCAAAGATATTGAAATCAGAATTGTTACCCTTTGTAGAACTCAGAATATTACTGGGATCCCATACCCTTTGGTGCCCATAATTATGAACTTGGATCAAGGAGTCCACATGCCCCATATTGCAAATTGCATCCGTGTATCATCTCCTTTTAACATGCTTCTCATGAGGACAACAAATCTGAAATGGTTTAGTATGCAGCAATAAATATGACATGTTACCAATCCTTTCATACCTTGGAGTGTCGTCAAGATATTCATTTCCTTTTTCCTTTGCTCCTTCTACAATTGGTGCTTTCCTTTTTCACTACCTCCATACCTTGTTCATATATGTTTTGAATGTCTTTGTGGCTCTTACCAAAGTCTAATCCATCATCATTTTGCTCTTCATTGATTGCTTGTTAAGATAACTCCAATAGGTTGAGAATGATTATGGGCACCCGAAATGCCCTTTCTTCATGGGTATGACTTCTAACAATGCCATCCCCATGTTCCTTCCCCAAATCTGATTTTTCTCTACTAATATTCAGCTCTATGCAATCATTGGATACCAACAATTCATCATCAAACACTAAAAGATTTTTACCTTGGGTTGCATGCTCCTTAATTTCCTTCTCATTCCTTGGCACGTGCCCCATGATTTCTCCAAACCCTTGTGTCTTTATGGTGCTATTTGGAAAATCAGTCAAGGGATCTACTTTGGCAATGGTGATGGGGGCTTCTAGGGCTCCCACGGGTTGCTTCTATTGAGAGCTTCTATTCTTTTTGTCACGCTTACTATTATTCAATTGGCAAAAATCTCTGAAGACAAAATTTATCTCACCCTGAAACCGAGGGCTGCATATTCTTCACCCCATGCCTCTATGTCCTCCATGTCACTTGGTGGATCTAACTCAATTGGTTCTTCTTTCTGAAGGAATTTGGCCCTAAATATTTGAGGAGTGGGTTTAATGGAGGTCCTTACTTGACCGGAGGAGCTTCCTTCACCATTATTTGTTGCTCCCTGGTTCGCTAATTTGTTTATATTATGTCCATGTAGAGCCTTAGCCAAGTCCATAATAGATCCTGTTAATGCATCACACATTTCCCTTTGAGATTCCCTCAAAACATGTTGCAACTCCCTTTGGCTATCCCTTTGAGATTCCCTCATAGCCTGTTGCAACTCCCTTTGGCTCCTTGTAATTACTTCTTGCATAAAACTCAGCTCATTTGTAGGAGGAGCTCTCTGATCTTGATCATCCATGGTTCCTTTCCTTGGAGTCTGATTTCTTCTTTGATAAACTTGAGTCGATTTTTCCTTGTGCATCAAGATCTGATTTCTTCTCACAGGCTAGCAAGGATCACCGCTCTGATACCACTTTGTAATGTCCCCAATGGGATATTTTCAAACCACAAAGAGAACACCTGAAATTACTGATTTATAACAACTGATGAAGAAATATTAGGATAATAATGCAATTTATCCACAAAATACAGATTTGAAATACCCTAGATATGGCGAGCTGCTATAGAGACCAAAAACCCTTAAATCTGATCTTAAATTACTCAAATCTCATGCCAAAATATTTATAATAATTTAGGAATGCAAGAACACCAAAATACTAAATTTTTAGGACCCAAAACAAGAGTTGGAATTTTATTATAGATCTGCAGAAATACAACTTACAAAAGTGTTCGGAAAGAAGTGATCCAAGGCCCGAATCCATTGAAACAAGAATATGGCCTCCAAAATTATGGTAAAGTTGTTGGTGATGAGATTCGGAACAGCCGTGCCCTCTGAATGTGCAAACTCCACCCATAAGGGTGTAGATAGCCCTAGATATGGTTGAAAATAAAGGTAGAAATCTGCCCCAACATTTTTGTCTTCAAACCCTAGCTGAAATGCCTCAAATCTGCAATATTGGGTCTTCAATCACTGCTGAAAATCTGAAATACTCCTTGAAGCTCAATAAAAACTCTTGAGATGGAGGATCTTCACAAAAGGATGAAGAGTTTTCGTTCTTCAACCTTAGCAAGAGAGGGTTTTTGTCCTCTAATGCAAGTACACCAAAGGGGTTTCGTCCTTTAGTGTAGAAATGGAAGAGCAATTAGCCCAAACCAGAAAATAGATATCAAAATGACCAAAAGATGCCAAATGAACCCCTCTTCACCTCCTTTTATACTTTTTTGTCTCTATTTTTCAAGTGGGGCGTTCCATGTGGGATTAATAAAGTAACTTTATTTTCTTATTTTAATATTACTTTACTTTTCCACCAACCTTTAATAATTAATTAAAGTACTAGTAATAAGAATTACTTTAGTACTAAAATTAGATTATTAATTCCTCCTTTATTCTCCCATTAGTTGATCGATTGAATACAATGGAAAATGGGCTAAAAGGGTCTTCTACTTGCCAATATTTAAAAATACATTTTATTCTTATAATAATATTAATAAGTTGCCCTAGATAATGAATTAACCTGGCCCAACTTAGAAATATTATTAATGTCCATTAATTAAAAAAGGGGACATTACATCTAATATTTGTTTTATTGTTCTTGGGGATTCATTTTTTTGTAACCATATAGTAAATACATTAAAGAACAATTGCAAGGAGACATCATAATGGATTACGAAACCAAACTTGTCTCCTTGCATAGTTCATGTAGGGGTTGAGGCATTTGCAAAGATAGTTTAAACAATTCTGCGTGCCTTCACAGGTATTGAAACATCCAAAAACATTAGAGCTTGTATGAGAATAATAAATACCATTCTACTCTACCATGGCCCCCTCTCTCTTGAATTTTAATGGAGCATCGTAATTCATAGTCTTAACCATTATGTATCAGGTGCTAGGCTGTCATGCATATTTTATGAATGAGCATACTTGTACAGTGTCTAGATAGGAAGGATGTGTTTATTTCTAGGAACCATGACTTTGACACGAATTTTCTAAGGGTTTTTACCATGGAAGTGGCCTCAAATTGGTAATTATGCGAGGATTTCTTGGTTGATTTTTGTAATATCCCCTTCTCGAAAGTAGCAGGTTGAAGACCCTTAGCCCATTCTTTGTTTCCCGACGGCTAAGGAGGTGGAAAATAAGGGAAAATTTATCCTAATAAAGTAATTTTAGTGCATAATGATTTTTTATAAGCACTTTAATTATTTATTAGTGATAAAGTAATAAAATAAAAGGTCACTTTATTTTTATTTCCCCTAAGGAGAAAATGTGACCCATATAGGGAAATAAAGCAAGGGGATAAAAATATTAAATAAAGTAACCAAGTGGAGCGAGCTGATTGGGTTGTTTGGTGGGCTCGTGTGTAATTAAAATTATAAAAGGAGGTCGCCATTCTCTATTGAGGCATCACTTTTGCATATTTTCACATCTGAAATTTGGTTGAGCTATTTGCTTTCCATTTTTACATTAAAGGACGAAAACCCTTTGATGTGTTTGCATTAGAGGACGAAAACCCTCTATTGCCAAGGTTGAAGAACGAAAACTCTTCATCCTTTGTGAGAGGAAGCTCTATTCAAGGGTTTCCATTGAGTTTCAAGGACAATTATGAATTTCCAACAATGTTGAAAGCCCTAAATTGCATATTTATGCATTCTCTAGCTAGGGTTTGAAGAAGTGTTGTGGCTGATTTTTAGCATGCAATTCCAGCTGTTTTCTAGAGGAGCGACCCACTTGTGGGAGGATTCTGAGCACCCTAGGGCACGATTGTACCAGATATGATTTCTATCTCCATTATCCTATTTTTGGAGATCAATTCTAGCTTGTTTGCATGTGATTCGGGCTTTGGAAACCTCTTTTCCAGCCATGTCTGTAAGTTGATTTTTTGCAGACTTCAATAAAATTTCCAGCTCTTCTTGGGTCTAAAAATTATATTTTTAGTGTTCATGCCTATATAATAAATTCTGATCAGTTTTGGTAAAGATTTGAGTGATTTTACATCAGTTTTGAGTGTCAACCACCTCTCCCTCCCGAGCATTTCCTTAAAGAAATTAAGATCTGCATTCTTTTTATCAAATATATCTCCTATTATTTGCTGTTATAAATCAGATTTACATGTATTCCTTTTGGGGTTAGAAATTATATCATTGGGGACTTTACAATTTTTCCTTTTTCATTTGTCAGTTAGAGTAAAGCTTTGATAATACATTTATAAATTGTGTATGTTTCCTTAAAAAGTAAGTTTTGTAAAATCATATTGCCATGTGTTTAATGTTTTTAATTTGTAGTATTAAATGTCTCACCAAAGATTAGAAGATGTTTTTTTAGTATAAAATAGTCTTAATTCTGCACAAGTGGTTTTTTGTCTATCTGTTTGGAAAAACTCTCTTTGTTGCATCCCTAGTCTCCCGTAGGAGCATCCAAGTGATGGTGTTTAAGGATACTTAGATTTATAGAATGAAAATAAGAGTTGTATAAGTACTTTAAAAATATATAGTTATGACAATGATGTAAAATAATGTGAATGATATACTTAACAATTGTAATAATTTCATACTAATAAGTTGAAGGGATGCAACTTTGAGGTTTGTATCCTTAATAGGCTATATGGGAGGTATTGATGGTATAGATAAAGGAGTATGAAGAATCAACCAGTCCTGGTTGGTGCTTTAAGGTTGACGATCAAAGTTGAGAGTTAAACTTTAAGTAGAGTAACAAAGAATAAAGCTAGATAATTAAGAGATGGATTTTGTCTTGTCACACTGTTACTCGATGGATGTTAGAAACATATAAGATCTATGTATGATGCAAAATGGAGATTACCATATGATCATCAACATAACCAATACTGCTACTATTTAATAGATAAACTAGATTTCTATTGAGTCTCTTGCCAATACTAGCATTCGACTCCACAACTTGAAGTCATTGTCTCCCTCCATTCTACCTATCCTTTCAAACGTTATCTTTGTCAGTGACGTTTCATATGCAACTTCTTCATAATTTGGTCTTTGAGAGCTTTCTTTTCAAAATTTATGGCCATACCAACTTGTCTATTGGCATCCTATCTCCATTCTTTTCGTTTATCTTTTGATCCCTTCTCAAACCGTAATTTACTTTCCTTTTCCATTTGAATGTGTCCATGCTATGTTCCAATTCTAGCTCAGAATTAGCTAGTTGATCTTATACACCAACAAATAATAGTAAGACAGCCATATAGACGTTATGTCTGCTTCTCAAAGTTGTAGGGGCTAGAACAATTATCTTCAAGATTCTTGCGCTTCTCATTTTCTCAAATGGTTTCCACCATCCTAGTTCTATATAACCACTTTTGTTGTTTGGGTTCCTACTCTCTGTTTTTCCATATCTATGTAACAAAGTTTCCCCAGATTCTCTGCATTTACTTTCCTCCGATTGAATTGAGTAGTTATGTAAGGTATATCATTCTAAATTTGTTCTCCCTCTTAACTGCTTGTTCTGTTACATTTATAAGGGCATTTTCCCCATTTTCACCTTCCAGAATTCACATACCCATTTGGCTAACCCGCAATTTTCGTCATGAGACACTCTATATGAAAAAAATAGAACAAAAATAAAAACATTACCAAAAACTATTTGGAGAGTCTCCTGTTATTACAATCATCCTTGACATCAAAAGCTTGGTTCTCAAATTCTGACTTCAGCCTCTAAAACTGCTCACAACTTCTATCACCATCTCTTTTTAGAACATAGAGATTAATGTCTCAACTTGGACCCTAATTACTATTACCAAGTTCATTTCTTTGGCAGCCTTGTTCATTTTCCATATACACATCTTCAATCTATTAATCAAGATTGATGCATGGTAAACGGAATTTGAATCCCTATTCCATAACCCCTTTAGACGTTTTTTTTTTGCCTTGGTTACGTCCTTACAAAATAATATTATATATATATATATATATATATATATATATATATATATAATATCTATAGAAATTATAGCCTAATAAATAAGAAATTAGAGACATTTGTCATTAATAACCATATAAGTATGCATATAAAAACAAAATAACCACAAAAATGAAAATATTATCTGAATGCCAAATGTCATAATAATCAAATATCTCAAATGTCATGTGCTGATCATAATTAATTACATCAAAATTAATATTCATAGTCATCTTGCTCTTCATCGAGAGCATCAATATCAACATCATGTGGTGCACTAGAACCACAAGCTCTACCACCTTCCTAGCTCCACCACTCCCGCCAACTATACTATGCCTCCCAGGAGAGTCAATGTCAAACAATGACTGGTGTGAAAGGGAAGAATTCAGGTCAACATCCTTAGGATTTATATCCCAATGCTTTGACAACCCCTCATTGTAATCGACTTCTTGTGGGAGATAAGGCGCAAGTTTGAGTGTATGTAGACCAAGTCCTCGGCCTTTTTTGCTTCGAGCTTGTTGCGCTTTTGTGAGTGGATGAAGTTGTATGTGCTCCAATTCCACTCACAAGAAGATGAACTTGCAACCTATATTAAAATTTATAAAAAGTAAAAGTTAAAATTCAAGTTTTAAACAAAATTAAAAAGAAAGTTAAACATTCAAAAAATAATAAACTTGTGACAAGACCTTGATTGCAAGATTTTGAATAGTTGGTGTTGCTTGGCCATGGAGGTGCCACCACATATGTGCATCCTTCTTGTATTTGTCTGCATGGCACCAAGGCTTTGACCTTGGGAGGTGATGAAATTCCCAAACTTGGTCATAAATGTGTCTTCTACCTCAGGATTGAGAAAATCTTGGCTAATGCCAACTTGAACCCTTTGGCCACTTCCATGTCCCTATATGGTGCCACCCTCCTCAACAAAGAAAGGATCTCAATGCTATAAAATCAAGGAGTTAATGCAAAGGCAAGGAGATGTAGTGGGGTGGTCATTTTGTTCCACCGATCGATGAGGATTGAATATACTAATTTGAAAAATGTTGGCTAGATTTTCTGCTAGCTGAAAACCTAGGCAGTCATGAGATAAATCTCCCTCATTTACCAGTGAGGCTCCCGTGTAAGATTTGTCAATTAAATATGCTAGTATCTATTTGTGGGTATTACTTTAACCATGCAGCTCATGAACCATAGTCATAAAGAAAGGAAATATCGATGAAGAAGGAAATAATAAAAACGCAGAAAGAAAGAGGGAAGATGTGCAACCCAATCAATAGATTACGAGTTGATTACATGCACATAGACGCAGAACAAATAGATATTAACATACAGAAGTATAAGCAAAGGGAACTTTCAGATCTAGATCTAGAATAACGCAAAGTTTATGAATAGATCTAAGACAAAAAGTTAGAAACAAAATGCACTGTGGACACAAAGTTCTTCGGAAATATGCTCCTTTCTATTCCTCTGCTTCAAATAGCTATCAGGGGTTTCAACACAAAGTCTGGAACACAAGAATGTTGCTTACAAATTCTGATCATTAACCCGAAGGTTCTTCCTCTACTTATAGAATGTAGAAGGGAAATTACAAATGGGAAACTTAACTGAACTAGAACATAAACAAGAAGTAAAGATAACATTTGGCAATCATCTTCCTTTAATTCCTCTCTAAGTGACATGCATCGGGAGTTCTAGTCAAAATTATGCACATCTGTCACTTAACTTATAGAATCATTCCACACAACTTAAAGTAATGGTTTTCAAACCAATAACTTTAAAGTTTTACAATTACATCTCGGGAACGTAGAAATAGAAGAAGAAAGAGTAGAAGAAGAAAGATCTGCCAGCTGTAACCCCTACATCTTCTTTTTGCTTTGATACTGAATATACTTGTCGAACATGTAATTCAACAACTTCCCATCTGTTTTAGCCACAACTTCTTTTTCTGTCTAAATTGCAGCAAGCCTTCATTCAAAACGCCGATGCACGCTTTCACATCCTTCAAGCTAGGCCCGAATTTTTTAATGTCTGATTGCAGCGTTACCAGCTTATTCATGGAATCCATCGTGAAAGGCCTAATAACTCCATCAATCCTCTCTTGCACCATTAGAAGAGATCCTTCCAAGGAATCAAGCACTTATTAGGAATGGTCCTTTTGTATGAAGAAACATTCTTGACCACTTCCTCATTGGTGAAAGCAATGACATTGTCTGATAGTGATGATGCCATACTCTCAAGCGCCCGCATTCTTTTCAGCATGATTTTGAAGATCTCCAAGTGGAAAGAAACTGCAAACTCAAGTTGCTTCCCCTTTTCAACCGATCCATCGGGCACAATTCGTTTTGCGATCAAGACCTCCTCGTGACTTATTTATCTCGACCAAAGTACTCAGGTTACTTTCAACCACATGTTCATGTCCATCGTGCTTGTCACTAGTTGTTTCAGCTGAACCGATGCATCCTTCATAACCTTTAGACGGGCTAGCACCTCCCTGAGTTGTATAAAAAGCTTGGCGAATGATTAGATTCTTCCATTTGTCGATAGCTTTAACTTGGTTACCTGCATCTTCCACTTCCTGCATCAGATGATCACTCACCTGCTTATGTGCTGAAATTGGCTGAGTGGAAGATTTGACAACTTTGGCAATAATCTCGCACAACTGAGACACCTGCTTTTGAAGTTCAACTTTTTCCGCCTTTTCTTTGTCAAGCCTAAGGAATAAAGCATTTATCAATGTCTGCGTGTCTTGCTTCAATCCTTCAGTAGTGGCTTGACCTATGGGTACTTTGGTCACTGTTATATCCTGCTGCCGTGAGCTCGCCCTTCTTTCCTTCTGCTGGAACTGATACCTCAACGAACTTCTGCCCTGACTCCTCAATAATCAACCTCGAAGTCACCTTAGCAACTTTAGGTCTTCTGTCTTTTCCGCCCAAACTCAGGAGCAACTGCAAGTCATGTTCCTCCAAGTTGATCTCCTCTCTAGCCTCTGGGACCGACTGTGAAGCCAACCACTTTGAGAAATTGCTTCTCGAGAGAATGATAAGTTGCCGAATGTACCACCATCTCGCCCTTTGGTTTCTCTCCATCCGAAATTGTTACAGTGTCGTGGCTACCGTCCTTTGTATTGTCCAAAGACAAAGCTCTTTCAAATTCTGCCATCTGCAACTTTAGTGTTTCTTCAGGAAGAGGTGCTGATCGGAGTGGCTGAGGAGAAAACACAAATGTTGCCGGATTCAATGGAGGAACAACAATATCCTGCTGAGGTGCAAAAGTTGGTGAAGTACTTGACGCTGGAGAAGTCGAACTAGCACCATAGCCGTAGAAGTGACCTTTTCCCTCGAATGAGACCTTCTATTGCTTTCTCCCTCGTGCTTCCTTTTGATGGAATCTCCTGTGCTGAGGTTGCCTGTGATCTGATTCATCAAAGCTTCATCAAGGCAATACCCCTTTGTCAGCAACCAGTTCGAAGTATTGACCAGAACGGCAGACCTCTCCTCGATCGTGTGGCAGCCACCAATGTTCTCCTGAAGTACAACTCTATCCCCTCCCATCTGATGGTATGTGTCAAGTAACACAGTCCCATCGTCTGTAAGATCTGTAGGTATCCATGCTAATCCATAGTCAAACACTTGTCGCGTTGATAACTTGTTGAAGTCTTTCTTCCTAACTTCGTACTTGCTTCTGCACTTCATCTAAAAATCTTCTAACGAAGGCACATGCGCGTATTCCTGGGAGATTGTCTTTCTTGCTACCCCATATGGATCGAAGTTCAGCCATGCTTTGGGAAGAATTCATGCTCGTACCAGAGAACATCTCAGCTTCAATCCTTCGCTTTTGTGAATGCTTTGGCGCATTGTAATAGCCCACTGTGATCGGGAAGAAGCTCATGTAGACTTGTGCCGTTTCGATTGTAGGTCATGCATCTCTACGAGCCGTCCGCTTCAACTCCATGATGACCAATCGCCGCTTGGATATCTGGCAACTTGATTGGTTCTTCCGAAAAGCCAAATGACCTAAGGTATGTAAAGTCTCGCAAACCGGATGAAGATATCGCGAATCTGTGGGATACAACTTCCCAAGCTTCCTCACTTACCTGTTGGTCTTCGATCACCGTTCGGCTCGCAAATGAATCCATCGTTGACCACCTTGTAATCTTTATTGCATGCAAGCACAATAAGCTGTAGATAGCACTCAAAAATAGGATCCTTGGAGAGCACACCACGTCTATCTAGCTTGGAGAAGATACCCTGCGAGGCTGCTGCATATACCAAATATGAAGTCATCTTGAAGCTGTAAGTCCGCCTCACACTCCGGAGTTGCTCACCGATGTTGTCATTGATGATTTCCGACCAATTGATTATAGAATCTGCTTTGTTGATTTCAATGGTCTTGATGAAGGCATACATCCATGAGCGGAAGTTGTGAGCATTAGCTTCGCCATTTATCCTGCATAGCAATTTGGTAATGTCATCCACCTCCTGCACTAGATTGGATCGTGGAAGAGTCCTCGGGAACTTGGATGGAGATTTGGGCTTCTTCATATACCTGTTGTTCATTATGCCCACTCGGTCGACTTTATACTTCTCATATTTGTTGCCGACGTCCAACATGTTGATAGTAATCGCCACACGTCAGTGTTGGAATCTTCAGACAATAATTGATGAACTGTGCATCCCAACCAGATTATTGTCTTTCCCATAGCATCCCAGGATTGATCTGGATAGTGGATGGTACAACCTTGCACACTCCATGACGAATTCTGGCAACTGAGTTGTGAATGGGAATGCTGAAGCTCGAATGATTCCACTGCTTTTGACTGCCCGCATGAGAGAAGTCTTTCCAGCTCTAGATTTGTCAATCAATTCGAAAGAGGTTTTGGGCCTAGATCTGTGTCTCCGATGTCAAAATTTGGAAGTAATGCATGATTCCGCTGAGCTTTCTCTTTCATCCCACTTTGCCATGGCCGGATCTATCTTTGTTTGAGCAACTCTTTTTTTTTTATTTGGTCGGAATTCTTTACAACTGGTGCAAATCTGGGAATTTCTTCAGATTCGGAGGATATATTCAATGTATCTGACATTGATTTAAGCTCCCTTTCAATTATATAAGCACCTGTAATGAATACCTACAATTAATTCAGACAAAGACGGCAACCGGAACATGAACACTTGATTTTTATCATAAAAATCTGCATATAAAGCCCGCTGCCCTAAAATTTGAGGCTTTGCTTGCATGCAAAGCAAGCATAAATATTTTCAACTTCACCTGAGCACCTGTACCAATATGCAGATAATTAACCAAGCCTAAAACAAGCTCCTCCAATCCTAGGCGCCAAACCTTGAAGCTTTCCGACAGTGAAAAACACTTCTTTGAGCAAAAATCCTCCTCCTTTGGGCGCCAAAACTGTCCGGGCTGCACTCCTTTGCTAGAAGAATTAATTAATTCATTATTATGGCAGCCTATGCTTATATAACCCTTATCATTCTATAATTAATAATTGTCTCTCCTATTCCTGACAATTAATTAATTAATAAGCATGCTTTTCTCTCCAATTTGGGCGCCTATTTTATGCATGCTCATGGCTGCCATTAAATAAATAAATTTAATTTATTTTTAGCCCTCTACTTTCACTTAACATCATGCTTTGACCTTCTATTTCTCCATGCGCCAAAATTAGGAATAAAAACCATTAATAAATACTTCAAAAAACATTATTTATCCTCCAAATGGGTCGCACTTTTTAGCATGCTCTAGGGCTGCATTAAATAAATTAATTTAATTTATTTTTAGCATTCTACTTCCAGTCTTCTTTGACTTCTCCTTATGCATTGACTTTTCCTCATCCCTGGGCGCCAAAATTGGAAGGGAGACTATTAATAAATGCCATTAAATAAATTAATTAATGCTCCAAAGGGGTTGCACTTTTTGGCAAAGGCTGATTTCTATATTTAAAAGTCAATTTTGATGGGATTATTCACCCTGCATGGCAGCTCCAAAAATCCCATTATCCACTTAAGTTGTTTGACTTCCATAATGAAAATTTTTACCCTGCAAGGCAGGTAAGAAATTCCCATCAATGCCTTAAGTGATTTTTCTTTATTTCACAATGAGAATTTTCACCCTGCAAGGCAGGTAAGAAATTCCCACTTGCCTGCTGCCTCTAATTTTCCCATCATAACTTAAGTGACTTTGCCTTCATGGGAAAAAGTACCCTGCAAGGTAGGTACAAAAATCCCACCCGCTGTTGCGACCAAAATCCCTACTACTTAAATACATCCATTCCCAAAAATGCGACTTGTCCAGAAGAAGCTTTTTTGTTCACGACTTCGTCTTTTTAAAGAGAACCCGACTTCCTGAGGTTGATTCCTTTTGGCATGGCGGCCGTAGATGATCTCTAGACACTCTAGGCGAGAAAACAAACTGTACCGACGAAGGAATTGACCTAGGGGAATTTCACGAGAGAAAATAAAAAATCGCAAAACGCTGCTTGCAGAAGTCACAGACAAAGCCCAAGATACATTCTTGGTGAAAACCCCACTGGTATATGTGAATATTAACATGCAAAACTTCAACAGGGCTAAACAGGAGCACAATTTACTTCAAATGGGGCTCAAAATAATTAAATAAAATTTTCCTCGTAGACAACTTGATGAATGGATAAAACAATTTTTGGCATTTGGGTATTTGTTGAAATTGGCTCTGTGATTCACCGGGAATATCTTGACGCAATACAAGCATCTTCTGGCAATAAAAACACAAAACGACCCGCAATTTTAAAAGTACGATTTTTTTATATAGGGTAGTCTCGATTTCGGTGAAATCTGGGACACCAAAAACCTCCTCGGGATCTTGCTCCTAATGACGAATTTTATCTCTCAATCATTGAGTCAATGTTGTCATATACTTCTCCCAAACATGGATGATCCATGTCTGTGAAATGAATCATGCTCATGATGGGCTCTGTGATACTCAACAAATAGTCTACACGGCCCCACCAATCATCATCTAGGACCATATTTTTCAATCTTTGGCCCGTTCTTTGTTTGACTCTTTCCATACAACCCACATGTTGCTTATGACCATGCATTGTAGTGCCTCTTTCACCTTCACAAGTCGTCTCAAGACGATTGTGTGAGAGGCAAACCTTGTCTCAACAACCTATTAAAAAAATAAAACAAAAGAAAATTAAAAAACTTATGAAAATAAAAAATTTGCAAGTAGATACTAGGTATTAAACAAATTTAAAACATAAAAAAGAATTACAATTTACTGAATAAAATAAAAATAAGAGATTTACAAGTACCTTCAACAACTCCAAAGAATAGACGTTTCTAAATCAGAAGCCGAAATGCCATAGGAGGTCATGTTTCGGGCCCAAAACATTTCGAAACGTGAAATGCTTGATGAAACGTGCACAAACACCATAGAAACGTCTGGGACGTTTCCACCAATTTTTCAAATTTTTAATCATCGTAACTTTAAAAAAATAAAAAATAACTTCATTTAATGAACCTAAACCTAATCTACCTACCTAAACTTGCTAAAGACACTTCCTAAAAGCTATATAATGACATCTTGGGTCCATTCTAAATCACACTCTCATTTTTCTCTTGCTAAATTCAGTTTTCATTAAACTAACATTTAGCATTGTGAAGAGCAAAGAGACATCAAGGAGCAGCTTGAAGGAACAATTTAGGAGGTGTTTCTAAAAGCTAAGAGCACGAAGGAGGAATTTCAAAGCAAATTTGGAAGGAGGGATCGACTTCAAGGAGGAAAATCATGTATTTTTCAAGTTTTTTTTTTTCTAAAGAAAATGCTACTATGATCAATGATCACGAATGATGTGTGCATAATGCACACATCATTCATGATCATTGATCATGTAGTTTTAATTTAGTAATTTTTAAACTCTATGCTAAAAAAAAAATGTAACATTTCCTTTGCGTTTTTAAAATAAAAAGCATATGTTGTTTTTTTAATTATAATTTTATAAATATCATCCAAACTCTGTGTATGCTCTCACCTTGCACCTATACGGTGAACTTGGTGATCAAAAGCAAAATAAGACGCATAGGGTTTTATTTTTTTGCTATTTTAAGAGGTTTTTTGTATTTTTTAAATTAAAAAATCCGAACTCTATGTATGCTCTCACCTCGCGCCTATACGGTGAACTTGGTGATCAAAAGTAGAATAGGATGCATAGGGTTTAATAATTTAATTCTTTTTGCTATTTTTTAAAACAAAGTTTATTTCGTTTTTTCTAAATAAAATTAAAAATCTGAACTCTGTGTATTCTCTCATCTCGCACCTATACGGCGAACTTGGTGATCAAAAGCAGAATAGGATGTGTAGGGTTTTAAACTTTAATTCTTTTTACTTTTTTTTAAAGTTTATTTTGTTTTTTTAAATTAAAAATCTAAATTTTGTGTATGCTCTCACCTCGTGCCTAAATGATGAACTTGGTGATCAAAACCAGAATAGGATATGCAAGGTGTAGTTTTATTTATTGTTATCTAAGTTAATTTTTTTATTTTTCAATGTAGGTTTGATTCTTCGAAATATAAAAACATAAATGGCATCTAGTTCAACTTCAGTGGGAGGGCATGGGGAAGGGGAAGCAAGCCAGAGTGGGGGTGTGGATCCTAGAGCTCCTCTTTGGAGAGGTGCATATTGTGGAGAACCTTGCTGATGGCGGGTCTCGAGTTTGGGTATGCCATCATTCCAATATACAATTCAAATCCTCTTATACCTGACTCAAAGCTCATTTAATGGGGAAAAGAGGAATGGGGATTAGAAAATGTCACAAGGTCAAAGGAAAACATATTTTGGCATATATGAAAGAGCAAGATGAGGCTGATTTGCAAGCTTCAAGAGCTAGATTTAAAACCACTTTTTCGCAAAATAGGGGTTCGGAAAAACCACCCACTCCATCAAACCATCCTTTTATTCAAATCAAGGTGAAACTCCCATGAGGAAGAGAGTCATTACGAAAGAGAACCTCCAAAGGTCCATTAGAGCAAGCATTTGCAAATGAGAAGAGGGAAGTAGTCGATGAGTTGATTGCTCGATGTCAGTAATGTCCCCTTTTCTACGCCAAAGGCCTAAGGGTCAAGTCGAGTCCAAGCCGGGTCATACCCAAGGGGCTGTGGACGCTGGGGGCTATTGTGAAGGGGCCGCATGGTACTAATATCCACGTTTTGCGCTTGGGGTCACTTTTGGACCATGGCGACTTAAAAGGGAAAAAGTAACTTTAGTTACTTTCATTTTATTGGCCCCTCCATGGAATGAAATGCGCCTAGGGTTATTGGGGCTCGTTTGCCGAGGAGAAGTATATAAGGAGTGGGGAGAGTAAGGAAAGGCACTTTTGCTTATACATTTTATTGACCCCTTCTCGTGCAATTGCTTTGTTGTTGCGCTTCTATAGCTTGTGGAGTCAAATCCCACAGGGACCCTAGCTTCGGTGGTGAGAGACCCGTCCCTAGCTAGCAGGGCATTCTTCGGTAGTGAGAGATCTACCCTAGTCTGTCATTTTGGAGCCATTTTCTGGGCTATGTACATCTTATCTGAGGTTTCAGAGGACGGATTTTGGGGGTTTTCGGGCATTTGAGGAAGATAATCAGTGGGCTTCTGGATCAGATTCACGACAGCCATTTGGGTAGGGCGTGGCAGCTCGTTGAAGGTGCCTCCATCATTTACTGACCCCTCTTCCAAGCGTGGCGACTTGCAACCTTTATTTGGGGTTTTCCGATCATGGCCGCTTGGCGTGATCCGGAGGTGGAAATATTATTTCTCAGTATCTCAAGTAATGTATTTCCAAAGACCCTTAATTTATGCTCGTGTATATGGTGATTTACGGATTTTAGAAGTTTACCAGCCGCCTAGGGCACTCTGTAATTCCCTAGCAGCAATATAAAATTCTAAAATATTGTTCTAGTGTTTATTATTATTATTGCAAGCTTCCCACAAAATTTCATGCACTTTGGGCAAGTATTTTGTGAGATATCAATTAAATACCATTCGCTGTCCTAGCTGGTCATTTTCAGTAAAAATCAGTATTTTACTTTGCTGCATTTTTCATATATTTTGTGCATTTTTAAGTGGTATCCCATTAGGGATATTTCAGACGTGTTTATGCATGTGGGTTGCCTTTCAATGTGTCATAGCGGTCACCATGTTGGCAACAAACGGTGAGAGGAATTAATGATGCACCACAAGGGTATAAAAGCCCTAGTTATGAGAAGGTGAGAACATCATTGTTGGCGAAAGAAGTGGCCGATGTACATACTTCTTTTCGCACCCAATTAGGGATTCATGGAAGGAATCAGGGGTATCTATCATTTCGGATGGATGGAAAGATGCCCAAATAGACCCCCTAATCAATATTGTTGCGGTGCAGCCCTAAAGGGGCAATGTTCTTAAGGGTTTTGATTGTGAGGGTGAAGTGAAAGATGTTCAATTTATTGCTAATATTTTGATTGAGGCTATTGAGTCAAGTGGGCCCTCAAAACGTTGTCCAAATCATCACGACAATGCCAAAATTGTAGAGAGCGACAGGGCTGATTGTTGAGGGAGATATGAGCACATTTTTTGACTTGTGCAAAGACACTCCTTGAATTTGATGTCATAGAAGATTGGCAAAATACCATGGATAGAGGAAATTTATATAGAGGCAAATAAGATTTTAATGTTTGTCACAAATAATCATGCCCTAGTCTATCTTTAGGAGGTTCTCAACGTTGGAGTTCTTTGAAGGTAACGAAACAATTTCCTAGTTTCTAATTTTTATTTGCTAACTTTCTATGAAATATCAAATTATCAATTGAATTTCTTATAAATTTAATTTAATATTTTATTAATTTGTTTTAATTTCTTTTAATAGGTTGTTTGAAACAAGATTTACCTCTCACATGCTTGTCTTGAGATGACTTGTGAAGGTAAAATAAACCTTAAGGCTTATGGTGATTGATGATGTTTGGTCCGTGTGGAGGCAAGCAAACGTAGAAAGAGCCATCAAAATAAAATCATTGATACTTGATGGTAATTGGTGGGCAAAGGTCAGCATACTTGCCTAGTTTTACTTGAGCCTATTTCATCTATGATTAAATATGTAGATACGATAATGCTTGCATAAGGGAGATCTATGATGACATTGACTCTATGCTTGAAAAAATTAGAGACATCATACAACAAAAAGAGCAGGATCTTGAAGAAAACTTCTACCCTATGACCACCCCATCGCATCTCCTAGCCTATGCCTAATCCCTAGATATTATAAGTAGTGAAGTACTTGGGCTACTGTGTAGGCAAGCACCATATAATGACCAAGAAGTTGCAAGTGGAAGTAAGGTAGCATTCCGGAGGCTTTTTCCTGATTCAAATGTAGCTAGTGCGGTCCACGATGAAGTGACGGTCTTTATCTCTTCGTCTAATGGTAGCATGGGTGAAATAGACGCATTAGTTGACAAGTACAAACTGACCCCATTCATGTGGTGGTATGTACATGGCCATGATGCCAAGTACCTATGACCTATTGCCATTAAAATCCTCTCACAGGTATAAAATATTAAAATGAAATCAAAAGTTTGTTTATTAATTAAAAATGTATGTTCTTACTTCTTAGTAAATTAATATTATTACTAATTGAAAATTTCTTACTTCTTTTTTGTAATAGATGGCTAACAATTCTTCAAAGAAAGCGTAATCGAGAGTACATATTCCTTCATCCACTCAACCAAACGGAACAAGTTAGCATCCAAGAAGGTGAGGATTTAGTGTATGTACATTCCAATTTGCACATCCTATCACACAAGACTGAAGGCTATATTAGAGGTCCCAACAAACTTTGAGATATTGATCTTGAAATTAGTGACTTTGATGCTTCTGCCTTGCTATTCTTAGTGACTTTCACCGCTTGGTATTGACGAAGAAGAATCGAGATCTTTCCTGACAAGGGATGGAGAGCGGAGCTATCAATGGTGTTCATGGAGATGATTATGAGGAAAATCTAGATGATATATTCTAGAATCTAGATTATTATCATGTATATGTGAATCATTGAAATTGTAACCATGTTGAATGATGACTCTTTAGAAGTTCAAATTTCAATGAATACAAAATATTTTGAGTGCTTTATCAATTATCTCTTATGGTCTACAATTATAAAATGAGTACTATGCACACACACACACACACACACACACACACACACACATATATATATATATTTTAATATATTGACGGCGTTTCCCATAACGTTTCATATCCTAGGTTTTTGAAAATTGTTGTTTCTACGTTTCCGTTTCCGTTTCCGTTTCCAACATAGTGTTTATATATGGCTTGGGAGAGGTGATGGTTTGTGATGAACATTTGAATCTCCTCTCCCTCGTCATACACTTGGCCTATCCACGAATATTTTTTGCCTATTGTTTGAAGCATGAAGTTGAGTGAGTGGACATCGCAAGGTGTCCAAAAAATGTGCATATACATTGCCTCCACCAACATCCTGCGGCCTTGCAATTTTTTGCGTTATCTCGTAATGACTTGGATAACATTTTGAGACCCCATTGCCTCAATGGATTCAATGAGGATATTGGCAATGAACTTCCCATCCTTCACTCATCCCTCCCAATCAACGACCTTCAAAAACATTGCCCTTTTACTTACAACCACATTGATAAGAGGCCTATTGCTTGCATCTTTCCATCCATCGAAATGATGGAGACCCTCGTTTCTACCCATGAATCCCTAATCGGCTGCAATGAATTGTCAACATATTGTTTCTGCTTGGCCAATAAGGTGGTGTGAACTTTTTCATACCTTGGCCCTTGGTAACCTTTTGGGGCCTCATTCACTGCTCTTATCATTTCCTTCCAATATGGTGACCTAACCACATTGAAGGACAATCCATTGGCGTACAAGCAACGAGCAATATGCTCATCCGCAAGATCTCTTGCCTCATTTTGAAAAGACCTCTCCAATGGTCCTTTTGTTCTACTTCTCTTGCTTGAAGGCTAAGTCACAAGGTTTGAGTTTGAGTTCAAGTTCGACGAGGATAAAATTCGGTTTAAGTTTGTCCAATGGATAAAGTTCGAAAAAAATTCGCCATTAAGTTCGAATAATAGAAAAATATAAAAATATATAAAATTAAAATAAGAAAACATAAAAATATTTAATTTTAAATATTACAAATAAAAAACATCAAAATTTATATTTAATATAGTAATACTTTATAATAAATACATTAAAAACATTAATAAACTTAACATAAAAAATATTATAAAAACAAACGAAATGAATACAAAATGTAATATAAAATTAAATATTAAAAATAAATTAAATGAACAAAATTATTAACCTACGTTTTTAAATGTAATAAAAGAAAAAATTAACGAATAGCTTTAAAAACTAACCTAAGGAAGAAACATAAAACAGAAAATAAAACTCGTGAGTCGTGGTCACGATCCTCTTCGTGTGCTCAATAAAAGAGGGCTTCTTCTCGTGAGTCCTGGTCACGATCCTCTGCAACTCGGCCACACTCTTGGTACTCTGCGGGTTTGGGATCGACAGCTAGTCGAGACTATAACGTTTTTTTAATTTTTTCCCTGATAACAAAGAAGGGTTTATTGAACCTGGTAACTATCCGGACGCAAGAGCCTCACACAGAATGCCAAACCTCCACAAATCTCCTCACTCATTTTCCTGTGATTCAGATCGCCATTTTCCTACGCGATTTTCAAGATGAACTAGACAGAATTTCAACGAATATTTATTCCTTGGCAAAAGTTCGGTAAATTTCCAACTTGAAGCATAAAATTTGCCGAACCTTGTGACAATGCTTGAAGGAGTATCTTCATCTTGTGTGGGGGGTGATGGCAAAAATGGATGTCTTGGGGCCACCACAGTAGAACCACTAGCAGCAGGTGGGGCCATTGGTGGCTTCCTTGATCCTGTCCCTTTTTTAACAAAGGGTGACCCATTTTCATGGCGTAGGCTGTCTGCTTCCTCTTGCTCCTTGATAAATTCAAGAATTTGTGTTTTTGACATTGGAGCAAGATGTGTCCCCTTACATCCTCTAAGACCCGTATTAGGTATGTGACATAGGTGGGCCTTCACTCGGCTATATGAACTATGGTGCGTAGCATTGCACCAATTGCATCTCCATTTAGCCCCCCCACCACCTAGAACCAAACTTAGAACTGTCACATGCCTCCAAAGTGGTGATTGTTCATCATGTTCAAAGTGAAATTGCTCTTGACCCAGAACCAACTGACATTGTGATTGTAAAAATGTAGCTGCAAGTTAAATAAACATGCAAACTATCACAAAAAAAGCCTTGCAACTTAGAAAAAAAAATAAAAAAATTCAAGATTCAAAAACTTACCTTGGCAGCGAATGGGCTCCTCAATCACCTTAGGAACACGATTGCAATGAAGTTTGATGAAGCTTCAACCCTGAGTGAGCAATGGAAAGTAAGTATGCAAAGAGAAAAAGAGAGAGGATAGTTTTTGCATTTGTGTTTGTGTTTTGTGGTCTTTTATCTTTGTTCTTTGTGTTTGAGTTGCTTTTTAGGGTTAGAATGAGTTTTTTATTATATTTTTTTAATGTTTTTATGTTGTTTTTTTATTGAAAAAGTAAAAATAAAAATAAAAAAACGTTTTACCCTGTGGGTACCACTTGGGTACCTCTCGGGAGGTACCCAAGTGGTACCGCACCTCTACCACCGACCAGGTATGTACCCAAACTGGGTATGAGGGCCTTAGGGAGGAACTGACTTCTTAGTTTAAAATCATTGCTTACCTTTATGATGCAATTTTCTTCTTATAAATTAAAATCTCAGTTACCTAAATGATTGACAATTTTATATGTTGACCTCCTTACATATCAAAACATGATTTTCTACTTTAGTTTTTCTTCTTACTTGATTTTTTTGTGACAGGGTTATCTCTTTCTGACAATACCCTTCCACAAAAAAGTTCTTATACCTTTGTAATAAGAAAATTGCAAACCCCTTATAATTGGATCAATTTCAGCTTGATGATTCCAATAGGCTAAGGACTTCACTATATAACATCATTAAACTACCCTGATCATGTCTGTAAATCCCTACCCATCCTTGGGCTTCCTCTTGATGCTCCACCAAAATTTAATATCATAAAATACAAAAAAATGATTCTATTCCTTAACAGCTATCTTTTTATCCTCATTGTGTTGTCATTTAAAAGAATTTTTCAATGCTACAAGTAACTTAAACAGATTTTTTTGGTGCAGGTGCATAAGGTGTCAGATGGAAGAACTAGGCTTCAATACCGACATGGTAGAAATGAAAGCTAAAGCCTGAAGAGGAGCTTGTTTATAAAACTCAGTTTAATGATATCATCATTGGTTCCAACTCCATCCCTTCTGGTGGGAGTAATCCTAACCAATCCCACAGTTATTCCACTAAACTCAAATGTATGAACTGTGAATGGAGCAATGCAGCTGAAACAAGGAACTCCTGTGCGGGTGCAGGGTGGAACTGTATTTCGTCAAGAAAAGAGGTGAAAAGAAAACACCAACCAATCCTGAGCATGTGGTTCGGTTGATAGTGAAGTGTTCAGAAGAGGGAGTTGCAACTTTGTCTAAATTATTGGAAAGGCACTCCAGACTGGTGCAACTGGAAGAATGTTTTCTTCTCTTTGATGTATTTGGTAGAAAAGATAAATGGCTCGAGGCCTTAGAGGTAACTTTTGATGCTTCTTGTATTCACCTTACACAATGTTATATACAAAGTTCAATTTTTGGTAACAGGGGTTAAATTCTTTGCATTTGCTTATGTGTTTTGAAATTTGCATTAAAGTCATTGTGATTTTCTCCTCAAGCTATTTGACATGAGCCATTTTTCACCTCAGAGGTATCAATAAAATAAAACAATGTCACACTTTTCTCGGTTTATGCACTGAAATAGTTAACTTATTGGATGCTTAGTGGTCACAAACACAACCACTCAAAAAAGGAATTTCAGGGAATGAATGGGGCATGAATTCAATGCATTTTGGGGTTTCAAATGCTGCTATTTCCTATTACCATAGAATTGTGGAAATGTATGAGTTGACAACTTGAATTACTTTGTACAAACTCACTCTAATGCCAAAAACAACAAGTAATGTGATTGTGCAAAGTAACAATGAAATGCCTTGCAACATTGCATGTTGACCATCTATCTTATTTAGGGAATTTAAATTTAAAAGGTATGCATAGCTTGAATGCAAGATTACCCCATCTTTTGTTGCCTGAATAACTCTTTTTGATTCATTGGAGATTCTGATGCCTTTCTATTGGTTTTCTCTTTATCTCAATAGATTTTTACTTTTTTATGTGATGGACAAACAAGATAGTTTCTTGTGGAAATTTTTACACAAACTTTACCTCATCTTTTGTTGCCCGAGTATCTTTTCTTAATTCATTGGAGATTCTGATGCCTTTCTATTGATTTTCTCTTTATCTCAACAGATTTGTACTTCTTTATATGATGGACAAACAAGATAGTTTCTTGTGAAAAGTTTTTACACAAGCTTTAGCACAGGCCTTTGCAAAAATATTGGCAACAGATTATAGAAAACCCTGTAAGATTTAACTTCATTTCATTTCACAGAGATCACCTCATTCCCCAATATGATCTAGCCATCTTCTCCTCTAGATTTTGGAACCTGTTTCCAAATGAGATCAATACTTTTAAATACAATGCCGGGTCTTGTCATCCATCCTTGTCCAATATGGCTCTGGCCACTCTATCTATAGCTTCATTCCATGAAGATTCAAAACTGACACTGGCAAATAAAACTTGTGTAATGCATGCTTCATACAAAATGTATGTGAAAGTGCATGAGACAGGGACTTTTAAGTTTTCACTGAGAGAATACTGAAAACTCTTAAAACATACACCCGGAAAGAAAACTTCTATAGTGCATGCATTACAGAATGCACGTGGAAGTACATGAGATAGTGGCCTTTTGCAGGGAGAAAACTGAAAAGAAGCTTTGGGTTATGAGTTCTTAACTTAATTTTTCTAATTGAAAAGATGCTTCATATATCAGAAAAATATTTACAAAAAGATGTACAAAAGAATAGAGAACTTACATAGAAGATTACAATCGCTTTCTTAGTGAAATAACTATAAGGTCTGCAATGAAGTCAGAATAGTCTCCAGGATCAATTTTTTTAGCGTACTTGATCAGTAGAAAACCTTTAGCTAACAGTCGCATGCAGACTTCTTCTTTCCAATTGTGACAAAAATATGATAGGGTACTTACTTCATTCCTGAAAACATGCTTGCATCTAAGTTTCCAGAGGATAAATAGGGCTGAAACTCGTACACAATTCCTAACACCTCTACAGGAACTCCTGATAATGAGGTTGGCATCGCCAAAGAGGACTGCCCACCAATGAAGATTTCTCTTGAGAATAGCTTCCAGCTCAGAATGAGCAAACTTCCAACAGGATCTTGCAAAAGAGTAGTCCCAAAAGAGGTGCTTAACTATTTCCAGTTTGCAACAAAAAGGACACAAGCCATCAAAAAGGCCACTTTTGGACACTCAAGATTTGGACGGGAAACCCTGATAGACCACCAACCAAGAAAATACCTGAAGCTTGTAGGACACCTTTAACGACCACACTCCACGAAGTTTACAAAGGTAATCCATCTAGCATGAAGAACAGGAACAAGAGCACATCCCCAATTCAAAATGGAGTAAAGACGCCAGGTATCGTAATTCGATAAGGGATGTCCATAGCTCCATCTTTAATCCCGTCAAATGGTGCTATTCATACCCAAATTCATCTTAAAGAAATCCTCTTAAGGAATAAGGTTTTGATTCTTGTTTACAGAGTACCAATCAACAGAAGATGAGGCAAACTCATGAGCTAAAAATGCCAATATTTCCAGCTGCGGAAGTGACATCCCATAAGTCTTTCCATAAGAAAATTCCTTTCATACTGCATTTGTGTCCCTAAAAACGGGGGATATCTGCAATACAAATATCCTGTAGTTTTCAACTCCAAGTAGGTCTTTTGGCCAAGTCCCACCTAGCTCGACTGCCAGACATTATCCAAGTAATAAAACTGGCAATTTTCTTCCAAGCAACCCAAATAATCCTGAGAAAAAAAGAACGTGTAACCTGAAAAATGAGGAGTAGAAATAGTATCACATAGCCCAAAAGAGCCTCTAACCTTACCCAAATGTCGGGCAATGATTAATTTGTGTCTCAAGAGAATTAGGAGAAGATCCTCCAAACATCAGGGGACCCACTTGGCAGCTAGTATGCACCCTTGGGTGGCTATATCAATCAACCCCAAGCCACCCTCCTCTTTGGGTAAGGTACAAATAGTCCATAGAACCATAGGAAAACCACGAGTACCACCATATTTGGACCACATAGAATCTCAAAATCCTCTCCAGACAAAGAAATTGAGTCTTGGAAGGAAGCCAACAAGAAACATAATAGATATGGGAAGCTTGAAGAATTTTGTTCAACATTGTCAATTTTCTGGCAAAAGAAAGATCTTTATTCTACTAATAGAGATTCGTGCTTTGAAAATGCTGCAAACACAAGTACCACATAACTGTTGGGGAGAGGTCCAAGCCGAAGGGAATACCAAGATATCTCAGTAAAACCCTAAATGAACAAAAGACTACTCGGTAGGAATCCAACAAGGCGGGTCGTCTCAACCAATCAGCCAACTTTCAGTTTTGTGATTGCTGACTAGAACTCCAGAAGCTGTGCAAAACACATCTAAACAATCTCTAGCTTCTGCAACCGATTCTTGACTTGTTTGAATCCATAGAAGAGAGTCATCTGCAAAGTGATTGTTGAGCAAGAGCATCCCAGAGCCATCTAGCAAGGAAACACCTCTAATCCTGTTTTGAACACGAGCTACATCCAATAAATATCCCAATGCATCTGCTATTAGCACATAGAGATAAGGCGCAAGAGGGCAGCCTTGTCTAATGGATCAATGAAGAACAATACGCCGGGAAAGGACATTAATGACTGAAACAAAGGAGGAGGCACAGGAGATGAGAGTGCTTAACATCTTTACAAATTTCGAACCAAAACCAAGACAGATCAGCATGTTGGTGATAAAGGACCAATCAATTCTGTCATAGGCTTTTTCAAAGTCAATCCTCAGAAAAAGAATCTGCTGTCCCATCTCTGTCACACAATCCATGGCTTTCCAAGCAGATAAAAATGTATCTAAAATAAAGCGTCCTTTGACAAAACCCGTTTTCTTTTTCTGCTGAACAATCTTGGTAGCCACACTTCACACCTGGAGCGCAATTGCCTTGGCAAGAATCTTGTAGGCAACACTCAAAAGAGTGATGGGATGCCACCCATGTATGGAATCCTTGGTAGAAGATTTGGGAACCAATTTAATTAAACCCTGATTATGGAATTTTGAAAATGACCTTGTAGAAAATACCTAACTCGCCAAGTGACTGAGATCATCACCAATAGCATCCCACATCTCCTTGTAGAAATCATAAGGGAAGCCATCGATTCCAAGATGTTCATCATTCTGCTCTTTTATTTCTTTGGAAAAATCATTATTCAGTTTACTACGATTGCTAGCCGTCACCTTGAGACAAGAATTCCGGGCAGCCATAACCAGATCTGAAGCAACATAAGGAGGAAAGATCTTTTGAAAATGCATCTGAAACATATTTTTGATCCCTTCCAGATCCTCCTTCAATGGACCATCCGGTCTATGTAGGCCAAAAGTCTTCTCAAAAGACACTTTTCTCTTCAAGTAATTAAAAAGAATTTTGATTCCTCATCACCCTGTTGGATCCATTGTAGGCTGGCAAAATTCAAGCTACTGTATTTATATACTCCTCTTTGTGAATCAAAGCCTCTAACCGGGAAGCCTCTTCATGTAAAGAAATGTTATGGAGATCTTTCTGTAAAGAATTACAGGCTGCCACTAACTTATGCTTGGCTTCCCAAAGAGTATGTCGTCTTCGACGTGTAATCATTCAACCCCAGCACCTGATAATTTTTATGGTGTGGTGAACAGCAGCCTCGTAAAATCCAGCCCCTATCTCCACTATGGCAGGGCACTAGATTCCAAATATGATGCACCGAAGCACGAAAGTCAGGAGACTGCAAATGAGCAATGTTAAGTTTAAAAAGAGAAGCTGGGTTGTCTTCTTCTGAATGATCCACTGCAAAGGAAGTCTGAAATGGAAGATGATCCAAACCAGATGCCCCAATTAAAGCCTCCACCGGGCACAGAGGACCTGAAAATAAAAACTCCAGTGGACCATAAAACCGGTCCAGTCTAGTCTGTATTTTGTCTTTCCCTTTTCTGAAATTGAACTGTATACCAGCCTCCTTTATCCAAATTCTTTTTTCCGCTATTTGAATCAAAATGTCGTAAAGTAGCTTTGCATCAAGACCAAGCAATTTTTCCAAGCCATGATCTACATTTCCCACACTCTCAATTTATCTCCCTCCCATTCTACCATGTTAAAATCATCACCAACAATCCAATCAGCAGCAGGTATAGAAGAGGTCAGCCAATCTTATTACTGAGCACTATCAAGTATCAACACTAAGATAGGCAGCTTAAACAGAACAAAAGCTGCAAAGTCTGTCCTAGAGTAAGAGAGTAACACACACATCTACTGTGTGGATCAATACCATGTCCCACAACATACCTTTGTAAAAAGGAGAAATCGCCAAAACTACACCTCCACTCCCTTGAGAGTGATCAGATGCCCAAAATGGACCATTCCAACAATAATTCATTCGATTTTGCAGCTCAAAACCAGCAGATTTAACTTCTTGAAGAAAACCATATCTGGCTGAGCTTCCTGCAATACTCTTCGAACAAACTGCTTACGACTTGGGATATTTATCCCTCTAACATTTCAGGAAAGAAGGGAAAGCTTCATTAGGAAGAGAGGGTTACCCAATGTGCTGAATCTATTGCTTATCACCAACACAAAACCATTGTTTTCTGGAGAGAAGGTTGCAGCCTCTGTTAAGGATTTAATATGAGGTGATGAACCCTCTTTATGGATTGATTTTCTGTACAATTTGGAGAAGAGTTTTCTTTCCATTTATTAGACTTGATCCTCCAGCCTCTTTCAAAGTCTATATCCTTTGAAGTTCTGTTGAGTTCCATTGCTAAATCTGGTTATTTTCAAAACCTCCTCGGTGTGGTTGAGTAGCAGAAACCCCAGCACTTCGACCTAAGTTCGGAAACACTTCCCCATTTGCTGGTCCAGAAATTTGAGAAGGTTGATTTAGCAGTCCCTTATTAGCTTTCCCAGTCGTAAACTCTTTTTTCCCCTGAGACAAACCAGAAGAAGCATTAGATTTCTTTCCCTCAGAGTCTGAGAAGGGAGCCACACCCATATCACTTGAACCTAAGTTCAGAAACACTTCCCCATTAGCTGGTCCAGAATTTTGAGACGGTTGATTTAGTAGTCCCTTATTAGCTTTCTCAGTCATAAACTCTTTTTCCCCTAAGATGAACCAGAAGAAGCATTAGATTTCTTTCCCTAAGAGTTTGAGAAGGGGCCACACCCATATCATGAGAAGTGTTTAGTGAGGGACGTTGAAGAGGGCAATCTTGAATAAGGTGATCTTGTGCTTGACAGGGAAAACAAGCATTAGGAAGATTAATATACCGAACTTTTTGATGATGTATTCCATCAACTGCCATGATGGAGATGGAAGGCGGAAGCTTCTTCTTTAGTTCTACCTCCACACAAACCCTAGAATTATACCAGAAAGAATTTCTCCTACCATCTGGAATCAGAACCTTACCAAATTCAGCCAGCAAACAAATCAACAAATGGTCATAGGTCAGTAGGAAGCCTGAGAACTCCAACTAGAGTGGGTAATGAGCTTGTCCTTGATCATTTTGGTTGAAGTCACCTATCCACGATTGAACATAGGTGAGAGAACTTGCAATATTCAATGTACCATACTGAAGAACCTGATGG
Organism: Taxus wallichiana var. yunnanensis; assembly: GCA_018340775.1. Classification (NCBI taxonomy): domain Eukaryota; kingdom Viridiplantae; phylum Streptophyta; class Pinopsida; order Cupressales; family Taxaceae; genus Taxus; species Taxus wallichiana. The sequence goes on along the minus strand of CM031243.1, from coordinate 341,166,206 downwards.
GCAACCATGTCTGAATTGAACAGAAGGGGCACATATTTGGATCCTAATCCCCAATACGAGTTCAGAGAGATGTCTTTGGCTTCTCAGTTGAGTAGACACCATTTGTTAAACGACTCTTCATCAGGTATACGATGAAGGAAGAAAAGGATAACTCCTCGCCACTCTACATTCTGTCTTCCTTTAATGTATTCCTTGTTATTCATGAGCAAAAACTAATATCTTCATTCACTTTGTATTCATTGGAACTAGTATTGTTCTGTGAAGGGGAAAATCCTGTTCCAGTAGACTTGATCGTATTTTCTAACATGAAGTCATTACTGGTGTGAGGATTATCAGTGTGAATTCCAACTTCAAATGAGAACGGCGGGAAATGAGTGGCTATGGAATCATTTCTAGCAGGATTTTCTGGTTCAGGTAATTCAACATCTGTTTTCCTGTTCACCTGTTCATATTGGAGCTGCACTGGCTTTGGTGGCATAGCAGACAACACATCTTTAAATTTAGACACCAAACTTTCCTCATTTTGCAGATTTCACCAGTATTAGAGTCTTCACCATTGAGAGGAATAATTACTTGAGCATCTTGTTCCTTCGAGCTTGAAGAAGCTTTCCTGGAGTAGACATGAGAATTGTCCCCTTTAGATAATGATCTGCCACGAATCGTGACAAAGGAGAAATGGCGGAACGGGACTGTCTCTTTCAAGACATCAGAATTTTATTGTGGCCAGAGGCCATATGTATTTGCCGTCTTAATGATATTTATGGTTTGAAGGTTCGAAATAATCTAACGTCGAGCAGACCACATAAAGCAAAAGATACAGTCAAAAACACATGCATGAACTCGCAGATGAAAAATAGAGGCACAAACTCCTCAGTTGAAAAATCGGTGATCGAAACCCTCCAATTCTTAACTTAATTGATTGGCTACTTCCTGGGAGTTGGGCAAAATGAAGGTGTGGCTTCTTGCCACACTTGCTTGACTTGAAATATAAATTCCTTTCCCCTTTTAGTTCCTACATGTCCCAACGATTGCTCACCATGCTCTATTGTTGAACATCAGCCGGGTTTATCCCAGCATTTTGGAGCACCAATGCAGCAAGATTTGTCAAGGATATCACAAACAGTGCAGTAGCAGACACAGCTCAGTCATTGTTATTATCAGATGGTGCAGCGGCAGAATCACTTTGTAGCAGCAACCCAGTCACTAATGATGTCAATCAATATGTTTATTCCTTTTCTTTCATTTTCATAAAAGATGTACCAGTTTGCAACAAATGTACATACAGTTTATAGTCCACATGGTTATCATCAGATTACTAGGATAAACTGTAGTCAAACCCTCTATGGGCAATGTTTTTGTTTTAGTTGAGAGGAATATCAATGCTATATTGATATCTGAAAGTTAATAAATGACCACATTTCGAGCACACCAAGGGCTGAACTTTGGGATCAGACTTAATTCTCACAAACCAATTGCCCTCCAGTTGCAGGTGTCTATGCGAAAGTATTGTAAAACATTGAATTGATAAATATGCTGGTAAAAACGCTCATCAAGAGGGAGCAGTTAGTTTTATCATGATCTAAACATTGTATCCTTATTGCAACATTTTTCAATGAAATTCATATTATTTAACTACTTTTACTAATCAAAAAAGCATACAGCAAACTAGATTGTAGAAACATGATTAAAACAACAGCTTGGAAGATGCCAATGAAGGCATGATGCATGCACTAGGCTTGGTAAAGAAAGGTAAAGTAAGCAGGAGCTCATGCAAAGGGGCTTAACGAACTAAGCCTTAAATAACTATATGGTTGGCCGGCTTGCGTTAACTAAAGGCAAACGATTGAGCAGAGAAAAGAGAAAGTACAACTACTAGTATTTTAGTGAAAGCAAAACCTACTCTAGCCACAACTCACTTAAGCAAAGTTGGAGTTAAATACTAAAGGAAGAATGTTTGAGAAACACACAAGAGTGAATGTTCAGAAACTAACCTAATACTCGAGAAAAATCTCAGAAACTAACCTAACAAGCAAATTTGTAGGAAAATTCAAAAACTAGCCTAGCTAATCTATATCCATGACGATTAAGAAACTAATCCTGAACAAACATATAAGCTAGACAAAACTAACTATCTCAACTTGCATCCAAGGTACCCTTAGATGAAAGCCAACCAATATTTCAAGCGTCGTAGACCAAAGAGGAGAGAGGGTGAAGATTTGAACTTGGTGTTGAATGCTGGAGAATACTCAAGACAACACATTTCCTTTGATTTGCAGAACTAACTAGAGAGTAAGAGTAGGGTAATCAGATGCAGAGCAAGGGTATGAATAATTAGAGCAATCATAGGATGTGCAACACCATAGATCGGAATCAAAGCTAGTAGACCTCCGATTGTGGCGTGAGCAAGAGAGTAGGAAGCAATGAACTCAGAGAAGCTGAAAGCAATAGGACAAGAACCTGCCAATTGCAAGGAGTAACTGAGAGAAGTTGAACTGTGAGCTCGAGTTATAATTAGAGAGAGATGTAGATATGATCCAATATAAGTCAAGATAAATCAAGAAGTGTCGAGGCAAATGAATAGAGGCCAGTGTACCATATATATGGATGGAAAACAAGGTGTATGTTGGTAATAGAGCTGTTAATAGCCATTACAAACCCTCGCAGGCCAGAAAATGTTTTGTATAATGGGCGGCTAGGCCACCCAAAAAGCCATAGGTTGGCCACAAAGGGGCCAAAAATCAAGCTGTCGGGAAAATTTTCTCAAGGGGGTCATACCATTGTGTTTGTCATACATGGTCTTGTAGGTTTTCTATGTGGGCCAAAATATAATGATTAGATGTGTAATGTCCCTTTCTAGGGCTGCAACTGAAAAATAGGGAAATAGCACAAACCCAAATGAGAGTAATCTGATTTTTATAACAGCAGATCTGAAAATATAAGAAACCCTAGCAGCGAACTGTATCTACACTTTTAGGGCATCAAACACCCTCCAAATAAGCTGAAAATAGGTATATAAATTCTCCTAAATATTATATTCAACCAATGGAATAAACATCAAGCCAAAGTACTCCAAAACATGTGCAAATTATGAAGTTATACCCAGCTGTAATTAAATAAATGACAGCAGAAATACAGCTCACAATAATGGCTGGAAATGGAGATTCCAATCCCCAAAAATATCATAAAAGTGTGAAATCAGCCTTTAAAATTATGAGGAAGATGAATATCAACTCCAATTGCCAAGATGTGCCCTAGAAGGCACTCAACTCCTCCAAGCAAGTCACTACCCTAGGAGAGGGTCCAAAATTGATGTAGAAACCTTAGTAGCTCTTCTTCTATCAAACCCTAGCTGAAAACCAACAACATCACTTTCCTTGAAGCACTTAGGAACCACCAATTGAAGAGTTTGTTCTTCAATTTGAACAAGGATTTCGTCCTCCTTGTATGCCACACCAAAGGATTTTTGCCCCTAGTGGAAGGAATTGAGCATTCAGCCCAAAAACCATGCAAGTATAATTTTTATGACAAGATAGATGCACAAATGAGTTCAAGGAATCTTTTTATACCCTTTTGGTGGCGCCAAAACCAATTAAGGAGTCTCCAACCATGACTGACCTCATAAGGGATAATTTCTTTTATTTTACCTTTGGCTTTTCACCTCTTCAACCCAGCCGACCTGACTTATGTGGAAAACTATGAAAGAAGAGTGCAAATGCTCATGAAAATAACTGAAAATATGACAATCACTTCCCTTGTTCACTTCCTTCTTGCCCATGGAAAGTGGAATGGGCATGAAGTCTCCCATACGAACTAGCTTGGAAAAGGGGACATTACAAGATGTGTGTGAGAGAGATATGTGGTTAATGTACATTATATTTTCTCCCGAGGTACAAGCAATTGAAATCCGAAAGGATGTAGGGATGTGAAGTATCTAGAAGTCAAAAAAATGTGAAGTGGATAAGAGATACCACTTGTACTTACCCATGTTGAAGATTGATGAAGGAACCAGCTGCACAAAAGTACAGCTCCAACTCCAACATTCTCAAGGGTGGACAAAGGAAGCTCATCCGCCAAGATAATCTAGGATCTCATTGACTAAAGTGTCAACTCGGGTTTTCTGAGATCACGAAACATGTGTGAGATGGGAGTCATGGAATTGAGCCAGCAAGTTGCAAACCTCATGAAAGAGAGGAAGCAACTTAAGGCTCAAGACATTCCAATCACCCGCGAGTTTGGAAATGGCCAGCAGTGAATCCAAGAACTATTGCACGTAGGACACACCCAACTCAAGAGCATTGATCAAAGATCTAATGACCACTTGGTACTCAACCAAATTATTGGTCTCGCTGGTTGGGAAGAAAGCATTTGCCACTATCTTGTGGTCCCAAGAATCATCAATAGCCCATGCGGTCGCTGCATGTCCTAGATTTTCTTGACTACCTCCATCAAAATGAATCACCACAGAGTAATGAAACATGAAGAAGTTTGAAATAAATGAGGTGGGCAACAACATGGACGATCTTTGTAGTGGCAATCACATCTTATGCGGTGCAAGGAGAACCAATAAATCAATGAAATGCTCTATCATGTTCGATGATGGGGAAGAGGCCACAACTACAAGACATGGATGCAGTGAAGAGAAGCCACCACGCACATACTTGCAACAGCTGAGGCAAAGGGTCAATAGACAATCACGAGGGATCGGCACCATGAGAGATGTTGAACTACCGACACATGGAAGTCAAGGAGCCTCCACCATGAGGTGTCCCCAAGGGGAAGCACATGCCCAATCCAACTACATGTTAGCGAGGCAAAAGACAAATGGGTCTGATGTGGCAAGACACAATGAAACTCCACTTCGTCCCTACGGTGGCTTGAGGTGGATCACAAGGTGATATGCAAAACAATGTGCAAACTCGCAAAACAAAGTGTCGGGATGCCATTGAGTCTGAAAGGACATGGCAAATGAAGGGGGGATGATGTGTGTGTGGAAGAAGAGAAGAAATGGATGTAGTCCCAACCTCGAGAGGTTCGAGAAGGCCGAAGTGGGTCCCGGGAGTCTTAAAAGGCAAAGTAGATCCTCCATTACATTGGGAACAGCCAAAAACCTAGCCACCATTTTTTTGTAGCATTTTGACGAACAATGGAGGAGAAACAAGGGGGCCCACCAAAGGCGGGGTAAACTAAACAATACAAATAAAGCCAAAAGGGCACTTTTGGAACTCATTCGCATTGTCGAGCTTACAAGAAACCGAGTTGTAGGAGCCCATGAGTGCGAAGGAGAGTGACACGATGCCATACACCGTGTGTGACAAGTGACAACAATGGCTTAGGTAACCATTGAGAAACTAAGTTTTTGAAAAAATTGATTTTTCGCAATTAGGGGGTTCACAATGAATGTTTTAGTCAATTTTTCTTAATACAAAAGTGGATTTGAGTGAAATAGGTGTCAAAATGTTCATCGGGGCAAGATGGATGCATTCCCAGGCCCGTTTGAGAGGTCGACCTCAAGAGTAGGGCACATTTTCGTGTCCTATGGCTATGCCATAAGTTTTATTGAAAAGTTGTTGCTTGGCTGCAAAAAGAGAATGCCAAAAGGCAAAAATTAGAAAAAAGTACAAATTTTCCATTACTTTTTCAAGCACATGCATTGTAGTTACATGTTTTGATGTTGACGCGAGGATTAAAAAGAGGGATTTGCAATCCGCTTAGCCGATTGGTGCCCAAAAGAGCTCCTACCGATGCATTGTGAGGTGGGGAATAAAGAGAAAGTTTTAGACTAGTTGTAAGTAAAGGTAGACTCCTTAACACCACAAACACAAGCCGCATTGAGGGCAATGGACTTGTGGAGACTGTGCATGTAGTCTAAGTGTGTTACAACAAAGATCCGGTGAATATTCTTATTTTGACTTGGGATCCAAAAACACACACCTTTTGCCTAAGACTTGAGCTCAAGGTTGTCCTCAACATAGAGAACATATATAGGCTATATGGGGTGTGGCCACCGCAAGGCCGGGATGATGCAATAGAGACATGACATACCAAGGGCATGTGTGTACTTAGGAGGTCCAACTACTTGGACAAATACCCATGGAGTGGCTATCCAAAGGTGAGCATAAGGGATACCACAACTATGGGATGTGATTACAGAGCACAATTGGGTCGAGTCTATGTGGCTAGAACACGGGGATATTACCTCAATGTGAGACAAGAATGGTATAGAGTATAGAGTGGGGGCATACATACTAGAGAGGTGTACAACTAGCTAGATTGGGACATATATACCTATGAGAGATTACCGAGAGCGGCTTCTCGGACATGCCAAGATCCAAACTTACTAGATGACGCAACATGGATGTCATGGTTCGTGGGGAGAGGAGTGTTGTAGAGAGATGATTCCAAGAGAGATGCGAGAGCATCTTACATTAATGATTCCAATGTTACCATGGTCCAAGGCTAGAGGATGTAGAGGTGGAGGCATGGATCAAGGATGCCAAGTTCACTATTGACACTTTCTCAGATCTTCACCTCGGGCCATAGGCCCTAAGATGAGAGAGGAGCCCGGGGATAGCTTGGTGAGCTAACACTAAGAACGATATCACAGTCACTTACAAGGGCAATATTGCTAAGGGTGGCATCAATAGTAGCGAGAAAACTTAGTGCAACCGAGAGGTGCTCTAAGTTCGACGCATTAGACATAGCCTGAGGGGGCCCAAGCACAAACAAATGCAAGGGGATCACTATTAGTGAGCCCTCCACTGGGAGGAGGTAATCTAGAAACTAGATTAGCCTTTGTTTTTCTAGTGCTCTCGAGAGGTTATTTGTGAGGCTAACATATTTTACGTTGTGCATGTGTGCAAATGGGGTGCCATGATGCTCGAGACCCCGTGTGTTGAGGGTGCTTCAGAGGAGTTGTTTTATCACTATGTCTAAGCACTAGAGGTCGAGCATCCGTTGTCCATTCCCATCCTTACACGCCCTCACACAGCACTGTTGGGCAATTAGCGTTAGAGTGGCGAGGAGGTGGTGTGTTTGGCAGTGAGGGTGGAAACTCAAGCTAGAGAGATAGCTCAAAGCAGAGGAGTGACCTTACGCAGTTGAGAGTAGAGTAGTGCGGTTGAAGAGGAAGAGAGCAATAGGGGTCCTAGCCATGGTATACATACTCGGTGAGGACTCACCTTTTTTTTCACTGGCAAGTACTCACCGGAACCTGTAGCTGAGTTTTTAGCGATTACTTGTGAGTTTTTGGCAAAATACTCAAGAATTTTTTAGATTCAAAAAATAATAATAATTTTTTTGGTGAGTTATTGGAAATTGTAAATTATTGTAATTTGTAACTTGCAGATAGATATGCAATTTATGATGATAGTTTTTAATGACAATCATCATAAATTCATAAAATTTTATTAGTTGGCTATTGTATTTGCATGATAATGTGATTTTGTACTCTATTTCTATTTAAATTTAATAGAAAACTGTTCCCCACAATTCCACGAGGTGAACCCCTCAAGTTATGTTGGGTGCTCCGCTCCTTTAGGAGTAAAGGGAGTCGTGTTGTTTGTTGATGGTGCAAAATAGGGATATTCACAACAAAGAGATTTGTTGTGTTGTTAAGTACAAGGTTTGCGAAATGGAGAAGCTTGGAATGAAGAGGAGAGCTTCTCAAAGAAGGATTTTCTTTGCGGTGAAGAAGTAAGCATCGCAAACAATGATTTTCTTCGCAACAAAGATGTAAGCTTCACATAAAAACATTTTTTTGCAATGAAGAAGCGAGCTTCTAAAAGAAGAGTAATGTGATAGGTGCGCCAAAGGCTTGCGAATGTCTTGCGATGTCCCAAAACAATGTGAATGGGCCTTGGGAAGGCGAGGATCCAGCCCCAAGGTACTTATGCTGCTTGGATCATTGGTGGTGTAGGCGGGATTCTACATCTGCGGGAGTGATGACAATGTTGTTTAGGTTAGTGACATAGTCCATAAGTGTTGGCGGGACTCTACCTCAAAAATAGTTTGGGGTGATTATAGGATGATGGATTGGTTCTGGCAAAATCCAGCTTGATGGGGCTTATGATATTGGTATTCGAGGGAAGAGTGAAGATCAAATTATGAAGACTTGATGGAAAGCTTGAAAACTTGTGTACATTGTGGTGGTCCAAATTACTGTTTGTAAACAAATAATTGAATTAAGGAACCTGCCTAATAAAGAAACCTCATTGAAAATTGTAGCTTTTGTACACTTAAGCTTTGAGGGCATATTATATGAAAGGTGGCACTTGTTGTGAACCTTGGTTCTCATGTAAAATAGTAATACAAAGCTAAACCTGTAAGGCTGTATACACATCAATTTCACTGGTGTTTAATATTAAAATACCAATTTGTATTGCTTATATTTTCAATGATAAATTGTAGCAGTATTGTTAGGGGTGGCGATAACACCAAATTGAATCCCAAGAATTTATAAATCATCACATTTAATAAATAAGGAATATGAAATGAATGATGTTATAAAAAGCAAGAAAAGGTCAGCAATAATAGGAATAAATTATATTCCTTTTGAAGCAAGGAAGATTGCATTTGTTAGCAAAAGTAATAACAAAACTATGAGTGACTGAGTAAAAACAAGGCCCGATAAATATTGTTGGTATGCCGAGTATTACTTGAAATATGCTTTAGTGTCAATCCTTCTATCTTGATTGAAATGTCAATGGATTGATATGTCCATTCAAAGCAGAATTTTCAAATCAGCACAGTAGTGGGAAGTAAAATCAATAAATTGTCACAAAGTCCCTACTGAAACGTAAGACCATACCCTTTGGACTCCATGTATACTCTTATGCCAACATCCATTGATGTTATTGGAGGCAGTGTAAGATGTATAAATGTCCCAAGACATCTTTACAATGAGATCAAAATCATAAATGATTAGCTTCACTTGAAAAAGTTATCAATTTTGAATTACATATTCCAGCCCTCGCTCTTAACAAATTATTTCTCATCAAATTGAAAGGAATTTAGGAAAAGAAGCATTGTAGTTGTACAAATTCTCACATACCAATAGCAATAGAGTTGATCACTGAGATTTCTGACATCATTAAATATTGTTCAACAAACACTAGACAATTTTCATCAATACTTTGGTTAAGCATTTCAAGAATGGAAGACGTGTTATAAATCCAAATTATAACATGAAAGTCATAGTTGTTTATCTCAGGTTTCTAGAATATGTTTCTGGTAATAACTGTGGTTGATTTTTGAAATCAATGTCTCAGACTAAACTATGCGGACCTTCATCAAGATTAAAAAGAAAAAAAGGATTGCATGGCATGGAACTCCTTATATAGATAGATCCTTAATTCATAAGAGGTGAGGTTTTCAAAATAACTGGCTAAAAAAATCCTTGGAACTCTAAATGAGAAGGGACCCAAACAAATATTATTAACTGCCTAATCCATGAGTGATGCTATTCCCTTAGAGACAGGATAAAGGAATCCAGGAGTGGTTAAGTCCAAGGCCTTCATGCCTATTCCAATTGTTTGGGCTTTCGGAAATTTTAACAGCTTCTTTCAATTACTATTCAAATGCAAATTTGATGCTTTGTTGAGAAGGAATGCTCTGCTAGGGCTGACTTACAGACATTTATAACCTTACATCTGCACTATGCTCCCTTACCTTTGTTTGATTAGTCCTTCCAGTTCTGTTTCTATAGTGCCTGAGTCTTGGATTTTTGACTTGATACTGGTCTCTCACCTGCTTGACGAATATGTATTGTCCCCTACATGAACAAGAATATTTTACACCCTGCTCTTCTGTTGCGAATCAACCAGGTCCTTTGGGGATTTAAAAATCTTTGAGTGTATTTTGAGGTAAAAAGATTGGTTTAATATTATTTTCTTTAAAATCTTTTTGTTATAATTAAATAAGAAATTATAAATTGTAAATGAATGTTTGTGAATACTGTAATGAAACCTTCAAGATCTATAAATTTATTGCGAGCAATGCAATTTTACAATATTTTTATGATCAAGTTTATTATTATTAATCTAAATTGAAGATTCACCTATTATATATACTATTACATTTCACTTTTAAACATCTTGAAGCACACAATTGTCAACTATTCACATGTTAGGATTCTGCACACTGAATATGTTAAATACACATGAATGTGTATGACCTTCAACTTTTGAGCTAAATGTGCAGTACTTTTAGTTGTGATTGTTATTGGAATATGTTTGAGCACATGTATTTGGAGAAGAACAATATGTTTTAGCACATACATCTGAAGAAGAAAAATATTCTGGAACAATTAATATGAACGATTTAGTATTTGCTCATTATAATGTGCAACTCTAACAAACATTTCGAGGGAAGCAAAAATAGTGAAGTTATCAATATAGATGGGATCAGTCTGTCATAAATTGGATTAGAACGACTTAGGAGGTAATATCTGTATGAGAGTCCCTTGTGGCTAAACAACACAAAATCGTTAGCATCATTGTTGGTTGAGGTATTATATTCCGTACTTTGTTTTTGAGTTTTTATTTTTTTCATCTTATATAGTGTGCACTTTGTATTATATAGATTGTTTATTTTTCCATGTTTTCCCGTGGCAAGTTGTCTCTTACACTTTGTCTTGCCGTGTCAGATGGCTTTGATCTTAACAAGAATTGTCTTATGGCATGCTCCAAAAGAAATGACAGTATGGCTCAATCATTTCAGAATGTGCATTATTTGCAAAAATACAAAAAGTTATCTATTGAAGAATATTGAGATTGCCAACATTCTAGTTGATTTCAGCCAGCTCTTACGTATTATGTTTAGGTGCATTATTGCAATTAACATTTTATACTTGAAATGCGGTATGCTTGCATTTGCTTGAATGATGTTATAATTTGTGATCATAAGTTGCATTTTTGTTTTTGGTTCAAATTACTTTTCTTCTGCTCATATATAAAATATGAACTAAGCTCAATACACTAATTGACAGGTATTCAGATGGATGCAGCAACAAAATTGGTACCGTGTAGAACCTGGTGTTTATTCCAAGTTGATTTCAATAATGGGAAAAAAGAGCCAAATTCGATTGGCAATGTGGCTTTTTGCAGAGATGCGCAAGAGTGGATGTCGACCTGATACCTCGGTATACAATGCAGTTATTCAAGCACACTTACACACTAAAGATAAGGAGAAGGCTCTGGCAAAAGCCTTTGGATATTTGGAGAAAATGAAAGAGAAAGGTAGATGTCAACCCAACATCGTAACTTACAACATTCTTCTCAGGGCTTATGCACAAGCTGGAAAGGTGGATAAAGTTGATGCATTATATAGGAGATCCAAACTTGTAAGATTGAGACAGATGCTTGCACATACAATGGTGTGATGGATGCTTATGGTAAAAATGGAATGCTTGCAGAAATGGAGCATGAACTTGCCCGGATGAAAAACAACAATTGCAAGCCAGATATAATTTCTTTCAATTTACTCATAGATGCATACGGAAGGTGTCAAGATTTTAGCAAAATGGAACAAGTGTTTGCAAGCTTGTTACGGTCAAAGGAGAATCCTTCATTGCCAACTTTCAATTCAATGATTACCAACTATGGGAAGGCTAGACGTGTAGAAAGTTGGAATCAGTCTATGAGAAGATGACTTGCCTAGGCTATGAACCTAGCCATGTTACATATGAATGTTTGATTCTTGCTTATGGACATTGTGGCATTGTTACAAAAGCAAGAGAGATATTTTCTAACATGATAGACACAAATATCAAGCTACAAATTTCTACTTTACATGCTTTACTTGAGGTCTACTGTAATAATGGACTATTGGATGAGGCACATATATTGTTTTGTAATGCAGGTAGCATGGGGATAGAACCTCACACTTCAACATATAAACTCTTATACAAAGCATACACAAAAGGCAAAGAGACGCATCTTGTAGGGAAACTTCTTAAAAGCATGAATGCAAATGGGGTTATCCCAAACAAGAAGTTCTTTGTAGACTCACTGGGCACCCATACCTCATCTCAGTTGAAGGATAAAAACATGATGCTAGAAATGATTCTGGTCGTCAAAGTTGTGAATAGCCATACCAAATAATGTTAAGTCATTTCATAATATTGAGATTGAAATATGCTTCAAGGAAATGCCTCTCATCTCATTTACTGTAAATTCTCCAGCGTGTTAATTGATGATGTTCCCTTCCATATTTTTTTCAGCTTGCATTTTGGGGAACCTAGCAGGTCTATTTCCTTTCCTGTGTTAATATGCTAGTTTTCCCTGGCTTTTGTTAACTTGCATTCATTTTGAAATGATAAAAAATAATATCAATTCTTCGGCCTATAGTTTGAGGTTGTATTTTACTTTGAAAACTTTTCATCTTCTACAACAATCTTATATGCAGGTATGTGTAAGAATTGAAAGAAGGTTTAACCTTAAAGATGTTCCACCTTGTCTCCAAGTTAATAGATCATCTGGTTTGTTGGTTGTTGGGATGCATAAATTCATATGCATAGGAAATAGGAGTTTGTGCTACTTGTGGTTGGGTATTGATACAAGTGGTTTTTGGTATTGTCCCCTCTTTAGTGAGATTACCTATAATTTGACCTTCCGGTTGATTTAGATTTAGTAGGGCACTTGTAGCCAGAGTAATGAGACTCGGACTAGGACCGGCAAGCCAATTTTGAATCAGATCTAGACGTCGCAATGAAACTCACATTACTGAATTGTAAGGGAAAATCCTATTATAATGCATTTCATCGAATCAACTTAAAATACACTTGAAACTAATCAATTGCATTTGCATACCCATGCATACATAAAGAAGTAAATAATGTGATATTTTATGAAGCATGTAATAGATCCTTGTTGTCAATGGTTTCACTCATAATAATGTGCCTATTCTGCATTTACAAGGGCCAACCAACTCAATGGCTCTAGTATCATTATATAGGTGTTAAAATCACGTCATAAGAAACTTATAAGAAAATTTACTTCCTCAAAGAAAGCGTTCACAGCTACATGTACTATAACTACCTTTAACAATGTTAATTACTAGTTCTAAATCTCTTTCTAATATCGTCATACTTCGGCGTCCCCCATCCTTGATCTCAATATTCCTTCCTGATCAGTGTCAGTACACCATTAAATACTCCAACTGAACAAGCATTGAGCAGAAGAAATGAAGTTGTACTTTATTGTGTTTTTCTTTCTAGTTTTATTTTTTGAAGACTCGTTAAGTGCAGATGCTGGACTCGAGAGTCTTACTTTGGACTTGGCAAGTCTGCCGAATTTTCTAAAAAAAAAAAAAATCACCATAGGCGACTTCGACTTGGTTCGAAGAGTCCTCGTTGAGACTCCCAAGTCTTGATTCTATCCGTGTAGCATTTGCGAGTAGTATTTTGATTTATGTTTCCATATAACATAAATAAATTTATGTAATGTTTTCCCATGTGCCTAGTTCTTGATATGCAAAAAGATTACTTGGTATGAAGTGACAAAGCTTTGTACATTAAAACTGAATTTTAATTCATGCTCTCGTGTAACATGGGGTGGATCATACGTAACAATTTGGGATATTAGAGAGCACGACTGGCATGCCCTAACTTTGTTCTTTTAGTGTTACTACATGATGTATTTGAATGCTTAGCAGGTAATATTAGTGTAAGTATATGTAACGTGTTTAGATTTTATCTAGTGGTGTGAGGGTATCCTCCATTATATTGACAAGTGTAGGAGACCTCTTTTTGAGTGATAAGTGTTAATAGGATTTCTGCTCCACCATTTTAATAAGTGCCTTAAGTTTTGCTCTTGCCCTTTCATACCAAATGAATGAGGTTTTTAAAGCCCTTTGAGCAACCTCTTCTCAAGGACTTCTAGAAAAATTAATCTCTAAAACTTCCTCAACACACTTCTAAAAGGTTGAGTTGACTAGGCCTAGCCCACATTTTTACAAAGGTCCGTTACACAAACAAGTTCATTGTGGATTTTAGAATTATCTCGATGAGTTTGCACGACTCTTCAACATAAAGTGTATTTTATAAAAAAATGAGCTTTTCCTAGCCTTATGGGGTTTGCATATTGGGCTTCTTAATATTGTGCTTTTTCGCATTTAATATTATTAGCATAACATTAGATCAACCTTCAACCATCCCAATACTATGTAATTGGCCCCTTAGTTGTGACCCATCAAACTAGGTCAATCTATATTGGGTTTCAAAATGTTCTTTTTATCCCTCATTTAATATATACATGTCGTCAATTCTTTGCTAATTTTCCCCATTGCAAATGTCTTTTGTCATTTGTAATGGTGGATCTATCTATAGAGGAGCTTAAGATAGGAGGCTCATTTAATTGGTTTGAAGACACTTTGTGAAGTGTGTGGTCTTTGGAGTGAGTCTTACAATTATACCTCTAGTCAAATTTTCCTTAATCTCTTTGAATTCATGAACTACTACGTGCTTTAAGTTTCTTGTAGGTTCATTATGTTTGCTTTGTATATTTCTTTATTTTCAAACATGTTTGGAAAAGGGATCAAATCTTTCCCAATTTTTCCATTTTAGCCCACAATTAGCCATCATAACCATTTTGTCTTTGTGCTATTAAACTAGTTTGGTTGGTTTTGATTGAAGATGGAACATTCCATCTCTATTTGGTAATCACCATTTATACCCGTTTTAGAAGTGTGAAGAATTGCACTCATTTTATGTTTGTTAATGTTGTAAGATGAGACAATAGTTGTAAAGAACGAAATGTGCAATATACAACAATATACCAAAATATAACATAAATAAACAATTTAATAGATGTATTGTGGCTACAAATTTACCATAAATCGCAATATACTTGGAAATAATAACCATGAGGTAGAGGAATACTATACAATATGTATACACCTTATTTCCGCATAGTGACATTTTCTTTTACAAGACTTGTGAACGCATTAATCTTCCTAAATGTATGTCATTAGGAGTAAGTTTAGGATCGGGGTGGGGTGACTCATAGCACTATATGAGAGATCATCATGCCTTCCCTCTATTACCTCACGATCAAGATGACATGGAATGTTTTCACCTTCATAGGTTTTTGTATCTTGTTCACCCTCTTCTATCGTATTTCTAACATAACTAACATCGTTGACCCAATAGATGACATTTTCTAGAGCTAAGTTTTGGATTTTAGGGTGCAAGTCCATATTTATAGGGTTCCCTTTTAGATATGTCATGATATCATCAAACAATCTGCTTTACTCAAAGTTGTGCTTGCAAATCCATCTTAGGAAAAAGAAGAGGACTTAGGGTTTATAAGAGCTTCCACCAAGGAAGACAAGTTGAAGCATATTAGGACATTGAAGATATCAAGAATAGGAGTTGTACATGTGAATTTCTTTAGTGTTTGGAGTCCCCGGCTTGAGGTTCACTAAGGTCTTCTACCGATCCATCTTGTCTTCACCTACAACAATCTCTCACAAAATGCTACAAGCCAATGGGGGATTAATGTGTTGACAAGTTAACCTCAAAAAGTATATCTAACATTAAGTTCTTTTATTAATACTGGATGGTGGTCTTATATTTCATATATTATACATTATAAGGTAGTGTATGCTTGTTATCTTATTGTTATCTTTACATTAATATAGTCATTCACAACCCTTGCTTAGGTACCTCCTTACACAACCTTTAGATTAAATAGCTCATGTTTACCACCTAATGACATCTTGTTACATGTAGTTCTTGCTTAAATGTCTAATGACACCCCTAATCTAGTAAGGTCCTACGCTTCATATATCCTTAGAGATTGAGTGTGTAGATTCCTCTTATAGAACCATTACAAGTTCATGTGTACACGATCCTTTTATATAACGCTAAATCGATTTGTTGATAATCATTCATGTGTGTGTGTGTGTGCGTGCGTATGTGTGTGTGCATGTGTGTGTGTGCTCGTGTGTTTTGCGTGCGCGCGTGTGTTGGTTCTAGAATGGTCTTGCGCCTTTTTCATATTTTGAGGATCTGTATTAGATACCATTTTAGGCTTTCATATATTAACGACGTGAATCCTACCCCAACGTTGATTAGGGCATCTTTATGTTTCTTTGAATTTATCTTCTAAGCATTAAATTTACATTTAATTCTTAAGCATGTCACTTCTTAGGGTTTTTTAGCAAGACTCAACCCAATTAGATTATATATGGATTGCTCCTTTATCCCTTCCATGCACACCGTAGAGGGCAATCAGTGACACCCTCAAGCTAACTAGTCATGCCTCGACTCGTGACCTTGATGTGTCTCCTAAACAAGTGAGTGGGTTGAGTCTTAGAATATCCCCGATGTGATCAATTGCATCTTTCCGATAAGGCCTTTGTCTCTTAGGTGACCCATGCCTCCCGCCTTGATCAAACCCCTCACGGGGATCCCTATCCCTAAATGTACGCCACATCGCATTATCCATGGAAGGATGTCGAGGGCTCCTAGTCCTCTCTCTATCATTACATCTCTCATTTAACAGAGTGGGAGGATCGTGACCCTCCTATGACGGCCTCGGTGATGGCCTCCTACTACCCGTCTGCCTCCTGTGTACCCTCTCTCAAAGTGATGCCACTACATCCGAAGGCTAGAAGGATCTGAAGCTTAAGCGCCTCTGGCTCTAGCTATTATGGTATGGTAGACTCACTACGTTTAGGGATTTCCCTAGTTCGCCTATGTTATGTCCTACACAGAGCACGACAAGTGTTGGATATGTGTAGAATTGAAGAATGGAAAAACAACTAAATGGCTTATACCCATAGTCCTAATGTAACAAACTCGCTTTGATACTAGGTGTGACGCCCATAAAATTTCGATGTATTTTTTAAAACAAGCAATACTACAACGCAAGCCAAGTCACTCAACAAGTCCGACAAGAACTCGCTCTAAGAAATAAACGGTCTTATTACTATTTTCATTTAGATATAATAATAATTGTGGTCTAACCGTTAATCAAATAATAAGGATAACGAGACAAGATTAGTTCAACAAGGTTTTAAATTTTGATAACTAAAAGTCTTATTTAATTTACATTGTACCATTTGGTTGCACCCCGCTACCATTATGATTATTAATATTATTAATTTTACTATTATCACGCTAAATAGTCATAAGTGATAAAGAAATTAATATGAGGGTTCAATTAAATCCATCCCATTTAGTCAATTCCATAGTCACAACCATTTAATTAATTAAATAACTATTTAATGTTGGTGAAATAATTTGTTTCAGTGCAAATTATTGGTTTTAACCAACGGTCACGAGCTAAACCCCTCCTTCTTGGGTATGGGGAGGCTCCCATTATTGAATGTAAACTACCTAAAACTATGGAGTGGTCGTTAGGCTAAGGATCACACATGAATACTCCACTAAACTTGTGGCAAAGTGCTTGTATAATGTACAAGGGAGGAATTTGTTGTGAAGAGAGGTAAAGAGGAGTAGGAGAAATAGGGAGAGAAGGTTAATGTTATGAGTAAGAAGTATCATATTCTCACCAATAGTAACCAGAGTAGGTCCACATTTCAATTAGAAGAATTCAACCATGCAATCAATAGTAAGACTAACAAATCATAGACACAAATTTCAATAGATTCATTAATCAAGGACACAAAGTTCCTTCTTGGTTTTACAAGATCACAATGCTTGCAAAGTTGAAGAGTAGAGAGGATAAAGGAACATAGATAAGGACATAGAGGAAATGTAGCTTTTATTGCTTGATGTAGTAGTGATACAAAGCTCAACAACATACAACAATCAACAATTGCCAACCCTTTGGAATGGAGAAGCCATTCCAATTTATAACATTACAAATGACTCTTCCTCTTCCCCCATATGACTTTTCATCTCACCACCATTTGTGACTTTTCACATTCTCTTAGGAATGAAATTAAGTCCTTTTCTTATTTTTGAAAAGGGAATTTTACAATGCAACATTAAGTCACTTAAGTGAATAAGATGAAAGAGTGAAAAAGTACACTCTCAATGAAGGAATAGAATGTTAGAGAGAGAGAGAGTATGAGAGAGGAGAGAGAAGAAGATTGAAAGGTAGAAATCCGAGACGGAAAAATCCTTGTTGATGAAGAACCTGCTTTTGAATGAAATTTCTTACCCTTGATTACCTATTGAATTGAAACTTTTAGTACAATCTCCTTCTTCTCGTGAGACACAAGCACAAATTCAAGTACTCGAATGAGTGTTTAGAAACACTGTTATGATACATTTCAATGTGAACTTGGGATGATTGTTGGCATTACTCATGATGATCCTCTCCTGTCATGTTTCTCATGACCATTTCCTTGATGACTTGAATTTCATAGGTTTCATGATGTTCTTGATTTCACCTGTTGCCTAAGTGACCATCTGTGGAATTGGAACACTGTGGTTGCAAATTCCTCCTCTGATGAGATGCAGATACACTTCTAGGCATTTGAATGAGTGTTCTAAGTGACTTGTACTTGATGAACATGAGATGATTGCTTGTTCTTACAAACACAATGATCCTCTTTGAACACAAGGAAGGAGTTAGGACATGAATATCACTACATCACTCCTCTCGACCTCGAATTTCACCTCCATGACAAAGATGTCTTCTTGAATGCAATCAACCTTAAGATGCTTAAACATGTTCTTTCTTGTCTGTTACTTAATGAAAAATTCCTTCTCCTCTAGGTGGAAGGATTGTTCCCTGAATGAAATTATTTTCGTTTGACCACCCATTGAACTGAAATGCGGTGATTGTAAATGCTTCCTCCTTGTTCCTCTCAGCTTCAAAATTCACCTTTGTGACAAAATAATCACCTTTTTAAATGGAATCAATTTCAGGATGCTCAAACACCTTTTTTCTCATTCGTCACTCATTGGAAAAGGTCTTCTCCCACAAACAAAAGAAATACTCCTTCATTCAACTAAAATTGCATAGTGTGGAATCATGAATCTCGCAAGCCATTATGATGTTTTTGCACCGCTTCAAACTTATACAGGTGCCCTTTCTTCAACATGAGAGGCTCAACATCCTTGTTTCTTGACCAATATCCTAACACTTACTATTTTTAGTAAGCCTTATTTTGAGAAGTCTATTTTAGTTACTAGTTGCTTAATTTGGCACTTTTGAGTTTCCTTGATGTTCAGGGGCAATGAAAAATATGAGAATGAACTCAAAAGTGCAGACTTACTATTTATAGATTTTTGGTCAGAAAAAGTTGCTAAGTATTAATGAGGAATAGAGGCTATGTGCATAACATGTGCGTGTGAGGGTCGAACAATGCGCAAGAGACACACATAGTGGGCAACATGTCAACGTGTGGGGATACATGTAAGAGAAAGACAACCAATTTTCCATAATGGCTAAAAATAGAAAAGAAGAGTTAGAGTACCACTCAAGTAAAGATCCAAAAATAGAGAAAAACACGAATATTTAGCGGCCAAGCCAGGAAAAAGAACGCACATGCAAATCAAGATAAAGCAAACACATAGAGATGTCTGATTAAACTAAAATGTGAAATAATAGCCTAATCTAATGCAAGTTTGCAGTAAATAGATGAATACTAAAATACTAAAATAATACCTAAGCAACTAAGAAAGGAAAATATGAAACCCTAATGTGTAAAAAAGGTCGAAGAGCCTTAGTTGATTCGGGCAGAGAGGTTGTTGGGTTGTGTTGCAGTGGAGACCAACTCGAACAAAAATGGAGGACTCACACGTAAGCCACGAAACTTGTAGATTTGACTAGACTGAGGCACTTGGAGAGGGATAGGGGTGCCCATGGGTGCCTTGATATGAATTTTGGGTGCCCTAGTCTCAGATAGATGCTCGAAAACCCAATTTTTCGGGGTTGCAGGATGTTCGCACTTGTTTGCCTTTTGTCACGTGTATGTCATTGAATTCTACCGAATGTCTCTTTAAATCCGAAATGAATGAATCACATATAAAACCTTGAACAAAGCATCAAACCCTAAAAAATAAAGATGTAAATAAAGGGGCTTGGACTATCCTCACCGCCAAAATGACAGACTTATCACTAATCGTTACAATACATCTCAAACCCAATGTAGTTTTGTGTGTGTGTGTGTGTGGAATTGTGCCCTAGGTTGCTTTTGTGCCAGTCACACTTTGTGAGTAGCGAGCAAGTAACTATATGTAGAATGTAAATAATGTGTGTAGCATCCATCAAAGGAACCAACCTTTGTCCTTGTGATGAAGCTAGATGGATGCAAATGGAGCTATAGATTCCTTTGATGGATACAACCTTAGGTGGAGATAATAGATGCTTAGTGCTTGGTCCCTTATTATGATCACATAACTTTATATTTATATGATTCCCTTGCTTAAATTTCGTAATTAACCCCAAAAAGGCCGACTACCAAAAATATAAGATGCTCAAACAAATAGAAAGAACCCAAAAAGTGTGACCAAAGCACAACGAGGACAAGGGTGCATAGAGGGGATGGGGGCACCTAAGACCGGTGTTCGGATGGGTGTTGGAGTCTAAAATGAAAAATGTCAAAAGGTGAAAAGACAGACTTGAGAAAGTAAAGGTGTAAGACCAAGAAAAGCAATAGAAAGGAAAGTAAGATGGTCAAAGACATGGGTCAATTAGTATCATTCTTACTTAGGAATCATGCAAATAGTAGTATGTGATCGAGACTAGATAATTGTCCAAAGTACGCGATTTTGTGTTTATAATGTCTATTAATAGAATTAAAGCATGTTATGTTTAGTTTGATATATTAATAGGAAAATCATGCATCTATTTTTGTACGCATGGCTATTATTAGGAAATTACATGAAGTAGTAAAGGTCAAGTGCCCACCCCTATATATATAGGTAGTACATCCGTAGTTAAAGGGGGTAGAGAGAAAGTGTGTGATATGATGTTGTAATTTCATGTATGAATTAGGGTTTTGGATTCTGTATGGATGTGCACATGGTCCAACGCATTGGTGTAATTAATGATTATGTGATCAACTTTCATATTATGTAACTATCTGTGGTTTATAATGGATAATAGTGGTTTGATAATGACAATTGATGTATCTGAAGATGGTGTTTGGACAATACAATCGACCCTTGTGATTGTTTACTTGGATCAATCATTTTCCTTATTATATGTGTTTTTAACTCGCCATGTTTAGGATGATTCTTATGTATGAATAAATGTCTTAGTTATGAGTGTAATGAAAATGCATGCTAACATTCGATAAGTAAAGCAAAGGATGGACTGGTGGCTACGCGCACTTTGGTGAGCTTCTTGTTTTAACTAGATGAAGTGCCAAAGCGCCTAGCTCGGTTTGGGTAAACAAAATACTACATAGATAGTGAGGCCTATGAAGACTTACTATTTTTATAAGTGGGTCTTCCTAGTGTCGGAATGGAACAAAAGTGGTCTCAAAAGTTTTTTTATTTCATAAGGATGCTTTGCTCCAATTTTTGGAGGATTTCAATTGCTAGAACTTTGTAGATCTGAAAAATGATTTTTTATTTTGGGAAAATTTGTTCGGCCATTAAAAATAATTTAGAACACCATTGGATGCAAGGTTGGATTCATTTGAAAGACATTTTTGAGAAGGATACATTAAAATCTCATGGGAATCGATAAGGGGTTTGGGAGATATGAACAACTTTCCATTTTTAGCATATGAGGCCTCTAGCATATTTTCAGCAACAACATAACAACAAGGGAGAGCTTTTGGGAGGAAAAATGCAGCTTTGACACATAAAATGGTGGCTTTTGAACATGAAGTTTTTTCATTCTCACTTGCACATTTTAACTCAAGCTTGACTACCAAAATCTTAACTGGAGTTGAATAAGGGTTGAAGTGGAGTTGCACCAATGAAAGAGGGACAAAGGGGACACAAAACACCAAATTATGACTTAGACCAGATGGTGACAAGTGGCAGCCTTTGGTGCCTCTTGGAGATCCAGTGGGGTGGGAATGAGCACTAGGGGCTAAATTTTGGTTTTTCGAGGGCTAAAAATGTGTTTTTTGATGAGCGGGGAAAATGGGATGAAGGAGGTCACAATTTTTTGTCCCCCTTATCCCATTTGCACCTTGAGGGACATGAGGGATAGTTGAGGTTCAAAAGTGCAACTAAGGTCCAGTCATCATGGAAGGGGGGCAAGGTAGTAAGTCAAATTGTGTAACCTAAGTGCATAAGTGGTGAGGGGTGAGTGTCATAACTTTAAAAATTATGGGGGTCACACATTTTTCCCCCTTGTCTCCTTTTCACCTTGGGGGCACAAGGGGACATAAGGAGTGAAAAGCAGTCAATTTTTGACTTTGTGCTCACCTAACCACTCAAGTCACAAGTTTTAAGTGACGAAAACATAACCTCCATAGGGGAGTCACACTTTTGTGTCCCCTTTGTCCCCTTTTAACCTTGGGGGGACAAGAGGGACACAAGGAGTGAAAATTTTGACAAATGGTTATTTAGCATGTTGATGTCACCCGTCAAGTGCATTTCAAGACATCGGGAATGATTTTTATGCCCCAGGAGCATGATAGAGTGTTTTGGGGTCAAAAATTATATAATTTTGACTCCCAATCACATTTTGAGATCATATAAGGCATTATCATGAGATAATTCTTCCTAAAATTTGAAATTTGGAACCATTCACCTTTTCAGTATGAAGGAGTAATAGTAGTGACTTGAGCTATCCAAAAAATCTTAAAGGCTGACAAAATAATTTATGTTTCCATAATATAGATAGTTCCAAGAAATTTCAATTGATTATTTGATGAGCTTCTAAATCCTCATGGAAATCCTGGACTCTTCCGAACAAGTTGACTTTCTCCATTAGAGCTTTCATCCCCTAAGCCCAAAATGACCTGGTTTTGCTTAGCTTGTTCCTGACATAAATTTTATTCACATAATTTCCCTAAAATTCCTTGGAAATATTTAATGTTCCCCTAAACCACTCTCACATGGTTTGAATCTTCCTTGTAGGCTTCCAGAGGGTGTTTACCAGTTGTAAAATGGCCAAAAATGACCTTTTTAGGCCTTCGGAGGATATTGTTTTCCATTGAGTCTTAGTGGGTTTATCAATCATCTTAGGTACTCTTCCCTACAAATTGAAACACACTTGAATTTTTTGTTAGAACTTTCTTCTGAGCCAGAGTGAGGGTGAAACTAAGGATAGGTCAAGCAGAGCAATGGTTCACAATGACCGGGAGGGAAAATCTTCATTATGGGGCTTAGTTGTCATGTCCAAAATTTCTAATTTTGCATGCTAGACATTTTTCATGATAACACATAAATTATTTAATTTTCAACATTTACATTGGAAATATAACATTAACCTACGCACACTTATATAACTTCATAATGAAATATTAATACAACCAATACAAAGGAAATCTAGATTTTATTAACCCGATTAGTGGAGGGTTAAATCATGGTCATTAGATCAAATTGGTATAGGCCCTTGGATATTAGGGAAACCCATGGTTGCCTCAATTTATTTATGGAATATTACAATGAGGCACTTTGCCTCCATTCCTCTCATTTTTAGGTCTAGGAAAGGTGGAGGAAGGAATGGAGAGCAAGCTCTCATGATGAAAAATTGTAGGATATTTGTGAGGCTTATTTTCCTCCATTACAAGTGGAGGAAGATATTTTTAGATTCCACAAGTTTATTTTAGGTTCTTTCTTGTTTGCATTTCAAAATGAATCTAATTTACTATTTTGTTTAATCCTGATTGGGGTTTGTCTATGGAGTTTTTTCCCCATCCATGGCTTATATTCATGATTGTATTGTGTATACATATATACGCATACACCTATGTGTGTGTGTGTGTGTGTGTACATACAAATATTTACATATTATTAGATAACTATGGATCTTCTATTGTATGGAAATTAGATATGCATTTTTGTTTATTTTTATAGCCCCTTTGAGGCGTTTCGAGAAGATACATTGGGGCGGGGTTTGATTCCCCACCCTTAACCTTACATTTCAAGTCATGGGGTGACATGCTTCTGCTACCCCTAATATTATATTGAGATGACACATCCATGTTGTCCCCTATATATTTTCATAGGGGAGGGTTCAACCAGACTAGTTGGCCACCCTTATTTGTTTAAAATATTTTTTTATTGTTGTATAATTTAAAACAAGTTGCAATACACAAAAGCAAGAGGTAAATTTACAATTCACATATGTTTCTCAATTTGATAGGAAGTGATGAAAGCACTATGGAAGGCAAGGAGCCACAATATCATGTCCTCCCGACGGTGGGAAAGTGCGGTAAAGAGACCCGATCAACTTCTTATTAGAGTGTGTTATTGGAGATAATGAGGACCGCGGTGCACATCTGATCAAGCCTCGCGACCTAGCCCTTACGTAAGGTGTTCTAGATCCATAGGTAGTTGTTGAAGAGCATCATAGTGAAGGTGAAAAAGTAAGATCTCCACATTGGGAAGGAGATACAGTAGGCATATTCTAGTTTCACTTAGGAATCACATCGATTAGGTACGCGCACATGACAAAGACAATAGGTGCCTGTGTTTAGAAGTACTTTTGGAGGAATTTTTACAGGTGTGTCATCGGACAGTGTTGGTGCACAAACCATTGGAAGTAATCCTATATGTGTTGTTACGACACATATGGTAAGCATCCATTCAACATGAAAACTGGGACACAAGGGAGTTCATATACAAGACCACAGGTCATGGCGGGAGGCTTGGGAGGTTCATTTCGGCCATCATGCAGAGGAAATACTAGTGGAGGCTTAAGATCTGGGTCTGGTCCTAACCCAGGGAAGAGTCCACACCACAACCAAATCAACCTTAGTAGACACCACCTCAACAACCATGACAACAGACACCTCAAGTCTTCTTTGAGATGCCACTTCACTTGTCGAGTATGGAGGTTTGGAGGATGTTGTTGAGCATGTGCACAAGTGTGAATTACTTTGGAGAGAAAAGGGAATTATAACTCCTGATCAAAAGGGAAGTTATTTTTCCACCACATCACAAGATCATGCACACAGTTGGTATAGAAAATATGATCCACACCAGACCGCGCTACTGGATTATGATACTTTGCGTACTACATTTTTTGCTGAATTTCACATTGTAGAGTTTGAGAAACAGTAGTATAGTGCATTGAATGACATCAAGCAGGTCTATATGAAAGTGTTAAGGAGTATGATGCACGTTTTAAGACTCTCTTGTCCAAACTATCTTATGATATTCATCAGAGCCAACATGCACAATGGTTCGTTGGAGGATTTCTAACTTTATCTTGAAGGGCTTTATCACACAATACATATATTGATCTGCATGAGGCTTTGGAAGCATATCTATGTGCTCAAGCAATTGGGAGTACGTGACATCGGAGTGAGCCCCTTTCTTGAGGCACGCATAAAAGCTATGCAATTGGAGAAGCTTTCTACCAATTAAGTGTATCGGACATGAAGTGGGTTATGGTGCATCGATTTTGATGTAGAATGGCATACTAAGGATAGTTTTCCGCACAAGAATGTGTGTGCATTGTTACATTCTTGTGATATTTTCCACAATAATCATGATGTCCAAAATTTCCCTCTTTTGCAGCGCACGATGATAAAAATGTCTCTATGTATTGCAATATTTGTGATGTGCAAACCCATGATATGAAAAATGATTATTTGATAGACCAGATTCATGAGGCATGTGAGACAGATTATGATAAACTACGGTGGAAAGTAGCTCTCGCACACAGTAGCCCAAGCTAATGAAGGGCATAGTAATGGAGATGGTGGATTCTGAGGTGGATATATGAGAAAAGTTCGTGGTGTTAGAGGAGGATTTACATGTGGTACTTGCTACACTTGTGGGTCCCCAATCATTACCAATGTCAAGTGTCCCTAGAATTAGGTATGTGCGTATTGTGGAAAGCAACATAAGGTTGAGGATTTTCTTGATCTTTATGAGCATATGTGTAAGAATAAGAAGAAGGAAAAAATGTGTGAGGATGATTAAGGTACAACGTGTGAAGAATGAGTAATGGGAACCTAAGAAGATGTTTGATCTTGAATTACATCCTCTACTAGTGACTACGTGTACTGAAGCAACATCTATGTGTGAGCCTCTTAAATCCAAACCAATCATCAAAAGGGAGGAGGTTATGCATGTCAAT
The DNA here is from genome assembly GCA_018340775.1 of Taxus wallichiana var. yunnanensis. Classification (NCBI taxonomy): domain Eukaryota; kingdom Viridiplantae; phylum Streptophyta; class Pinopsida; order Cupressales; family Taxaceae; genus Taxus; species Taxus wallichiana. Next base: position 341,140,068 of record CM031243.1, on the reverse strand, counting down.
TATCCTGATGTTGATCATCAAAAAGAGGTTTATCAGAAACTATGGGGCTGATCGAGAGACTTGCAGGCGAGATAAAGTGCCCGAAGGAGTAGGCCCGCAAAAGGGAATGTGCTAAGAACGTTAAACTCCCATAGAAGGATGTAGATTATTTGAAGGAGATATGCAAGATGTTGCACCAAGAGAATATCATCCCACTACTAGGGGAATGGTTGTGTGAGAAGGTACCATGTGCAGGAGTTGAGCATGAGCATCGAGATACATCATGCAAATTTATCACCTCTCGAACCATGAGTATGATAAGGAAATCATATTGGATGTAGTGATTGATGAGATGAAAAGTAACGTTATTATCAACACACAGTGCAGAGGTGAATGTTCTGACTTTGGATGCATGGAATCATATGGGAAGACCACCTTTATAGCCATCTTACAATGTGTTGTATATGGTGGAAAAAACAAGGGCCACGAGTATTAGAGTTTTGAAGAATGCTTCCATTACCATTCAAGGAGACATGTTTACGGGGATTTTGAAGTATTGGAGTTGGCTAAGGTAGATAATTTCCCAACACTACTTGGGTGTCCTTGGTGTTATGTGAATAATGTTGACTTACACTTCAATAAGAGGTATATCGGTTTCGAGCATGTTATCATACCTCTAGATGATGTGAATGTTATCCCCTATACTTGAGCTAGTGAGTGAGGAAGAGTTGAATAGAATTTATGTGCACATAATGTGTGACCCCGAGACTATGGAGCCATCTAAGGAAGGTGTACTTTAGTGGGAAGACACACAATCAATTAGCGACACTACTAGTTTTCCCGTGAAAATAGGGCCCATGGCACATACGAGATGGTTAGGCGCGAGATGAAGGTAAGAGTCACCATGACGATCGGGTCACATGACCGGACACTTGGGAAAAACTTAGTTACCTAGGTACACTAGTGAAGAAAAGACTGAATATTTCTTGCACATCATGGAAGAACAATGGAAGAAAGAAGGCGATAGATGGAATATATTGGTCTCGTATGTTGACCGAACAACAATGCATTGGTGGGAAACACACAGAGACAACTTGTTGGGTTGGTGAGAAGTAAGAATCACCTTTTCCACAAGATTTACTTGGAATAATGTGCCTACTCTTATACATGAGTATGATGGGAAGACTCCTGATTTGGTACATGTCCATAACTGTGAGATACAATGGACGTAAGGCCAAGAGGCTTTACCACCATCTCTATGGGTACATAATTTCTACTCCACTCTGTGTAGATGTAAGTGCTCATAGTATATCCATGCTGAGTTAAAATGAGAGACTGCAAGTGACGTGAGATGACTGAAGGTATGGCTCACACTTTTGATTATTTTTCTAATAATCCACCAAAGACATAAAACCTTGTAGATTATGAAGCCCATCACATTAGGGGATAACAAGAAAGTATGTGAGCTTATGCTTCAATTACATGGAGAGCACGACCCTAAGCTACGCAAAGATACATTAGAAATATATGAGACACTATTGGGACGCTCTTGGAAAGAAAAAGAAAAAGGAAAAATGGTGTACCTCATTGATGATGAAGAGGTAGAAAACCTAGATATTAGCCATACAGAGGGGTGCACTCGAGGTGATGGATTTGGCATATGAAAAGGCATGTGTGTACCATGCTCTATGAAAATAAAGAAGGTTAATATTAGCATTGAGGATACACCTAAGGAGGCCATCATTGGAGATTATTGGTTAGAATAATAGTTATCAAAGATTATTTAATTATTGTGTGAATTCTAGGATTTGTTTCCAAGAGGCTACCATGAATTGAAAGGTGTGCATCCCTCATTGGGAGAGATGAAGATTAAGTTGAAATAAGGCACGCATCTAGTTCGGAAGAGGCCTTACACGATGAAATCGAACCTACGCATGAAGGTAAAAGAGGAGATTGATAAAATGCTTAAGTCTGGAATTATTGAACCAGATGAGGAATCTGAGTGGGTTAGTCCCATGGTGATTAACATCAAGAAGGATGGGAAGATAAGGATCTGTGTTGATTATAGGGAACTTAATGCCTCATGTGTCATAGATCCTTTTCCTACGCCTTTTACAGAGGAGAGATACTTGAGGGAGTTGCAAGGTGTGAGATTTATTCATTTACTGATGGATTCTCATGTTATCATCAGGTGTACATTGCACACGAGGATAAGAAAAAGACTACCTTTTCCATTGAATGGGTAAGTTTCACTTATACGGTCATGCCTTTTAGATTGAAAAATGCGCCAACAATGTTATCGCTCATAGTTGTACATGCATTTCATGATTTCATCCATAGGTTTTTGTAGGTTTATTTAGATGATTGGACTGTTTATGGGCTTGTGAAAGATCATTGTGACAATCTAAGGCTGATGTTTAGAAGATGCAGGCAGTTAAACATCTCTCTTAATATAAAGAAGTGTATCTTTTTCACACGCTTTGGAACTTTACTTAGGCACATCATTCGTAAGGATGGATTGTTGGTAGTAGACCCAACTAAGATTGCAATGATTTTGGGATTAGAAGAACCTACCAATCAAAGTGAAGTGCATGGTTTCCTAGGACATAGTAGTTATTATAGGAAGTTTATCGAGGGATATGAAAAGATTGATATGCCCTGGAGGATTTTCTTAAGGCTAAAGGAAGATTTTATTGGGGTGATGTGCAGCAGTAGGCATTTGAAATATTAAAGGAGAAGCTTACCACCGCACCAATCTTGTGCTTTCCTTCCTAGAACAAACCTTTTTGTGTACATGTGGGTTCCTCTCGGCATGGCTATTAGTGTAGTCTTGGTGCAAATAGGAGAGGGTAATGTGGATCATACCATATGATTTGCAAGTAGGAAGTTGACACAAGAATATAAAAATATACAACAACAAAGCGTGAGGCATTATCCATGATCTAAGCACTTCATAAATTTCGACAAGACTTGTTGGCCATCTCATTCATCTTTTATACAAATCATATGACATTGAAGTACTTGGTTTATAAATTTTATGTTTGTGAGCCTATTTTCATGTTAGAGTGTGGTACACCTTCTATGTGTTACACTCGGGTATTTTTACTGGCATCTCCGCTCGCCGTGAGCGTGTCGTCGGGGTTTGGGGTGAAGCTCCCGAAGCAAATTTTCATGGGTGGTTTATTAACCCATGGGTAATGGGTAACCGTTATGGGATGTTTTTGGGCCCATGGTTTTTCGATACCCATTGTTTTGTAAAACCACCTCTTCGGCTACCCATAGGTTTATGGGACGATTTTGTTTTTGCCCATTGTTTGATACCCATGGTTTTGTAAAATTGCTTAAGAAGTTGTCTATTTATATGGTCTTATGCAGATGATAGAAATACAAGTAAATGTGTTTTGAATTCGGGTGTGAATTTTGTAGAGTTTGTTGAGCATAGCTCCAAACGGATCTGGGTATTATATTGAGAGAGTGGAGGCTTGTAATAAAATATGAGCAAGTGATTCTTAGTGGACGTAGCCCAAATTGGGTGAACCATATTAAATCTTGTCTCTCTGTGTTGTGTTATTTATTCTATACTTTTATTTGAGATCTGTAATATTTTCTACATATTAGTTTCTACTGTTATGATTCTGTAAGGGATTATTCCGCATATTTTATCTCTTATTTCCTAACAATTGGTATCAGAGCCTGGTTTGGTTTGTTGAAGTGTTGAATCACAGGGAAATTTTTATCTTGAGTGGGAGCTATGGCAGATGATGGAAGATCTAGGGTTGATAAATTCAATGGGCAGAATTTCAATCTTTGGAAGATGCAGATGGAAGATTACCTTTATCAGAAGGATCTTTATACTCCGTTATCTGAGAAGGTGAACAAACCCTCGAGTATGACAGATGCGGAATGGGATTTGTTGGATCGGAAGGCACTTGGAACGATCCAGCTGTGTCTTGCATCTTCGGTATTATTTAATGTTTCAAAGGAAAAGACTACAAAAGATCTAATGGATGCATTAGGGAAGTTGTATGAAAAACCCTCTGCCTCTAACAAGATATTTTTAATGAAAAAGTTGTTTAATATGAAGATGTCTAAGAATAGTTCAGTAGTAGATCATTTAAATGATTTCAATACGGTTGTGAATATGCTAGCTTCGGTTATAATAGAATTTGATGAAGAAGTTAGGGCTTTATTAATTCTATGCTCTTTACCTAAAAGTTGGAATAGCTTGGTAATGGCGGTAAGCAACTCGGTTCCAACTAACTCGAAGTTGAAGTTTGAGGATGTTGTAGGGGTGATTCTAAGTGAGGAAATGCGAAGAAAAAGCTCCAGGGAATCTTCTACTTCAGGGAATGCTTTGACAATGGAAACTAGAGGGAGACAAAAGAATAGAGGAAACTGTGGAAAATCGAAAGATCGACAAGGTCAAAATCCAAGAGCAAGATTGTATGTTGGAACTGTGGAAAGTCTGGGCATGCAAAGAAGGATTGTTGGGAGCTTCGAGACAAGAAGAAACAATAGGAAGAAAATAAGGAGGAAAATGTGGCATCGGGTAATGTATGTCAGGATGCTTTGATTCTTTCTTTGCATAATATTACTGAATCTTGGGTTTTAGATTCAGGGGCTTCTTTTCATGCTACTCCACATAGGCATTATTTTGTTGATTATGTTCAAGGGGGTTTTTGGCATGTTCTTCTTAGTGATGATGAGCCTTGCAAAGATAGTTGGAAAAGGTTTTGTTCGGTTAAGATGCGAATGGGAATACATGACTATTAAAGGATGTCGGACATGTGCCTACATTAAGGAGAAATTTGATATCGACAGGGCAATTGGGAAGTGATGGTTGTACTGTGATATTTACAGCTAACTCTTGGAAGGTTACCAAGGGTGCTCTTGTGGTGGTAAGAGGTAAGAAGGTTGGAACCTTGTATTTAACCACTGATAGTACTAATGATTGTAATCTTATGGCTTCAGATGCAGATACAACATTATGACACTATAGGCTCGGTCATATGAGCCATAAGGGCATGAACATCATAAAGAAGAATTTTCCTGGATATACAAAAATAGGTTTGGATTTATGTGAGAACTGCATATATGGGAAACATAAGCGAGTAAGGTTTCTCAAGGTTGGACCTACGAAGAAAGAGAGTAAGTTAGAGCTGGTACATTCTGATGTGTGGGGGTCGGCTCAGGTATCATCTCTTGGGGGTTCAATTTATTATGTTACTTTTATTGATGATGCAATAAGGAAAGTTTGGGTTTATTGTATTAGAAACAAATCTGATATATTTGACACTTTTGTTAAATGGAAAGCCTTGGTAGAGGTAAAAAACAAGTCTTAAGCTAAAATGTCTCAGGTCAGATAATGGAGGGGAGTATTGCAGCAATGAATTTAATGAGTACTATTCTAAGAATGGAATCCACAGGCAAAAGATGGTTCCAGGAACTCCACAAAGATAATGGGGTATCGAAAGGATGAATGTAACAATAATAGAACGTGCTAGGAGCATGAGGTTACATGCGGGACTGCCTCTTTATTTTTGGGCGAAGCGGTGAGCACAACCTGTGTGTACTTGATAAACAGAGGACCCTCAAGTGCCTTGGATGGAGGCATACCTGAGGAGGCATGGTATGGTAAGAAAGTTGATTTTCATTTCTTAGAGTCTTTGGATGTGAGGTGTTTGTTCATATAGACAAGGATGATAGGACCAAGCTAGAGGCTAAATCGGAAAAATGTACTTTCATTGGTTATGGTGGTGATGAATTTGGGTTTAAATGTTGGAGTATTAAGGACAAGAAAATCATTGATCTAGGGATGTGGTCTTTAATGAGAAAGTCATGTATAAGCAACAATTGCGGGAAAACAGGAAGAATCCAAGAAAGAATATACAAGTGGTAGAGGATCTTTCGAATGGGACAGTGACCCATGAATCGGTTCGAGAACCTACTCAACATGAACCCCAAACTCCTACAAAGTGAGGAGTTCTTCTAGGGTAAGAAAAGAACCCGACGTTTTCTCCTTCCATTTATTATTTATTACTCATTGATAGTGGAGAGCCGAGAGAGATTTGATGAAACAATGCGGGTAGATGCCGGTAAGAAGTGGGAGCAAGCCATGGATGAGGAGCATAAGTCTCTCATGGAGAACCAAACTTGGGATTTGGTAAAGCTACCGGAAGGCAAAAGAGCATTGTAAAACAAGTGGGTGTACAGAGTTAAAGATGAAGAAGGAGGAAAGAAAAGATATAAGGCCCAGTTGGTGGTCAAGGGTTTACACATAAATAAGGTATAGATTTTGATGAGATATTTTCTCCTGTAGTAAAAATGGCTTCTATTAGAATTGTTCTTGGAATAGTGGCAGCAGAAGACTTGCACTTAGAATAGTTAGATGTAAAGACTGCATTTCTCCATGGTGATTTGGAGGAGGAACTATATATGCAAAGAAACTGCAGAGGGCTATGAGGTCAAAGGTAAAGAGGAGATGGTGTGTAAACTGAAGAAGAGCTTGTATGGCTTGAAACAAGCTCCACGTCAATGGTATAATAAGTTTGATAGCTTCATGATGGAGCAAGGTTATATTAGATGTCATTCTGACCATTGCGTGTATACAAAGAAATTTGAGGATGGAAGTTATATTATCCTGTGTTTGTATGTTGATGACATGTTGGTTACAGGTAAAAACATGCAAGAAATAAAAGTACTCAAGAAACAGCTAAGTGAATCCTTTGATATGAAGGATTTGGGGGCAGCCAGACAAATCCTTGGTATGAGGATAACTCGGGATAGGAAGGAATGGAAGTTGAATTTATCTCAGGAAGAGTACATTAAGAAGGTATTGGATAGGTTTAACATGCAGGATGCTAAATCGGTTGGGACTCCTTTGGCAGGCCATTTTAAGTTATCAAAGGAGCAATGTCCCAAGACAGAGCAGGAAAGAAACCAGATGTCCAAGGTACCTTACTCATCAGCGGTTGGCAGTTTTATGTATGCTATGGTGTGCACTAGGCACGATATTGCCCATGCAAAGTGGGAGTGTGATTAGATTTATGAGTGATCCAGTAAAGAGCATTGCAGCAGCGTAAAGTGGATCATTCGGTATTTGAGAGGAACCATGTGGATAGTTTTGTGCTATAGTGGATCGACACCACTTTACGTGGTTATGTAGATTCGAGACATGGCTGGAGATGTAGACAGCGGAGGAGCATGACAGGTTATATTTATACTATAGGTGGGACAACGGTGAGTGGATTTCACAAGTACTGAAGTTGGTGGCTTTGTCAACCACGGAGGTGAGTATGTTTCCCACGAGAGGCAAGAGAAGACATGATTTGGTTACAACAATTGCTTGAGGAGTTGGGGCATAATCAGGAGGAATGTAAGCTACATAGTGATAGTCAGAGTGCTATACACCTAGCTAAGAACTCTGCTTTCCACTCCAGGACGAAGCATATACAGTTGAGATATCACTTCATCAGGACAACTTTGGAGGAAGATAAGTTGAAGTTGGAGAAGATTCATACCAGTCAGAATCCTGCAGACATGATGACCAAGGTGGTCACAAGGGATAAACTAAAGCTATGTTCAGCTTTGGTTGGCCTTCACGGATGACAGTGAAGGGTTGAGAAGCTTGCTCAGTGGAAATCAGTCTCCAAGTGGGAGATTGTTATGTTTGTGGAGCCTATTTTCATGTTAGAGTGTGGTACACCTTCTATGTGTTACACTCGGGTATTTTTACGATGGTCCCGCTCGCCGGTGAGCGGTCGGGGGGTTCGGGGCAAATCCCTCGAAGAAAATTTTCATGGGTGGTTTATTAACCCATGGGTAATGGGTAACCGTTATGGGCTGTTTTTGGGCCCATGGTTTTTCGATACCCATTGTTTTGTAAAACCGCCTCTTCGGCTACCCATAGGTTTATGGGACGGTTTTGTTTTTGCCCATTATTTGATACCCATGGTTTTGTAAAACTACTTAAGTAGTTGTCTATTTATATGGTCTTATGCATATGATAGAAATACAAGAAAATGTGTTTTGAATTCGGGTGTGAATTTCAGAGAGTTTGTTGAGCATAGCTCCAAACGGATCTGGGTATTATATTGAGAGAGTGGAGGCTTGTAATAAAATCTGAGCAAGTGATTCTTGGTGGACGTAGCCCAAATTGGGTGAACCACGTTAAATCTTGTCTCTCTGTGTTGTGTTATTTATTCTATACTTTTATTTGAGATCTGTAATATTTTCTACATATTAGTTTCTATTGTTGCGATTCTGTAAGGGATTATTCCACATATTTTATCTCTTATTTCCTAACAATAAACATTTTTGCAAGGCACATCAGTCAGGTGGATCCTCCTTTTTCAAGAATTTGATTTACGTGTGTTTATAAAGTGAGAAAAATCAATATGGGACCCGCCACTTATCAAGGATCAATTATAGATAGGATGCGCAGAGTATTGAAGACACCATGCCTGATGCATAGTTGTTTAGATTGAATCACGCGTGATCTGAATGTAAGACATCACAAGTATTTTTTTGCACTAGACTAACACTAGAAGGGATGAAAACATTTGAGAATAAACAACTTGTTATTTGAACCGCACTATATCACTCATCGGAGGAGACTTGTATAAAATGGATAGATATGAGGTCTTGCATAGGTGTGTTTTGGAGAATGAGTGCAAATCTATTATAGAGGAAGCTCATGGAGGCATTGAAAGAGGATATTATGCAAGAGATGTGACTACGTGCAAGATCCTTCTAGTTGGCTTATGGTGGGAAACATTATATAATGATACCAAGGCTTATGTCAAATCATGTGATCACTATCGATGAATTGGAAAGCCCGGAAGTAGAGATGAAATTTTGTTGTGACCTATCACAAGAATAAAACCTTTTGAAAAATGGGTTATTGAGTTTTTAGGACCTATTGTACCACCCGCACGCAGACTAGGGTGCAATATATCATTACATGTACTGACTACTTAACAAGATGGGTAGAGGTTACGCCTAAAAAATATTTCACAATAGCTATAATGGTAATATTCCTTTGGGAGAAAATAATCATCCGGTATGGATTCCCTTTGAGCTTGACAGGTGATAGAGGAACCCATTTCTCAATGGGACGATCAAAAATTTCTAGCAGATTTTATGGTGGCACACCATAAGACTACTCCTTATCACCCTCAAGCAAATAATAATGCTAAATCTTTCAACAAAATATTAGAACAGAATATAACGAAGATATGTGATGTTGGAAGAAAGGATTGGGATGACAAAGTATAATTTATTCTTTGGGCATATAGAACAACCTATAAACAGTTGAACAAGGCCACACCATTTTAATTGGTGTTTGGCACAGAGGTTGTGATACCTATAGATTTTATGTTACCATCCCTATGTATTACGTGCATAGGTGGATTATCTTATAAGAAGGTTGTGGAAGAGATCATTGAGAGATTGATGCAATTGGATGAGCGGCGCCATTGTGCGTTGGATCCAAAAGACAGAGAAGGAAAGACAGAAGGCTTGGCATGGTAGGAACATCAAGAAAAAATATTTTATAGTTCACAAGATGGTACTTATGTATGACTCCAAGTTTTCATGTGACCCAAAAAAATTGAAGGTTCGTTGGTTGGGACCCTTTGTAGTGACCAAGATACTTGAATCAGGTGTATTTCAATTATAGGTGTTGGATGGCACCATATTTCTTGACTACTTCAATGGGAGTAGGTTGAAGCCCTACTATAAATAATTTTATTTACGTGTTGGAGCTATAAGACAGAGAAGGCAAGATAGAACTTAGAAGGCTTGGCATGAAAAGTGCATCAAGAACAAATATTTTGTAGTTGGCAAGATGGTACTTTTGTATGACTCCAAGTTTTCATGCCACTCATGAAAATTTAAGGTTCATTGGTTGGGACCCTTTATAGTGACTAGGATACTTGAATCATACGCATGTAAATTACAGGCATAAGATGACACCATGTTTCCCAGTTAATTTAATGGGAGTAGGCTAAAGCCCTACTATAAATAAGCTTATTTTTGTTTTTAATAAGGCAATATTTCCACTTAGATTAGATTTCCTTTCATGTTTTATTTTTTCTTTACTTGTTTTGTTGTAATAAGCATGTTTTTGTGTGGGATATGATTACCATTTATTGATTTTATGCGTAGAGGAACGCATGCCTTTAGTGTGGGGTGGAATCCGGTATAACCATGTGATCAGAAATCTTGGATATTGATACTTAGAGTTGGTTCTAAGGTACGCGTGAGAAATTTGAAATCGGGTACTTTATGGATATGTGTTGGTTGTGAGCGATGGAATAAGTGAGGTTTTACATATATTACAGGTGCTTAGGATGATGGTGTGTAAAAGGAATTTCTCATATTGGGAAACCACGCAAGAAATAGGGTGTGTAGTGTAACGCGAGGGAGGTAGCAACAGGACAAGATACTTGGTATACAACGCAGAGGAAGATGGGTTGTGATGCAAGGAGTGCACACAAGGATGAATACTACCTGGGAAGTAATGGCACGTCAAAAGGTTATGACTGCAGCACATGGAAGAAAGTAGAAAAAATGTGGAAAAATAAAAAGCACATTTAATGCTTTAAATTGATGGTAGGTGAGGAGAATTTAATAAGGATTTTTTTGGAAATTTATAAAAGGGGTTACAAAGTAGTTCATTCTTACCTTGCATATTGAAGAGATTTGAGATTTTGGGAGAAATTAAGAGCGATTAAGTGTGAAGAGCTTGTGTGAAAGAGATTTGAGACAAACCAAAGTGAATTTGTACACGGCTAGTTGAGTTAAGATCTCCTTCGAGGAAGTACGAGCATGGAAGGAAGGCGTGGCATAAGTTATATGAAGTTCAAAAGGTTGTTTGCAGAGCTAGGGTTTGATCACAAAATGTCTAGTTTACATACCTAGGGCACAAAGATATAATTCAAAGTGTGAATTTGCATAGAGAAATGATGGCACAAAAGAAGGCACAAACTATATAACCTAAGGGAAAAGGAAAAGAAAAGGGGAAACCCATAATTGAATATGCGTCGAAGAATGGATTTCGAGATGCGAGACTGGATGATCTATAAACTTCTACTTTAGAACTCTATGAAATCACACAATTATGTTGTTCTACTTTCAACTTTGGAAAATGACAGATTGATTGAAGATTAGAGCTTTAGTGACTGATTATCTAGTGCTATAGAAAGGAAATTGTAGAGAATAGGAAATAATTCAAACTCCAAACACCAACAATTTTATCCTAGAAACCCCCAATGGAGGAAAACCAGTCGGGAAGGGAAAAAAACTCTTTCTTCCCACTTTTATTGGTCAATTATAGATAATTACAAATTACAAGAAGTAGAAAATGGAGAAAACAATGTAAACCTCTCCCTTCCTATGCTTGCTTTATCTATTTCCTACACCTTGCTCCTACAACTCCACTCCAACACTAAAGATATTTCTCACTTGTTCTCATTAAAATTAAACTTTTTCTCTTTGATCTCTTTGGATCTCTGAATGCCAATTCTCTTGCTCCTCCTTGTATTTATAGCCTTCTCCCATGTCCTCTCATGCACTAGAGAATGGGAAATGTCAGCGAGGGAAGAGAAAAATTTAGGCGCTTCAAATTCATGTCCATTCGTGCTCCATTTCTCTTTTCTCGTTTGAAAGGGTCGGGACCGCCGCCATAAGTAGATTGGTGGTTTCAGGACCACCATGCTAGTTAGGTAGTGGTTACAGGACCACCACCTTGTAGGGCGGTGGTTATGTAACCGCTGCTCTGCATAGAGCGGAGGTTCTGTCTTGAACCTCTGTATAACTCATTTTCCTTCATTTTCTTCACTTATCCTTCTTGGTGTTGATGGAACTGATGAATTGGTGTGTTTTTCTGGATCCCTATGGATCATACCTCCCCTTCTTATGAGGATTTTTGTCCCATAAAATCTTAGTGGGGGAGTGGTAGATAAATCAAATCCCTCTCTTACTCCTTCGAGTACCACCGGGTATGCCTTGGTGTCTTCTCTTGTCCAAATTGCCAAGGATCCTGTGGATCTTTGGTTTGTTGCTTCAGTGCTACATACTCCTCCGAGTTTCCTCCAGTATAATCCTTTTTGGAAGGTAACTTATGTATGTTTCCTTCTTTTCATGCATAGATGGCTTTAGTAGGTGTGAGCTCTTACAACTTGCTATCGCATGCATCTGCATGAAGTATGGCCTGAAGGTTTCTTTTCCAACCTTCTCAAGTATGGTGAAGGTCCCATACTGTAGTGGTTTAGTCCTTCTTGCTTGTCTTTGTCTCTTGAGATGGATTGGATCCTCTCCATGTACGTTGTTGCTATAGTCACCATTGTTCCTTATATCTCCTCTTCTCCTTGTTGTCCCATAGTCAGGTCTAGTGAATTTGTAGGTAGCTACGGTGACTATTTTTTTTCTCCTTGAATGATAAATTATTGTGGTGGCTTCTTTTGTAAAAACCTACAAGTGTTATCCAAAATATCCGTGCTCTCAAGTCCATTTTACTTTTCTTCCAATGAAAGTAAACAAAACTGATGATATTCCTGAATAAGTCTTGGTGCTTTGTTGGCACTTACCATAGCCTCCTTTGATTTTCTCTGGTGTGCCCGAATGTTAAAATTGACTCCGTCCTTGACCCATATGTACCTATTCTCCCTTATTGTGAACACAACATCCCTAACATACAAGTAAGGACTTCCAAGACAACATCAAATGCATCAAGTGGAATGACATCACTTTGTAATACATCAATATATTGGGTATTTATCACATATTGAAACTTACACTTTCTTGTAACTTGTATTTATACACCCCTCTTCACCCATCTAAATGGGTATGGATGTGGATGCGCATAAGTATCTAGGCCAAGTTGTTCTACAACCACATCAGAAATAAAATTTGATTGAGAAGCTAGAATCTACTAAAGCGTTTACCTTAGTCTTCTTGATTTGGATTCTGATTTGAAAAAAATCACTCATCTCTTCTTCTTCTGCTCCATTGTACATGTTAGTGGCTGTACATCCCAACCTCTCATCTACATTTGAATCATTCTCAATCTCCACCTCTCCTTTTTTTTTCACAATGGTCATGGATTTCTTGGAATCCTTGGTTCACTACTTTGGGTGTAATTTTGTATGCGCTTCCAAAATGTGGTGTCAGTATGTCCATTTATATCATAATTCTTATATAAATTCTTAGGATCTTTACAAGTATGCAAAGTAGTAGCAAAATGTTTACCTTTCCATTTACCTTTGCTACTTGTCTTCCCTTGTTCTTTTTCCCGCTGATCCATTGGCTGGTATCCATTTGACTTTGTTTCTCCTTACTTCTTGTTGTCATCAATGTAGTATGCTTGTATACAAACTTCATTGAGATCCTTGGGATTCGTGGAGATTTCCTTCCTCCCGAAGGTGAGTATTAAGTCCTCCTAAATACTTGGTCAGAATTTCCTCATCCTCCAAGTCCATATTTAGCAACATGTCTTGTCTCTAAAACTCCATAGTGTAGTCTTGCATGCTTTGACTACTTCCATGTCTAAAGTACTACCACTTAATCATCATGTCGTCTTATGGCCAATAGGATAGACGTTAGCTTTAAGTAATTCTTTAAAACCCTTCCAATTACTTGACAATAGGACGTTTCTTCTTCTCACAAGTGGCTATATGGGTTTCCGACCAAACCATAGTATGACCTTCCATTTTGAGATGTGCAAAGGTAATCATTTGTGCCTCAGTAACATTATGCACACTAAAATAGAATTCTAACTATTTTATCCACTTATCAAGCAATTCTGCATCTACTTGTCCTTCAAATTTCTTTATTTCCACTTTCATTTCAACTTTAAAAGGTGTATGAGCAGATTTTACCTTCTCGCTTACAATTGGCGTCTCTTCTTCACGCTCTTCCCATTATTCCTCTTTGTGGCTCTTTCCGATACTGATTTTTTTGGCTAGTGCTCGAACCATTGAGTCCATGGAATCTTGCTTAACTAAAGTCATATTTTGCAAATCTAAAATCTCTTCTTGTTTTCTATGCAACCTATCCATCATGGTCTCTAGCATTTTGAATCTATGAACCAAGTTCTCTTCCTCCATTTGAGCTCAAATTCTCTGTTTCCACTTCTTTGTAGAAATATCTGGCTCAAGTTAAAAATTCTTTTCCTTTGGACCTTTTCACTATCATATAAATCACAAGAAATAATCAAATTCCACAGTCCTGGATATATAATCAGCTCTGATACCAAAATGATCTGTAAAATTCTACTTTGGAACTCTACGAAATCACACAATTATGTTGTTCTACTTTCAACTTTGGAAAATGACAGATTGATTGAAGATTAGAGCTTTAGTGACTGATTATCTAGTGCTATAGAAAGGAAATTACAAATAATAGGAAAGAATTCAAACTCCAAACACCAACAATTTTATCCTAGAAACCCCTAATGGAGGAAAACCACTGGGAAGGAAAAACACTCTTTCTTCCCACTTTTATTTGTCAATTATAGACAATTACAAATTACAAGAAGTATAAAATGGAGACAAAAATATAAACCTCTCCCTTCCTATGATTGCTTGCTCTGTTTCCTACACCTTGCTCCTATAACTCCACTCCAACACTAAATATCTTGCTCACTTGTTATTTCGGATCCCTATGATTGCTTTTACGGATCCCTATGGATCATCGAAAAGTGATTATTTGTCGATTGTGAGATTCTAACTTAACGAATTGAAAGGTGAGTGATTACAACCATAGCTCAAAGGTGAATGAACATGAAATAGAGAAGGAAGTAATAAAAAAATGGATGAAAGGACCCCAGATGGAAAATTGGTCTATGACGAAAAAAATACAAAAGGACCTAAAAAGTGCGGGAGTTCTACGACTTTATGAACTACCTTAATTTGGAAATCCTAAGTGTTTATATCGGTGGTTGTTACATGAGGACTACTTCTACTTTGTAGGTAGAAGGATGTACATCACTGCGTAGCTAATCAGGAGAGTCATGGGCTTGCATAGCTTAGGCATAAAGATATATCCTAATTGGAGGACAATGTGGGGGTAGATTCCACTTTCGTTGCATTCAAATACTAGTGGGGAGGTTACGCAATGGACATTGTGAATATATTTTACTCTATTGTATGAGTTATTGTACACTTTATTAGTTATAAGTTAGGTGCATCGGAGATATGGACCCAAGTGACCAAGAGGTGGTTCCACATCGTGCATAAGATGGAAACTAAAATTGCATACAACATTGCCTCCTTCATTGTTGAAGGAATTATTGAATAAGCATACAAAGTGGAGAAGATAACTTGTGGGGTCATCCTCTTGTTAATTGTATTTTAAGAGATTGGTCTTCTAGATGGGCTAAATGATAATGTATAGAAGTACTGATGGAGGAAAATTCCCTCTTAAAGAGGTTAGTTGAGTATACATATGATGGTGGGATAACTAATGCATACAAACTCAAGGTGGATAAATGGTACCGGTGGATGCGCGAGGCATTCGAGCATGACCGGCATGTACCAAGAGAGTTACCTTCAGCCTTGGAAGGTAAGGCATAATTTGCAGTATATCATCATTTCTACTTGGGAAGGTTTTATATGAAGTCTGATGATAAATTAATCTAGTGTAAGCTTCCATTCAATTTCACACCAAGATACTTCTAGGATTCGGTAAATATGTCTTTGTATTATGCATGGAAGCTAACATTTGATGCAGACAAGGTGGATGTTGATTGTCACATATTGCGCAAGAAATTTATGTATTCGAGTAAGACATCCTATGTGGAGATAATGGAATCATATGATATATACATCAATTCCCAAACTCTAGCAATAGGTAAGGAAGAAGCAACAAAGGTATACATCTACTTAAATCCTAAATTGGATTGTGGAAAGTATGTTGATGAAGAAGACCTTAAACTCCCCAATCACCAAAAGGTAAGCGAAAGGTGGGCGTTAAGAGAGTGTGTGAGAAGACCCTCCCGAAAAGAAGAATAAAATAATAAGGACGAGGAGGAGGAGGCAAATGAAGAAGAATATAACACCCCACTCGATCATGATCGAGGAGGAAGTTGTGAAGAACATGTAAGGGATAAGACAACAATGCATAGACTTCACAACCAAAGTGAGTAAATCACCAAGGGTTACTCTACCTAATTCGAGTGTAGAGAAGAAGACCCCTCCAGTAAGGAGATGGTGAAGGCTGGTGACCACAGAGGATAGTGATGAAGAGAGGTCAAAAGAGGAGGCTGCAAGAAATATAGAAATTCTAGCCATCCATATCTTGGATGAGGATGAAGAATATCCTAAGGATGATAATGTACAACATGACACAAAGGTACATAGAACGTGTGAGGAATGATCCTAGGAAAAAGAGGAAAGAAATGGCGATGATGAGCCGACATGAGGCATGGGAGCTTTAATTGGAAATGTAAGTAGTGCGCACACAAGTGCAGAAAAGTAGGTACCAACAAGTAGATGCACTGGAAGAAGAAGGAAGGAGGAGATATTTTACACACCACATGTAAATTATATTGATGATCAAACAACGGTGTTACACACAAGGTTCTAAATCACAATACAAAACAAGGACCTCTACGGTGAGGAGATGATTAATCCCATAGGTTTGATCATGCACACAAGGAAGATGCTCTCCTTGCGTATGCAAAATCATATGGAGGATCCTAAATTGGATGTTAGTGATGAAGCATGTGCAAGGCACAAGATGAAGAAAGTGCCAAATACAACCCATATGACTATGAAGCCCACATAGTTAGCCTACAAGTAGGATAGAAAAGTTCTAAACAAGATGACAATAGAAGGGTCTTGGAGGAATTTAGATAAAGGGGCCACTATCAGGGTTTTGATTGAAGATAAGAAGAATAAGGAAGAAGAATTCCAGTAGCTTAAGGAGGCATGGGATAAGGTGGAGAAGCATGTAAATTATGCATTCTCTAAATTTGAGCATATTACAAACTCAATTATTATAGTGTGCCCAAACACGAAGAAAGGGATAAAGATGAGTATCCTACAACATTGCACTACTCAGAGGATCTAGTAGGCATGTTTTTATAGGAACAAAAGTATGTGCAGAGGCCAAATGAAGAAGAACTGGTTGAAACGTGGAGATAAGAAAAGACGGTGGTAGCACGTAAGATAGTAGAATACAAGGTACTAGGCACCATGATTAAGGATGTGTTGAGAAGGGTTGGATGGACATTTGACAATTTTCAGAACCCTAATCCAATTCTCAAGGACTATACCGTTAAGGAGGAGGATGAGGTGAAGTAGGTGCAAGCATTCAAGAAGGATAATAAAGTTGGGTGAGAAGAGATAATGGCTGAAATTGCAATGAAGCGGGATGCACTAAAACTGTAAGGGAGGCCTTCGAGACAATGCTTAAGGAACTCAGTTCTTTAGTTGTGTGGAATATGGATACTTTAGAAGGGATGGCATTAGGACTTGCTTGAATTATCAGGGAGCTAAAGGAAAAAGGAGAGGACATGACCTCTGCACAAATGCCAGATATTACTAGGTTGGTATCGGATGCAACTACTAAGGAACTAGTAGAGTGGGAAAAGTTGGAAAGCAACATGAATTTTGAGTTCCCCGAACTACTTTAGCCATCCCAAGAATGAAAAAAAGTGTGCAGGTTTAACATTCTTTAATTTATTGGGTATATGCCCCTTATTCTTTCATCTTCCACATTCTTTATTCTTCCATTCATGAAGAGCATTATTTGATTCATTATTACCGAGGACAGACAATATCCCTAGTGTGGGGTAATTTGGTAAAAAAATTGTTAAGTATTAATGAGGCATAGAGGCCATGCATAGGACACGCACGCACGAGGGTTAGAGTAGTGTATAAGAGGAACATGCAATGGGAAAATAGGTCAGTGCGTAGGGATGCACGTAAGAGCAAAGACTTAGCCAATTTTCCATAATGGCTAAAAATAGAAAAGTAGAGTTAGAGTGTCGCTCAAGTAAAGATTCAGAAATAGATAAAATCATGAAGATTTAGTGGCCAAGCCAGAAAAATAAAACACGTGTGGATCAAGATAAATCAAACACATAGAGATGTCTATTAATAGGATTAAAACATGTTATATTTAGGATGATCTATTAATAGGAAAAGCATGCAAGCTATTTTTTACGCACACCTATTATTAGGAAAGTGCATGAAGCGGTGAAGGGAAAGTCCCCACCCCTATATATATATATATATATATATATATATATATATATATATATATATATATATATATATTTATATATAGGTAGAGTGGGTTAGCTAGAGAAAGTGTGTGATATGATGTTGTTTTCACGTATGAGTTAGGGTTTTGGATTATATATGGATGCGTGCATGGTCCACCGCACCGGTGTAATGATTGATTATGTGTTCAACTTTCATACTATGTAATTTTTTATGGTTTATAATGGATAATTGTGGTTGGATAATGATAATTGATGTATTTGAAGATGGTGTTTGGACAATACAATTGAGTCTTGTGATTGTTTACTTGGATTAATTATTTTCCTTATTATATGTGTTTCCAACTTCTATGTTTAGGACGATTCTTATGTATGAATAAATTTCATGGTTATGAGTGTAATGACAATGCATGTCAACATTCTAATAAGTAAAACAAAGGAGGGACGTGGTGGTTGTGCACGCTTGGTGAGCTTCCATTTTTAACTCGATGAAGTGTTAGTGCACTAACTTTGGTTTGGGTAAACAAAAGACTACATAGATAGTGAGGCTTAAGAAGACTTACTATTTTAGAAGTAGGTCTTCTTGGTGTCGGAATGGAACAAAATTGGTCTCAATTTTTTTTTCATAAGGATGCTTTGCTCCAATTTTTGGAGGATTTTAATTGCCAAAACTCCGTAGATCTAAAAATGAGTTTTTATTTTGGGAAACTTTGTTTGGCCATTTAAAATAATTTAGAACACCATTAGATACAAGAATGAATTCATTTGAAATAAAATTTTGAGAAGGAGATGTTAAAATCTCATGGGAATCGACAAGGGGTTTGGGAGATATGAGCAACTTTTCATTTTTAGCATATGAGGCCTCGCATATTTTTAGTAGCATAACAACAAGGAGAGATTTTGGTATGAAAAATGTAGCATTTACACATAAAATGGCTAACTTTTGAATATGAAGCTTTTTTTTCATTGGCACACTTTAACTCAATTTTGACTCAAACATGTTTAACTAGAGTTGAATGAGGGTTGAAGTGGAGTTACACCGGTGTAAGAGGAACAAAGGGGACATAAGGGACACCAAAGTGTGACTTTCACCATATGGTGACAAGTGACATCCTCTGGTGCCTTGTGGAGAAGATGTAGGGGCCTTTGAATGAGCACTTTGGGGCTAAATTTTGGTTTTCAGGGCTAAAAATGTGTTTTCTGATTACTAGAGGGAAAATGGGATGAAGTAGGTCACACTTTTTTTGTCCCCCATGTCTCATTTGTACCTAGGGGGATAGTCGAGGCTTTAAAGTGTGACTAGCTTCCAACCATCATGGAAGGGGGAAATTTGGTAAGTCAAATTGTGCAACCTAGGTGTAGAAGTGGTGAGGGGTGAGTGTCACAACTTTACAAATGATGGGGTCACACTTTTGTGTCCCCCTTGTCTCATTTTCACCTTGGGGGACAAGGGGACACAAGGAGTGAAAAAGTGGTCAAATTTTGACTTTTTGTTCACTTAACCACTCAAGATAAAAAATTTAAGTGATAAAAACATAACCTTCATAGGGGAGTCACACTTTTGTGTCCCCTTTATCCCCTTTTCACGTTGGGGGAGAAGAGGGACACAAGGAGTGAAAAATTGTGAAAAATGAGTTTTAGAATGTTGATGTCACCCTTCGAGTGATTTTTAATCCAAATCACATGTTGAGATAATCTAATCCATTATCGGAGCTAATTCTTCCCGAAATTTGAAATTTGGAACCATTCACCCTTTCAATATGAAGAAGTAGCGGTAGTGACTTGAGATATCAAAAAAAATATTGAAGGCTTAGGAAAAAAATTATGTTTCTATAATATGGATAATTCCATGAAATTTTCATTAAGTATTTGACAAGCTTCCGATCCTTCTCGAACTCCCGAGAATCTTCTAAAAGTTGACTTTCTCCATTAGACCTTTCACTCCCTATGCCCAAAATGACCTAGTTTTTCTTAACTTGTTCCTGACATAAATTTTCTTCACAAAATTTCCCTAAAATTTATTTGAAATCTTTAATGTTCCCAAAATCACCCTCATATAGTTTGAATCTTCCCCGTAGGCTTCCGTAGAGGGTGTTTACTAGTTGTAAAATGGCCAAAATGACCTTTTTAGGCCTCCAGAGGAAATTGTTTTCCATTGAGTCTTGGCGAGTTTATCAATCATCTTAGGTACTCTTCCCTACAAATTGAAACATGCTTGAAATTTCTATTAGAAATTTCTTCGAGCCAGAGTGAGGGTGAAACGAGGATAGGCGCCAATGGAATGGTTCACAATGACCGAGAGGGAAAAGTTTCAATTGTGGGCTTAGTTGTAATGTCCAAAATTTTCAATTTTACATGCTAGAAATTTTGTATGACAACGCATAAATTATTTAATTTTCAACATTTACATAGGAAATATAACATTAACCTACACACACTAATATAATTTCATAATGAAATATTAAAACAACTAATACAAAGGAAATCTGGATTTTGTCAACCCACTTAGTGGAGGGTTAAATCATGGCCATTAGATCAAATTGATCTAGGCCCTTGGATCTTATGGAAACCCATGGTTGTCTCAATTTCTTTATGGAATATTACAACAAGTCACTTTTTCCTCCATTCCTCTCATTTTTAGGTTTAGGAAAGGTGGATGAAGGAATGGAGAGAAAGCTCTCATGGTGAAAAGTTGTAGGAGGTTTGTGAGGCTTATTTGCCTCCATTGCAAGTGGAGGAAGATTTTTTTAGATTACACAAGTTTATTTCAAGTTCTTACTTATTTACATTTCAGAATGAATTTAATTTAATATTTTGTTTAATCCTGATTGGAGTTTGTCTATGGAGTTTTTATCGCATCAATGGTTTATATTCATGATTTTATTGTGTATACATATATACACATTGAATAAATTGTAACATGACATGGTATTCATTTAATAGAAACATAATCAAAATCAATTACTCATTACATGTCTATCACAATCCATGACATATCATAATACTAAGGTACAAATCATAGTATGGTCGTCATCATCCATACACAAGTGTATCGACCTTGATCAAATTTTAATTAGCTATAATGCATCATAATATGAAAACTAAATAATTAATAATATGCACAATGGTTTGTTTCATATCAGATGTACATACATACATACATAGAAATTACTCTAAGGAATACATGTAAATAATCAAAGGTGGATTTGGGAAAAGGAGTTACTTAATTCATTTAGATGAGTTCTAGATTGTGTCAATGAGTGATTTGAAATAGAAACAGAGCACAGGAACTAGAGAAATCTTTTGTTACACTGCTAGAGATCCTAGATCAAAATCATAAGGTATGATAGGCATTGTACAAAACAAACTGAACCTTGTATGGTTTTATACCTTTACAAAATGGGGACCTACAAATTTCAGTTCCGCTCTATGTCACTCTTTGTTGCCTTATGGAATATCAAATGTCACATCGAACACCATATTTCACAAATGTACCTATAAAATAAACCCTAGTTACCCTACAACACACTCAAACACACATTAGATGAAAAATAAATATAAATACTTGAGTCATACCGACCTCACCGGCCACCTCAAATGTGATTCAACAAGTGTTGCACTATATTTCAGACTTCATGTAGTTCTCTTAGTGTTTTGTGTTGTTGTGCATTGGAACCTTTTATTTCACCTAACAGCTTATGCATGCTGACACCTCATTCGAGAGATATACATTATCACCCAAAGTGCGTGTAGCTACCAGTTCCTCCTTTGTAATTTTTTTACAAGATTTTAGCATACATATCCATAATAACCATCAACCATTCAAGTATAAATCATTACACACATGTTTGCATGGGAATACATATATCAAAAAAGCATAACAAATCAAATAAAAATCAATATCAATTACACCATTAATTCACCATAATTATACATGTCAATAATCATAATCCATTATATTAAATTCTTACATAACTATACCAATACACTTGGAACATCTGCAAGCATAAAACCCTAGATCATAACAGACTACAAAAACTAATAACTAAATATTGGTACCAAAACAATGTCATACAATAGATGTATATAGGGGTGGGGACTTTCCTTTCACCTCCTAGTCACTCTCCTAATAATAGGTGTGCCCAAAAATAGTCTACATGTATGTTCGAAATAGTTAATAACAAACTATCCTATAAATAGAACTTTCTTTAATCATATTAATATCATGATCCATGCATGTCTCTTCATCTTCAATCTACATGTGCCTTTATCCAAAAATAGACCTTCCTTGACCACCAAGTCTCCTTGCTTTCCTCTGGTTCTAAATCATTGCTTAGTCGACACTCTAACTTTGTTCTTCTATTTTTAGCCCAAGGTTCACAAAATCAGCTAAGTCCCAAAGTTACCTGCTTTCGGATTCAAACCTTCGCGTGTTGTCCCATTTAACTATGTGTGCCCATTTGTATCTTCTTTGTGCATGCCCAAAACCTTCACACGTGGATCATACTTGGCCAATTTATGAGTGCAACATTACCCCACACTAACTACATTGTTGTCCTCACAAATGGTTTGACCAACCGGTTTCTCCACATAATATTTGAATGAAAGAATAAAGAATTCAATACCAAAAATAATTATCCAACTTATGCACAAGTCATATTAGGCCATAGGTTGCTGAAGAAGCTCTGGGAATTCAGCATTTAACTCACCCTCTAATTTCTTCCATTCATTGAGTTCTTCCAATGCTTTTCCAGCCGTCGCTTCTACAATCCTGCTATTTGTTTAGGAGCCAGATTTTCTACTCTACCCTTGAGCTCTTGGATGACCATAGTTAATTTTTTGAACACCCCTTCTATTACATCCATGCACTCCATCACCATGTTATAAAATTGTTTGATCCAGAGCTCTAGCTTCTCCTTCTTGGCCTTAATCAACTCTTTTTGCTCTGACAACTTTGTCATAACCTTAGTGTGCTCTATCTTATTGGTTGGCATATTTTCCTATATAGATCTGAGTTCTACCTCTTCATTACTTACCCTTCTGCGCTAAGGATAGGGTGACATTTCTAACACTTCTTAAAAGCCAAGTCGGTGTTGGGGTTAACCATATAATAGTGTTGCATGAGATCTAAAATCGATAAAGCATATGAGCAATGAATGTGGAAATAAACCAGAAGCTAAAATAAAAAGAGAAATATAACACCATATTTAACATGGTATCACCCAGTGTGGCTTATGTCCACCAAGAAATGGCCAATATTATTATTCAATGCTTTATAGAGGAAATACAATGAAGATCTTCCATCTTCTAACACCTCACAGATTTTCAATGTTTTTCCCTTACTCAGTTACTCTTTCTTTCTCATCAAGGAAAATCTCATCCAAAGAATTTCTTATTACTTTCTTACATACCCTTATACAATGCTTACATGCATTTATAACTATTGTGGGCAACAAACTATGCTTTTACAATCAATAAATCATCTTTAAAAAAAATGTAATCTAATTCTCAGCCAAAAATAAAACATTGTCGCACGCATTGTGCGACCAACGCCATTCCTCCTCCTCTAACCCTTGAATGATGTCGGTTACTTCTTGACCAATGTCGGTTGTTTCCTGACCGATATCAGTCACTATGTAGTCCAGTAACATTGTAAAAGCAAGCTTTATGTGAAGCAATTAAGCTCCACACTCAACAATATCCCACTTGCATATCAATTGCTGCATTATAGTGTACAACACCATCCTTGGATTCTTTTCCTTGGCTCATTTCTTCCTCTTCAAGTCTCAAACTTGAAGAACAATAAAAGTGGAGTGAAGCTCTAACTTCTCCTTTTCCAATGGATTTTTAGCATATTCGCAGGGTTCTCATCTGTATGAATTTTATTCAAATTCAGTTGTCCCTCCTCCAATACCTTCCATATGAAGTGATATCTCAACTAAATGTGTTTCGTTCTCGAATGAAACACTGAGTTCTTTTCTAGATGGATCGCACTCTAACTATCACTGTATAATCTACAATCCTCTTGCTCCTTACCCAACTCTTCCATGAACCTACTCATCCATATCATCTCCTTGTTAGCTTTTGTAGCTACAACATACTCTTCCTCTGTAGTAGACAAAGACACAACCTTCTCAGATCTCAAAATCTAGTTAATTGCCATTCCACCTACTTGTGAAAACATATCTAGTGGTGCTCCTCCTACCATCCAAATCTCCAGCCATATCTAAATCAACATAGTTGCGTAAAGAAGTATCTAACCCTCCATAGCATAACTCCATGTCGGATGTCCCTCTCAAATACCTGAGAATCCATTGGACCACTTTCTAATGTTCTTTACCTAGATTGGCCATAAACCTACTCACAACTCCCATTGTCATGCAATGTCTGGTCTGGTATAAAACCATTGCATACAAAATACTTCCTACTATTGAAGCATAGGGAACATGTTCCATGTACTCAACCTCCTCGTGTGATGTAGGAAATCGATCTTTGCTCAATTTGAAGTGTCTAGCCATAGGTGTACTAACAAGTTTTGAATTTTGCATGTTAAACCTTTCTAACACCTTATTGATATAAGCCTCCTGAGACATATACAACTTCTTATTTTTCTTGTCTCGGTGAATTTGCATGCCTAGAATTTTTTTGATTCTAAATCCTTCATTGCAAATGTGTGAGCTAGCTTTTCTTTAAGCTCACCAATGTCCTACATACTAGATCCTGCAATCAGCATATCATCCACATACAGTAACAAAATAACATAGCTCCCATTTTCAAGCTTCTTGAAATAAACACAATGGTCATATTCACATCTCATATAACCATGCTCATGCATAAAACTATCAAATCTCAAATACCATTGCCTTGGAGCTTGTTTGAGCCCATATAGGCTCTTTTTCAATCTACACACAAGTTTCTCCTTACCCCTAACTTTGTAACCAAACAAGCTGTTTCATATAAATCTCTTCCTCTAAATCACCATGAAGGAAATTCGTCTTAACATCAAGTTGTTCTAAATACAAATCCTCTCTATCGCAACCAAACTTTAAACAATTTGAATAGAAGTTATCTTAACTATAAGAGAAAAAATTCATCAAATTCAATGCATGCTTTATGTGCAAATCCTTTTACCACAAGCCTCACTTTATACCTTTTTTAGTTCACCCTCTTCTTCCTTGATTTTATAAACCCATTTATTCTATAGTGCTCTCTTACTTACTGGCAACTTGACCAAATCCCATGTCTGATTTTGTTCCAAGGAATCCATCTCCTCATCCATGTCATGCTCCCACTTCTCGTGGGTATCCACCTGCATTGTTTCTTCAAATATTTCTAGTTCACCACTATCAATCAATAATAAATAAGAGAAGGAAGGTGAAAATCTCTCTAGAGGTCTACTTACCCTTGGTGAAACTCACTGAGATTTTGGATGTCGGAGGCTCAACATGTGCCTGTTGCACATTCATGTCGGTCTTTGTGCAGATGACCAATGTCGGTCACCATCAGCCGATCGCGGTTCTGTAACTAATCATGGTTCCTTTGTCTGATTATCGGTCATGGTTCCTCGACCAAAACTAGTTATAGGATTACCGACACCAGTTCATGTAGGTTTTTTTCATGTACTCAATCATGCCTATCGATATCTTGGTTGCCCTAACCAACACCTACTACTTAGAATCAACGTCGTTGTCTGTGGATATCTGTTTCATATCCAAAATTTGATTTTACTTCAAAATATCATCAACTTGTTCATGTTTAGGCACCAAATATTGATCCCTTTACATTCTCTTTTCATTCTAATCAATGTCACGACTCCTAACAATATTAGAATCTTCTAAATCAAAAAAATGATATCCAAAATCACCAGAGCCATAACCAATGAAAGTACATCTCTTAGATTTAGCATCCAACTTCTTATTTTCCCTATCAACATGAAAAAATATTTTGAGCCAAAAATCTAAGAAAAGAAAGATCTACCTTTTTCCAAACCAAGCTTCTTCGGTATTCCACCATCTAGTGTTGTTGAAGGTCCACGGTTGATCAAGTACATTTTTGTATCCACTACTTCTTCCCAAAACATCAAAAGCAAACCAACATGTATCCTTATGCTTCTAGCACGTCCATGATTGTTATGTTCATTCTTTCAAAACAACACCGTTATTTTGTGGTATTCTAGGAACCTTCATTTCTCTAAGTATTTCATTCATCGAACAATAATCATTGAAAGTCTTGTTGCAGTACTCACCACCTTTGTCATATCTAAGGCACTTTAACTTTAAGTTTGTTTCATTTTCCACACGGGCTTTCCACCTTTTAAAAGTCTTAAAAAAATCAGATTTACGCTTAACACAATAAATTTGAACCTTTCTTGTGGCATCATCAATGAAACTCACATAATATTGGGATCCTCCAATAGAAACTACCTAGGTTGTTCCCCACACATCCGAGTGTACAGCTCCAATTTTGCTCCTTCCTTGTTGACCCAACCTTGAGAAATATCACTCTCTTACTCGCTTTCCAAATATGAAATTCTCACACAATTCAAGATCTAACTATTTCAAATTTGATAAATTACCCTTAGCCTTTAAGATTTGCATTCCTTTTTCACTCATATGGCCTAGCCAATTATACCACATGATTTCATCTGAATCTGTAGTAGATAGCACAGAAAAGGAATCAATAAGACAAGTAGATAGATATAAAGTTCCTGCTGTTTTCCTCTTGCCACAACAAGGGATCCCTTGGTAACCTTCCAAGAATTAGCTATGAATGTAACCACACATCTAGATTCACATAGTTACCCTACAGATATTAGATTTATCTTGAGGCTTTACACATGCCTCACATCTTTCAATACCCATGGATTTACATTTTGCAACTTTAGATGAACATCACCTTTACTAGTAATATTGCATGGCTCATCATCTCCTAAATAAACATGTCCAAAATCACCCTAAACATAATTTCTGAAATAACCCTTATTAGGGGTAGCATAGAAAGAAGCTCCAAAATCTAAAACCTAAGATTCTAATTTATTATCTAAGGAGAGAATAAGGGCATCTTATTTTACCTTTTCACTTGTAATGTTTTCCTTTTTATCTTTTTAGTTACCTTTGTCTGAGTAGATTCTCTTTGTTTTCCTTGGATTGACACTCCTTCTTTACGTGTCATCTCTTTCCAAAATTCCAAAGAAAGTAAATATCTCGAACTGGATCTAGATCTAGATCATTCCTTGAATTTGATTTCCTATTCTTCTTGCTCTTTGATGATCTCTCCTTAGATCTTCCCCTGCTCTCTACATTTAAAGTGTTTCTAGATGATGCTTCTCCTAAATGTTTCCTACGTGTTTCCTCATTAAGGATTACAATAACCACATCATCAAAATTCAAACCATTAGAAGGAGATAATGTATTACTAATATCCATTACCAAGTTATCCCAACTATCTAGCAAAGAAAGAACATAAGAATAAAAGTACTTTCACTTCATCATCAAACAAAATTTCCACCAATTTTAATTGATTTGCAATAAACCAGAAATCATTCAAATGGTTAGATACAAATCCACCTTCTTGCATCTTAGAATTAAAAAAATTCTTCATCAAATAAACCTTATTTGAAGCACTAGGAGTTTCATACAAATTTTCTAAATATTTCATCAACTCTACCAGTGGATTTTGCATCTACAAAATTTGAAGCCACCGATGTTATCATGCTCAATCTTATAGATCACATAGCCTTTCTATCAAGAACCTTCCATTATTCATCAGTCATTAAATCCAGTTGTGCATGCTCATCTAACGGTAAGTATAGATCCTTCTGATATAGATAATCCTCCACCTGCATCTTCCATAGTTGATAATTACGACCATCAAATTTCTCCACTCTATATTTGTTATCTTCTACCATTGTTGTGCTCCCACTCAATTAGAAAACCCTTTGTGAGTAAATCCTGTCAACACACAAAACCTCTAAACAAAGCTTTGATACCAGTTGTTGGGGTTAACCATATAACAATGTTGGACAGATATAATATAAGATAAAGCATACAAGCAATGAATGCGAGAAATAAACAAGAGAAAGATAACACCAAATTTAACGTGGTTCACCCAGTGTGGGCTACATCCACCAAGAAATGGCCAATATTATTATTCAGTTCTTTACAGAGGAAATACAATGAATATCTTCCATCTTCCAACACCTCACAAGATGTTCAATGCTTTTCCCTTACTCAGCTACTCTTTCTTTCTCACCAAGGAAACTTTCATCTAAAGAATTGCTTCTTACTTGCTTACATACCCTCATACAATGATTACATGCATTTATAACTATTTTGGGTACAAACTATGCTTTTATAATCAATAACTCATCTTTAAAGCAAAAAACATAATCTAATTCTCAGCCAAAAATAAAACACTCTCACAATGTGCGACCAACGCCGATTCCTCCTTGCGACCCCCTAACCGATGTTGGTTTTTTCCTAACCAATGTCAATCATCGTGTAGTCTAAAAGCATTGTAAAATTAAGCTTTACGTGAAGTAATTAATCTCCACACTTAACATTCAGCTTTACTACTTTCCTCAAGCTGCGTGAACAAATCCTCAAGTTTGGTTATCCTAGCCTCAACTACTACTTTATTTTCTTCTTTTTCCTTAGCCACTTCTTTAGTTATAGGTCTCATGCCACTCTTAATATTTACTAGAAGCATCCCCACTAGGTCCTCAAGGTACTCCATCTCATCATTATAATCGCATCTCACCTAGCTCACCAAGGTCGGGTATGTGCCTATAATTTGTTTTACCAATGCACCTGCCCTGTCATAAGCTTCCTTGGTGCACTTTTACTCTCCCTGGATATCCTTCTTAAGATTCTCAATCTCATGCTCTTTATTCTTTTTATCTATTACTATCACCATTATTGTAGTATGTGCATCCAAAATCCCTACTTTTAACATCTCGTAGCCATTTTATTTAAGGCATTACATTCCTATTCATATGATAGGTACATGGGGTCTACCTATTTGTATTTCTTTGTAGGATCTCTCTTTAATTCCATCACGTTGAGGGACTTATCACTTACCTAAAATTTGGGTTCCTCCGCGTGTGTATGCATGGTCCAGGATAACATCTTCATGGTGCATGAGACCCCTCCTTTATCCATTAGATCCCAGCCATATAACTTCCATGTAGGTATTTTTCTTTAGAATAGCACCCTCGGAACATTTGTATGGTCATCTACAAAGTCCATGTGTGGTGATCATGGAAACCACCTCTTTTTAATTTCCTTCTCCTTCATCCTCTCGCTTCCTTGGAGTGAAATGTATTAGGTTAGTTCCACCTTCTATGCCCTTATCTTCCTTGATGACATAAGTATCACCAACTTCCTTCTCCTCATGCACCTCCTCATGCACCGGTGATTTTTTTCTTGGGTGGAATTTGTTCATTTCCTCCTCCCCAGTGCTGGATTCTACCTATTCTTTTTCCTTTTTCTTCGCGGTTGCTTGGCCCAATCACGCTCCAACTCTTCCGGAAAATTTTTTTCCTTCTCTTTGTTCTTTAGAAACTTCTTCGTTGGACACTACCCGCATTCCTCCACACTTTACCTTTGTCTCTTCTGTATTGTTATTGGGTGGATGAAAAGTACCTACATTATCATTGTGTTTCCTTCTTACGTAATACATTCTCTTTCGCACAAGTGATCAAGCCCACCTTCTTCTTCTTCTTCTTTAGGAGATTCTTAGTGCGTTGTCTTGAGCGGTGACACAACAGATTCTCCCTCGTTTTGGAAGGCAAGTGTCTGTAACCTCCATCTCTATTCCACCCTAGGTTTTTGGTCTCAAAACTACAAAAAATCTGCATACTATTCCTTTTATTGTAACATTAAACTGGGATTCAGTCTAAGGTATCCGGATTTAAAGTCTCCAAATATGTAGGCCTAGATTCATACTTGTAAGTGGGTGTGCCATCCAAAATCCACCTTATCAACATTAAAGTTAAACTTTTGTGTGTCCTTTATCATGTTCACTATACACTTGAAATATCTAACAGTGAATGCAAATGGAAGTTTACACCATGGGCCCATCTCTCCTTCATTCTAAAGCATGCAAGACTGTAGTGTTGCATCACTACAATTTTTTATTGTTCTCCAACCTTTGTTGCTAATTCATGTGGAATGCGCCATTCATTAGAAAATGTTGTGCTAAACCTATTGTACCACTTGTTTATCCTAGCTTTATACGCATTGGTGATTGTGCCATCATATGTGTATCATGTGAACTGAGTTGTAGGGGATTTATCCACTGGTGGGTGAACCCACACGTCCTCATCTGATCCATCTGGGATCCAATTTCCTAGAATACAATCAATAGGAGGATCGATCCTAAGTAATTTTTACTCCCTCTTCATTTTGTGCCTTGGCCTCCTCTATTATCCCATTGGCAACATATTGCACTATGTTATATTGCATTTTGTGAGCCATTCTATGCACAATGTATAAGAAATTAATCACATCGGTCCACTTCTCTGATGCACCTTATTTGTAGCTTACAATCCTATCTACGACCGTGGGGTTTGTAAGTTTTTCTATGCTCATGGCTCTTCCTCCCTTCTCATACTACAACTTAATGTCCAATTTGTCAATATTCACATCGGCACATAGGTCCAATTCCATATATTCCCCTGTACCTCACAACCCTATAACTTGTTCAATAAGTTGGGTTGTGATCCTCATTATCTGGCCTGCTAAATAAAAATAATCCTAGTGTACCCTAGACATGAGCCAATGAAATAAATGGGTGAGTTTTGTGAATAAGGGTAGCTTGAACAAATGGAGGACCCCTACCTTCTCTAGGTTTTTCCTCACTAAATTATCTACCTAAACTTTCCCTTCCTCGGTATTCTTTGGTATCTCCCATAACATATCCTCCTTCAAAGTTGCTTCATTTCCTAGAGCCCTATAATTAAACTCATTAATTTACACTTTGGGATCTGCGACTTCCATGTCTGGACTCTAAAAAATCCAGGATACTGCATTTCTGAATAGATCTCCTCTAATGGGTCCTCAACTTCAACCTATACCCTCTTCATATGGTATTTTTTCCTTCCTGGTTGGGGTGTCGTAGTTTCCCTCGTTCATGCCATTAACTCTAAAAACTTGTGCCCTAGATAACTTTCTCCACATTCCTTAAAATTATCTCAATATCCGAGTGTTGCAAACCCTAGCTACTTAAAATTTAACTTTATAAACCCTATCCACGCGTGCCTTAGTTTGTACTCAACTTCTTTGGCTAAAATTTCTTTCTTTCCATAAGGATCTGTACAAGAAAACCTCATGCACGTTACTCTTGTTTTTTTGTCACTTCTCTCGCTTTGTCGCACTAATCACTTGATAGTTCAATTTCTAAAGTATTCTTACATACAAGGTAGCATAACCCAATTTGCCTCCTTTTTATAACCTTTTTGCATTCCAATGACTTACTCTTCCACTATTAACACACATTTTTCTTGCTTTAAATTTTTTAAAGTGTTTTCCCAAATTAAAACATATTTTTCACTTTTTTCTTTATCTCATCTTCCTTCCACACGTTGTAGTCATAACCTTTTGGCAAGCTCAATACTTCCCAATCCACGCACCTCTTTGTGTGCACCCCTATGTGCCAAAGTACATAATCATATGTATCGTATACCAAGTAGTTCCTCATACTTCTTCTTACCTTGCGTTACACTACATGAACCTTTCTCTTGCGTGGTCTTCATCCTAAGAAATTTCCTTATTATCACCATCCTTCTCATTTCTAATGGCACCCTTTTCCACTTTTCTTGTGCATGTACCCTACAGCTAGCACACCATCCTTCTTCCATCATGTGCATGTCATATCACCAAGGTCTCCTTTTTCACACTTATACCTAGTTCACCCCACACTAAAATTATGCACGGTCCTCTGTGCATGAACTCAATATATAGTAATCAACTTATTGTGTGTAAGCATGTTTATTAAAACAAAAAAAAAACAAAAAAAAAGCAAAAAAAACTGAAAGGAAACATAATACATGAAAGGGAAAAACAATACATGAAAAGGGAAACCTCATCTAAGTGGAAATGTTGCCTTATTACAAACACCAAGAAGATTTATTTTTAGTAGGGCTTCAACCTACTCCCATTGAAGTAATCAGAAACATGGTGTCATCTAGAGCTTACAATTGACATTCACTTGATTCAAGTATCTTGGTTACTACAAAAGGTCCCAACTAATGCACCTTCAATTTCCTTGGGTGACACGCAAACTTGGAGTCATAGAGAAGGAACATCTTGCCAAATAAAAATGTTTTATCATTAATGTGACTATCATATCAAGCCCTATGTCATTCATTCTCAATATTCTATCTCTAACATACAATGACACACCACTCATCCAATTGCATTAGTTTTTCAATGCGCTCTTCAATAGCTCACTCATCATATAATCCACTTGTGCGTGCAATACACAAGGATGGTAACATGAATTCAATTGGTAGTATTGATTTTGTGCTAAAAACTAACTAAAAAGGTGTGGCCTTATTCAATGTTTTATAAGTGGTCTTTTAAGCCCAATGTATAGCTAACACTTTATCATCCCAATCCTTTCTTCCAACATCACATATTTTGGTCAATGTTTGTCCCAATATCTTGTTGAAATATTCTGCAGTGTCATTAGCTTGAGGGTGATAAGGGTTGGTCTTATGGTGTGCCACCATAAACTCTGCCAATAGTATTCGTATTATCTCATTTAATAAATGAGTTCCTCTATCAGTTGTTAAGATTAATGGACAACCAAACCTAATAATAATGTTCTCCCATAGAAACCTTGTTGTTGTAGCTGTAGTATAGTCCTTTGTAGGTGTTACCTTTTCCCACCTTGTCAAATATTCTGTGTAACTGATAATTTAGCGCACATCATTCTTACGCATGGGTGTTATAATAGGTCCTACAAAGTCAGTAGCCCACTTCTCAAAAGTGTATGCACTTGCAATAGGTCAAAGTGGCATCTCATCTCTATGTCCAAGTTTTCCAAGGCACTGAAAATGATCACATGCTTTCACATATTCCTTGGTATCCTTATATAAATTCTCCCACCAAATTCTAGACATGAGGATTTTACGCATGTTTGCATCACTGCGCACAATTTCCTCCTGATATACCACCATGATCCTCCTCCATAATAGCTCTGTGCTCATGCTCTAGAACACATCGGCACAAGACCTCATCGCTGCCCATTTTGTACAAGTCTCCACAATTAACATATAAGGCGTGACTTGAATAGCAAGTTAATTTTTCGCCATGTCTTCATCCCTTCGCCACCAATCCATTATGTAAAAAGACAACTATATCTTCTAACTATGATGGTGTGTGGTTTAACCTAAACTACTGCGCGCATCAAGTATAGTATCTTTAATGCTCTACGCATCCTCGCCATAATTGTTCTATGATAAATGGTCTTGCCCTAAATTGCTCTTCCCATGTTTGACAACAATTGTGAAGTCAAACTCCTAAAATAGAAGTATCCATTTGTATATGTGCCCTTACAAAACAAGCTTGTTGACTAAGTACTTCAATGTCATATGATCTATGTCAAATATAAAGTGATTAGCCAACAAGTATGTCTAAACTTGTGAAGCACGTAGATCATAGAAAAGTATTTGTGCTCTGTTGTGTAATTTCACTCCGTGGGAGTCAATTTCCTACTTTTAAAGTAGATAGGATGATCTATAATACCTTCTCTTGGTTGCACCAACATTGTGCCAATCACCATGCCAAAGGCATCAGCATGTACATCAAAAGGCTTGTCCCATGAAGGAAAGTGAAAAATAGGTGCAGTGGTCAATCTTTCCTTCAAAGTCTCAAATGCATGTTATTGCATGTCACCATAATAAAACACTGCAAACCATGATAAGACATAACAAAACATAATAAGACATCCAATTAGAAGAATATAACACTACAAACCATGATAAGACATAAAAAAACATAGACAAATACTTCTATTGATTCATTTATCAAAGGCACAGACACCTTTCTTGGTTTTATAAGATTATCATATATGAAAAGTTGGAAAGAGGCTAGAGGAACATAAGACAACAAATAAGAATAACAACTTTTTTATTAGTGGTAAAGAAGGGTTAAGGGGACCCTACCCCGTACAATCAAGAAATTTCAAACCATAAGATCATGGCCAAGGGTATACCCATTGAATCTAGAAAAAACACACCAAGAAACCAAATAACAACAAATTTTACCAAACTAACAACATCAAAGGTCCAAAAGGCCAAACTAACAAGAAAAATAAAAAGGCATACAACCTTAAGAAAGGCCAAAAACAAACATCATTTGTTTAATCCTTGATAATTTCTCCCACAGACTACATGCAATCATTCCATTCTTTGACCAATTATGCAATAGTGACCCTCCATTTTTCGTAGTCCAGTTCGATAATTTCTTTTTTGGCAACACCTTCTTTTTAACCCTGTTTGGCCCTCTCGTATTGCATGGACTAGCTCTCCCATCATTTTCAAGTGTTGAATCATGTTTTTCATGTTCATAATATGTAGTTCTTTGATGTGCATCATTGTCTCCCTCATTTTCAGCATATCCTTTTCTATAGCTTGGCATATTTCATTTGTATTTTGTAGTTTCTCATTGACCATGATAGAGGTGATTTTATCAATCAAGAATTGCAAATTTTATTGCTTGATGTAGAAGTGGTATTTTCAAAAACATACATTCAATCAACAATTTCCAACCTGTTGGAATGGAGAATCCATTCAAATTGATAGCATTACAAATTATCCTTTCAGCTACCCCTCACATGACTCTTCACCTATCCTCATCACTTATGACCTTTCATATTCCTAGAAACAAGTCTTTTTCTTATTATTATTAAATGACTCTAATAATATTTAGTTAAGGGTCACATAAGTGAATAGGATGAAATAGCAAAAAGTACATTCTCAATTGAAAATTATAATATGGAGAGAGAGAGAGAGAGAGAGAGAGAGAGAAACAAAAGGGGTTGATTGATATAATGAAGAAATTTCTGATTAGAAGAATGATGCTCACAAATTCCTCCTTCTGCAAGATGTGCAAACACTCAATATTATTGAATGAGTGTTTAGGAACAATGTTTTGAGACACTTCGATGCAAGCTTGAGATCACTACTTGCATTAATCATGATGGTTCCTTCTTGATCTCACAGTGAGAATGAGGATCACTTTCTTGCTCCTTAGGATTTCACAAATGAATCTAATGATCATGAGAGACAACTCCATGGTGCTCAAACCTCTTTATGTTTTTCCTTCACTTACTAAAATAGGCCTTGCTCATTTGTATTAGAGGAATGCTTCCTAAATTAGATTCTTGAGAAGTGGCCACCAGTTGGAATGGAATGAGATGATGTCAATGTCTCTCCTTCTTGAGATATGCTCATACTACAATATCTTAGGTGAGTTCTTAAGAACATTACCAAGTTGGTATAAGCAAATGAAACAAATATGATTGCCAATTCTTGCACACACAATTCTTTAAATGAATATCATTTCCTTCTTACCTTCTTCCCTTTCATGTCTCTAGAATCTTCCTTGAATGAAATCAGCTCATGTACCTCCTACTCTCATGTTTCTCATGGGAAGGTTTTAGCTAATGAGAAAGATATAATTGGATACCAATGAAGATTTGGGGTTACAATGGATCCATCTTGCTTGACTCAAGAGGCTCTATGAGATCTATGATGAGCTTTACCTTCTTATGAATCCTCCTAGAATGTGAAATTGTTGTGCGCTCTTTGCATTGTCTTCCTTTTTCAAGATTCTTGTTCAATGGATCTTAGTTTCACTTGCAATGTTTTATCCTTGGGGGAGTGACCACACTAATAGGTGTTTTATTGAGTGTTTAATAACACTATGACATCAAAAGAGATTGGTATGATTTCTTGTTCTTGCATTCATGATGCCACACATGAAGATCACCTATTCACTACTCCAAAGTACTTGAATGAAATAAAACTTGTGATTTTTGCATACCTTCATGTTCATATACTTCAAATGATTATATAGGATCCTTTGAATCCCCACATATGATGTCCTGAATACTTTCACGACTTGACTAACTCACTTCAACTTGCTTCTTGGAGATATGACGATGGATTCAAGGCACGATGTTTCTCAACTTGCTCGATGAGCTTCTCATTTCACCTATGACCATGATAAAATCCTTTGATAATTTTTTTATTCCAATGGGGCTCTTGAAAATTTTATAACTCCTTTCCGGCTGCACAACATCCTCTGAATTTCACTTGTTGTGTCTCAATATGCTTTGTCGTGTTTCGACACAAGTGAGATCAAAACAATGCTCTAGGATCCTTAAGGAGAGTTGATATCCTTATTTGAGATATAGAACCACCTTAAAAACCTATGAGGATGGATAAATTAATGAGATTACTGAAAATGGAGCCAACATCAACTTTCTACACAGAAAACTAAAAATTTCTATTTTTGGCAGGTGGGACCAGGAGCTACTATTTTGGGAATTTTTCCTTTTTGCTCAAATTGTGTCTTATGAATATCCTAGAACATTCAATTCACCTCCATTTATGATGCTTTACCTTTTTTAAGAAATTTCTATTTTAGCAAGTTGCTTTTTTAGAACATTTTATTTTAGGAACATTACATGTTTTACCGTGCTTGTTGTTTTGTATTGTTCATAGATGTATAAAGTGATTGGAGCTTTAAATTTTAAGATTTTTACTATTTTTATAATGTGAGTTTACATAGAATATGCTATTTTTATAAACTAATCAAACTAGTGTCATTTTGCAACAAAAAAACCATTGTTGGATTCACTCTACACTGTGATCCAGTGCTCCAATTTTCTTCATGATATGTCCATTGGAACTCTTGCAAATCAAAAAGGAAACTTTTAGATGGAAGGTTTCAGATTTGCAGTTGTGTGATGGAATCCATTAATGGATGCTTGAATCTTCAGTGATCATGAAGGTTCCCGAGTAGATTCTTGATCTAAACCTTGGTGTAATCGGTTTTACAGTTAGCAGCAAGTTATGATAAAATCTTCATTTTTGTAGTCATGGTTGGTCTCGGAGCATGTTGGAAAACTTAGATGTTGTGCTCTAGTTTTTTTTTCATGTTTTCAACATCAAAAATGGTGGATGGTCAAATTTTTCATATGAGATGGCTCAAAATACTTTATTTTTCATCTTCTTGTTTAATCTGTTGACTATGGTTTAACCACGGTTAAGTGATAGTTGAGTCAATTAAAAGCTAGGTTTAATGGTGGTGGTGATCTATAAACTCTTAAACTTTGGAATTATCCATAGAAACATAAATAAACATTGTTTTTCTACTTTCTATTAGAAAATGACAGAGATAGCTAGTGAATGAATTGTGTTTATGCTTAGAATCCATAATTGCATGAAAGGAAAGAATTTAAGCTCATAAACACCAACCAATTTTATCCTGGAAACCTCCAAAGGAGGAAAAACCAGTCGAGAAGGGAAATTACTCTTTCTTCCAACTTTTATTGGCCAATTCAAAATAACAAGTATAGAATTTACAATAAGTATGAAAGAGAAGTAGATAATATCTCACACTTCCTCCCAAATATGTGTTTGCTCTGTCTCAACATTCCTTTCTTCTACAAAACACCATTCCAGCACTAAGAAATTCTTGCTCACTTTCTTTCATGCTTCAATTATCCTATTATCTTCTACAAACATGTATTTATATCCTTTCCCATGTCCTCTTGTGCACTGGAGAATGGGAAAGGTCATGGAGGAGAAGAGACACGAACAACCTTCCAAATTCTGGGCTATTCGTTTCGTATTTTTGTTTTCTATCCGAAAGAGCCAGGACCACTGCCCAATGCAGACTGGCGGTCCCAAGACCGCTACCTTGGTTGGGTGGTGGTTCTATAACCGTCACTCTGCACAGAGTGGCGGTCCTGTTACTAAAAATATAGAACCTTCGTGTTTCATTTTTCCTTCTTCGTGCTAATTGTTTTGATGAAGTAGATTCATTTTGAATCCCTATGGATCACACCTCCCATACTTAGGAGGCTTTAGGTCCCACAAAACCTTAGTGGGGGAGTAGATGAGTAAATAATTCCCTCACTTGCTCCTTTGAGTACCACCGGGCCTGCCTTGGTGTCTTTCCTTTCATTCCAGTTGCCAAGACTCCTGCGGACCTCTCCTTCTCTCTCTAACCTTCTACTACAGACACTACATCCTCCTCCAATTTTCCTCGTGAGTCCAAGACACAATCCTCAATGGAAGGTGGAAACTATAGACCTTCATCTTCATCTAGGATGGATGGTTCATATAAGTGCAAGTTCCCATAGTTTACTACAGAGTACATCCTCATAAATGGTGGCAAGTCAACTCGAAAAGCATTCTCTCCAACCTACTCCAATATGGTGAAGGGACCATATCGTATTGGTTTGAGTTTTCGTGCTTGACCTTGTAATCTCTCCTTGCTCAAGTAAATCCAAACTTTATCTCCAACATGCAATTTATGTTCTCTCCTATGCTAATCGTGCCTAGCTTTGTACTTGGCTTGAGATTTCTCTAGTTGTTCTTTGACTTTGAGATGGATTTGCTAGATCCTCTCAATGAATTTGTTTGCTCTAGTCACCTCTATGTCTCGTGTCTCCTCCTCATCCTATTGCCCAACTGCTATGTCTAGCAGATTTTTAGGTAGATATCCCAAGCATGCTTCAAACGGTGACTTCATAGTGGATGTGTGTACTTGCCTGGTTATAGGAATGTTGAATGTAGGCTAAGGACTCATCCCAAGTCCTTGGATATTTGTTGTTATACCCTCTAATCAATTATACCAAAGTCCTGTTTACCACCTCTATCTAGTCCATCTATCTGTGGATGGAAATTTGTGCTCCTCTGTAACTTGGTATCCATCTTGTCCCATAAAGTAGTCCAAAACTTCCCCAAGAACCTGGAATCCTGTCAGAAACAATAGACTTTGGAAAACCATAATGCACCGATACATTAGAAAAGAAAATATTTGCTATCTCATGTGTTTTTACTATCTTTTTACATGCCATAAAAATACACATCTTACTGAATATATCAACAACAACATATAGATATTCATGGCCATGTTTAGACATAGGTAATCCTCCTACAAAATCCATAGAAATGTCCTCCCACGGATGATTAGGTATTGGAAAAGGCATATACAAACCCTCCTTCCTAGTCTTATGCTTGCTAGTACAATAAAGTTTACATCCACGTATAAATTTTGATACTTCTTCTTGCATATTGGGCCAATACACGTACCTTTGCAAGTGGGCTAGGGTCTTACCAACACCGAAATGTCCTGCTACTTTTGAGGTATGTGCTTCCCTCATCAATAGAATTCTTTCTTCTTTTGGCACACAAAGCTTCCCCATCAGTAAAGCATCATGTCTTTGAGATAACAATCTTCAATCCCTATCCTTTCAGCCCCTTGGGAATGCAACTGCTGAAATTTCACCCCAAAGTCTTTGTCCTAGGCATATGCCTCTTCGTAAGCTTCCTTCATGAAGGGCTCAATCTGAGAGATAGTGGAAAAATAGGAAAAATTCTCCTATGTGGGTGGCCTAGACAACATGTCTAGCCACCAAGTTTGTACTACCCTTCTTGTATTTGATCACCAGATGGAACTGCTAAAGGAACCCCATCCATTTGTAGTGCCTTGTCTTGCTGCAATTTAGATTGTGCTTGCAAATACTGGAGAGGTTTATGGTCAATGTGCACAATAGTTTCTTTACCCAACAAATAATGCTTCCATTTTTTAATTGCGTGAACTAGTACATACATTTCCTAATCATATACTGAATATCCTTTAACTACTGAAGTGAAAGTTTTAGAATGATAACATACAAGTTTACCTCCTTGAAGTAACATTGCGCCATGGCGTAATCACTGGCATCTGTCTCTACTTCAAAAGGATGTTGCAAATTAGGAAGAGCAAGTACTAGAGCATGACTAATCTTGTATTTTAATAACTCAAAGGATTTTTCTTGTTCCTTACCCCAATCAAAACCCTTACTCTTTGCGGCCACTATGTGTAGAGGTGTTGCAATCGCAGAGAGAAACGTGGAATGAACTTCCGCATGTCTGCATCGCTCCCACAAAACTCCTAGTCTCTATGGCTCGTGTTGGTGTTGGCCAGTTGGTGATGGATTTCACCTTCTTTGGATCCAATCATAGCTCTCCTCCTTCATATTACAAAGCAGCTTGTTTCTCCATGAGAACTTGGAAGACTTGTTGTAGATGTTCTTCCCATGTGGCACTAAAAATCATAATATCGTCTAGATATACAATGATGCATGAATCTATTAAATCCCACAATACATCATTCATCAATCTCATAAATGTAGTGGTTGTAGTGCATAACCCAAAAGGAAGTACTAACCATTCATACAAACCCCGTTTTTTTTTTTTAAGGCGCCTTCCATAAATCCTCCTCCATTCTAACTTGGTGATAACTAGACTTGAGATCCAACTTTGTGAAGAATTTGGCATGTTGAATTTGGTCCAAGAGATCATCTATACAGGAAGTGGATATCTATTCTTTATGGTGATCTTGTTCAAAGCACATGAGTTGATGCACAATCTCCAAGAACCATCCTTCTTTGGCACCATCACAATAGGCAAACCACATGGTGATATTCTTGGGCGTATCACCCCTTAGTCTAGTAGTTCCTAGATTTGTTTCTTTACTTCAATACTCTCAAGCAAGGATTTCCTATACAACCCAATGTTCGATAGAGGAGACTCTGGCAATAGTTGAATCTCATGCTCTACTTCCCGTTTTAGTGGTAACCTACTATGAGCCCGAAAACTTCCCGAAAGGACTGAATAATACTATCCAAATCATGCTTTCCTGGTTAGAAATATTTGAAACTCCTACCCCATCTTGTTTATCCTTTAACAAAAGTAAACAAAACTGATTATGATTTTCCTAAATAATTTGTTTTGCTTGGTTAGCACTCACCATAGTAACATGTGTCTTACACTGGTGTGCCCAAATGTTGTAGCTGATCCCATCCTTGACCCATCGGACTCGTTTTTCCCTTCTCATAAATATAGCATCCCTGATATACAAGTAAGGACTCCCGAATACAACATCAAAAGCATCAATTGGAATAATGTCAGCTTCCAAAACATCAATATACTGGTAATTTATCCCAAACTTGACCTTACATCTTCTTGTTACCTGAATTTCACCACCCTTCTTCACCCAACCCAAAGGATAAGGGTGTGGATGCTCGTAAGTCTCAAGACCAAGCTTCTTTACAACCGCTTCGTAAATCAAGTTAGAATGAGAAAAAATATCCACCAAATCATTTACCTTAGTTCTCTTGATCTCGATTTTAATTTGGAATAGTCTACTCATCTCCTCTTCCCCGCTGTCCAGGGTTGGTGGTCGTGCATCCAAGCCTTGCGTCTACATCAGATTCATCTTCAATTTCCACCTCCCCTTCTGTTCTTACATTTGTCATGGACTTCTTCGAGTCCTTGGTTTGGTTCTTCGGATGTAACTTCCAACATGTAGCATTAGTATGACCATTAATATCACAGTTCTTGCAAAAATTCTTGGGATCTTTACAAGTATTTAAAGTAGTGGCAGCTTATTTACCTTTCCCTTTCCACTTACCCTTGTTACTTGTTTGCCCATACTCTTTCTTCTACTGATTTTTCGATTGCTTTTCCCTTGGCTCTACTTCCCTTGCTTCTTTTCATCATCTATGTAGTATGCTTGCACACACGCCTCATTGAGATCTTTGGGCTTGGTGGAGATGACTTTTCTTCGAAGGTGAGTGTGAATTCCTCCCAAGTACTTAGTCAGAATATCCTCATCCTCCAAGTCCATGTTTAGCAACATGACTTGCCTTCAAAACTCCGTAGTATAGTCCTACGCACTTTGACCACTACCTTTTCTAAAATACTACCATTTAGTCATTTGGTCAATCTTGTGGCCAATAGGTTAGAAGTTAGCTCTAAGTAATTCTTTAAATTATTGCCAAGATTTCACAATAGGACGCTTCTTCTTTTCACAAGTGGTTAGATGGGTTTCCCACCAAACCAGAGCATGTCCCTCCATTTTGAGATGTGCAAAGGTGATCCTTTGTGCCTCAGTGACATTATGGATGCTAAAGTAGACTTCTAACTATTTTAACCATTTATCAAGCAACTCTGCATCTACTTGTCCTTCAAAGCTTTTAATATCAACTTATGTCTCAACTTTAAAAGGATTATGATCAGATTTTACCTTTTCTCTTGTGTTTGAAGTCTCTTATTCATGCTCTTCCCCATAACTTTCCTCATGGTGGCTCCTTCCTATGCCAAACTTTTCAACTAAGCCCCAAACCACTAAGTCCACGGATTCTTGTTTGACAAAAGTTGTCTTCTATAAATTGGATTCTTGTTTGACAAAATTTGTCTTCTATAAATCAGTGAGCTCTTCTTGCCTTCTAAACATCCTAGCCATCATGGTCTCCATCATCTTGATTCTACGGACCAAGTTCTCTTCCTCCATTTGTCCCCAAATTCTCTATTTCCACTTCTTCGTAGAAATTTATGGATCGCAAGGTAAAGCCTCTTCACCTTTAGATCTCGTCAC
Source organism: Taxus wallichiana var. yunnanensis (assembly GCA_018340775.1). Classification (NCBI taxonomy): domain Eukaryota; kingdom Viridiplantae; phylum Streptophyta; class Pinopsida; order Cupressales; family Taxaceae; genus Taxus; species Taxus wallichiana. The sequence goes on along the minus strand of CM031243.1, from coordinate 341,097,195 downwards.
TATCATACAAATCCAAGAATGAATACCACAGTCCTGGATAATTGTTAGCTCTGATACCAAAATGATCTGTAAACTCTTCAACTTTGGAATTATCCATAGAAACACAAATAAACACTTTTGTTCTATTTTCTATTAGAAAATGACAGAGATAGCTAGTGAATGAATTATGCTTATGCTTAGAATCCACAATTGTAGGAAAGGAAATGATTTAAGCTCATAAACACCAACCAATTTTATCTTGAAACCTCCAAAGGAGGAAAACCAATCTGGAAGGGAAATTTCTCTTTCTTCCCACTTTTATTGGCCAATTCAAAATAACAAGTACAAAATTTACAATAAGTATGAAAGAGAAGTAGATAATATCTCACACTTCCTCCCAAATACTTGCTTGCTCTGTCTCAACACTCCTTTCTTCTACAAAACACAATTCCAGCACTAAGAACTTCTTGCTCACTTGCTTTCATGCTTCGATGATCTTATTATCTTCTACAAACATGTATTTATAGCCTTTCCCATGTCCTCTTGTGCATTGGAGAATGGGAAAGGTCATGGAGGAGAAGAGACATGAACAACCTTCCAAATTCTAGGTTGTTTGTTTCATATTTTTATTTATGTCTGAAAGAGCCAGTGAACGTTGCCCAATGCAAAATGGCGGTCCCATGACCACCGCCTGGTTGGGTAGTGGTTCTCAGAACCACCGCTCTACACATAGTAGAGGTCCTATTACGAAAAAGAAAACCTCTGTGTTTCATTTTTCCTTCTTTATGCTAATCTGCTTTTGATGAAATAGATTCATTTTGGATCCCTATAGATCACACCTCCCCTAGCTAGGAGGATTTTGGTCCCAAAAAATCTTAGTGGGGGAGTAGATGAGGAAATAATTCCCTCACTTTCTCCTTTGAGTACCACCGGCCTACCTTGGTGTCTTTTCTTTTAGTCCAGGTCTGTCACAAGACTCCTACAGACCCTCCTTGTCTCTCTAACCTTCTACTACAGCACTACATCCTCCTCCACCCGCCTCGTGAGTCCAAGATGTAATCCTCAATTGAAGGTAGCAATCAGTAGACCTTCAATTTCTCTTTCTTCCCACTTTTATTGGCCAATTCAAAATAACAAGTACAGAATTTACAATAAGTATGAAAGAGAAGTAGATAATATCTCACACTTCCTCCCAAATACTTGCTTGCTCTATCTCAACACTCCTTTCCTCTACAAAACACAATTCTATGACTAAGAACTTCTTGCTCACTTGTTTTCATGCTTCGATGATCTTATTATCTTCTATAACCATGTATTTATAGTCTTTCCCATGTCCTCTTGTGCATTGGAGAATGGGAAAGTTCATGGGAGAAGAGACACGAACAACCTTCCAAATTTTGGGTTGTTTGTTTCGTATTTTGTTTTCTGTCTAAAAGAGCCAAGACCACCACCCAATGAAAATCGGCGGTCCTGCAACCACCACCCTAGTTGGGTGGTGTTTCGTAACCACCGCTTCGCACAGAGCAAATGGCCCCTGTTACTAAAAATACAGAACCTCCATGTTTCATTTTTCCTTCTTCGTGTTGACTATTTTTTATGAAGTAGATTCATTTTAGATCCCTATAGATCAGGTGGGGGTGGTGAACATTTATTTCCCTTATTTACCATTGGTAAAAAGGGACAAAAGGGATAAAAATGGGCTCCTAGAGCAAGATTGTGCCATGTGTCACCATCGATGCAATGTGAGGATGATAGAGAGATCCTGAAAAGCACCTAAGGGTTAAAAATAGGCCATCCGTGTTACATGATAGATTGGCCAAATATGACCCATGCATGAAGGCTTAGGGTGTATGTGAGGCGTATACATGAAGGGGCATGTGCTAATAGTATGGGGACAAAGACTCGAGGTTTCACACTCGAGAAATATAATTGGGACTTAGCCGGTTTTGCTAAACACAAGCTAAAAATAGAATAATGGTGGAAGAGTGACATCTAAGCAAGGGCTATATTTAGATAGTATCATATTGGCTTTGGACGCACATGAAGGAGTTAAAATTGGAAAAATAGCATGCATGGATTACAGTATGATCCTACACAAGGCAATCTAATAATAAGATTAACACATGAACTATATTTAGGATAATCTATTATTAGGATTGATGTAAAAGCATGCATGCCTTATGGATATTTTTGGATGTAGTGCATATTGACTATTTTCACACATGTCTATTATTAAGAGAGTGCATGGGTGGTTAAGGGAAATTTCCCACCCCTATATATATATTGTATGCCATTGTTTTGGTACCACATCTGAGTTTTGAGAGTCTTTATTATGTAGTTATGATCTAGGGTTTGATGTTTGTGCATGTACCAACACCTTGGTATGGGGATGTATTCAGCTTCTATAATGTAATATTCAATTATGGTGGATTATGGTTGTTGATATGTTTAATTATGGAGATTTCATCAGTACAACCGATATTGGTAATTGTTTAACCTATCATGTTTCCTTATTACATGTGTTTCTAAGTGAATGTATGTAATGGTTTAGTATGGTTGAATGAGTACTTAGTTAGATATCACTATGATTATGCATACTAAAACCTTGACAAGAAGATATAAAGGAGGGGACTCAGTAGATGCATGCACTTCGGTGAGCATTCAGTTTGTTGAATGAGGTGTCAACACGTTTAACACTTGTGTGGAAAATAAAAGACTACATTTTGGTTATGTTATCGGACCTCTTTTCAAATTGTTTGTCATGATGTTGCATGTAGATGGCATATCAATTGACTCTAGAGAGCATTAAAAGTTGGGTAGAAGACGGACATGATAATTTTGCATAGAGGTGTAGTATTGGACCTAATTTCAATGCACGAAATTGGGTGGAAGATAATCTTTATCATGAGCTCTATGAGACATTATTCAACTTCTTTCTAGTATAATTGTATGAGTGGTTGGCAGCATACGCATCAAAAAAGTGTTGGGGTCTTAGGCCAAAGCTTTGGATGCAAGAGGATTATCAGACTCTTCTTGATGTAGATGTGGAGTGGACTAGAGCTATAGATCGTTAGTGGGCTGGAGTGTTGCATAATTATACATTGGAGTACGTTATTTCTACGTATTTATGTTCGAAAGAGGCTGAGATTCAGTTCTTATGTGATCCCAGAGGATCTTACTTGTGCACTATACCTTTATCAATCAATATTTTGATTATAGAACTAGATTTAGAGAGCCTCCCTATGGCTAGCTAAACCCCCACCGCACGTAGGATAGGAATAGGTGTGGAGAAGGATGGTGGACCTAATGATAGAAAGAAAAGAGAGGAAAGATGGCTCAATTTTAATGAAGCATGAGAGAGGGACATGGCACATGCGTGGGATATTACAACATCATTGGAGTTAAGGGGAATGATGGCTTGCAAAGGTTTTGAAGCTCTCATGGAAGTTGAGGAATCACAACATCAGTCCTCCCGACATTGGGAAATCATAGTAGAGAATCCCCTTTGGCTTCGAATGAGAGCACATCAGAGGAAATAATGACAATCATGGGCATGCATCTAATCCCACCTAGCCACATATCCCTTGCACATGGTGTTCTAGATCCATAGGTAGTTATTGAGAAGAAGGCTAGTTCAGGTAAGCAAGAAGAGACAGTAGATATCATTTTGTGTTGAATTCGAAGGGAATCGAAGTTACTAGTGCACCCATGGCAACATAAAGCAGGCGTTGGTATTCGTGAATTCTATTATAGGATTTTTTCCAGAGCATCATCAAGGTAGGGTATTGGTGTGCATACCATTGTAATCACTTATGTATGTGTTTTGACCGCACATATAGTGGGTGCCCAGTTTAACACTACAACCGGGACACAAGGAGTTCATCGAGTGGTCCATAGTCTACAACAGGGGGTGTGGGAGGATCAGAGGAGGTTCTAGTTTTAGATCTAGTGGATAGGGACCGCAACAATCGCCACATCAACCTCAAAGAACAACCTCCAAATCAACCTCTTCAACCACAGAAGATACCTCAAGTTTACTATGAGATGTCTCTCAACTTTCTAGAGTATAGATGTATTGAAGATGTGGCGAACATGTGCACAAGATTGAATTACTATGGCACCCTAAGGGAATCACAACTTCAGATATGAAGGTAAGTCAATTTACTACTATGCTTCAAGGGCACATGCATAGTTGCTATAAGAAGTATGAACCACATAAGACTATGGTGGATTACAATGTTTTGCGTACTAAATTTTTGGTTGAGTTTCACATTTTAGAATTTGAACAACAGAGCATCAAAGATGCTCAAATATATTAAGCAGGGGTTTGTCTAAAGTTGTGAGGGAGTATGATGCACATAAAAAGACCTTTTTGTCCAAAGTGTCTTATGACATTCATCAAAGTTAACATGCATAATGGTTTGTTGGAGGGTTATGACTTCATTTTGTAGATCTCTATCTCTTAAGACATATACTAATCCACATAAGGCATTGGAAGCAGCTTTGTGCCTTGAGGCATTTGGAAATGTTGATATGGGATTGAGCCTGCTCTTAGAGGCATAGATCGTAGCCATGGCAAAGAAAATAGAGAAGTTATCTACCAACTCAAAGCATACGAGATGCAAAGTGGTATATGGTCCATAGATTATGAGGTTGAGAGACATATTAAGGATAGTTTCCCACACAAGTAAGTGAGCATGTTCTTAATGGATTTTGAAATTTTTCATAAGGACCATGATGTCTAGAATTGTCCTCTCTTGAAGAGTGATTCGTAAGAACATTTCCATGTATTGTAATATTTTCCATGCCCATACCCACAACATTGTTAATTGTAGATTGATTGATCATATCCACAAATCCATTAGAATAGGAGTGCGCTGCATTATTGTGGTAAGTGGATCAAAGGATCGAAGGACAACATAATGAAGAGTGCAAAAATGGGGATAATCAAAATGGAGGCTTCGGAGATGATATCATGGCCGAGGTCACGGTGGTGGTAGAGGTAGGTTCGCTAGAGGAACTTGTTACACTTGTGGGTCCCCTAATCATTATCAGTGTGATTTTCCTCATAATACAACTTGCTCATGGTGTGGGAAGAAGCATAAGTTGGAGGATTTCTTGAATCTATATGATCACATGAGTAAAAACAAGAATAAGGACAAGGGTGCAAGGATGATCAAGGTGCAATGTGTGAATTTTGATCAATAGATGCCTAAGAAGATGCATAATCTAGAATTATAACCCATGTTGGTTACAACGTGCCCCAAGGCAACACGTGTGCACGTGCCTCTCAAGGCCAAGCCAATAATATAAGAGAATAATTAATACATGCTAAATATCTAGACACAACACATCGAAGGAATTATATCAAGATACCATGGGTGTCATCAAAGATCTACATGGTGAGATACATTGCTTAAAATAATATATGCGTGAGAGAGAACGTGTGAAGAAGGTTGAGCTCTCATAGAAGGATGTGGATCACTTGAAAGAAGTGTGTAATATGTTTTTTTGGTAGAATATCATCCCACTACTAGGGAAACGAATTCATGAAAAGGTACCATGCACCAGAGTTGAGCGCGAGAGGTAGATACTTCATGAAAATATACCACCTTATAATCATGAATTTGATAAAGAGATCACACTTGATGTAGTGGTCAATGGGTGGTGAGTAAGCAACATTTTGATAAATATCAGCACTGAAGTGAATGTGTTGACTCTGGATGCATGGAATCAGATGGGTAGACCTACATTGCAGTCATCTTCAAATGTGTTGTATATGGCGAAAAAAACTAGGGCTATGCCTATTGGGGTTTTGAAGGATGCATCCATTACCATTCAAGGAGCCAAGTTTACTGGAGAATTTGAGGTATTAGATCTTGCTGAAGTAGAAAATTTTCCCACATTACTTGGACGGCCCTGGTGCTATGCAAACAATTTCTATTTCTGCTTTAACAAGAGATACATAAGTTTTGAGAACAAAGATGAGCATATGATCATACCTCTGTATGATATATACTGGTGAAGGAAAGCCTGATACATTCTTGCATGCCATGGAAGCTCAATGGAATAATGAGGGGGATAGAAGAAATGTGCTAGTATATACCTTGTGTGGGATGGTAGGGTGCTAGTGGGATACACATAGAGATAGCCTTTTGGAATGACAAGAAGTGAGAATCACCTTTTCCACCAAGTTTACTTAGAGCAATGTACCTACGCACATTTGTGAATTTCATGGGAAGACTCCGCCAAAGATTACCCGACCATAATTATGAGAGATTATGGGCATAAGGCTAGGAGGATTTACCTTCATCCCTATGGGTACATAATTTATACTCCACATTACACGGATGTGCGTGCACCTAGTATGTCCATGTTAAACTAAAGAGAGAGACTACAAACTGACAAGAGATGACTGTAGGTATGGTTCAAAATTTTGATTATTTTTCTAATAAGCCTCCATTCCATGAAGCATTACAGATCATGAAGCGCATCACATTAGGGGATAGCGCGAAGGAAGAAGAGATCAAGTTAGATCCATTAGGTGAACTTGATTCTCGAGGTGCGCCGGATCATAAGGAGTCATAAGTATAGATGGGTCGTGCCTGGAAAGAGAAAGAAAATGGAAAGCTAGTATACATGATTTATTATGAAGAGGTAGAGAACCTAGATGTTAGCCACACACAGAGGGTGAACTCGAGGTCATGTATTCTATAGATGATAATGCACATGCACACCATGTTCCCATGAAAATGAAGAAGGTTAATATTGACACTGAGGATGAGCCTAAGGAAGAAATCATTGGGGATTACTAGTTAGAACAAGAGGTGGCAAAGATCATAGATATTTCGTGTGACTTTAAGGATCTCTTTCCAAGAGGTTATCATGAATTAAAGGGTGTACATCCTTCTTTAGGAGAGATGAAGATAAATTTTAAAGAAGGTGTGTGACCCGTTAGGAAGAGGCCTTATAGGATGAACCCAAATCTGCACGTCAAGGTGAAAAAAGGGATTGATAAGATGCTAATGTCTCGTAATTATTGAGTCTATTGAATATTTTGAGTGGGTTATCCCCATGGTTATAAATATCAAGAAGGATGGGAGGATCAAGATTTGTGTGGACTATAGAGATTTGAATGCTTCATGTGTTATAGATATTTTCCCACGCCTTTTACAAAGGAGATTTTGGAAGGAGTTTTTGGGTGCAAGATATATTCTTTTACATATGGTTTTTTAGGATATCATCAAGTGCGCATTGTGAAAGAATACCAAGAGAAGAACACTTTCACTACTGATTGGGGAAGCTTTGTATACACAACAGTACCATTTGGATTGAAAAATGTGCCAAAGAACATTTTCACACATTGTTGTGTAAGCATTTCATGATTTTATTCACAAGTTCTTATAAGTATATTTGGATGATTGGATAGTATATGGTTTATTAAAAGATCACTGTGAAAATTTGAGGCTCATGTTTGAGAGGTGTAGGTAGTTAAGCATCTCTCTTAACATTAAGAAGTGTATTTTTGCTACACCTTTTGGCACTTTTCTTAGGCACATCATTTGTAAAGAAGGATTATTGGTAGACCCAACCAAGATAGCTATGATTTTGGGTTTGGAAGATCCTACCAATTAAAGTGAGGTGTGCATATTTCTAGGACATACTAGCTACTACATGAAGTTTATCAAGGGATATGCAAAGATTTTCGGGTCCCTATAAGAGTTGCTCAAAGCTAAAGGGAAAATTGATTGGGGTAACGTGTAATAGCAGGAACTTCAAACATTGAAGGAAAGGCTTACCACTTCACTAGTTTTGTACTTTCCTTCTTGGGAAAACCATTTCATGTACATGTTGATGCCTTTGGCATGGATATTGACACAGTCTTGGCGCAACCAAGAGAAGTAATTGTGGATCATCCTAGTTTCTTTGCAAGTAGGAAGTTGACACTGTAGAGAGAATTATACAACAGAGCGTGAAGCCTTGTCTATGATCTACGTGCTTCATAAGTTTCGACAATACTTGTTGGCTACTCCATTTATTTTTATACAGATCATATGACATTGAATTACTTGGTCAACAAGCTTGTTTTGTAAGGGCATCTCTATAGGTGGATACTTATTTTTTAGGAGTTTTATTTCACAGTTTTTGTCAATCCATGAAAGAGTAACTCAAGGCCCGATCATCTATCGTGGGATAAATTTAGGTGAGGACGCACAAAGAATTGAAGATGCACAATTTTTTAGGTTAAACAATGCGCCCACATATTTGGAAGATATAGATGTCTTTTTGTGCACTAGATTGGCACCAGAAGGGATGAAGACACTAGAGAAAAAGAAGCTCGCTATACGTGCGGTGCCTTACCAGTTGATTGGTGGAGATTTGTAAAAAATGGGCCGAGATGAGGTCTTGTGTCATTGTGTACTTGAACACAAGTGTGAAGTTATTATGAAGAGGCTCATGGAGGCATAACAGGAGGACATTATGGAGGTGATGCAACTGTACGATATTTGTATGGTTAGCCGTTGGTGGGAAACTTTGTATAAATATACTTGAGTATGTGAAAGCATGTTATCATTTTCAATACCTTATAAATCCTAGACATACAGTGACATGCCAATTAGACCTATAGTGAGTGCAAAACCTTTTGAGAAGTGGGATATTGACTTTGTAGGACATATTGCACCACCCACATGTAGAACTGGAGCCCACTACATTATTACTTACACATATTATCCGGCGAGGTGGGCATAGGCTGCACCTACAAAGTATTATACTATAGCTACAACAAAGAATATTTCTATGGGAAAACATTACTAGCATGTATGGTTGTCCATTAAGCTTAACAAGTGATAGAGGAACTCATTTATTAAATGAGACAATCAAAATTTTATTGGAAGAGTTTATGGTGGCACACCATAAAGCTACAGCTTATCCCCTTAAGCTAATGGTACTGCAGAAGCTTTCAACAAGATCTTGGAACAAACATTGACAAAAAAATTGATGTTGGAAGAAAGGATTGGGATGATAAAGTGTCAGATGTACTTTGGGCTTACAGGACCACTTATAAAAGATTGAATAATGTTGCATCATTCCAGTTGGTGGTTGTACAGAGAGAAGTGCTACCAATTGAGTTCATGTTGACATCCTTGTGTATTGTGCATGTAGGAGGATTGGATGATGAACAAGATATCAAGGATCGCATTAGCAAACTAATGCAATTAGATGAGCGATGTGCCATTGTGTGTTAGAGCCAGAAGACTGAGAAGGCAAGGTAGAAAGCATGGCATGATAGGCACATTAAGAATAAGACATTTGTAGTTAGAAATATGGTCCTTCTCTATGACTCCAAGTTTGCATGCCACCCAGGGAAATTAAAGGTGCATTGGTTGGGACCTTTTGTAGTAACCAAGATACTTGAGCGGATGCATGTCAATTATAGGCGTTGGATGGCACTATGTTTCCCGGTTCCTTCGATTGGAGTAGGTTGAAGCCCTAATATAAATAAATATTCTTGGTGTTTATAATAAGGTAGTATTTCCATTTATATTAGGTTTTCCTTTCATATTTTTCTTTTTAGTTGTTTCTTGTGTGTGGTTTTGTGTTTCTTGTTTGTTGTAATAAGTGTGTTTGCACACAAGAAGCTAATTACTATATATTGAGTTCATGTGCAGAGGACCATGCATACTTTTATCATGAGCTGGACTAGGTAAAAATGGACAATTAAAATACCTTTTTGGTGCTCAAGTGGACGAAGAAGTGTCAGTTGTAGGGTATATGCACGAGAAAAGAAGAAAAAGGTGTCGTTAGAAATGAGGATGGTGATAATAAGGAAATTGCTCAAATTTAAGACCACGTGATAAAAACGGTCTTGCAGTGTAACACGAGGTAGGAAATGGAATGTGGAACTACTTAGTATATGGCACAAAGGATTATGTACTATGATGCAAGGAAGCGTGCGACACAGGGGAGTAGTGAGTGCGCCGAAGGTTATGACTACAACACGTGAAAGGGAGATAAGAGAAAAAGTAAAAATTGAAAAATATCTTTTTGGGGGAAACACTTTTAAAAACTTTAAAGCAAGAAAAAGCGTGTTAAAAGTAAAAAGTAAGTCGGTGGAGTGCGAAAAGGTTATAAAAGGGGGAAAATCGGAGAATCGCTACCTTGCATCTAAAAAGACTTGAGCAATTGAGCTACCGAGTGACTTAGTGCAACAAAGCAAGAGAAGTGATGAGAAAACCAGAGCAACATGCATAAGGTGTTTGTGTGCGGCTCCTTTGTGGAAAGAAATAAGTTTAAACCCAAAGGTTGAGTACAAACTAGGGCATGAGTGGAAAGGGTTTACAAAGTTGAAGTTTAAGTAGCTAGTGATGTAGGGGCATCATTACCAGGGTCAATATAGGCATGTTTTAGTCCAATTTTTTTATTTGTTAGGTTCATTAGGGTGTTTAAATAGTCAATAGGTGGTCCTTTTTGGGCTTTAGAGGTTCAAAATTTGAATTTGGAGTTTTTCCCTCCATTGTGCCTGATTTGAAATATTAAATTTCTAGAGCCAATTTCTGATTTCTCCTTAGGTTTAGATATTTTCATTAGGGATTGGAGACTCATCATGATGTGTCATTAGGTCATGAGGTCTCATTTGTGTGTCATTTTGTTTTTATAACTCCATTTCTTTATTATGAGATCCTTTCTTATATGTAACCTACATGATGACTTGGTCATGAGCCATAATGAGGCGCTTACACAAGAGATGAATCGGGATGGTATATACACACCTAGTAATTGAATCATTATTCATTGATAAATCATAAATTGAATTATTTTTGGATCTTCAAAGAGAAGTTAGAAAGATTTTTTTCTTTGTATGCATACAATTTTGAAAAACAGGTTTTATGAATAACTATGAAGGAAGAAAGGAACAGACCTTACTATGGATCTTGAATGTTTAATACTGGTAATAACTATTTGGTTATGTGTTTTCATTAATTTACAAGGAAATGCCTTGAGTTTGTGTGAAGTAATAAAATAGATGACACTAAGGAAATTGTGGTAATAGTTAGACCATGTAACTTAGTCTAGATTGAAAACCTGAGAGAATACCAGACTTAGAGGGATGGAGACAAAGATATTATAAGAATTATAGCCCATGCACAAAGCCTAGAGGTCATCAAAGAGACATGTTGGTGGAGATTATATTGATTTATTTCTTGGAGAAGTTTAGCAGCTTAGTAAACTCGATTTTATGTAACATAACAGAGTATTATGAAACTTGGGCACGTGATCGATGGGAGTATGACACCCAATGGTAAGGTATAAAGATTCTAAATTTTCCTACAAATATATTCAAATAAAATATGTCCTTTTAAAGAAAGAATAATCTATTTGGTTAAGTAAATTGCAATCTCGAGTACTTTGTGTACTTGTTGTTAGGGTTTTAGAGAATTGATTCTTTCAAAGAGTTATACTTCGAATAAAGGACCCCAAATTTGTAAAAATCACCCTCTTAGTTATCACATTGAGATTCAAAAATAAATTTTCAAGAATATTGTGACAATAAGGAGATTTTGTTGATAGTCTACTAGAAGTACTTGTAGCAGAATAGGGTACGCCTAATTAGAGGCTCGAGATTGTGATTTTATGTAATTTTTCCCAAACAAGAAGGTGACAATAATTTGTACCCAATACCTATGCCCAAATAGGTATTTAAAAATGTGTAGTATTAGTATCATGAATCCCTAAATCATAAGATACATCACATTTTGAAGAGTGGTAGACCTGACAAGGTGTTGTTGGTCTAAAAGGAGGAATTAGGAGGGAAGTGGCATTTGCAAAGGGAGTTGAGACAAATCACTTTTCCCACACCTCAAACACCCAAAAGGGTGTCCAAAAGTGTATTTATCTTGGGTGGATGAACTGTAGAGATCCCTAACTCATAAGCTACTATCATCAACCTTTTTGAGAAGCAATTTGGAAATTTTAGCAAAAGGGGGTGAGTCAGCCAATTCTTGTGGTTTACAAGGATTTAGATGGTTAAGATAGGTGGATTAGGAGGTAGTAAACTTTAATGAAGCATTGAATGCATTTTTTTAAGCCCATAGGTCATATTTGCATAATTGTTTTTGTTTTCTAGCATTAAAGGAAAAGGTACAATTTGCAAGATATATACTAGAATGGAATTGGTTATCTAATTTATCTTGTTGGGAGGTGTGAACATATTAGATGCTCTGCATTATCTAGGGTTCACAGCACTTGGGTATTGAGGTGAATTTAAGGTTGTGGAGTAATTTATATAGGGCACAAGTTTGCGAGTTAATGGCACTAAGGAGGGAAACTACACCATCCCAAACATGAAGGGGCAAGCCCCGCACAAAGAGGGTCAAGGTTGAGGTTGAGGACCCATTAGAGGAGATCTATTTAAAAATGTAGTACCCCTGGAGTGATTAGGGTTTAGACATGGAATTTACAGCTCCCAAAGTGTAAAATAAGTGAGTTCAATCATAGGGCTCTGGAAATGAAGCGACCTTGAAGGTGGACATGTTACAAGAGTTTTCAGAGAAGAATGAGGAAGGGAAAGTACTGGTGGATGATTTTGTGAGGAGAAACCTAGAAAATTTAGGGGTCCTCCAGTTGTTCGAGCTACCCTTCTTCACAAAACCCACACATTTATTCCAGTGGATCATGTCTAGGGTACATGAGGATTATTTTTGTTTTGCGGGCCGAGAGGATGAGGATTACAACCCAAATTATTGAACATGTTACAGGGTTGTAAGGTACAGGGGAATACCTAGATCTGGACCTATATGATGACACAAATATTGATGAGTTGGCCATTACATTGTAGTAAGAGAAATAAGCCAAGGCCATGAGTATAGAGAAGCCGATGAATCTCACGACTAGGGTAGCGACCGGGATTGTTAGCTAAAAATTAGGTGCTTCGAGAGATGGACTGATGTGAACATGAAGTTCATGTACATCATGCAAAATATGGATCACAAGATGCATTATAACATACTATAATTTATTTCCAATGGGATTATTGAAGAGGCTAGAATACAGAATGAAGAGGGGTCGAAGATTACTTGGGGCTTGATCCTCCTATTCATTATCTTTTCAAAATTGGTGTCCTAAACGGATCAAATGAGAACATGTGGGTTTACCCACTAGTGAATAAGTCTCCCGCATTATAGTTTGCAGGATATACTTGTGATAGAACAATCATCAATACTTATAAGGCTAGAATAGACAAATGGTACAATAGGATGTACGTGGCATTTGAGAATGAATGGTGCATTCCAAATGAATTACCAGCAGAGGATGGAGAGCAGGGGAAAAATTGTAGTGATGCAACACTACAGTCTTACATGGTTCAGGATGGAGGATGGAGAGATGGGTCCATGGTGCAAACTGTCATTTACATTCATTGTTCAATGTTTCAAGTGCAATGTAAATGCAATTAAGAACCCGCAGAAGTTGAACTTAGATGTTGATAAGGTGGATTCTAATTGACAAACCCTACATGTCACTTATAGGTATGACTCTAGGCCTATGTATTTGGAAACTTTGGAGTCAAATACCTTGGACCTAAACCCCGATTAAATGTCAAAACAAAGGGGAGGTTATGCATAGTTTTGTAGTGTTAAGACTAAAAACACATGGCGGAATAGAGATGGAGGTTACAAAACTTGCCTCCCACAACCAAAAATAATTTTTGTGCCACCACTCAAGAGAATTCATGAAGAATATCCTAAGAAAGAAGAAGAAGAGGAGGAAAGTGGGCTTGATCACTCACGTAGAAAGAAAATGTATTACATAAGAAGGAAACATGATTATAGCGCAGAGACTTGAAACCATCTAAGGACAAAGTATAAAAATAAAAAGTTAGAGCACCGAGGAATGCGGTAGTTTCAGTGAAGAGGAAGAATCTAGTGACAAGAAGAAGGAAGAAACTTTGTTGGAGGAATTGGAGTGCGAATAGGTCAACCACCTGGAAAAGCGAATAAACATAGGAAGGTTTTGACCCAACAAAGGAAGAACCACATATAATTCCATGCGAGGATAAGTGACTTGTGCACAAGGAGGTGCAAGAGGAGAAGAAAGGGGTGGATGATGCCTATGTTATAAAAGAGGATAAGGGCACGGAATCTGAACTAGAACATTCCCTTTCACTCTAAAGAAGCCCCGAAAGAAGGTGAAGGCGATCGAAGATAAGGAAACCACCGATCACCACACATGGACTTTGTGGATGATCCTACAAAGGTGCTTAAGGCGCGATTCCAGAGCACAAGATAACAACAAATAAATTATATTGCTGGGATTTAATGAATAAAGAAGGTGGTTTCTTGCGCACCGTGAAGATATTATCCCTAAATATGCATACACATGTGGAGGAAGCCAGATTTGAATTAATTTATAAGTCCCTTAAGACGATCGAGTTAAAGAGAGATCTTGGTAAGAAATACAAGAAGGTAGACCCGATGCATCGATAGATGAACAAGCATGTAATGCCTTGAATAAAATGGTTGTGGATGTTACATACAAGAATTTGGATGCAGGAGTTACCTTAAGGGTAATGGTAGCAGATAAGAAGAATAAATAATGTGAAATTGAGAACCTGAAGAAAAATATCCAAGGGGATCAAAATCATATGAAGGAAGCATATGATAGATCAGTGCACTGGTGAAGTAGATTTTAGGCCAATACCCAACCTTGGTGAGCCAGGTGCGGAGTGACTACAATGACGAGATGGAATATCTTAACGACTTGGTGGGGATGCTTTTAGTGAACATAAAGAGTGGTGATGGGCCAACAACCGAGGAATTAGCCAAAGAAAAAGAATAAAATGAGGCATTTATGGAAGATAGGATAAGCGAGGTTGAGGCATTAGATGCACAAATCTGAGTATCTATCACTAAGGTGGAGTTGGATTTCGGAAGGTGTCAAAAGAGTGACCCTATTATCATCACATAGGTCATTAAGGAAGAGGCGAGCTCAAGGTCATCCAAGACAAATATCCTACCACCAAAATTGAGTGCATTAAGGTCATGGCAGAAATATCAGTGTAGAAGGAATTAATTAAAGCCATGAGAGAGACGGTGGAGGTCCAAATCTAGAAACTTTAGCTGTTAGTTTTGGAGTGCATGGACACGTTATAAGGGGTAAGTGTTGAGTTGTTAGAAGTGACCAAGAATTTGAGGTAGAATGTGGAACAAGTATAGTTGAAGAGGCACCAAGAAAGGCTACGGGGGCTCGCAGAGTGGGCTAACTTTGAGGTAGAAGTAAATTCGAGTTCCTGGAGCTTCTCCGGCAACTTGCGGTGTGATGTGACTTCTATACATTTTGGGTAATTTTAGGCACTCAATTCTTTATTCTTTTGTGATTATTTCATTCATGCATTATTTGGAGGAACAAGTGGAGCATGCCATTTTTAGGACGATAATGTAATTAGTGTGGGGTAATTTTACATAGATAGATTGGCCAAATATGACCCACATGCAATGGTTTATAGCGCACGCAAGTCAGTGTGAAGGGCGTGTGCTAACATTATGGGATAATGCGCAACGGTTCACGCCCGAGAAGGATAATCTGGGACTTGGCCGATTTTGCTAAACACTGGCTAAAAATATAAGAATGGTGGAAGAGTGGCATCTAAGAAAGGGCTATATTTAGACGGTATCATATTGTCTTGGGGTGCATGCAAAGGAGTTAAAAATAGAAAAATAGCATGCAAGGATTACAGGATGATCATGCACAAGGCAATCTAATAATAGTATTAATGCAGGAGATATATTCAGGATAATTTATTATTAGGGTTGATGTGAAAACATGCATTCCTTATGGCTATTTTTTGATGTAGCGCATGTTGGCTATTTTTTATCATTCCTATTATTAGGAGAGTGCATAGATGGTGAAGGGAAAGTCTCTACCCCTATATATATCTATTGTATGTCATTTTTTTGGTACCACATCCGAGTTTTGAGATTATTTATTATGTAGTTATGATCTAGGGTTTGATGTTTGTGTATGTACTAACACCTTGGTATGGGGGTATATTTAGCTTCTGTAATGTAATATTCTATTATAATGGATCATGGTGGATGGATTGTAGTTTTTAATATGTCTAATTGTGGATATTTCATAGTACAACTAATATTGGTGATTGTTTGACTGTCATGTTTCCTTATTACATGTGTTTCCAAGTGAATGTATGTAATGGTTTAGTATGGTTGAATGAGTACTTGGTTAGATATCACTATGATTATGCATGCTAACATCTTGACAAGTAAATACAAAGGAGGGACCTAGTAGGCTGCGCATGCTTCGGTGAGCATTCGGTTACGCTAAATGAGGTGTCAACACATTTAAAACTTGTGTGGAAAATAATAAACTACAATCTAAGGAACTAAAGAGTGGGTTGGTGGGGTTGGTGGTCATTTTTTCCTAAATTTTCCCTTGGAAAGAGGTACTATAGGTGTAAAAATTGGCACCCTAGCAATATCACGCCATAAGTCAAGATCCAATGTAGTGTAAGGGAGAGGGGTTTAGCCGATTAAGCCCCCCCACGAGTTGGAGAGGGTCATATGAAGGACCAGAGAGGGGGATATTGGGGGACTAATTTTTCCCCTTTCTCCCCTTGGGAAAGGGACAATAGGGATAAAAAGGAAATGATGACATGTGGCAATGATAAAAGCAAGCTAAGTATGGGATCAACACACTTTGCATTAGTGAAGCAAAACTGTGTTCCCAGATATTGGAGAGGTATTTTGAGGTGAAAGTGTATATGATTATGACTCAAAAAAACATTCAAATATCAGTGGACTAGGTTTTAGAACCTAATTCTTCCCGAAACTTCAAAAATGGCCCTGTTGTTATCGGGACAACGAGGTGCACCTGTCAAACTTGAATTGTCTTAAAAATCCTTAGGTATTGTACAAAATCTGATTATTCCACCATGAATAGGATTCTATAATACTTCCATTGCATAATTTTTTTCCTTATAAATCCTTATGGAGCTCCCGGAATCATGTGGAGAATCTCAAGTTCAGATTTTGACAATTCACTCCTTACACCTAAAAACCCACTTTTGCACAAATTGTCCCTAAACCACAAAATATTCCCTAAACCACCTCAAAAAAATTCTTGGATCTCCAATATCACCTCTAGATTATTATGATCTTATTGAACCTTCCCAAAGGATGCACACCTACCTTGAAATGGCCAAAAGCCCGACCTTCCCGAGCCTATCGAGAGCTAGTCTTTTGTTGCACTTCAACGAATGGAATGAGTTAACCTTGAAACATCACTTTGAACATTTGAACATTATTATTCATTATATTAGGATTACCTTAAAGGTAAGTGTGCTTTTACACATGAGACAAACTAACTAGGAGATGGATTTAGGAAGGCTTTGGAGCAAATTTTCACATTTGGCTTAGTTGTCATGTTTCAAATTTTGAATTTTTGGGCTTGCAAAAATGTATGACAATAGTTGGCTCTTACTTAGGGACATTGGAATGTAAAAGTACAATAGATAAACTTAACACTCTTGTGTGAGTATACTAGTTCCTTGTCAAATTGGGCAATAGAGTCATAGTATCACTATTAACACAAATAGCAAGTACGGACAAGGAAAAAACTAAACAAATACACCAAAAACAAGAAATAAAACACACAACAAAAAGGGAAACTATGTTACAAGGGTGGGAAATTCATTGAGGTGGGAGAATAATTTATACACACCTAACAACAGGTTGGGAGAAGTGCGTACCATCATGAAACAACAGGCTAAATTCAAACCTCCGAAGCTCGAATATCGTTAGCTGATCATTTCATGCTCTCGTGATGGATTTGCATGGTTTGAGAAGAAGGAAAGAGACCAATATTTCATCTTCATACTTATATTACGTAGAGAGAAAAATTTCATCCAGTGACCATTTCGTAACATGTTTAAATTTTTTTCCTTTTTTAGTCTCGATTATGATGCTTCGTGATAGTAAAAAGTAATTCCTCCATGTTCACAAAAGTAGAATATTTGATTTTTTCATGAAGGAATTGGCCATCCTTGGGAGAATTTTACAAGATGAAATCATTACCAAAACCAGTAGGGGATTTATAAATGGTGATAACAAGTTGTCCTTCCACTTCAAAACCTTCTTCTTTCTTTTCACTTTGATGTTCTGAACAATTACTTTCTATACAAACCAGATCAACAACAATTTTGATATTATTTTTAATTATGGATGTGTTATCTTAATGAAGAAAAATATCCTTAGGAGGTTCAATAATTTCCTTTCCCTTTGGTTCATCATGGATGTAATATTCTTCACAAAATGGGAAAGGGGAATCATTACGTTCACATTCATGTCACATGATCATCTATTTGTTCCATATCATTTTCGAGCACCTATATATCAAATAATAATCATGACAGGAATCATACTTATCTTTCAAATCCATAGCATAGGTCAAGATTTTGAGACTCGAGTTAAGGGTCTTCAATTTCTTCCGCAATCTTCAAGATGTCTTTCACATATTCTTATTTCAAATCATGTCATCTTGATATTCACCTTCATTTGAGAATTTTTTGCATTGGGCCTAAAAGAGATGGTTGGAAGTATAATCTACATGTGGCTAAAATTCATTTGAGAAATCACCCTGCTGATCCATGCTCCTTTTCATTTAGGGGTTATCTTCTTGCAAGTTTAGGCACACCTGGTTTTCATCATTTTGGATAGAGAGAAGAGATCCATACCGCGTGGTAAGGGCACACCTTTCAATTCAAGCTTCATCAAATCATCCTCATGACTCGAGGAAAAATACAATGTTTCAACATGAGGAAAATATTTCTCTCCACCACTGAACACTTCTTATAGAGTCTTATTATTTGCAAATAAGAGGAAAACTCCATACTTGTTATGGTGATCAACATTATACTCTTTTGGTGATGAAAAGGAAATTATCTACTCGTAGAGAGGTCGTGTTCAATTTTCTCATCCATGTTTGTCTCAAGAAGGTAATTTGATTCTTCAATTATCTCCATTTCATCATTTAGCATTTGTGCATCAATTAAAGAGTCAAAATTGGAAAGAAAATCATCCATGATTACCTCAAATTCATCATCTTGAATAACTTGAGTCAGGATGGAGGATTGATTTGTTTCACATCTTCATGGTTAGTGGAGCTCACAAAGAAGATCTGCATCATCTTTTATGGAATAGGAATCTTCATCTCTTGTATCCATTGCTCCTTCAAAGGGTTGTGCTTGAGCCAAAATGAATTGATGAATGGAGGTTTAACTATTTTGTTTTCTTCATCATCCTCCAAGGTGCTGATTTGAATTTCATTGGAAGGTTCAAGGAAAGAGCATTCATGAGAAGTGCACAAGATTCTTTCAAGAATAAAAACTCATAATATGGGCATTCATTAGAATTTACTTCCAAAGGATGGATCTCTTCTTCCTTATCATTAGGGATTGATTCAAGCTGCTTATATCTTTCTTGCATGGCCTTAACATAATTCATATTCAAATTTTCCTTCTTCAACACTAAAATCCTTTTCACAAATTTTCTTTTCAAATCTAACATTCCTTCATCTCCATATGCAAGAAAATAATCCAAAGGAAGAAAGATAAAAGATAGGTCTTTGAGTTTCTCATTCATTTGCATGAAGTTGAAAATATTACCTTTAGTGGATTCTTCACCGTCATGCCCTTCATAAAACATTTCATATCTCTTTTACATCTTTCTCATCAAGTTCTTGGATTCTTGATCATCAATAGGTGTAATTCCCATTTTCTTTCCTCTAGCAACAAGTTCATTAAATTGGAGCCACCAGGATTTGATGGTAGGATCTTCACAAACAACAATTTTCTCCATTCTAGACATTATTTTCATGTTTATCACGAAATGGTACTAACCTTCTTTCCCTTAGTTGATTGCAGATTTTTGTTTGAAGTAAGAGACCTCTACGTTGTGCCATAGTCCTTACCTTTGCAAGAGATAGTCCAGATGACGGCTAATCAAAACTTCCAGATCTTGGTGGTCATATTTTTCTTCATGGTTTTTTTCACTCATTTGTGTTGGATACCAATCTTGATACTTCATGATTTTGATGCGAGAAACGAATGTGACATGGATACATTCGTGATAGATCCACATTCAAAATATGATTTTTCTTTAAAACCTAAAAAAAAATGTTTTTGGAATATATGCTTTTTTTGTATTTTTCATATATCTTTACAAGCGTACAAGGGTAGACCTCTCCTAACGGATCCACCAAAAATTGTTGGTGAAATAATTTTCCATGTTACAAATTATTGAGTCTTCACTAACAGTACACGGATAAACCCCTCCTTCTTATGTATGGGGAGGATCCCATTATTGAATGTAAACTATCCTAATCCTATGTGGTGGTCAATAGGTTGAGGATCACATAGGAACACTCCATTAAACCTATAGAAAATTCTTGTATAGGGTACAAGGGAGGAATTTGTAGTGAAGGTAGGTGAAGGGGAGTTGGGTAAATATAAGGAGAGATGGGGTCACTGTTGTGAGTATGCACTAGTGGAGTTCACATACAATAAGATGAGTAAGTCCACATCCAATTAAAAAATTATAACAATGAAAACCATGATAAGGAAACAAATCGTAGACACATACTTCCATTGATTCATTTATCAAAGGAAGAGATAGCTTTATTGGTTTTATAAGATTATCAAAATGCAAAGTTCGAAAGAGAGAGTAGAGGAACATAAGACAAGAAATAGAATAATTGCAACTTTTAGTGCTTGATGTAGAAACATGAATATTTACCTATCCTCATCACTTATGGCATTTCATATTCCTAGGAAGTGTGTCTTTTTCTTATTATTGGAAAATAAACTCTTACAATTTTTAGCTAAGGGTCACATAAGTGAATAAGAAGAAATATCAAAAAGTAAATTTTTAATTGAAAATTAGAATATGGAGAGAGAGAGAGAGAGAGAGAGAGAGAGAAAGAGAAGGGGTTGACTGATTTGATGAAGATAAGCTTTGTTGATGAAGAACTTGCTGATTTAAAGCATGATGCTCAAAAATTCCTCCTTCTACAAGATGCATGGACACTCTAGATTACTGCATGATTGTTTAGGAACACTATTATGATACATTCTAATGTAATCTTAAGATGACTACATGCATTACTCATGATGGCTCTTTCTTGATCTCACAGTGAGAGTGAGGATCACTTTCTTTCTCCATAGGATTTCACAAATGATTCCAAAGTGACCATGAGAGACAACTTTGTGGTGCTCAAACCTATTGATGTTTGTCCTTCACTTACTGAAATAGGCCTTCATCATGTGGGTGAAAGGATTGCTTCCCGAATGATATTCTTGAGAAGTGACCACCGGTTGGAATGGAATGAGATGATGACAATGTCTCTCCTTCTTGAGATATGCTCACACTAAAATGCCTTAGGTGAGTGTTTAAGAAAACTACCAAGTGTGTGGAAATAAATGAAACAAAGATGATGATTGAATTCTTGCACACATAATGCTCTGAATGAAGATATTTTCCTTCTTACCTTTTTTCCTTTCTGTCTCCGAATATTCCTTAAATGAAATCGGATCGTGAACATTCTTCTCTCATGTTTCTCATGGGAAGGTTTCCACCACTGAGAAAGATACATTTTGATACCAATGAAGAGTTGGGGTTGTGATTGATCCATTTTTCTTGACTCAAGTGTCTCTATGAGATCTATGATGAGCTTTACCTTCTTATGAATCCTCCTAGAATATGGAGCCGTTGTGTGCTCTCTTTTCATCATCTTCCTTTTCCAAAATTATTTTTCAATGGATCTTAGTTTCACTTGAAATTTTGTATCCTTCGGGAGTGACCACACTAATATGTGTTTTAATGAGTGTTTATGAACATTATAACATCAAACAAGATTTATATGATTTCTTATTCTTCCATTTATAATGCCACACATGAAGATCACATATTTGCTACTCCATAGCACTTGAATGAAATCATACTTAGGATTATTTCATACATTCATGTTCATATGCTTCTGATGAGAGAAGAGTATCCTTTGATTCTTCACATATGATGGCCTGAATACTTTCATGAGTTGACTATATCACTTCAACTTGCTTCTGGAGAGATGATGATCGAATCAAGGCACAATGTTTCTTAGCTTGCTTAACGAGCTTCTCATAAAACCTATGACCATGATGACATTATTTGATGAATTTTATATTCCAATGGGTCTCTTGACACTTTTTAAATTTATTTCTAGCCGTACAACATCCTCCAACTTTCACCCGTTGTGCCTCGATATGCTCTATTGTGTTTCTTGACATAAATGAGATCAAAAAAATGCTCTAAGATCCTTGAGGAGATTTGATTTCCATTTTTAAACTATGCAACTACCTTAAAACCCTATGAAGATGGAAAAAATTAGTGAGATGAGTGAAAACGAGCCAACAACAACTTTTTGCCTTTGAAAAACTGAAACTTTCTATTTTTGGCAAGTGGGACTAGGAGCTTCTATTTTGGGAATTTTTCCTTTTTTCTCAAATTTTGTCTTATGAATATCCTAGAACACTAAATTCGCCTCTATTTATAATTATTTACCATTTTTAGGAATTTTCTACTTTTAGCAAGTTGTTTTTTTGAACTTATTATTTTGGGAAAATTACATGTTTTACCTTATTATTTTGGGAAAATTACATGTTTTACCTTGTTGTTTTGCATTGTTCTGGATGTGTTGAGTGATTGGAGCTTAAAATTTTGAGAGGTTTAATATTTTTAGAATGTTTACATAGAGTGTATGATATTTTTATGAATTGATCAAACTGGTTTCAGTTTGCAAATAAAACACCATTGTTGGATTCATCTCTGCACTATGATATTATGCTCTAATTTTCGTCGTGATCCGCCAACTAGAACTCTTACAAATCAAAATGGAAAATTTTGGATGGAGGGTTTCATATTTGTAGTTGTGTGATGGAATTCATTAATGAAGGCTTGAATCTTATTGATCACAAAGGTTCCCGAGAGTAGACTCTTCATCCAAAACCTTGTGCAATCGGTTTTTACTGTTAGCAAGTTAAGAAAAATATTCATTTTTGAGGTCATGGCTAGTATGGAACATGTTGGGTAGCATGGTTGTTTTTTTCAGGTGTTTTTTTCATTTTTTCAGCATAAAAAATGGTGGATGCTAGAATCATCTTTGAGGATATAGCTCAAAACACTTTGTTTTTCACCTTCTTGCTTAATTGTTGATTGTGGTTTAACCATGGTTAAGTGGTAGCTAAGTGGGTTAAAAGCTGGGTTGAATGGTTTGTGTGGTGGTCTTCATTTTTTTCCTCTATCACCTTGGTTCAAAGGGGGAAATAGGGACACAAATTTGTGCCTAGAGAAATAATTTTCCAAGTGTCGCCATCGGATGCGATGTGAGGATGATGGAGGAAGTCGTATAAGCACCTAAGGGGCTAAAAATAGGTCATGTGAGGAACCATAGAGGGGGATGGTAGGGGTGGAAATATTTTTGTCTCCAATGTCCCCTTGTAAAAGAGGTACAAGAGGTGAAAAATTGGTGCCCTAGCCAAATCATGTCATGTGTCAAGATTCGGTGTAGTGTGAGGGAGAGGGTTTAGCCGATTAAGCCCTCGAGGAGCTAGAGATGGTCATATGAAGGACCATATAGTGGGGTAGTGGGGGAAATCATTTTTCCCTATTAATCCTTGGGAATGGAAAAAAAGGAGTGCTAGGATCAAAATCATGACATGTGGTAGTGAGAAAATTAGCTAAGTATGAGATCAACATACTTTACACTAGTGAAGACTTGAAAACCATGTTCTGGAGCTTAGAGAGGTCTTTTTAGGTGAAATTTTATATGATAATTACTCAAAAGAACCTTAAAAGATAAATATTATAGGTTTCAAAACCTAATTATTCCTAAAACTCCTAAAAACTTTGTTTTGATTAGGACATCAAGTACACCTATCAAAGTTGAACTGTCTTGAGAAATCCTTAGGTCTTGTATAAAATATGATTCTTCCACCATGAATAGGATTATCTCATATTTCCATTTCCTATTTTTTACCTTATAAATCCTTACAGAGCTCTTGGAATCATTTGGAGAAGTTTAGATTCATATTTTGACCATTCACTCCTTACACCTGAAAAACCCCACTTTTGCACAAATTTTCCTTTAACCACCAAATATTCCCTAAACTTTCACAAACTTCCTCCAAAACATTCTTGGATATCAAATAACACCTCTAGAATGACTATGATCTTTTAGAACCTTCTCAAAGGATGCACGTGTGCCTTGAAATGGCCAAAATTGGCCTTTCTAAGCCTACTAGAGAGTTAGTCTTCATTGCACTTCAACAAATGGAATGAGTTGACCTTGAAACATACTTTGAACATTTTAACATTATTATTTAGTATTATGAGTACCTATAAGGTCAATGTGATTGTACACAGAGGCAGATTGACCAGGAGAGGGATTTGGGAAGGATTTGGAGCAAATTTTCACATTTTTAATTTTAAGGCTTGCAAAAATGCATGACAACAAGGTGATAAAATCACCAAAATATTATGCTTGTACAATGTAAATGTGGGAATTGGGTGTCCCAACACCAAGGGAATAATGTCACTATAACTCTTCCCAAAATCGGACCACACCACTACGAGATGGATACATGGCACATTGTTATGGTAAAAACCAATACAAAGGTATTAGGGAATGACATCTCATTACCACCTCGTATATAATACATGGGTGTAAAAGTTATAAAGTGTGAAATTTTTATTTCTACTTATATATAAATGTTGTTTTCTTTTTCCCCCTACGCCTATAAAGTATAGTGACATTGTGGTGTTTGTAACTAGTTCGTATATAACATACTTCTACAAATAAATTATCATTTATTAGATCATGATATTAGGTTAATATTGTATGAATCAGAGAATAAAATTGGCCTTGTATGGACACTTTGCATATATATTTTATTTGAGATTCGTAGATAACATGAGATGGTCATGTGCAACCGTAAAACTAGTTCCTTATTTGTCAATTTTAGAAATAAAACATGTGGATGACCTTGTGTGGTTGACATTGTATTGTCCCCTCTTTTAGTGAAAGGGAGATGGAGGAACCATGTCACTTGATTTGAAATAATATAAAATAGACTTCATGTAGATATGAAGTGCATTGGGAGATAGAATCGGCTAAGTTGAGTATATTACATTTTGTAAAATTTTATAGAGTTAATAGGATGGAGCATAGATGTGTAGATAGAGGATATATCGTATAGATGCAAGAACATGTACACACATTATCATAATATGTGTGATATAACTATAGACACCAAATTTGGGTCACACTCCCCTTGGTCCCTTTTAATTAATTAATGTAATGTATTCACCTAACCATGACCCCTTACCCCGCATTCATATTAATTTAATTACTTACAATTGAATTAATGTTCATCCTCACACTATTAATCAATTTAATTACTTTAATTAAGTTAATTTACACCTCACCTAGCCACATCACCTAGACACCTCACCATGGACTTATTCTTAGTCTATTAATTAACTAGGACTAAGTCTCCACTTATATTAACCAAATGGAACTTAGTCTAACCCTAAAATTGAAGTCATATTTCTTCTCCAACAACACTCCCACTTATCTAAGTGTTAACCATCACTTGATACCTATATGGACAATCGTAAACACGCCAAAAACAATAAGATTTTCCTATTTTTGGCAAACCTAGGATTTCCCACCTTAATCGACGTCGGTTAACCCTTAATTGACACTGGTCACCACCCTAACTGTCATTGGTTACCTTATATAAAGATTTGTAACCTTTACCGAGGTTTGTCACTTCGAGTTTTGAGAGATCTATCTCGTATCAAGCACGAACTAGATATTTTCTCAGCATCCAAACGACGGAATACATTCAACCACAGGCCCAAGCAAGTACTTGATACTCGTCCACATGCATTTGCATTCACGGAGCACTTCGGGAAGCATTGTCGAGGCAATCGACCACCAAGTTCTTCACAGATCAACCACTGCCATCCTTCACCAACCAGGCCTATAAATACAAGTAAGTGTATTTGACTTGTATCATTTTTGTACTTACTTAATAGGTTCTTTATCTTTTTGTTACTAGATATTGTTCTTTCCTGCATTCCTCCACCCCCACTTTCCTGCCAATCTACCCAACCTACCACCCACCACCTTCGCCTCTCCATAGCTGACTTTTAGGCATTCTGAGCCTTCCTAGAATTTTTACGAGCCTAACCATCCTCCCTCCATTCTCTGTGCAATCACAGAGAATCCCAAAACCAAATTTATTTAATTACCACCATTTTGACCCTACCGACGCGCGATTACCTTAATTTTCATCGCTTTCTCTTCTTCACCAAAGATCGGTCACCCGACCAACGCGTGGTTACTATCTCCCCGTCGGTTTCACCAAACCGCCCTAACATCCCCAAAACCTCATAGAACCTTACCCAAATCCGATACCTCACTTACAACCTCACCACATACCTCCCCAACTCTTTGTGAAGATACAGAGAGAGCTTAAACACCCACTTTTAACATTTTTCCATTATCCACAATAACCGATATCGATTATCTTGAACCGACATCAGTCACACCGACCAACGCGTCGGTCTTTGTGCTTGTAAACCGACTTAAACCGTAAAGCTCCTAATCATCCAAAATCAACCCAAACTACACTGTAGATCTTACCTGCACCACTGCCCGTGACCCTTAGACCACTTAACCAACCTCCAACTTGACCCGAGACCTTCATTAGTTTAATTATCAAATAATTTTATTGGATTTACATTGATAGTAATTTGAGATAACTAAATCAAAACACTAGCATTAGATTCTCGTATTTGCATGTTTATTTATTTTATATTGAATTATGTATATCGGATGGATTGACAACTATCAAGGAAGTATCATACTTCCTGGATCTAGCTCATGCTAAGAAATCCACTAACCTTTTGCTATTGATTGTATCTTGTGGTCTTTCTTTGCATTACAGTAGTTCCTCCTAGCCAAAGGGAAGCTCACACAATCAGTTTGGATCAGAAATTAGAAACGCGTACACTCAACCTTCAACCACGTGACTACAAGTATTCCTCCTTATCGCTTTCATTATCTACTATAATTTGGTGAAACATTTTTGCACTCCCAGTGGGACCCATCAGGGGTTATTGCATTTGTTCATTCCTAGGTAAAAATTGTGTGTTTGTTTCCCTTTGAAAATTATTCACATTAATTTTCTTCTCTGGAATCTTCTCCTTCTTTCTATTGTCTAAAATAAATCGTGCTTTTGGTGTTTTAAAAAGAACATGTCTTTCTTTCTATTACATTGCATTAGTGAAAGAGCATTCCTCTTCATGTTCTCCATTTGCTACATCAAACGTAATTGTGGATTTAGGCTTAAAACATTTTCATTTCATTCTAGTTTGTTGCATTATAGCTCACATTAATTGAGGGAAACCTATATGCTAGAAGTCATGCCCAACTAATGGTTGACTAGTTCAATCGTAGTTCACTTTACACACTCTCTATACCAAACCACTTACATAACTTGCACTTTTTCTTAAACATCATCCTACCTGGAAGAAGTTTTCAATGATCACACGATCAGAGGATTAACAGTGGACACCCAACTAGTTTCTCTGTTCAATCATTATCTCATGAAAGGACCGCCCCACCAAAAATTTATGAAAACCATCCTTAGTTCTTGGATTTTCATAGGGTACCTTCTATCGAACCAAAACTCTATTTTATTCATAAGTCATCCTAAATAGCATAAGCTAAAACATAAAATTGACCAATAGGATTTCATGTTTTTTTGTTTTTGCTTGATTTTTGTTTTGAGTTGTGAGGTCATATTCTTCATTCTTTTCTTCCTTTCACACTCCACAATCATAGTTGGTGTATTTTGACTATTTTTGAGTGTGTCGGGTTCATCATTACCATACTCAGGTTTCTGGGTTGGTATTCTATCTAATCTAAGTCACTAAATTCCATTTTTCTTCATCTTTTCAAATTTCACAGTGACTGGCATCGGTCTAGCGATCGTCACCAATTTACATCTGACTGTCATTGGTTTACCTAACCATTGTCAATTTCCTACTTTTTTGGGTTATTTCACCAAAACAACACTCATCACATTTCCATTCTTTCAGGGTTTCTCAGATACATCATCATACCTTTGGACCTTTGAAATCACTTTGTCAAATCTAGATTTTGTCTCATTTTCATCAGTTATTACCACATTTATCAAACTTTTGATTATTCCATAATAATCGGTATCGGTCACCCTAATCGTCATCGGTCACCCTCTATCACCATCATCAATTAACTTGACCATTGTCGGTTCTTCCTCGTATTTTAATTTTTAATTAAAATAGCGACCGATTTTACCTCCCGAACATATTTTCTCCATTTCCTCTATTCTCATGTGTCATTTACAGAGATCAGATTACCGGTCTATGCTAACTCACATGGTTTTTACTCGTATCCAAGCCAATGCCCTCATGTTCCACGTTAGCCTTTGGCTGCTCCCACCTAGCCCATCATTGTCTTCTATCCTGTCACCTATGGATCCCGCTTAGGCCATCATTATCATCGGGTGAGGAGGATTTTGCAAGACTACTTGACCAAAATTCCACTACCTTACAATATTATTTAGCCCATTAATATACTCATGAATCATCAAGACAACTGGTATGTGACATGCATGTGTCCATTCCCCCTGTACTCACCCCCACTTCCACGTCAGCTACTACTAGTTCAGCCTTACCTTCTTCCACCTTACCACATGTGGTTTCATAACTTCACCCCACAACATCTATATTTACCGCACCTATAGCGTCTTTTGCACCATTGACGTCGCTTGCTCCCATGGTGTCAACCATTCCTTCATCGGCCGGCTTGAGCATAGC
Organism: Taxus wallichiana var. yunnanensis; assembly: GCA_018340775.1. NCBI lineage: Eukaryota > Viridiplantae > Streptophyta > Pinopsida > Cupressales > Taxaceae > Taxus > Taxus wallichiana. The sequence continues at coordinate 341,068,240 of CM031243.1, read as the reverse complement.
CTCATCTACAACTCGCCACCTCGTATATACTAATTCAATCATAGTCACCTCTCGGTGTTGGTAACCTATACTCCATTCCAAAACATCATCCTCTCCATCTCACAGTCTTTACCTCCAATCACTATAAGAGTCGTTACATCCACCCCACCTACTTACGCTATCACCAACAACCCCCTATCTCTTCCATCGCCTATTCAGGATATTTTCCGCCTACATATATTCCCCCTTCACAATTTTCATAATCATCTCCACCATATACTAGGATGTTTTCCTCATCATACATTCATAATCTACCCCCTTATACTAAAGGGGGTGCCTGTACGCCGAAAAGAGACAAGCGAGTGTGGGAATCTACAGCAACTCTTCCACGTACCCGACCTCCCGGGGTTGTGCGAGACAAATGGTGGGGATGGAATATGCGTGGGATGTAGAAAACTAGTTAGGAAATCTAATGTCTTCGATACACACTAGTGGAATTTGCGAATCTAAGGCAAAGAAGGCCCTTCTAACTTGGATCGGTGTGATAGATCAATCGCCAAGCAAGGATGATCGCTCAAGAAGCTCCAATCAATATCGAGCTCGCGTGATTCAATCTATGGGTTGTGGAATACATGGAAAATGACCTGGGGATAGTTTCGTGTACGTCTCCGGATAAGGTCATATGGTGGATGGTGAAAACAATTGACTCTACTGGACGATTCTCGCCTAGTCCAAAATTCTCTAGCTTCGTTAGCCACTATATCCAAAGAAGGAAAATTGTTCGATGATGATGGGTGGAAGTGGAGTGGATTGGAATACTAGCATGCGTAGGCTAGTGTTTATATCTCGATTGACTTGTGGATTCGCTAGGTTGTGGAATTTTTGGGTCCACACAACCGTAGACTCTTGGTTGTTGCGGTCCTATTATGGTCATATACGAAATCAAGTCCTAATCCCTAGTATCCAGTAATCGTACGCTTTCTTAGCTTCTATGTTAAGGACCAATAACTGTGTGATCTTCTCAGAATATCTCATAGGCGTTCATGCAACCTGGATCCTTAAACTAGTATCTATGTCTGTGAGAGTGTCTCCTGCACCTGGCTGTGGGACCAAAGGATCACAACCAAAGGTTTGTTCTCTTTCAAACCCTTCTACAGTCATGTGAATGTTTTTCCTAGGGCATTCTGTAATTTGGTTGATTTGACCAAAACGTGTGTGCTTGGTCGTCTTCATATTTAACCCTCTCAACCGAGAACCGATCGATTGTAAATACATTGTTGTTTGGAATACTTGTATTTTGAGATTTTGGTCTATGTCAACTATTGCTGTGACGAGGTTTGGTTGAGGCACGATTGGCTCAAATATGTATTCCCTAGGCTCCCGAGGTCCCGTGATTGTCATACAAAACAAAATGTAAATCTAACTGTAACAAAGCAAATTCTAACTACGTGGAATAAATCTAAAACATATATAACTTCTATTTTTCTGAGAAACCTTTTAAGAATTTAAGGAAAGTAGCTATTTAAACGTATCTAGAAATAACAACTAAATAACAATTTAAAACAAACAAGATAACCGAGTGTAGTTATTTTCCTGTGCGATTTGTAGATTTATTCTAAATAAATGAAATAGCTCATCTATCTGCAAGATTCTCGATCCTACCTCAGAAGTGAGGAGTGAATCATAGTTTCTCAGAAACTATCAATCCTCACAGCTTCCCTGGCAATATCGAGAATAGAATTTACTGAAATGAAGCAATTAACTATTTTATTTGATATGATTCTAACTAGAACTTTGAAAGTTAAAACCTAGATTCCGCAGAACAGTGGCGAATCCAATGGTGTGTGTGATCTTGTCCCCTCAGTGTGATCTCCTTGTTCTTTCGTGTTCACGTGGATCCAGAAAAGTGTGTAATGCTAGCCTCGACAGAAGTAGATATTGGGACAAGGACAACTCAGAATGTAGACTGAAAATGCGAGTAGGAGAGGGATAGTGCAAGAGTACAGAGCTTGGCTTATGCGATTCCTAGCGGGATTTTACTGTAAGTCATGCAACATAAAGCGACCAGAACCTGAAACTATCATGTTTGAAGAGCAAAACCTATAACTTTAATGGCTTCCTAAGCTATTCTACTCCAATGGATTGGATAAAACAATAACACCATTTGCACAAGCTGGATATGTGGCTTACCAACAGTTGAACAATGCTAACTAGGCATATAAATGAACTGAAACTATGGCTTCTAAACAAGATAACAGACTGAACTACTGAAAATTAGGAGATGAGAGAAAAATATCAGACCCTTTGCTTGAGCATAAGCCACTTATTTATAACTCTCCATTCACCCAAAGATCAAAACCAAACAGAACTCTAAAAACCATAAACAATGGCCAAACACTATTCCAGGGGACCAAAAACATAAATGCATGCCCAAGTCGGCAAGGAAAGCTGGTGAAACGTTGATCTTTTACGTGAGTCACGTCAAAACACTTTCTGGAAAACGTGTAAAGGACCGCCGCTCTGAGCAGGGTGGCGGTTACGATCGCTGCCGCCTAATCGGGTGGCGGTTTCCAGCCTTTACCTCCAATCATTGAAAGAGCAAAAGGCCAAGAAAAGAGGGAAAAAGGGAAAAACAAAGGACGCGGGGGCTAGGCGGGGCATGCGGGATGTTAACGCATACTCCGAGGGATTTTCTGGATCCCGAACACCTTGCGAGGAGACCTGTATCATCATTGGGGCACTTGTTACACTGTTCCGGCAGTACAGTACCTTACAATTTTGGGTACGTACAAAGGCCCAAATCATCACAACCTACCAACGACCTTATTAAAATGATGATGGAAAATATGTAGACATTGGAAGCATCGGTTTCTAGCTCTCGCAACTATTTAACATATGAAAAAATCTGCAATGATCCCATTCATCCATACCCTACACATTGGGAAATTCCCAAATTCAACTCGGTTCAATAGAAAAGAAGACCCGCAATAACACTTGTGGTCTTTCAAACATGGGTGTTATCTAATCGCTCATGACGATGCTCTACTCTTGTGTACATTCCCAATGTCCTTGATAGGACCTGTGTTGGCTTGGTATAGTAGTTTACCTAGATATTCCATTTACTCATTCAACCAAGTGGCTCAAGCCTTCCTAGACCATTTTTCGATCAATATTTTCAAGAACATCACCATATTCGATTTGTACTCTACACAGCAATACGAAGACAAATCTATTACAGATTTTGTCACTCGTTGGCAAAGCCTCATCAACCAACTCACATTCCAACTTCCTCAAATTGAGCTTATTGAGTTGTTTACCAAGGTTTGTGCCAGACACATCTCACCAAATCTCCAAGTTCAAACCTTTCACACATTCGACAAGGCATTCACCATGGCTAGAAAACTTGAAATTTGTGCCATAAAAGAGAAGAAAATTGAATTGCGTAACAAAAATGTTACATTCAAATCAAACGAAGCCTCTTCCTCTTCCAAACTCTAAAACAATTATTCCAAAGCCAAAGTATCTGCCAATGCAATAGTCTTAAAATATGGCCCATCTCACCCATCCAATCAATCAAAGCCTACTTCCAACCTTTCTCCCATTCAAGCTTTCCAGTTCAGGTGGGAGCAATGAAAGTACACTCCCATAGAGAGCCATATTCTTCAGTTTTAGAAAAACATCTAAAATCCAGATCAATTTCTCTTCCACCCATCAAACCCCATACTGGTTTTGACCCCACTCGTCCTATGCCTACATAGTACAAGGAACGTGATTACTGTAACTATCATCGCGTTAAAGGTCATAGCGATGGTAATTTTATAACCTTCAAAAATAGTGTCTAGGAAATGTTAGACAATGGAGATCTCATCTTGGACAACCCGAATGCACCGGCTAATCAGAACTTGCATATCTTCAAGAATTTGTTTCCTAATCACACCCCATCATTTATCAAAACTAGAAAACCTTCAACTAATGACAGTAATGGCCATGAGGTTCATGATGTTTTTGAAGTCATACCAACCCTTCCTCAATTTCCTCCTATCCCCTCTATCAAGGAGATTCTTGCATGAGCTCATTTACCCATGGAGGAACCTATTTCATCTACTCCTTTACCCACAGAGGAGTCTCCCTTATCTCCCCCTTCACCCATGGAGTAGTCCACAATATCGGCCGATGTCATTTCCCCACCTAACAAACAACCCATGGTGTTAACTCTCTTACCCACGAGACAGTCATGCTCACCTTCCTCTCCAATGAAATAGAAACCTACCTCATCCCGCTCATTGTCTCCCTACCCATCGAGATCCTTTAGAAGTTCCATTACTGTTGGTGACAATTCCCCACTAGCCTTGTAGGATCCTGTTGATTTCCTCTAGGCTCTCTTACCCATAGACTCTGAAGCCAACTAGTTCCCTATCTCACAAACATTTTTTATAGGGATTACCACCAAGTCAACATCATCTTCTCCTACAAAAATGTCATTTTCCCACCTAGTTGACCACTTAGATTATGTTGATAATTTCATGCTTTGGGGACGCCTTCGGCTACCTTTTTCAACCCAAATGTAAATATTGTTTGCTAATACCTCCACGATTTATCCAAAGGTGTTTCAAAAACCAAACCAACCATGCCCATACCAGTCATAACGACCTCTTCTTCATCACCTTCACCCACACCTAAACCCTTACCAACAATTGAACTTTCGCCAACACCTAAACCTTTGCCATCACCCATACCTCCCCCTCATCCAGAACCATTACCACATTGGGTGTCATGCCGACATCAAGCCTAGTTCATCCTCCTATCAAATTGGATTTAGCCACATCCTCACAAGCCCATGCAAAAACCATTCCTCCACCTAAAAGGAAGACCCAACCTTCTTGGTTGCATACACCGGTTTCACCTACTACCCTTCTTTCACCTTCACCGCTTCCATCTATCCTAGGACCACACCCATCCACCTTGGCCAAGCAACCTCCTACTCAAGGTAAACTAAAATCATAAAGCAGCCTACTTCCTCATCACAATCTTATGTTACACCCAACTTACCTACACAATGTATGCCTTCAACATCAATTGCATCCTTTTACCACCTATATCCCCACCACCTCCAAAGATTTTGCATCACTACCTATTATATTTCCTTCTCTTCAAATGATACCTTCCATATTTCCTCTACCAACAACCTTCACCGCACCTCCATTATCACCTTAGCTAACTCATCCCCTTCCACCATCTTCCTTCCCTTCTATATCATGCACTCCTTGTTCACCTTTACCCAAGGGTATAACGAAAATCCAAGAGCCCACTACCCTCCAAAGGGGTAATTAGACCTATGACACCTTCAACCGCTAGTTCATCCACTACATCTTTACCCAAGAAAGTACAACACAAACCAAAAATAGTACTACCTACTAAACTAGTGGTCAAACCTATTCCACCTCCTGTGGTTCCTCTCCCACCAAAATCACCCATGCTTCCATCTAGACCCGCACTTACCTCACATTATGATTTATTTGTAGGGTCGTATGCCAATATCTTAGCAAACCTTTTAGAGACTGATGTCATCACATTGCCACAACCGAGACCTTACGACCCACTCAAACCCAAACCAGCAGGCTTTGATGACACCAAAATTTTTGCCTATCATTGTGTGTCAGGCATGATGTAGAAAACTATAAGGCTCTAAAAACCGTTCTTCTCCAACTATGTTCTCCTGAAGAAAACTTTGACAATGATGATATTTTAGACGAGGACCCTGTTCCACCTTCACCTATCACCACACACCCTCATCCCTTACCTATTCAGTGACCTTCATCTCCACCTCCACAACCTTTTTATCTACCTCCAACATTTGAGATCAATATGGTCCGCATAAGAGAGCTAGCCAAAACCCCACCAAAATGTCAGTGTGCCCAACTTCTTTCACAAAAACATTATCCTTCATTCTATTGCATGTCCTTTCGCTACACCTATCATGACTCAGCTACTCCCTCACCCCATATTAATATGGTTAACATTGCCACTCGCGCCTAGAAAGACAAAGGAAAGGAGAAAACAACTAGCCCATCCACCAATCATGTGCCCAATATACCATCTAGCACCCACACCAAGAATCACCATTTGGGGACCCACATACCCTATTTTTGACAGGGTTGCCCATCATACAATGATCAAATAATTACACCAATCTCCTCTCAAAATGTCATTATACGACCTTGTCCAAACCTCTGAGTCTCACCGACAGGCCCTCATGGAGGTTTTGCAATCTATTGAGGTTTTACCTAATGACCCAACTCTTGTGGCATCCATGATCACTCCTCACCATGTGGCCTCTCTCACCACTTCATCCCCTTCCTTTGCACCCACTACCACTCATCAAATATCCACTCTCCTCGATGATGAGATTGTACCTCTCCAATCAGATGATCCTTATCTCACCCTATTCATCTCCATCTATATTGATAATATACACATTTGGCACGTTATCATTGATGGCGGTAATCGGCATCAACATTATCTCCTCCCATGCATACAACCAAATGTGCATCCCTGCTAATTGCATGCATAATAAACTATTTATGTTCTGTTCATTCAATGATGTCATAACTTTGACCCTTGGCACCATCATTCTCCGCATCCATGTGGGCCCCTATACCATTCCAAAATTATTCTACATCTTAGAGGCAAAGTTCCAAAGTACAACTCGTTACTTGGCCAACCTTGGATCCGTGTCATGGGTTGTGTTCCTTCAACCTTACATCGATGTGTAAAATTTAAACAGGAATGACATAACTATACCATTCCAGCTGACCCTTCACCATTCAAAATTTGTAACATGTTGTATAGACCTAATGATGTCCTTATACCAGTTAAGGCATCTACCACCACCACCACCTCTCCTTCACCCACGGCCCCATCCACCAACATTTTTACTACCTCTCCCACACCTAACTCCTTTATTCCCATACTGCAGGCATAGCCTCTACAACTAACCCATCCACTAACCCATATACTTATCAACCAACCAATGCTTATTATTTTTACCACCCAAAGAAATTCATCCATTTTTGCTACCCACATACCGATTATCGATCCCTTAGAAGTTTTTTTTTCAACGTCTCACTCTTAGGGAATATTGCATGTATAACATCAACACATTCCTTACTCCTAAAGAGTATGGTAACCTTCGCCAACATCCCCGATATGATCACTGCATAGGTGAGGTTTTCCCTTACAGTCCTCCCCACCTTCGCACCAACTTAACGTATGGGGGACTTAATACTTCTATCTACTCACCCGAGCCACCTTCCCAAATGTGACTAATTTCATCCGACCTTTAATCTCTCACCAACCAGCACTTCGCCCACACCTTCCTACATCATTGTGCATGGAAGGGCTTTGGCTTTGGTTTCTATGAACAAGGTCGTCATACTGTCATCTCGTGCACCAACCTTAAACACAAAGACCGTAGTGGTATTGGATTTTCTAAACCATCTCCCAAGAAGGCCCTACAAAGTATTTCGTGAACCACCTTCACCTACAAAGTATATGGATCCAGAATCCATTCCTCCTAAAAATTCGTGAACACCATTTCTCTGGACCTTCCCTTACCTTCTTGTTTCCCCGACATGATTGATGATGATACACCTTCTATTAATGTCATTCAATGTCAGGACAATGAGTCTATTCTCACCTACCTTAGTGCATAAGATTTGTATATCCACCATTCGTTACCTTCTGAGACACAAACCATGTTAAATGAATCGACCATCAAAATCAATATTAACACTCAGGACGACCCGCACATTCTAAAGATAGGCCAATCTTTAGATGTTGTTGAATAGGAAGCTTTTACTTATTTCCTTCAGGATCATAGGAATGTTTTTGCTTTCTCCTATGCTTTGATATGCACGTATTGACCCAAACATTGTGGTCCACAATATTGTCACTATTCTTGAAGCCAAACCCATGAAATAAAAGTTGTAGAAAATTCATCCTTGTATTACCCTTCTTGTCAAAGAAGAACTCCAGCGCCTTCTTTTAGTTTCCTTCATCCTACCCATTGATTATCCTCAATGGATTTCTAACTTTGTCCTGTCATAGAAGTGACAGGGGACTCTGCATTTGTATAGATTTCCATGACCTCAATTTAGCTTTCCCCAAAGATGACTTTCCTCTACCTAGTATTGACCAACTAGTTGATCTCACCACCGACCATGAGATGTTATCACTCATGGATGGTTTCTCAGGTTATAACCAAATATTACTTTCCCTAGAAGATCAACACAAAACCGGCTTCATCACACCTTGGGGAACCTTCTACTATCGTGTCATGCCTTTTGGCCTTAAAAACACTGGTGCCACAAATAAATGGGCTATGACTTATATCTTTCATGATATTATGCATCGCAGATTGGAAGATTACATTGACGATCTTCTTACCAAATCTAAACATCGGGCCGAACACCTTCATCCTTAAGGTAATCTTTGAGTCTCATCAAATATTATGTTCACCTTCAACCCAAAAAGTGTGTATTTGTTGTCCTTTTCGCAAGCTCCTTGGTTTTATCATTTCTTTACATGGTATACAAGTTGACCCCACTAAAATCAAGGTTATTCTCAAAATTCCTCAAGCTACTAACCTTCATCAACTTCGTAGTTTGCAAGGCAAGTTGCAATATATTTTTATTTTATTTCATATCTTTCTCGACTATTTGCCACACATTTCATCATCTCCTCAAAAAGGATGTCTCCTTCAAATGGGATGATGAATGCCATAAATCCTTCGACGCCTTAAAAATACCTCCTCTAACCACCTGTGCTCATTCCACCTAAGGATGACCAACCATTTTACCTTTACATTTCTACCATTGATCATTCCTTGGGTGCCATGCTCACTCATCGTGATGAGAAACATAGGGAACAAGTGGTTTATTATATAATTCGTACACTTTTAGACTACGAAACTAGATACACTCACGCTAAAAACTCTACTTAGCCTTAGTTTTTTTCACCACTAAACTTCGCCATTACCTACTTAACCACAAAACCTTCATTGTCACCAATACTGACCCCTTACATTACATGTACGCCAAGCCCTATCAACATCAATGTGTTGCACATTGGCTCATGCTTCTTGTAGACCTAGAACTTGAATTCATCCATAAAAATATTTCAAAGGACAAACCATCACTGACCAACTTACAGATGCACCTCTCTCTAGAAATCAATCCTCTAACTTCAATTTCCTAGATGAATCCATCTTGACCCTCTCTTTGGACAATACCATTTACCAAATGACCTTATTCTTTGATGGTTCTAAATGTCAGCGTGGGGGTGGTGTCGAGTTATCCTCATTCCTCTTGACGGTGAGCCTATGTCATTATATTTCAAACTATATTTTGATTATACTAACAATATCATTGAATATGAAGCACTCATATTAGGCATTCAAACCACCATCGCCTTAGATGTTAAATCAATTGGTATCTTTGGCGATTCTCAACTAGTTGTAAACCAAGTCAATGGTATATACTAGTGTTGTAACGAGATACTTCAAAAGTTTAAACATCATGTTGACATAATTTTGACTACCTTTGACCATTATGAACTTCAAACCACGTCATGTTCCACTAATAAATTTACAAACACCATGGCCTACCTTACTTCTCAAATTCATGTTTCACCCTCTAACTCAAAAATCTTTGTCATAGTATAAAGGCTACAATCACCTTCCTATCTATTTCGAGACATCAACCTTGTCGGAACCATTGAACCTGACCCACGTGACCTTTGGTATAAGAATTTTGTTGACTACCTTTCCCTTTCCATTCTACCTCCAGATCTTACTCGTAATGGACAATGAGCCTTCTCGGTAGTGTCTCTCATGATGTCATCATGGGTGGTTTTCTTTACAAACGTGGCTTTAACGGTATCCTCCTACGATACCTTACAAGTTTTGAAATTCCCTATACCATAAAGGAAGTTCACGACGGAATTTGTGGAGGTCACTTCAGTTGTTTAGTTATCATTAAATGCATTCTTTTCTTGGGCTATTATTGGCCCACCTTAAACCATGATTGTTGTGATTATGTCAAACATTGTGTGAAGTGCCAACAACATGCTAATCTTCATCACACACCTAGTCACACCTTATAAGTCGCACGAGACCTTTGGCCTTTCTCTCAATGGGGTTTAGATATTTTCAGAGAGATCAATCCTCATTCTTCACAATGCCATCAATGGATTATTACCGCTATTGAATACTACACTAAATGGGTAGAAGCCATGCCTCTCATTTCTATGAAAGTTGAGAAAATATGTGAATTCATCAACCATCACATCATTTGTCGCTTTGGTGTTCCTCACCGCCTCATCACTGATAATGGAAAACAATTCAAAAACAAAACCTTAAAAAAATTATGATGCCTTCGACATTCATCTTAGCTTTTCTTCACCTTACTATCATCAAACCAATGGCCAAGCTGAATCAACAAACAAAACCTTAAACAAAATTCTTACAAAAGTAGTTGACGATACTGGAAAGGATTGGCATGCGCACATTCCTTTTGCCTTATGGGCTTATCACACTAGTATTCGTACCTCAACTTCTGCCACGCCTTTCTCTTTGGTCTATCGTATAGAGGCTATTATGCCTCTTGAAGTCTATATTTCATCTCTTCATATCTCATGCAAAGAGATGCTCAATGTTGATGACTTTTGCTAAGACAGTTTGGTACAACTCAAGTTATTAGAAAAACTTCATCTCAATGCTCTTGATCACCTCCAAATCTACCAAAAACGCATCAAACGTGCCTACGATACACGTGTCTATGAACGAACCTTCTAAGTTGGCATCCTCATCCTAAAGGAAAATTAACATGTAACAAAAGAGGAGAAAATTAAACAGGGAAAATTTTCTCCTAATTCGCTGGGACCCTATATTGTTATTCATACATGTGGATCAGGTGCTTATCATTTGTCTTCACTCGAAGGTAAACCTAAACCTGATCCCCTCAATGCCTTTCATCTTCAACCATTCTATTGTTGAATCAAGTCCTATATCACATTCTATCTAGTTAAAATGCTCATCCCTTGAGCACCATTCACCTTCCATTTTACCTATTTTAAGGATCAATGACTAAACAAGAATCATGTGATTACCCGTCACTTTTTTAGCCTTGTCTTCAATATGAGTACCATGGCTCTACTCATGGCATGATTCTCATGGATACTTTTTTTCTTTTTCAAGATGGAATCCCATGGTCATTCATTCCTTAAACCCTCTCCTTCATAGTTAACCTATGTGTGTTATGGTTTTGTCTTCAACACAAGAGCCTATCTTTCTCTATAGTCTTGTCCATGACCTAAAAGTCCAAAAACAAAACAATTTCAAAAGTAAAATGGGATTCACTCCTTGAGTCAAACTTCTAGTAAAAATATGACTCCCTCAAAAGGAAATCTACTCTTTCTATCTTACTTTATAAATATATTGGTCCTCAAAGGAAAATTATATAAAGCTATCCATATTGTACATAATCTATCATACAAAGAAGACTATTCTTGTAAAAATAAAATAAAACATTTAGAAGCTTCCCACGTCAATAAGCTTCATGAAGACCTCAAGGAGATAATATACTCATCCCATATAGAATTCCTACATCAATTAGTCTATAAAAACAAAAGAAAAAAGAAAAAGATAACTTTTTCATCATGGACTTGCCTATTTTGATCTTGGGTCTCTTGCCAAATAGGCATGTTGTCTCACACTAGGTTACACTAAAACCAAACTGTTTTCACCTCATCACCTTTTCACCCTAATTTCCTACCCACTCAAGGGACGCAAATGCAACATTTCGTGATCATGTGACTTTCTTCACCCTTAGAATAGTCAATCATGCAACGCCTTTAGGGTCTTATGTTCATAATCCCATCTTTGGTATGATAGACTTGTTATGGTTCTTGTCAATTAGGAAGCTTTTTTTGTCACCTCTTACCAATCACCTTCTTCATTACTTGTTGATTATCTTATATAGGACCAAGCCTTTGACACCTAAATTTAACCATACCTAAATCACCTAAATTCAACCATACCTAAATGACCTCAATTCAACCATGCCTAACTAACCTAAACTCAACCATGCCTAACCCTAAACTCAACCATGCCTAAATGACCTAAACTCAACCATGCCTAACTAGCCTAAACTCAACCATGCCTAACTGACCTAGACTCAATCATGCCTATAACCTATCAACCATCCTTCTACCTCATCATATTATTCCCTATCTTACGGAAGAACTACATCATCCTAAGGCCCCTTTTTGTTGGGGCTATGTAGGAAGCACTCCAAGGGCATGGGGCCCTTAGAGGTTAGCTCGCCACTCTTTACCCTAACCAATTTTCCCCATTTTCTATTCACATGCTACCTTAGTTTTCCATTTTACACAAAACTGGGAAATTAAACACTCAACAAACATGCATACCTACCATTTTATCACATCATCAAAACATCCAATCCATCATTTCACATTTCCATGACATCAAATATTTGGAAATTTACACCACAACATACATATACATCATTATTTATTTTCCATAATAACAATAACTTGGAAATTAAATCAAACACAAAACCATGACCATATCATGCCCATTTGACCCACCCCATGTCTATTTTGCCTCAAAATATTATGGATCCAAGACCTTTTAACCTTACCAACACCTATTACACCTCACCCACAAGCCTAAATTACTTGTACATTTCCTTAATTGTGTTTAGGGATGTGTTATTTACATATACCTCAGCCTTACCCGTGTCATGACCTACAATACCTTGACTGAACCACCTTTTGTGACATTGGAATTTTTGTACTCATTATACCTTGTGATGTTATTACCCATGTTGTTTAGCCTAATGACCTTACCTTGCCTATTGTTGTGTTGTTTATCCCGACCAAACCTTTGGTGTACCAGATCATACCTAAACATTCCTGCACCTAACCTAAGTTGTGTTTCCGGACCATATCTTGTACCCTAGATACCTGAAACACTTCAACCTTGTTTGGATAACCTATCGACCTTAGATGATGTAGAGTTTGCAAGCTCTTCCACTGGTACTGTGTCACAATCTATACATGTGTGTGCGTTTGATTGTCATTACCCATTACCCAATATACCCTTACCCATTACCCATAGTGACCATACCATTACCTACAACCCACCTACCCTCACTTTCATCACTTACCCATTTATCAAACCACTCACCGACTCCATCTAACACCTCATTAGCTCTTAGTTTGAGGGGGATCACCTCCACCCACACTTGGGGCAACCTCACCTTCAACCCTACTTGGGTAACCTCACCTTCACCCTACTTGGGCAACCCCACTCTCACCTATATTTGGGGCAACCACTTCTTGTTTTTGTCAGCATTGCTTAACAATACAAGATACACAACAAAAAGGGGGCCAATGTAGACACCAAATTTGGGTCACACTCCCCTTAGTCCCTTTTAATTAATTAATGTAATGTATTCACCTAACCATGACCCATTACCCTACATTCATATTAATTTAATTACTTACAATTGAATTAATGTTCATCCTCACACTATTAATCAATTTAATTACTTTAATTAAGTTAATTTACACCTCACCCTAATTGTTGTTGGTTACCTTATATACAGTTTTGTAACCTTTTACTAAGGTTGGTCACTTTGAGTTTTGAGAGAGCTATCTGTATACAAGCACAAACCAGAGATTTTCTCACATCAAAAAAATGGAATACATTCAACCACATGCCCAAGCAAGAACTCAGTACTTGTCCACGTGCATTTTCATTCACGAGAGAACTCTAGGAAGCATTTTCGCAAGACGCATCAACTCATCGCCATCCTTCACCAACCAGGCTTGCAAATACAAGTAAGTGTATTTGACTTGCATCATTTATGTACTTACTTAATAGGTTCTTTATCTTTTTGTTACTGGATCTTGTTCTTTCCTGCATTCCTCCACCCCCACTTTCCTGCCAATCTACCCAACCTACCACCTTCCGCCTCTCTGTAGCTGAATTTTAGGCATTCTTGAGCCTTCCTAGCATTTTTACGAGCCTAACCATCCTCCCTCCATTCTTTATGCAATCACAGAGAAGCCCAAAACCAATTTTATTTAATTACCACCATTTCACCCCTACCGACACCGTTACCTTAACCATCGTAAGTTTCTCCTCTTCACGCATCGGTCACCCAACCAACGTCGGTTATTATCTCCCCTATCAATTTTCACCAAATTGCCCCAAAACCTCACAGAACCTTACCCAAATCTGATACCTCACTTACAACCTCACCACAAGCCTCCCCAACTCTTTGTGCAGATACAGAGAGAGCTTAGACACCCACTTTTAAAAATCATTATCCACAAGAACCGATAACAGCTTATCCTAAATCGACATCGGTCACACACCCTCGATCGGCATCGGTCTTTGTGCCTGGTAAACTACCTTAAACCAGCAAGCTTCCTAATCATCCAAAATCAACCCAAACTGCACCAAATCTTACCTAGACCCTGTTTATGACCCTCAAACCACCTACCCAACCTACAACCTACCCCAGACCTTCACCAATTTAATTATTAAAGCATTTAATTGGATTAACATTGATAGTAATCTGAGATACCTAAATCAGAACACTAACATTAGATTCTCTTATTTGCATGTTCATTTATTTTATATTGAATTATATATATCAGTGGATTGACAACCATTGAGGAAGTATCACACTTCCTGGATCTAGCTCATGCTAGGAAATCCACTAACCTTTTGTTATTGGATGTATCTTGTGGTCTTGCTTTGCATTACATGTAGTTACTCCTATCCAAAGGGAAGCTCACATAATCAATTTGGATAGGAAATCAGAAATGCATGCACTCAACCTTCAACTACATGATTATAGATATTCCTCCTTGGCCTATTTACCCTTATTTGTTTCATTATCTACTACAATTAAGTGAGACAATAACATAATGATGACGTGGTGCAAGATTTTTGAAAACCATGAAGGAAACACCATAGATGGTGTGTAAAACGAGTAACGGCTCTTTAGGATATGTGTTGTATCATGACAGAGGTATTAATGAGGAGTTAGACCTTAGTCAAAGTGATGGGAATAACACGTTCCTAAATAGATTTTACGATATACGATAAAATGGAAAAGTTGAAAGTTACTTTTCATTTGTAATTGAGTAATTGAGAATAGTGCTCTGAGACGAGAAGGATGCCGAGGGCCAAAGATGTGATTCTTTCACAATTTGAGAGTGTGATAGAGGCCATCTAGAATCACATGATATATGAACTCGTAAGTGCATTTAATGGAACATGTTAGTAGGAGACAACCCGATTTTTCTTAATTTTTAACAATTTTTAATTTTTGATGAATTTTATAAAAAAGATGAAAATGGACCAAATGGTCTGGTTTTGGGCCTAGGTCGAAACTCGCTTGAAACCGTATGGTTCCACATTTAGCCATATGTTTTGACCAAAACCTACTTTCCTTACCAGTCGAAATATTGGTAATTAATGTGATTTAGATCATGTTTTGATGATTTTATGAGGAATAGTTGGCATATAAATGTATTGATACATGTTTTTGTATTGGTTTGTGTTTGCAGAGATATGTGCATTCGAGAGAGTTTCACAGTAGATGACACATGGACACCCTATTTTCTCTAGGTATGGATGATGTTGATTTGGATATATTAGACATGAGCATGGATTCGTCATGTAGCACGGTTGGGGACAGTGCCCCCAAAATATGCACTGATTACAACTTTGTGTGAATGGTGGGATGACAACACATGTACATTCTAGATCCCAACATGGGAGATGAAGGTCACCTTAGAGGATGTGTATAAGATTATGATATTTCCATTAGTTGGAGAGCAAGTACAGTACTCCATACAAATACACCATATTATATGAGAGATACACGAAGATACTTTGTAGGACCAAGTGGGCCAGAGATCCCTTGATCAAATTGATCTCTATTGTGACATCTTGGGTTCCATGGTTGTAGAAATATATCTTAGTATTATTGGATTCGTTCATGGAAATAAATTATGGTAAGGTATTTATATCATATAGATTGTGGCATATTTTTCAGGATATTGAGGATCATGGGACCATTACGCATGGGGTCAATGAATTTTGAGCACACTTATAGAGGTATTTGTATATATTCACTTTGGAGAGCCACATCGGTGGTGTGATAGAGATCACATTATTACATATTTTGGCTTACGAGCATATTGCTTGCGTGAGGCCCATAAGTTGGCCACAGATAGATTGGGCACATCTAGAGATAGTGGCAACATGGTGGGTCCTTCCCAACAGGTGGGATTTTAATAATATGATTTATAGATAAATCTTGGATAGAGTGACATCAATGGATATTATTTGGAGACCATATAGAGACTATCCAGAGTGGCTAGAGGATGTTATGGAGCTCTAGTGTATCCGACATACTATGTGGTTAATTGGTTCCCCATGCATGGGGAATTATATTAGTACAAGAGAGTCACCCACCAGTTCAAGATCATGCAGAGGTAACCCTACCACCATACCCATGGATTTGATCCACACATGCATCCCATAGAGATGGGGCCCTTCTTGGGCCCACAATGGCTAACCTAATACCACCCCCAACCGGGAGGTGGATCCAGTGATAGTGGTAAGTGATAAGGATGATACAAGTTGTATTACATCCTATACATCATGGTGGGTTAAGCATCGATGGGTTCTCTTGTGTCTAATATTAGTGGGATGCCCAGACGGAGGTGCACCACCTAGTGGTGTAGATGAGGCTCGTGGTCCTCCACCCGAAGGTGGTGGAGGAGAGGGAGATGCCTCCGGTGGGGATGAAGTATTAGTGGAAGTATCTCGATGTAAGTATATATTTTGATTGAGTTATTTGTTGATAATATGTTATTGATTTGTTGGAAATTGATGATGCCTAATACAAGTCTTATGATGATTGCAAGTGATGCTTACTATACCACCATTGTGGAAGCCTCATTTCATGTTTTAATCCAGAATTTTTTGGGGACCTTATCACTCTTAAACTACTCAAGAGAGTAGATGATATTGCAAGCAATCATGCCTATTTATTTGACCCAATAGTAGTTACAGAAACTACTCGTGCGGTCTTATAGTGCCAAAGGGATGAGATTTGTATTGATTTTGTGAGGCAACCTGTAGGCCATCCTATGGGTGATTTTTTGGATAGTCTATTGGTGATATTGGTAAAGTCATCAGCACAATATTCTTAGATACTTGTAGAGAATGCGATATTACGAGAGAAATTGTTGCATATCAGGCTAGGTCATGATCCGGAGGATGTCGAGACCCGGAGGAGGCTCTAGATCATGAGATCTAATAGATGTAGAGAATAAGAGTGATGATGGTTAGCACTATATGTATGAAGATCTATTCTCTCTACACCATTGTTGTATAGAATTTTGATGTGATATATATATATATATATATATATATATATATATATATTGATATTCTATATTCTAGTGCAATGTGTATGATTTGTGTTATATTTGTTGTGTTACATTGATAGATAGATAATTGAGTAGGTGATCAATGTATATGTATATTGCGTTGATTTATTTGATGGTATTGATGTGTTGTGATTAATTCTAGTGTAATTTTCAATGTGATATAATCGATACATGAAATGAACTCATGTGATGGTTGCGTATGTATGTTAATTATAGAATATTGTTCAATGTGAGATGACCTATAGAAAGGAAATGAACCTATGTGATGATGGTATGCTAAAAATAGTATGTGAGTAACATGATTGTGTGATATAACAAGGTGTTCATGACCCTACCCTAGTCTCTCGTGGGTGTATGAAGTGAGGAAACCTATTCATAAGAATGAAGGAAGGGTGATCCTTGAATATCCCAATAAGATACAAAGTGTGAAGGTCACAAATGTAAAGAGGGATTGAATATATTGTGTGATATAATTATGTAACATGGATGAGTTATGTATGGTACAGTAAAATACACGAGAATCACTATACACGAAGATTCAACTTGACCGGATGAACAATGGATAACACTAAAGGATATGCTCCTTTTAACCCACTTGTAGATGGTTCATGATTTTTCTTGTGTAGGAATAATCTCGGGAATAAATATTCTAGATGGAGAAACATTCTCATCAAGTGTAATGTTTCTTGCAGTTTGTGTTATAGAGGAGGTGAAGTAGATCGATCTACATTTCATGTATCATAAAAATGATATCTTTATCCTCTAATAACTTAATCTTATGATCTAACACATAACAATCATTGTCATGATGTCAATTAATATGATGGAAGCTAAAAATGAATGACCTTTCTCACGTTAAATCTTATAATAAGGAGATGATCATTAGGTGGTAACTAAATCATCCTCTTGTTAAGTAATGTAAGTAAGATGTCATGGGGCCTATCATGATCCTTATCAAAATATATGGGATTCTACTTAGGAGGATATGGTTTTCATACTCATTGATTAGGATTAGGATGATAAAAATTATTACCATGATGTAACACTTTTACTTGATTATCATTATGTATGTGATTATGACATGTGTCATAATCATGGGTAACAAAAGCATTGTAAGGAATCCTCCAAGAAGAGTTAGGATCGCAGTTCCCGACCCTTGAGAGGTACCAAAAAAATGATTACTAGAATCAGGATTTTGAGCATAAAGATTCCACTGACCTGTAAAAAGTGGTTCTAAACCTTGGGGATACGGTAATACATTCAAGAAATTATCCCATCTTATGTGTTCCCCCGATTCAGAACATTGGCATTTGTATTAACATTGGAAGGATTATACTTATGTTCTAGCATAATATCTTGTTCTAAATCAATAACACATAAGAAAATATCATGGAATAAATCACAAGTATCATAATGTAATTTTTCTTTGAGAGATTATATAAGTCCTCTACAAAATATGAATTTCATCTCTAAGTCACTAGGTTGATAGACAAGTAAATGCATGTTCTCTTTAATACGTAATATGTATCTAGAGACATATTCAACTTCACATTGATGTACGAATAAAATTCTCGTATGTATACCTAGGACCTATATGGCAACTAAATTGAACAAAAAATGCATCATCAAGATCTAAAAAAGTTCCCAAAGATCCATAAGGAAGATGAGTGAACAAAGAAATATCATCACCAATAAGACTCTTAGATAAAAAATTAAGGAACATCCTCTCAGTGTCATAAGGAGCCATGATTGATGTATAATGCTTAAGATGTATATATGGATTCGTAGTACCCTCAAATAAGTGAAGTGAAGGTATTAAATTTTTTCTAGGGAATATCATTTGAAATGTTCTACATGGAATAGGATTTCTAAGAATAATATTGGAATCAACACTAGCACAATAGGCTTTGATTTCTAAATTCAATGTGTGAACCTTTCTTTTAGCTCACTTACTACATTCATAAGAGAAAGCACCTCTTGAGGGGGTATGACATAAGCATCTAGTGGTGCATTCAAAGGTTTTACTCTACCTTTAATAGTAGCTACAAGAAAATCATTAGTTCTAGGAGTATGCTTCAGAATGAATCAACAGAAGTTGGCATGGGTTGAATGAGATTTACCTCATGATTAGGATGTAAAGGGATATCAACATCAACAAAAGGAAATTCAATTACACTAGGAGATGTATCAATAAATGCACTTTTTGCTACTAAAGAAAGATCAACATGCTCATTTTTTCTAACAATATCATTATTCTCATTAGTATCTACAAGTGGAAGAGAATAAGTACTAGTAGAAACATCACACTTGTTTGTAGGAGGAGAAGTAGAAACACAAGGTGTATCATCCAAAACATGATTCTTAGTAGAATTTTGGCATTCATCATAAATGGGAACATTAGAGAAATTAACATCATTCGTTTTACATTCAAATAGAACAATAGAAGTGCAATGGTTATTATGTGCAAGTAAACTAGAGATGTTACAATCAAGATCATTATTTTTGCATTCAAGAGGAGTAGAAACACAATCATTGTCATCTAATTCATTAGAATAAGAAACATCATGTATATCATCATCATGGTTGTAAGTAGAATCTGTCATTTATTCTTTAGAAACATAATGGCCACAATCAATCAATATGTAAATAGAAGTAAAATCATTTGTATGTGCACTAGAAACACTAACATCATCACCAGAGTCTTGATCATCTATGGCATTGGTGTCATGATCTACCTATGGGGAAGACTTTTCATGGTCACTACTCCAACCTCGTAAGACCATAGCTAGGGTCTACATGAGTGGCAATAGGTGTGAAGTGATTGAAATCATTAATAAAGGTGTCATTATGATTATCTAGAGGAGGTGATGTGTGGAAGAGGGGAGGATTGTCGCTGAATGGTTTAAAAACCAGATCTAAATCAACATCAAAAACTACATCATCCTTAAGGTAGTGTGAGGATGTAGTAACATGATTTGCATTTTCATAGGTGGTATGGACCTGGTTAAAGGGATATTAACCACTATGCTTCCACAAATCCTAAAAACAATCCATGATCACACCCACAAGCAAATATTAAACACAAACCAAACACACATGCACCCTAAGACAACACTAGGGTATGAAAATCAGTAGGCCTAACCTATGGGAAATTTGGAAATATAAAATATTAGGTTAAGGATTCGATCAAAGTAGGTTCACCAAAATGTATCAACCCTAATTAAAATTAATTATCTATGATGGTTGATAATACAAAAACTAAATAGTAAATAATGTGTACAATGATTGTTTCATATTAGATATACATACATACAAACATAATAATCACTCTAATGAAGGAATACAAGCAATAAAATGTGGATTTGGGTAAAAGGATTCACTTATATGATTCATATGAGTTTCATACTGTGTGTCGATGAGTAATTTGGAACAAAATAAAGCCTAAGAACTGGAGAAATATTATACCGCACTACTAGAGCTCCTAAGTCGAACCTTATGGTACAATCGGGACTTGTTAGCAAATGGATTTTCATGCATGAAAATGACATGAAATATTTAGGGGAAAAATTCCCTCCTCAACAAAGGTGAGGTTACCTTTATTAAAAAAAAAAATGTATTTACATCTATACATTCAAAATTGTATGTGGGGGGTGTTTTGGGACATCAAATGGAAAGAAGTGTGAATGAGGGAAATAGAATGGAATGAAGGAAAGAAATGGAAAGGAATGGATGGAAGGATCATACAATAGTTAGGTAAAAATAGAGCCTAATAATATTGCATAAAGAAGAAGAATAACAATGAATAACTAACTCAAATAAAATGGAGTTTGAATCAGCTAAACAAGAATAAATGAAAGGGAACACACATGAGTAAGTAGATATCAAAGCTTAATCACTATGAACAAGAACAATAGATTAATAATGTTGACAATGAGATCAAATATAGTATTTGCATGCAATATTTAAACACTAACATCTAATGAACATAAGAACATCAAATGCTACAAGAGATAATGAATGGGACACAAAGTTCATATGACTTTTTAAAAATGTCTTCACAAAAGAACACAAAGTTTCTTTCTTCAAACAAAGCTTGCACAAAAGTATTCTTCTCCTCACTCAAATTCTCCTTTAAAATGATCCCCTAACTTCCTTTTATAACCCAAAAGTTGGTTACAAGGTAGTTAGGGTTTACATGAACATTAAATTAGGGCACCTTAAGTGACTTTGACTTTTTCAACTAACTTTTAAAAAGTAACTTGAAATTAGAAATCACTTAAGTGATCAAAAGTCTAGCTAAAAATGAGTTTAACAATAACATCACTTTAAAATATCATTTTAAAACATAAAACAAGACCCAGTGCCTTATCCATTAAAGTGGGGTCCGCCTATCTCAATCGTATGAGAAATGGACTCTCCCACTTCGTTAGATACCAGAATGCTATCTCCTCATCCCATTGGTGAAATTAGGATCTTTTGCCTTTTCCAATTGAAAATATATGAACCTTTCCAATGTCTTGAACATCTTCTCTTCTTTAGGAGATCCTTTTTGGTTGAAGCACTGACATCGCGTTAGAACACCTGCAATTCCAAAATCCTACCTGGCATATTATTTAGGTTGATCATTTTCGATTGAGCATCCTCAAACAGTTCCTCAATTTGATACAACGTTCCATTGAAGTAGAGGAGAATTTGATGGCAGGAATGTACATGTCCTTAAACAATTGTGAGAATTGTTCCTCAACATGTTCTGATGAATGCCTCTGATTATGCTCATCCACAAAATCACAAGGGATTTCAGCTATGAACTCATGAATTGAGGTGAGTGAAGTGAAATCTTCACTGCATATGCTTTCATAATGAATCATGGAATCTTCAAGAAGTGTCTTCTGCAACTTGAGATGTAAACACCATAGAAAGCGTGTCCCTCGGCATTTGAATTCAAGGATCCCTTCAATGGCTAGAATTGTAGATTCCATGCTCGTCATCTCTTGCAGACTAGGAAATATCTCATCCAGATTTGATATGTTAGAAGAAAAATATTCCTTAAAAGAAAGGATTGGATCTAGGTATGCACTAATGTCTTCATGGAGCTTTACGCCGCTTTGATTGTCTTTCTCCCAAAAATGAGAATTTCCAAAAGCCAGGATTTAGTGACATGGCCTAAAGTGTTTACCTCCTTCGACAGTTGAGTATTTCCTCATCGGGGCAGCCACCGCATCGTGCATCGGAAAAGTGGAGGATATTGGATTTATCAAATGTTGAACATAATTCACAAAATGATTCTTTTTCGGCCTTGAGTTTAGAATTCTAATATTTATATTTCTCAATCCTTCTTAACACAATATCCATAGAATCTTGGGTAATTACCATGTCGCTTTCCAATGTAGACTTCCCAAGTCCAAGCTTAGATACTATAAGGATATTACTTGTATAAATCAGAACATATACAACATAATAACATGAGAGAACACCAAAATATAGATAAATGATGACAATATGCTCATATAATAGCTTTGCCACTTCAAGGGGGCAACCTCCAATACCACTTCGAGGGGGTAACCTCCAAACCATACAATAACACTCCAATACTCAATATGATGATTAACTACAACCTTCTAACCCCTATATATACCATTCTAACCTATGGCCAATACTGAGGCCGACCTCCTAACCATAATAAATCATAAATTAATGATATAATAAGATAAGGGGATGTGTGCCACATGTCGGCATCTCCATCAATACATATACATCATAACATCTTTTCCCTAGGTGCATAGCATTCCTTCCCTCCTTGACATGTTTCGTCCCTGAAACATAAGAAGAAACCATGTAATGAGTGTGTTGTAAATTTTTACACACTTTGCACCATGATCGATCATCCATCCATATGTGATCCCGGTAGATGACACATATCCGAACTAATATCCATATTCCGCCGCACTACTTTGATTCCATTCATGACCATAGTTTATCATCCTTGGATTCCATGTATAACCAACATGAGGATTCAATGCATAACCATAATAAGGATTCCATGCTTCATAATTATTGCTCCATTGATCCCCTGTATAAATAAAGTGATTATTCCTCCAATTACTCGTATATCTATATCGTAACATTACTTGTAAGGATATTACTTGTATAAATCGAACATATACGGCGAATAACATGAGAGAACACCAAAATATAGATAAATAATGACAATATGCTCATTTAATAGCTTTGCCACTTCGAGGGGGAACCTCCAATACCACTTCGAGGGGTAACCTCCAAACCATACAAGAGAACACTCTAATACTCAATATGATGATTAACTATAACCTTCTAACCCCTATATATACCATTCTAACCTATGGCCAATACTCGAGGCCGGCCTCCTAAGCATAATAAATCATAAATGAATGATATAATAAGATAAGGGGATGTGTGCCACATGTCAAAGCATCTCCATCAATACATATACATCATAACATCCTTTCCTAGGTGCATAGCAAATACTTCATAGTCAACAAGCGTCATGGAATTACGCTCCTTCTTGACTTGTGGAATGGAAAGATCTGTGAAAAAATTCCATCTCCATCCACCATTATTCTTGAGAAAACTTTAGGATTCTTGGGGATGACATCATTTGAAATATTGGAAAGGGAATAAAATTCAATATCGATCGTCTTGACAACCCTCTTTCTTTTCTTGACTTCACAATCAACCCAAGAAGGGGTCTTATTGACCAATTCTACATGCAGAATCCTGGAGCCTAAAGCAACATTCACACCGTTCTCAACATCATTAGATTCTACAAGATTTATTTCCACAAATTCAATCCTTGGGAAATAACTTTGACATCAACCTCTTGAACCTCAAGGAAACCTTGAGAAACCTCTTCATGAACTAGGGGTTCGAAGCATTTGATATTTGGACCACTTGCACTTGAGTAGACTCTTGTGCATGACATGGCTGAGTAGTGTTTATGATGAGCTTCCTTGAACTATCAATAACGTGAGTAGATGAGTCTCTACTCAAAGTGGAAAACCCCAAGACATGTTCTCTTCCTTCAATAGGGCCAGGACCCTTGGATGTTTCTCCTCACAACATCTTCTTTGGAGAAGTGGATTTGGGAAACCATTCTCTCCTTGCTTGATGTGTATGGGTTGATGGCATGGAGGTTGACTAAGAAGAGGTTTTAGTCAACTGGAGACCTCCTCGTGTTGGCAATTTCTGTGATCCTAGGGTATGAACTTGGATGGATGGTAACTTTACAAGTTCTCATTCATACCAAGTTATGCTCCTTTCTAGAATCAGTTGATTCTTGCCATCAAGAGAGAATTCATCTCTCTTGGTCCAATCAACTTGGGGAAATGGGGTGAAGGAAACAACATCATATGAGGGATCAATCAAATTGTCACCATCATCTACTAATGAATCTAGAGGATCTCTGATGCGGAAGGCCTTGATTTCAGCAAGGGTTGGGTAGGATAATTCTCACCTTCTTACTTTGCTTCATCCGAGCAAGCAGCCCAAAGAGTCTTCCATTATGGGATTGTGTTGGTACTTCACTCCGAGAGCCTTTTGTATGAATCCATTCATGTCAAATTGGTATCTCTTCACAAATGCATGTATGGTAATGAGAGAAAACTCCTTCTCTATGAGTTGTGCACTGAAGATATTTGGGCATTGGTATTCCCCAATTTGGATTGGGAAGTGGATGTCGAAACAGGGTGTTTGTCATTAAGAAGATAATGAACTTGGAAAATTTATCGTGCAAGCTCCATTAATGCCCACTTATCACTGACATACTTGGGAAGCTTCCATGGAGTGCCTATAAATCTACTCACATGAATGTAGGAAAAGGATGGGAACTGAATGAACCATGTTCCCCATTGAGAAATGACCACCATGGAATCCTTGGAGAATCTTTCTTTTGGATTCCTATTCAAGTTTCGATCACGTGGAAGATGAAAGCATCATTAACTCTCCTGAAGTGATGAGAGCTATTCTTGAAACTCAATTGCGATAATAGTGGAAAACACTATTTGAAGGACCCATGATGCCTTTCATCTCTAACCCCAAAAACAACTTCCTTCTAGCCACCACATAGGTTAGGTACGATGTCATGTAGAAATTCCCAGTCATCTTCACCTCGATCAACTGCTTGTGGAGAGTGTCACTAATGATGGTGGCCCAATCTACAAATTATCTCTTTGCAAGGATGATGCAGATGAACTGATACATCCATGGGTGAAAAATCTTGGCAGAGGGGAGACCAAAGACTCGACTCAGAAGAGTGATCATATCACCGATTTCCTCCACAAATTCAATGTGGTACAATTCCTTGGGAAACTAGTCAACATGAGTCCTCTTGGTCACTAGCCAATTTGTTGTTGACCATCTTAGTCCACCTGAGGGGTTCTTCATCCCAAAAATCTTGTGCTGACTATTGAGTGATGTTAGCATTCTTAGGGAAATCGGGGATGTTGAGAAATTCTTTGATGTGCTCTAGTGTGATCAAAAGGAAAGGCTCACGATTATCCTTGAAGATTCCTCACCTTTTGGGATCATAATGTTCCATGTAGGTAATGACTAGCTCAGGGCATTGCACTAAAATAGGAAAATTTGTTGCTTGAGGTAGACCACTATGATAGAGTCTATCTGAGAAGATGGTTTTCCCCTCGGCTTTCACCCGATCGCAAAATTGTGTCACATTGATGTGGCCAAGATCGGTGTCGGTGATATTGTCATATGCATATTTGATAGAAGTGGGAGGAATGATCCCTTAGAATTCATATTTAAGTGTGGACTTGTTTGACCTTTCTATGGATTTCTTTGACTTTCCCACAAATTTGTTACATTTTTCAGCTATTACTTAATTTTGAAAGAAGAACAAGGAATCATGTAAAAATAGCAAGTGTCAAGTCTTAGTCTCTGGGCCACCGTAACCACAAGGAAAAATATGGCTCTTTATTTTTATTATTATTTATTTTAAATAAATAAAATAAAGAGAGCAATTTCATGTTACATTTTTTTACAAAATGGCAATATGAGCTCGATAACACCGAATTAGATCAAGCTTAATTTGTGACGCTGAAAATTTGAGCTTATTCGTGTAGCTCGTAAAAAGCTATTATTGGTCACTTCATTCGACGAGTCCGTGTTTGGCTTGCGTGTGCGTAAAAATGATGAATCTCCTCTGCGTTGCGTGCATGTCTTATTTTGACCTCGCATGAACTTTTCTCTCTAAGTTGTGTGGGCAGTGTGCATGGGCCAATCTTGGTTGTGCGTGATTTATCTTTCCTTCCCCCTTGCATTGACAATGGGATGAGTTGGTGGATGTGTGGGCTATTTTATTTGACAATGTGTGGTGTATTTGTCAAGGTGAATGTGTGACCTTTGGTGTAGAAATAGTTGTGCATGCCCTATTGGGCTTGGGCTATGAATGGTCTACCTTCTATTACATTGATCTGCAATATGTGGACCTTGTTGATTTACTTTCACTCTTGCATGGGCTTTTATCTTGGCCTTGAAAACTACTACATTTGGCTCTATTTTCCCCTAGCGTGGAATTTGTTTTGACTGTGTGGACAATTATTTCCTCTAGTGCATGGGCCTATGATGAATTCCTAGACAATGGTGCATGGTCTGTCATCCTCCTGCATGATCTTTATTCCTTTTGGCCTGCATGATGGATCCTTGGCCAATGCATGTACTGTCAATGTGATGTCAGGATTCTTGTTGTGCGTGCATGGGTGTTCTCTAACTGCATGCCAATGCTGCCTTCTCCCCTAGCTTGTGTAGCTTTGGCTTGTCAAAATGATGCCAAGGTTCTCACTTGTGTGTTTCCTAATTTGTGTATCATCTCCTTGAAAACATATAAACCTTAGGATCCTGGGAAAAATCCTTCTCAAAAACGTTTCTTCATAGGGAAATAATAAAGAATTGGAAATAAAAGCTTCAAATCTTATTCTTTGTCAATATTTCTCTTGCGTATTTTTCCATAGAGTTTCTCGGAGAGAGGTTATGAATATCCTAGAAGCTTTCTTAATTTGTAACCACTTCTTCCTTCTTCCCGTTAATAACCAATCTCCAATTTCTTCGAGGTAGTGGGCATTAATTGTTAGGGGAATAGGGGAAGAATTTAACTGTTTTCCCATGACAATGGCAAAGTGGGTTGAAATTCCCCTCCATTTCTCCACATGGGAAAATGGGATATATTTAGTCATATGATATCTGTTGTGCTAGCAATAACAAGGGAATTTCCCACAAGCGGGGGAAAATGAAAGCTTTGCTAAAAAGGGAAAATAGAAGCGGAGAGCCAATTTGGCATTCATGAAAAAATCCGGGAAGCTTTTCCCTTTTTGGTTTTTTAAAATATTAATTAATATTTTAAATAAATAATTAATTTTCCCAAATTAAATTAATTCATTTGTTTTTGGAAAATAGGAGGAAATTAATTAAAATATTAATTAATTAATCCTGAACTTGAACTGAGCATAAAAATGAACCGTTCATCGGAATGGGACAAAACGAAAAGGGATTTCCTTAGGATGTCAAGATGGAAAAAATGAGGAAACTCTTGATAGATGAAAGATGATTCAAAATTTCAAAAAAATCAGAATTTTTAATAATTTTTCCAAATCAAAATTAGCTGATAACAATTGGCTCTTATTGGGGACAAGGACTTCATGGACACAACAATGGACCCAGACCCAAAAATTTAATGAACATGATCCCAAAAATGATGATGCACAAAAACGGGATGACAAAAGAGAGGAAACCAAAAATAGGAAATGGGAACAAACAAAACCCTAATTACATATGTACATATGGGGGACAACTTGTTTTTAACTTCGATAGTGCTTGAGATATTGCCCACTGTAAAACAGAGACAAATGAGTTCCATCAGGATATGCCAAGTAATAGGTGTTATCCCCACAAAAATACCTGATTTTGAAAGGTCCTAACCACAGTGAATCGAACTTCATGTGCTTTCCTTTTGGTTCACGCCTCTTGTCCCATAGAAGAACTAGGTCATTGATTTGAAATTATCTCTCCTTAGTTTTTCTGTCAAACAATTTCTTTACCTTGGATTGGTGTTCCTTGATCTTGTTCACTACTTGACTTCTCTACTCTTCAAGCTTACTTAGGAACATGATCCTTTTATCCAACGCATTGGCAAAGCATTCATCGTCAACTACTTGAGCCAATCGTAATGTTGGTAACTCCAATGTAATGGGAATTTGAGCATCGGTTCCATACAAGAGTTGGAATGGAGACATTCCAATTGCTCTTTTGGGAGTTATGTGGTCAGCCCATAATGCATCATATAACTTTTTGAGCCAAGTTATTTGATTTTCTTTGACTAACTTTCTCACGATAGTAATGATGTTCTTGTTACTCAATCCTCGCTTTAACTATTTCCTTAAAGATAATAATCTGATGAATGAGATAAAGATATCTCATACCCATAACAAAAACCTACCATATCTGTAGAAGATAAATTGGTGGCATTGTATGTCACAATCTTTTGTGGAATTTTGTAATGAACCAAAATGTTCTCTTTGATGAAGTCACAAATTACCATAGTAGATGTTTGTTTCACAGAATAGCTTCTACCCACTTTGTAAAATAGTCAATTTCCATGAGCACGTGAGTATGACCAACACTAGAATTTGGGTTCAAGACCCCGATGAAATCTAAACCCCATTATTGAAAGGGTTCTTCAATGACAACTGACTTCAAAGGAAAAGCTATCAATTTAGGTCTTCCAACAAATTGTTGACAAGCTTCACATTTGGCTACCCATTTTTGAGCATCGGAAAACATAGTGGGCTAGTAATAATGTGCTCACAGAATCTTATGAGTTGTTATTGGTCCAAAGAAATGACCACCACAAGCATGATTATGAAAGGCTTCAAGCAACCTGGGTTGTTGTTCCTTATCAACACATCTGAGGAACATGCCATCAATACCTTTCTTAAACAAGGTGTTGTCCCAAATGACGTACTTGGTAGGTCTTAATTTGATGTCTATTTTTTCTTTAGCCATCAAATTCTCAAGATATTCTCCATGTGTGATAAATTAATCTATATCATAATACCAATCATTTGTGGTACTGGTGACTGAAAACTACCAAAGTGGTAAACTTTCTTCAACTGGTTATTCCTCAAGGTCATTTTGTGGCTCATTCTCTGCGATGAGTTGGTAGAGTCCTCTTCCTCAAACCAAATTGGTAGGATTGATGTCCAAGTCATATTCCTAGATCTTGGAGACCCAATTACCTCTTTTAGATCTTGGTTCCTGTTGTGTCAACATTGATTTAATTGTGGTGTCTGGAACTAGGACTTTGGTGTGAGAATTCAACACATAGTATTTGAAATGTTTCAAGGCTCTAACCACCGCATACGCATGTTTCTCAAGGGGAGTGTAATTCAGTTCATGTTTCTTGAATCCAAAACTCATGAATGTAATAGGAGATTCAATTCCCTCTTGATTATGTTGAGTTAGGATGACAGAGATCGTGTGCGGGGAAGCATAGCAATAGATGATGAAATCCTTTTTAAAATCGGGGCACACCAATGTAGGAGCTTTTGCAATAGAATCCTTGATTTGTTTAAATTCTCCCCACCTTCCTTCGACCATTTGAAGGATTCTTTTCCTTTCATCATGTCGAAATTTATTTGGTTAGCTTGGAAAAATATGGCACAAACCTTCTCAAAAGTTCACCTTCCCAAAGAATGAGTGGACTTCAGGCTTACTTGTAGGTAGAGAAAGATTCTTGATAGCTTGAATGCATTTAAGATCAATCTTGGTTCCTTATTTAGAGACAATATGACCTAGGAGTTTCCCTTATGTAACTCCAAACACGTACTTCTTTGGATTCAGGGAGATTCTATGAAGTCTGCATCTTTGCAATATTTTCTCCAAATATCTTAGATGATCTTCTCGCTTCTTTGAGAAAATCGTCAAGTCATCTAGGTATATTACGATGATTTTGTTTTTATAATATGTGAATGTCATGTCCATATCCCTTTAAAAGGTTGTGCTGGAATTGATCAAACCAAAATGCATTCTTCTATATGCGAATGTACCCCAAGGGGTGGTGAACACGGTTTTATGTTGATCTTCCCTGGACTACTTCAATCTGATTATAACCAGAGAAACCATCTAGCATGGATAGCATTTCCGATCCAGTTATTTCCTGCAGAATATGGTCCATGACTAGAAATGGATAGTTATCCTTCAAGGAAGCTTGATTAAGATTGCGAAATCCATGCAAATCCTAATTTCTCCATTTTTCTTGCAAACCGGGACAATATTAGCTATCCAAGTTGAATGTCAAATAGGAAACACTATTCGTGCGTCCAACATCTTTTGAACCTTGTGGAGTATCATCCCTGCTATCTTGGGGTTATATTGTCTTTGCTTTTGCCTAAATGGATTTACACCAGGTTTCAAAGGTACAAAGATGCTCCATTTCCCTAGGTTGAAAAGACTTCAAGTCTTCATATGAGTAAGCCAAGACATCAAGAATATTTGGTAAGGAGGCTTACAAATTTCTTGCACTCCTCAAGTGAGCAACACTTACCAATGTTGACTAGGTGAGGTTTTTCCTTGGTACCAATGTCAACTTTCTCATTGTCAGTAGAATTAGTAACTCTTTCCTATTCTTTGTCTTTGATAAACCTATTATGTTTATCAAAAATTTCTTCAAGTGAAACCAATCCTTTTGGAATTTTATTTCCTTTGAGTTGAATGATGCCATCGTCAAGATCCTCACTCTCAACTCTTTCTTGAATGGGTGAGGTCATCGATTTGTGAAATGTAAAATCACTTCCTTCAAAGTACAACTATTCAAAATTATCCCTTTTTCTAAGAAGGCAATAATTTGTTGATCATCATTAAAGACTTGCCAATTTTCTGCATTGTCGGGAACGTTTGGCCTAAAAATCATTTCAATGGTGTATTTGTCTTGATCAAACTCTAAATGAGGGATCATCAATGAAGTTGAGACTGCTAGAGAATCTGATTTGTCATTCTTTTCACGAGGGATAAATTTTATGGAAAAATCATCGAAGGCTTCAATTGCATCCCACACTTTATTTTTATAGTGTCTCAAGTGATCATTTTTACTTGAAACTAATTTTTTACTTGCTTCACAATCAACTCTACATCTCCCAAGGATTTCAAATTTTTGATCCCTTTTTCTTTTGTAACTTGGAGGCCAAGGATTAACGCCTCATATTCTGCAGTATTATTAGTATTTGAAAATTGGAGTTTGTAAGAAAAAGGAAATATTTTACCATTCGGAGATATAAGCACCACTCTGCGTTGAAACCTATTGAGCAACAACTTCCATCAAACTCAAGAGTCCAGATCTCATTGGGATCCTAACAAGTGACCTCAGACACATAAAAATTTGTAGTCATCATATAATTACCCATACTGGAGTTTTGAAACATGACTTGTGTGTGAGGATCTTCGGTTTTTGTTATCGTGAACTTTTCTTGAGTCTTCGGTATTAGCTTCTTCATTTCTCCCTTGATATGGATCATAACATGAGACCAATCCATTTGAATCTCACCACTCAAATCTCTCAGTAAAATTTCCCGCTAACAACATACCATATGAAGTGATAATGTTAAGAACTAGAATGGGTACTTTAACTCACTTTTGAGGAAATTGAGCTAAAGCCATTTGAGCGTCTTTAATCTACCCAATCAGAGGAACTTGTTTTGTCTCCATGGAGTAACAATATCTAAGTGTTTTTGTACAAGTCAAACCAAGAGCATGTGCTACTTTTATAGGCATCACATTATCTGAAGCTCCATAATCTATAATTCAATTACTTAATTTACATCTGTTGATCAGAAAGGACACAAATAAAGGTTCAACATTTTTATTTAAAGGTGTAGTGGCTGCCAAAATATTTTGAGTCTTCTTGTCTTTGGGAGTTTTTAGAATTCATTTTGAGGAATGAACAATAGAGTTGCCTTTGATAAATTGGACCAATTTATCGAGTTGATCCTTATTGGACTTCAAGTACTCAGCTTGTGACATGGGAATTTTTGTTTTATTGATATGATCAATAATATCAAATTTGGGGAAAATGATCATACTTGATGTCTTAGATACATTTTCTTTCGAACTTGGTGATGGCTCACTTTTGACCTTTTTTCAGGCTTAGTTGATACTGATGTGGAAGAAGATAATTTCTTTGTCGTTGATTTATCAATTAATTGACTTGGCAAAGGTTTTCCTTTCTTTGAGATAGATTAGACCTTTGAAAATTCAGTCGTCTTAGACTTTTTAAGAATATTAGTTGTTTTAGATTCTTTAGAAGTTTCCTTAGTTTTAGATTCTTTAGGAACTTCCCTGGAGCTCTTCTTATCTTCCACATTGGTGGTACTCTGCTCCTTTTTTTGAGAGTGTGTGAAGACCTCGAAGTATTGACTATTCATATCTTCTACAATTTCTTTGTATTTGGATTCTTCTTCTTAACAGTACTCGAAGAAATGATTATTACTTTCTCTTTTAAGCTTTACGACTTTAGGTTCAGATGTCCCAAAGTCTGTCTCTTCTTCAACAACCTCGACGATCTCAACTTCATTGTCACTTTCCTCAACAACATCACACTTTGAATTAGTTGTGGGAGTTGCTTAAATAGCAAGCCTCGTCAGAGCACTGTAATCACCGGCTTTGTTGGGAACGTAGCCTTTTCTTGGGATGTCTTTATAAGTAGTAGGTTTACTACTTTGAGAAACTTTCTTTTTCAAAGCTAGCATATCATTAGCCAACTTAGTGAGTATGGTATTAAAATCATTGAGTTTTCTTGACTCTTTCCCTTGAGGGAAGTTTTCTTGAATTTTCCCACCATGATTAGGTCATCTTAAATTTATATTGCCATGGATTGAGAAAGTTCTAAAGTAGCTACTCTAGCCCTTCTCAGCTGATAGCACACTTCTGGTTGTTGTGCATTAATAAAGAAACATTTTTTTTCGTCAGGGTTCAAGCAAATTCCAGAAGGAACTTTGTTCACCATTTTGTTGAACTTAGCCATGAAATTCCTCATGGGTTCTATTGGCTCTTTCTTCGCCTAAGATAGTTGGACTAGAAGGGCATGTTCATCTTCTATCATTTTGAACCTGTCTTCAAACTTACTTTTCATATCATTCTAGTTTGTAATGCATCCATTCAAGAGATGATGAAACCAATCCGCAGAAATTGCCTTGCAATGTTTCAATGAAGAGGCAAACAACAACATCTTCATATTCCGCCAAAAATTGCACGTGCAGTAAAGAAAGTGAAAATGTGGTCATCATGTGAAGTCTTCCCATCTCTATTAAACTTGGGAATAATCTTCATCGATCCTCGTGGAATGTCATGTCAAGTTGGTAAGGCCAATGGGCCTATGACATTTCCCAAGGTACATTAGCAGCCATCCTAGGAAAGGTTGTATGCAAGGGTAAAACAACGTGAGAAAGAACAAGTGCTTGAATTGTAGTGATTCCTCCCTTACTTGTTTTTTTAGGACTTGATGCAAGGCTTACGGATTTACGAGAATAATGTTCCTCCTTGGAGGAGATAACTTGAAACCAAACTTTCCTTGAAAATCAAAAATTGGATCAAATTGACCTTTTGCTTTTTCTCCTCACGTAAACCTCTTTCCTACCAGTTTGAAATCTTTACTATGAAAGGATCATTGACACGTTCCGATCAGATCTAGCCTTTTCTCTTTGCTCTCTTTCTTGATCTCTTTGCACCTGAATGACTCTAGCAACTCTCACAGCTTGATTTTATTCATTATCCAATACTGATGTGGCAAGATGAAAATGATAGTCGTTTGTGCACTTTTCCCAAATAGCTTGCCTCAAATCTGATGATATGTCTTCTTGAGTATCTGTAAAAAGAAGATTTTGTTGCAAGATAGGTGAGTTTCCTATAATACACATATAGGTTATTACCTTGGGGAAAAAAATTATGCATGGGTAAATTTTATTGTCCCCATTGCACCTTTACAAAGGGACATGAGGTGCACAAAAATGTGCCTTGCACTTTTGAGAGGTAAAACATAAGAATTTGACCCGTCGGGAGAGCGAACTTGAAATTGAGATTGTTAGAGCTCAAAAGGTCTTTTTGGATGAAATTTTATATGATTTTGACTCCAAACATCCTTACAATATCAATGGGATGGGTCTCATATTTTAATTCTACCCGATACTTCTTGAAATGGCCTATTTTTTATCAATATTGTCAATTGTCCCTACAAAGAATGAGATCCACTAAAAAGTGCCAAGAGTTTTTTAAAACATAATGATTCCACCTTGTAGAGGATTCCCTTAGCTTTCTAATGAGTATTTTTTTGCCTCCTGACTCGCAAAGCTTCTAGAATCGTCCATCAAAGATCAGGTACCTGTTTTGAAGTGCGTAAGAGACAACTTACTATTTTTAGTAAGTGTCATAATCAATCTCTCTGAACTCCAATTGATGTTGCCAACTTGAATGTTTATCCCCTTATATGCTTCTTTTATGAAATTTACCTTCACCTCAACCACTTCTTGGAATGACTTACTATTTTTAGTAGGTCCCCATATAGGGAACTTACTATTTTTAGTAAGTGGGTGTTTTCACCATTTTTGCACTTGCTCGACAATTTTTATTTTCTAATTATCTTTGGTGCACACCGTCTTTGTAACTACTTCTAGAGATGGCTTACCAAAAATAGCCAGTACTCATGTAGGAAGGCTTACTATTTTTGGAAAGTGGGTATTCAGGCATCTATTTATGACAAAATGGATTTTCTTGATATGGGTTTTTACTTTATAGTGCTCCCCTGAATTTCACGTTAACCCAAGCTCTGAAATGGAGATTTTAAAATTGAAAATTTTCACCATAGGAAATTGGGGTTTCTTCACTAATAAAATATGGGGCATGTTTTCAAAATCTTTGATTTGGATTATAATGACCTCTGAAAATTTGGATGATCACAAAAAATCCCATGTCAATTTGTGCACTCGTTCTTCAAGTTACGAAGATTTTTCACTTTGGGGCCAACAGAGTCATTTTGGCGAAGAACAAGCCTAGAGCCTTCAAAAATCCATGTTTTTTTTGTTTTATCCTCATCTAATCATGGAAAAATGGTAACAATGGGTCTAATCTTCTGATTCTTCTTAAAACTCTTCCAAAAATGACATCCTTCCTTGGAATCACCGAGTGTGCTGCTCAAAATTAACTCACCTAGGAATCACATAGGGTTTTCTGAAAAATATTAATGTTCCATCATGTATAGGATCTTCTCATCTTTCTGATGAGTTTTTTTTTCCTTCTAACTCCTTACAGAGCTCCCGCAATCGTCTCGACGAAGATCAGGTACCTATTTTGACTACCTTCTCCTCACAAGGGCTGAGACTAGGTCATATGAAAAACCACGTGGAAATAAGGGGGAGGGCACATTTTTGTGTCCCCTATGTTCCTTTTTCAAAGGGATGAAAGGGACATCATTTTCCACTTTGCACCAGGTTGCGACACTTGGCGATCATCCATGCAGTGAGAGGAAAGGCTCGACTAGCTCCTGGGGGCTGAAATGGCAATCCATGAGGCCATGTTGGTGTCTTGGGGGCCAAAAGGGATAGGCACTTTTTTTCCCTTATTTACCTTTTCTAAAGGGATGAAAGGGACATCAAATCCTGCTAAGTTCCAGTGTTGACATGTGTCCTTCTAAAAATGGCTAAGTATGAAAACTCTTACCTTGGGACCAACTTGCGGAGGTGATATCTCGACTCTGATGAATTTCAGGGTGAAATTTTATATTATTACACCTTAAAACACATCAATTAATCCAATGGTGATGGTTTAGAGCTTCAATTATTACTTCATCACCTCAAAATACCCCTTTTTCTCAGGACCGCCAGTTGCGCACTAGAAGAATGAGTTGCCTAGGGAAGTGCATGATGTTTCACGATGTATCATTTTTTCCACCATTTAGGGCATGGAAAATACCTTCCATATGTACTTTTTTGGGCTCTAAAATCATAATATGTCTCCTAAAATATTTCTTTGAAGCTCAAGTCCTTGTTCACGGTGCGTGCTCGTTTAGGCCCGAAAACCCACTTTCACTGAATTGTTTCCAACACCTCTCGAATCTTCCCTGAATCTTTCAAAATAATCTCCTTGATGTTCCTAGCACTTGAATACTCCTCCAAAATTATTCTTACTCCTCTGATCCACTCGGGGTGGTGCACTAGTCTTAGGAAGGCTAATGATAGCCCTTCCCAAAACTACTTGAATGCTTGAATGCTTCAAGAAGTTCCTAAATCACCTAGGGGGATTGATTTTACTTTCCTAAATCACCTAGGGGGACACTTGACATTCATATAGAGATCATTAGGCTGACAGGATAGGACTGGTGATTGGGATAGACTAACCTAGGGGTGTCTTGGGGAGGTATGACTTTGAAAAATTTTGACACTATGGTCCATTGTCATGCTCAAAAATTGGAAATTTTCATGTTGCACATTTTCATGAAAACAGCTGGCTCTATCTTGGGGACATGTTATGGACTAAGTGTAGTAAAGACATGGCATGAGAACTCCTAGAATCTCAATTTACAATACGTTGACTAGTGCCTTATCCATTGGGCTTTACATGAGTCATTTACAACTTGCAAGAGATATCTTGAAAGGAAGAACACACACACACAAACACACATGAACAAATGGAAGGGAAACACACAAGAAGGGAAAAAAACACACAACAAGAAAGGGAAATTATATATAGGGGAGGGGTATTTACAGAGGTGGGAAAACAATATATACATACCCGATGATGGGTTGAGAAAAGTACATGCCATCGTGAAATAGTGGATTGAAGTCTGACCTTTGAAGCACAAAAATTGTTATTTGATCAAACCATGCTTTTTGTGATGGCCTTGCATGGCTTGAGAAGAAGAATATTGATCATGATTCCATCCTCATACTCACACTGCACTGAGAATGTTCTTTCATCCATTGAAAATTTGGTCACCTTCTTGAAACTTTTGCATTTTGAAGATTCCTCTTGATGTCCCGCGACCATGAGACACCATTCCTTTGTACTTTCAAGATTGGAGATGTTGAACTTAGCATGGATACATTCTTCATCCTTGGATTACATATTAAAATCATATCCTATATTAGCAAGGTACTCAGAAGGAGTGAGGACAAACTGATTTCCTTCCTATTCAAGAACTTCTCTTGACATCTCGCTTTGCTGCCCAAAGTGATTACTTCCTAAAATAGATGTTGTATCATTGAGATAGAGGCCCCATATATATTTGTGAAATGTTGCAACATGGGAACATGTTCAAGGAATATTGGAGCTTGAATAATGGTGAGCATATTTTGATTTTGAATTTTTGACAAGATTCACATGCACCTTCACCTTGTTGTTTGGAGCAATTATCATCATCATCCATCTTCCCGAAGTTCATCTTGGTATCATTTTCCAAATTACAACCCTCAACTTCTTCATGGAGGCATTTTTACCTTCGAGTTCATTTTTCCATATGAGATCTTGTTCTGTATTAGCAAAGCATTCTGAAGTAGTGGAAACAAGTTGACCTTGAACATACTCCCAAGATTCTTGCAATTTTTTACTTTGTTTAAAATAGTTCTCTTCAATGAAAATCAAGTTAGCATTTTCCTCATTTTTTTCCTTCACAACGGAGGTTTTGACCTCAACATTGAGGAATTCTAAATGATATTCAATAACCTTCCTTATTTTGCACTCATGAACCTCTTCACACAATGTGGAAGAAAAAGACATATCTTCACATTCCCTCTCATCAACCAAGGCATCTGGGAGGTCGTCAAACTTGTCCATTTGTTCTGTCTCGACATCAAACATTGGTGAATCAAAATGAGAAGAAAAATTGATTCATACATGTCTTACATCTCCATAGCCTGGGTCAAGAATTCAAGACTGAGTTGAGGATCTTTATTTTCTTCTACAACCTTTCAAGATGTCTTACACAGATGACTCTTCCAAGTTCACCATAGGCTCATCTTCATTTTTATTGAAAGAGTCTCTATATTGTGCTTCCAAGAGATGGTTGAAAATCTGATCCATATGTGTCCATGATTCATTTGAAATATCCTCGTTCACCTCTTCCATGCTTTTTGTTTCCCAAGATTCACTTCCTTGCAAGCACGGACACACTTGATTCACAACACCTTCTGATAAGGAGAAGAGGTCCATGTTTTGTGGGAATGGCACTCCTTCGAGCTCAAAATCCATATCATCTTCTTGATGGGACCATGTTGAAGCAGCAATGTGGGAAGAAATTTCAACATTATCCTGATCATCCATTATTGAATCCTCATGCTCATATGGAAAATGAAATATTTCATATTTACCATGATGATCAACACAATGCTCTTCGGTGGGAATAATGGAGTTGATTCCTTGAGGAGGTTATGTTCAAGTTGTTTGTTCTCCTCGGCTTCAAAAATGAGATTGGCCTCTCTCATTTGGTCATCCATGATCGAATCAGGAAGGGAATTTGATTATTTGACTATCTCCATTTCTTCATGCAACATTTCTACATCACTTGAAGAATCAAAATGGGAGGGAAAATCATCCATGACCATATTGAATTCATCATTTTTGGTCCATGATTTCGGTGGCTTTCTTGTACTTCTTCACATATCTCCATTCCATTATTAATTGGAAGATAAAAATTTGAAAGGAGATTATTCATACTTACTTTGAACTGGTCATCTTGTATTTCCTCATTGTTGATGGACTCTTCGAAAAGCACTGAATTATCCATCATACAACAAGAGTCTCCCTTTGAATCCATTTCTCCTCCAATGGGTTCTGCCTGAAGCCAAAAATAATTGATGAATGGTGGTTCCACCTCGAAGTCTCTTTCATCATCATCTTTTGTTATGTCTCTTTAGTACTCGTCAAAAGGTTCAAGGATAAGATCTTCTTCAGAACATCCAAGAATCTCTTGAGGACGAACACCTCATAGCACAGACAATCATCAAGATCCTCTTGAGCTTCTTCATTGTGGACAACATGAAGTGATTCGAGGTATTTGTACCTTCTTTGTAAAGCTAGAGCACACCTCCAAATTTCTTGATAAGCTTTGTGATCATAATTTCCTTATATTATGCTTTGAAGCCTTTCCACATATTCTCTTTTCAAGATGTTCATTTCTTCATTGTTGTATGCAAGGAATTCATCTATAGAGTGGTAGAAAAATATAATGTTCTCAATTTTGTAATGAGCTACGTGAGGTTACAAAATTCTTATTCAGTGGATTCTCGCACCATCTTGTCCTTCACAATCTTCTATAAGACGGGTTTGATTCACATCGGAAGGATCCAAGATAATATCTTCTTCAAAATGTTTAAAAACCTTTCGAGGATGAACACCATGTGGCATGAATGATCCTTGAGGCCTTCCTCCATATGAAAACATAATTAGGCTCTCCTATGCTTTGATATGCAGATATGTAATATTGATTCTTGCTCTTCTAGTTCAGTATGTGGTAGATAGATAGGTGATTGCTAGATAGTAAATGCTCACATTAGACCTTGTATACATATGAGTTCATTCTCTTGATTTTCAAATCTTGTGGTAGTAAAAGTTTGACCCAAAAATATCCAAGCTCATAAAAAGGAGTGAAAAAGAGACCCATAAATCAAATTCAAGAGCATACCCAAAGGGTCCTAAAAGTATGGAAGGTTCAGACTAGGGGTACGGTCCTAGACCCATTGTACAATTTTGGACGACAACATGATGTGAAGAAAGTCAGAAAATAAAAAGTACAGAGGCCTTTGTGATGCGACATAAAATCATAAAATTAGAGAAAAATAACCATCAAAAGTAATCAAATCAAGCAATGAAAACCAGAGGAGAGTAGATTATACCACTAAGATCTATTTTCAATGTCTTAAACTCATGTACACACAATTCTACCAAAATAATTATGTAAATAATGATTTTGTGAAAATTTTAGTATCTACAACAAGTAAGATGATCATCCAATACAATATGTCAAAATCTCATGCTAAAAGGAAACATAGTGTGTAATAACACCATGAAACCATAGTCCACACCATCGAGATAGAATAAAAAATATGAGACAACATATACATACTTTACATCGATATAAAGCTCATATTAGAATCACTCTCTACTCTATAATACAAAGTATCCACCAAGAATGTCTCAATGGAAAACACAACTACTAAAAATAGTGTCTAGGGAATACCGATCAAAAGTGACATGACAGTAAACACATCACAATGTAGATTTTCTCAACCTCAACCCATACAACCATTTAATGTAAAATGGTTGAAATAACTAAATAAGATCCACTCGAAGATCTTGATATGATCTACAAGATCAAATACCTAGAAATTTGTGTTTCTTACTCCTTAAAAGGATGTAACACTCATATAATCCCCTCGAAATATCAACCGAATTGTATATCAAAAGTAGGAAATTAAAAAAATTGTCCTCATAAAAATTTCAACCAAAATCCATCATTGTATTCCACCCAAGTGTTCATCAAAGTGTTGGACCAAATGGCTCTTTTATAACCTCGCAACTAATAATTAAATGACTCGAATAAACTCACTTTTGCAAATGGAAAATCGACCTTAACAAATCATTATGGAACACTCCAAAAATTCTCCCTTTCCTCCTCCATTTATGAATATTAATGTGAACCCAATCCCACAACCTTAAATTCATACCAAATTACTTCAAGCAATACAAAATGAGCATCTATATCCTTACATATTTTCTATGGACATTGGAGGAATATCTCCTACCATTTTTTATGACGGGTCTAATGATCCCACTTGATGAGGCCCTCTAATTACCATTTTAATTTTCTCATTTGTTGTGTATTTTGTATACCCTCGTACTTGTTATCCATGTTATCTTGTCATACATTTCCACTTGAACTTAAACTTATGGCACTTATATATTAATTAGTATAACTATTACTAAGTTAATTTATTTCTTGGATTTTGAATGTGTATGTTAATATCTCGATGCAATGAAATGATTTATAGTGTTTTGTCTGGATGTCATACTTTTTTGCAAGAAGTTGTTATATGTTGCCACTAACATGCAGCCAAATAAACTATGTCACAATGCAAGGGGACTCATCCGCGCAAAGAATCGGCATGCGCAAAGAACCGGACTCGTCCAAAAAGGCATCTACAGCCAAAGCAAAACACACGCACATACAAAGCCATGATTGTGGAAAATTTGATCAACAAATATGCTTCACCTAAGTTTACACCTGTCAATAAAGAAGAAATTATGATAAAAAAGAGTGGATCCAATGCCTAACTATGCTCTGCAACTCCAATTGTGGAATTAATTGATTTAATTGATAACCGGTTGTTTAAATGAACAATTAGTTATGTGGTTGTATTAGAACACCTTTCTTCACTTATAAAATACATGCATATGAATCTATAGATTCCTTGGCAGTGATCTGGTACTTAGTCAAAATGTAATGGTTAGTTTAAAAGATTCTCTTCACGTCTCTGTTGATTATAAAGAGAGTGGCGAGACTGTAGTAAATATCGATCCATAGTCAAGGAATTTGTTGTAAGTTTAATTATGAATCTTCATGCTAATGAATAAAATATGATTTCTATCATTTTTTTGTAGACACAAGCCTTAGGAAAGGTTAGCACCCAAGGCAGGGCCCACTTGTGGTTACTAACCCCTTTTCTTTTTGTTTGTTGTTTTATTTTCTTGCATGTATAGATTAGAGCATTTTTTTTCATTGTTGTGGCATCAATCTTTTATTTTATGCCTTGTAAGCGCATGTAATCGTGTATACTGACACTAGAAAAGTTCAAAGTTTATGTCCCTAGGTCTAATGAATAAATGACTATGGATTAGTGGACAACATACTAATTGTTGCGAATTAATTTACACCACCATTTTTGGCATTGTTTCTAAGGGCACTGCCAAGTTATAAGGTTTTTGTGAGGAATTTTCATTCCTTAGAAGCAGTCTAGGTTTTAGGAATTTACCTCAAATTAAACCCCCAACTAATTACCGTTGAATGAGTTTAGTAGTTGATGCATGCACCATCTAAGGGATGCCCATGGTATATTTTTACCTAATCCACAAGTAGCACAAATCTCTTCATTTACCTCTAAAG
This sequence comes from Taxus wallichiana var. yunnanensis, assembly GCA_018340775.1. Classification (NCBI taxonomy): domain Eukaryota; kingdom Viridiplantae; phylum Streptophyta; class Pinopsida; order Cupressales; family Taxaceae; genus Taxus; species Taxus wallichiana. The sequence continues at coordinate 341,025,519 of CM031243.1, read as the reverse complement.
ATTCTAAAGAATAAACCTCTGTACTTGGTTTCCTTTTTGAAGAAAATCCTCCAAGTGATAGTTTTGTAGTTGCTCTTGAGTAGCTAAGAATGGGAGAAGAAGTAGATTAGAATACTCAAAATGAGGAAACCACCTTCAAGTTCTCCATAATTGAAAACAATGCAGTTGTTGGAATGAATAATATCTCTCCATCAACCTTGCCAAATTTCCATGGAGCTATGTCAGAAGATCTAGACACCTTTCTCTTTGAGTTTGACGTTTTGTGCAAAAGCTATGATTACACCACTAATGCACATAAATTGAAATCATTTCCTACAACACTCAAAGATGTAATTTTAAGGTGGTTCATGAGATTTGGGAGGAATTTTATTACTACATGGGCATAAATGAAGGAGAAATTCCTCAATAAATATCAAGACTATTGTAAACCAAGCAAAGAAAGGAGATGTTGAAATCTACGAATGAAACAAACAGAGGATGAACCATTAGAGGATTATTTGGAATGGTTCCTATTCTAGTGTTCATAAGTCAAAACATACCATTGACATACCACCTGACTCCCTCAAATTACTCTTTTTAAAGGGACTCGGTGATGAAGACATGGATGCTCGGATTTGATAAGAGTAGGAGATATTTTAAAGGCTAGTTTTGAAGAGATCTATGATGCCTATAAAAACTATTCAAGAGCTACTATGAAGAGAGTAAGGAATGTAAGATCAAGAGGTGGATTATCTACCAAAACAATGGGGGACATCTCTAAGTCTGATATTGATAGCATGTTCAAAAACAGGAATTAAGAGATTGTTAATGACATGACTAATCAATTGCATGCCTACATGCCAAAAAGAAGAAAAAAGATGTAGAAATAGCACTCACAAAGTATTGACATTCATGTAAAAGGAGAAAAATAGACTATAGACACATAGAATTGGCCAAAGATTGCTCAAGAAAGAGAGGCTTCACCTGATTTCAAAATGTTGGAGACAAAAGATGGGCAAGTTTTCTATGTTTCTCAAAGGAAACCATGGCCACCTAGGCAAGGAGGTATGACACAAGACCCTATGCATTCATTTCAAAATTGGTCTAATAATTCATATATACAACCCATACCTTAGGCTAACCCTCAAGGATGGGCCCCATATCCTAACCAATACCAACAACAATGACAACCTCCATACCAAGGCCAACCACAACAACAATGGCAACAACCTCCCCAATCATGACAACATCCATGGAGGGGACAACAGTGGAATAACCCACCTCCTAATTACTAACAAACTTATCAATAACCTCCTTATCAACGCAGTAATAAGCTCGATGCATAATCCCCAATCAAGATCCCAACCAAAAGTTATACAACTACCGCTCAACCAATGCCTAATCCTAACAATAAAGCTTCTCAGCCAACCTATTCCACTGAACCAACTCAATACCCTACCTATTATGTTGATATCAACAATATCCATCTTCACTCGGAAGAGCACTTCCTTCACCAACTAGACCTACCATTATTGAAATTACAGAAGAACCACAGTTGTTGCATGATGACCCGCAACAAGGACAAAAGAGGCTACAGGATGATCCACAACAACCATGCATAACTCTAGTAAGCATAAAACATAGGATAATGAGCCACCATTTCCTAAAAGGTTACAAGAAAAGAATACTAACCTCATATCAGAATTTGATTCTGACTTTGTCAATCAACTTAAAGACATTTGTGTCAAAATACCATTGATACAAGATATTAAAGATGTGCCCATCTACAATAAGCTAGTTAAGGACCTATGCATTAAAAATCTAGGCAGGAAGAGGAAAGACCCATCTACTGTACAATTCATTGGGCAATTAGCTGATATTATGCTTGGGAACTCAATTTTTCCCAAGTATATTGATCCAAGCAGCCCTCTAGTAAATGTCATAATCAATGGTACAGTGATAAAAAACACTCGATTGACTTAGGGGCAAAAATAAATGTAATGACAAAAAAAATCATGGATGATTTGAAATTGGAAGGATTAAGACTAACAACCATAGTCTTGCAGCTTGTAGACAGATCCACAATAAATCCTAAAGGAGTTTTGGAGGATGTGGTAGTAGTGGTAGACTCTTGGGAGTACCTGCTGACTTCATTGTTCTCTAGCCAAAAGAAAACTTAGGGGATATCCTATCATCCTAGGAAGATTGTGGTTAGAATAGTTGATACATTCATTGGATGCAGATCGACAATATGATCATTTCCAATGGAAGTGGCACCAAAAATCTTATGCTCTACCCCTCGCACAGCCATTCAATGAAGAAGATCAAACTGTTTGGGTGGAAGAACCGGAGGAGGAAGATCATAGCTTAGTTTTAACATCTCATGATCTTTGGAGAAGTCATGCATAATAGAAGGACAGGAGGAGGATGTTGTTATTTCAAATATTCTATAGAATAATTATGGTAAGAATGAAGAAGAAGATGGCAAATTGTAATGCATAAGCTGCCCTAAATCAAATCTTGCCACAACAGAGTACTAAGAATGTTCCAGGTAAGAAATGCATCCTACACCAACTTCTTCCACATGATTTTATCTTTAATTATGTAAGTAGAAGCATATGCTCCATGACTGATATTTCCAAGCAAGTGGATATTACACTGGGAAGCCACTCAATGTGAACAAAACATTAAGCATGTAGCAGGAGCTGCTTATTAGTTGCACTTCTCAAAAGTACAGGACAACATTTGCATGGGATAATGGAGACATGCATAGAATCCATCCTAAACTCTTGTACTCATAATATTTACATCAAGGATGGTTGTAAGCCAATAAGATAGCCACAACGAATAATGAACCCAACAATGAGGGATATAGTGAAGGAAGAACTGAAGAAATTATGGGACGTTGGTTTCATATATCCAATTTTAGATAGTCAATGGGTGTCACCACTTGTTATTGTACCTAAAAGGAATGGAAAATGGAGAATCTGTGTAGACTATAGAGAGCTGAATGCAACAATAAAGAAGGATCATTTCCTACTTCCTTTTATTGATCAAGTACTTGACATACTTGTTGGCAAGAAGTATTTCTCTTTCTGGATGGTTATAGTGGCTACAACCAAATTCAGATTGCACCAAAGGATTAGGACAAGACCACATTCACATGCCCATGGGGAAATTTTACATACTTTGTTCTTCCCTTTGGTCTATGTAATGCACCTGCCACATTTCAGAGGGTAGTACTTAGCATCTTCTCAAATTTAACCAATGATTGTGATGTAGCCTAGAATTCACCGATAAAAGCCCGGGCCGCACTAGCACATCACTCACTTAGACCGAGCTCTCACCAAAAGCACATAAAGGTACCATGCCCCTCTTTAAGGTTGTTTTTGTAGGATGTTAGCATGTTTGAAGACTTAAGCATTCGAGATCTATGACCAATATATCATTCTACGGTACATATTCAAATCTAGATCTATTCCATTGCATTAAACATGATAAATACATAGAAGCTTATTACAATAGATAATACCATAGTCTATGTGCATGCATCAGATTTGGTAGCATAACCTCACAATAACTCAGTTCTCACATGCCACACTATGCTACACATGTGCAGTTCACTACATATTTATAAGGGTGGGGACTTTCCCTTCACCACTTATCTAATCCCAAAATAGGTCACATGCTATTATTAGCCACGTGTTATTACAATAATAGCCACACATGCAAGTGCGCTAACAATAGACTTCTTCTAGTTAATATTAGTAGTAAATCTATTCTCAGGCATGTATCCATGTAAAGTGCTTCATAGTTGATCCTCCAAAAATAGCCAATGTGTGTCACAAGTCTTTAACCGGTTTGTGTGTTCACACATCTTCAATAGATCCTCATCGTGAAAATGGCTAAGTCCCAATCTCTCTCTCCTCGCGCATGATTCCTTTTCGATCCTCCCACGCTTTTGAATGCACTCTGCTCTTCCACGTGAACCTTTTATGTTCTTTTACTAAGTGCCATATTTTTTTGACTAATCAACATTACCCCACACTAATTGCATTTCCACCCCAAAATGGTTGTCTCCAAAATGAATCAAAGAATATGAATAGAAGAATAGAAAGAATTTTGATGAATAAAAGAATGTCTTTACCTTGTAGTATCTTCTGCTTCAACTTGAAGAATCAATTCTAGATATTCTTCTTTTATTTCCACCTCTAAAGTCTACCAATCATTGAGCACGGCCTCTTCCTTTTCTGGGATATCCACTACAATTGACTCTAACTCATCTTTTGCAATCTCTCCTTTCTCATTCTACAAGACCAACACAATGTTGGACATGGCAGTCATTCTTCCTTCTAATAAGTCCATATTTTGCACGATGAGTTTCCCAAGCTCATCTAGCCTTTCCTTGTGTGGTTCTTGAGCTTTGTAAGGGCCTCGTGCTTTTTTCTTGACAAGTGCTAATCATTTTGTGTGGCCCAAGGTCTCATCTTTCATGGCCTTTAGGACTTCATTGTCTTCTAAAATGGTCTTGGTTCTTATAATGGCTTCTAGGGTTGTACAAATATTCAGCACTTGATCTACTTTCTTCAGTTCCTCCTACAAGCTCTGAAACCCCCTCATATGATGCAATCTTTCTCATCACTGAAGCCTTTTCTCTCTCTGCTTCTGTGTTGGATCCTTTGGTTTTGGCATGCGCAGAGGTTCATCTTCAAGCACTAAGTCCACCAAGGTACTTACATAATGCATTGCTAAAGGAAACATTTTGGGTACCTTTGGCTCTAAGTGTGGCTTTGCTTTCATGATATTGTCCCCAACTTCCTCTGCCATGCTGATGAAAACAACATTCTTCTTCTATGCCAAGTCTTTTTTTTCTTTAGGCATGTTATTTCTACATCCTTAGTTTTGATCTCTTCTCTTAGCACCCTAATTGTTGCAGCCTTATCCATATTTCATCATGCCACCTCTATTGAGACTTTCACCAAAGCATTGCTCACTTGTTCATCTGACATAACAATAGGCTTTATTGTTATGTGTCTAGCCTGAGGTGTCTTCTTCAACCTCCTTGATACACATGACTCTTCACATACATCAAAGTTTTGGTTCATCCATGTGTGTGTGCATCGACCATGATAGTTTCTTCCTTGTGCACATGGTTTCCATATCTTCATCCATCAGCTCCCAGCCATATAACTCCTTTTGTGTCATTGTGCTTTGAAAATGGGCGTGGACAATTTTACCTGTGTCCTCGGCATAGCCCATGACTAGTGGAACATATTCTCCACTTGTTCTCTTTGATCTTGGCCCCTTAGGAACTTGGGCTTCAAGATTTGGAGCTTGTTCTTTGTACCTGAGTAGTCTCGGTCATTGTCTCATCTACCTCCTTTTCTCCCTCTTCTCCATCCTTCATTTCTTCATCCTTTGGTTCTTCCACATTCTCTGGAGGTGTAGGGGAATTGGGTGTGCTTTCCTCAGACTCTTCCACCTCCTCATTCAACTTCAACTTCCTTCTTCTCTTCTCATTGTCTCCTTCTGGAGAGAGTCGAGGTGATCTATGCACACTTGATTGTGGAGTAGCACCTTGGGTCCTTGTTCTCTGAATACTCTTTTGAAGTGGTGCTCTCCTTGTACCACATCTAGGTCCTCATCATCTCCTTCTTGTGGTGGGGTGGAGTAGTCACACACTCAACTTCTTCCCTATTTGGAGGTTTCCTCCTACCTCTATGCTCCAAACCACCACTATCTTCATGCTCCTCTTCTTCATCATCTACTTGTATTGTCTCTTGTGGGCTTAGGTGTTGGAACATTTTCCATTGTATGCTTACCTTTTGGCGGCCCTAGGAGTGAAACTCATTCTCCACATACTTAGTGTTCTCCATCTTGGGCTTGAGTTGAAGGTACACAAGCATTTCTCTAGTGTCCCCAACTTCCAAGCTTACAGCTTCATGCTTATAATATCTAAGATAAGCCTCTCAATGTAGGCATTCCACCTGGATATACATATTTCTTTCTCAGAGTGTGGTAGTCACAATCTACCTTGTCTGCATTGAAGGTTAGGTGGCATGCATCTAAAAACTAGTGAACTGATGCCTAGAAATATCTTGTTGTGAAGGCATATGGTAATTTTCACCATGGGCTCCAAGCCCCATCCTTCATCACAAATCACATGATGCAAAAATGTTGGTAGACTACAAACTATACTACCTTACCCACCACCGAAGGTAACTCCTTGGGTATGCGCCACTCTTCTTCAAAATGTTGTGGAGTCTATCATACCACTTCTCCACCCTCTGCTTGAATGGTCCACTCATTGATCCTTCACACAAGTATTTTTGAAATCTTTCCACTAGAGATTTGTGTTCCATGGGGTACTCCCAAATCTTCTCCTTTGGCCCATCGGGCACTCCAATCTCCATAAACACCAAAGATAATAAAATAGTGCCAAAAACTTATTATGTCACTTGTCCATGCTTCTTCAATGATTGTTTCTTTGCTATGTGATCCATGATATTGTAGATCACTCCTTGAGACATCTTCTTTGCAACTGTGCAGCCACATTGTGTTTACCTGCGACCACCTTTCTTGGTCATTCAAATTTGTTACAAGATGTGCAATTGCTTGCACTACTGGGTACTTCTTCAATTTATCGATGTCCATGCCACCATGGGACCTTTGGTATACCCCAACTCCTTCCTTGTCTCTAGGATTGTGGCCTTATCAGTTAAATCACTCTCTAGATCCACTCCTGAGGCCCTTAGTCCTGTCACTATTGAAATCAAGGCAGTTGTGATTCTAACCCTCCATCTGGTGAAGTAGAAGAAGTCCTCATGGACTCTTCTCATCAACCATCGATACAATGGTTCATACTTCCCAAAGTATGGCAGCTCATACAACTAGTAGACTCCAATCTACTTTAGTAACTTCTCACCAATCATCATACACTGGCATATCTTCTTTGTTGTGCGCTTGTTCATTTTTGTGCTCAATAATGCATCGAGCTCCTTCTTATTATCTGATGTATGATGGTTGTAATCACTGATTTTACATTGACGGATGTGGGAATCCCATTCTTGTCCCATGATCATGCCCTCTGGATATTGCATTTTATGAGAAATTACTCTCGGAGAAATTTCTTCTTCCACTTTGACCTTCTTCTTCCCTTTTACTCTTGTTGTGGGTGCTTTCTTTGGTGCCATCTAAAAAATCTCTCTTTTCTTCCCTCTGTAATCAAGCAAGTTGAAACCCTAGTTCAAATCTCCATGCCCTAGTGGAAATCATGTGCCCTAGCTCATTTGTAACATGTCATCTTTTTCACTCAAACCCTTCACCTATGGGAACACAAGCTTCTCTATGCAAAACCTTTCTCTCACATCTAGTTTCACACTCTTCACACCTCAACATGATTTCTCGGCTCATTTGCACTTAGCTCTTTTCAAATTCTCTTAATTGCAATGGTAAAAATGAACTCACATCCCATCCTTATATATATTTTCAAAAATTTAGTGCATTTATTTCTCCTCCACCTACCAAAATCCTCTCATTAATCGACCATTTTTGTTCCTTCCACATGGTACATCTTCGTGCCCAAGCTATAACCTTCTAGCATGCCCTTCCTACCTTCTAGCCATGAGACTTCTCTTTAGCACACCTCCATGTGCCCGAGTACCTCACCACTTTGCACCTTCCCTTGGTAGTTCCCATGGCCTCTACTTACCTCACGTTATACTTGTTTCTTCATTTATCTCCACCTATGGTCCTCATTTCCAGAAGCAATATTTTTTTTTTCAATTTTCCAACTTGAATAACACCCATAGTAGTTTTTCCTTTCATGTGTACTTATTTTCATCATATCTGTACCTAGATATCAATAACCACCCCACACTAAGGGTATGTGTAGTCCTCTATGCATAAAAATTCTCCAAATAGTAATTAGCTTACTGGCACGTAAACACACTTATTACACAAAAACACCAACTAAATTGACAAAGCATAGTGAAAAGAAGGAAACACATTAAGGAAATGTAGAATTGAAAACCTAATCTAAATGGAAACACTTTGCCTTATTACAAACACCAAGAAGACTTATTTATAGTAGGGCTTCAGCCTACTCCCATTGAAGTATCTAGGTAACCGTATTCCATCAAGCACCTCTAATTGACAAGCACATTTTTCAAGTATGTGAGTGATAACATACGGCCCCAACCAATGTACTTTGAGTTTTCTTAGATGGCACAAAAATTTAGAATCATAAAGGAGCACCATCTGTCCTATCTCAAGCTTTTTATCCCTGATGTGCCTGTCATGCCATGCTTTCTACCTGGCCTTTTCTTGTTTTTGACTCCAACGTGTTATTGCTCATCACTCATCCAACTTGATTAACTTTTCAATCCATTCTTCTAATGCTTTCTCATCAGCTAGACCTCCAGCATGCACATACACAAAAGATGGTAACATGAATTCCATAGGAAGAACTACTTTTGTGCCAAAAAACACTAACTGAAATGGTGTGGCTTTGTTCAACCTTTTATATGTTGTTTGATATGCCCAAAGTACTATAGATACTTTATCATCCCAATCCTTTCTTCCAACATCACATATTTTTGTCAATGTCTGGCTCAAAATTTTGTTGAAAGCCTCAGCAGTCCCATTTTCCTGAGGATGATATGGTGTAGTCTTATGGTGTGCAATCATGAATTCATCTAATAAAATTTTGATTGTCTCATTCAAAAAATGTGTGCCCCTATCATTGGTCAAACTTAAAGGACATCCATACCTTGTAATAATATTTTCCCATAGAAACCTAGGTTGTTGTAGCCATTGTGCAATCCTTTGTAGGTGTTTCTTCTTCCACCTTGTCAGATAATCTGTGCAAGTTATGATATAGCACGATCCAATCTTGCACGTGAGGTGGTGAAATAGGACCCACAAAATCTATAGCCCATTTCTCAAATGGTTTTGCACTAGTAATAGGTCTTAGAGGCATTTCATCTCATTGACCTAGTTTCCCAAGATGTTGACAATGATCACAAGCCTTACAATAATCCTTACAATCTTTATACAGGGTCTCCCACCATAATCCAGTGAGTAGAATCTTGTGTGCAGTGGCATCACCTACATAGTGGCCACCTGTAATACCACCATGAGCTTCCTCCATGATATATATGTGTTCATGTTCTAGTACACAATGACACAATACTTCATCCTGACCTAACTTGTATAGGTCACCACTAATTAACATATAGGGTGTCATGCATGTATAGAAGTTGTTTCTTTTCTAAGGATTTCATTCCTTCTAGTGTCATGCCTATGTTCATAGAAAGACAACAATGTCCTCTAATTCTGATGGTGCTCATTGTAACCTATATAACTATGCATCTGGCATGGTATCTTCAATTTCATGTGCTTCTTCTCTAACTATATATTCTAGATAAATGGTCTGGTCCATAGAATTACTTTTCCCTAGTTTTACCACAACTGTGAAATCAAATTCTTGAAATAAGAGTACCCATCTGCATATGCACCCCTTGTAAAATGGGTTTGTTTACCAAATACTTCAATGCCATGTGATCTGTATAAAAGAAAAATGGTGTAGCTAGCAGTACTTGTCTAAATTTATGTAGCGCATAGATCATTGATTGAAAAAGCTTCACTCTGTAGTTGTGTAGTTTGTTTTTCTGAGAGTCAACTTTCTACTAGCAAAATAGATAGGATGATCTATAATACCTTCTCTAGGCTGAGCCAATACTTGTGCCAATGGTCATGCCAGAGGTCCACATGTACATGAAATGGTTGGTCCCATGAAGGAAAATGTAGAATAGGTGCGGTAGTAAGTTTCTCCTTTAATGTCTCGAATGCACGTTGTTGTGGTTCTCCCCAGTAGAATGTACCTTTCCCTTTTAGTAACTCCTCCAATGGTGTGGAAAATTTGGCATATCCTTTAATAAACTTCTATAATATCTGTATGACCCAAAAATCCATGCACCTCACTCTGATTGGTAGGCTCTTTTAGGCCTATAATGACTGCAACCTTAGTTGGATCAACCAACAAACCTTCCTTGCAGATTATGTGTCCTAACAATATCCCAAATGGTGTAGAAAATATGCACTTCTTGATGTTCAAAGAGATACTCAACTATCTACATCTTTCAAACATTAAGCACAATTGTCACAATGATCCTTAACTAATCCATACACCATCGTCATCATCCAAATAAACCTATGTAAGAAGTTGTGAATAAACTCCTTGAACACTTGAACAACTATGCATGAAAATACAACAGGGCATTTTTCATACCAAAAGGCATCACAATATAGGTGAAGCTACCCCATTCAATAGTAAAAGTAGTCTTTTCTTGATCCTCCTGGGCAATCTAACTTTGATGATACCCAGAGAGAACCCATCTATAAATGAATAGATTTCACACCCTACAACACCTTCTAGTATTTCCTCGGTGAATGGCATAGGAAAGGGATCAGTCACACATGCAGCATTCAGACTCCTGTAGTCCACATAGATCCTAATCCATCCATCCTTCTTGATGTTGATCACCATCACCATTGGACTAACCCATTATGACTCGTCGAGGGGCTTGATAATCCCAGACTTCAACATTTTTCAATCTCTTCTTTGACCTTTTCACACAAGTTGGGGTTCATCCTGTAGGGTCTCTTTCTAACTGGGCATGTGCACCCTCTTTAAGCTTTATCTTCATCTCCCCTAATGATTCATGCATGCCTTTAAGTTCATGGTACCCTCGAGGGAATAAGTCTTGATAATCCCATAGTAACTCTATGATTTTTGCCACTTCAGAGTCTACCAATAGTCTCCAATTATGGCTCCTTAGGCTCAACATCTGATCCAATATTCACCTTTCTTTGTCTTCATAGGTTCATGATAGGCACACGTGGTCTTATCTGCACTTGTCTAACACCTCACACCTACTGTTGAATGGTTTATATCCAGATTTTCTACTTCTTCGTCATCCACTAAGTAGACCATTTTTCCTTTTTCTTTCTCAAGGAAAGTGCATTGAAGTAGTGTGGCATCGGCCTCTGTCTCTTCAAAAAAGACATGCTCTGAGTTTCCTTCATCCAATAACTCTGAAGGAGTTCTTCATCCTTGGCACTATCTCCCATAGTTAAGCACTTTATGACTTTTAATGCTTCTTCCACCGAGGCTTGGTAGAGAAGAAGTCAAACATCTTGGGCCATTCCTGTAATTAAATCCTACCAATTTCCAGTCTCTCTATGGAGTTTGCATATACATACCAAGCACATGCACATAACCTTGTAAAGTGGAATAAAACTTGTGCACCCAGAGCAGAAGGTGGTAAAGCTTCCTGCCCCTCTGTCTAGAGTCTCTCACACTTTTGAACGTGGTGTTGAATAGGTTGATTACCATGATAAGTACATATTTGAGTAGGTGCATTGCTCTATAGAACCTAGTGGCAAGAGCAATCCTAATTTCATTCCATCCTACAAGATTATCCTTGTGGACCACCCACCAGTGTGTTTGTTGTCCCACGTAGTGTATATGCTAGCATATTTCTTCTTTCCAGTGGGTCTATCCATTGTTCCTCCATGGCATGTAGGAACACCATAGGATCTCCTTCTCTAGTGTAACAAGGTACCGAGTTGTTACCTATTCTCTGATATAATGTGGTTTTTTGCCCTTAGGAAATATGCTCTTTACTTCACACCCTACCAACTCATAAGTGTTATGAGCCCAATTATCACAAGCAACACTTGTAGTATCATTAATAGATTGTGCATCCTCCCACTGAAGGATTCCTTCTTTACATGGCTCAAGCACCTCTGGATCCCGGATGGCGCATACATAAATCCTATTCAGGTCTTCTTCACTCAAGGGCTCCATAGGGGCACATTTTTCCATCTGTTAAAGGGATAATAACTCTTTCCTCCTTGTTTTCAAAACTGATATAACCCTTGTTGAACCAAAGATCAACATTATTTGCATAGCACCAAGGATGCCCCAATAGAGTTGGGAAGCTATCTGACTCTTCCAGCAATGCTAAAACCTCAAAATCTCCAGTGAACTTGGCTCCTTGTATGGTAATGGATGCATCTTTTAAAACTCGATGGGAGTGGCCTTAGTCGATTAGCCATGAACAATACATTAGAGGATGGCTATAATGGGGTCTCCCCATTTGTTCCCATGCATCTAAGGTAAGAACATTGACTTCTGTGCACTGTATCAATCAATATATTACTCAATAGCCACCCATCCACAACAACATTTAGAGTTATTTCCTTGTCATAATCTAGGCTATGAGGGGAAGATTTGCATGCAGGATCTATCATCCAGTCTCGAACTTACGCATGCATGGAGTATTTCCTTTTAACCAATTCCCCAATAGTGGAATGATATTCTCTAGCACAAAATTTTTTGCACACTTCTCTCAAGTCATCTATATCAGTTTGGACCATCTCTGATGCTTTCTTTTGCTCCATCTTCTATGATTTCTCCTTTAAATATTGTATTTCACCTTGAAGATTCTTGAGTACCTCCATGGTTTCTGATAAACCTCCTTCTGATGGGTAGGATCTAGGGTACCATGCATGTAGAACCTCCTCCTTAGTGATGGTAGGCCTTTGTTGTAATGCTTCTTTGGCACGTGCCACTTCGCATGGGGTCGTGATCTTTACTTGTAATGCCTCGGATTCTGGTTCCAACTTGGGCATCCATTGATTCTCCACAGTGCATTGTATCCTAACCATCCACACCTTTTTTTTCTATTTTTATGCTTTCTTGCTAAGATGCTCATATAAGTCTAGGCACTCCTCATAACTATGATTCTTTCCACAGAAAAGAACATGTAATATTCTAAGGACATTCACACTGTAGTGGTCAGGAGATCCACATGTATAACATGTTCCATGAGGGAACTCACTTCTTCCACCACCATGGCCTCATCCTCCAAATCCACCATGGTATCCTCGACCTCTGCCACATGACTTCCCTTCAAAATGCCCTTCATTCGATCATAGCATGCACCTGATTGTGATCCCGATCCTGATGCTCATTCTTTCCTTTAGAGTTATCTAAAACTCATGTTTGTCATACACCAATATCTATAGCATCATGGATCTGACCAATCAATCGTTGGAGTCTTTCATGTCATGAGTCATGGACCTACAAATTTTAGTAGCATGAAACGTTCTTCCTTATCACACATTGTAGTAATGGGTAATGGCTAGCATCATGGTTTAATGGCATATCTCACATAGTCCAACAATAATGAGTGCACTAATCTATGGGGAAAACTATCCTTTGTGTGACCTTCCACTTCACAATCTGTGCACCAAATCCTGTGCGTGTCTCATGTGTTGAATTTTCGATAGTTTCTCCAATTGCTTTTTGCCATAGCTTGTGATCTGTGCTTCTAAAAATGGGCTCACCCCAGTGTCTATACTTCCAACTACCTCAGCATGTAAAGGTTGCTTCAAGTGCTTCACATGGATCAGTGTATGTTTTATGTGATAGCACCCTCCTAAAAGGTGTAATCAGGCCTCCAACAAACCATTGTGCATGTTGGCTTGCATGAATATCATAAGAAATCTTAGATAACAATGTTTTAAAATGGGCATCATACTCTCTAACACTCTCAGTAGTGCCTTGCTTAATATCCTTGAGCACACTTATACTCTTCTGCTCAAACTCAGGGATGTGAAACTCTTTAAGGAATGCATCTTTTAAAGTTGGATAGTCTACATGTAAGTCGATCGGGTCAAACTTTTGTACCAATATGTGTGTGCCCCTTGTAAATAGTAGTAGCAAATGACTTTCCCTACTTCGAAAGTCATGATTCCTTTTGCATGCCACATATATTTCACACATATGTACATGTTCAGCAACATCTTTTATGCCCCTATACTCTAGGAAGATGAAGAGACATCTCCATGTAAATATTTTGGGGTTGGTGTGGACCTTGCCCACCTGATCCAGAACCTCTTGTGTTTCCTCTACCTCCAGAACCACCAGATCCACCGGAGCTAGAGCCACCTATACCTCCTGATCCCAAACTTATAGTTGGGTTGGACCAGAAGATGTACTTCCTGTGTCCCAATAGTAGTACTAAACTGTACCCCCCAATAGTCTGTGAAGTGTTACTACTCCCAGAAGATAGTCCAAAAATTTATGTGCCTAAATTTTGTGTAGATGATACACCCAAAAAGGTACTCCCATATAAACAATGAATCCATTTGTGCTTGCCATCGTTGTGCCTCTTATAAGACTCACTCCTGCTCTCCCACTGCTTGAATTAGCTTGTTGACTGTTTGTTGTACTAGATGTTGGAAAACCAAGTGCACAAGGGCAAAGGTTTCAGGTGGATTCAGATGCACACCCATGGCCCAGGTCATCTCTATTGGTGTGCTTCTACATGAGGCCAAGGAGGGTTCCTGTCATGCTTTCCCAAATGGGGAGTTCTTGATGCTCGGGTTCCACGTCTTTTACGTGAACTTCAACTCCTTCCCAAACTATCTTTCTCCACAACACCATTTTCTCTGCAACCTCCCACTGCTTCTCTACCTCCCTCTCGTGCCTCATTATACTTAAGCCACCTTTCCTCTCTCTTCCTCTCTCTACCACTAGGTCTTCCATCTTTCACCAAACCTGCTCCTTCCCCCCACATGGTGGGGGGTTTAGTTAGCCATCGGTTTTCTCTCAAATTCAAAGTTACCATCAAAATCTTGATCACCAGTGGAATGCCTTGTAGGTAAGTTCCCCTTGGATATCGTAAAAACTAGAATTCAGCTACCTCTAGGCATGAATAAGTGGAAATTGAGTACTCCAAGATATAACTGTTCAAAACACCATGGAACCATATATCCACGCACGTGAGTCCAAATTAGATCAACATCATAAAGGGTCTAAAATTCTTCCTGCATCCAGAAAAGTGTGTGATACCTCCAATTCCATTTAGATGCATAAGCAATCAGCCACTCATATAATTCTACTAGAAAGATAGCGAAGAAGCTCTCATATAAATATCATATAAATTCTACTCCACCCACGTGCATGTGTGTTAACTCAGATCCGGTGTTGAACCTCCATGTATTCTTCTTCTAGTCATGTATCCACTCCTCAACACTTGCTAGGGTCAACCGGTATGTCTTCATCATGAACCATCCTGAAAAACAACTGAAAAAGAGGTCTTAGAAATGGAACCAATGATGATGCGACCTAGAATTCACCAATAAAATCCCAGGCACATTGGCACATCACTCAACCTAGACTGAGCACTCACCCAAAGTGTAAAGGTACCAGGCCCCTCTTTAGGGTTGTTGTTGTAGGATGTTAGCATGATGAAGACTTAAAGCATTCAGATCTATGACTAATATATCATTCTACAGTACATATTCAGATCTAGATCTAGAGAATAACAAACTTAAGAGATAACCATGATGAAATCAAGCATGCACGAACCAATTATACTCAGGATTTGACACTCTTGATTCAGCCAACACATTCATTGCATTAAACATGATAAATACACAGAAGCTTATTACAATAATAATACCATAGTCTATGTGCATCATATTTGGCAGCATAACCTCACAATAACTCAGTTCTCACATGCCACCCTATGTTACATAGTTCACTACATATTTATAAGGGTGGGGACTTTCCCTTCACCACTTATCTAATCCCAAAATAGGTCACATGCTTATTATTAGCCACATGCACATTACAATAATAGCCACACATGTAAGTGCACTAACAATAGACTTCTTCTAGTTAATTGTTAGTAGTAAATCTATTCTTCCATGGTTTGTGTGCTCCTCAAGCACATGCCTTTCCAATCCTCCCGTGCTTTTGATGCCCTTCTAAATGTTCTTTGTTAAGTGCCGATTTTGTCAAAAATAGATCCTCCTCGGATCATGCCATTGGTGTTGTTTTAGGACAGAAAGATGGGATACTCAACTATGCAATCTATTATGTGAGTAAGAACCTGCAACATGTTGAGCTTAACTACATGGTCACTGAGAAGGAATTCTTAGTCGTTGTATATGCCATCAACAAGTTCAGGCACTATATCATGGGATATCTAGTTTTTATCCATATAGATCATGTTTCCATTAAATATTTGATCAAAAAACTAGTTGTAAGTAGCAAGATAATCATATGGTTGTTTCTCTTACAAGAGTTTGATGTAACAATTGTTGATAAGCCTGGGAAAGATAATGTTGTAGCATATTTTCTCTCACGAATGGAAAATAATAATGAGGAAGCGAGTGGATGATTCTTTCCCAGATGAGCACTTGTTTTCCATTTCCACCAAGACACCCTGGTATGTTGATATAGCCAACTATTTGGTTTCAGGTAAGACACCTCCGGTTGCATTCCATTCATCTCATTATGGCGAAGCGGCGGATCCTGGCAAAACGGCGGGCTGTCTAACATAAGCGGCGAACTGTCTGCTGCATTAAAGTTGTTTGTTGAAGCATTACTTCTGCTTGTTATTTCATGCCAGAGGCATTTCTTGATTTTCTCTCTCTAAACTAAACCAAAATGCAAGATTGACCCTAGAATTGTGTAGAGAATTTTACCAGCTTTCCATTGATATAAAGAACGTGCCAATCCGAGCTCTGGATCGAAAGTTATGGTGATCTGAAGATTTAGGGAAAAAAGCAGCCAAAACGTGTTTTGAAATCTTTCCGCTCTGCCACCTGGGTGACACGTGGCACGTGCTTGATTGGACGAGAAATTCTCTCTCCTCTACCTTTCGTGGGCTTTCCTTTTGAAATTTCCTTGTAGGCCTCTTAAACTTGGACACGTGGCGCTATTTCATTGGTTCGGGTCGATGCTCGAAACCTCGCCCTTTGACTTTTGGACAATCTTCCTTGTGACACGTGTTGTGATTTGATTGGTCCGTGGGTTTACTGGCTATCCGCGTCCCTCGCGTCTCTGTGGCCCCAGATGTCCCGATCATTTAACTTTCTCTATTTCGGCCGAACCGGCGGTTCAATCCCATTTGTCCCAAATGTCCCGATTAGCTTCGTGGGACAAATTCTTCCGGTTCGCCCGATCCGGCCGATTCACGTACTTCTGGCCCAGATGTCCCTTTGCTTCACGGGCCGCCTGGAGGCTTTTCGGCCGATCCGCGCCTAGATGTCCCAAATGTCCCGACTGCTCCTAGGACTAGGACTTAGCCATTTTCATGATTTTCTGTTTGATCTACTTGCAGGCTGTATCAAACTCGATGCATGTTATCGAAATTTACCCTGGGGTGAAATTTTGACAACAGTTTTGACGACTCAGCGGGGTCACCTGCCTGCTAGGTAGAAGATCAGTGGCCTTTTAGCGATCCATTGGGCATGGAGTTATAAGCAATAACCTGAAACGAGCCGATCTCGCAACTTCTTCTCCAAAGAACACTCTAAAGCAGAGAAAAACAACCTGAGAGCAAAAAACCTGTGCCAAAGCACTTAGGGAAATAGAAACCTAACTACCACAGGACAATGTGCATACGCACTTGGAGGAATGAAAATCTAAACTAATATTTACAAGGAAAACCTTTTCTTTTTTAGTAGCAATGTTTAAGATAGATTCCATTAACCGGAATCGGAAGTTCCTCTCCATCCAATGCAGACATTAGAAGGCATTACTATTTTTGCATCCCGTGAACATGTAGGGACCACTCCGGATGGCATCAAACTTGGAATGCCTTCCTGGGTTTTCCCGATCTGCATCCCATTTCAGAACTAGGTCCCCTTCCTGGAAGGTCCTTGCTCTTGCTCTCTTATCAAACCATCTTTTTACTAAGGCCTGATCCTTTTCAATCGTCTGAACTGCATGTTCTCTGATTTCTTCTAATTCCATCAATTCTGCATACCTGACCTCCATTGGTTCGAACTCAGATAACTCAAACTGCTTCATGAGCTCCAAGGCTGGCAATTCTAATGATATAGGCAATACTGCCTCCTTCCCATAGACCAACTTGTAGGGAGAATTACCTGTAGACCTCTTTGGTGTTATCCTGTCAGCCCATAACGCTGATTTTAGCCTTGTATGCCATGTTCTTTGATTTTCATCCAGAGTCCTTCTGATGATTTTTAGCAAATTCTTGTTTGTGGACTCTGCCTGTCCATTACCCTCTGGGTAATAATTTGAAGAGGCTCAAATAGATTCCATTCTTGATGACCCATTCTGTAATTTTGAACCTATGAATGCTAATGCATTATCGATATGATGGTGGCCAGCACACCAAACACAGGTTGCTATTTCTTCATAAAAGTCTAGTATGTTAGACTCACTTGCCTCTTTGAGCGCTCTTTGCCCGGTCCACTTGGTGAAATAGTCATCCATTTGTAAGAATCCACTTGTGGCCTTGACTCGGGTGGGATTGATGACTCCAATGAAGTCCAATCCCCATTGCATGAATGGATGATCTCACGAAATTGGACGAAGGGGCGGTCCGCTAACCCTCCTTTCCCCGTGAAGAATGCACATTTCTTGCATTTCTTAACCCATGAGTAGCAATCATTGAATACTGATAGGCCAATAGTAACCAGCTTTCATGATTTTGAGAGAGTCATTACTCGTGGGGTGAAATGGCCTCCTGCCTCCCCGTCATGGAACTCATGTAAGATCCTCTCAACTTTGACCTATCCCAATGCATCTTAATAGAACACCGTTGATGTCTTTTTTAAACAAAACACCATCAACAAGCACATATGGAACTGCTTGTAATATGAAGTACCTTCTTTTTGCTTTGCTCATTTCTGGAGGGCACATGCCCGTCTGTAGGAAATGTATCATATTCTGAGTCCAACAGGGAGTGGACACATCATCATTTTCCTGTTTTTGATCATCTTGTAATAGCAGGACAGCGTCTTCTTCATCTTCTGGGTTGTCTTGTTGTTTGGAAGCGAGCAGCTCACACAAACCTTTGCCTCTTACCAGCTTGGTGATCTTGATCTCAATGTCATACTCCATGACACGGGTGATCCAACTCCGCCCTTTTCTCATTCAAATCCTTGTTGAGGAGGAAGTCCTTAACCCCACATGTGAAACCAGCAAGAATGGACCTTGTTGTTTGAGACTAAATGCTTGAATTTCTTCAAGCTTCTGATTACTGCAAGCACATGCTTTTCAATAAAAGAGTACCTCACTTCGCAGTCATCTAGGCTCTAGCTGAAGAAGGCAATCGGCTGTTCATCATTATCTTTATTCTGCTGTACCAGAATGGTAGAAATAGTGTCATCACCTCCAAATGCATAGAGGATGAAATCCTTGGAAAATTTTGGGTTGATGAGAGTGGGTGCTTGGGAGATGGCTTCTTTGATTGCTTCAAAACTCTCCTTGCCTTCTGCCATCCACTTGAAAGCCATGCTTTTCCTTAACATTTTGGTGATGGGCTTGACAAGGGCTGCAAAATCTGGGACAAACCTCCGAACAAAGTTTATCCTTCCCAGGAAACTCTGAAGGGCTTTCTTGTGGCTTAGCAATGGTAGTGCTCTTATGGCTTCAACCCTCTCTGGATCAATTGCTAATCCTTCCTTGGAGACAATATGGCCAAGGAGCTTCCCTTCATGTGCAAGAAAGATGCACTTCTTAGGATTCAAAGACACTCCGAACTTTCTACACCTCTGAAACACTTGCCTGAGGTGAAAGAAATGGTCTCTGCATTCTTTGAGAAGACAATAATATCATCTAGGTATATCAAAGCACTATCTTATTGATCAAGCCTTTGAATGCCATATCCATAGCTCGCTGGAATGTTGCTCCGGTGTTTGACAATCCAAATGGCATCTTCTTGTAAGCATATGTGCCCCATTTGGTTGTGAAGGTTGTCTTGAACTGGTCTTCCTCCTTCACCATAATCTGATTGAAGCCTGAGTAACCATCAAGTAGTGAAAACCTTTCTGAACCAGCTACGACCTACAATATTTGCTCCATGGAAGGGAGTGGATAATGGTCCTTGAGAGAGGCTCTATTCAAATCTCTGAAGTCAACACACAGCCTGATCTCTCCACTCTTCTTCCTGACTGGAACTAAGTTGGCAACCCAACTAGAATGCTTGATTGGGAATATGATTCTTGACTCAATCAGCTTGTCCAATTCTTTCCTCATGAGAGGCTCCATGTGTGGATTGACTGGTCTCTGCTTTCTTTGCCCGACAGGCTTAGTATTTGGATCCACCCGATGGTATCTTTGAGCTAAGTTGGGATTGAAACCTTTCAAGTCTTCATAGCTCCAAGCAAACACGTCAGGGAATTCTTGACATAGCTGTATGAACTCACATCTTTCTTGCTCAGTTGTCATCTTTCCAATTTGCAATGGCTTGTTCTCTTCTACCAAGATGGATACCGAATCTTCTCTCTTGACTTGAATGTTTGCTTTCTCCTTTCTAAACTGATCATTGGGGTTAAAAATGGACTCCAAAGTGATAAGTCCCTTGGGTAGCTTGTCAGTTCTCACCAGTTTGTATCACTTGGTCACCATATTCTTTTCCAACTTTTCTTGATTCTTAGCCGAGAACTCGACTTCTTCTTCAAAGAAATGGATGATTTGCTGGTCATTCTCAAATACTTGCCAAGCCCGACATCGTTATCCGACCAAGAAGGCTTTGCATCACGTGGATGTTTGGTTGTACCTTGTCTTGTTGAATGTTTTCTACAATGTCAAAGGCTGCCCCTACTCTACCGAAGCTCGTCACAAGACTTGATTCTCTTTCCTAGGAATAGCTTTAATGCCGAAACCCTCAAAATCTTCCATGAGGTCCCACACCCTGTTCTTGTAGCACTGAGTAGATCATTTTTGGCCGCATCTTTGTCCCTTGACTGATTTACAATCAAGTCACTTTGTCCCCAAAGACTTGCAAGTTCTTTATTTTTTTCTTGATTGCCCAATGCATCCCTTGCACCAAGGCTTCATATTCAGCAGTGTTATTGGAGCATGCAAATTGAAATCTAAAAGCTGAATAGTACTTTACTCCTTCGAGTAAAACAAGCACGGCTCCACCTCCTGCACCTTGTCTACTCCTTGATCCATTAAAAAATAGCTGCCATACCTCATTGTCATCCTTGTGGTTTGGCTTGGTGATCTTAGGAATAGGTTGACTTTCTTCGTGTATACAATAGACTCCTAGCTCGATTCTTCTATTCCTTGATAAGGATCAAAAGCATGCACCTTGTTTGCTCATTCATCAAGAGTCAAATCTAGGATACTTCCAACCTTAGTGTCAGCTTCATCAGTGCTAGGGTGATCTTCTTGATCAAATGCTGAGCAATTGACATTAATCTAACTTGGAGTGTAGGGCTCAATATAGAAGTTTGCAATAGGTTCAGATCTGATTGTGGCCTTAGTTCCATATCTCGTTCTGAATAGCATGTGTGACTAATCAGCGGACAAATATCCCCCAATCTTGGCAGTGAAGTCCCTTGACAAACAGAGGGCAAAGAGTGGTGGAAGGTCTATGACTGACACATCTTGTAAAACAACAACATTTGGACATGCGTGCAAGGTAAGACTCAAATTTCTAATCACTCCAACTGTTGTTATTGTTGTCCCATCCAACTGCACTACCCCTTTGGATGTTGTTTCATACTGAAGCCCTAGCTGATCAGCTATTTGTTTGGGCATGACAGAGCTACTTGCTCCAGAATCAATCATGCAATTATGCACTAGCTGATTTCCAATGATTAATGAAACATAGAAAGGAGGGGGTTTCAACATCTTACCTTGTTGTCCTCCATGATTTCCTTGATTAGGCAAAGATTTGTAAGCACTTTGTCTTGCATCTGCTGATTCGAAGCTGGCCAGTCCTTCATGGCAGCTTGCAGCAGATCTCTTTGGCCTGGGATGGATAGGGATTCCCACATAGATATATTGACGTTTGTCTTCTTCATCTGATCAATGATCTTTGAATGGTGATGAAGGATCTCTCTGCTGTCCCTTGGTTTGTAGATTTACTCCTTGTATGTGGCGCAACACACTGGCATTTGAGTTGGCTTAGGGGCATTGTTCTTGGCTGCCCTTGTGCATTTGAAACGGGATTCTGCTTGCCAATCATTTGTGGAGCCGTGGAAGGTTGTGGATTGGCTGGGGCTAATGGCTGCTCTTCACCCAAATTTCTCCTTTTTGACCTTGTGTTTGCTGCAACACCTTGAGAAACTGCCTGGTTCATGCCACAAAAATCCTCTGCTTGCCAATTTACCAATGTGGTGTCATTTGGGGTTGATTGCTGTTGGAATGTTTCTTGTTGTTGGCTGTTTTCTTATTTATTCTCACCCTCCACACCAGTAGTTGTTACCATTAAAGCTTGAGTCAAAGCACCATTGAAGCACATGGATTGATTATGAGGCTCATTACATGGAAAACACCAATCATACTCTGGCAATGTTGTTTTGTCTTTCTACTAATGCCCTAGAGGCGAGATATGGCATTTAGATTATAGAAATGGAATGGTCTATTGACAGAGGCCTTGTTTGATTCATATTTGCAGGTTGGATTAGGTGGCCTTTGAGGCTGATATGGCTGCCTATTAGGTTGAGCTTGAGGCTGATACGAAGGTCTAAAACCTTGAGCTTCTTTGTCTTTTTAGAGTAACCATCTCATTGCCTAGATTTTGCAATTGCTTCATGACCTCTTGAAGCTCATTTGGGGCACTTGGAGATGAAGTGGAAGCTTCATTTGAACTCTGATTTCTAGGAGTGGGAATAGGAGCTAAGACAGGTGCTTGACTAGTACTTGGGCTCTCTAAACTTGGATATAATGGCATTGGAGGCCTAGGAGCCAATTTACCAGCTTGGATAAGACAGCTTTTCGGCTCTAATGTCAATGCTTATAAGCGCGAGTAAGTTGTGCCTCCCATAGATTGAATTAACATAGAAATATCAGAATTCAAAGCTTTAAGATAGTATAGAAAAGCACCTTCTGCTGTTGGCCTGACTGCCACTGGAATCCTATCCCAAGACCTTTGAAATCTGAAGTTGAAATCAGTCAGCTGCTCGTTGGGGCTCTCTTGATAGTTGTCAATTGTTCCAGTAGAGACAAATTGTCTCCCTTTTCCCTAAATTGCTCATGAAGTGCAATACACACTGATTCCAGGTTGTGATAGAGCCAGCTGTAAGGCTCCTGAACCATTGCAATGCCTTCCCTTTGAATGATGATGCCAGCAGATTTGACAGCCACATCCATTTCATTTATCTCATGGATTACACAGACGTTAGCAATGTCTTTGACATGATCACCAGGAGTGGTATGATTTTCTCCAGTGAAAAATGGAATGTTCTTCAACGCTGCAATTGGAACTGGATTCTGTGCATTGAGGGCAAGTGGGCTGCTGCCAGTGAAATTGACAAAGGGATTTAGTGGTTGCGCCATTCTGATTGGTCGAAGGACTCTTGAATACTGAATGAAAGGCCGAGCAGGTGGAGGAGTTGAGAGAGTTCTGTTTGGTGGAGATGGAGACCTTTGAATCCTTCTTCCTCTTTGCCTTCTTCTTGGAGATAATTGCAGGTATTCAAACAGCACTTCTTCTTCTCCAACTCTTGACCTTGTGATTCTTCTCATAAGCTTTCGGGCTGTCTTTGCTGAAACCAGCTGATTCTTCCTCTCGAGTCGCGGATATGCAAACAATAGCTCTTTTCAAGCAAGAAAATTGCAGCAGATGCATATCAACTTTGCTTCTGAAATAAAAATGAGACCTCTAGGTCCCACCCGGCGCCAAAACCTGCTGATACAAAATCACAAAGCACCCGGATGCGATCGGGCTTCTAGGTTGATCACTTTGGCATCTAGTGTGATTGCATAACATTGAATCCCTTCTCCAGTGTGGGACTTGAAAAAATGAGAAAGGATTCTCCGAGAAGGTCGGTTCCTATTCCTCTGCTCGGATGCACACGAAATATGCAGAGGGTTTTCTCAAAACCTAATCTAATGCGCCAAGGAGACAAGGTAAGAAGATGCATAAAATAAATCTAAGCTAATAGAGGTGATGCACCGAGGAATGAAGAACACCTATTTTGCTAGTGAACACGAGACCATTTGAATGTGATATAAGATCATGCACGGATGACAAAACCTACGGTGAAAGACCGGGAGGATGTAAAAATGAACACGAGAGAGGGTGAGAATCATCCACAGACATGCATTACTTGCTCCAAAGATTGATACAATACACTACATAATGCCATGAGGCAGAATAGTATTACAGTTCAAATGAGAGGTTCGAACTCCACAAATTCGCCTGAGGAGAAGAAGGGAGAGGCAAAACAGAAAAATGTTCGACCTTTGAAAAGAAGCTCCTCTTTACAATATATAGAAAGAATGAGAGAGGGAAAAGAGAGAGGAAAGCCAAATCTACCCCAACCACCTCCAGGTTGCATTCCATTCATCTCATTATGGCAGAAGTGGCGGATCCTGGCAAAACGGCGGGTTGTCTAACAGAAGCGGCGAACTGTCTGCTACATTAAAGTTGTTTGTTGAAGCATTACTTACTTGCATTATTTCGCGCTGAGGCGTTTCTTGATTAACTCTCTCCAAACTGAACCAAAATGCAAGATTGACCTCGGAATCGTGTAGAGAATTTTACCAGCTTTCCATTGATATAAAGAACGTGCCAATCCGAGCTCTGGATCGAAAGTTATGGCGATCTGAAGATTTAGGGCAAAAAACGAGCCAAAACGTGTTTTGAAATCTTTCCCGCGCTCTACCACCTGGGTGACACATGGCACGTGCTGATTGGACGAGCAATTCTCTCTCCTTTTCCTTTCGCGGGCTTTCCTTTTGAAATTTCCTTGTGGGCCCCTTAAACTTGGACACGTGGTGTTATTTCATTGGTTCGGGTCGCTTGCTCAAAACCTCGCCCTTTGACTTTTGGACAATCTCCTTGTGACACGTGTCGTGATTTGATTGGTCCGTGGGTTTGCCGGTATCCGCGTCCCTCGCGTCTCTACGGCCCGGATGTCCCGGTCGAACTTTCTCTGTTTGGCCGAACCGGCCGGTTCACGTCCATTTGTCCCAAATGTCCCGGGCTGCTTCGTGGGACAAATTCTTACTGTTCGCCTGATCTCGGCCGATTCGCGTACTTCTGGCCCCGGATGTCCCTTTGCTTCACGGGGCCGCTGGAGGATTTTCGGCCGATCCGCGCCTAGATGTCCCAAATGTCCCAATGCTCCTAGGACTAGGACTTAGCCATTTTTCGTGATTTTTCCTATTTCAATCTACTTGCCTAGAACTGCAAAACTCTGATGCATGTTATCAAAATTTACCCTGGGGGGGTGAAATTTTGACAACAATAACATAATGAGAAGATGTATTGATGATGAGAAAATTTATGATGTCCTCAAATCCTGTCATAGTGAGCCATGTGGAGGAAACTTTGTTGTAAAAAGGACAACACAAAGTATTAACAACAAGGTATTATTGGCCTACATTACATAAAGATGCAACATTATATGCAAGAAGATGTGATAAGTGCCAAAGAATGGAAAGGCCTACCAAATCCAATTAAATGTCATTGTCGTAAGCTTAGATAGTATTGTAACCATTTGATAAATGGGGATTGGATTTTATTGGTCCCATAGATCCTAAGTCCCAACAAAAGAGTACATTCTGGTATGCATAGACTACCTCACCAAATGGACAGAAGTAAAGGCATTACCAAATCAAAAGAGTGAAAAAGTTGCAAAATTCATATATGACCATATCTTTACAAGATATGGAGTGCCAAGAGAGATTGTCACATATCAAGGTACCCACTTCATTGCTAAAGTTATTGTCGATTTAGCTGCAGAATATGAAATCAGACATAGGAATTCCACACCTTATCATCCATAATCCAATAGTCAATCTGAAGTAACAAACTGATAAATTAAAGCCATCTTGAGAAATACTAATACATTACATAAAAAGGATTGGTCAGAAAGACTCCCAGAGGCAGTTTGGGCATTCAATATCACATGGAAAACAACAACTGGATTCACACCTTTTGAGCTACTATACGATAAGAGTGTTGTTCTCCATATTGAGTTTGAGCACAAGACATTAAGAATTGTATTCGAATTAGGTATAGATTTTTCTGAAGCTCAAAGGCAAAGGATTCTTCAACTCAATGAGTTGGATGAAATGAAAAGGTAGGTTGTTGATAATACAGAAGTGGTACAAAAACAAAGGATCAAGTGGCATGACAGGTTCATCAAAACAAGACAATTTCAAGAAGGTGATTGGGCACTTCTCTTTGACTCTAAATACAAAGACCACATGGGAAAACTTAGAACAAGGTGGCTCGGTCCATATGAGATTGAGAAAATATTTTCCAATGGAGTTGTGAAACTCACCACCATTGACCTGTGAGATTCAAATTATTGGTGAATGGTCATAGATTGAGGCTATATAAGAAACCAGCTGATAAGAACACCTTCATCTAATAGTTCATAGGATGCCAAAGTAGGATGGAAATGAGAACACCATAATTGAGAATAGAAGTTGAACTTGATGGTTCATCTTCTGAAATTTTGAAGAATGAGATCTTTAGTGGCCTTGGTTTATCCAGCTTTTTGAGTACCCCAAGGAGGAATAAAAGTGATGTGATTAGCCTTCATGGTGATCAGCACCACTCACTAACATGTTTTTTTTATTAGCATTTCTATTTTACAAGATTTGGAGTATTTACAACAATATGTGCATAATATCTTGATAAAAAGAGATGATGCAAAGACTAGAACCTCCACTTGCAGCAACATGCAACTAAAGCCCTATTTTACTTTCCTTTTTATAGAACCTGATTGTATGAATAATCAAGAGCCTAGTTGAATGAGCACAAAAAGATGAAGATAGTTAGCACTAGAAAAATTCAATCTTCCCTCTCCAGGAATTAATAGAGTTTGTTATGGAGCTTATTCTATACATCAACACATGCAATGGGCTTACAAAGCAACACTACTTGTAGTTACATAGTATCACACCATGCATCCTCATGCATGTATCCAAGGGTGTGAACTCCAACAAGGCACATGTCACAATCATTCGGCGTATATATCAAGCAAAGTGCACTCGATTTCCTTTAATAGAGTATCGCTAGAATAATTATATTTAATTAATATATGTGCCAAGTTATCAAATAAACTTTATTTCCCATAATTTTTCGCCACCTTTTTCAACTGACCTATCTCCCACATCATTCTATGCCATCACTTCACATGGGGATATCCTTCAATTCAAATTAATGCTACCTTTTCAAGTTACATGCAAACTTGGTCACAAATTTCAAAAAGGTAAAACACTTGGTTCTTTAGTTCATTTGAATTTTTATAAATAATTCCAATCAAAGGACTTCTTACCTCACAGAATTTGTAAAAGTTCTAGAACCTAACAATGGGTGGAGACTTGATAAGAAATGAACCAACAGACTATTCACAGTTGCGGAATCAACCACAAATTCTACAATATTTTCACAATAATGGTTGGATGGATTATATCAATAAGTTCTAAGGTTTCAACGAGTCAATTGTCAAAGAATTCACTAAAACCTTCAAGAATGGACAGCAAAAATCAAAGGGTTTGCAAGTTAAGGTTGATGACTAAATATTAGCTGCAATCAACTTTGGTCCATCATCAAAAGGTGATATGTATCCTGTGAAAGCCAATCCAGAGGAAGCTCGATCAGAATTTGCAGGTGAGGATGAAAACTCTGTGGTAGATAGATAAGGTACTCTATGAACTTCTTTAAAACCTTTCTGGGAAGATGTTTCCAATTATATCATAAAATATTTTACCTGTGAGGTTCGATATTCACGGTTGAATATTGTCAATTTTAAATTGCTAAATCATTTGAATAACAACAGACATGTGAATGTACCAAATTTCTTGCATGAAAGTTTAAAGAAGATGAGTAGGAGTCACAAAGGGGAAGGTATGCCTTGTCTCACCATTGTCTTGTCACTTTAGTTATAAAGCATGCATTGGCAACTGAGCATCCTGCATTGAATTGGGGAGACTTTGCAAGAGCAAAGCATATTAATGATCTATTGGGAAGGGTAAGAACAAGAGAAGAAGCTCAACTAGTTCTTCTATGCCTCCACTGGAACCCTTAGTTTCAGAAAACCCTACTCTAAAAACCCCTATTCTTTCAACGAGCTTCCATACCTTCTGAAGCACATGTCCATGAAGAACCTCCATTTCTAGAGTAGATCCCTGGCCTATATCTCCTAACAGGGTTCAATTACTAAATATATCAACCCTAGAGTATTCTTCCTCCAAAGGCAAGAGGAAGTATTCCAATAAAACCTTTGGGCCACCAAGGAGATCCCATAGACTCAAAACTAAAAAGCCAAAAACTTCAAAGTCTGGATGAAATATTCAAATATCCCTAGACAGTGATGAGGAGGGGATGGAGAAGACTGAGGAAGCCATTCCAATGGAAGTTGAGTAGGAAGTTCCTATAGTCATAGATTCGAGACATAGCCATGGAGGAACAGACCAATGAAGTAGAAAAGAAAAAGGAGGAAGAATTAGGTAAACAACCTAATAATGAGTGCCCTATCAGCCAATTAAGGTTCAAACAGAGGTCGTTCATGCTTGGGGAAACCCATATGCAACATGAAGAAGAGGTGTCATTGAAGAAATTGAAGTTTTAACCAATGTTCATAGAATCCCTAAGGAAACAAATATTGTTCACTCACAAAGCATGAGAGAATATAGTAACTAAGGAAAGTGAGGAAACAACAATTATAGCTGCACATAATGAAGAACAACCTAAGGAAGTGTCATCAGAAATAGTGCGTGCAACGTAGACCAGTGCCATGGATACTAAAAGCCAATTTCCACTTGATATAGAAGATACAATTGAAAACATTGTCCAGAACCTTGAGCCAAAAATTGCTCAAGAATCTAGTGAGCCAATGCACATAGATAGCCCTCCAATTACTCATGTAGCCCCAAAACTAGTGTCTCAACCATCCAACCTATAGCCACAAGTTTTCATACAAGAAGTTTTCAGAGAGCCTCCTAGGCTAGTCTGTAGAAATATGGAAACACAAACCAATTCAGAATATTGGGTTTAGAAGTTTGAGAATTATTGTAACAAGCTACAAAGAAGGTGGGAAAGAGAAAAGGAAGAGTTACTCTTCCAACACCAACAAGATTTGGAGGAAAAAGATAGGAAGCTAAGGGCCAAGGACAATGAGATTACAAGGCTTAAAAAGAAACAAGAAATACACTACAAAGTAACAAATGAAATTTTCAAGTGTAGACCACCATCAAACATTTATTTTGTATTCTTAAAGGAACAAATGTTGCAATTAAAATACACTTGTATCAATAATGACATACCATTTGATATCAGTGGAGCCAGGCCATTCTTCAGAATATATCTAGAAAATGCCCCATGAAATCCAGTTACTTCTTTGTGAACTGTATATGTTCAATTATGCTTTAGAATATGACAGAGACTGGATCCATGTTCTTTACATTAGGGATGTGAAATTTGGGCACTATGTTCTTATTTCAATAATGAGCTATACAGGGAAAAACAGATGGTCGAATATAAACAATTATGCAAAGAACAACCACTGATGATCCGAGCAGAGGCAAGTAATACCAAGGCAATGATAAAAGAATATGGTAAATTTATGAAGGAAAAAAATTAAACAAAGGGTATACAGGATGAGAGAAGAAGTCCATGATGAGGTCGAGATCACATTAGGTTCAATGGTGCAGAAATAGTACAGGCATGTAGAAGGAGATGGGAAGAAATATCACTAGAGATGAAGAGAAAATAAATGCATTCATATCCAAACATTATCCCAACTTTCCAGAGAATCAATCCATATATTGAGGTAGTAAAGGGATGTGGAAAAACTTGGTTCCCTATTGGATATTATCCACCTATTTTCCACTATCCAATACCTCATTGGTCTGGGAATAAAGAACTGAACGAGGAATTAAAAGAAAGGATAATGGAATGGTACAAAAGGAATGCAAGTTATTTCTTTACTTGAACCAAAGGGAACATCCATGCCAATTGACTTCAAGAAACTGTGCAACATCATCCAGATGGACCCCAAGAAATCAAAGGATAAACATTAAAAGCTTTAATGAGGTCATTTAAGAAGTTAAGTCTGGCGATGTGATAAGACCCTCTAATTACCACTTTAATTATCTCATCTATTGTGTATTTTGTATACCCTCATGCTTGTTATCCCTATTATCATGTCAGAAATTTCCACTTGAACTTAAACTTATGGCACTTATATATTAATTAGTATAATTATTACTAAGTTACTTTATTTCATGGATTTTGAATGTGTATGTTAATCTCTTGATGCAATGAAATGATTAATAGTGCTTTTTCTAGATGTCATACTTGTTTGCAATAAGTTGTTATATGTTACCACTAACATGCAGCAAAAAAATCTATCACAAAGCAAGGGGACTCGTCTACAAATAACTAGTATGCAACAACTGGGACTCGTCTGCAGCAAGGCACCTGCATCGAAAGGAAAACACGCACACATACAAAGCCATGATTATGGAAAATGTGATAAAAAGATGCTTCACCTGAGTTTGCACATGTCAATAAATAATTAGTTATGATAAACAAGAGTGGATCTCACGCCAATGCCTAACTATGCTCTGTAACTACAACTATGGAATTAACTAATTTTATTGATAATTGGTTGTTTGAATGAACAATTAGTTATATGATTGTATTAGAATGCCTTTCTTCGCTTTAAAATGTGTGCATATGAATCTATGGATTCCTTGGTAGTGATCTGGTACTTAGTCAAAATGTAACTGTTAGTTTGAAAGAGTCTCTTCACATTTTTGTTGATTATAAAGAGAGTGGTGAGACTGTAGTAGATATGGATCCATAGTCAAGGAATTGTTGTAAGTTTAATTCTGAATCTTCATGCTTTGATGAATAAAAGATGAGGTCTATCATTTTTTTGTAGACACAAGCCTTAGGAAAGGTTGGCACCCAAGGCAGGCCCACTTGTGGTTGCTTAACCCCTTTATTTTTGTTTGCTATTTTGGTTTCTTATATGTATAGATTAGAATTGCAGCAGTTCATTCCTTCACTTATGTTATGATTTTATCTACTTATTACCTAGTTGTAGAATCCCTTTTCATCTGCAACATAGTTTATCTTTTTAGCATTATGTTTTTCATTGTTGTGACAACAATATTTTAGTTTATACCTTGTAAGCACATGTAACTATGTATACAACACTGACAGAGTTGAAAGTTTATGTCCCTAGGTCTGATGAATAAATGATTGTGGATTAGTGAAAAACATACTAATTGTTGTGAATTAATTTGCACCACCACCACTTTACACCTTAAAATTTCAAAAATATTTATAAAGAATGGATCAAAACAAACCCTAATGCAACTAACAAGATCATATCCAAAACATTAACTAGTAATGCTTTGGAATGGTATAACCAGCAAGCATAAAACTCAATCTCCAAAACATAAGACCTATTCAATCTTGTAGTAAAAGAATTTCAAAATCATGGTTTTTTAAAACATAACTTATGTAATTTTATTAATACAAAACAACTAGCTCACTCACCTTCCCATAATTTCATCACGATATGGAAGTCCTTGGGGTATGCAAAGCCAACCATAACATGAATGAGTAAAGTCTCTTCAAACTATTTATCGTGGCTTTAAAACCAAAATTGCAATACAAATTGAGAGAATTTAATTTTCTTCCAGAACATTGAGGAAACTTTCCAAAGAAGCTAAAAGACAAGATTACCTCATGAAACAATTCAAATAACATACAAAATGCATCAAGGCATTTTAAAATAGAAATCAATGCCATCATTACTCAACATATCGAAACAAACCCATCCCTAATATGAAGTGAGGAATTCAAATTTCCCCAATAGTTCAACCCATTCCACCCACCTTTAAGTCTATAAGAGATTAACCAAATGATGTGAATTCCTCAACCCTTTAAAATCAATCCTTTAAATCCTTTGCCCTAATGGTATAACCCCATTAAATTATTATGGCTGAATGTTAACTTAGGACTCTCACAAAAATTCAGGATCTCAAAATCTCACCTATGATCTCATCTTAGGCACTTACTTTGATTTTGAAATCATTGATCAAGAATGGTATTGAGAATATATCTTACTCTTGTAAAATTAACATCACAAACTTCAAAAACTAATTTAACATCCAATCCCAAGATAAAACCTTTGAATAAATTTGTAGACAATATCAAATGAGGATGCGATAAAACTTACATCAACTCATAATATGTCTTTAGATTTTGGTCAGAATGCAAACAATAATACTCACAATAAACATGCAATTAATCGTAGTATATATATATGGAGAGAGAGATATTGCATATAAATAGTGTATTTTTCTTCTACAAAGGAGTCAACACTTATCACCTTCAACTACTCATATCTAATAATAGTGTGAGTTACAACTCGTCATAATCATAATCTAACTAAAGAATGCAATATTTGCTAGAATCTCTCTCACACCCCATACATTATGAACCAACTATTACAACAGATAATATCTACATGAGTTGTTATTACAAATAATCACATTATGTACAATATGTAACATGTGAACACTAACAAGATATTCCTTACATTCCCCCTTAGTGTGCACATGAGAGATGAGAATTATATCCTGAAGAATTTATAATCTCTCTTAAAACACCACTTAGTCTAAGTACACTTCCATCAATTTGTCTATATACCCTTATAAAGGCATAGTTGTGATTCAAATTCCTTAGGTCGGTTCCTATTCCCCGTGCTCCAAATTGTGAATCCTCTAGATTCCTAGAGTTCCAAACTATTTGGACCAAAATCCATATTCAATTTACCTCAAAATATTCCTACCCCCAAAAGTAAGATTCTTCAAAATAAGATTAATTTATGAAATGTCACAACATGGGTTTATTATGTACACTACACATGAACAAGAAAATTATTGAAATAAAAAACCATGCCTTTATAACAAATGTGTGGCCCCATCACTAGCATATAACAAGAGGATGTTGAATGTCCTCCAACCTCTAGTTTGATGTTGCTCACTAGTAGGATATGAATTGAATCTCATATGTATGTTTTTTTAGTAGAATTCTCCTCTCAATCTTGACACACTCATCGGATGTCGTGTTCTACCAAAAATGTGTCGGCGAGACAATTTTTTTGGATATTTTGAAAATCATCTAAATGATTCTAACACTGATTAGAAACACTTTTACAAACATGTCATCACACTTAAATTCATAAATTTAATGACTAGATAGTGACATTTTTAAATGATGACAAACATGCTTATGAAAATGAAGAACAAACTATAAACTTCAATAAAAAAACACAATACGCTCGATCTAATACATCAAATAAAACAAAATTGATAATGACAATTTACATAAGACAATATGACCTCTTAAATAAAAAGACTCTATTTGATTATTTTAAAATGTACGTAAGATTAAACACATAAAACTTGTCTTTTGCATGACATATTGACTTGATTAGGCACGGTTAATAACATAAAACAAACCACTTATTGATGTTATAAATAGTGATCTTGATTTTATGTGGGGCATTTATATCTTGTTTTCCTTGATACATAAAAGTATATATTCAAAATGAATTAAAAATAGTTAGTAAATAGATCGTCCATAGCTCTCATTGTAATTTTGAATAAATCTAAGTTGAAGGAAATGTACATATATGTAAATGACCCAAATAATAATGTGCAACTGAAAGTTCAAGATTAAAGTGAGCAAGGGAAAAACTATACACTAGGGTCAGGAATGTATGGACGTTCCTACCCCTATTGTATATTTTTGACCCTAGAGAGACAATATGAAGTGTGAAGTTTGAAAGTTGACCAACAGAGTTTCTTAATGGATTTCATGCATTCAATTCTTATAAACTATCAATAGATGAGTGTGTATGATCAAGCAAGATAGAAAAGAGACCTAGAGATGTACCGGATGAGAATGGGTAAAGTGTATTTGTTTGAGCAAGAGAGCAATGTCAAGACTAGCAGTTTTAAATAGTAGAATTACCAAGATTGAGTGTCTACAGTTCCCATATGAATTAAATTTTCTTACTTTTGATTCAATTCAACAAAAAAATTATCTAAAGAGGGCATTTTCCATATGGCTCTAAGAGCACTTTTTGTGGCATGGAAAGTAGAGACAAACACAGAATAATTTGGACCCAATTTGGATAGTATAGAAATAACCAATTGATCATTTTTCTTTTGTATTCCACATTCTTTTAACTATGATTTTAAAGATATAAATTTTGTGAAGAAATCATGTAGGGCATAAAAACTTCTAGGACTCAAACTGATGAGTTCATTTTCCATTTCATGATGTCTCATCACATCTTGCTTCCCAAAGAGATTTTCCAAAGAGGTCTAGACTTCATTAGGTGAATCAACAGACTCAACATGAAATAAGAGATCAAGAGAAATAGATAGACATAACAACCTAAATGCTTCATCACAACATTTGTACCACTTTATTTTTTTTGCATTATTTGTTGGCTTAGTTTTAGTACCCATAGTTATCCGATGTAGTCCTTTGCTTCTCAAAATGATTTATATTTTAGAATCTCACTCATGATAGTTAAAGGGCATGAGTGGTGAGATTTGATTCACATATATTTTAAGGCGAAATAATATTGTTGCAGAAATAAAAAGAGAGTGTGGAAAGAAAGAGATGACACACAACACCCCCTAAATTATTTCCAATCAACCCCCAAAATTTAGCACTTTATAATGTTAGTGTAAGTAAATATTACAAGGCCTAAAATAAATTATACCATTAAATATGAATATAAAAATGGCACCGTTGTGTAGATCTCAAAAAAATACACAATTTAAAAAATATTGCCTCAATATGAGCTATGGATCAAAAGTTATGAGCTCCAAAAGGTTATGCTATTAAAAAAATATTTCAATGTTGGGGCTTACCGCGTGACTAAGAGCTAAACTTAGATGCCTAAGATATATGTATGTATAGTTGATGATATCATGCATAGTCAAAGGTGATGCAAGAAATGTACATTAATGCGGTAGGGTACATGTGATGCCCAAATGTATAAAGGGTAAAGAATTGACCCAAAAGGAACAAATCTGCAACTAGATGATATAAGATGGTAACTGGAAGGTAAAAATCTATGTCTAAAGGGTAAAGAACTATATCCAAAAGGTAAAAATCTATGTAAAGGATTAAAACATGTCCTAAAAGGTATAGATGAAGATACAAACTTTGACTACAAATATCTCTATTTTGGTTCATGTATAAAAACTAATGTAATAAAATTTAATCTAAGATAAGGACATTGTTGATCGGATAAAATAACAATAACATATAAGGTATAGCTAAAGAGGTACATGTAACAACAGTATATAGAGCTTGAGAGTGACTTAGCTTGAGTCGGGAGGTCTAAATTGATTTTGGGTTAGAGATTGATCTGTAAGGGTGTATTTTGGCCTCAGTGTGACCTCTATTTCTGAAATTGGGAGTTGACGATCTCATGGATAGGAGTGCTCGATTGAGGCGGGGTTTAGAAGTGCTAGTGTTTATTCTAGGCACTAGGGTCTGCAGAGTAGCTTTGGTCATGATTCTTTTTATGTCACTTTTTGTCACTTTTTGTCAATTTTATGTCATTGTAGGTCGCGTTAGGTTTGTTGTCCTCCTACTTTATCACACTAGTACACTGTAAAACAAGCCCTACCTACCTACAAAAATCTTAAGCACACATTATACTAAATAAAAAATACATATGAGAGAGTCAAATTGACCCCGATGTGATCTTGTTGCCCAGTGTTGTAATAAATTTTAGACTTCATGTAGTTCTTGTAGTGTGTGATTAAAATTGTGTCCCTTGAGCTAGGATGACCTAGAGTCAATCTCATAAAGAATAACGGGCTACAACTACTTTTTCCCAATGCAAGAATGTGCAATATGGAATTCGAATAGCTTCCCCTTTTGCAATGAATAATGCATCCCGAAATGTAGTCCCTTGTGTTGTTCTTGTGTATGTGGTAGATATAGAAATGATAGTGTAATTATCCCCTTAGAATAGTAAGTAGGATGTGTATGTATATGAGTTCTTAATTTGAATTTCGGCACATAATGACAGCAAAAGTCAACCTAGGTCGTGAAAAGGAGACAACAAAATACCTAAAGCCATAACAAAACTGACAAAGTAGAAAAGAAAACAAAGAGGGGAAAACGCCAGAAGGACATTAACTCTGGGCGCTATTGTCTGTTTGGACGGTATTGTCCTCAAGCAAGAAAACAAAAACATAACCAAAGAAAGGAACAAGGATCCCTATGACACGACCAAAAAGATGCAAAATTAGAACCAAAGTCACAAGTAAAGTTAATCAAAAGCATGAAAAGGACCAAATAGGTGTCACCAATGCCTAGTTTTCATACTTAAAAATCATGTATATAACAACATACTAGAGGCGTAATATAATAATAATAAGTGCATATTTTAGTGGCTACATTTCCCCCATTATGCTATTTGGATGAAATTTGAGTAGTATAAAGGATATAATAAGAGTGTACCTAAAGTGGGCCAAAGGAGTTGTAGATGAAACGTGTTGATAATAAAAAACATAATGTGGCGACCCATGGATTATTGTTTTGATCCATGTGGGGTGAATTTTGCTGTCACAGAGGAGATATTGGATGTGAACTTTCTTAATGAGATATAGGAGACTTCGAAACTTGGAGATTGAAGGAGGGATCGAGAGTGACCAGTTCCCAAATCAACGTATCTTCTAAGGATTTGAACATCATGTCGCTAAACTAAGGATTTGAGCGTCCTGACGCTAAACTAAGGATTTGAGCATCCTAGCGCTAGAGAAAGAGTGTTAGAAAAGTGGTGAGTTTTACTTTCCACCATGACGCTTCCTTGAAAATAGGTTCTACTACTACAAATGACAATATGAACCCATTTTGTAACTTGCCTACTAGGTCCCAAAAACCCCCATAAAGTGGTATAGGAAGGAAATGACGTCTCATTGCCCCCACTTTACGATGTAAGGGTGCAACTACTTGGTAAATTGGAACAACGGTGCTGGTATATTGGATTGGCTCCCAAGTTAGGTCTTCTGGGAGGAAAAATTGGTACTTGGAATAGAATTTGAAACTGTTAGTATTGATTTGGAAAATAGTACTTGATTAAACTTGATTGTATTTGAAACTGCTTTCAAGGATTGAATTTCCCCATATTAGGTCATTTGAGGGAAAATTTTTGAGAATCTATGAAAATGTGGATTTGTTGATACTTGGAATAGAATTTGAGATTTACATTTTGAAAAATAACCTTCGCATGATTTGAATATTTGCTTTGATTTTTCTTGAATACAAGATGATTATGTATCATACTTACATAATTTTTTTAGATTGTTGGAGGGGTAATAGGATACCTGAATATTTCCCCTCCTTTCGGTGAAGAGGGAGAGGCTAATATTCGATCCAGGACCCGAAATAAATGAAATAAAAATGCCTTGGAGATGAGTTCAGAGTTAATTTTAAAAATAGTATAGTAAGGAGTGTAATATGAGAATATCACATAATCAAGCGTAAAGAGGCATTCCAGGGAATACATAGTACAAAATATATTGAAAATACATATCTAATTCCACTTATGACACTAAAAACAAATAAACGGTACAATGATGAAAAATTAGTTGTCCTAAAGGAAAGTATAGGAACTATAGTAATTGTGGGTAAGGAGATTTTACTATAAATAGTAAGGTGAAAAATTCAAAAGGAACTTCATTTGTAAAATTGAGATTTGTGATTTGGAGCTATGAGTGATAAAGATTTTGTGTGCATTATCGGTCAGCCATGTATGCTTATTCTAATGATCACTTATTACTCAAAGTACATCATAGGCTTGTTGATCATGTTCTCCAATGGTACACTCATTTTCCTTATGGATCCATTAGTACTTATTATGATATGGAGGATGTTTTTCTTAGACAATTTATTTCTAATAATGGTCCTAAGGTTACATATGAATGCTTTCCTTCATTGCATCAAGGAAAGAAATAACCAATTGTAGATTACATTTTATGCTTTAATTCTTGTATGCATCAATTATTATTTCAGCCCATTGATTTAGAAAATCAATTTATCTTTTGTCGTGGCTTAGTTCTTGCATTGAAAGAAAAATTATTATATGATACATGTGAATATTTTACTCTCTTATGCTACAAAGTTATTGATTTAGAACAAGATTTAATTTTTGCACATGTTATATCACCTTATTCTAATGTTTATGATACTTCATCGTCTACTACTTCTTCCCCTCTTCCATTCATTAAGCTTCCTCCATGGTCACCATCTCCTCCTCTACATAAGCGTCATTCTTCTCCTCCACCACGTCGATATACACCTAAGTCTTCTCCACCTCCTACTCATGAACCATTATTCTCACATAATGTAAAACCTCATGATGTCTTATGTACTTTACTTGACAAGCGCTTAATCCACTTACCTTATATTGAGCATCATCCACCTCACCGATTGCAACATTAGTGTGACCATCCTTTCTGTAATTTCCACCGCATCAATGGCCATCGTGATAATGACTGCTATGTTCTCCATGATCACTTGCAACAATTAGAAGACAAAAGTGTCATTGATTTCAGTTGCCCTCTCGTGAGTGTTTTATTTATCCTATTCCACATAAGAATGCTTCCACCACTATTCACTTATCTCCTTCACCTCCATCTAAAGTTGTCATTCATCCACCTCCTAAGGTCATCATCCACTTGTATCCTCCATCTAATCCACCTATGGTTGCATCATCTCATTCTTCACAAATTGCTACACTACCTCATTGGCTTCCTAAGCCTCTTATTTTTGTACTTCCTCCCACCACACCCTCCATTCCTGGTCTCCTTCCATCTGACATCCAATTTGGCACTTATTCTCACATCGTTGTTGCTTCACATATTCCATTTATGCCTTTTTGGCCTCTTAACCTCTAGGAGATGAAATTAACTCTCCTCTTCATTACCCTATAACACACTCTTGTGCTATGGTTCACACTTGACTATTGAGGGAATACTACATCAATGAACCTCTCTTTTCACAACTCATGCATTGTGTTTCATGTCATATCTTTTCTAGCATCTCCTTGCACGTGAAAACCCATTTCCCGATGACGCACTCTTGTTCTATGGTTCATTCTTGACTGCTTTGAGGGGCATTTATAAATGAACCTCATTCTCACACTGGGGGGTAATTGCTCATCTTTCCACCCCTCTTCATCATAATCACACATGATTACAACCATTATCTTACATACTCTCATCATACAAATACCAACACATCGTTATTCTATTCTCTTATATTGCTCTTTCACATTATCCATTATATTTACATCACATACATCTATTTCTATTCATCACATACTATGTTCTTCATTCTCATTCAAATACAAATCCTATTCTAATCATTATTTATCTATTTCTTTCCACATCATCATGCATTTCAAATCAAAACAACCATTTCAATAATACATACCACATCAACACATGTCAACACACACACACACACACACACACACACACACACACATATAATCCAAAATCACAAGTTTCCAAACACAATCATCGAGGGGCAAGTCCCCATGCATCACTACAACATATGCAATACATCACACATCATCCTCACTATCACTATATACTACTCTAGAACTCGAAACTTTGCCGCTCACTCTACATCGTTGATCTCGACCTCTATATCTCTCCAACTGACTCCATAATATCGTAATCTTGGTCGCTACTCTAAAAATCATCAGTAGCTCAATATACTTTGAAAAAACATCCCGAGCTAGGGCTCCTCATCCTATAGCATTCCTAGCTCACTCAATCTTCTGACGAGCCTCACCGAACTCGCTTAATAACACGGTACACATGGTTTCTTCTACAACCACCAACTCAAACAAATGGGCATGCTCACCCGCAATCACATCCACTCTCTCTAGCATACCACCTCCCATGAGCACATTTGGAGGCATGTTCCGTAACAATGCATGTATCGATAAATCTATAATCAATAACTAATAGGAATCACCTACATTCACAATAACTGTCATTACTCACTATACACCTTTGTCATCTCTAATAAATAAATAACAAATAACAATGAAAAATACTTATGTTCAGCTCATGCCACTGCTACACCATCTACATTGGGGGTAGGTGCCTACCCTTATACTCCAACAATTGTCATTCCACCAAATCGCATCCACCACTACTGGAAATAACAACACCCATAGATGTGTCAACCACCACTACCAATTGCAGTCTAGGTGCACCCTGAGTCATCAACCTATATAGGCTCTATATTTGCATCTGCCTCATCTGGATCAACATGCACTAGTCCTCTCCCGGTCGTCTCGCCACTATAGTAGATCTCAACCATGTATATGGATCTAGGGGCACATCCTAGGCCATGCCAAACTATCTAGATATTTGTTTTCCCCAAACAACTTTGTCACCCTTGGGAAGTGATCCTCTAACCACATGGTATGCTGAATGCACCGTAGCTTCACTCCATCCTCTACTCATCCATCATAATCTCTATATAGTCTCTATATAATGGCCCCAAGGCCCATCTGGTCTACCATTGACCTATAGGTGGTTGTATCCATCCTCCTGCTATGGGTGCCTACCCACCTCACTACAAATATCTCAGGTCTATCCCAATTAGCTTGTGGCCCACTAAGTGGCCTCAATATCATTATATGCTCATAGGCCCATACGTGTAACAAATTTGTGGCTCCTAGACCACCTCCACGATCCTCCTACGTGAATCTAAACAAATCTCTATACAAGTGGTACAATACACATCATACCCATGCATACCTTGTCCCATGCTCCTTTATATTGCCACAAATATCATGCATCTTGTACAATATACCAACTCCACCACCCTCCACCTCCGTCACTAACGACACTAGAATCATCGCAATAAACTACCGCAACTCGGAACACTTTGGATCTCAATATCGCATCTAAACTGATATGAGTCTCTTCCTGTACTCATGTCCCTATAAAATACCACCTCGCTACCCTCATCTACCTCTAATCATCCACTATAGTCGTCACATGTATTCTCTCTCCTACAATAGGCAACCAAAATATCATGTCATATATTTGGGGTTAGCACACCGTTTGTGAGATATATAAATCAATCAAGCATACAAAAACGAATATGGAAATAACCGTAAGATACAATACACGAGATTTAACATGGTTCACTTAAAGTGGGATACGTCCACCAAGAATTAACCAATTTATCATCACAAAGGAAATATAATGAATATTTGCAATCTTCCACACCTTCTTGATGTCCCGTACTTTTTCTCTACAATTTTTTCTTTTTGTCTCTAAAGGAAACTTCTTTTAATTCTCAATGAATTCTACTCTTCTAACCATAGCTTTATGCTTATATGCATCTACAATCTTAGGGCACTTTAGCTATGTAATTATAACCATTAGATTCACTTTATAACTAAAGATAGATCTAATTCCCAACTTAATTATAGTAGTCACGCATAGGCAACCGATGTCGGTTAGCCTTAACCGATGTCGGTTCCTTCTTTCCTGACCAATACTACTCCATGGGTGACCAACGCCGGTTCGTCAACCGATGTTGGTTACTGTGTATTCCAACAAGTCTGTAAAAGCATGCCAATGAAGCAATTAAGCTCCACAACTCAACAATCTCCCACTTGGAGATAAATTGCTGCATTGTAACAACTCCTTCATTTGATCCTTTCCTTGGCCTGTTTCTCCCTCCTCAAGTCTCAAACTCAAAGACCAATAGAAGTGGAGTGTAGCTCCAACTTCTCCTTTACCAACGGCTTCGTTAGCATATCCGCAGGATTTTCCTTTGTATGAATTTTCTCCAACTTTAGCTGCCCATCCTCCAATACCTGTCATATGAAGTGATATCTCAACAATGTGTTTCATTCTAGAATGAAACACTCGAGTTATTTTCCGTGTGAATTGCACTTTGAATATCATTGTACATTTTGCAATCCTCTTTCTCCTTTCACCACTCTTCCATGAACCTGCTCATCCATATCATCTCCTTGTTAGCTTTTGTAGTTGCAACATACTCACCTTTGTAGTAAACAGGGGCCACAAGCTTCGCAATCTCGAAATCTAGCTAATTGTTGTCCCACATACTGTGAATACATATCCATTGGTGCTTCTCCTACCATCCAAATCTCTAGCCATACTTGAATCAACATAGCCCCGTAAAGTAGTATCTAACCCTCCATAGCATAAATGCATGTCAGATGTCCCTCTCAAATACCTGAGAATCCATTAGACTATTTTACAATGTTCTTTACCTGGATTAGCCATAAATCTACTCACAACTCCTACTGCCTGTGCAATGTCTGGTCTGGTACAAACCATAACATACATCAAACTCCCAACTTCTGAAGCATATGGAACTTGTGTCATGTACTCAACCTCCTCGTGTGATGTAGGACACTGATCTTTGCTCAATTTGAAGTGTCCAGCCAAAGGTGTGCTTATAGGTTTTGAATTTTACAAATTAAACCTTTCCAACATCTTATTGATATAATGTTCCTGAGATAAATACAACTTCTTGTTCTTCTTGTCTCTGTGAATTTACATGCCAAGGATTCTCTTTGCAGCTCCCAAATCCTTCATTACAAATGTGTGAGCTAGCTTTTCTTTAAGCTCACTAATGTCCTGCATACTAGATCCTACAATAAGCATATCATCCACATACAATAACAAAATAATATAGCTCTCATTTCCAATCATCTTGAAATAAACACAATGGTCAGATTCACATCTCAAATAACCATGCTCATGCATGAAACTATCAAACCTCATATACCATTTCCTTAGAGATTTCTTGAGCCCATATAGACTCTTTTTCAATCTGCACACAAATTTATCCTTACCCTTGACTTCATACCCAAGCGATTGATTCATGTAAATCTCTTCCTCTAAATCACCATGAAGAAATTTCATCTTGAAATCAAGTTGCTCTAAATGTAAATCCTCTACTATAACTAAACTTAATACAAGATTTAATAGAAGTCATCTTAAAAATAAGAGAAAATATTTCACCAAATTCAATATCTACTTTCTTCTGTGCAAATCCCTTTACTACAAGCCTTGCCTTGCATCTGTTATCTCCACCCTCTTCTTCATTGATCTTATAAACCTACGTGTTCTACAATGCTCTTTTACCTGCTGACAACTTAACCAAATTTCATGTTTGGTTATGC
This sequence comes from Taxus wallichiana var. yunnanensis, assembly GCA_018340775.1. Classification (NCBI taxonomy): domain Eukaryota; kingdom Viridiplantae; phylum Streptophyta; class Pinopsida; order Cupressales; family Taxaceae; genus Taxus; species Taxus wallichiana. The sequence goes on along the minus strand of CM031243.1, from coordinate 340,982,250 downwards.
TCTAAGGAGTCATCTCCACATTCATGTCATGCTCCCACTACTTGTGGGCTTTATAATGCATTACTTCTTCAAAGCGTTACGTGCACCACTATCAATCAATAATAAATAAAACAAGTAAGGTGAAAATATTTCTGGAGGTCTACTTACCCTTTGTGACATTCTCATTGAGATTTGGGGTGTCGGAGGCTCAATCTGCTCATCATGTAGATTTGTATCTACTTCGATAGTGACTGATGTCGGTCACCTTCTACCAACACTAGTTCTCGTAACCGATGGTTGTTTGTCTTTTCACGTAATCGACGCTGGTACAGGGGACCGATGTCGGTCAGGGGTAAACCGATACTAGTTACTGTGTAAACTTGTAGGTGTTAATTTTAAATATGAGAGTTCATTTTCATCCATACAATTCTCCACCAATTCACCTTTGGGTACCTAAACTTGATCCCTGCATCTTCTCTTTTCATTCCAATCAATGTCACTCCTAATTATCTTAGAACCTTCTAAATCCCAAAACCAACATTCAAAATCACCAAAGCCATAACCAATGAAAGTATATCTTTTGGATTTAGAATCCAATTTATTTATATGTTCCTTATCAATAGGCACAAAATTTTATGAGCCAAATACTCTAAGAAAACAAAGATCTACCTCTTTTCCAGTGTAAACTTCTTCTGGTATTCCACCATCGAGTGCACTTTAAGGTCCACAGCTTAATTAAATAAATTTTCGTGTCTCATCGCTTCCGCCTAAAATCAGTAAGGGCAATCCAACATGTATCCTCATGCTTCTAGCATGTTCCATGATTGTCTTTTTCATTCTCTCTACAACACCATTCTCTTGTGGTGTTCTAGGAACTATCCTTTCTTTGTGTATTCCATTTACTAAACAATAATCATTAAAAGCCTTGTTGTAGTACTCACCACCATTGTCAAATCTAAGGCATTTTAACTTTGAATTTGATTCATTTTCCACAAGGGCTTTCCATCTTTTAAAATTTTTAAAAACATTAGATTTACGTTTAATACAATAAACTCATACCTTTCTTATGGCATCATCAATGAAAGTAACATAGTATTGGGATCCTCCATAAAAATCTACCTGGGATGGTCCCCACACATCTGAGTGTACAAGCTCTAATTTATGATTCTTCTTTGTTGCCCCAACTTTGAGAAATCTCACTCTCTTCTACTTTCCAAAAATACAATGCTCACAAAAATCAAGATCTACACATTTTAGATCTGATAACTTACCCTTTGCCTTTAAGATCTGCATTCCCTTTTCACTCATATGGCCTAGCCGATTGTGCCACATGCTTCAGATTCGAATCAAGTATATATAATAGAAAAGGAATCAGTAATACATGTAGATAAATACAATGATCATACCTTCTTTCCTCTTGCTACAATAAGATATCCCTTGGTAACTTTCTAAGATTCAATTGTGAGCGTAACCATGCAACCAGTTTCACACAATTGTCCTACAGAAATTAGATTTATTTTGAGGCTTGGAACATGCCTCACATCTTTCAATATCCATGTGTTTCCATTCTACAATTTAAGATGAACTTCACCTTTACCAGTAATAATGCATGGTTCATCATCTCCTAAATAAACATGCCCAAAATTACCCTGGACATAATTTCTGAAATAACCCTTATTAGGGATTGCATGGAAAGAAGCTTTTGAATCTAAAACCCATGAATCAATTTTATTATCCAAGGAGAGAATTATGACATCTTGCATTACCTCTTTTGTAACAACATTTTCCTCTTTACCTTTCTCTAGTACATTCTCTTTGTTTTCCTTGAACCAACAATCCTTCTTTGCATGTCCTTTCTTTCCACAATTCAAACAAGCTATTCCTCTGCTATGGATTTAGATCTGTTATTCTTAGACTTTGATTTCTCATTATTCTTTCTCTTGGATCTCTCATTTTTCCTTCCCCTACTTTCTACATTCAAAGCATTCCCAGATGATGATTCTCTTGTACTTTTCCTATGTATTTCTTCATTCAGATTATACTAACCACATCATCAAACTTTAAAACATTAGTAGCAGACGTTGTATTACTAACAACCATTACCAAGTTATCCCAACTATCTAGAAAAGAGCATAATAATAAAAGTTCTTTCACTTCATCCTCAAATAGAATACTAACTGATTTTAATTGATTTATAATAGACTAGAAATCATTCAAATGACTTGATGCAGATCCACCTTCTTGCATCTTTAAATTAAACAATTTTTTCATCAAATAAACTTTATTTGAAGCACTAGGTTTTTCATATATATTTGCTAAATATTTCATCAACTCTACCATAGATCTTGCTTCAGTAATATTCGAAGCCATAGATGCTGTCAGCTCAATCTTATAGATCCCAGAGCCTTTTTATCAAGAATTTGTCATTCTTCTTCAATCATCTTTGCAGGTCTTGCCTTCTCATCTAACAATAAGTACGAGATATTTCTAATACGTATAATCCTCCACGTGCATCTTCCATAATAGATAATCACATCTGTCAAAAATTCGCTACTATGAATTTGCTTTCTTCTCCCATTGCTTTTATCCCACTCAATTAGAAATCCTCTGTGAGTAAATCTATCAACACACACAACCCTCAAACAAATAAACTCGATACCAGGTTGTTGGGGTTAGACACCGATTATACAAATATATAAATTAGAATCAAGCATACAAATAATGAATACATAAATAACTAGAAGATACAATACATAAGATTTAACGCGGTTCACCGTGTGTGGCTACGTCCATCAAGAAACAACCAATTTATTATCACAGAGGAAATACAATGAAGATTTGCAATCTTCCACACCTTCTTGGATGTCCTGTACTTTTTCTCTACAAATTTTTCTTTTTCTCTCTAAAGGAAAATTCTTTTAATTCTCAATGAATTCTACTCTTCTGACCATAGCTTTATGCTTATATATGCATCTACAATCTTAGGTTAATTTAGCTATGTAATTACAACCATTAGATTCACTTTACAACTAAAGATAGATCTAATTCCCGCAACTTAATTATAGTAGTCATGCCTAAGCAACCAATGTCGGTTCCTTATTTCTGGATCAAACCAATCCATGGGTGATCGACGCGTCGGTTCATCAACCGACACCGCCATCGTGGTATTCCAACAAGTTTGTAAAGCATGCCGTTGAAGCAATTAAGCTCCACAACTCTCAACAATATACATCCTCCGTGGTCATTGTCATCTCACCGGTAGCAACTTAATGTACACGTATCTACGCACCATCTATCACACAAAGTAGTCAACATATGCATATTATGAGGTACCTCCCCCAATAATGGGTTACAGGATGGCACGGTCCAATATATCCTACTCGCATCTGACAACCCCAAAGTCAATAATGTACTCAAATGACGTCCCGCCTAAAACTCTCTCGAGTGTATATCCCTCTACACAACATAAAAAGCAACAAAATTATTCCATTAGTACATTATACATATTGTAAAATTCACTTATCATAACATCAAACTGATCAAAATATCCATGGTTCACAATACATGCAAAACCCTGCTTTCCGGGACGTCGGCGCCAAGAGCAGTCACAGTGCCCAAACACAGTCACTAGTGGCTGCAATCGGGCGCTAGTGTCCCTAGGGACAGAAACACCCTAGACGCTTCCGCCTAGGTTAGAAATGCCAAAAATACAAAAATACAAAAATCATTTTTTCTAAAAATAATGAAAATGACATATTTGATAATATTTTCCAAAATTCATCACACTTACCAACTCATCAGTCATCTGCAAAGCCACAGCTATCGCTACCCTCTCAAATATAGTTAAACTCGTTGATCTAATAGGTGGCATCCTCACATCTCAGAGCTCCAAATCTCAATCAATCTCGGTACAAATGAAATACTATTCACTTTTCACTATTACTATATATAGTAATTCTAATTTTTCACATATTATAGTTACTATTTGTAGCGACTTTTACAACTAATACACGTTGCATTGTTTCACTCATATATGGAGCCTCGTGACTCTGTTTGTCTTACCTTTTGCGTCATACAGATCATAATTTCCTCTAGCACCATACCATACAAATTTCAACATCTCATATTCACATCTAGCAGACACCCCCTCGGCCTCCCGGGAGAACTCTAGATGGGGCTAAGCTACTTTAGATAAGGATAAACATCTAGCCTTATAGTTCATGGGCTCAAATCGGCACCCTCTATAGACCTATACAGCCCCCTCGTGTATCTAGAGTTCCCTCCCCCTCTTGGCTCCTATGTATTCTATTTGGCTGCATAGGACCTTATATATATATATATATATATATATATCTATAGAGGCCGACCCCCTCTATAGATCTTATCTTATCTATCTCGAGCGGTAGATTCATCATTTGGATTTCCTATAGCCTATATAAGATATAGGGGATGGGGTCATGCCCCACCTGGAACCGACTGATCCACCAGATTCACGCCTGAAGATATATAGAGATGGCCCCGATCGAGGGGGTGCCCCATATCTTATCTAGGACCCGACCCCCTCCATATAGTACTATTCAATATCTATTCACACTGCGACTATACTATCCAATACTATTTTTCATTTACTATTACAACATCTTATACATCTTGATTTTGGTTTAGTTCCCATTTATCCAGCCTTCACCCTTTTGCACGAAAGGGGGAATACAATCAAGATCATCTCATAATACCTCTCAGGTTACAATACAATCAATCGACACTCCTAACATATTACTATTACAATTTGCTTTGATCTCATTCAAACATCGAACAATCATTCTATACTAAAATCAATACTTTCTACTATTTCAAATTTATTCCCCCAAATGACCTAATATGAGGGAAAAGCACAAAAACCTCTCCGTGAGTAATTTACTAAGTACACAATCTCAAATAAATATTCTATCATTCAAATCAAATCAATCAATCACCAACAAGGATACTTTATCATCTCATGACCTAACTTGGGAGCTACATTACATTACTATCACTTCTAGATGACCTAACTTGGAAGCCATCCAACATTATTCAAATTGGAACACCCATTACTCGTAGGAGTGGGGGAAATGAGATGTCATTGACTTTGCTATACTTGCTCTTATACGGGTTATTCAATCGAAACAAAAACTTTTTCAAACATATCTAAATTGGAACTAAATTTGTTCTCTATCCGTCTGCAATGGTTGGACCTTTTGGGGATATAGTCATGGATGGAGGGTAAAACTAGACATATCTCCCCAACACTCTTCCTCTAGTGGCAGGACGCCAAAATCCTCCCATTTACAAACAAAATCGGGTTGGGAATTGATCACTCCCTACCTCTTTAATCTCCTTTGGCAACAATTCAAAATCTCTAAAGTCTCCAAATCATTTCAATTATTTCTCCAAGTGCTCCTTACAACGGTTTGTTATCTTTACTTACACCACATGGGTCAAAAAGTTGATCTATGGTTTGCCACACTACAACTTTCTACATTGTACACGCACTTTGCAACATGGCTTCTCCGTACTCTATACAGGTATGTTCCTTACTTCCTTTGCACTACTTGAATTTAATTCAAATAACATAAAGGGGGGGCAAAAGTAGACACGAAATCATGCACAAATACTATTTTACTATGTTGTTATATGCATGGATCTTAAGTAAGAAAAGTATTCACTAGTGACACGGTCCTTTGTCCATCCACTTGCTTTGATTATTTCTATTGTCTTTCTCTTTCACATCTGTCATTTTTGTACCCATCTCTAGTCAAGTCACAAGGATCCCTATTTATCTAATTTTTCACATTTGTCATCATTTATCCTAGGACACTAGCGCCAAGCGCTCTTGTCCATTTTGGGTGCTCCTATCCTCTTTATTCTTTTCACTTATTTTGACATTTGTGGTCAGCCTTTCTAGTTTTATAATCCTTATCCCAAGCTCATAGTCGACCTTTCATGTCACTAGTGTAAAAATTCAAACAAGATATCCATATATATACACAACATACACTTTATTATTCTAGTTGGCAATTATAAGGGGCAATCTCATCTACATACTATCACTACCATCAAAGGGACTACATTTTTAGGTTGCATACACTTTGCATAGGAAGGGGAAGTGCTCAATTCTATATCACACATTTGCATCTTATCTAGCCATAGCTCGCTATCTCAACATCATTAACACGAGGGAAACCTGGGATGTTATTACACACACAAGCATAAAGAACTACATGGATTTTGGAATGTAGTGGAGCACTTGGTCATAATAAGTTCACTCATCGGGTGACATTTGGGGTCAGTTTGACTTCACATATTGAATTTTCATTCTAATTTGATGTATTTTGTGAACTTGTGTAGGTAGTTAGGGTTTGTGTTGCAGGTTACATGTACCCTCAGAGATCAAAGAGAGAACACCATGTGATCAACAGAAGTAATATAAAAACCATAGTGACACAAAAGAAAGCAGATTCTAACCTTCTGCGTAGTCATCAAGGCGAAGAACAATCACTAGCGCCCAAGTTCCCCTGTCCCAAGACTAGGTGCCCATGTTTGACATCATTTTAGGAATCTAGATTTTATAGAGAGCAGTTGTAACATAGTTCTAACCATGTTCAACACTATAAACCACCCATATCAGTTCCAGATTGCATAGATTCAACTAAGTCATCTCTTTCCCAATTATTTACATTGTTGCATTATCTGAGTGCTTAAAATTTGTATATCTATTGTATTTTATCATATATGTTACTCTGCAATTAGATTTAATTTAAATTTTATTAAATCACAGATCGGTGTAAATACATTTGGAAAAGCAAGATGATAGCCACAAACAAAGGCTAAAAATAATACATATGCTCCACCAAAGATCACAAAAACATAAATTTAAGCCTTATAAATTGTTCGAATCGAATATCACATAAAATATGAATTTCATTCCCTAAAAGGCACCAAAGTTCTATCAAACCGTAGTCATTTCAACTAAGAAAATATTAACAATGCATGCAAACCCTTGTAGATGTCTTCTTTGATCTTCTAATGTCCAAATCTGCAAGAGGTCTTCAAGTTGTCTTCACTTCACCCAAGGATGGAGGGTTTTTGTCCTCCAACCAGCCATAAGGAAGGTTTTCGTCTTCCTTAGAAAATCCACACAATTGGATTTTCACCCAAAAATGGAATGACAATGAGAAAACAACCGAAAGATCAATCAGAGAGAGAAATATGTCAAGATAGATGATGAAAATGAAGTCATTGATCTCCTTTTATATCCCTCCTTTGGCGCCAAAAGCCAAAATAGAAGGACCGACCTCATAAAGCTTCTTTGGGGCTTTTAATTTGTTTTTAAAACTCTTCCAACCCAACCAACTTGTTATAGACACAAAATCTATGCACTTTGATACATTTATAGGTCCTAAAGCATATTGATGTAGACATGATTCCTAAGTAAGAAAACTAGTGGTTGACAACTTCTTTTGGGCCTTTTTCTTTATCTCTTGCACTTTTATTGGCCTTATATACCTTACAGCTCTACCGAAACTTGACTGATTTATCTTTTATGGCCTTAGACACTAGCGCCCGATTAAGACAACAAAGTGCCAGGTGCGCTCTTGACCTTCTTTATCTTCTTCTTACTCTTTTGGGTCTCTTTTACTTCTTGGTCACCTTTTAAAACTTTGGGTCACCTTTCAATTGTCAATTATGAAATTCAAACAAGGGAATCATATATATATATATATATATATATATATATATATATATATATATATATATATATATATATATATACTTAGTTATTTCTCTCAAATAAGGGGCCAAACATCATAAGCATTATCTATCATCACCTAAGCTTGCATCAAAGGCACAAGAGCATTACAAGGACACATCCAACACTTTCATTCAAGGGATATGAGATGCATAATTCTACATACGCAACATAGGAGGGGATTTCATTCTATTCCATCACACACATTCTTCTAATTTAACAAAAATAAACTATTGGAAGTATTACTTATGTTAAATTCTTATATATGTTACAATAAGCAAATATGATAGTAAAGTATAGTGATGACTCAAACAATAAGCAATAAAAGTAAAACCCTAAGTGCAATAAGGAGTTAGGACACTTAGTTGATTTCATAAATATCTTGGTAGTGTATGAATGTGGAATACTAGCCAAATGAAACATAGGAGGTCACGACCGAGCCCATAAAAATGTAAAAGTGCAAAAAGTAGTAGGGACAGGGCGCCTGGTGTTATAATCCCTTCCCAGGTGTCGGGGTCTACACAGGAGGTTTAGAAGTGATTTTTATAGGGTCACTTGATGATCTAAAACCCTCAATTTTTGTTGCTATTATGTCACACAACTCCCGCCGTCGTTGATAACATGTAATAAAGATTTCACCTGCAAAACACTTAAAAGAACATTGAATCCTAAAAAAATAAATATGTGAAATAGGGGTCAAACTATCCTCACTTTTAAACAAGTGATTTTATGACTTATCGATGCACTACATCTCAGACCCAATGTAGTTTTGTGTGTGTGTGTGTGGAATCGTGCCCTAGGTAGCTCTTGTGCGTGTCACACTTGATAGTGAACAAAGTAGCTAGATGTAAAAATATGTAATATATGTGTGCATGGAACAAAATGAACTTCCCTCCTATGTGTGTGATGCGGAAAACCATCCCTTACCCTCTTGTGAGCTAGATGGATGCAAAGATGCTCTTAGATGCAACCTTAGGTGTCGATATAAGATGCTTAGAGCTTGGTATTTTAATTTGATCCCATAACATTGTATTTATATGATTTCCTTGTTTGAATTTTGTAATTGATCACTAAAGGCTGCCCCCTAAGAGATAAGGATGCCCGACAACTAAATAGGACCCAAAAGGAGTTAGTTAGATACAAAGAGCTCTAAGGCGCCCAAAGGGGACAAGGGTGCACTACGGCATTGACATCTTGGTTGGGCACTAGTGTCTAGAGCTGGAAAAGGTGAAATGTGAAGGGTCACACCGGCGCGAGGTCCGTAAGGTCAAAAGGGAGACTATAAGGGAACCTAAGAGGAAAAGTACAGTGATAAATGAGCACTTTAATCCCTTAGAAAACATATAAGTGCAATGCATGTGATTAGGACCTATGAATGTACCAAAGTGTGTGATTTTGTGTCTACATCTACCCCCAATTTACGTTGGCGAGTGAAATCTCGGAACATAAAGTAGATAGAGATGCATACTTTATAACCATATAGATCGATGTAGAAGAGCGTGTCGAGATAAGAAAAAGCATGGAGTGATAAAAAGTGAAGCGTGGAAACTATAGAAGAGGAAGTAAAAATAAAAGTGATGATGATGACCCTAGGGAAAAAGTGCATGTGTAGATGTCGCATTATACCTGTTGTTGGTGATGTGCTTGTTGTTGATTGTTGTGTGTTGATGTTGATTATTAAATACCACTTCCTATAAGGATGGACCTGTAAAAGAGAAGAACGAACAAGTAGTCAAATATGTGTATATAGAAAAGTGTATGAAATGTATGTAAAAAGTGTGTAAAATGTTGTAATGTAGAAAAAGGAACATGTGCACTTGATCCGTGATGAGTGAAAGGGATAGAAAGAATCCTAAGATGTTGATGAAGAGTGAGTTTTTCTAGTGATCTCATGCCAAACATGTTGAATGTTAGTTTTTTGGGGATCTTACCCCTGTAGAAGAGTGTAGGGATAAAAGTTGTTTGGTGTCATTATCCAACTCTTTAGATGCTTCCCGAAGTAAAAACATCACTGCATATGGTGCGTAGAAATATGATCCAATGTGAATAGGTGCGATTAAAATCCTTTGTGACAATGCTGAAAAATGTGTTGAATTGAAAAACTATGTGTATCTCGCTCGGTCTCAAGCACCCAGGAAGGGACAGAAGTGCCTAGGTGCCCAAGTCTGATTATGGGCACTAGTGTCTGTGTTAAAGGACCCAAGTTTGATTTTGAGTCCTGTCTGAGTTTGTAGATTATGTTGATTATGTGGTGTATTATACCGAACTATGATTATAGACTATTGAACTATGACTCAGAATTATTGAATGGGGTGATTGTTTCACCTAATAGATGACCCCTTATTTGGCATGCATGTCACATTGTTAAGAGGGTGCGGCCCAAAAATAACCCCATACCGAATCGATACCGATATGTAGGAGGGAATGTGTTTGGTAAAAACCAAGGCACATGTAAATTGTGGCTAGAAGACAAGTGTTAGTGTAAACAAGATAAGCATGCATATAGAAAATTGTGTAAGTGAACAAGAAATAAGTCAATGTAGACCACAAAAAGTAGGTGACAAACATGGGACATCACTCATGATGTCACAAGACAATTGAGGCCGCAATGACCAAAATCATATAGTGTGCACACAAGACAAAGCATAGGGTAATACCGCAAAAATGGCATAAAAGAGCAAACAATGGCAAACAAGCGTAAGCAAACATTAGATAACCATGGTGGCATATAAACCTATAAAGAAAATGTTGCACATGAAGCACCCATTAACATGTTAGAAAGATAAAAAGTATGTCAAAGCATGCATAACCCGATATAGTAATGTGTAATGAAATTACTTGTATAATTCAGATCATGAGCAGAAATATAACACCAAATAACACAATATTCCATAATAATGATCTCAATATGCAATTAGAATAGCTTCACCACTTCGAGGGGCAACCTCCAAACCATATGATAAGACTCAAATGCTCCAATGATGATGAACTACTACCCGCAATCCCCTATATATACTATTAATATGTTATGGTCATCATCAAGGCCGACCTACTAAGCATGAGAAAGTATAAATGATATAATAAAATGATATGGTAAGCCACAAGTCGTCTACTCATATCCTAATACAAGCAATAGGTTAAGGGCGTAGCATAATGTGCTATGTAAAATAAGCAATAGCACTTGGAATGTGTACAAATGTGGATGCCCCCATGAGATGTCGCGGGACTGGTATGAGGTACTTGTGCCAAACAATTATGTTGTGTGTATCGATTTGTGTAAGGTCCGTAATCACAACTACAAAGCAAGTGAACACACATGTGTGTATGATAAAAATAATGACATACCAGTATATCTAACTAGCATGTGTAATAAAACGTACATGTAAGCATAAGAAAGCAAGAGTAAATGCGACCAAGATATGTAGTACGTTGTGGATGAGATGGAATAGAATGTAATATGTGAGTGACAGGGGTGGAATGCACCCCGAGTGTGAATGTATGCACAATTGAAATGAGGTTCATTTATACAAGACCCCTCAGTAGTCAAGAATGAACCATATAACAAGAGTGTGTCATCGAGAAATGGTTTGAACGATGTGTCAGTATGTAGAGAGATTCGATCAAGAGAGCACATAGCGTAGATCGCATAGTGATATCATGTGAATAAGATGAATTATGCACTTTGGGAAGATTGATTGTGAAGTGTAGAATGTAGAAGTGTGTGAAAAATTGTATAGGAAGCACAAAGCATATAGTGTAAAGTAGTGTAAGATCGAATGAGGAATAGATCATGAAGTCTATGATGTAGGAAGCACAGGGCGTAGATGGAAAAGTAGGATAGTAGTGTGTGCTAAGAATATGGAATGTCATGCTAGAAAATTTGATTGTGAATATCAAGCATAGAGAAGGTTTGACTGAGACGTATAACAAGATTGATGATGTAACATAAAGCATAGATCATATAATGTGTGAAGAAGATTATAGAAAGTATTGATTGTGAAGCACGTAACGTGAAGTGCAACATAGTGTCGCATGATGCGATACATAAAAAGATTGATTGATTATGAATACCATGCGTAGAATGATGTAAGTGTGATGAGGTGAGGTTCAATTCAAATGTAGACCCTCAACAGTCAAGTATGGACCATGAGACTAGAGTGTGTCATCGGGTAATGAGATGTGCATTGTAAAAGTAGAATAAAATAGCATAATGCATGAGTAGAATGTGCTAGAAAGATGTAGATTGAATGTTTGTAGTGTGTTGTAAGAGAATGTGATACTAGGAAGATGTGTGCTAAACGGGCCAAGTGAAAATGTGTAGTGTGCGCCGCAACATGTGTAGAATGTGTAAGTGTGGAAAGCACAAAGCACGTATGATGCATAAGAGAGGTAAGAAGATGATGTTGAAGATGTGTACGATGTGTAATGCGTAGAAAGTGCAAAGTGCATAAGATGTAAGGAGAAGATGCCATTGACGTGTAAGATGTGTAAGATTAGGTGCGAGTACAAGGTGTGATGCTGGTCATACCCTTACTTCTACCTACTATTGTGACGACCATATATTTTCTTATGACACATTTCAACATCCTATACCATGGCATGGTCTCTCTCACATCATCACATAGATCTCCATCACTCACACACTTGGGGGCATCGAACTCCCCTACCTCATAGTCACACATTCTAATCAACAATTGCCTATCCATACTACTCATATACACATATTTTGCTTTACAATTCATGTCAATATTTCTAGTAGCACTTTCTCTTATCTACACTATGAGCACACCTTGCTACATCTATCTATGCTTCTATCCCACTCAATACACGTGTTGGTTAGATTTTATACGTAGCTTAAAACCTAGGCAGTTATGAGATAAATCTCCCTCATTTAACGGTGAGGCTCCCATGTAAGATGTTTATCAATTTAGTAAGGGTGAATCCTAATAACTATTTTTAGGGGTTTTACTTTAATTCCCACAACTTGTGAACCACAACTGGAGTAATTTTGCAGCAAGTAAGCAACTGTGATTGGAATATTTGCAAAAGGGGGAATAATAGAAGTAAGGAAAGAAGAAAGGAAGATGTGTTGACTTAACCAATAGTTGGTATCATCCACACAAATTAAATAAATGGAGAAAATTCACAACATTCAGTAGTAAGGGAAAGGAATAGTTTATAACCTAGATCTAAGATAACACAGTTTATCTGAAACCTTAAATAGAAGCGATGAGCAAAGCACCATAGACAAAAAGTTCTCTGGAAATCCACCTTTTATTCAATTCCTCAACTTTCACAGAAATCACACCAAGGGTTCCAACATAAAGTCTAAAAGCTCAAGAATGCTCTGGTAAACAAATTTTGATAAATAAATTGTGATCCTTTAACCCATAGGTTCTTCCTCTATTTATAGTGCATAGAGGGCAATTTACAAATAGGAAGCTTTCAATGAATTGCCGCATGTGGAAGTTATGAAAAAGGGAAGCAACTGGCAGTATTTTCCCCTAGACTTTCTCTTTGCATGACATGCATCTGAAGACTAAATCAATGCCCTGCATGTCTGCCACCTATTCTCAAGTAATTGACTTTTTCTAGTAACTCAAAGTAACAACTTTCAAACCAATTACCTAAGTTTTACAATTTTAATTGATTACTCAATTGCTTTGTCGGATAAAATAAGAGAAAGAAGAAGAAAGAGGAGAAGAAATTAGAAGAAAGTTGCAACGCTCCTGCCTTGTTCTTCTTCCATACTTTGCATGTTGATTCAACATGTATTGTATTTTTGCCTCATGAATGATATCTCTGCCTTGAATCTGAGATGCTCTTGTCTCTCATATGTTGTTTAATCCTTTCCTTTGATTCTCACCAAACTGGATCTAGAAGTAGTGATCTGTGATTTTCTTGTGGTTGTTGCCTTCGACCTATCTTCCTCTTATCCTTTAAGCTTTTGACGCTTCTTCTCTTCGATTATGTTCACCGTTGAAATGCTTGCCATAAACAATTCAGATAAAACTCATCACCTTTTATTTTTAATTGCATATGAGCAATTTTGAATTCTGAAATCATTCTGGGTGCAAGCAAATATAAGTAGGCTCAATGTGGGTTTAACTGGAAGATTGGGAAGCACATGCATGGGATTTTAAAGGTATTTTACATGCAATTCTAGAGTATTTCCCATGGGTCATGCGGTTAGATCTCTGAGGAAAAACTTGCGTTGAAAATTAAAGAGGGCAGCAATGTGAAAATGAAAGGAAGGCAACAACTTGAAGTTGGCAAACAATAACTCCAAAAACTACGACTTGCACATGACCAATATAAACTCAGCCTTTCATTAAAAATGCAAGAAAAACATGAAGTTATGACAACGAAAAAGTGGAAGGAAGACAGGGGTTTAGATGGGTGACTTGTATTAGCTTTTTCCACTTACTTTTTTGAGAAAAACATAAAGTCACAATAGCAAAAAAAGTGGAAGGAAGGCAACAATTTAGATGAGCGACTTGTATTATCTTTTTCCACTTACTTTTTTGAGAAAAACATGAAGTCACGGCAGCGAAAAAGTGGAAGGAAGGAAACAGTTTAGATGAGCGACTTGTATTAGATTTTTCCACTTACTTTTGTGAGAAAAACATGAAGTTACGGCAGCAAAAAAGATAGAAAGTGGAGGCAGCTTGGAAGAAATACGTTTCAACTTATGTTTGGCATAAAAACCCAAGTGAAAGGGCAACTTCAATAAATACGACTTGCCAAGAGAATTGCTTCTCCAAAAATTGTGACTTGCTTAAGCTCTATTTGCTTTGAAAAAACCATGACTTGGGATAAAAAGCATTTCTTTCCATTTTTGGATTTTTAGTGAAGAAAACACAAGGACAAAATAAAATTTTCCATTTTTGGAAAGGGTCTGGGAAGATGTAGCAACAAAAAATTGCAAGTGTTATAACTTTCCTCTCATGCGGCTTCGCTTTAAGTGCCACTTTTCCTAAAAGTGCATATTTTCTCAAGCTCTACGCATTGGTGGCAATATTTTTCTTATCTTCATAAAATCCATTATTGTACCTTTTTAGACCAAACAACCTCTTGCAATCTCCTGAAGGAATCTTGAGCTCTGGTCACTTTTAGACAAATTAATTAGCAATTAAAAAAACTAGATAGCTTTTCAAAACCCTAGGTTCGGGAAAAGGTCTAAAGCAGAAGAAAGAATAGGCTACGGGAATTGTCGGAGAAAACAAACCAAAACACAGACAAAAAGAAATAAAACAAAACAAAAGAAGCCACGAGCAATTGCTCGAAAAATTTCTCCAATTAGCCGATTCTGCAAAAATCTTCCCCGGTGAATGTTCTGTGATAATAATGACAAGGTGAAGTGCTTTATATAACCCAAATCCTCCAATTTTAACTCAATCTATTTTTAAAATAACTCTATTTATTTAATATATAAATAAATAAAATGCTTTTAGACAAAGCCTGGTGAAGGAATTGAGTGAGCTTCAACATCTGGGTATTTGGTGAATGTGATTTTTATGACTTTATGGGGATACCTTAGAGCAATACAAACAACTACAGACAAAACAAACACAAAACACGACCCGTTACTTGAAAAGAATGAATTTTTTTAAAAGAAGTAGTCCCACATTTCAGGGTGAAATCTCGGGGACACCAACATGCTTTGCTCCTCATGTTTAGTTATGGATCCCGCTATTCATGATACACATACTATACACTATACATACTCGGTTATTCTTGCTCACAATGATCACATTTATTTGCCAGTAGCTCTTGATATACACACTTGGGGGCATCATACCTTTTCTCCCCCTCCATCACTATTTGTTGTCTCTCTCATAGATTATTTACTACATTTAACACTATGTGCTTTGTGATAAATCTTTCCTAGCATCCAATCTCAATCACATACAATGCCTTTATTACCCGATGATGCACTCTTGTTCTATGGTTCATGATTGATTGTTGAGGGTACAATTCATCCATGAACTTCACTTATCTCATCTTGGCTACTCATTCTCTATGCTTCATGTCTATCTTTCCGAGCATTACCACATATTTGGTACTCATACTATACCATCATTACCCAATGACGCACTCTTGTTCTATGGTTCATACTTGACTGTTGAGGGAGCATTCTTAAATGAACCATATCTCACCGGCATCCGCTGGGGCAATGCTCCTCCTATCTCGCATATCTTACACATTATAGCATGTCATCACTTTCACACAACATTTGCATATCTTGGTTGCATTTACTCTTGTTAGCTTATACTACTTACATGTTGTACTTTGTTTCCTATGTTAGTTGGATACTTAGTATGTCATTATCTTTTTCTATACACACATGCACGTTCACATGGTATCTTGAGGTGAATGCAGGACTTTCACATATTCTTACACGATTCATGATGCTCGACACTACTCTTTACGAGTCCCGCTGAGGCTCCTGGGGGCATCTATCTTTTGCTACTATCATACTCTACACATCACAAGTTTTATCATTTCAATACTTATTAATTTTTGGCATTATTGCTTACTTCTCACTGCTCTATGCACACTTTGATATGCTATTTATCTTTCTAACATGTTAATGGGTGCTTCATGTGTAACATTTGCCTTGCAGGATTATATACAACCATGATTATCTGTCACGTTTGCTTGTTATTGTTTGTTATTGTTTTTTATTATTTGCGAGCTATGCCCTATGTTATGCCTGATCATTGTTTGTTTATGGCCATTTCAGCCTTGATTTTCTTGTGGCATTGTGAGTGATGTCCCATGTATGTAACCCATTTTTTTGTGGTACCATCTTATCTTTATACTTGCTTGCTACATTGTTTTCTATTTGCATGCTAGCTCTTTTACACTAACACTTGTTTCTAGCATACTTTGTTTGCATGTGCCTTACTTTCTACCATGCACATCCCCTACCCCATGCGGGTATCTAGTACATGATATGATTATTAGCTTCGTTCCTCTCCTTTTGGCCGCATTTTCCTACATTCGCCGAATGCACCCCAAATGAGGGGGACTCTATTGTTGAACAAATCACCCTTCCAAAGAAGACAGAGTTATCGATCGTAACAACACAAGACAAAATTGGCCAAAGTGTCCACAATCACATAACGGTCCAGAATCAAACATGGGCCACAGACACTAACGCCTAACATAAGACATGAATGATGGGTGTTTGTTTCGTGGGGCAAAAACAAATAGTTTCTCGGTTCAACACAAGCTTTTCAAGCTAATGTATAATTCTACAAGATTAGGCGCTTTCCTTTAATTACAAAATTTAGTCATTCATTAAATCGTGACATGCCATCTACAAAGGGCACTTCGGGAAGCATCGTGGAAGGAGAGAAAATAGACCTATCTTTACAAAACTCTTCTCTTAGCATGAGATCACCCAAAATCCTCGTCTTTGGAGTGAGATCACTAAAAACTCACTCTTTGCGTGAGATCACCCAAAAACTTGCCCTTGGCATGAGATCGCCCAAAACTCACTTTTGGCATGTGATCGCCTAAAAATATCACCCTTCGGCAAAAATAGACTCAAATCACAACATCTCCAAGACAAACATGACAACTTTATATCTTTTACTCTCTTATGCATTAGGTGCACATTTTCCTTTTACTTTTACACATTTTTTACTCACTTATGCATACATTACTCATATTTTACATGTACGAGACGTCAATACTCTTTTTCTCTTCTTTTGTAGGTCCATCCTCATATACAACAAGAATCAACTCACATTAGCGAGAACAAGCTCCAATGACACACTACTACACATACGCTTCGCCCTCTAAAGTGTCTACCTCCCATTCCTAGTTTCCACACTTCACATTACGATCACTTCACGCTTCACTTGTCCACTCAAAGATGCTATCGCCTACACTTCTATTTGGATCAAAAGGTACACATCTTCTATCTACTTTATGCTATCGAGTATTCAATCAACAACATAAAGTGGGGCAAATGTAGACACACAATTTATGCACTTGGGTACATTTATAGGTCCTAAAGCATAATAATGTATACATGATTCCTAAGCAAGAAAACTAGTGGCTAACAATGTCTTTTGGGCCTTTTAATTTAGGTCTTGCAATTTTATTGGCCTCAGATACCTTACAAATCTTTCTAACTCGACCGATTTATATTTTATGGCCTCGACACTAACGCTCGCTTAGGACAAAAGCGTCGAGGCACTCTTGTCCACGCCGGGTGCTCCTAACATTCTTCATCTTTTTCTTACTCTTTTGGGTATCTTTTACTTCTTGGTCACCTTTTAAAAATTTGGGTCGGTCTTTTAGTTATCAATTATAAAATTCAAACAAGGGAATCACACACACACACACACACACACACACACACACACGCTATTATTATCAAATAAGGGGCCAAACATCATAAGCATTATCTATCATCACCTAAGCTTGAATCAAAAGCACAAGAGCATTACAAGGACACATCTAGCACTTTCATACAAGGGACAAGGGTTGCATTATTTTGCATACACAACATATGAGGGGAGTTCATTATATTCCATCACACACATTTTACATACTTGGTACATTCTATATCTAGCCTACTATCATCGTGTAACTTGCACAAGGGAAACCTAGGGCATCATTACACACACAAGCATGAAGAACTACATGGAGTTTGAGATGTAGTGCAACACTTGGTCATAAGTTCACTCTTTGAGTGACCTTCATAGTCGACCGACTCCCCATTTTGCATCTTCTTTATTAGATGTATTTTTTGGGCATGTACACCTAGATATCTATTTTGTAGGTTATAGATATGATCGACGACATTACATTGAAACCAAAGAGACAAAGAGAGATCGACATCAAAACTCCTCTGGCCTAGAAAAGACTAGAACCCGAGCATCCGAGCGGTCCACTACTAGCGCCCATAATAGTCACTTCAGCACCCGTGCGCTCCTCTGTCTCCTCAGGCCCTTCTGTCTAACACAATTTTGAGTCCCAAAACCCTCAATGAGCCTTGACAACATTATTTCCAGTCTGTTTTGGCAGTTATTTAGTCCAGACCACTCCCAAATCACATGAAAGCAACTAAGTCATCTTCCTCTTTCACTTGCTTAGGGTTTCATATCTTTGAGTGTTTATTGCTTTTCCATTACTATATATTATAATGTATATATCATTAGTTGCATATGTTAATATGAAATTAAGGCTTAATTCAATTTGGATTAAATCACTTGCCTAAATAAAGAAAATGCTAGAGAAAACATTAAAAATTAGTAAAAGGAAAATGAATTGGAAATGCAATTCCTTCCTTAGCTCATTTAACTTTGTTGCCATGAAAATAGAATGACAATAAGTCCTTAAGTAGGCTCTCAAGTCGAAAAAGGGAATATATAGTCCTCCCTTCCCAAAATTGCTTGTCCCCAAACAATCAAAACTCGATGTTCCAATAATCTAGATCATGTACCTGTCAAATGAAAGAGCTCTTGCCGACACAAGCTTATATGCCTAGATACCATCATACCCAAACAACTGAATCCCATAGTTGGCAAGGGAAACAACTTCCACCCACAATGATCACAGTGTCTACTTATTCCATCACCCATACC
This sequence comes from Taxus wallichiana var. yunnanensis, assembly GCA_018340775.1. Lineage (NCBI taxonomy): Eukaryota > Viridiplantae > Streptophyta > Pinopsida > Cupressales > Taxaceae > Taxus > Taxus wallichiana. Next base: position 340,962,879 of record CM031243.1, on the reverse strand, counting down.
TATATGCCCTCCCTCAATGGAACCTTCTATTCGGAACATGATGACATTTTTCAACACACTTTGCATGTAGGCTGAAAATAAATCATAACAACAATAAATCACCTGGGATTCCATCTGATTCAACACTAGGATGGCTAGGAGGAGTGTCCTCACTAATGGAGCTTCACCACTATCAACACCATGCAAGGAAACCTTCTTAATTTGTACTTGGATACAACTGTTTGTGACTGAAAATATTATGACCGACGATATAAAAAATGATGCAAATATGACAAACCCATGTAAGCTTCAATAATATGATTGATGTAAAGGTATTAGGTACCCATACAAGGACTGCAAACTCACTATCTTCAGCTGAAAACACATCAACAATGATAGTAGATTGTAAAAATTTAACCTCATGGCGAGAGACTCGTCTCTAATTGTCAAAAGAATAGATAGGGAGCTAAAATTGATGTGGAAAATGAGTGAAACAAAAATACAACTGTAATAATGATTACCTTGGCTCCCAAAAGATGCTTCCAAGCTGCCCCAAACTAATCTCTTCAAAATTTGGCTCGATCAGAATTTATGAGTGCTGGTATGCAAGTATAACAGCCATACTTTGCCCAAAATTTCGTCCCAAACAATCCCAAATAGGTTGGAACATTGGCCTTAATTGTTCTCCATGAGTGAATCCTCTTATACACAATTTCGAATGAAAAGAATGTCTTCAAACCTGCCCTTCTATTGCTGTCCCAAGAAGATATGCACAACCCAACAAATAAAATTGGGAAGAACATCTCATCACAGTTGTAGCATTGCATTTCATTACTCAGATTCAGAATCGTAGTGGCCAACAAACATCTTGTGAAAGTTATTCTTACCTTGTCCATGTTGCTAGAAGAAGGGCACCCCTTCCTTGTGATCAAAATCCACTTGGTGGCTGCAAAAAGAATGTGAAACCAGCTGAATATGTTGGTCATAACAGCCACAAGATTTGAGACAACTTCCACAATGATTTGTGTTTCATGATTCATATTTTCCAAGCTCCTCTCAATCATGTTACAAGGATGACTTATAAAAAAACCCATTAAATCCATGTCTCATTAGGCATTTTTGCAGTGCATGTTCTAAAGAACCAATCCCAAATAATTACACGACACATTACTTCACCCTAGTTTATGAAAACTGAATTATCAGATACCTTGTAGAACAAGATGAATTATCTCCCATGAAGTTGAATTTGTATGTTCATTGGATGAATTATCCATAACCTTCACATACATCCAAAAGTGGCAATCTTTAAAGTAAATTGAGTCCCATAAAACCATAGCAAGTTGATTCATATAATCTTGAAAATAACACCTAGCTTGCTTACCATTCATCTTCCCATCAATTTCAACACGCTGCTCAAGACAAGAAATATATTATAGTGACATGAGGGAGTTAACAAATATGAAATCTCCTCTCAGTGCCACCGCCATTGCCTTCTTCATGTCATCGCAGTTATCAAGACCAAAATTGACAGAGCCATCAAGTAACGGGCAGTTGTGATGTTGTTTTTTGGCTGCGATGTGGCTGTCATCGGGCGGTTCTGGAGCTGTTTTTTGGCGGAGCTCTTCATGTTGTTTCTCTTTTGGTTTCTTTTTGATCTTGCCTTCTTTTTTCTGGATCTTTGTACGTTTAGATCCTTTTTTCTCCTATATTGTAATATTTGGCTGTTGAGCCTTCCTTGGTTGACTGTTTTGCCCTTCTCTGGGCTGCTTCTCTCATCTTTACTATCTGGCTTTTGAGCCCTTTTGTATACAGGGTATAGTCCCTTCAAAACTATTTGCCCTTAATAAAAAAACAAATATGAAATCTGATCATACCTCAAGCTAACATCAACATGTTCACCTTCCCTTTCTAGACAAGGAATGATTGAAATATCCTCTACACTTCCGACCTTGTGACTCAAAATTTCTGAATTAGGATCAGCCTTCTCCTTCACCTTAGATTCAACAAATGAAGCTCTTTCCGCCTTGGCTTCAATAATATTTTGTTGGTACTCGCATGGGACATCTTCATGGTCCTTGCCAAAGTCATGTACACCATCAATTTTCTTCTTATTGATCATTGTTCGAAATTCCAACAAGTTGATCATTATCATAGTTATGCAAATCGAATTACTCTTTTTTGACACCGTCTTTGAATGCTCAAACGATGGATATAGGATTCTTGGAAAATATTATTTTTACCCGTAGGACCCTTCGTCCTCTCATCATTGTTAGAATAATTCTCATAATGATCAAACCCTTGCAAATACATAGTGCGAGGGTGATGCAATAAATTAAATTACTTACCATTTATTGTTGATATGTAAATTCCAGAGATCGAAAACCCTCGCGAGTATCGCGAGTCCTCCTATCAAGGGCATGCCTCTCAACCGAGTCATACCGAATCTTAGCCTCGTGACCCTCTTGAGATTTGATTTTCCTTCACCAACTTGCCGCCACGTGCAATCATTAAAACCACAAAAACAACATCTATTGTCAAATAATCTTTACCTTCACGCCGCATATTGGTCTTCTCACGCTCTTATTCGTTGATTTCTTCTTCTTGTCATTTGCGCCAATGTAATTTGGAAGCTCTTATCCTCTTCCTTTCTCCCGCATGTCAAAACCCTTCCGTGGTGCCCGAGATCTTGGTCCATGCATAGCTCTTCCTTTTTCACTCATATGAACTTGACAAGTGAAATTGCCTCCCATATCTCTCTTGGAAGAGCCATATACTTTTCATAGCTTGTGGGAATGATTTGCTCCACGAGGGCCTTGCTCCCACGTCTAGAATAACTTCTTCCTCGGAAGATCGAAACTCTACTACCACCGTAACGTCCCTTTCTAGGACAAAAACTAAAAATAAGGTTTGGCCACAAACCCCGAGAATCAGATATGAAAATATACCAACACAAAAAAATGACAATAATTTGATTTTATGACAACAATTCCAACAACAATATAAACCCTAGCGACAAACTATAAAGGGGCATTAATGCACCATAAAATCATGCTTAAAACCATGCATAATATCTGAAAACACTTCTAAATAATTATTTCATGTACGAAAACACTTATCCATTCAATTTGCAATAAACAAATGGAGAAAAACCCAAGATAACACACTGTTGTAATTAAATTTGGAACAACAGTAGGACAACCACAAACCAAGGCTGAAAATGATAGATATACTCCACCAAAAATCACAAAAACATAGATTCCGACCTTATAAATTATGCCAAATCAGAATATCACATAAAATCTGAATTTTGTGCCCTAGAAGGCACCCAAGTGCTATCAAACCCTAGTCGCTCCAACTAGGAAGAGCTCAACAATGCATGCAAACCCTTGTAGATGTCTTCTTTGATCTTCTAATGTCCAAATCTGCAAGAGGTCTTCAAGTTGTCTTCACTTCACCCAAGGATGGAGGGTTTTTGTCCTCCAACTAGCCATAAGGAAGGTTTTCATCTTCCTTGGAAAAGCCACACAATTACATTTTCACCCAAAAGTGGAATGACAATAAAAAAAAGCCAAAGATCAATTGTAGAGAAAATGCGCTAAGATGACGATGAAAATGAAGCCACCGATCTCCTTTTATATCCTCCTTTAGCGCCAAAATCTAAAATAAAGGGACCAACCTCATAAAGCTTCTTTGGGGATTTTAATTTATTTTGAAACTCTTCCAACCCAGGTTGAATTTCCTAAATAAAGAAAACATTAAAAATTAGTAAAAGAAAAATGAATTAGGAATGCAATTCCTTCTCTAGCTCATTTAACTTTATCACACATAAAGGGAATGCCAACGAGTCATTAATTAGGCTCACAAGTTGAAAAGGGGACATCACAAACTCGATTATTTCACATCAACTTTCGAATCACATAATACTTAAAATAGTTCATAGTGCCTCGCAAAACTTCATATCACTGCACAACGCACATCACACCTCACAATAGTTCGCAACACTCGTGATACCTAAGATAATACCATGCAATCTATCTTTTGTGAAGGACCTCAAGAACAAACTTTTCCAAGTAGATACTCACTACTATGTGTGCACCATTCCATGTGACACTTCTAGAGATCACAATATGCCATGAAACCTATGAGTATACCACACACCCGATTACAATGGCACATAATGATCAAAGGGTGAAGAGTCATACATGGAATCCTAAATAGTTCCAATTCTATAAATTTAGCCACATATTTGCAATATAAATACACACCTTTGTAATTTTAACTAACAATAAATTTAGAAAGTAGAGAATCATACATCTTTCTTAGGAGTATACCTTGTATACATCACATTTATCACTATAGATTTAATATTGTAATTTTGTTTCTTTCTCTAGTGTCCATCTTTTTAGCATTGTTTCCACATTCACACACAACCCATCTAGATCCTCATCTAAAGCATTGTCCCCCTGGTCCTCTTTGGATAGAGATCATGAAATTTGAAACCGAAAGTATTTAATATGAAAAGCATGAAAATACAAAAACTTGAAACTAGAATCTTGAATCTTGAAACTTGAAACTCGAAACTTGAAACTTAAAACTCAAGAGCCCTAAACACGAAACCACCGAAAATTTTGAAACCATAATCCCAAAACCTTGAGCCGTAAAAATCCTGAACTTGAAAAAAATAAAAATGATTGATATAGAGTGCCCTTAGAAGGGATACCACAAAACCCAAAACTTGAAAACCCAAAATATACAAAAATATCTCGAAAGATACATATTTGATGAATGCCGAGAGATATTTATCTCGAGGCACCTATCTTGGAGTTATTGTACATCACATTGATTAATAATTTCATCACCTTCTTTATGAACTTTCTAGTGACTTGTGATATATGGCCTTAATCTGCTTTCCACCATTATGTTGGGATTGAAATACTTCTAGGGATAAAAGGGTTCCAAACTCCACTATATAGCCAAAATAATAGAATTTTTGATTGACTTCTCCAAGCAAAAGAGAGAAACTTCCCAATGATAGTCACATGGACACTAGATTTAACATCCTAAATCAATACTTTTTTATGTTAGTAAAATATACGAAGGCACATATTTCATCATTTGATTGGACCTATAGATCAAAGAATAATAAACACAACCCAAAATTATTGGATTTATACGTCAAAGAATGTTACGTGAGACATAAAAAAATTCGTTGACAAATCATTATCAAACCGAAAGCCCATTGTAAAGACACCTTAGTGTAATCGGTAAGATGAAGGTTTATTGAGTTTGTAAGCTTTTTCATTTGACTTAAGCTCCTTTCCCATCGCAAGTCTTTTACATTGCCATTCCATCTGGTTTGGCATCTAGTTGAACAAGGCAACAATTGGGTTAAGGAGTTATTTTGATTCCATCGGCTACTTGGTCTTGTAGAATTTAGGGTTTAAATTTGATGGCCAATCTTAAATATCGATAATATTTCATGATGGCTATCACTTCAACATTACCCTTTAAAAGCTACAATATTTTATAATGAAAAAACAATATATTAAAGATCAAATATATAATTATTTCACCACTTCTTCATTATTATAATAATTTCTTTTAAGTATTTAAATGTGGACACCCACCCAAAAAATTCCATGGTTTAGAGGCATTCCATGGTTCCATGTTCGTTCTTGTGGCCTAATTTAATGGGTCATTTTTTAATTGTATTTCGATGTAATCGGCCTCGATGAACCTTGTATATCTATTATCTCCTATTTATATTAATAAAAATACGCTTTTCAATAAAAAAAAATTCCATGGTTTTTAAAAAGCGTTCACCCATATTTTAATGTTTGAAATAAGGCCATCCAAGTTTTTAGTTCATTTTATTCATTCGTACCGACAATATTTTGCCCGGGACCGAAATCCAACACACGTTACATTAAAAAGGCGGGCAAGCGCGCCCCGATGAAATTCGAAATAAGTATTGGAATTTTTGTATTTTACATATTTTTGGTTTGCTGCTATATTTCTTCTCGGAGCACTTAACGTTCATATCAGCACCCTTTCTCCTCTGGTTCTAATCCCTCTTCTCCTCCTCAATCCGCAGCACGCATTGCCGTCTTCCCCGTCTTATTTCATTCAGGTATGTTATAAATATATGCTGCTTTAATCACAAGCCCTTATTCAAACCACTCCATATTCTACTTAAAATATGTGCAATGGCAGTGCTTCGTCCACAGAAATGGAGGCGCCCAATTTATACGAAGAACAGCGGCGGCAGCGAATGGAAGCCAATATGAAGGCTTTGAAGGTAAGCCGCACTCAGCATAAGTTTCATACAGTTCTCTTCTCTGCCTCTGGGAATCACCCTGTATTTGTGTCTTGGTGGATGACCTGATAATGCACTTTATCATCATCTGCACCAATTGCACAACCACCATTTGAATAACCTCCAACAATTTTACCCCACCATATAAGGGAAATGGGGAAACCTATTCATGAACAAATGTCTCATCAAATGTTTATTTATTTTGAAAGTAAATTGGAAAGGTTTCATGTGTACGATACAAATCCGCTTAAAAATCCCGTCTGCTGGGAATCCATGTTTCATATGAACTTCTATTCTTCTTCTTACAAGTAAATGGGTAAGACTTCGTGTGTAAAATACGATTTCACCTGAAAGGCATGTCTGAGGGGAATAACTGTTTCAAATGAACTTCTGTTTTCTTTTTCCAAGTAAACTGGTAAGCATAGTCACCTAAGTCTTGGGGACGGGGGTACGGAGGGACGACAAACAATTTCCTAAATTTTGGAGATGGCAGGCGGACGACTATTAAAATAATATATAAAAATTAATATTTCAATATTTTAACTTTTTCAATGACATTTAGGGATTTAAACTGTATTTAATGTATTTTAGGTACTTTCAAGATTATAATTTGATGTTCTTGGTAAAAATAACATCGTTTTAAAAGTAAAAATGTCAGAAAACTTTTGAAAGATTTAAAAAAATTTGGAGATGTCCCCTCCAAGCCCCCAAGTCCCGGAACGTCACCAAAATCTAGGAGACGGTCGCGTAACACTGCTGGTAAGACTTTTATGTGTAGTACACCATGTCACTTAAAATGCATGTCTAGAAGGAATGCACTATCAAGCCATATTCGAGAGTATCAATCCTATCACATTAAGCTAAGAATACTATTAGGATGAGGATAGCACTCTCATCAAAACTAGAGAACACACTAAAAGTTTGTTTATTCATTCAAGCGAGACTTGCTACTGCACAACAAATCAACCTCCTTTTTTCTTCTCTCCCTAAAAACTTCTCACTCAGCAAAGCATATCATAGAGGACGGAAGGGATATTTGTGATGAGACTTCAATTCTCCTTTCATGATAATCCTGCCTCACAGATAAATAATGACATTTAGCGTCACTTCTTTCTTCCTGTTTACCTTTTGTCCTTTTTAGTTTTCTATTTTTTCTCTCCTTTGTTTTTCATTATTATTTTGATTTTCTACAGATGGTTAGGGGTATGAGCCCCTTTGCAATCCATGGGAATCAATTTCTGAGCTTCTGAAGGGAAGGGAACTGTGTAGATTTTAGTTTCCACCGCAATTTGCAGCCAGATCAGCTGTAGAATTTCTGGATCTTTAATAGGAGGTTTCCAATCCTTGGGTGGTTACTAGAGTTTCCTGGATGATGTTATTGATTTTCCAGTCTTGGCAGCTTCCTTTTTGATTGCCTCACTGATCAGTTTTGAGTCTCCTTTGATCTGGATCATATCCAAGTCATTTGATTTAGCTAGTCTTGCTCCTTCCGATTGCCTCCTGTCTATTGTTGGTATCCATCCCAAGGTTCAGAACATACATTACTAAGGGTTTCCTTCTTCATCCTTGATTATGCTGCCCCTCTTGCTTGCCCCGGGTTACCTTTTCCTGCTCCTTTGAAATTCGGTTTTAACTTTTACCCTATCAGGTGGTGTTTTTTTCCATTTCGCTTTTGGCTTTAGCCTATCTCCACAATTTCCATTATTGGGATTTTAACGAGTTTCCATTTTTGGAACAATTCTGTTTCCTCTATGCTTAACCTATTACTATTATCTTGTGGCTTCTAGCTATGAATCAGTTTGTAAATCTCTTCTTCTATTTTGCTCTATATTTTTCATATTGGACTTTCTTTTTCTTTGAAGATCCTCACATTTACTCTAAAAAACCTACCAAATGATTATTCGTATTGCTATTGCCCATATGTCATTAATAGCTTTCTTTTGAACCATTTATCCGATCCATTCAGCCTTTGTAGTACACTTATCAAGCCATTAACATACCGGAATATTTTGAAAAAATCTTCCATAAATTTCCCTAACAAAGTTACAATGGAAGAATTGGTGATTGTTTTTTTGGTTCAACATTATAAAGGGTATCTAGATGTGTAATGTCCCCTTTTTTGAACTAATCCATTTGATGGCTTCTTGTCTACTTGATGAGTTGATTAAACCATGTGTATAAACAACTCATCTTCTATATTTTGTTAAGCCATCGAAGCCATGGCCTTGTATTTCCTCCTCACATCATCGTTGAACATCATCACTATAACTTGAATTTATTGGCATAATATTGATCAATATAGTTATTACTAGTTAACTTTATTCTTATGATTGCAATAAGTTGTTTGAATAATGATATGTGTGATGCCGCTCTTGTGTGTAAGCAACTTTTTATATGCAGCAAAGACTCGTTCTTAGCAACCCGTTCGCAGCCAAAGAAGATCACCTACAACAAAGGAGTCGTGATTGTGCAGATCTCTTGGAATGTGAAGGACAACACTCCAAGTTTGTACGTGTTGTGGAAGAGGCAATTACAAACTGGAACATGGAAATTGGGAGATAACTCAACTCTAGATCTGGTTATTCGTTGCAATTTAATGAGAAATTGATTGATTGGATTCATGATTTGAGAACTGATTGATTGAACTGATCGGTTACTTAAGTTATGTGTTTTACATCTAAACACCTGTTGATTAATTCTGTTGCATGCATAGAATCTCCGGATGATCTGTTTGAGATCTTTTACTTGATTTGTTTGAACTCCTAGTCGAACTCTGCTTCTCACGTTTTGTTACAAACAAGGAATATAAAAGAGGATTAATGTTGGGAATGTATGGGATGTGTAGAGATCTAGGTAGAGAATTAGAATAGAGGATACACAGATATAAAAGTTGCTTTGCTCCTAAATGTAATCTTCATGCCAATTCAATAAAGAATATGAGTTTTGTTCAAGTAACTTTTAAGTACAAGCCTTAGGAGGGATTAGCACCTAAGGCAAGGCCCAATTGTGGTCTGCTAACCCCCTCCATAGTTTATTGCTTTGTTTTATCAAGCACGGATGGCATAACAAACAATTCATTCTTTTATCTGTATTTTGAATTTACAAGCTCTGTTTTAGTTATAGTATTTGGAAGCTATTTACTTTCAATCTGAGTTTAGTTTGTTTTTAACATTGTTATTTCAAGCATTGTAGTGACAACAATTTCTTTCCTTACCTCCTAAACGCTTTTGTAATTGTGCATACAACACTGACATTATTGAAAGTTTATGTCCCTTGGTTTGATGATTAAATGATTGTGAATTAGTGAACAACATATTAATTCTACAAGTTAATTTGCACTACCACTATTTTTCTTCCTTGGGCAAAAGTAGATGAACAAGGGAGGTCCTTGGGTTATATTTTAGTCTTTCTTTAATTAATAATTATATTTTTCTTTTGTATTTTTCCTATGAAGCAGGTCGGCTGGGTTGAGAGCTTTAAGACAAGCTAAAAGATAAAATAAAGCTTTTTATTGAGGTCGGTCTTGGGGAATTCTTCCTTAGAGACTTTTGGTGCCACCATATGGATATATAAGGGGTCGCATAGGCTCATTTTGGGCATGTTTTTGGTTATTATAATTTTATTTATTTGGTTTTAGGGTTGGTTGGTCTATTTCATTCTCGCCAAGGCGAAAATCCTTTGGTGTGGCAAGCAAGGAAGACGAAAACTTTCCTTATCAAGGTTGGATAACGAAAATCCTCTAATTTGGTGGTTCCAAGGCTTTCAAAGAAGACTTTCTTGCTGGTTGGGCAGCTAGGGCATTAAAGAAGAGGGGTTATTAAGGTTTCTTCATCAATTTGACACCCTCTCCTAGGGTGACGACTTGGGTGGAGGAGTATTTCAATGCCTTCTAGGGCACATTTTGTTGTCTTAAGTTGATATTCAAATTTCTCCTAATTTATAAGGCTGATCTATCACTTCTTTGGTATTTATTGGGGTTTGAGACCTCATTTTCAATTAATTTTGTGGATGGTACTACTAATTATTTTAATAATTTCAGTTGTGTGTTGGCACTTTTTTCTCCTTAATTTATGAAGTATATTGGCTGAAATAATTTCTATATGGTTGATTAAATTATTTGGGATCATTCTATATCATTTTTGATTAGTTTTTACATGAGAATTGTTTCTCCTAAGTGTTGGTACGGTTCGCTGCCCTAGAGGATTATTTATTTATTTTCTAAGCTGGTTTTTGATATCCTCAAGGTGTGATTGTAGTTGGTTGTTAGGGTTTGATTACTATTGTTCAAGAATATAAATTTTTGCATTTAGGATTTGTGGCAAACCCTTATTTTCATAATCAACCCTAAAAAGGAACATTACAAAGTGGCATTAGAGCTATGGTCTTCCTAGCTCGAGGGTAATAAGGATTACAATTGCTATCAAAAGAGAGAGAAGAAATCGACAAGCCAATCAAGAGGGTAACACGGCTCACCAAGATTCACGGAAGCCAAAATCGACTAGTTCATTGAATGACAAGTGAGATTGACAAACTCTACGGACTTGTTGGCCCTAATCCTACAAAGATTTCATGAACCAAGGGTTCATAATGGAGAGGGCAACTCATTCGGAGCTAATACTTCATGACACCCCCAGTGGATCAACTCAAGGATCAACCACTAGGCCTACCTTCCTTCCAAGGAAGAAACTATTCGGAGGTAGGAATAAGGCATTCTACTAGGCAAAGCATTGTGGCATGTTATGAAGAATATATTGCCCTTCCAAGAGAGATCCTGGGAAACAATTTCACTTGCTGAATTCATGGGTGTGAGAAAAGGAAGGTCTAAGTCGAGACAAGACCAAATGTGCCATAAAAGGCTGTTCAAAATGCATTGGGTAAGATGTTTTTCTCTACGTTTGATGGTTCTTATAGGGGGACAACTCAGGCATGGATTCAAAATTGGATACATATCTATCTTTGATGCCTATGACAGAGGATGATGCCATTATTTTCGCAACACTTCATCTAGAAAGAATTGCACACGAGTGGTGGTTTCATGGATTGGTTACACAAGGACTTAATCTTATCCACTCATATGATGAGTATTGTAGAAGACTCATTGGAAGGTTTGATAGAGTTGACCCGTAAGTTCACTTTCGGGAACTTGCACAGTTGAAACAACAAGGCACGGTAGAAGAATGTGGCTGAGTTTTAAAGGCTTTCTGTAATGATTATGGATGTCATGGAAATGAGACTTGTTCTATTCATTGAGGGTTTGACTGAACCACTCAAGGGTTTGGTAAGAGTCTTTGATCAATTGCCTCTCCAAGAGACAATTAAGAAATCTTTGGATCTTGAAAGTATTGCCCTAAAACAACAATTAGGGGATAGCGAAAGGGACCCTTGGGACAACCTAGAAACCCATTTTTAGGCCAGCCAAAGAAGCCTTTCCAAAGAGCGCTAATTGTTCACAAGGAGCTGTCCAAAACCAGCAATGAAGAAGAGACAAGAAACAAGCTAAGAAGGAAGAATTTGTGCTTCTCTTGCAAGGATCCATGGTCTCCTGGTCATCCTTGCTTAGGTAAGGGCTAAGTCACAAGGTTCGAGTTCAAGCTCAATGAGGATAAAATTTGGTTTTAAGTTTGCCCATTGATAAAGTTTGAATTTTTTTTTGCCATTAAGTTCGAATAATAGAAAAACATATAAAATCAAAATTAGAAAACATAAAAATTACATTTAATTTTAAATATTAAAAATAAAAAACATCAAAATTTATATTTAATATAGTAATAATTTATATTTAAAATAAATGCCTTAAAAACATTAATAAATTTAACATAAGAAAATAATAATTAACAAATATTATAAAGACAAACCTAATGAATACAAAACGTAATATAAAAATAAACATTAAAAATAAATAAAAAACAAAATTATTAACCTAAGTTTTAAACGCAATAATTTTTTTAATAAAAATAATAGTTAAAAACCGAGGAATTAAAAGCATAATGTAAAAATAAAATAAAAATGTATATTTAAAAACATAAAACAAAAAATAAAACCCGTGTTTTTTGAAACCACTACTCGGCTTGTTTGAAAACTTAGCTCACGCGACCCTTGCACGACTCAATTCGGCTCCTCCCTCCATAACTTAAGCGACGACCCTCCAAAGAGCCCTCCCATAGAGACCCACATGGATGTCCACACTAAACCAAGCAAATATCCATGCCATCCACGATGGACTCTTTTCGCAAGCTCAAATTTGTCGGTTTTTGATGCTTGCACCCGATCTAGACTCCACAAATAGCCTTCCCTGTTTTCCTTGCGATTTAACTTGCCAATTTTGTGTGATATTTTTGTACGAGTTTTAATGATTTTTTGTTCCCAACATAAGTTTGGCGAATTTCGAACTTGAAGTGAAAAATTTCTCGAATCTTGTGACATAGGGTAAGGGTAATGCACATAACATTGAAGTATAATCAGATTGTGAGGAAGAAGTTTGTGTTGATGAAGCAAAGCAAGCTAATGTACCATAAGATCTGGAAAGTTTGGATAACACTCTTGCTACTTTGTTAGGTGCACCTAGTTATCATCCATTCCGAGTGAAAGGTGACCTAGAAGGGCAAGGGGTCATAACTTTGATTGATAGTGGAGCTACTCACAATCTCATTGATGAGAGCTTGGTGGTAAAGATGGATTTGAAGGTGGAAGACTTTAAAGGCTTCATGGTCAAGGTAGCGGATGGCTACTCCATGCCATGCACAAGGAGGTGTCCCCAACTCTTTTTCAAATTGGGAGAACATGAAGTATGTGATGATTTTTATATGATTAGCATAGTTGATACAAATCTTGTGCTTGGGGTCTAATGGTTACATTCATTGGGAGAGCTCACTCTCAATTACCAAAACATGGAAATAAGCTTCATGGATAAGGGCAAGAAAGTGATACTTCAAGGTATGATTTTGGGAACCCCTCAAATCAAGTACTTGGTAGAAGGTATTTTTTCAAGAGAATCATATCTTTGCTCTTTATCTAAGATAACAACATATTGGAAGTCTTTAATTACAGTTGAGTATGCCAAAAATAAGTTTGCTAATGCTGTTTTTGAGGGAGAAATTGTGGATGAAAGGTACAAAATAATGGATGGGCTCATTCTCTATAAGAATTGGGTCTATTTGGTGCCCGAATCGAAGGTGAAGAGTAAGATATTAAGGGTTGTTTATGATGCCCCATTAGCTGGTCATCCGGGCTATTTCAAAACTTACAAACAAGTGAGGGAAAGGTTCTTTTGGAAAGGCCTAAAAGAGGAAGTACTCCAATACATTTGGGAATGTCTAGTTTGCCAACAAAACAAGGCGAAAAGTGAATTTTCAGTTGGATTATTACAACTTCTTCCTATTCCCACTCAAAAATAGGAAAGTATCTCGCATGAACTTCATCACAAGGTTGCCCATGGTTCAAGGTAAGAACTCGCTTATATGTTGTGGTTGATAGGCTCATCAACTACACTCATTGTTGTCCACTTATAGCCAAGTATAATGTGCCTATAGTGGGCTAATGTATTTTTAAGGAGGTGTTTAGACTTCATGGGCTGCCAAGGAATATCATAAGTGACATGAACAACACATTTTTGTCCACTTCCAAATGTATAATGTGCCTATAGTGTCCGATGTATTTTTTAAGGAGGTGTTTAAACTTCATGGGCTGCCAAGGTATATCATAAGTGACAAGGACAACAAATTTTTGAGCATGTTTTGGCAAGAATTGTTTCATTTGATAGGTACCAAACTCACCCCCAAGACTAGCTATCACCCCCAAGTCGATGGGCAAACATAAATAGTCAACAAATGGGTGGAAGGCTACCTACGAAATTACATTGACGGCAACAATCAACTTGGATAAAATGATTACACATGGCTGAGTTTTGTTATAATACTACATTCCAAATGTCTATTGGTATGTCTCCTTTCAAAGCTTTATATGGTTATGATGTTCATTCCTTTGTTGATTTAATTATGACGGATAGTAGGGTGTCGGGGGCCAAAGATTTAGTTCAACAAAGTCATGACATCTTGAGAGAGCTCAAAGAAAGCCTCCAATGTGCCCAAAATCAGCAGAAGTTGTATGCAGATCAACATCGGAAAGAAAGGACATTTGAGGTAGGAGATATGGTGTTTTTGAGGTTGCAGCCCTATAGGCAATCCTCCCTCAAACAAAGTGGTGCGAAAAAATTGAAACCATGTTTCTATGGGCCCTACAAGGTGAAGGGAATAGTGGGGAAGGTTGCATATGAGCTTGAGTTACCGGAACATAGTAGAATACATAATGTTTTTCATGTTTCATGCCTCAAGAAGGCACTTGGACAACACATTACTCCTCTTGAGTTGCCACCATTGGATGAGGAGGGTAAATTGATTCTAATTCGGAAGCTATATTGGATGTTTGTGAAAGAAAGTTAAGAAACCAGAGCATCAATGAATATTTAGTTCATTGGAAGGGATTGTCACTTGAGGATGCTACATGGGAAGGTGCCGCGATTTTCGGCATCCGAATTTGTAATTGTTTGAGGGCAAGTAATTTTGGGAAGGGAGGATTGTAATGTCCCCTTTTTCGAACTAATCCATTTGAAGGCTTCTTGCCCATTCTTCTTCCCGTGGGCAAGAAGTAGATGAACAAGGGAGGCCCTTGGGTTATATTTTAGTCTTTCTTTAATTAATAATTATATTTTTCTTTTGTATTTTTCCTATGAAGCAGGTCGGCTAGGTTGAAGAGCTTTAAGACAAGCTAAAAAATAAAATGATTTTTTTATTTATGTCGGTCCCGGGGGAGTTTTTCCATAGACTTTTGGTGCCACCATATGGATATATAAGGGGTCGTATAGGCTCATTTTGGGCATGTTTTTGGCTATTATAATTTTATCTATTTGGTTTTAGGGCTGGTTGCTCTATTCCATTCCACTAAGGGCGAAAATCCTTTGGTGTGGCAAACAAAGAGGACAAAACCCTTGTTGAAGGCTGGAGAACGAAAACTCTCCAATTTGGTGGTTCTAAGGCTTTCAAAGAAGACTATCTTATTGGTTGGGCAACTAGGGCATTGAAGAAGAGGAGTTATTGAGGTTTCTTCATCAATTTGACACCCTCTCCTAGGGTGGCGACTTGGGTGGAGTATTTTAGTGGCCTTCTAGGGCACATTTTGGTGTTTCAAGTTAATATTTAGATTTCTCCTAATTTATATGGCTGATCTATCACTTCTTTGGTATTTATCGGGGTTTGGAGACTTCATTTTTAGTTAATTTTGTGGACTGTACTTCTATTGATTATTTTAATAATTTCAGTTGTGTGTTGGCACTTATTTCTCCTTAATTTATGAAGTATATTGGCTGGAATAATTTCTACATGGTTGATTAAATTATTTGGGATCATTCTATATCATTTTTGGTTAGATTTTGTATGAGAATTGTTGCTCCTAAGTGCTGGTACGGTTAGCTGCCCTAGAGGATTATTTATTAATTTTCTAAGCTTGTTTTCATACTCTAAAGGTGTGATTTTAGCTGGTTGCTAGGGTTTGATCATTGCTGTTCCAAGAATCTGAATTCTTGCATTTAGGGTTTGTGGCAAAACACTTATTTTTCAGAATCAGCCCTCGAAAGGGACATTACAAGATGGGCCATAAAACCCTCTATGAGCTGGTGTCTCAAAAGTGAGTGCTTTTTCTAAAGTTGCCAACCATTAGAATGCATTGGTTTTGGGTAGACCAATTTTTAACCATATTCTATTGATTTAAAAATCTTTGCTTCCTTGGTTTTGCTTTATCAATTGTATGTATGCCCCTTTAAATTTTGTATTTTCTAATTCGAGTTTATCCCAACCCAATGCATCCAAACTTGATATATTAGGGGAGGGTCAAATTTTGTGATTCAATTGAAGGTGGTGATTTCCTTCGGATCCTTTTTGATCAACTCGGTGCTTTCCAACCGTTAATTCCATTTTGCTTTTCAATAGAGTGTACATCTCTTTTGCATTATTTCTTGTTTGTGTGTTCCTTCATTGCAACAAATTCTTCTTTATGGCCCAAGTGTCCTCCTACCATTTTATCACCCCAAAATTGTGCCTTCTCACCCTTCGTTAATTCCATTTTGCTTTTTAATAGTGTCTATCTCTTTTGTATTATTTCTTGTTTATGTGTTCCTTCATCGCAACAAATTCTTCTTTATGGCCCAAGGGTCCTCCTACCATTTGTCACCCCAAAATCGTGCCTTCTCACCCTTCATATTCCTCCCAAGATCTTGTGTCCCCATTGGGATGTATTTCCTCATTATATTCCACACTTGGGAGCCCATTGGGTGTAGATTTTTTTGTAAAAAGTCTCTCATCATTTGCTTTGTCTAGCTATTTCCTTTTGATGACCTTACTCCTATTCTATTCTCTTCTTTATAACTTTTCCAAACTAGCTTTCCTCCTAAAGCCATATTTGTCATTTTCATCGACCTCAAAGTTTCAAACCCAATAGTCCTTTTTCTTTTGGTTGATACACTTTGTTCCAAGCCATTAGAACCATTTCCCTTTTATCCCAAGTTCCACTCCATTAAAAATTCCGCTAATACATGTGATTGTATCCAAAATCTTGATTAGTGCCTCTAAAAGGAACTCATATACATAGGTACAATTTGGAGGTATGACTTTAGTAACTAGACTCTTTGTGCAGGCTGATATAACCACTTGCCCTTCTGATTGAAGAACTTTGCCTGGATTTGTTTAACAATTGCCAAACAACTTTCCTTTTGCACAATTCCTTCAATGAGAGGCTTTTTTAAATACATTCTTGGCAGACTTTCCGTATCAAATCCCAAAATGTTGCATATACCTATCTATTCTTCTATAAGGACATTAAAAAATAGGCTTTGGGCCTTTCCTTGTTTATTTTTTGCTGTATTGCTATTTCATATTTTTTCAAACTTTCCTCAAAGTCGTTGCTTTCTCTTGACTTGGCTTTCTTGCCATTAGTAAGTTATCAACATATATAAAGTCAACATCACACTAGGTGATATCTAGCCCTTTTATTTGACCTTCCTCTTGCTCTCTTTTTGTCTTTTGACCTAAAGCTTCAACTATAATAATAAAAATGTAGTGGAAGGTTGGATCACCTTGTGTTAGGCCACTTGGTGCTTGGAAACAACTTGTAGGAAGATTGTTTAACATGGTTGAGCACACATGAGTGCTTCTCTAACTTTTTATCCATTTGTTCTATTGGGGAGACTACAAACTTTATCATAACTTTAGTCAAGAAATCGCTATTCACCCTATCATAACATAAGTTTTGTTCATGTCTAATTTGATCAATGTACCTTCTTTTTGGATTTTTGAACTAAGTGGATTGTATAACACATAGCTGACATATTTGTTGAGTATTTGGCGAGTTTTTGATTACTCATTCAAATTTTTCTAAAACATTCATTTTCTACCAATAGTTGGCCCATGTTTTGGCCAATTTTTATGATAATACTTTGCTGTGAGTACTTGAGTGAGTTTGTGTTAGATACTCGTGGTATGTTGCATATACACGGAAATGCAAGAAACATAGGCTTTTAGAGTGGAAAAACATGGTTTTGCTGCTTTTTAAGTCCACACGCCCACACATTTTCATCGCAAAACATTTGAGCATCTTTTGAGCGAAGTGGAGGGAATTTATAGTGGATTTGTAGAACAAATTTGAGGAGGTTCAGGTTTCCATGTTAGTTCCTATTTTTCTCAAGCATGTAAATTCTTTCTAAAATGTTAATATTAGGTTTCTAAACATGATTTACAATTTTACATATATTCTACAGACACTTATTTTCCACCGCTCGCTTTTAATACTAAAATTGAACTAATTGTTGCCTTTCCCATCATCATCATGTAATTAACGACCTTTAGTTAAACTAATATCTTCTTCGTAGATACAAATTAATGACGTTTTTGCTAATTAAAATTCCCTTCTAATAAATAAATTTCTCAAATTCTTGTTTTTATTTAATTAATAACCCTTTATTAATTAAATTTCACTCATAAACTCCTCTAAACCCACTAATTTTCCTCTACATTTCCTCTAAATAAACTTCTACAAGTCTCTTTGTATATACTATATAACATGTAAGAAAACTGTTTATAGAAAAATGGGACGAATCGCAAGTTGAAGACACAATACATATATCATATATGAGATTCTCAAACAAAATACATAAATAATAAGGCTCTATATGGCCTCTATAATCTCTATATGGATGCCAATATCACCACAAAGAGCCCACTAAAAATGGCAAACAAGCTCCAACTTCCAAGCTCACTCCAAAACTAAACTCTTCAATGTTATACTCCAAATGCTTTTGCTCACAAATGCTCACAAATGCTCAATGAGAGAGGTGTGAGGTGAATAGAGGGGGCTCTATATAGCAAAAATAGGGTTTAGATCAACTAAAAGTTGTTTTAATTAAAAAATTATTTTTTCAACTTTAGCGCCTTATAAAAGTGCTTTTTTCCGATTCGGTTGGTTCAAAGTGGAACTAGACCGGTTGGACCGGTTTGGTACCAAACCGTCGTGTTAATGTCGATTTATGCCAAAAAACAATGAATTGGTTGAACCGGTCGGTTCCGGTTCGACCGATTTTAAAAACATTGGGTGAGACGAGTTGTAGAAGATATAAGATACATCACAAAATATATTTATAATCACCCTTGGTTTTTTAGCTTGATGAGAGATCACATTAAGGGGAAACAACTTGTGTGAGTGGGTGTCACAAGGTTTGTAACTAACTTCTTAACATTTGTAAAGTATTTGTAGCTTGTTGACATCGTTGAAGCAAATATTTATGAATCAAGAATTACTTAACATATTCAAAGAAAGTTGATGGAGAGTATCACAAAGACAATTTTTGATAATGCCTTTGCGAAGAAATCTACAAAGATCATTAAGGCAACTTCAAACTTCAATTTATATATCAAGGCGGTTTCTCTATTTTCAATTTTTAAAAGTATTACTATTTACTTTAATTGTAAGTTTGTAATTTTAATTTGTTTGTAGTTGTTGGAGCCTTTGGTGAGAGTTTTGTGTTTGGTGGATAGGGAGCAAAACCTAGAGGGATACATTTATGAGGCCAAAGAGGCCATCCAAAACTATTACACGGGGGATAAAGATAGGTTTGGTACCATTCTCAATAGAGTTAATTGATCGGAGGTGGAACAATCAACTCTACCAACCCATTAATGCAATGGGGTACTACTACCCCAAGTTTTTCTTCTCTAATGGCTTCACAAATGTTAATGGGGAGGTTATGGAGGGCTGTCAACATTCATTGAGAGGATGGCACTTGAGGTTGAGATGAGCAACCTCATTATTTCGAGTCTTGAAAATTACAAGTAGATTAGGGAGGCTTTTACTTTGCCACTAACTATCTAAGGAGATCCTCCCAAACAACGATTAATAAAAATGAAGTCTTTACTTATATTTTACAAGTTATAAATTTACAATTATAAGTTAGTGACAAACTTTTGAATATGTTTGCACATTTTTGTGTGAAGATTAGAGTGAAAATACCCCAAATCTTCAAAAGTTAGCCCTTTAAATTTTATCTCAACTTTGTAGTGCTTTTGGATGTGAGTGCAATTGGAGTTTGTTTGAGGCCGTTCATATGAAAGAGTGTGATAAATTGACTTAACAATGTCTATTGATTTAATTTTTGTGCAATACAATCTTTAGCTTTGCACAAGAAAGGTGGACACATCATTAGAGCCTATTTATTTGGATGAGAATGATCTCTACAATGATTGGACTATGTAGAGGAGAACCCTTGTTCACGGAGGACAAGATTGTTGATTTTGAGAGGCAAGCTACGGAGGGTGCAGGTATAGAAGAAGCATGAGAGATTGGATTGGATGACATCATTGTAGATAATGTGGAACATGAGGCGGAAGAGGAGTTATTGCTATCTAGTACCTGGGTGGAGTTGAGGTGCAACCTTTTAGGAGGAGCAAACAGCTACAATTGAGTGTGAGGACAAGAGTCATTATGCCCTCTCCTTATTTTTTTGCTAGAATGGGGAAGAGGAAACTATAAATATTGTAATTGGTAACTTGCATGGATATGTAATTTATGATGATAATTTCAATGACAATCATCATAAATACATAACAATTTTTAGTTGGCTGTCGTATTTGCATGATGATGCAATTTTGTACTTTGTTTGTATTCAAATCTAATAGAAAACACTTTCCCGACATTTTAAAGACTCATTTGATGCATTTTGTACTTGTAGTTTGTATAAACTTTCTGTTTTTATATGAAATTTAAGTATTTTTTAAGTTGTCGAGTTTTTCTTGAGTCATTTTTTTTTTGTTTGCTGCGTCGAAGTGGAGTCTAGGTATGCAAACTATGGTTTCACATGCTAGTAATATTCTGTCCAAAATATATCTCCCGGCTACACACTAACCTTATTTTTCTTTAATCATTTTAGAGAGAAGTTTAACTAGTCTATTTTCCATAACCTTAGCCAAGATGTTCTATATTGCATTACGCTAAGAAATTGGCTTGAATGCATCAAAATATTATGTCTTTTCTCGTTTGTTGTGAATGCTAAAGAAGTGTTGTTCCTTTCTTTGAGGACCACTCTCTTTCTTTTGGATTCTTCAATTCTTGCTACCATGTCTCCTACACAATGTACCAATATTTGTGGAAGAAACTTGCTTGGAAACCTTCTAGCTCTGGAGATTTTTTTCATGCCAACATAGCTAGAGCTTTCCTTCTTCAAGATCTATGGGTTGCATCAATTGTTTATTATCCTTTTTGTCATCACTCCTAGGATATTGTGTCATGTCCCTTTTTGGAGACTAGCGGATTTGAAGACCTTAACCCATTTTTCCTCCCCATGGGTTTAAGGAAGCAAGGGAAGACTTGGATGACATTTTCTAAGTAGATATTTTCATTATTATCATGTATTCCTATTGGGAAGCCAAGCGCTCCAATAGAAGAACTTATTTAATTAGAATATAAAGTATTTTGAGCATGTAGGCTCTAAAAACAAATTAGATAATTAAAAGGTACTTATTATAAGGTCGGCCATAAGTTATGATGTAGCACCCCTTATGTTATAAACAGAGAATGCTTGGCTATTATGTGATATGTTGAATCTTATTATTTCTTATGGTAAAGATTGTACCTTTTCTTTCTTATCAAGGACAAAAGCCCTTGTTTGAGACCACTTCAAGGATGAAAACCCTTGATAGTGGAACTTGTCTTGGGGATGAAAATTCTCAAGCAAAGATATTTGGAACTATTGAATATCTCAAGGAATTTGGAGCTGATATCTTTCTATCTAGCCCTAGGTGACTTGCATCATGAGCATTTTGGATATGTTTTGATGGATGTATGGTATGATTCTTGCATAGATGGACTTGTACTAATTTTTAAAGGTGAAAGCAATCATTTCCTTGCATGTTTGAGCCACTAATTCATTATTTCCAAGAGGGGCGAATTGCTTGTAAGTCAGGTTTGGCATGTTTGGGTGGATGTTTGGGCAAGCTGATTTGATATTTGCATTCTTCATATTTTTAAACCCCAAGATCCCAAGTTTCGTGAATTTTGGAGCTTCCTAGGTAAAGTTATGAATTTTTAAAGTAATGTATAAATTTTGTAGATAGAGGGTTTATAGAAAATTCATATCTTCATTTCTGGGGCACTAAAAATCAATTTTCCTTCATATTTTGATTGCTGGTAATTAATCAGAATTTTTGAGTTTGATTGGGCACATTTTCAGCGAGTTTAGGGCATCCAAAAGTGAGGAGTTCTCAAAACAGGTCGCTGCCCTAGGAAGGGAAAAATTGCAGGTTTTAGTGTGCATTTTCAGTTATATCCAACCCTCGGAAGTCTGATTACAGCCAACTAAAAATTAATTTCAGTCATTTCTCATTCAGCCCTAGCTTTTTTCCGGAAGTCCCCCAAAAAGGGACATTATATATTCTCGAGTAGGCTGTTTTGTGGTTCTTTCCTATCTTTTTCTTCTTCGATAAGTAGCTTTTTGTAAAACTTGTTTGTTTCATCTATGATCTTATTATCCTCTATTATATTTATGTAGTAGGTATTTAATTGATTCATTGTATTTCAATTTCGTAGCACTATCTATGACACATGAAAGAGATTTTGTATTTCCTACCCCCTCCCGCAGGTATTTTATTCTTGACTTTTTTCAGAACACCTCGTCCATTCTTAGTATTATGTTTCAGCTCCATCTTTTCTTTTCTTTTCTATCAAGTTTCTCTTTTGATTCTTTCTTTGATATCCCCCAATTCATTAGTTACACCCCTTTTCTTATGGAACATATTTCCATAGGTTTTAAATTCCCTTCCTTACTTTTTGCTTAACAATTGCAGTTTTTAGGCCAATTCATTTCTTTTTTACCCTTCAAATCTGATTGCCTTAAGCACTTGAGATTTTTCTCAAAAGTTAGATCTAGTCCACATCATTTTGAATTTCAAGGGGCTCTTGTTAATTTTTATTGACATGGGTCAATGGTTGGATCCTACATTCACTAAAATCATTGATTCCACTCTTTTCAATGCCACGCACTTTGGGCTGAGTAGAAAGTGATCCAATATTTTTGCTATGAACTGATTGCCATTTTGTACAAAAGATGTTAAAGTCCATCATTGCTGTACCAAGAAGACTATTTCCTCTGTTCTTTCTATTTGCAGTCAAGATTACTTCAAAATCCTCTACCAATATTCAACACATGTTATATTTGTTCTTTATACTTCCTCAATATCCTCCCAACATTTTCTTTTCCCTCCATCTTCCATTGGTCCAGGACTCCATACACGTTGGTTAATGCTAACAAAAATAGAAAGTTTAAATGCATTTAAACCTTAAAGATCATATGTTGATGATTTTTGTTTGCCATGATTTTAGTTCCTTTGAATTTATTAGGGTTCCACATTGCTAAACCATTTGTCCGATACTCTCCTTGTTGGCAAAGTTCCTTAGATTTTCTTGTCTGGACATGCTAATGTGGTATTCTACCTTGATGTATCTTTTTCATAGGCATTATCTTTAGGATTTCATTTTTGCATAGAGTGATAAGAGCACATACTAATAATGACTTCACTTATAGAGATTTGTTTAACAAATTTGTATGCTATAAGGACTTGAGAGACTCAAAATAGAACCACACACTTGCTTCAGACACAACTCATCAATTACTTGGCAAATTGTCTTAGAAACAAAAAACAAAATCATATTGGCTAGGAGTAGACACATCCCTTGATATCTTAATTATACAACTAACAATAAGCCACAACCAACAACAACCTTTTGCATACGCTCTTTTACATTATTTATATAGTCTTTAGTGACTCTTCAACTTCGTGGGTGATCACTTCAACTTCCTTTCTTACCCTAGGAGCATTACATACTATCTTGTCTTTTAATGACATAAAAATGTTTTACAAATATATGCATATTGCTGGACTTTACAATATTACGAAATATTATACCATTAAGGTCCAGGTTCTAATGGCCCTCCAACACTTTCCTGGATTTATACAATTGTCTCGTCTTGAGATAGATGCTGCCCCAACTTGAGATTATGTTGTATTGCTTTGTCATTGGCCTTTATTTGCTTTGGCTTCTTCATCAGCTTGTTGTGAATACTAGTTGCAGTTTCACAAGAAATGTTACTTATTGGTTTTCACTTCTTGTGCACCACTTAGCTGTGTTTTCTGCTCTGTATGAACTAACAAATTGGCCTTTTGGGTTTTCAACATGTTGGGCTAGCCAAGATGTTGCCCTTTATGGGTTTTCAACCTTAGTGGCCCTACTCGTAGTTACTTCTTTCTTAAAATGCACCAAGCCTAAAATTTTCAATATTGCACAAGTGCTCTTTTACTTATTTTGGCAGCAGAGGTGGTGGCGGCATATATTTCTTTTGTTGGATTTGTGGATCGAGACCTTGTTGTGCAATTGATGCTTCCCTTGGTGATGTTTGTTGTAGTGCTGCATGGTTTCAATTGCTTAAGCAATAACATTTGAGTCCCATACTTCGGGTGGCTGATTTCATCTTTGATTGATGGTATGTATTTTCCAGGTCTTGTTTATAGATGTTCCAGTTTGTGATGGCTTTGTCAATCCTCCCAAAGAATGCTTGCACTTGGACCAATGTTTGCATAAATTCATATGGTTTGTGCTTCTGTGTTGCTTTCATAATGGATAATTTGAGGGTAATGCTGCCTGGAATATCTATTAGAAGATGTGAACAAAGAAGGAATGAAGAGAAAATTGGAATGCACACAATGTAGATTCTATGTCCGTTATTATATTATGCAAGAAATAGTTACAAAATGGTTGAGGAGGTTATAATCAAACATTAGTCAATACATGACTAATGGTGACTTAATAATAAAAGCTAAGCTTTATATTCTAATAATTTCTCCTAGTAATTGCTCAAGGTGCTCCCCAAATTGTTGTGCTTGAATGCTGCGAGGGGCTCCCCTAACCAACACCATAGAATGAGATAATCAATCAATCGATATAGGATCAGATCACTATATTGATGAACCGATGGAAGTTATAGAGATATAGGGCCCTCTCTATATAGGTAGGTCAACCCCCCCCAGCCCTATCTATCTATTTAGAGGGTCCAATCCAATATTGGAGGGAGGGGGGGGGGCGTAGAATCTTATCTATCGGACGTCGATCCGGTCGAGTCTATTCTATTATCTATGTAATATCATCAGTCATCTATAGGCCCCAACATCTATAGTTTATGAGGAACTTCCAGTTATAGACAACAATAGAGTTTAACCACCAAATTCGGGATGGATTGGTGGTGTCCCTTGATTTCACCTTGAAATCTAGGACTACCCCTTTTAAAAATTTTCATTCTTTTCAAAGTAACGGGTCATTTTGTGTTTTTATTGCCTGCAGTTGTCTCCATTATGTTAAAGTATTCCCAGAGAATCATATAAGCCAATTTCGACAAATACCCACATGCTAAAACTTGTTTTATTCCTCCGTCGGGTTTTGTCTGAGAGAATTTTATTTAATTATTTATTAAATAAATAAAGTTCTCATTTAAAATAAATTGTGTTGCAGTTGAACCTGTTGAAGATTTTTTATGCCAGTATTCCCGCCTCTTAGTAGAGTATTCACCAGGGATGAGTTTTTACTAACCAATTATTTGGCGAGCAATTGTCTACAACTTCTGGCAACGTTTTTTGTTTTTATTTATTTCTTTTGTGTTTGTTTTGGTTTTCTCCGCAATCCGTTTGTTAATTCCCCTTGATCCGTTCGTTCGTTCTGTATAGCTTGTTTAATTGCTTGGAAGTTTTGGAAGTCATCCATGGCCTCAGACAAAGGAAGAAATTAATCATGGAGTGTTAATTTCTGACAAAGAAGGAAGGATGCAAGTCGCATTTTATGAAATAAGCTTCTAGGATGCAAGTCGCACTTTTTGGAAGGAAAGGTTTTAAGTGCCAATGGGAATTTTGGTGGTGGAAGGAAGATGGGAATTTTAAGCCTTTCGGAAGGTTGCTTTTTCCCATCATTAAAGTTAAATCACTTAAGTGCCAATGGGAATTTTGGTGGTGGAAGGAAGGTGGGAATTTTGAGCCTTCCTGAAGGTTGTTTTTTCCCATTATGAAAGATAAATCACTTAAAGTACCAATGAGAATTTTGGGGCTGCCAGGAAGGGTAAGAATTCCCATCAAGGAAGTTTTATTCACCCATGCAAGTCGCATTTTTAAGAAAGAAGCTCTTTTTATGCAAGTCACACTTTTTGGAAAGAAGGTTTTAAGCTGCCAATGGGAATTTTGGTGGTGGAAGGAAGATGGGAATTTTAAGCCTTCCTGGAAGGTTGTTTTTTCCCATCATTA
Source organism: Taxus wallichiana var. yunnanensis (assembly GCA_018340775.1). Lineage (NCBI taxonomy): Eukaryota > Viridiplantae > Streptophyta > Pinopsida > Cupressales > Taxaceae > Taxus > Taxus wallichiana. Next base: position 340,936,713 of record CM031243.1, on the reverse strand, counting down.
AAGACAAATCACTTAAGTGAAAGATGGGATTTTTGGAGCTGCTTGGAAGGGTAAAAATTCCCATTGCTTTGACTTCTTATTTTTAGCATGTCTTCAAGCCAAAAAATGCGACCCACCTTGGCATAAATACATGCTTTAATTAATATTTATTTTATTTATTCCTAGCTAAAGTTGGCGCCAAAAATAGGAAGAAAGTCAAAGCATGAAGGAAAGCCAAAGAGAAGACAAAGAAGCATGCTAAAAATAAATAAAAGAATTACATGGAAAAGCAAGCTAAAGCATGCAAACTTGGGCGCCCAAATTGAGAGAAAGAGCATAACTTATTTTTAATAATTGCCAAAAATAGGAAGAAACAATTATTAAATATAACATGCAGTTATCTATATAAGCATGGGACGCCATAAGGAGGATACAATTAATTCTTTTTGATGGAGCATGCTGCCCTGGAGAGTTTTGGCACCAAGGGAAGGAGTGATTTGCATTAAAGAATATTTTTCATTGTTGGGAAGCTTCCAGTTTTGGCGCCTAGGGTTGGAGAAGCTTTCTTTTTATTATTCAGAGCATTTGCATGTTGGTATAAGTGCCCAGGTGAATTAAATAATATTTTAGCTTGCTTGGCATGCAAGCAAAGTCTCAAATTTTAGGGCAGCAGACTTTATAAGCAGATTTTGGTGATAGAAATTAAGCATTCATGCCATGGACTCCATATTTGTCTGAATCATTTGCAGGTATTCATCACAGGTGCTCATATTGGTGAAAAGAAGTCAAAATCAATGTCAGATACATTGAATATATCTTCCGAATCAGAAGGAATTGCAGGATCTGCACAAATTGATCCAATTGTAGGATCTTCTGGAAAATAAAAGAAAAAGAACTTAGACAAAGATTATTCCAGGCATGATGAAGCATGATGAAAGAGAAGGGTCAATAGAATCATGCATTGTTTCCAGGCTTATCAAATCAATGATACAGACATGGGCCCTAAATCTATCACTGATTTGATTGACAGATCCAAAGCTACGAGAAGATCATCCCTTATGCGAGCAATAAAAAGTAGCGGGATTATTCAAGCTTCAGCGTTTCGGTCACAACTCAATTGCTCGAGTTTGTTATGGAGTGTGCAAGGTCTTATCATCCTCTTTCTAGGACAGTCCGAGATGCTGTAGGGAAGACAATAATCAGGTTGGATGCACAATTCATTAATTATTGCCTTAAGCTTCCAAAGCGGCGATGGTGATTGCAATTAACATCCGGGATGCTTTGTAATGGATGAGAAAAACATAAAGCAGATTGCGTGGGTATAATGAACAACATATACATAAAGAAGCCCAGAGCACCATCGAAATTCCCGAGGACTCTTCCATGATCCAATCTTGTGCATGAAGTTGATGATATCACCAAATTGCTTTGCAAGATAAATGGGGAAGCTAATACCAATAACTTCCGCTCATGGATGTATGCTTTTGTGAGAACCATTGAGATCAACAGAGTTGATTCGATAATTAATTGGGTGGAGATCATTAGTGACAACATCAACAAGCAACTCCGAAATGTGAGGCGAACGTTCAACTTCAAAATGATTTCATACCTTGTATATGCAGTAGTTTCTCAGGGGATATTTTCCAAACTGGATAGACGGGGCATATTGTCAAAAAATCCTATTTATGAGTGCTTCCCGCAGTTGACAGTTCTTGAATACTACAAAGATTACTAGGTGGTCAACGATGGATTCTTTTACGGATTCATGTGCAAATTAAATAGTGATCTGAAGACCAACAAAGTGAGCAAAGAATTCCTGCAAGCATGTGTCTCTAAATGGTCAGTATCTTCATCTAATTTGTGGACTTCACATATCTTAGGGTTAGTGGTTTCTCAAGAGAACCAGTTAAGTTGCCAAGATACCCAAGTGATAAGTGGGTCATCATGGAGTTGTGCGGCAACTCATAGAGTTGCATGACTTATAGTCAAAATGATAGAAGTCTATAGGTAGCTTTGCGGTCGTAGTAGTGGGTCATTATAGTTGCCAGAGCATCCATAAAGCTAGAGGAATTGAAGCAAAAATGTTTTTTGGGTATGAGCATGAGTTCTTCCTAGCATGAATGAACTTTGACCCATATGGGATAGCAAAGAGGACAGTCTCCCAAGAATACTCACATGTTCCTTCACTTGAAGACTTTTGGATGAAGTGCAAGAGCGAATACGAAGTCAGAAAGGGAGATTTCAGTAGGTTATCAATGCAACAAGTTTCTGACTATGGTTTAGCACGGATACCTGCAAATCTCTCAGATGATGGGCATGTGGTACTTGACACATATCATCAAATGGGAGGAGATAGAGCTGCTCTTCAGGAGAGTGTGGGTGGTTGTCACACGATTGAGGAGAGGTCTTCCTCAGTCCTAGTTAACACCTCAAATTGGTTCTTTAAAAACAGTATTGCTTGAATGAAGCTTGATGAACCAAATTACCAGAATTTTATTGCAAGAGATTCCAAAGCAGAGAAAACATGAAGGTGAGAGTAGCAGAAGGACAAAAAAGCTCAAAGTATACAAGAAGTCTCAGGTACTGGAAAAAGGCAAGCCTACATCCATTATACCAGTTCTACTTTCAGATGAGGCTTCTCCAATGTCAACTCACAGCACTTCCGCAGCTCTAGGACCTCAAACATCATTCGTATTTGTTCCTCAGCCACCCAGATCTTCACCTCTCCCTGTGGAGAAATTGAAAGCACAAATGGCAGAGTTCGAAAGAGCATTGTCTTTGGACAATTTAGAAGAGGGCAGCCATAACACTGTGGTGAATTCGGATGCATTAGAGTTGGAGCATGAGATGGTGGTACATTCGGTGACTTCTCATTCCCCAAAGAGCAATTTCTCATCTTGGTTGGCTTTGCAGATAGTTCTAGAGGCTAGAGAAGAAATCAACTTAGAAGAGGAAGACTTGCAGACTGCTTATGAGCTTGGAAGGTAGAGGCAAAATGTCAAAATCTACTCAAATAACTTCAAGGTTGATTATTGAAGAATCAGGGCAGAAGTTCGCTGAATTGTCAGTTCCAGCTGAAGGGAAACAGAAGGGAGAGCTAACTGTTGCAGACATATCGGTGACCAAAGTACCATTGGGGAAAATCACCACGAGAAGGATTAAAGCAAGATACACGGAAACACTGATAGATGCTTTATTCCTTAAACTTGACAAGGAGAAGGAAGAAAAACACAGGCTTTAGATGCAGATCTCCCAGTTATGTGAGATCATCACTAAGGTTGCCAAACCTTCTTCTCACTCGTGTGTTAGTGCAAGAATAGGTATGCAGCCGTTTGGTTGAAGAGATTGAAGATGCAGGGAACCAGGTCAAAGTTATTGCTCAATGGAAAGAGCAAATTATTCACCAAGCTTCAGAGCAATTCGAGGGAATACTTGAATGACTTGGAGAATATGCACAGGGCATTATCTCAGCTAAAGGAACTAATGACAAGGATAGAAGATGAGAACATAGTTGTTGAAAGTCATCTGGATACCTTAGCTAAGATACATTCATTGCCAGAGGATGTGCTAATTGCAGAGCAAATTGTACCTGACGGATTGATAGAAAAGGGGAAGCAGTTAGAGATAGCAGTTTCCTTCCGCATGGAGATCCTCAAGCTTATGCTGAAAAGGATGCAGTTGTTGGAAAACGAGATGGGGGAAGTACCAGAGAACATTCCAGATGAGTTGCTTGCTTCTGTGAGGAATTTATTCTGGTTGTGCAAAGAAGATTGATGAAGCCGTCATGCCTTTCACGTTAGATTCAATTGGTAGACTCGTAAAGCTTCATGCAAATATTGAGGGGTATGGGCCTGGTTTGGAGAAGGTAAAGGCTAACACTTTGCTGTTTTGCCTAGAGTATTCTTTGTGGTTTAAAATTGAGAAAGAAACGGTTGCTAAGGCAGATGGAAAGATACTAAGTCACATGTTTGACAAGTATATTCAGTTTTAGAACAAAGAAAAGTGTAGAGTATGATGGCCGACATATTTTCTTTCTTCTTCCCTTCCCTCTCTTATTCTTATTTTCTCGGACAAAATTGTAAAACTAAAGTAATTGGTTAAAAGCCATTACTTTTAGTTATCTGAAAAGGTCCTTAATTGAGAATAGGTGGTAGACATGCAAAGCTTTGATTTAGTCTTCAGATGCATGTCATGTAGAGAGAAATTTCAGGGGAAAGATTGCCAGTTGTTTTCTTTATAGCTTCTGCATGTGTCAATTCAATTATTGCTTTCCTATTTGTAATTTCTTTCTGTACACTTTTAAATAGAAGAAGAACGTACGAGTTAGAAGATCATAATTTTTAATCAGCATTCTTGAGTTCCAGACTTTGTGCTGAAACCCTTGATATCTTTTTTGAAAGTTGAGGAATTAAACAAAGGTGGATTTCCGGAGAACTTTGTGTCAACGTGTAATATTCCACTTCTGGGATCAATGGAAAATATACAAACCAACAACCTTTCAATACTTCAATCCACTGGAAATTGCAAAATGCAATCACGAACTACTTGAACTAGTCAAATAGATGACTCAATAAACCCAAAGATAAGGGTTTAATGGCCTCTATCAATTGAGTTCAAATAATTAATTTCTCAGCTGAAATAATGGCCTCAAAAATCAGATTTCATTCCCAACTCAATATGCTGCAAATAAGTCTTCAAACACTGACCAACCAAGCATGTAAGAAGGGTAAACAAATTCAGATCTAAACTCCACCTTTCAATCACCGTAATTGCTCTTAGAGTAAGAATTAAATCTGAACTCACATCATCAATTGCAGACCACTATTATTGAGCATTAAGCAAGCATAACCCAGCGACCATGAAACACTTGAAATTACTCCCCAAATACCTTCATACAAATCGCTGCCAGGTATGACCATTTAGAGAATCATTAAGACAAAGGAACATGCATTCTCCCCTTCCCAGGCATTCAATATTTTACCCAAACAAACATATTCAGATCGCTGCCTTGAGTGGCTCAAACATCATGAAAATAACAGCTAAGATCAAATAAACAGTGCCATACAGTTCGCTGATCTTTGGAGGTTCAAAACTTACATTAGAACATCCAATACCTTCCCTGGTGAAGTCGCTGATCCAAGGAAAAACACAGCAGCTTCATTCATACCCAAACCAGATCGAAAACATGCCAAATACTATCATAGATTTGCCCTGAAAGAGATCGCTGCTACAGAGGCATATTATCATGCATACTACAGTCGAACTATCTTAAAGAGATCACAAACCAGTTATTAAACAATTAGGTAGTCGTTGGTTACCTTAGGCCCTCCAATATACATTCCAACATATTTCAAATAAGTCGCTGATGTCCAGGAAGGGATAGCAGACTTGTATGAATAACAAATCAAGCAAAAATCATGTGAAGTAATTACCACTTTACCCTACACAAGTCGCTGCAAAAACATCACACTAATATGCAAATACTTAGTCGATCCACCTTGAAACACCACAACCATGTACCAATTTAGCAAGCAGCACAACCAGCCAATCGATTTATACAAAAGTGTATTTAATTCAGCCCATAGACATCCTCAGGCAAGTCGCCAAAGCAAATCAAGCATATATGTCAAGTCGTACCATGCACAACAAATCGATTTGCAAAAGAACTCCAAAGAAATACTTATATTTTATCACAAACCGGCTGCTACAGTGATGCTACAGTGACGTCGCTACAGTAAAAGGCAGATTTTCACTTGCAAATTAAATCCAAATGCTTGCCAAAGCCAAAAACATGGATCTAGCAAATAATCACTTCAATTGATTTTCAATAACCAGCTTAAAACAACCTCCCACGCAAGAGAGAGAGAAAGCATCAATGGGCATGCATCCCAACTCCAAGCATGGAGTATCAAAATAAGTTCATCATAGCATAATCATAATAATGACCCTAGCACTCCTTTTATAAGCAAGGAGGCACAAAATTCGAAAACCCTAGGAGAGGGAAAATATTAAATAAAAGCAGTTTGTTTTCCCTAGGTGTGGCGTCCCCTTTTCAAAGGGTGATTTTATCAATGAAAGCCACCTAACTTTTTATTTAATTAATTCCCCATTTAATTTTATATATTTTGGGAATTAAATTAAATAACTTTTATAAAATAATTAAATAATTAAATAATTATTGCTCCAGGCAATAATATTTAATTATTTAATAAAAATGTTCCCCTTGCACATCCCGAAGCCCACGGGGACGTATAGGCTAAGGGTCTTCAGAAATGGGGACATTACACAACGGTGCATTTGCTTCTTACTTACTTATGTAGATCTTTAGATAAACTTTGCATTGTCTAAGATTTAGATTAGAAACTTTCCTTTCATTTAATTCCTATGTTGCCAGGATACGCCCTGACCCCCCACGTTTCCTGTCTGATACGTATCCGATACGGATACGGATACTGATACGCCAAGGATACGTATGGCAGCCACATGATCAATAAAAATGCTAAGTCTTAAGTATATTGAATGTTTTGAACATTGATTCAAGTTTCGTATTACTATTTCAGTTATTTATGGACTAAAAAATGAGTAAAATGAGTAGATATGTATATATATATATATATATATATATATATATATATATATTTGATTTTTTAATATATATGTACGGATGTATCCAAGATGTATCGTACCCAAGGGTTTTTTAAAATTGATGTATCCGTGTATCGTACCCGTACCCGTACGATACTCGTACCCGTATCCCGGCAACGTAGTTTAATTACAGATTGTGAGATCCATTTGTTTTATCTATGTGTATGAGACCAACTTTGTAAACTATTGGTTGGATTACACATCTTCTTTCCTTTCTTCCCGTATTCAACTATTCCCCCTTCTGCAAATATTTCTTTACAGATTGTTTACTTGCTACAAAATTGCTTAGCTATGGTTCATGAGCTTCACAGTTAAAGTAAAACCCACAAATAGTTATTAGAATACATAATTGACAGAAATCTTACACGGGAGCCTCACTGGTAAATGAGGGAGATTTATCTCATGACTGCCTAGGTTTTAGCTATGCATAAAATCTAGCCAACACACTTAAAACACTTTGTATTCATGAAAGTTCAAAACATTCAACATGCTTAAATTTTTATATGCACATAATTATAATCTAGATTCTAGAATATATCATCTAGATTCTCCTGAAGTACTGCTGAAACAGAAGTAACTAGTTTTTATATTTTTATTTTTGGCATTTAAAAAACAGCAGCACTGCTGAAACGGTACAAAAATGCCCTCAGTACAGCCTAAAATGGTACATAAAATCAGAGTTATATGAGCAAACTTTCAAAGCAATTTTTAAACAATTTATTTTGAAGAGTTTTTGCATTGTATTAAATTTAAAAAGAACACTAAAGAATTTCTTCTTCCGGAAACTTTGGAACCCCTGTTTGTTGGTTTGAACCTGTTTCTGGTAGCATAGGTGTGAAACATTTCCGAATGTTCCAGAAAATTAAGGCCTCTTTATGTATTTAGATATAATTCAACATAATAACCTGCAGAAGCCCATTGTTGAAATTTACACTTAGCAGTTCAGTTTGAATATACCCTGGGAAGGCCTTGTATATCATACAATTTGCATGGTTTTGAAGCTTTTATGTAGGCTTAAGCAGTAGTCTGGGAATGTACTGCAAGAAGGGTTGGCATTTATGGGTTTACTTTTCCTGATTTTCTTTTTCTTTTTGGGTGCTTTTGTGAAGGATCTCGGGCTTCAACAACTAAAAGAAAGCCTTGTACAAACTATTGCGTCTGAATCCAAATCAAAGGTATGCATGATAGCTCACACTTTATCATCAGGTATGGTCTCATCTGGCCCTTTCTTTAACAAGGAGTAATGTTCACATACACTTGTATAAGTGTGTCTTCTAATGTTATGTAGTCCTAATGCTTTTGTATTGGTCGTAAGATCATTACTATTAGTTTCAAACTGGTTCTGATATGTTTCCTCGGGGATCATGTCTCCTCATTAGCCGCATTAGGGTAGATGTAAATAATGGCAATAATTTGGCTTTGCTTGTCCTTATTTCGCAGGATGAATCGATTGTGTATATGAAGCTTTTAATTTAATGTTCTTGTTGTCTAATATTGTTGAGTTTGGTTCTCTTTAGTGATACATATTTATTCATCCATGTCTGTTTTCAGTCTACATTCCATGTGATTTTTGTAAGGAACAGAGCATGATGTTTAAGCCTGACAGATTTAGTGTGAATTTGATGTTGCAAACAGTGGTTGACCTGTCAGTTCCTTGGGGAGCATGTGTGTATTACACATTACCAAATCCTTGGAATTGAACCCAAAGCTTGCTTTTGAACTTTATCAGTTTAGTTACTTAACAAAGCTTGCATTTTGAGTTTTATCTGTTTTATCCAGAAGCGGGAGGTAAAGACTCAAAAACTGAAACAAGAAGTTCCTGTGGAGAGGCGGTGCTCAGAACGTGTTTCACGTCTTCCAACTCCTATTTATCGTGAAGTAAGCTATGTTAGTCCTTAAAAGGAAATTGAAAGTTGGCGATGCTTTTCTTTTAAACCATGCTTTGTGTTCATGCCATATGCTGATAAGATCATTAGTTTCCTCGTTGTATTGACTTTGATTTTTATGGGCTAAGAATGATTGACACACTTCTTCAGAAAAGAACATCATTGTCAAGTTGAAAGTATGCCCATCTTTTACAGTACATGTATAAGAACAACATGTCTCATGTTTCATCCATGTATTAGCGATTGCAGCATTTTGACTCTATTCAACTGTATCTTGAATTTTGCTGAATTGGTATTAAAATCTGTGCATTGTTTTGTGGCAGGTAGATGTTGACTTTCCTCGCAAACGGAAAAGGTAACTTGCTATGTTTTTGAATAAATTGTATGGTTACTCCAAATAGAATTCCAGCTACTAATGCTTGGTTGGGCAGTGGAACTTCAAATGACAGCAAACGATCACTGCATACAACCAGTGCCTCTTATGAAGCAAGAATTCAGGCACAAGAAAATGCTGAAGCAATTATGAAGGATTTGGGATCTGAGCATCCCTTCTTTATTAAGTCTTTGGTGCGGTCCCATGTTTCTAGTTGCTTTTGGTTGGTAAGTGAAAAGGCTTCTTCAATTTCTTATGAAAATTTACCGTAAGGAATAAAATTCTATATCTGATTATTGTGTTTTCAGGGTCTCCCAAGGGGCTTCTGCCAAAAATACCTACCCCAAACGGATGTATCAATGGTGCTGGAAGATGAAAAGGGTGTAGAATGTGATACTGTATATATTGCTAGCAGGACAGGCCTGAGTGGTGGATGGAGAGGTTTTGCTCTTGACCACGATTTAGATGATGGTGATGCAATAGCTTTTGAGCTGGTCAAGCCCTCGAAATTCAAGGTTTGCATTTAATTTATATATTTATGCAAATGTTTTGAGACCCTCATCTATTTTTGGAAAGTGGTATACACTGAATTTTAGAAACTCTAAATAGATAAATAAAAGAACCTCGTTCTAACAATGAGAGGACAAGTTATAATGTGTGAGTATATCACACCTATTTTTTGTAGGACAAGAAGTCATAGTTATCAAAGTAAAGCTGAAATGAATATAGAGAGAATGGTGTAGTTTAATTATCGTATTTCCAGTTCCATTATGATATATCTATTAACTTTGCATTCAAAGTTTTGTACACATAAATGAGCTCACAAACAAGATATTTGTTAGAATAGAAGACACTAAGGATATTTTCTAATATCTTTTATATACACCCATGCAATTCTTAAGCTCATTTCCCATTGTATTGACTTCATTGTCTTTTTTCAAAGTTATAAGCCTGCATTTCAAATTCTTGCCGCATGCCATATTTTATGACATGTTTTAAAGTTGTGCTATGAAATGTTCCAGATTATATCATTGCTCTTGTTCCTCTATCACAATGACTTTAGTTGAGTCTTTAATTCAATTATTATGTTTTAATATGCACATCTATTATAATGATTATGTGGGGTCATATGAGGGTGATGTCACTCTTTATTTATCTTTTAACTCAATTTGCTCTTATTAGTGCCCGGTGGATTTCTACTAGGCGATTTAACAAAAATAAACTTTTGTAAAACCCTAATTGTAGAGTAACTGATGTAAACAATGATATACAACTGCTATGATGCACTATGACACAAACAATAATCAAATAAACATAAAACCCTAAGTGCAAGAGAGAGAGGACATGATTTAGCTGATTTGCGCTTTTCTTGGAACTGATCTGGACTGGAAAACTAATAAACAAGGAGGGCAGACCGTCGTCACTGTGCACTGTAAAATCTGAAGCTGTCAGATAAGGCTGGACTAGGGCGCTGGCTGGGTCGAGTCGGGTGCAAAGTCTCTCTAGGGCTCCCGGGATGGGAAATTGGTTGCTGATTCTTTTGGTGTCACAAAAGTGTTGCTTGATAGTTGTTGTTGGTTGCACGTATGTTGCAACATGATCGCCCGGTGCACTGAACTTGCAAAACAAAGCTTCACCTGCAAAACCCACAATACCACATCAAATCCAAAAAAAGAAAGATGCAATATGGGTAGTGGATGACTCAGCGGCAAATCGATGACCGAGTGAACTTACAACCAAGAGCTGCACTACATCTCAGACTCCATGTAGTTCTTGTGAGTGTGTGAAAGAATCGTGCCCTAAGATGCCCTTATGCAAGTGCACTTGATAGCGAACAATAGCTAGATGTAGCAATGTAAATAGATGTGTGGATGGAATAATGAACTTCCCCTTCCTATGCAGTGTATGTAGAAAATGCAGTCCCTTGTCCCTTGAATGGATGCTAGATGGATGCCTTTGGATGCAAGCTTAGGTGATGATAATAGATGCTTAGAGATTGGTCCTTTATTTTGGTCACATAACTTTGTATTTATATGATTCCCTTGGTTGAATTTCATAATTGACAACTGGAAGGCCGACTTATAAGAAAATAAGATGCCCAAAAGATAAAAGAAGCCCAAAAAGAGCGAGTAAGGTGGAAAGAGGTCAAGGGCGCTTGTCTTTGAAGTTGTGAAAGATAAGGCAATAAAGTTCTCGATTGGGTTGTAGGGTGTAAAAGACCAGAAAGAAGACAAGAAACAAAGTAAAGAGGCCAAAGATAGTTGTCAATTACTATTTTTCTCGCTTAGGAATCATATGAATGCAAGTATGCTTTTAGGACCTATAAATATACCCAAGTGTGTGATTTTGTGTCTATACTAGGCCTATGACTTTGTAACCTTGCAACCTCATGAAACATGTAGACCTTTGTGACCTTGGCGAGACCGATACCTAGTTGAATTTTGTTGGGTCACTCAAATTTTACCTAGTTTGTTATGCAAATTTTACAGGTATTACACAAGCTTAAGGGGATATGTTTGTGTTATGATGATAATTTTGTCTGTTTCACATAGACCTAGGGTTTGTTCTGGTTACTATTTTTATAGGTAACGCTCTACGAACTTATGTAGTTAACTAGAATTTCCCTCTAATATCATGTATACATGTGTGGCATTTCATCACTTGTATCTGTTTTGTATTGCATTTTGTGTGTTTTGTTTGAGCTCATTGAGTAATTGAGTACGAAGTGGCCCAATGGCTCCAATAAATCACGCATCTCTCTCTCTCTCTCTTGACATTGTTGTTTAGCAATTAATTTGTTCATCCTTGTATGAGATACTACTAAATGGGGCCTAATAATATCCCGCGCCTCTGATAAAGTAGTTTAACAGACACGAGACTTGCGATTGCGAGGTTAAAAAAAAACAAAGAGGCCTCTTAAATAGTATCCAATCTATACAAAACTATCTCTAATATTTGATTAGACCCTGAAATGGACATCCTTGCAAGCGAGGGTAACTAATACCATCTATTTCATTGACATCCGTGTAATCTTGTTTGGGCATCTAATGTAGTATACCAACAAAGACAAGGGAGTTGTGATCGTGAAATTTAGAAAATAAAGAGGCCTCTTTCTAAATGTTCTTTATTTTTAGATAAGGACTTGGTGATCAAATTCACAGTAGAAAAACAAATAGACCTCTTTGTACTTGTTCTTTGTTTTTAGATAAAGACTTGCTAATTAAACTTACAGTTAAAGAACATTAAGTAGGCCTCTTTGTACTTGTTCAATATTTTTAGATAAAGATTTGCTGATCAAACTAGTTGAGAACAACAAACAGGCCTCTTAAATAGTAAACCAATACAAAGAAAACTATCTCAAATATTTGACTAGACTAGAGGGTCTGACCCCTACAACCTAGGGTATTTAATACGATATATTTTACTGACATTAGTGTAACCTGGTTTGCAAACAATTGCTGGATAAATATGCAAGACTGAGTATGCTGAGGAAAACAGTTTTTGAACAATGTTAAAAAGCAATCCACTCTGATTCATTATGCTATGAGACAAGCTAATGTACTTCCAAAATCATATGAAAAGTATTGTTTACAATTGTCAAGATTGAATAACTAGCAATCCAATCTTTGGATACAGAGATTCTCAAGAGTGTTCTCTGATGAAAGTTGGGAGCGGACTTAAATAAAGGACAACTTTTACTGGATTAACAGATTTTGTACTTTGTATTTGGTTCAGACTTTGAACAGTTGGTACAGAGTGATCATTATTGAAGGCTTACAGGAAAACATATATGGCTATTGTTTGTCTATGGAGGTGCAAGCTCTTTGTTTCCAATGGAGGGGAGGCCTCATACGACTGATATTTTGTTGGGAATAATGATTTTTGAATAGGCAATAGGGGTTGACACTGGCATCTCAGCTAACAGGGTTTTTGTACACCTCCAGTCTTTGGAGATGCAAGAACTTTGTTTTTGTTGCTTATGTAACTTTGTTTTAATTGGATTTTTTTGTTTTTGGTATGAAATAGGGGTTGCTATTGGGGCTTCCACCCAAAATTCAAAGTGAGGGGATACCTTGAAAATATATCTGAAGTGGGACTGATATTGCAAAAACTGAAAGTTGAAACAACCAAAAAGAACTGCCTGAGCTAGAACACAGGATTCAGAATACAAAGCCAAACATAAGTTTCAAAGTTTAAGGAGCAATAACAGTTTCCAAGCCTAGTCCAAATTCCTACAAACAAACTATTTTGTCAGAAAGCAGAAAACAAAAGAAGTGAATTTAAACAGAGCCTTATCGGTCATGACTGAGCCCCACAACTTCTTCCACGTATATAAATCTAAACATAAATTTCAAAGTTTATAGAGAAGCAATAACAGTTTCAAAGCCTTGACCAAGTTCATACAAACAAGCCATAAAGTGCACTGAACACAAAAACAATAAATAAAAAAACAATACCGTGTTTAGACAGAGGCTTAGCTGTCATTCCCGCACTACCACTTGCTGCTGCAATCTTAGTGTCTTTCTGCTTCGATTCTGCCATCTCTTGCTCTGAAAATCGGTGTTTAAGCTGCTACATGGTCATAATGGCCATCTTCCTCTGAGCTGCTAGTTCTGCTGTCGAAGGATGATCCCATTTACATTTGGCCGACAGCGTGGCCACCTTGAGCTTGTTTGTACCTACAGCAGATGTCTTCTTCAGGGATGACACTGCCTGCTGGTTCAGCGAAAGCATTATGGCATGCAAGCAGAGGAAAATATGGCTGCACATCATTGCCAACAATATAGTTCTTGATATCTACAATCACCTTTCTCCATTTATGGAGCTTCATCTCCAGGAAGCCACTCTCTTCTTCAATCGGCAAACTTCTGCTTGACCAACCTATGGCATAGTAAGAGAGATATGCTTGAATGAGATAAAAATGAGGTTCTGGTTTGCCTATTCCGCACAAATTTGCTCAGATTTCTGCTACATGCTTCATGCAGGATGCCTGCTCCTGAAGCTTCTGAAACACTTAATGGAACTATTGTCAAAAACAGTTTGCGAATCAGTTTATGATGTTACACTATTAAAAAATGCTTCCTATATTTCTCATTTTTGTTTACTATTCGACCCGCTTTTGTATTTTGCAATTTGTTTGTCAATAATGCGTACGAGAATTTTATGGTGCCAGGCAGAAGAACAATCTTGTGACCAGTTTCAGTAGTGCTGAGAAGGAAAGGTTTGAGGAACAGTTTGAAGCATGTATTGTGATGTTATATTTATCTTTAGGCTGGTCTCTGATAAAATGTTTTCAATTACAGGTGCATATTACGAAAGCAAAATACTTTGAGTCAGGCATTACTTCAAAGGTGTCAAGTATGAATGGTAGTTTGCGAAAGGAATCTAATGCTGCCACAAAATTGGTGGGGAAAAGAACTTCAAACAGTAAATCAGGAAAAGCAAGCTCCCTGAGAGAGAAAAAAATCAGTGAACAGAAAGGGTAAGGGTAAACAAGTCCCAAGGTTAGGCAAGGTTACTAGTAATGTGCAATATTCAAAGAAGAGAAATGACAGCAAGATTAAAGAGCCTGCAAGTCAAACACAAGATAGAATCATAACCATGTCTTATTCAACAGACAAAGTAAATGATGACTGATCTACAAGAGCGAACAAATGAGTTGGGTGAATTAGAGGGAATTCTCCCACATGATTCAAAGAATTCTATCTCATAATATTACCAGGAACACGGGAATCGAGTATTTGAACATTTGTCGGAATTTCTCTCGGAATGCAAAGCATGTTTTTCCATTTTTTTGATCAAGTAAAGTATGGTTTATATTAATTTATTAAAAAAATACAAAACATGCATCTGGCCATGATAATGTGGCCATATAAGCATGCCTTTTTGCACAGATTTCTATTTCACTAGCACCAGAAAAACAGAGTACATATTTGGACCATAGCTAAAAACCATCATCTGTAACATTATATATATATAATCTCTGGATTTGCTAGTGCAATTGAAGGCCATGCATGACAGTCAAATTCCACACCAACAAACAGACTCTCAACCTTAACATTCTATATGGTGCAAAATGTGTTCATACCCTTTGTTTGAATGTGTTGTCTACACAATCACGAGTTCACAATCTTAATTCATCTTTATTTTGAGATAAATCTCACCTGTCTTTGCTTCAATTCAGCGATTAATATGTTTGATATGGGCAGAAACTTTGAAGGTATTGGATTGGAAATAACGACCAGTGCCAGTCCCTTTCGTATGCGAAGTTTTATGCAAACAACATAATCTTTCAATGGTGGAATAAAATTGTTATGTATCTTAAATTGCAAGTGGATTTGCAGAGGAAGCTATTTCAAGTCTTGGATGCATCTTCAAAAAGTGCCGATCTTTCATCTTGGGTTTCCCCAAACAAAGCATGTTTATGCCTGATGTGCCTCAATATCGTTGTCTCATACACAGATGAAGGCTGGTGAAAAGTTTGCATTGGGGGTTGGTTATTTAAATATTTTGCAGCAAAATTCAATTCCAAGCAGCCTGTGAGCTAATACAGAATCCCCATAATCTGTTTCTGAGGTTGAGTCAGAATCTGGCTGTGAACTCTACACGGACGCTGAGTCTGGGACATTTCCTTACTGTTTTTAAAATCTACATCTACAGATGCCAATCTAACAAGCACTATTTAATTTAGAAGATAAGAACGCCATGAACAGATTCACAAAATCTGTACGTAATAAAGGTCTTCCTTATAAATTTTTTCATTTACAAATTCTTGCTTTGTACTATATACTCTAGTTCTAATATTGGTATGTTGGTATCTACCACTGGTGAGTAAACTTATAAACACAAGATTATTACATTCATAAATCTCAAATATACTATAGTTATATGATCCTTCAACTCCGAAGAGTCGACTACAATCGTGCTTCAGCCACAATCTTCAAAAATTACTCTCGGATCAACAATGGTGTAGTTGTCTTCCTCCCGGTCTAGATTGTATGGTGATGCTAAACTCAGCCTTTGGTGTTGGTCTGCCTTTTGATGTGAACTCTATTTATAGTGCTAATGATGTTGGGTTTATAATATTAAGTGGGAAATTGCTTATTTTAGAAACCTGTCAAAGTTTTTTTTTTTTTTTTTTTTTTCAATGAAAAGAGATCTTATATTATATTAATGCAATAAGATACAAGATAGCTTTCAGCAAAAAAATAGGTGGTATGAGAGCATGCTCCAAAACCACAAACAAACTAGGCCGAGCCTAGGAGAACACCAAACAAACTAGGTAGTGTCTAGGAAACCATCAAAACACAAAACTATGCCATAGTAGTAAACATTCCCAAAGCGGGGGGGATCAAGATCGTCCCGCCAGGTTCAAACTTGGGAGGTCCTTGCCGACATCCGGAATGTCCCAACCAGGGGATTCTCTTCTTCTTTTTCTGCCTCCTCTCAAGTGGAGATGACGAGAAAGGCGGGAAACTTATCGAGGGCCGCAGTGGCGGTGGGGGTAGGTTCCAGCCATCCAATGTGTGAGGCTTGGGGCGACAGTGAGCCCCACCCCAGTTGACGAAAGGTGGGGGAACCCCTAGCCTTGGCTTTGGTGAGTTGGTGGTGAATTACTCCTCTGTTGTTGAGGGCAAGGCGAGCGACGAGTTTGATTGAAAGAATGCCATTGAGAACAATTGCGGCGACCACCATTGCCATGCGGCAAGGAGCGTCGAGATGGCGAGGGTGGCTCTTGAGCAACGTTGCATGGGGCATAGTCCAAAGGTGCCGCATCGTAGTTTGAAGGTGGTCCACCTCCAGAGCAACTTTGTTAGCTTGGACTTGAATCTGTAGTAGCACATTGGAGATAACCATAGACTTGTTATACATTGAAAATTGTTGATCAACTTTAGAATTAGCAAAGAAAAAACATTTCTTTCTTTCCATATCCAAAACAAAATTTCCCCTCTGAAAACATGCCAAATCTGGGTGAACATAGGCAGAAGTTTGGGGTTATCTCCTAAAAGGATATTATGCCAAGTAAAGCATTGTGGTCTGAGAGGAAAGAAAAATGAGTGTATCCAATTCCAAGCAAGTTGTGCTTTTAGACAAAACCAAAAGAGATGCATTAAAGTTTCCAAGTGGCCACAAAATGGGCACTTGGGAGTTGGGACCCCAATTTGAACAAGACGAGACCTCACATGAAAACTTTCGTGTAGAGTGCACCAGAGAAAGCGGACAATTTTAGGCTCCACACAGATAGACCAGACAATGTCAAATCTCTAACTCCAGGAAAACGTAGTGGAATGAATTCCCCATCTAGTGTTGAGTTTATCAACCATGGGTAGATGAGGCGAGAGCTAGCGGTAGCCTTTATTGGTTGAATAATTAAGAAATGGGGTATCAACATACCATTTCCAATCCGTCCACTAGGGGCGAGAGGAGCGTACCGAAATCTTGTGTTGCATATGCTCAGGGACCGAATTGAGCACTTCGATTAAATTACCCCGATGTTGGTTGGTCACCACTGCGAGCTTTAAACTCGGGTAAGAATACCAAGATTGAGAGTGTTTACAAAATAAGTCTTGGATGGTGCAAATTCTGCGCTTGAAAAGTTTGAGCATAGAAATCCCCGGATATCTCGTGAAATAGACTTTCTTTTTGGTTTTTAGATTATATTTAAAATATAAACATGATAGACCCCAAGAGTGTCAGGTAATTTGTAAGAGTGGATCATGACCAACCACCTTGTATATAAAAATGTGATCACATTAGAGATTGATTACACATTTTGATGGTAATATTTATGCGAGCTATATGTGCGAGTTGATGAAGAAATAGTGGGAGTGTTGGGTAAAAATTTATTCTCAATAAAAATAAGTGATTTTCAATGGTTTTTTATCTTCCAAGGTTTTCCCTCTTGTATCTTGTCACCGTGTTGATTTACTTTCAATTTATGATGTTTACATTATGTAATTTGTATTATAAACATCTTAATCTATGTTTTTAATTATTGCACTTCATAAACTATAACGAAATTTTTATTGTGGATTTATAATTTGTGACATTATTTATCCCTTAATTTTTTTAACATGGTATCAAAGCGTGCATTTATGCATGTGCATGATAGACAAAGTGCTTCACAACGAAGTATGTTTCATCATGATAATTTTCACTATGTCGTGTTGTATTATGACATTACGTCACAATGCAACATTGTATTGGAATGTATATCATGATGTGAAATCTTTATATTCGTTGTCTATATGTATTTATATAGTTATGTGATAAATTCAGATGGGGAATTAGGGACATATGGTGATTTTATGACCCTTAATGTATTGTACTTGCACTCTTGGTGTGTTATGTGGAAATGTTACGTGTTGTAAGTTGTAAAATATTGTTATGTTATACTCTCTCGTGATTTTGCCATGTGTAAGATGTTACGATGGTTGTGCGTAAATTTTCATTGTGTTAATAAAGTAGTTGTGTTATGTTGTGTACTCTTCATTACAAAGCCCTATGGGTAGCACCCAAAAGTGTATGTGTTGAGAGAGAAGTTGTAGATCAGGTGACCATAACTTTGAGCCAAGTACAAGTTTCAAAGTGGAGTCTCATGTAGACTATAAACCCACTTGTATCCGTTTGGTATACCTTGAGCTTGCGCATTTATTGTGGATGTACACCACCTTAGACTCATGCTTATGCAAATTATAGTCTCTACTCTCTCCTATTTAGGTTGTCCATCGAACAATTTTGTGTGATATTTGACTATGTTGACCCTAATTTGTGTGATTTGGAAATATATGGAGTAATGCTTATTTTCATACCGAGACTCGATATTTGAGTGCTATCAACTCGATGAGTACCCTTTTGGTGGCCGTGGAAGGGCCACATAGTGATCATAATATGATTTTTCTGTGTTAGTATTTTATTAGTAAATTGATCTTCTTCCTTTTTTTAAGAACCAACAATTTTTTTGATTGATGCATTTTTAATTTTTGGGCATTTATTGTGCTTTTGTGCTAACAAGAGGCCTTTGCATTATTAAGGGCATTTAGCCATGTTGTCATGCATTTTTGTTAGCTTAAAAATTCAAAATTTCAAGCTTGATGACTTGGCCCAAATGTGAAAATTTGCTCTCAAGTCTTTTTAAACCCCCTCTCGTCTAGTTTGTCTTCTAGGCCATGATCATATTGATCATGCCGGTGCTTCCAAAACAATGAACTAACATGTGTAGGCGTTTGAAATGGTGTGAAAAGGTCAACATTTCCATTTAGTTAAGAGTAACTAAATACTAGTTCTTCGACAGTCTAGAAATACTAATTCTCGCCATTTCAAGACAGTGTGCATCCTCAGGAAGTATCTAAAAGCCCATAATCATCCGGGGTGGTATTGAAGAGCTATGAAGGTGTTGGAAGTGATTTGGGAATATTTGGAGGTTTAGGGGCATATTGTGCAACATCAGGTTTTTCTGGTATATGGAGTATGAAATTAAAATTGGTGCCTAAACTTCACCGAGTGATTCCGGGGCTAGGTGAGGAGTTAGAAGGCAAATAAATAAGCATTGGAAAGCTGGTGGAATTCTCTATATGGTGAAATCATCACATATTTCACAAGCCACGATGGTTTCTCGGGAAGCTCATTCTTAGCGAAATAACTTATTGCCCCAAAGAAAAAAGGTTAATTTTGAAAAAATCGAGCGAATTGAGGTCTGAAATATATCCCATTGTTCTTGAAATGGTATTGGGAGTTAAAATAATATAAAAATTCATGTGAAAAGACCTTTTGGAGCTCGGTGAATCGTGTCTCCAAGTTCTTTTTGGTGTAGGTACACTTCTCATACTTTGTCATTTTTGGGGATGACACATCACCTTCTGAAGAGGGCACAATTTTGTGTCCCTCTTGTGCCTTTCCCAAGGGGACAGAGGGGACACAAAAATGTGCCCCACCTCATCCCTTCCCTCCAGTCCCTCATGTAACCCAAGTTAACCTTGTGGAGCGTTAGTTAAGCCAAACCCATCTCCCTCACAATGCATCACATAGTGACACTTGGCATCATCTAGTGAGGGCGCATTTTCTTGTCCCTCTTGTCCCCATTCCCAAGGGGACAGAGGGGACACAAAAGTGTACCCCTCTCTAGCCCCTCTTTAGGTTCCTCATGTGGTTGATGACAACTCTAAGGTCTTGGGCATGTTTTCCCCATCTTTCCGTCTTACACCACGCAACACCACTTGTCCTTATCTCCTTGAGGTGAATTTTCTTGTCCCCCTTGTCCTCATTCCTAAGGGAACAAATGGGACACGAAAATGCACCCCATCCCCAAGTCATTAAAACCCTAACTTGAAAACATGAGTCATTTCTTCATCTGTAAACAAAAGTAACTGTTGACTAACTAGAAAACATAAAATAACTTACTTATGAAGCTTATTTCTTCACCTAGTCTGACCTTCCATCCATTATTGAAGCCATGAAACTTGCAAAAACATCATAGCACAACATTTATGCTATTCAATTCATTATGGACCAGCCATGACTGCTAAAATGAAGCTTTTTCACAACTCTTCATCTAGAAAGCTGATTGCACCAAGTTTTCAACTGATTGCTCTCCTCCCAAGCTCCCTGTGATCATTGAAGCTTCAATCCTCCATTAATGACTACCATCACACAACAATGAACCCTCCATCTCAAAATTTGAGTTTTTGATTTGCAAGAATTCTAGGCGACGAAAGACGACAAAAATTGGAGCATGGCATCTTGAGACGAGCCGAACATGATGAGGGTCTTTTCTTTGCAAATAGACAATGTGGTGTCCCCGAGATTTCACCCTGAAATTTGGGACTACCCCTTTTAAATTTTTTGTTCTTTTTAAGTAGCGGGTCGTGTTTTGTGTTTTGTTTTTCCTGCAGTTGCTTGCATTGCTCTAAGGTATCCATAGAGAGTCATAAGAGCCACATTCGCCAAATACCCACATGTTGAAGCTCACTCAATTCCTTCGCCAAGCTTTGTCTGGAAGCATTTTATTTATTTTAATATTAAATAAAGAAAGTTATTTTAAAAATAGATTGAGCTAAAATTGGAGGCTTTGCTGGAAGGTGGAAATTTGGAGGCTTCCTAGAAGGTTGTTTTTCCCACAATTGAAGTTAAATCACTTAAGTGAAAAGTGGAAATTTTGGGGCTGCCTAGAAGGGTGAATTTTTCCACTTCCTTGCCCTCATGTTTTTCACACAAAAGCAAGTTAATTCACTTAAGTGAAAAGTGGAAATTTTGGGGCTGCTTGGAAGGGTGAATATTCCCACTTCCTTGCCCTCATGTTTTTTCCACAATTCCTAGCCAAAAAGTGCGACCCACTTTGGCATAGCTGCATGCTTTAAAATGGATTTCTTTTAATTGTTTTTAGCAAAGGTGGAAGCCATAGGTAGAGGGCAATTAATTCTTTTATGTGGAGCATGTTGCCCTGGAGAAGTTTGGCGCCAAAGGGAGAAGTTGTTAGCACTAAAAAGAAAATATTTTTAATTGTCGGGAAGCATCCAATTTTGGCGCCTAGGGTTGGAAAGACTTTCTTTTTATTATTCTGACTATTTGCATGTTGATGTGAGTGCACAGGGGAATAAAATAATATTTTAGGCTTGCTTGGCATGCAAGCAAAGTCTGAAAATTGAGGGCAACAGGCTTTATAATCAAGTTTTGGTGAAGAAATTGGACATTCATGCCATGAACTTCATGTTTGTCTGAATTATTTGCAGGAATAATTCACCGGTGCTCATATTTATGTGAATTAAGCTAGTGTTTATGTCAAATACAAGGGCAATCATGGCAGCTTCTGCACAAATAGATCCAACTCCCATAATTGCAAAGGCTTTTGGTAGAAATAAAAAAGAAGATCTCAGACAAAAATTGATTCAGGCACGATGAAGGGTGATGACAGAGATGATCCAGCAGAATCATGCATTGTGTCTAGGCTTGCTGAGATTAATGATACAGACATGGCCACGAAGCTATCAGTAATTTGATTGACAGATCCAGGGCAACCGACAGGACACCTCTCGTGCGGGCTATGAGAAATAGTGGAATTATCAAAGCAGCAGCATTTTCGGCTACAACCCAGTTGCCAAAATTTGTTCTAGAGTGTGCAAAGTTCTACCATCCTTTATCTAGAACAATTAGGGAAGACAGATGGAAAGACAATGAATTACATGTTGGACAAATACATTCGATGTCAGAACAAAGGGCAATTATGAAGTGTTGCAGCCGAAATTACTTCTTTCTTCTTCTCTTTCTTTTCTTTCTTATTTTCTCGGACAAAATTGTAAAACTAAAGTAATTGGTTAAAAGCCATCACTTTAAGTTATTTGAAAAGGTCCTTTAATTAAGAATAGGTGGCAGACATGCAAAGCTTTGAATTAGTCTTTAGATGCATGTCATGTAAAGAGGAATTCTAGGAGAAAGATTGCCAGTTGTTTCCTTTATAGCTTCCACATGTGGCAATTCATTGAAAGCTTCCTATTTGTATTTTGCCCTCTATGCACTATAAATAGAGGAAGAGCCTACGGGTTAAATCATCACAACTTTGCTAGAGCATTCTAGAGTTTTCAGACTTTGTGTTGTAACCCTTGATGTTGTCTGTGAAAGCTGAGGAATTGAATAGAGGTGGATTTCCGGAGAACTTTGTGTCAACGGTGCTTTGCTTCTTACTTCTGTGTGGATCTTAGATAAACTTTGCGTTATCTGAGATTTAGATTAGAAGCTTTCCCTTTCTTTTACTTTTGAATATTGTGAGATCTATTTGTTTATTTTATCTATGTGTATGAGGCCAACTCTGAAAACTATTGGTTGAATTACATATCTTCCTTTCTTCTTTCCCACATTCCATTACTTCCCCCTTCAAAATACTTCAAAAACAACTACTTATTTGTTTGTAAAATTGCCCACTTTGTGGTTCACGAGTGTGGGAATTAAAGTAAAACCACCGCAAATAGTTATTAAGTTTTATACGTGCAGTTGATTGATAAAAATCTTACACGTGAGCCTCACCGTTAAATGAGGGAGATTTATCTCATGATTTACCTTAGGTTTTTAGTTGTGCGTAAAATCTAGCCAACACACTGGTAAATGCACCTTCTAAAATTAGTAAGTGCTTGGTGCTTTTGCCAGATTCTTACTAAAAATAACAACCCTTCAAAATTTTTAAAATCTCTCAACACATTCAAAACAATGAAAATAACAAACTAGGCAAAGTAGGCAATTTGAACAATAAAGTTGTTTTCCCAAAAAAGCAAAAAACAACTTACTAAAAATAAAAACTTGCTAAGAATGGTAAAACATCATCAATGGAGGTGAATTGAGTGTTTCAAGAGATTCAAAAGACCAAATTTGAGCATAAAGACAAAATAACCCAAAATAGCACTCGTGATCGCACTTGCTAAAAAATATAGAGTTTTAGTTTTGGTGCGAAGTTACACACAGCTCCGTTTTCACTCATTTTGCTATTTTTGCCATACTCACATGATTGTAAATTTGTCTTGCAGCTCAAATAAGGAAATCCACCCTCTACGAGGATCTTGAAGCATCATCTTTGTCCACAATTGTGTCAGGGAGCAAGATCCAACATATCGCGCGCAACAGGTGAAAGCCGAGGACATTGTGTAGTTGGAAGAGATTTGAAAAGTGTCAAGGGCCCCATTGGAATCCAAGATCATTAAAGGTTGAATCAGAACTAATCAAAATCATCGAGCACAAAGAAACCAATTCCATTTGGATGTCATAGTGTTCTTAAACACTCAATCAAACACCTGATAACATGATCAATCCATCAAAGGAGGTCATCGTAACTCATCGAGCAAGTTGGAAACATTGTATCTCGAATCCATCATCTTTTCTCCAAAAGCAAACCAAGTGAGCTAGTCAAAGCTTCGAGTATCCAAGTCACTCTGTGTGAAGAATCAAGAGCTCGTCCTTCTCTTCAAAAGCATCCAAGTCTTTCTTCCCCAATGGTGGAGCTTTCCTACAATGACTAAGAAGTGATCCTACTTCAAGCTCCTGAAAATGCTCCGGCAACCAATATCATGTCAATTCCTGAAGAGCCATTCCCATGGATTTAAGCATTTTTTGAAAGTTAACCAAGAACAACACAACAAGATTTCATGCCTGACCTTGGAGCTATCTTAGGAACCTTGAAATACAAGCAAAGGAAGAAGGCTTAGACATCCCGCTTCTTTAGTGCCACTAGGTAATATGTATGTTGAAGTTCTTTAGGCCTAAGAATGTAAAGCCTATTGAGGAGATGACTTTGTCAGACTATGAGTTGATCCACATCTCATTGGGTCAAGCTTCACATGAGGGTGATTCTCATTTGTTCAAGGAATCCTCTTCCCGCCTCCTTGCTTGGAATGAAGAGTACAAACAATCAATTGAGCAATTGGAGGAACATGTAAAAACTCTCAGTGCTCACATTCAACCTTTCTTGGAGCCCGATTCATCACCTTCACTCCTTGTGGAAGACATTCCTCTAACCAATAGTTGTTCAACAAATTTTCCACACCTCCTAGTGCATATTAGTGAAAACTAAAGTGAGAAATCAAGAAACCTCAAAATATGGGAGGGTTTAGGGAACCTCCTAATGTGGATGGTGATAAAATGGTATGGGCGCATAAGAAGTGATTGTCTTCACTGCGAGTCTTCATTAACACAAGGATAATCAATGATGGATAGAGATATACTGTAACAAAAATATAAAACAATGATATGATAAATGAAGGTGAACTCGAAATGATAATCGATAATACAAATGCTAGAAAAGATATGAACAAACCAAAGTGGGTTGGAGGTGACCTAAAAGAAGACAATATATTGGACATCGACCATAGTAGAATTGATCCAAAATGTGTAGAAACAAAGGCATATACTAGTTTCGCATTGTCAAGACAGATGTCGAATGCCGAGAGCCCCGTAGAAGATCCTCAACAAGGAGAAATAGAAAGAATGCAAGGAAATTGGATGGCTAGGGGAATCACGTAGACATTAGGATGATATTAGTGGAATAAGAATGCCAGAGTTTTGATATGATTTCTAGCTTGTTCGAAAGAGGGGGGGAAGGCTCTTATTTATAGCCTAAGGGTGAGATTAATTTGGGGTTTTTGGGTAATCAAGATTTAGAAAAGTAAACCTGATTAGGTGAGTGGGGGGACATGATTTGAATATTAAATTCATGAGTGGATTGAATATGGATTAAATTTGAATATTAAATTCATAAGTGGATTGCATATGGATTAAATTTGAATATTAAATTCATGAGTGTATTGCATATGGATTAAATTCAAATATTAATTTTTTAGATAGTTTAACGCTTTTGACTGGAGCTTAGAACCGAGGGGTTCTTGGGTCCCTTCCCTTAACAATGTCCTTAGACAAGATATTATAATTAATCCATCACAAACCGTGACCACTGAGCCCGCACCGACGATGCAATTTTTTTGCCACCACCGTTTTTAGAGCTACCATTCTTGTGAACATCAATGCCGACGATGCAAACTCTACCACCACCGTGAATATCTCGCCATCCGTAGCCACCGGTGATGCAACACCGCCACCACCGGTAAACCACCCCAAGGGATCGCGCCCATCGGATTTGAACTGGTTGGATTTGGACAAAATTGTCCATCTTAACCGATCCACCCAAACCTCATTGGCAATTTGAATATTAAATTCATAAGTGGATGAATATGAATTAAATTCATAAGTGGATGAATATGGATTAAATTCGAATATTAAATTCATAAGTGGAGTGACATGGATTAAATTTGAATATTAAATTCACAAGTGGAGTGACATGGATTAAATTTAAATATTAAATTCACAAGTGGATTGACATGGAACATATTAGCATGTAATGAGGATTAGGGATTTAAAAGAGATCAATTAATCAATTAACATTGATTAATTGGATATGTATTTTTGGTGGGAAATGAAATTAATTGAATTTAGGAGGAAAAAGAATTCGAATGGGCAAGCCTAATGAAAGAGAGAAAACATGGGGTGAAGGGGAGGAACAATACCAAAAATTGGTGTCTACATTTGCCCCTTTTTGATGAGTGGTTTGCATTGGGCAAGCCACGAGACAAAAATGAGAAAGTGATGAAAAAATGATTGATTGGGTGCTCCCCCTCAAACTTGGGATTGATGACTCAAAGGAAGTCAATCACGAGTTTGAAAGAGAAAGATGGAGAAGGGTGGAAATGATGAGAAAATAAGATGAAGGGATAAAATATCCTAGACGAGGGATAAACAAAAAGGAAAAGATGGCAGTGATTACGATATCACATCGGTAGGGAGAAAAGGACAGCCTCAATGGAGACGACAACAATGTCATATAAACCTGTGAGTGGTCAAAAATCACTACAATGTGGATGTGCAAGCCATGGGACTGATGAGTCAAAGGTGGGCAACAAAGATATGCACAAACAAATGCGAATGGATGTCTAGAAAAGGTTCTGACAAGTTGCAAGAGAAAAAGAGGATGCGATATCCTTCATACATGAGGAGTTGAGAAAATATACGTTAGAGTACTATGAAAGTAGTGTCCTTTAAAAGAAAGTAGATGGAATGGGTGAATATGCTCTAACCATAGGGATTTATGGTTGTGAATCAATTTTTCTTACTCATGCGAATGTGGGAAGAATTCAATCTACTTTTACTACGCAAAAGTAGAGCAGAAGTTTCTTAAGGAGAGTAGAAGGTGGTAGGTGATGACCGTTATGGTATCCTTCAAGAAAAAATTCAATGGGAAGGTGTGATTACAGATAGATGTGATGATGCCCCCTCGAGAGGGTTGACGAGAATGGATGAAATGACATATCTCTCGAAAAGAGGATAGGTCAACATAACGGAGAGGAGGACGAGAAGGGGGTGTAAGAGAATAGAGAAGTTGTGGTCTGTAAATGGGGAGAGATTTTAATCGGCATTGAATGCTAGGTGTGAAGTTATGTTGAAGGGCATACAAAGGAATGGACATGAGTGGTGGTCGGTTATGTGTAGGTGAAAATGAGGAAAAAAGTCGGAGGTGAAGAAGACAAGGGTATGAAATAGAGAGGATGGAGAAAGAGGAGGAGAAAAAAGAGGAATGAAAGAGGTGGACGAGAATAATAGAGAATGACGATAGGGGAAGAAGGGAATGAGGAAGGACAAACAAGAAGGATACAAGATGAGATGAGAAAAGATAACAAAGAGGACGGTGAAATAATGAAAAGGGAGAGAGAGATGTAAAATGAAGGTAGTGGAATAGAAAAGATACAATGAAGAGGGATGGATGAGATAAAGGGAGAGAAGGATGGAAAAATTAAGGAGATGAGGAGGATGAAGAATTGAAAGAAGACTAAAGAGACGATAAAACAGAAAAATGAAAGAAACTAGGAGGGACCAGGAAGATGTGGAGAAGAAAGGAATAGAAACTGGTACAAACTGCATGGAGATGCATGTGGATGATAAAGGGGTAAAAAAGACTGGACATCGAGGAAGAGACATGGTAATGATGGGGAAGTAAGGAGAAATAACAAGGGAAAAAGTGGAAGAAGATGTAAAGAAAGAGAGAGACAAGAATGAAGAGAAAAAAGGGAATGGACAAGAGTAGTGGTTGATTATGGGTAGGTGAATAATAGAAGGGTATGGAACATAGCGGATGTGGCGGAGGAGGAGAAAATGAATGAAAGAGGTGGAAGAGAATAGTAGAGAAGGATGATAGGGGATGAAAAGATTGAGGAAGGACGAATAAGATGAAGACAAGATGAGAAGAGAGACGATGAAAAAGAAGAGGGTGAAAGCATAAAAATGGAAGAGAGATGTGCAATATGAAGGCGGTGGAATAGAAAAGATATATAAGTGAGGGAGGTGATGAAGGTGAAGGGAGAGAAATGATGGAAAAATGGATGAGATGATGAAGATGAAGGGAAATAAATGATGGAAACATGGAGGAGATGAGGAATAGATGAAGAATTTAAAGAAGAGGAAAGAGATGATAGAACAAAGAAAAAAATAAACTATAGAAGTAGGAGCAGAGGAAGACAAGGGTATGGAATAGAGGGATGAAGACGAAGGAGGAGTAAAAGAGCTGGAAGAGAGTAATGGAGAAGGATGATAGGAGAAGGGAATGAGGAAGAACAAACAAGAAGGAGAAGATGAGATGAGAAAAGATGACAGAGTAGAGGGTGAAATTAGGAAAAGGGAGAGAGAAGTGCAAAATGAAGGTAACAGAATAGAAAAGATACAATGAAGGAGGTGACGAAGAAGAAGAGAGAAATGATGGAAAAATGGAGGAGATGAGGAAGATGAAGAATTTAAAGAATACAAAGGAGATGATAGAACGAAGAAAAGAAAGAAACTAGAGAAGAGATTAGGAAGATGTGGAGAAGATCAGAGAAAGGAAGAGAAATGGGTACAAAATGAAGGAAAAGGGTAGGGGTGGTAGAGAAAAGAAGGGGAGGGGACTATGAAAATAATGGGGAAAGAAGAGATGACAAAGTGTATATAGGGAGAAGATTGAAGGAACCAAGTTATCATGCGGGAAGACCAAGGTAAGGAATATGGTACATACTGCATGGAAATGCATGTGGAAGGTGGGAGGATAAAAATATGGGATGGTGAGGAAGAGATAGGGTAACAATGGGGAAGTAAGAAGGAGGCACGAGGAAAAAAGAGGAAGAAGATGTAAAGAAAGAGAGAGACAAGAACAAAGATTGGGAAGGAGAAGAGGACAACAAAGAAAATGATGCAGAAGGAAGGGAATGAAGAATGGAGATATTATGTGGAGAGTGGATATTATTGGGAACATAGTGAGAAGAAAGATTGGATGAATGAGGTGGAGTGGAATAGATGTAGAAATACATGAGATGAAGATAAGGGGATTACGAGAAAATAGACAAAGGTATTATGATGAATATAGTAAAGATATTGAAAAGGGAGAAGGGAAGATGGAGAGGTGGAAAAGAAGTGACAAGAAGGGGTGGAGGTGGAGACAAGGAAGGAGAAAGGAGAGAATAGATGATGGAGGAGGCAATGTCAATCAAATAACATTAGGGGAAGATCAACAATAATTATTGTGGGTGAAGGATGAGAGGAAAAGTGAAGAAATTTAAAAAGGGAATGGGGAATAGAAGAGGCAATGCCAATGAAGGGATGTAAAGGGAAGACCACCAATAATTATTGTTGTTCCAAGATGGGGGAAGGAGTGGAAAAAATGGATAACGATAAAGAGAGTGATAAAGAAAGTGGAGAATGATGCGGAGTGTAGTCACAAAATCATGCACTTTAGACATTTATTTATCCTAGTTTCATACTACTATTTAGAAGGTTCTTGAGTGAAGAAAGTACTAATTAACTCCCATCTTTTGGCCATCTTATTTTATTTTATTTCATCATTACCACCTATTTTCATCCACATGCCCAACCTATTTCAATTGTTTCCCACTATTTTATCCTTGATCGGGCTCCCAAAGCTAATCTGGGGTGCCTTGGTCCCACCTTGGGTACCCCTATCCTTTTTGAGATTTCCCACCACTTTTTGGGCTCTTTCTAGCCGTTTGACATCTTCATATTTCTTGTGGTCTACATTTGCGGGGTTAATTACGAAATTAGAACAAGAAACCCTATAAATATAAAGTTATGAGACCATAATGAGGGACCTAGCATCACTTACTACTATCACTCCATCTAAAGTTGCATCCATCTATTGCATAAGAGATCGCTCACATCCACATAGCTCCATCATCAAGGCATAAAGCTTGGAAATCCATCACACTTTACGGGGAGGGATTCTATTCTATTCCATGCACACATTCTATTACATTTTCTACACATAGTTATTGCTCGCTACTTCATAAAGTGCGACCGACACAAGAGCAACCTAGGGCATGTTCACATACACTTGCACATAGAACTACATCGGGTCTGAGATGTAGTGCATTGCTCAGTTAGTAAGTCCACCATTATGGTACATTGAGGACAATCGACCCCTTCATTTGCATTTTTTTGAGGGTTTGATGCTTGTTTTGGGGTCTTGAAGCTTCTTTTTCATCTTGAATTATTATCGACACCAAGTGCGGGACAAAGAACCTCGATGTGACACAAAACGCTGGTTTTGGACCACCTTCCGACCATGTAAGAACGAGTTTGAGATTTTACACGACTAGGGTACCCAGAGCACTTGTGGGTGCCCTAGTCCTCCAGTGCTCCAGTTCGGAGAAATAGTCCGGATCAACTCTTTTTGGGACATCTACACATGCTCATGCTCCTAATTTATCCACTCATCTCTCGCGATACTCTCCGACATGCATCTATTATCAGCCGAGTTCTTTCCTCATTCTATCTTGCATATTAGGGTTAGCATTTCGTTTTGCATAGTTTCTTAGATCGTCTACATTCCTATTTGTTGCATTCATTTACTTTAGAACAATCGCTGTTCATAGCTTAGATTAACTATCCTAGCACTACTAAGTTTAGTTAATACCATTTTTAGTTAATCATTTTGGTGAGCCCGACTTGATTACATACGTTTCTACCCGCTTCTTTCTTACGTTACTAGGGTTTATTTTTTTTCCTTATCATTGCTTAATCTCATGAAGAATTTAATAAATCTCACCTTAAGGCCATCAATGATCACCTTGCTGAGCATCCTCAAGATCTAGATTTACTTTTGCATGTTTCTCGTGAGGAAGCTACTAATTTGCGTAACTTACTATTTCTACCGCTATGCCCACTTCCCTTGTCACTCCATTTCCCGCTTCCACTCTTCCGCCTATTTCTAATGTTCTCGCTTTACTGTCCCTACTCCTCCCAATCATTTTACACCACCCTTAGTTTCTCATGTATGTCAAGTCTCATCTGTTGGTAATCAAGACTTAACTTCTCTTTATCACAATCTTCAAGCTCAAATTCATAAGTTACAATAGGCTACTTCACACACATCTCCATCTTTAGATTCTACCTTGTTATTACATACTCCATTTGTGCCTACCATCTCAACTTATCCACTTCCTCATAGCTTTGTCACCCTAAGTTGCCCATTTTCAATGGGCATGGTGACCCACATGAGAATCTTAGAGCGTTTCATGTAGCTTGTTTAGATTTTGCTAATGATCATATTCTCTTAGCTAAAATATTTCCTCGTAGCCTCCATGACTATGCAATGTGTTGGTTTTATGACTTACCTCTTCACTCTGTCACTTCTTTCACGCATCTAGCTGATGCCTTTCTTACACATTTCTCCATCAATATCAGCTCTAATATTTCTTATCCTTAGTTAATGCAACTTAAGAAGGGATCCAATGAACATTTAGCTAACTACGTTTTAAGGTATAATAACACTCTCGCTAAGATGAAAAATGTGCTTGTGAACTCTTATCTTCAGGACTTGTTTATTCTGAGTCTTTTACCACCTCTTCAAGAAAGTGTTCTCTTTGAGACCTTTTCTTCCTTCGATCAACTTTTTCATACTCTTAAGATTCATGAAACTAAACTCTTATCTATCAACAAGCTTAAGTATCGGGAGCAAACCCCATCCTCCATGCGTTTTCAAAGTAAGGCACCATTCAAACCATCTACATCTAAACCAACATACACTAAAATCACCATCAATGCCATTACTCCCTCTAAATAAGTTCAATCACAACCGTCTCTTGTCCGTTTAGTAACTTTCTGATGGCTCCACATCTTATATTGAAGCAACTTCTCGACAATAACCTTATTACCCTTCCTCCACCACTCGAGTTAGATCCATCATGACCAAAAGGTAGAAATTACAATGAGAACTTTCGCTCTGATTACCATCGATGTGTGGGACATTCAACAAATAGATGTTTCAAACCCCACACAATCATCCATGATCTAATAAACAACATCAAACTAGATTTTCCAGAATCCACTAACTTTGCACCAAGCAACGATAAAGGTAAGATAAAATATTTAACGACTCTCACCAAAGTGACAAGAATGCATCCGATTCTTCTCGCTAATCATATAGACCACACAATCTCTCCACCTGAATCCGGTGCTTTGGATTTCTTAGTAGCACATACCAACGCTTCACCTCCAAAATTTTTCTTTTCCGATCACGATTTTTATGCACATTTTACGTCCAATCATTTACACATTTATGCATCTATTGGCTCGACCTCCATCAACAATACTAAGGTTGACCCATAATGGCCCATTAACGCGTGTTCTATGTCCCTCCTTAGGGCTATCGGTTATCCTACTTAAAAATTGAGTATCCCTTCCACAAGCCCTTTGGTGTTGTTAAGTTGCATGTCACAGTTGGTCCTCTTACGATGCTTGTCCCTTTCCTCATTGGAAACACAATTGATGGATGTGACATGCCTCTTGGTATCAATTGGATTCATCACTCTCAATCTATCATTTCTATGAATCATTTGCGCCTCAAGTTCATTTACAATACAAAAGTCATTTCTATTCACGGTATCCGTCCATTGCCTCCGTTGTCATCGACTCCTCATACAGTCACTCATGTATCATCTACCTCTTCTAACATGTCTCATCCTAGGTTTCTCAACACACATCCACTCCTCATTCACCTACTCGGTCTTTGCTCATACAACCGCGTCATTCCGCTAGTCCTACACATTGGCATAGGCCTATTCCTAGGAAAGTCACTACCTCTCGGCGTCGATCGCCGCCTCACTTTATTCCACGAGGTTTCTCATCACTTTCATGTTCAACATCACGTAGATCGCCATCACCGGCATATTTTACTACACCATGATGTTCATCCTATATTCATTCATCACATGCGCATAGACTTCATTCACCCTCACAATGTTTATCTACCATACCACCACTATTAGATCATGGTTCTACATTCCCATCGCTGCAGACATTGGGTGGAGGAAATACCTCCCGCACTATCATTGGTTAGCTCACTCATTTCTATACACATGGGGGGCATAACACTTCACATTCCCCCACTTATATCATTTGTGCGTTTATCATCTCTTTATTTTCATACTTTCATCACCGTTGTTACCCGATGACACACTCTTGTGCTTCGGTTCACACTTGATTGTTGAGGTATTACTACCACAATGAACCCCACACACTGCACTATAGGCATTATACATTGCATTTCATCACGCGGTTGATATCATACACCATACATTCAACATTTAGTCTACTAACTTACGCATTTATACATCACACATCATACTTGGTCTTCTTCTTACATACACCGTACTTATATCATCCACGCGCTTACTATCATACACTATTCATCCTTTGCATTACATACACTATTAGGATATTTACGCATACTACTTCACATCCTATTCATACCCATATACCATACATCATACATTTCACATTTCTATATCATACATTTTCTACATACTATACTAGTCTTCATTACACTCGAATCTAGCCTTATTCCATCTTACACACCACATTTACTAATCCATTAAAATACATTACATTGCACATTATACATTGGATTTTGCAAATTTCTACATACTATGCATTGCTTTCTACACACCTCGTATTTACATATTTTATTCACCACATGATCATCACCTATACTACATTGTTTTCTATGCGCTACACTCACCACCCTATGACACACTTTAGTTCCTCGGTCCATACTTGATTGCCGAGGGTTTACAAATCAAATGGACCTTACACTCATCATACGTTTACCATCTGACCTTTCACCACACGACAATCCTAGGCTAGTGACATACACTTTAGGCTAAATCGTCACCCATTCTAACATCTTGTAGTGATATACGCTTAGGGATAAATCATCACTCCTCCATTCGCCTTGTAGTGAGATACGATTTAGGCTAAATCATCACCTATTCTATCATTTTGTAGTGGTAGACACCATTAGGTACATCACCACTCCCTCCTTTTAACTTGTAGTGACATATGATTTAGGCTAAATCGTCACCTATTCTATCATTTTATAGTGGTATACACCATTGGGTTACATCAGCAATCCCTCCTTTAATCTTTTAGTGACATACACTTTAGGATAAATTGTTACCTATTCTATCATTTTGTAGTGGTATACACCATTAGGTTACATCACCACTCCTTCCTTTTATCTTGTAGTGACATACGCTTTAGGCTAAAACGTCACCTATTCTATCATTTTGTAGTGGTATACACCATATGTTGCATCACCACTTCCTCATTTCATCTTATAGTGATATGCACTTAGGCTAAATCATCACTTATACGTTCATACACTCATGTTATACACTTCGGCTATAGGGTTCACGCACACATCCTTTCTAGGTCACATCTCACCACTATACCTACACATTCATCACAACGCTGATCTGACAACACACACTACTCAAAAATTTCCCGATGACGCACTCTCGTTTACGGTTCATTCTTGACTACGCTGAGGGGGAAAAAAAATGAACCTCATTGCATACACTTCCATTCATTCGGGGCATGCAGCTCCTATCATTCCATCTTGCATTCCATTCCATCCATCCATAGCATATTGCATTGTCTTGGTGCATTTACTCTTGATTACTAGTGTTTTGCATGATCACTTTACTACACATGTTAGATTGCTTTCTTATATGTCCTTATCTATACCATCCACACATGTGCGTTCATATATTTTTTTAGTTGTGATCGTAAATACATGTCTCTTATATGTAGTATGGATGCTTGCCTTCTACCCTTCCTATACTTTGGTCACCGGGGCATCCACATTCGTCTCTCTTAGGTGCTATTATTTCATTTTGTACTTGACACTTTACATTACTTTGTTATTCACACTTTTACATATTGGTTATTTCTATAACATGCTAACGGGTGTTACATGTATGCAACACTTTGTTTTACAGATTAGATGTTTCCATGACTACTTCTTTGTCTGTTTGTCTTCACTTGTTTTCCATTGTTTGCTTCTTGTATGTGGGCTTTGTCCTATGTTTGGTGTGCACACTTGTTTTTGTTTGGCCATGATGGCCTTATGTGTCTTGGGAGATTGTGAGTGATGTCCAATGTTTTGCGACCTACTTTGTGTAGGTTACTTGTATTCTTACGTGTTTACACTACTGTGTTTGGTAGTTTTTACATTGTCTGCGTACTTTACACTTGTCTTCTCACATGCATGTGTTTTCATACTAAAACTTGTTTTGGCTAGTCATCCTTGTTTGTGCACCTTGGTTTTACCAAGCGCATTCCCTTCACCTCACAGGAAGATTTACAAAGTACATGCGATTGGTTCTCTTTTCAGGCTATATTCTCCTATCAATGATGTCTCATGTGCCCCCAAAGAGGGGGACATCATTTGGGGTTTTAAACTCTACAAAATTCATTTACACTGTTCATACAAAATGGATTTTATAGGACATGGTGTCCTTAGCATTCGAGGAGCAGATTAAAGGTTGGAGGACACAGAGCATTTTCTCCTTATACTTCTTCTACTGCATTTGCGCGGCTCGGATCACCCAAAAACTAGGATGATACAGAGATCTCTTCACATTCGAGGGAAGCAATTAGAGATTGGAGGACAAACAACATTTCCTCTCTACAATTCTTTAGCCTATGGTGTCGATCGCCCAAAAAACCCGGTAGTATAGGATATCCTTCTACACCCTTTCTCTCAACACGGATCAGGTGTACATGTTTCGTTTACACTTTTCATTTCACGTACTTTACATTTACATGCGTTTTACACTTACATACATATATATTTGACTACTTGATCATTTTCTCCTTACAGGTCTGACTGTATGAGAAATAAGCGATCAAATTGGGGGCAACAATGTCAACAATGTTAACAAAAACACTCCACAACAACACACACTTTACTAATCATGTAGGTACATTACACACCGAGTAGCTACACACGCTTTTCCCTAGGTTGAATCTCATCAATTTTTCTTTGCGCATTTTTCATCTTTAGTTTCCATGCTCCTCCATATTTTTTTTTCATTCCACGCTTTTGTCCAGTCCTTCAAAGGCATTTCTACTACACTCTTTATCAATATTAGGTATGCATCTCTATGTACTTTATGTTATTGAGCTTTCCGCTTGCCAACATAAAGTGGGGGGGAAAAATTTAGTCACAAAATCATGCACTTTAAACATTTATTTATCTTGGTTTCATAATACTATTTAGAAGGTTCTTGAGTCAAGAAAGTACTAATTAATCCTGTCTTTTGGCCATCTTATTTTATTTTATTTCCTCATTGCACGCATATGTTTGTCCACCTATCAAGTCTGTTTTGATCATTTCTGCTATTTTAGCCTCGACCAGGGTTCGAGCCGAGACTAGGGTGTCCATGGGTGCCTTGGTCCCACCTTGAGCGCCCCTATCCTTTTCAAGATTTCCCACCACTTTTTGGGCTCTTTCTAGCCGTTTGACATCTTCATATTTCTTGTGGTCTACATTTTCTAGGTTGATTACGAAATTAAAACAAGAGAACCCTATAAATATAAAATTATGAGACCATAATGAGGCACCTAGCATCACTTACTACTATCACTCCATCTAGAGTTGCATCCATCTATTGCATTAGAGATTTCTCGGATCCAAATAGCTCCATCATCAAGGCATAAAGCTAGGAAATCTACGTCACACTTCATAGGGGGAGGGATTCTATTCTATTCCATGCACACATTCTATTACATTTTCTACACATAGTTATTGCTCGTAACTTCATAAGTGTGATTGACACAAAAGCAACCTAGGGCACGTTCACACACACTTGCACATAGAACTACATCGAGTATGAGATGTAGTGCATTGCTCAGTTAGTAAGTCCACCATTATGGCAGTTGAGGACAATTTGACCCCTTCATTTGTATTATTATTTTTTGAGGATTTGATGCTTGTTTTGGGGTCTTGCAGGTTCTTTTTTCATCTTGAATTATTTGTGACACCAAGTGTGGGATAATGAACCCGATGCGACACACAACAAGGGTTTTAGACCACCTTTCGACCCTGTAAGAACCGGTTTAAAGCTTTTGCATAGACCGTGGTGCCTAGATTGTAGACCCGAGTGCCCGTGGGCACCCTAGTCCTCCTCTAGGTTCTCTAGTCTAGAGAAATAGTCTAGATCCACTCTTTTGGGACCTCTGCAGCGATCGTTCCTACTTATAAATTATTCATTCATCTTTGGGATACTCTCCGATAGGCATATGTTATCACCGAGTTCTTTTCTCATTCTTTCTTGCATATTAGGGTTAGAATTTCCTTTTGCATAGTTGTTTAGATCATCTACATTCCTATTTGTTGCATTTATTTACTTTAGTACAACTGTTCATAGATTAGATTAACTATCCTAGCACTATTAAGTTTAGTTAGTACCATTTTTGGTTAATGACGAAGTGATTTTTAGGGGTTGACCAAAAATAATTATTAGTGTGGAAATGGAAGATGACAATGAAAGAATGTTAGGGGATACTAACAACAATGGTGATTAGATATGAGAGTGGATATGTGGGAGAACTCGAGAAGATGGAGTGGACAAAGTAAATAAAGGAGGAATGATGATTTGTGACAAGATGGAGGCGAGGAGAGGATGCAAAGGATGAGGATGAATGAGGTGAAAATGAATAAAAAAGACATGAAAATAATAAAAGTAAAGATATGAAGGATGATATAATAAGTAGGGGAAAATAGGGGAAAATAACGTGGTGGTAAACTGAAGATGATAGATGCACTTTGTGATATGATAGGATGAGAAAGGATAATGGTAGGATAAAAAGTTGGTTGGTAGGGGAGACCAGGAGGAAGGAACGGTCAACAAAAGAAATGATGAGTTGGTAGAGGGCGAAGTGCATAACGATAAGTCTATCTTAAGGGAAGCCCTAAAGTATGATAGTAAGGTGGTGGAAGTGATTAAGTAACATTTTCAAGCAAAGAATGATGGAGATGACGAGTGGGAAAACATAAGGTGGCATTTGTGAGAATGAAAGAGGGGGTGAGGATGTGATGATGGGGGATCTTTGAGAAAAAGGGAAGGGTGAGGATATATGATTATGGGGAATACAAATTGACAAATATTCCTTAAGAAGAACTATTAAGTAAGATTTCCATGTCGCAGGAGTGGTTAAGTAAGATCACCAAAATGACAAAGTGATGGTTAATGGAGGGTGGAAGACAAGAATGGTTTGTGAAAGTAGATAATGATGCTGAGGGGAGGGAAAAATAGGGTGGAGGATTTATAATAACCCCTTTTCCCAATTGAATACCTTTGACCTATTTTGTCAACCCGATGGCCAAAGGAAAAATATAAGGGTGACTTAAGTCACAATAAATTATTATAAAGTGCTATAAAAAATAAAATAAAATTATTAAAGCACTTATATTAATTTATTTGGCTTGATAAAAATAAATAATAATCCCTATGGTCAATACGAGGGGCAAATATCATTGTGAAGGGGTTATTATATTTTATTCTTGGGCCAAAGAGGAATAATGAAGTTGGGAAGGATAAAATATTATTTATGTCTTGTATTCCTCCTATGGAAAATGCCATTTGGAAGTCCAAAGGTCACTTTCATGGGAAGTCCAAAGGTCACTTCCATTTGGAAGTCCAAAGGTCACTTCCATTTAGAAGTCCAAAGGTCACTTTCATTTAGAAGTCCAAAGGTCACTTTGGGTCCCATTTCCTATATAAAGAAGAGGTCGACCTATGTAGAGGCATTCCAATTTTTGATATGATATTTTCTCTTGCATGTGAGCTCTGAGCTTGTGCAAATAATCCAAGGACGAAACCCCTTAGGATTATATCTCTTGCGAAGAAAAACCCAAGAGTATTGTGAGAGATTTCCACTCAAGATTTCTCATTGATTGTAATATGATTTTCAGTCATTTCCAGCAGTGTATTTTGAGGGTATTTTGGAGAATAAATTGCAGCAATTTTTCTTCTATTGGATCGACCTAGTTTGGGACTGTTTTGGCATGTTCTATGAGGTATTTAAATCTGATTTCTATTGTCAAATCATCTACAAGTTTTTGTGAAGTGAAGCAAAGCAATTTTATAATTTTTAGAGGGTTTCTTTACCAGATTTTTAAACCATATTTCAGATCTAGTTTCTGAGCATTTATGACGTAAATAAATTCAGATTTTTGTATGTTTGAACTCCTAAAATTAGTGGCAATCATTTGTGATAAAGAAATAATTTTTTGGAATCCATTTATGTGTATTTTTCCATCAAACCCTAGTTGACCTGCCCTAAAATAATTTTGATTTTCCCTAGGATTATTTCCATACATTCTCTGGGTTTGTTTCAAGGGTTTGAGAGTGAAAAATAATTATTGTGGGCTGATTTGGGTGTGCTTGCATACAAAACCCTAGTCGCATTTTGCATAAATTATTCCAGTTTTCCCTAGTTTATTTGCCCTAGCTGTCAAAAGTATATTTCATTATTTTGGTGAAGTGGGAAAAATTCATATTTGGGCAAAAGATCTATTGGGGATATTTTAGTGGTATTAGAGCAATGTTCCTCCCACCTAGAGGGTTTCGATTTGATGCAGCTGCGAGAGGTTGGTGATAGAGCTGAATCATGAGAGTTAGACAGAAAATCTCTCCATGGGATCCGGCAAAGATCTTCTTAGAGGAATGGTAGACCCAGATCGTGAGCTTCTCAAGACTATGATTACTACCTAGCAACGGATGATACAGACCATGCAATAGATGATGCAGAGGATGGATGTGGGTAGGCCAAGAGACAAACATGACGGGAGGGATAGGTTTATATCAATGGCCAACAATCACAAGAGACACAACAGTCACCTACGAGAGGTTGGTAGCGTGAGGGATTCCCCTCGCCGTGAGAGGAAGGCATATCACACTATAGCTTCAAAATTGTTTATGCATGGAAGGAATAGTGAATCTTCATAGATGAATGATACAACTCTTCATGAGAGTGCTTTGGTGTCTTCAAGTTCCAATGAGGTATGCAAAAATTTATGTGATGAATTTGATAGACATGTTGATGATTTATTTACATCATCCTTGCAAGAGGTGCCACTTGAAGCTTCTACTTTAGAGGTTAGCATAGAGCATGTTAGTGTTTTGGGTAGCAATGACATGGATTCATGGGGTCCTTCACATGAGGATAATTCAAAATTTTCAGTTGATGATCATGTCCTTCATGGAGTTGATTTTGTGGATGACATTCGTAGTGGACCAACCACTCATGAGTTGTCTTTGATGGGTGTTGAAGACATCCATAACTCATCTTTGGTTATGTCACCGATTTACTATGATATGGCAGCTCCTTATTTGTTGATTGGTGACTTCATCTTCATTGATTTGTCAGGAATTAATAGCTGTCCTACTTGGAATTCCATGTCACTTTCCACTTTTGCAGGATTTACATCAGCTTTTGGTAGGCATTGGAGTATGGAAAACTCAATGCAAGAGGAGCAGACTTCACAGAATGCAGATTGGGTGGTAAGAGGTACATCATCTTTGTTGTTGCAGCAGTATTATCATGATGACATTCAACCCATCATGAACCAGAATACTCAGAATTTGATGCAGCGAAGCCAAGTCATCATGGAGTTAGAGAATGATGATACTCCAAGGTATGCAGTGAATGATGATATGTCTAATTTGTTGATCTCTTTCCCTCGTGAGAAGCATGACAAATTAGAGAGTGGAGTTTACATTATGGAGTATGTTGAACCTTTGGTCTATACTCATCTTTATGAGCATCGGAGATCTATATTTTGTGGCAAGATTTGCTTCATTTGACAGGTACAGGAGCTAGGCTTGTGGAACATTTCAACATGTTTTGTCTCTTGTGCATGACACTTGGACAAAACAAGATCAAAATTGCTTGAGGGCAAGCAATTTTTGGGAAGGGAGGACTATAATGTCCCCTTTTCCCAATCGAAGACCTTTGGCCTATTTTGTCAACCTGATAGCCAAAGAAAAATATAAGGGTGACTTAAGTCATAATAAATTATTATAAAGTGCTATAAAAAAATAAAATAAAATTATTAAAGCACTTATATTAATTTATTTGGCTTAATAAAAATAAATAATAATCCCTATGGTCAATATGAGGGGCAAATATCATTGTGAAGGGGTTATTATATTTTATTCTTGGGCCAAAGAGGAATAATGAAGTTGGGAAGGATAAAATATTATTTATGTCTTGTATTCCTCCTATGGAAAATGCCATTTAGAAGTCCAAAGGTCACTTTCATGGGAAGTCCAAAGGTCACTTCCATTTGGAAGTCCAAAGGTCACTTTCATTTAGAAGTCCAAAGGTCACTTTTGTTGGAAGTCCAAAGGTCACTAATAGACAAGATACCAGATATGTATTATGCAGATCTGAATAAAATATGGGAAAAAACTGACTAGGGTTTATTAGGAAACCCACATAAACCAGTCCTATTTCTTAGCTCTTTATTTCCAAACTGAAATAGATATTTTTCAAGACCAAAATCTGCAGATTTAAGGCATAAAACAAATCTGAAATCTTCTTTAGAAAATGTGATTGGGTTTATGATTAAAGCCCAACAAATCTTCAATGAAATTGTATCCTTTTTACCCACAACTGATCCTGATTTTTACCAGTCATACAAAGATAAAATACTAAATATTTTGGGAGCAAACAAGCTGGAAAATTCCTCAGAAATATGCAGCTAAAGAGGACTGAAAAACAACAATATAACACCTTCCAAAAATTCTGAAAACACTTGCTTTTGATCACTAAAAATTAGTACAATAGATAACAACAAATTGCAGACTAGGAATGTCTTTCAAACACATCAAAATGACCAAAAGATGAGTCACCCCATATTGACAAATATGCTAATCGCTATTGCTGAAATTTTTTCTTCAATCCACATTCTTTGGATATGACTGAAAATCTGATTAAATCAATGAGAAATCCTAAGTGGAAATCTCTCACAATACTCTTGGGGTTTTCGTCTGCAAGAGATATAATCCTAAGGGGTTTCATCCTTGGATTATTTGCACAAGCTCAGAGCTCACATGCAAGAGAAAATATCATATCAAAAATCTGGAATGCCTCTACATAGGTCGACCTCTTCTTTATATAGGAAATGGGACCCAAAGTGACCTTTGGACTTCCAATGAAAGTGACCTTTGGACTTCCAAATGAAAGTGACCTTTAGACTTCCAATGAAAGTGACCTTTGGACTTCCCATGAAAGTGACCTTTGGACTTCCAAATGACATTTTCCATAGGAGGAATACAAGACATAAATAATATTTTATCCTTCCCAACTTCATTATTCCTCTTTGGCCCAAGAATAAAATATAATAACCCCTTCACAATGATATTTGCCCCTCGTATTGACCATAGGGATTATTATTTATTTTTATTAAGCCAAATAAATTAATATAAGTGCTTTAATAATTTTATTTTATTTTTTTATAGCACTTTATAATAATTTATTGTGACTTAAGTCACCCTTATATTTTTCCTTTGGCCGTTGGGTTGACAAAATAGGCCAAAGGTCTTCGATTGGGAAAAGGGGACATTACATGCCGGATGAGTAGAAATCGAGAGAGGGCTAATGGATCAAAAAAATGTTGACCATGGTGGGGGATGAGGATTTTCAGGATAATGAATTCTTCTTGAGAAAAATCTTCAAGTAGGATTCACAAACTGTAACGGTGATCAAGTAGGACTCCCAAACTGAAGAATGTATTAGTACAGGTAAATGGATGGGGTGTAAAGTAATTTTTTGATCATGCAGGAAAATAATCACGTGACGAAAGCATCTTAATTTCAATATAGCATATAACATGATGCCTCATGATATAGAAGATCAAGATGACTAGACTGTAATATGCATGAGAGCATAGACATGGGGCATAAAAAAGTATGATGCATTAGTAAGATATGCAAGGATGTGACCTTGATAAATGGTGATCGTAATGAGAGAATCGACACATAATCGTAGCAAGGATCGTTTACGAGAAACAATGCTTCAAACCAGATTTGGGGTAAATAAGAAAGGGTGTCACTCAAGGCAAAAACTTGCAACTAATAGCAAGTGTTAACACATAACCAACGATAGTTAGTTATTTCAAGGATCATGTAGAGAAGGTGCAGGGAAGGTCTTATGAACCTAAAGTAGGCACAAAAAGAAGTGTAAATGTGACTTGTACACGGGAAAATATGTTCTCCATAGGTGGGGTTCCCTAGGTCTAGGTGAGGGGAAATGCAAACTAATCAATGTGGGAAGTTTGCTATGGATGAGAAACTGATCGATGCAGAAAGCTTTCTTTGGATTTTTATGCTTTTGCTTTAGAAGATAGAAGGTTGATCAATGCGCTAAGCCTTAATCGCTATTATATATAGGGAGAGGCCATCCTTCAAGGGAGTGGTCTACTTTGTGATTTTTTTTTAACAAATGGTCGGGATAATATATGTATGATAGCTTTGTCCTTCAAGGGATCACCTACCTTTTGAATTTTTATGCTTTC
This sequence comes from Taxus wallichiana var. yunnanensis, assembly GCA_018340775.1. Classification (NCBI taxonomy): domain Eukaryota; kingdom Viridiplantae; phylum Streptophyta; class Pinopsida; order Cupressales; family Taxaceae; genus Taxus; species Taxus wallichiana. The sequence continues at coordinate 340,893,398 of CM031243.1, read as the reverse complement.
ATGAACAACTATACTTCAAGGATCAGTTTGTTTACTTCGACTTTTGATAAGGAACATCCATAGAATTTTGACATGGGGAAGAGCTGGAGATAGTCAAGTAAACCACTTAAGAGGGGACAATGAATGTACAAGTGACACTTATGGACCCTTAGCGTGTTTCCAATAGGTAAATAAGAGGATGACAGATGTAATGATTGTGAAGCTCTCACCAAAAGGAAGAACCTATCCATAAGGAATATGCTATGAGCAGAGCCGTGGTGCCCATATTCAAGGTCCTAACTAGGAAAGTGACAGTAGACCACATAATTCCAGATCATTACAAGGAGTAATGGAAATGGATAATTATGGACGGATAGGCCCTGACCCGTACTTATGCGTGATAATGTAAGGTCCAATCTAGTTGGGAGAAAACTTTCCACGTTGGATCCTTTCTAGAGTAGTGATGTTTTGATTTTATTTAAGGAAAAGGTCACCAATGTTAAATTCACGTTCCTTGAGATGTTTGTTGTAAGCACGTTTGATGCATTCTTGATAGACTTGGTGATATTAAAGAGCGATAAGGTGACGTTCATCTAACAATTCGAGCTATGGTAGATGCTGTTGGTGATAATATTCATCATAAGTAAAGTCGCGAAGAGACACACACACCGATGGAATTTTAACTTCGAGGGGAAGAACGACTTCAAAGCCATATACAAGAGAGAAGGGGGTAGCACCCATCGAGGTATGGATGCTAGTCCCAGTAAGCCCAAATGACAAGTGTTATTTATACTCATACTTTAATGATAATATATCTGTCAATCCAGGGTGGTGTCCATGGATGTTTGTAATAAAGGGAATAATAGGAATTTCTCTTAGCACATACTTAATAACAAAATTAATTAAATAATAACTAACTGTGATTATAAAATGTAATGCATGGAAATAAAAGAATATTAAAGACAAAATCTAAAGATTTTTAACACAATTTAATGTTGAAATGGTAAATGCATCAAAGATGACAGAAAGGAAATAAATGTAAATCTCCCTTCTCATTAGGTAGGAGTGGCCCTTTCTCCTTCCCATTGATCATGATTAAAACTGAAATTCACACGACCAAAATTTCTCTTGAATCCGTAATCTTATTCAATTGAAAGAGTATGCTTTTACAATGAATCAAATAACTAAACCGAACCGATAAATCTAAATACATTATCTCTTTTATACTAGAGCAATCCTAGTCCCTCTAGGAGAGAACTAGTTTATTTGCAATAACTAACATCTACTAAACTGAATGTTGACTAAAACAATGACTATCTATTTTAAGGAGTACAATTATGGAAGGAGTAGTCTTTGAGGTGTTTGGATTTGAATTAATCTCACTAATCAGAGAGGAGGTTCGTGATTGAATCCTATAAAGAAGTCAATCAAAGCTGGAATATTATTCGATATTCGATTGATTGTAGAGGAATTGCTTGTGATAATAAATCTCTAGGTGTTGGCCGCATCACATCTCGCAACAATCGAGTAATCAACCTCAAAAATATGCATGAATGTAGGTTGAGGTAATGGCGCACATTCATGCTATTGTGCTGCTAGCTGTATCACTAGTAGATCAAGCTATTTATCTTCTTGTGCAAATCCCTTATTTCAAGGAATTCAAAGTTGATGACCTGGACGAGCTCGATGTTATACTGTGAGTCCTATATTAATGCGGAGGCGAGTCCTGCGCCAATGCATTAATTGAGTTTTGCACCGATTCACTAATTGAGTCTTGTGCTATTGCAATTTACTCCTGTGATAACTCAACATATAATTTTCCAAAGGTACTGTTAATGCTTATAAAAAGATCAATTTAAGCCATTTTTTAGAAAAATAACAAGATAAAAATAACAAGTGTATGCATAATAATTCCTTCAAAAACACAATAAAACATTAAGTATAAGTAGTTAACATTATACATCATGCAATATGGTTTAAACATAAAAAATGGGGGTTCATCAGTCCCCCGAACTGAAGGTTTAGCAGGTCCTTCTGCTACTTATTGTTTAATTGTTCCACAATCCTTGAACAATTATATTCATTGGCAAATGTTTTCCAAGTTTCATCCAATGAAGTATTACAGAACCCAAAGTAATCAATTATATTTTGTCTCCAAGTGTTATAATTTCCATGTGGTTGATCATCTCAGAGAATCCCATCGTGGTACTGGAGCAATCACCAATGAAGGTCAATATCACATTGCTATTCATTTCTCCCGCAACTCGAGAATAATTTCATAGGGTCCTCGCCCTCTTAGGTGACTAGTGGAGGTTGGTTTGGGAAATCACCTCATTTTTCTTGTATGGTTCTGCAAGAAGTTGATATATTACCTGATTAAGAGGAAGTTTACATTGAATGTTGGATTTACCTACTCTCTAAAATTTTTGACACAAGTTTTAAGAATATCTGTGTATCTATCCACTACGTAGGCAATATACCTGGACCAAACCTATTAAAGAATCGAATTGGGGCAGGTAAATCATGCCTCATCAAGAGGCCTATTGTAGACTCTTCTTGCACAAATGTGGCCCTCTGGTCCCTCCATTCCCCTTGGTTCTTGAGAGTAGAAATGAATGCTCTTAATTGTACCTCTCCCACATAAAAATTTATTGGAATTTCAATTTTCTCAGGGAGAAGAAATTTGTGCACATAGAATTCACACAACATTTTTTTCTCAATATCATTCCCTATTGTATATGCAACCACAAACTATTTATCATCATCAAATTTGATGTCTTGCATGACATGAGCCCTAGATATTTTCCATTTGAAAATCGCTCTTTTAGAAACAATGCATATTTTTTTAAGGAGGTCTACAAGAAAGAACTTGGTCATATAGATGACTGACAATAACCACATTTTCTTTTAGCAATTTGTTTTCCTCTTTCAAATTCTTGTTTTCCTCGATACTTCCCTGAGCTTGTAGCATTCATCCATCCACTTGACCATTCCCTTTAAAACAACAATTTGGGGAAAGACAAAGTCAGTTTGAGTGGCATGTTCTTCCATGGTCACAGGCTCCTCTTCCCTATTTTCTTGCAAGACTGTAAGATATGTGATAAGTTCCTCTGCTTCTAGATTGGAGGGATTGTATTTGTTATTCCCTCTCTTCCAAGACTCTCTCAGTAGCTAAAGAGGGGCCTCTTCATGCCATGCTATAGTTTGCTGCAATTGTTGAATTTCTTGATTTTTAGCAGCTTCTAACTTGATAAACCGGATTCTTTGGCCTCAAGAAGTAATTGAAGATGGGTGATTCTTTCTTGAGCCAATTGTAGCTCAAACTAGATTTTGGACAAAGACAAAACTTGGGGAATAATTGTATCATAATCGGGGGAGAACTAGGTTCTCCCTCTACCATAGGTGCCTTCCCTTTGTCTTTAATAGGTGACTCTTCAGTGGCTATGGAATGTTCAATTTATTTTTCTATATCAGGAACAGATGGTGACACTGATTTTTGAGGAGACACATGTGGGGTTTTTACCAGGGTTTGCATTATTGCGGTTGCCTCTTGTTCTTCCTAGGAAGGAGGATTCTCAATTGGTGTTTTATTTAGGGAAGGTGTAGGCCTAAAAGTCTTGAGGCACTTTTTAGTTCTCTCAGAGGTTGAGGGTGCTTGTTCCAAAACCACCTTAGGATTTAAGGCACATTTCTTTTGAAAATTCAGCCATTTCTTAACTCCATGTTTCTTTTAACAAATTGATGCTTGCAAATCAGATGAATTAAACCCTGGAACTTTAAATATGAGGCACCCTAAAGAAATTTGTCTCAGAGTAGAAAAAATGGAATCATATAAAATTGAGGTAAATTGATCTTATACTGGGGTTTATTTTGACCATGTTAGAGGTGTATTAACATTCTTAACACAAGACCCAACACAATTTCATATTTCCCTTCGCATGTAAAGTACTTGATCAACCATTTGGCCACTTCTACCCAAGGTTCAAGAAGGGTTATTATTTTGATACCTTTAGCTTTACCCTTATTATCTATGACTAATTGTAATTTCTCCTTCTTTCCAACTGAAAATATTTTAATTATTTTAGCATACATTGTTCTGTCACTAACTGTTAACCTTGCCTCAGGTATTCTTGAAAGATGACTAATAACAGTTGGAGTAAAGGGAATTTTCTTACCTTGAACTCAGTAGAGTGTCCTTCCTCCATATTTCTAGAGAATTCCTCAGTCATTGTTATGCTAAATTCCTCATAACCCAAACAGAAAGTTCAGCCATCCCGCTTCTTCAAAGATTTCAACCGAATTTACATTAGCCAAGAGTTCCGTAGGATTTGTTGGTTCATGTCTCAATCAAGGCCCCATATATGAGTTTGAACAAGTAGTGAACAATAAAAAGGCATAGGACTGGAAATGCAGGGTCTCAGTAGGGTCTGTAGGTAAGCTCAAGAGTGAATGGTGGTGCAAGAGTGAGAGGGCTAAATTTGGAAAGTAACAATGGAGCAAAAATGGTTTGAAATGAATATAACTGAATTGGGAAAGGTGTGATGGAATCCCAAAGTGATGATGACATTGATTGGGTGCGTGTGGAGATTATTATGGAGGAGAGTTATTGATTTGGTTGGGATTTTCAAAGTGTACGAAGTTATTGGAAATGGGAGAGATAATCAATTTGCATGATGATAATAATTAACAACTCACAATTTAAAACTTTCCTATATTCAAGAAGTGAATTAATTGCGCATACCTTGTTAAATGAACTTATCACATCCTCGCCACCATTTCCATACTAGTTTAATGCTCCATCCACACATGGTCCTTCTTTTATTACATGTTGGATTCAGGGGAGATGATTGCCATTTCTGGTTTTCGGTCACTTGAGTTTTATTATATATTTTTTCCAATTTTTTTGTAAGCAATGGCTGCCATCTCTAGTTTTCAGCCAATGCCTCGAGGATGATGACCACCATTTCTAGTTTTTAGTCATCTCCTCTTTATTCCTTGATAGAAGATAGCTTAGTTTTGAGTTGTGTTGGACAAAGAGACTTTGTCCACACAATTTAGAGTTGCATATTCTTGAAGCTTTGTATGAAACTCTTCTCTGGAATGTTGGTTTATGGTACAACCTTAGTTTGTGCCCATTAACCAACATTACCTTTTTCTCTCCATCTATTGGAATCAGTTGAACAATGTCATTGTCAAATACTTGTGCAATTTGATATGGGCCCATCCATCTCATTTGCAGCTTCCCTTTAAAGTCCTTGTACTTTGAATCAAATAGTAGAGTCCACCCCTTCTTGAAATTTCCTTGGCTTTATTTGTTTATCATGCCAAATTTTCCTTTGATGTTGGATGATTTCAGTATGATGTAATGCCTGAAGTCTCATTTCATCCAATTCGTTTAATTGAACAATCCTTGTTTGTTGTGCCCTTGATAATTCAATGCCCACTTCAACTATTCTCAAAGTATGAATCTCAAATTATATAGGGAGAATTGGCTTCTTCCCATAAACCAATGCATAGGGAGTAAACCCCGTGGTTTTTTCCAGTAGTGTTATAGGCCCATACTAATTCGTAAATTTTGAATCCACTTTTTCCTTGAGATATCTCATGTCTTTGTTAGTATGTTCTCCAATTATTTATTAGTAACTTCTACTTGGCCGTTAGACTATGGATGGTAAGGGATGACTTCTTGTGCTTCCTAGCTGGTATGTTTCAAGAAAAGAACTGATTACTCATGATATGAATTGTGGTCCTTGATCTGACACAATTGACCTCGATGCAGAAATATCTAAAAGATATGCTCATATAAGAAATCTGCAACCTTCTCATCTCTTGCATAATGCGGTGCTCGCACATCAACCCATTTGATGACATAATCGATGTAACAACCTTGAATTTCAATACCCAATTTAGTAGATTTTTTATTTTGTTTTATTTAATAGAATATAGACATTCCTCTGCATTACAAATCAAATTACTAGCTTCAGCTAGTTAATGCAACAAGTCTTATTATCTTAATAGTAAATAGACATTCCCCGCATAATTAAATCAAGATAACTAGATAAGGCTAGCTCATGCAACATGTCATAATTAATTAATCCATCCTATAACATTGTGATAAACCTTGTGTAGTCAGTAAGGGTTAATATATCCCTGATCTCCACGATCACCCTTAACATTCGTTAGAATGTTCATACTTAGCCTCGTTTGGTTTTACCACTCTATGGTAGTGAGAACATGTGACTGATCCTCCAGTGTCTACCTAGAGTTTCACTTAGTAAACTCCATCCTATATCCTACACTTCGGGATTTGAGGAATCACGGTGATTAGACAATGTACCCAACAAACACATTACTTTGGCCAAAGTTTTTAAGTTGTACTATGTATGCTTAGTATAGACGAGTGCACAACCCGTCTAAACTTGTCTTCCCATCACCTCACAAACGTCTCATCACAGTTATCTAGATTCATTACTCTTAGTCCATTAACTTAATGAATTATAGTTCATGCGTTTAATTACCTAGATAGAAGGATAAGGTCACAAAGTGATTATCACCTCGTTGCCCCATTCATTCGTTCCAGCATTATAATAGAAAATATTGTATTAATACCTTAGTCAAGGTTTCCATTAGGTCCTACTAATCTCATTTAGTCAGCCATATTTTTTTAGAGATTCTATATCCTCTTATTCGGGGTAATATTTTCATTTATAGGACTGCACTCATATCCCTTTGTTGGTTTAAAGCTAGGTAATACCTGTTCATGTATAAGATCTCATGCCTTTTAAGTAGGACTATCTTTTATGGATAAGTTTATCATGTTACTATTTAAGGTTTCTTCAACCAGATTGACTAGGCTTAATTCCTTTATGGATTAGTTACTTATCACTTTATGTTTAATACGATAAGTTGCCAAGGAATATTTATAATTCCCATTTAAGTAGATGATAAGAGTAACAAGTTTAGTTTCCCTAAGTCTTAAAATGGATTAAAAATCATTTCTTTGCATATGACTATTACATCCCTTACATGGTTAAACCATTATACCCTTAAATTAGATAGAAGTCAAAATAGAGAAGAATGCTTGGGCATGCTCTATTCATGCAATTCATTGGCTAGATTTCATTCATTTATTAAACTCGTAATGAAGTTATGGGTTGATTAAATTATATCTCAAGATCAGATTTAGTTATGGATTCACTAGTTACTCCATTTTAACTCAATTTTATGCATGCTAGTTGGACCTTATTTCTACCAAATTTTAACCCATTAAGGAAGTGGAAAGTCACCTAATATTAAGCACAACTTAGAAACTTATCCCTAATCCTATACATTCATTAGGAGGAGTATGAAGTACCATAAGTCCTTAAATGTGCTAAAACTACATCTGAAATTTTCCTTTCATATTTATAGTTATGTAACTCAAATTGCATACATTCCACTTTCTGAATTTAATTCTTTTTCCATCTTAGTAAGCTTCTAGGTAGGAGATGTACCTCTAGTATCATAACAATATACATTTAAAGTGAAGGATATTTAATTATATGATTCCTTAACTTTATCCATTAGATCGTTCATTTTCCCAAAGCTCTTGTTCGACAAATGTTTACACATGAATAGATCAGCCCATTCATTAATATGTAACAAATATCGTCTCGCTTAAGAACTATTACAAATAAAATTTTCCCAAGGCAATTAAAATTATTCATAAGTACAACTATATAAGGATCAAATATCCATAAATAAAACATCCATACAACGCCGATCTCCACAATTGAAGTGAGATGATCCAATCAACTTTACTAAACCTGCGACACTGTTTTGTTTGGGGTGTCAGTTCAAAGAACTGGCAGAAGTCAAACTACATGCCATACTAAGTTTTTAATAAATAAGAAGATTAATCTTCATACTAACTTAATTAAATTCATTGCAAGGATAGTGCATCCGCAATGCTTAGGAACATGAATCTATCATCAATCAGATCTCGCGATGGAAGAGGCGTATTAAATATATGTGAAGTGTTCCCGAAGGACTGCTTTGCATTCCTTCCTCCAGCTTCCTCAATCGCAAGTCACGCGATGGGCGGGGATTCTGGATCCCGAACTATGTCGGATCCACCATCTTTGCACACACAACACCACTCCAAAAATGAATAAAGCTAAGACATTCAAGGAATTAAATATATTTGTATCCAACCTCCATGCAGTTTAATTCACATACCAAGAAGGTTAACCATTTATTTTATGTCCATAAAAATGACTAAGTATAGATTTCTGGAAAAATTTTGCCAGAGTTTTCCCTTGTATTTTCCACTTTTAAAAATTTCCAGAATCATTAAAACTAAATAAAATCACATAACGAAACAAAAACTTCAAATAAAAAGGCATGGATCAAGTGATCCACCCTCCGAGTCAAAGGATCTCGGATAAATGAAAATGAAAGAACTAATAACAATAAAAATAAAGCCTTACCCAACTGAGTTTCAGCTTTGCATTTTATTTTAATATCATAATCCACAATGTTCCTGCATAAGGATTATTTGCATCTATAATATAAACAAAAGGCTGCAATTTCCGTTTCTTCCTTTTTCATAGAACAAGTTAGTACACAGACCTTGCATGATACAACCTGGAAGACAATATATTCAACAAAATTCTCTTCAAACAATGAAAACCAACAACCTACTTTCTCTGCTATGGAAAATCAAATAAGCCATACCATCTTATTAGAAAAGTGCCAGCCATAACAACCATGAATATTCATACCAAGAAAAAAAAATAATACCCAGTTGAGTTTCACAAAATACTAACAACCCAATAGTCGAACGTCTTTCAAATCAGCAATACAATATGAGATAATGAACTAAATGCAAGACTTAGCAAATTGAGATTGGGTGAGGAAATAGATCTCACCTTTTTTTTAACTGTAAGATCTCATAAAGGAAAGACCAAACAAACCACAATCATTCTTTCCAAAGGTATCAAGTTTAACAACTGGTTCTCTAATATTTTCAAATACCCAACACGGCCAACAAATTTATATTGAAATAATAATGGAAATCCCCCAATAGCCGATTTGCACATTCCATTACATAACCCACAACTGCAAATCATTTTAATACAAATATTTCAAGCTCGAGGAGGGTTTCACCAACTATCTTCCAAAAACTAGAGAAGTATGCAAAACCCACAAAACATATTAATCATTTTATCAAACATAAATATTAAATACCATTGGAAAGTCCTCATCAGGATATTTACATATTCAACTACAAAACCCATATTAGAAAATCATTTTAAAACAATATTTCAAGCTCGAGAATGATTTCAACAATTATTTTCCAAAACTAGAGAAGTATGCAAAACCCACAAAGCATATTCCAAAACCAGAGAAGTATGCAAAACCCACAAGGCATATTAATATTTTTATCAAACAAAAACTAGGAGAACAATAGAATAACCCTTTCCTGGTAAAATCGATTCCCTATAGTTTAATTTTCCTCCAAGAAACAACTGAAACCCTAGTCGATTTGTTCGTGCTTAAGCTCCAGCTTCTAAAAAAAAAAAAACAACACTTCCTCAATGGCTTCCACCCAAATAATATAGGGTTATTAATATGAAATCAGTTCAATAACCATATGTAGCGAAAAATCTGGTAAAATCTCCCCATAACTAGAGCTCTCTCTCAAAGTTCGACTACATGCAAAACTCCACAAAACTCTCACTTTTCCCATTTTCTTCTCCTTTCCCAAGAAACCCTAAGTCACATATCTCAACGTGGGTGGGGATTTTGTTAATATGACTTTGATTTTCATTTATTAAATTAAATCTCCTCACCCACATGAATGTCCACTAAAGTGGATAAATTTTATTTATTAACTTTAGACCACACCATGGTATTTAATGCCATTACCATCATGAGCTCTAAAACAAGTTAAATATAAATTGAATACTCAAGCCTTCATGGTGTTAAATCACCGCGTTCAATTTTTTTGTAGTCAAAACCATAGAATCAAACATTACTTATCGATTCCATGGGTGTGACGATTTGCTCCCAATGTTCTAATGACAATAATTTTAAAATAAGCCACAAATTAGTGTTATAATGTCATTCAACCAACTTATAAGCCTGAGAGATTTTTGCCAAAATACTACATCTCAAAAACAATTTCCATAGTCATGAAATAATTATAACAATGACGCAATCTCGAACCGGGCAACGAAGTTCCACAATTATAATCAATCTGCATTTAATACTTATAATATGCGGTATTTAATTATTCGAAAGACATACATTTTCCATTATTCAATAATTAAACGCTGAATAAAAAGTGTTAATTAGCGGGATGTTACAATCAAGACAAACCACAATAAAATCCTTCCCTTGAGAGGTCAGGGTCAATTGGTCCAATGAAATCCAATCCCCATTTCTCAAATGGTTTCAAGACAACTTTGGGTTGGAGTGGCATTTCAGATATAAGTTTCGGTTTCTCCATCCTTTGGCATTGGTCACATTTCCATACATACTTTCTAACATCCTTAAACAAGGAAGGCCAATAGTAATCAGCTCCTAGAACTTTGTGAATGGTCCTCTCAATCGAATGATGCCCTTTGGATGGTTCATCATGATATTCCCTAAGTATGTCAAATACTTCATTCTCAGCCACACACCTACGTAAAACATGGTCAGGTTCACATTTGAAAAGAATTCCATTTAACCATGTATACATCACACTCTGTTTAATTAATTGTTTTCTTTGCTTTTGTGTGAAAAAGGTTGGAAAATTCCCTGTAGCCAAGTAATTAGCCATATCTACATACCAAGGAGAGGTAGTAGAAATTGCAAACAAATGCTCATATGGAAAATCATCATTGACCTGCTCCTCTCTTCTAAAGTGGTAAGTCTTGAAAGAAAATCAGCTACCACATTGGATTTTCCTAGCTTGTCAACAATTTTAATGTTAAACTCTTGCAGTAGTAATAACCACCTTACAATCATACCATGCACTAAAGGTTTATTCATTAGATATTTGATAACAGAGTGGTTAGTATGAACAATCACTTCATATCCTGCAATATAATGGCGAAACTTTTCGATTTCATATACTACTGTAAGAAATTCCTTCTCGCTTGTTTTGTAATTTCTTTCAAGCGGTGGAAAGGTTTTTACTAATGTATTAAATTGTATGCATAGGTTCTCCTTCCTCTTTCGCCCAAAGACAACACCTATTGCTTCATTGGAGGCATCTGTTTGTATATGGAAGGAAGCTTCCAATTTGGGCCTCTCAACACTGGTGTGTTTGTTAACTTACCTTTGATAGCTTCAAAAGTTTTTGCCATGCTTTTGTCCATTCAATGCCAAAATATTTAGTTAGGAGAGAAAATAATGGAGAAGCAATTCTGCTAAAATCTGAAATAAACCTTCGATAGTAACCAACATGACCAAGAAAGCTTCTTACCTCTATTTGGTTGTGGGAGATGAGATTTTTACCATGATATCAACCTTTTCTGGGTCTACCTTAATTCCATCAGTTGAGACATGATGGCCTAAAACTATACCTTGTTCCATCATAAAAAATATTTTTCATGATTAAGGGATAATTGATGTTTTTCACATCGAGACATAACTTTTTCTAAATTGTTATCAGCCTCTTGAATGTTGCTCCATAAACTGTGAAATCATCCATGTAAATTTCCACACAATCATGAGTGAGATCAGAAAATATTGCCAACATTTGAAAAGTGGCAGGAGAATTACATAAACCAAAAGGTAACACCATGTAAGCAAATGTTCCCCAGGGATAGGTAAAAGTTGTTTTGTCTTGATCTTTAGGTGCCATTGTTATTTGGTTGTACCCACTGAACCCATCAAGGAATGAAAAGTACCTTTTTCCAGATAAATTGTCTAAGACTTGATCAATAAAAGGTAATGGAAAATAGTCTCTATGAGTTGCTTTATTTAATTCCCTATAGTCCACACAAATTCTCCATTTTCCATTTTTAGAACTATGACTAATGGAGAAACCCATTCATTGTTTTATATTGGATAAATGAATCCTACATTCAAAAGTTTCTCAATCTCAGCTTTCACAATGTTTCTTAAAGTGTGGTTTATCCTTCCTTGATGTGTCCTGATTGGTCCTGAATCATGTGATATATATGTGATGTGTACAAATATTAGGATGAATACCCTTCTTGTACTATATTCTCAAGCAAAAGCTTGGGGATGGGAGAATAAGAGTTCAAATAGGGTATTTTACTCCTAATCAATTAGCCAACTATTAGTTATCAATGTTTTTCCTTGGAGAACAGGTAGTTATTTGGTATCTAGATGAAAAAAATCTACAACATGATATTCTCTTAATAATGTATTTAATGGACACCTGTGTGGTAGTAACCTGTGAACAAAAACAATGTTTTGAAAGATGGAATCAATTAGATCTATATTTTGTACAAAGGGACATATGATGGGTTGGTTGTTTTCATCCATATAATCATCTCTTGTTTCAGTTAGTTATAGCGCAGGACTTGAATTAGATCCAACACAAGACTCGAGCGCATGACTCAAATTGAATCTAGCACAAGACTCAGGTGCAAGACTTATACTGTGTCCAACACAAGGCTCATGGTCACCATATTAGATTTGATATGAGTGTTCTTGAATTATGACCATGGATAGAGAAGAGATGATATCATCTGAATCATCTGAATTTTCCTTACACCATTGTTTGTTGTCTATAGAAAAAGGTTTTGCAATGGGGTAGATTGATAATTTCTTTGAATCTTGACCATTTGTAATCACCATATTCCTTGTTCTACATCATCAATAAGGGTAGCAATTATGGCTAACCAAGGGCATCCTAGGATTATAGGGTATCCAATTTTTCTGTTCTTTGTTTTTATTATCATGAAATCTACCGAATAGTCCCAGGATTCAATAGTAATAATGACATCTTCTATAATTCCCTTTGGTTTTTTTACATATTGGTCTTCCATTTGCAAAACTATGGATGTGGACTGAGGTTCAGGAAGTGATAATGTGGACAAAGTATCCATTTTCATAACATTAATAACAACCCCTAGATCAATTAGGACATTAGGAATCTGGACATCTCCTATGCAAACTGTTACAATAGGACTTCCAGGGTCTCTGTATTTAGGAGGGGGAATATTCCCTTCTAGAATACTAGCAAGTTTCCCATCAACATGGATGGTTTTAGGTTGGTTCTTCCTTCTACCTGGAGCCTTAAAACAAAGCTCTTTAATGGTTTTGTTTAATTATGGGATTTCCTTAAGAGATTTCAACATGGGAATGCCAATACTCAACTTCCTCAATCCTCGACTAATTTTGACTCTAGTTTTTCAGAACCGCGGTAATTGGTTTCTCAGAGAGTCTAGATGGAAAGGGAATGTCATTTTTTGGTTGAGGAGTTTCTTTAACAAAACTAGGTTGCGTTTCTTCTCATTTTTATGTTTCTTCAGGGATTTTTTCTATCTTTGAAGAGGAAGGTTTTTCAGTAACCTTTCTTGAACACAACAAGATATTCTTATAATCCATTGAGTTCACTGTGGGATTTTTGTCTGATTCCACAATATACATTGGGTTGCCCTGCCTCACATTTTTAGGATTTTCCATATTTTGTGCATGTATCTATGGATGGGTAGGTTGATCATGTTGGGAAACATTAGCGGGTCTAATCAATAGGACTTGTTGACCTTGAGGTCTTCTCTGATTATAATACTATTGCCCAAATCCTTGAGGCACATTCCACTGCTTTGTTGGTACTAAGGATTAAACTATTGGAATGGTGGAATGTTGGGATGTGGAGCCCAAGGTTGTCTATAATAATTTGGTGGGGCATTCCATTGTGGGCTCCACTCTTGTGGGGCTTTTTGAACCCAAGGTTGGGGATATGGCCATGGTGCATTCCATTGATTTGGGGCCCATTGTGATTTTGGGATGTAGGACTGATTTTGGTTGGACTAAAAATTTCCCCTTGCCTTTGAGCCATATAGTTTAGCTCAGATTCATCTTGAGTGTTTTGTTTTAGGTGATTTTTCGAAAAGGAAGCAATCCACATTGATCTGTGGCATGCTTAAGTTCACAAAGAAGAAAAATTTATGTCTTGTCTAAGGGACAATCCTTCAGTCCATGTTTGTCTCTACATCTTGGGAAGTAGATGAAAAAAGGATCTGTATTCTTGGCTTTCTCCCTATCCATAGTTGTATTGAGTTGAACAAAAGGTCTATTCTAAAATTTCCAATATCTTCTCTTAATTTGGATATATTACCATTGGCCATTTTTACTTTCTGTCTACAAAAGTTGACGCGAGTTCGGGAATAAATCCTACAGAGGTCAATGATTTCTGATTTATTCATGTTTCCCTTTCCCATAAGATTGAAGGCTTCTTGTGTGTCCTCATCCAATCCTTAAGGGAATAACATTTTAAGTAGATTAATATCCAAACCAATACCAAACCTCTTGTGAATGAAGAGGAACCAATCCAGATAATCCTCTACACTTTCATCCTACTTTTGTTTAATTATAAAAATCTCTTCCTTCATATCCCCAACTCTACAGTAATCCCGAAAGTTTTCCAAGAAAACCGTTTCCATCTTTTCCGAGTTGTGGATGGAGTTAGGGGTTAAGCCCATGCACCATCTCATAGCCATGTCTTTTAAAGTGTGAGGGAAATAACTTGAGCTTTTGGGAATAAAAGTGTAGTCATAAGTTTAGCATAAAAACTTGAATTCGAAAAGGAATTGGTCTAGGTCTTCTGAAACTAATCCTTGAAAGGTTGGTAGGATGGAGGGGGATATATTTTTCATAAGATCTTGATCATTAGGATCCAGTTGTATGGGATAGGTAAACATTCTTCCAACTAGAGGGTTTCCATTTTCTGCACCATTGGGGTTCTCTACTTCATCAACCATCCTTCTTTGGTCAACAAGTTGTTCCACAGGCTGGTTTTGAAGATTTATTCTAATGAATCTACCTCTACAGTCTCTAGGTCTAAACATAAAATCCTATCATACTGAGGATAGTTCCCTAACCATCAACACTTAACTTGATTGTTTGTGTTCCACATACTCAAAAGCATAGAGGATTCTTGTTGTCACTACAAGGTCTTCTTACTTCATAAGAAAGAGTTATGGAAAAAAATTTCTGAATGGAAACTTACTAGACAACAAGACAACACTTCTAGCTAGCACTTTTAACCTTTGATAACACCTTGAAGTCCCCAGAATGGCACCAAAAGGTGACGAGCATTGTTGATACTCGTAATTTAATGGTAATATATATATCAATCCATGGCGATGTCCATGGATGTTTACAATAAAGGGAATAGTAGGAATTTCTCCCAGAATGTACTTAATAACACAATTAGCCGAATAATGACTAACTGTGATTATAAAATGTAATACATGGAAAGAAAATAATATTAAAGACAAGATCTAAAGATTATTAATACCGTTTAATATTGAAATGGTATATGCATCAAAGATGGCGAAATGAAATAAATGTAAATCCCTCTTCTCGGTTGGGTAGGAGTGGCCCTTGCTACTTCCTAGGTCGATCAAGTTTAATACTTGAAATTCACACAACATCATTTTTCCCGAATCCACAATCTTATTCAATTGAAATACTATGTTTTTACAATGACTCAAATAAGCGAACCGAATTGATAAATCTAAATACATTAGCTCTTTTATACTAGAGAAATCCTAGTCCCTTTAGGAGAGAACTAGTTTATTCGCAATAACTAACATCTACTAAACTAAATGTTGACTAAAAAAATGACTATTTATTTTAAGGAGTATAATTATGGAAGGAGTAGTCTCTGATGTGTTTGGATTTGAATTAATATTGCTAACTACAGAGGTCCGTGATTGACTCCTTTGAAGGATTCAATCAATGGAAGATTATTTAGTTCTTCAATTGATTGTAGGGAATTGCAATGATAATGAATCTCTAGGTGTTGGCCGCATCACATCTCCCAAAAACTAGAGTAACTGAACCTTAAAATCTACATGAATGTAGGTTGAGGTAATGGCTCAAGTTTCTTGTTCATGCTGTTGTGATGCTAGTTGTATCACAAGTAGTTCGAGCTATTTATCTTCTTATGCAAATCCCTTATTTCAAGGAATTCGAGTTGATGACCTAGACGAGCTCGGTGTTGTATTGTGAGTCCTATATTAATGTAGAGGTGAGTCTTGTGCCAATGCATTAATTGAGTCCTATGTCGGTGCACTAATTGAGTCATGTGCTATTGCAATTTACTCTTGTGATAACTCAACATATACTTTTCCAAAGGTACTTGTTAATGCTTATAAAAAGATCAATTCAAGCCATTTTTGAGGAAGAAATAACAAGCGTATGCACAATAATTCCTTCAAAAACATAGTAAAGCATTAAGTATAAGCAGTTAACATTATACATCGTGCAATATGATATCAAAATAGTATGGGGATTCACATGGTTTAAACATAAAAAAATGGGGTTCATCACCAAAGAGCGAAAGGGATATGAAGATTTCAATCACAACTCGATCCATCGACAATCTTGGCAAGAATGTTTTGAAGAGTTTTATTAGTTGCTTCGGCTTGGCTATTCGCTTGAGGATAATAAAGAGAGGAGAAGCTAAGATTGATATTGAATGAGTCGTAGAGCTTATTGACATCTTCATTTTTGAAGGAATTTCCATTGTCCGTGGTGATTTTATGAGGGACACCCAAGCGGAAAATGATATGGTGATAGTTAAAGTTAACGATCTGATTAGCTTTAGTTGATGTAAGTGGAATTTATTGCACCCACTTGGTGAAATATTCAGTCATGGTGATGATAGAATGATGACGTTGTGAAGAATGAGGATTGATGGTACCAATGAGATCGAGGCCCCATTGTGAAAAGGGCCAAAGGTCCTGAGCTGGCTGTAAGGCCTAGCTAGGAATGTAGACAAGATTGGAATGCTGCTAACACTTGACACATTTCTTAACATATTCATAGCAGTCCTGATTGAGAGAAGGCCAATAATAACCAAGGTGAAGAACACACTTAGCGATAACTAAGCCACTAAGTGTCCACCACAAATGCCATCGTGGAATTATTGGATAACATGAGTAGATTCATGGGATTTAAGGCATCAAAGAATAATACCATCGAATCCATGTTTATAGAGGATGCCACCAAGAATGACATAAAGTTTAGTATGTTGAAGATATTTCCACCTACTATTCTTAGATAGGTCGAGAGGGAATGATGGATTTGGATAGATAATCAAATATTTGAGAGTACCAAATATCTGATGCGCTGGATTCAATAAGATTGACATGAGGTAACTCATGAACGTGAGATGGTTGATCACGATGATGAACAAAAATAGAAAGTTTGGATTCATTTGTTGTCCATGGGATGAGAGATGCAAGAGATGCCATCATGTTAGCAAAATGATTGGATGATCAAGGGATGGATTGGATAGTGTAAGAATCGAAAGCCTTAAGGAGAAAGATGACAATGTCCTTATATTTCTAAAGAATATCATTTTTACATTGATAATCATATGTAACTTGTTTGATGATGAACTCAAAATCCATATAGATATCCGTAATTGGATACCCAAAAGATAGCGGTTTCACGTCCAAAATGAGAGCCTCATACTCTGCCATATTGTTAGTGCACTCAAAGTCAAGCTTTTGAGTGATGGGGATAGGAGTATCCCAAGGAGGAATGATAATGACGCTAATGCCTCCCCCTTGTTGACACTTAGAGCCATAAAAAAGAGAGTCATCCTAAGAGGAGAATCCTCATGGTGGAAATTTTTGATGGATTCATCTAGAAACTTCTCAGGAGGAAGATAAGTATTAGGAAGAGGGGCTTCAACTAATTGGTCTACAATATCTTGGCCCTTGATAGAATTTTTAGAGATGAAATGTGGGTTAAAATCAGTAATGAGCACGAGCCAATGAGTGATGCAATCATTGTGATAAGGATTAGAATGCATTGTTTTGAGAAGATGAGAGCTAGTGATGACATAAGTCTTATGATTGAGAAGATAATGTTGAAGCTTAGAAGTGGAAAAGAAAAGAGCGCAACACAACTTTTCAGCTTTAATGTAGTGAGTATCATAGTTGTGAAGGGTGTGATTCATATAATATACCACCTGCTCCCTACCCTGCTCATCATGATGTGCCAACATGGCGTCAAAAACATGATCAAAGGTAGAGACATAGAGATAAAATGGATCCCCCTCACGTGGAGGTGTAAAAATAGGTGGAGATAGGAGATACTAGCTTAAGATCATCAAAGGATTTTTGGTAGTTATCATCCCATTGGAATTTGACGTATTTATGAAGAAGATGATGAAAGGGTTGGCAACGGTTCGAAAGTTGTGAGATGAAGTGGTAGGAAGGACTGAATCTGCCTTGAAGACTGTGAAGTTGCTTAAGATTAGAAGGATGAGGCATCTCAAGGATGGCCTTTATTTTTGTGGGGTCAACTTCAATACCACTGATAGAAATGATGAAACCAAGGAGTTTTACAATAAGAACTCCAAAAACACTTGTCCGGTTGAGGCGAGAGGAAGAAATGGATGAGGCTCTTGAAAAGGATTCTAAGTATAAAGAGTTGATCATGTCATGTTTGCATTTTCCCAAGAGGTCATAAATATAGTTTTCTATGATCTTATGGATGAGATCATGAATGATATAGGTCATGGCTCGTTGATAGGTGGCTCTGGCGTTTTTCAAACCGAAGGGCATGACACGATAACAAAAGGTCTCCCAAGGAGTTATGAAATAAGTCTTATTTTGGTCTTCTAGTGCAATAAGAATCTAAATGTATCTAGAAAAACCATCCATAAGAGACACCATCTCATGGCCTGTAGTAAGGTCTAAGAGTTGATCAATGTTAGGAAGGGGGAAATCATTTTAAGGGAAAATAAGGTTTAAATATCAAAAGTCAGTGCATATGTGACGCTTTCCTGAAGCTTTAGGAATGGGGATGATGATTGAAACCATTTTTGGATGTTCGATAGAGATGATAAAGTTGGAAGAAAGGAGTGCTTATGCAACTCATCTTTTTGACAAGGAGGGAAAATCAAGGATGTATGTGGCGAAGCTTTTGCTTAACCAGCTTAGTGTTGGGAAAGGTGAAAATGTTATGGAAAATAATGGATGGATTGAGGCTAGCATGTCCACGTATGACCATGTAAAGGCTTGGAAAATATGAGAGAGGAAAGCGGTGAAGGATTCAAGCTCCTGTGGATCAAGGGATTGACCCACTTTGAGAATATGGGGCTCTTGTGAAGTCCCTATGTTGATTTTGATGGTGGATTTGTTAAGAAGGGTGGATGTGTCTAGAAGTAAGGTCTTATGAACATAAGAATTCCCTACCCCCATGTGGGAAAGGATGATGTCATCATCAACGCAATGGAGAACTTCGATTGTAAAAGAGTCTTCTTCTATCATCTCTGAATGTCAAAGAGGGAGGGACCTAGTATGATTTTCACACTGATAAGTGACCGGTCCCAAGGTGATGGTGGAGACTAAAAAAATATAGAGGTGATAGAAACAATGTCATCCATATGTCCATAGCCTCATGGGATGGGGAAGATGGAGGATCAATGTCCATGGGCATCATAGATGGTGGAAGAAGATCGACATATTTCTCTTTATAACCTAGTCTAAAATTTTCATGGGGCTTGCAAGATTGATCGATGACAAGGTCATGCATAACATTGTTCGTAACACCCCATTCCAAATCCCTTCTAGGTGCAAATATGAAGATAGGTGTGGGAATGATTTCTTGTAGAGAAAACCGAAGCCGTTGGTGTATGGTTTCGTATGAGGTTGGGTGTCAATGTGAAATGAAGGGTGATTGATGCCTCCATAGATGAGATTTGTGTGAAGGTGAGGTAGAATGAAAGGATTGCTATCCTTGACGTTTGGTTGGTATAAAGGTGCTTTTGAGGTGTACCAAGTCTATTAGGCATGGGAAGAACATTTAGCGTAAGAAGGCAATACTCCCCCAATGAAATATTGTCTATTATTTTGTCGATATAATCATCATTATGAAGATTAGATGCGGGAACAAATGAGCTAGTGGATGGTTGAGATGAATTTTTTGTGGGGACGAGTGCATCATTAGGGTGATAAGTCATATTACATGATTTGAATGGCGGGGTGTCTATGGGGAGAGTTAGAATCTTCCCTCATGCTCATATTTGATACATCGATGAAGGGTGGAAGGGACATAACACATAGTGCGGATCTAAGGTCACCCTAACAAGACATTATATTTAAACTCCCCTTCTATGATATATAATATTTCATGCAGGGGTTTTTCACCATCATGAATGGGAAGAATAAAAATACCCAAGGCGGGGAAGATAGTGTCATTGAAAGCATGCTAGACTGCGGATGATTGGGCAACAATGGATTTAGGGAGCTTGAGTTGGTCGAAAGTATGGGATGATATGATGTTGATGCTAGCTCCATTTTCTATCATAGATCGAAGAATGACTTTGTTTTTTATACAACCAGTGATGAAGAGGGGAAGGTTGTGGTATTTTTGTGTGATATCCAGAATCTCAGTGTCGTCAAAAGATATGGAAGTCAAAGTAGTAAGTGACCCGAAAATAGATGCAAAGGGATGAGCCTCATCATTAGTAGTAGGGATGTATTTAAGAGTTTCCATGAGGGCTTGCCTATGATCCAGAGAGATTTGGATAAGTTCATAGAGTGACATCTTAACTAGGGCCTAGTGGAGTTGTTTCACGATACTCTGTTCAAGAGAAACATGCCGAGGGGTAGCTAAGATGGACACCTTGGGTTTTGATGATGAAGATGGTTGGGTAGACTCTTTAGGAGGAGTGGCGACAACCACCTTAGAATTTGATTGAGTGGGTGGAGGAAATTATCGATAAGAATGGGTGGTGACCCAAACAACATCAATGTAGAGAGGAGGATGTTCCTTAAGAGGAGCTGAAGTAGGTGGAGGAATGATGACATAAGTCTTAGATGAATGGGGTGACTTAGATATTTTAGTAGATGAAGGTTGGGATGAGGAAGTTGATATGGTTGGTGGAAGGGTTGGTTCCCCCTCATCAAGGAGGTCATCTTTGTTGATAAGGTTATTTATGATGGTTTGAAGGGCCTTATAGTGTTCAATGTCATGCCCTAGTGTACGATGGTATGCACAAATAAGGTTAGAGTCAAACCATGAGGGTCTTGGTGTATTTGGATCAAAGGGTTTGATTGATGGTAAAGTGATTTTTGAAGCTTGGAGTAATTGGTAAAACATCATTGTATAATACCCCAAGGGAATAGGTGACGATGTGGCTATAGGTGAAGGGGTTTGTGATGAATTTAATGATGGTTTGATGTGAGGTGGTTTGATGGGAGCCTTTGATCTTGTCTTATATTTTGAAGAGGATGGAGATGGTTGTGTTTTATTTTGAATCTTGGTTGATGATGTGGATGACTTGGACTCAATTTTGGGAGATGGTTTAGAAGAAGGTCATTGTTGTGTTGTCTTACTAGTGGTAGAGGTTTTATGAAGGGGGTGGTCCCAAAATAGAAGAAGATGGTGTGGCTTTAAGAGGATTGGTATTAGGGGAAGGAATCTCTATTTTTTGTGCGAGATGTGTGAGAGGATTTTGAGTAAGGACACTAAGGTTTTAAGTTTTTGTTTGTGGATATTTTCCTTCGTGGAAGTAGTGGCATCTTTGGTTAGAGAATCCATGGTGATTGGTTTTGGTAGCAATGTTTGTAATATTGATGGTGGGAGGGGTTTCTGCATGATGATGTTTAATGATGTCTAAAGGGGTGGTTGATTGTGTGGTTTTAGGATGAGTGGGTGTAAGTGTTGTAGGTGTCATTGATATGATTGGAGTGTCACTTGTGCTTGTATTGATTATGGGAGTTTGCATAGTAGGTAATGGTGTATTCATAGGTGTAATCTTGGATGTTGATGTGGATGTAGTCATGCTTGGGGTAGAAGTTGGCATAGGTGTTGAGGATGATGATGTGGCCGTAGTTGTCATAGATGAAGAAAGGGGTTCAATAGATGAAGTTATAGATGGTGAAGATGAAGTGGTTATAATGAAGTCTAATGAAGTTGTGGTCAGCATGGTGGTTGGAGAGGGGTCTGAAATAGATGTAGGTGTTGTAGATGATGATGTTATGGATGATGTCAAAATTTGGTCTACATTGTTAATGATGTGTGCATTAGGTGCTTGGGATGTAGAAGGTTGAGTTTGATTATTAGGTGGATGGTTAGGAAAAGGTTTCTTGAAGACATCCAAGGGTTGATTAGGTGGCACATTAGGGTTGTCCACTTGGAGGTCACCCAAGTCTATGAGTTTTTGAACCAAATCTTTAAACATGTGACACCTTTCAATATCATGGCCATACTTGGTGATATTTAAAATAGTGCTCTTTGTGATACCATGTCGGTTTAGGTCGTGTCTCATTGAATGGTATAATGGGTGGAAATTGAATGAGATTGATCGCTATTAATTTTCAAAAATTGAACTGTATGATTCTCCAAGAGGGGTGTAATTGGGGGTTGGTCTAAGAGCTCTTTGGGGGCTTCATGTGAGAAGGAGGTGCGCATGATGACTTGACCAAAATGGCGTTAGTGACGGTTTTTGATTTGTCACCATGTGTGGATGATTTTGTGAACTCTGTCTTAGGTTTGTTGGATCGAAGTTTAAGATGGCCTTTGTCAAGGGCTTAGAGTTCAAGTTTAGGAGCCATAGTGAACACCTCTTCAAAGGTTTAGAAAATTGAATTTGAAGAGTTGAAGAGATGTGTTTTACAAAAGACCATGGAAATTGTTCAATAAGATCATTTTGTGGAAGGGCGAATGAAATTTGATTAATGATGTCGTGCCACCGTGCAATGAATTCGGTAATAGATTCATCATCATATTTTCAAATGGCATAAATGTCGGTGATGGTAATTTTACTCATAGTTTTTATTGAAAAGTGTTCAAGGAATAGTTACGTGAGTTGAGTGAATGTGAATAATGAATGTTGTGGGATGTTATTATACCAATCGAGGGATGGTCTGACCAAAGACATGGGAAACATGCGTAGCATAAGGTCTTGATCATGGGAAATAAGATAACACGCATGCCTAAGGAACATAAATGTTGTTGAGGATCCTCCTTACTATTGAACTTAGAAAATTTAGGAATTTCCCAGTGAGGAGGATAAGGTTTAATTGGAACAGATGGGTTGATAGGTTTGTTGTAAATTTGGTCATATGAAAATGTGGTCTTGATCCCAAAGATACATATTCAATGCCAATGATTTTGCTCAATAATGCTTGTAAGGGATCGTTAGATGGTTGAGATGTTTATGGATGAGTTTGAGATGCATACGAGGTGGATGGGTTAGGTTGTTGGTATGTTTGGTAAGTTTGGGGATGTGTTGGTGTTGGTGGAGGTGGTTGATAAATGGGAATATAATTAAGTGGTTGTGATTGAACGGGTTGGGATAAAGCTTGATGTTGAAATATGGGGATATGGTAAAATTGGTTTGATTAGGTTGGTTGTCATGAAATAATAACATTTTCTTGATTTGATAGGGGGTTGGTTGGGATGTAATTGGTAGGTGGTTGGGAGATTTGAGTTGGTTGAGAGGGGAATATGTATTGATAAGAACTATGAGGGGGTGGTTGATAAGTTTGTATTGATTTAGATGGTTGAGGTTGCGAGGTGATTACATTAGCATGGACATGCTAGGTAGAAATAAAAGGAAAGGTAGTGTGATGTTGTTCGGATATAGGAGGAAGAAAGGGTGACTCTTGAGATGGTTGAATAGGATGAGAAGTGATTGTTTTTGAGAGTGAAGTGACGAGGATGGAAGTGTTGACACGAGGTAGATTGGGTGGAACAGAACCACTAACTGAGTAGTTTGGTGGTTATTTGGATTGGAAGAAAATAGTTGATTAAGGTCAAATTCATGTTGGGCCCTAGAAATATCATCATGGCTCTAGGAAAAACAACGTAAACTACAAAGAAAGGAATTGGGTCATTTCAGGATTGGAATGATAACCATAGATTTGTTGGATAGGTGGTACATTAATAGGAATTTGGGTTGATTTGCAAAGATGATAATCATGAAGGGCCACAGGATTAACATCGAGGAGATCTTGGAACTCCACACATCCATGAGGGATAATGGGAGGTCTAAAAGCTTCAATCGATGTGGTGGATTGAGGTGTGGCTGGTCTAGAAGGGATGGAAGGATTGGTCTCATCATGGGGATTAGATTGAAACAATTGCACCTCTTAAAGAGGAGGGATGGTGACCATGGGTTGGGTAACCATGGTTGAAATGACTAGAGGACCAGAAGTGAGAATGGAAAGTGTAGATGTTTATTGAATGGTAGCGGGGATTGAGACATTGTTTGACATGTTTTGTTCCATTTTCTTAAATTGAGATCTAGTGATAACTGACATGAAACAAACAAAGCTAAAACTATGTTGATTTTTACTTAAAATAAGAAAGTCACACAACAAGTTTTTTCTTATCTTGATTAACTTAAGATGTGAAAAAGAAATGAAAAAGAGGATGGTGTACCTAGGAAATGGCAAGCTATGGATGGTTTTGGGTAGTTGTGGTTGTGGATTCCTTGATATACTTGAAGGTGCGTGATGCCTAAGTATGTATATGATTTATAACGTGGGAAAACCACTATGATGGATTTCCTATTGGGTAATGATATCCCAATTAGGTCTACCTGGTAGGGAATGTTTAGATGTGTAAATTGATGTGTGAGTTTAGTTGTGTGTGATGGAGTGAAATGCAAATTTTTTTAAACCCCCCTAGTTAAACTAAATCTTCAGACAAGGATGTAAGGGTTCATTTAAAATCCAAAAAAAAATGTGGAATTTGATGAGAACAAGTAAGAAAAAAAGGGAAACTACGATGCAAAAGGAGAAACTAAGACAAAAGGGGAATACCTGGTTTTCGATTTTCCTTTTATCGATTTTTAAAATAAGCGCACAAAGTAAAATCCAATCCAAGAAATCCACAAGGTGAGCCAATAAGAAATGTAAATTGCTATTTATATGGGGATCCTACGAGAAGATGTTAGAACTTTTGCATGATAATATTTCAAATGATATGGTCCCGCACACAAGAGAGGTTAAGAGTTTACCATGTACAAATAATATTAGATAAATGGATAGTAAACGATAGTGGCTATTTTTGATTGTTAAGATCGCCCCAAAGTGCAAGAGAATAGCATACATAGACACAACTGAAAAAGTTGTTTAAAATTTAGATAAACCTAGCAATTAATCACGATTACTAAAAATGAAGTTAAATTTAATAAAATGCAGTGATTAATGGAATGATTAGTTAGAAACACGGGCCAGACCATGAAATTAATGTTTTTTTTGGAAAAGGATAGAGAAATGTGTTCTAACACACGTTTAGTAATGGTGATTTGGGATTTGGGTCAGAATGAAGGGTGAAAAGGCACAATTACTGGTTTTGGGAGGCTCTTTAGAGGACTAGGATGAAGAGGAAGGGAAATTTTGAGGCTTGAAATGGCAATAGGGAAATTGAATGTAGAGGGTCAAAGGAGTAGTCGATGAAGTGAACGCCGTGTGTGAAAATTTTGAGTCATGTGATGGAAAAGAAGGAAGTTATTGCAAGTTGAAAAAAAAAGGGAAAATTGTAATTTTAGGCTAATGGGGGTGAAATGGGGTCAGAAGGTACCAGGAAGGAATTGTGTGGAATAGATTTACATGTGTGCTAGTGAAATTTGGGGATCCATAGAGATGAAACAAAAAAGATATACCAAAAATACAATGTTTTTTTACTCTTTGAAAATAATTAACTTTAAAAAATGTGGCGAAGCCGACCGACTGTAATAAAAAAACATGATTTTATAATTTATTTTACAATTCTAACCAAAATTGAATTATAATTTATCTAAAGTTTTGGTGGCGAGCCGATTAGAAGCAAAAAAATGTTTAAATTAAAATGCTAACCAAAATTGAAATATAATTTAAATTATTTAATTGTTTTAAAATTGTGGTGGCAGAGCCGACTTGAAAAAAATTGTGGCGGCAGAGCCAACTTGAAACCAGAGACAAGATATTTTTTTATTTTTAATGACAATGATTTTTTAATTTTTACGGGCTAAATATAATAACATAATAATGGGGTGAAACAAATACAAACGTCTTAACTGATATACACTGCAAAATTAAGACAACTTAGAAAAGTAACCCCATTAACACAAAGGTGATTAGATTATGTGGTGCGTGAGAGGTGAGGGACATATTAGTGTGGATGACCGGGGAAGGTTACTCGATAGGGTGATCTGCAGAGAGTAACAGCTTGGATATGGCGGAGATACAATCACCGTGTGAGAGTCGGGTCGGATTTGGTGAGCTTGAGAAACTCGGAGGGGATTTGACCAACATGGGATGGGATTTAAGATGAGCGGGAGAGCGTGTCATATGCTTCAAATGATAGAGATAATAATTTCCAACGTGGGAATGAACGTAAAGTAAATCAAGAAGTATCTCAATTTGGTGTAAAATAGTTTTTTTGTATACCCGCGATCGAGTTTGGCTTTATAAATTACTTGCGAGGTTAAAAGATGCGAAGGCATGAATGGTTTATCATAGAAAGGGTCAATGGAATTGTAAGCCGTCGAGGAATTCACAAGAAAGAAAAATATTTTGAACACACAAGTTGAGATGTGTTGTAGCAATGATGAGTCACCGCAAATGACTTGTTCCTGTAACCACCACAGAAAATGACGAAAAACACAGAACACCAAATGTTAATGAATCAAATCAGATTTTTTTTTACTATGATAAACTCCTGTAAACAACGTAAGATGATGACTAATAATGAAACAACACCGTGTACAACCAACATATCTTGAATCAAACAAAACTTCTACCATGTACAAGTTAGTCGAATGATGATATTTTTATGAAAGAAATCATCATAATAACAAAGAAATGATATACAAGATACAATATTTTTAAATATGAGATTAGTAAAAAGGATGTGGGGGTCCCACCCGCGTGCAAAAATGTTTAACAATACTTCCGCGCCTCCCGTACTAGATTAGTAAAAACTAAAGTGAGAAATCAAGAAACTTCAAAATATGGGAGGATTTATGGAACCTTCTGATGTGGATGGTGATAAAATGGTACAAATGCACAAGAAATGATTGTCCTCATTGCAAGTCTTCAAACTACACAACAAGGAAGAATTAAACACAAAAAGGAATAGTAAGGCATATGGTGTCTTTGCCCGATGAAAGTCGGGCTTGGGAAGCAAAAGCTTCCTAGAAAAGATGTAAGCCCACGTGATAATAAGACAAGGATAATCAATGATGAATAAAGATATACTGATACCAAAAACATAAAACAATGATATGATAAAAAGAGGTGAACTGAAATGATAACCGATAATACAAATGATAAAAAGATATAAACAAACCAAAGATGTTCAAAGGTGATCCAAAAGAAGACAATATATTCGACAATGACCAGATTAGAACTGATCCAAAATGTGCATAAATAGGGGCATTTACTAGTTCGGTGGTGTGTCAAGACGGATGGTAGAATGCTGAGAGCCCTATAGAAGATCCTCAATAAGGAGAAATAAGTAGAATGCAAGGAAATTTGACGGCTAGGGGAATCTCAGATTAATAGGATGATATTAATGAAATAAGAATGCCAAAGTATTGATATGATTTCATACTTTTTTGAAAGAGGGGGAAGGATCTTATTTATAGCTTAAGGGTGAGAATAATTTAGGGTTTTGGGTAATCAATATTTAGAAAAGTAAACTTGATTAGGTGAGTGGGGGACATGATTTGAATATTCAATTCATGAGTGGTGATGAACCCCATTTTGTTATGTTTCACTCTGTTAAAACTCATACCATTTTGATATCATAATACACAATGAACAATGATTACTCTTTATATTTAATACTTTACTATGAATATGAAGAAATTATTGCATATACTTGTGATGTTTTAATCTTGTCGATTATTTTGCATAAAATGCTTGAATACGATTGTTTATGAACATTAACTTCATTTTTTGAAAGAAGCATATGTTGAGTTGTCACAGGGAGAAAAAGACTTAATTCACACATCAACGCAAGACTCTATTTGATGTGCTAGCATAGGACTCTCATTCGCTTAACAAGGTTCTCAAAGTAGCTCATCCAAATCATCCAGTTACCAAATCAAATTATTCAAAACTTGGCGAAAATCACGTGCGCATGTAGATAAAACAGATCCACGAAATCACAATCGTCAACACTACATTACGAATGAAATCATCGCCATTCATTTAGTAGACATTCAAGCCACAATAAGATGAAATATAACCAACAATTGAAGACTTAGAATCAATTCAGTTCTCTTCAAATCAGTTAATGATTTGAAGAATCTTCTAGTGGTGATTGAATCCTTCCAAGGAGTCAATCACGGATCCTCTCTTCAATTGTCGAAGAATATTTCAAGTTCAAACACTTTATGAACTGCTCCCTTCATTAATGTAATACTAAAAATAGATGGAATTGTTTAGTTAAACAGTCACTTAAAAGTAGACTTAGTCATTTGGAATAACTATTTCTCTCCTAATAGAACTAGAACATATCTTGTATAAAAGAGATCTTATACTTAGATTTAGTGGTTTGATTTTTAGTTATTTCAATTCACTATAACAGAGCATTTTTGATTCAATAAAGATAACAAATTTAGGGAACTTTTATTTCTTAAATTCAATTGTTAAACCTGATTGAAGGAAAGGAGAAAGGGCCACTCCTAACCAACAAAAAGGGAGTTTTATGTTTATTTCTTTTCAGTCTTTGTGAATGCATTTACTATTCCAACATTTATTCCATTACTTTGATGCACTTACATTTTCATGATCAATAATCTTTCCATTCTACATTTCATTTTAATGTTAATTTTAAGCATTTTATTTGTAATCACGATCAGTTCAGCAATTTCTTAGTTTTTATTACTAAAGTACGTGGTGCAAAATTGTTCCTATTATTTCCTTTGTTACAAACAGCCATGGACACTACCTTGGATTGATAAAATGATATGATTAAAGTACTAGATCAACGACACTCATCAAGTGGATTGAATATGGATTAAATTTTAATATTAAATTCATTATTGGATTGCATATGGATTAAATTTGAATATTAAACTCATGAATGGATTGCATATGGATTAAATTCAATATTAAATTCATAAGTGGATGAATATGAATTAAATTCAAATATTAAATTCATAAGTTGATGAATATGGATTAAATTTGAATATTAAATTCATAAGTGGAGTGACATGGATTAGATTTGAATATTAAATTTACAAATGGAGTGAAATGGATTAGATTTAAATATTAAATTTACAAGTGGATTGACATGGAGCATATTAACATGTAATAAGGATTAGGGATTTAAAAGGGATCAATTAATCAATTAACATTGAATAATTGGATATGCATTGTTGGTGGGAAACAAAATTAATTGAAATTAGGAGGGAAAAAGAATTCAAATGGGCAAGCCTAATGAAAGAGAGAAAACATGGGGTTAAGGGGAGGAACGATACCAAAAATTGGTGTCTACAATAGCTTTGACCTTGAGGTGATTAAGAAAGCACACGATTATAAGATGTAAGGGAAGGATGATGAGAGGCGGATTTAAAAGGTCATCGAGAAATAAGACATTGTTTCCAGTAAGTTCTCTCTCTAATTAGGTATATTCTTAGCACTTTGTCATAAGTAAAGAAAGAAAGGGAAGAGATTATAAAAGAGAATATCCACTGTGATGATGTGTTACCACTTGTGTCGAGATGAGATTGTTCAACTCTCACATCCTTGTAAGTAAGAATGTGTTTACATCAGTTGTTGAGAAATTGTCTCCAATTTGGGTCCACATCATAGATGAAAGATACAATATGAAAGAGATACCATATTTGAACTTGAATCAAGCTAACAAGATGTTTTTGATATTTTTAATGAATTTTCAAATGCGCTAAGATATTTGGATTTCCTCCACTTAATGAGAATTCGTCATTAGAAGAACTCATTGTTTCCTTCTAGGAGTTAGTTAAGAAAGAGATAGGTGACCCTCTCTCCTTTGAATGAAGATATCTTAGGGTTTATTTCAAACATCGAGAGACTCAATTTTTGAATTTGTAAAATATCACAAAAGATGTCTCAGTAAATGAAAGAAGGTCAATATGTCCATTGTGCATGGATCAAAGTGTTGAGTTGTGTTTGCATTCCTGAAGAAGACAAATTGACACCGCGATAACTTAGTTCAAAAATATTTCAAAGAAAATGAGCTCATTCTAGAAACTCTTATTTAGGGATCATGAATTAGAAAGTTCTTCATCATAAGGAGGTTTTTTATCGATCGGTTAACTCCTTCCTTCTTCTCTCTTTCTCTCTCTATCTTATCTCCCCCTTTTTAATCCTTCATTGTTTATGATCATGATATTTTTCTTATTCACTTAAGTGACTCTCTAATGTTGAATTGTAAAAGTCCCTTTTGATTTATAAAAAGGGACTTATTTCCTCACTTCCTAGGAAGATGTAAAGTCACAAGTGGAATGAGAACTTGAAGGGTCATGTGGGGGTAGATGAGAGGACAATTTGCAATGCTATAAATTGGAATGGCTACTCCATTCTAAGGGATCTTGAAATTTAGTTTTCCCGTAGCAATTGTGGATTATTGTAGGTTTTGAGCATTATATTCATCACTACACAAGAAATAAGAGCTGCATTTCTTCCATTTTTCTTTACTTATGTTTTCCTCTATTCTCTTTCTCTTTTCTGCAACTTTGTAAGCATAACGATCTTGAATAACCAAGAAGGAAATTGGTGTCCTTGATTTATGAATATAAATAATGATGTGTCTCTAGTTTGTTTGTCTTACTAATTGTCTACATCGTTGCTTCCTCTAATTGAATGTGGACCTACTCTGGTTATTGTGTGTGAAATTTGATAGTGCATACTCACAACAATAACTCTCTCTTTCCTAATTTATCTCCTTATTACCTCATTGCTGAAAATTCCCCCCTTGTTCCCCGTACAAGAACTTTGCCACAAGTTTAGTGAAGTGTTCATGTGTGATCCCCAACCTATTTGGACACCCCACAAAATTAGATTAATTTACATTCAATAATGGGAGCCTCCCCATACACAAGGAGGGGTGTAGCCCTGTGAACATTGGTGGAAACACATAATTTGTAACAAAAACATTATTTC
The DNA here is from genome assembly GCA_018340775.1 of Taxus wallichiana var. yunnanensis. Classification (NCBI taxonomy): domain Eukaryota; kingdom Viridiplantae; phylum Streptophyta; class Pinopsida; order Cupressales; family Taxaceae; genus Taxus; species Taxus wallichiana. Next base: position 340,862,136 of record CM031243.1, on the reverse strand, counting down.
ACCAACAATTATTGACGAATCTGCTGGGAGAGATCTTCCCTCATGCACCCATAAAGATCTATGCAAAATACAAAAAATATATATTTCAAAAAAAAAAAAATAGGTTTCAAAGAAAAATCAGATTTTGAAGGTAACTCTATCAAGGAAAAAATACATGTCACATTTGTTTCCTGCATCACAATGATGAAGTTTCGATATTGGTGTCCAATACCAATGAATGAAAACAACTACGAAGAAGAAGATGAGCACCCTAATCTATAAATTTTTGATTAACCCTCATTCTCGAACATATCTTACAAAGTCAAGAATTAAAGCTCAACGAATAAGTCTCTGGATTCAAACAAAAATCAGAAATCAACGAAGGGAAAGAAGGTCCGTATTGTTTCTGTAGTAGTCATGAAAAGATTGTCTAGAATGGAGAAAATTGTTGTTGTGAAGATCTCGTCATTAAGTCCTGGTGGCTAAAATTCAAGAGGACTATTGCTAGAGTAAATAAAATGGATATTTCCTCTGCTGATGATCAAGAATCCTATAAATTGATGAATAAGATTGATAATAGATATGAAATTCTATATGAAGGGCATGATGGTAAAGAATCTACTCAAGGTCATATTTTTAACTTCACGTAGTTGACCAAGAAACTCGAGTGTTGTCTTTCATATCTCTCCTTCACAGATTTTATTACATATGGAGATGAAGAAATGTAAGTCTTGAAAATAAAGTTTGTGCAAAGGCTTCGAGTGTGGGAGAAATTTTTTTGATCCCAAATCCTACCATGAAATTCTTAATTATGCATTGGCCTTGCAAAAAATGTATGAGCATCTTGAAACACTTCATAATGTCGAGGAAGAAGAAAGTCATCTTTCAAAAGAAGACCCCGATGATTGTCTCAATTATGAGGTATTCATTCTTGAAATATTCTTGTGCACTTCCAATGAATTCCATATCCTCAAGCTTCGATGAGAGTCAAATCAACACCTTAGAGGACGATGAAGAAGACATGATAATTGAAACTCCGTTCATCAATTCATTTGGGATTGAGGCACAACCCATTGGAGAAATAATGGATCTAAGAGAGGAATATTCCTGTTCTATGATAGATTTTCCAATGATTTTTGAGTACTCCACGAACAAAAAAAGTACGAGAAATCAATCCTCCATCCCGGACTCAAGATGATGAATTTGAGGTAATCATTGATAGTATCCTTTCCAATTTTGAATCTCCAATTGATGCACAAATGTTAATTGATGAAATGGAGATAATTGAAGAATCAAATTCCCTTCTCGATACAATCATGAATGAACAAAGGGAAGAATCTGATTTTCCTCTTGAAACAGTTGTGGATGAACAAATTGAACATGAATTCTCCGAGGAGCTGATTTCACCATCCTTACCTAAGGATCGTAATACGATCATCACGGTGAGTATGGAATTTTTCACCTCTTTGCAAATAAGAAGATTTTATAAGGAACGATCAAGATGTTTCTCCAACATTGTATTATTCCTCATGTCATGAGAATTATTTGACAAAACTTGAGCTGAAAGGAGTACCATTTACGTGGATCATAGATATATTTTCCCTATCTAAAAATGATGAAAACCAAGTATCCCCGATCTTGCAAGAAGGCGAGCTCTGGATGACAACAAATGTAGAGTAAGAGGACAAGAATTCTTCAAATGAATTCTGGCTATGTGTAGATCATATTTCCATCCATCTCTTTGATTCCCAATACAAAGACTTTTCTAGTGAAGATGACAATGAGTATATGGAAGATTTGAAAGAGAAATCAATGCAAGACATATTAAGGATGTGGAAGAAATTGAAGACCCTTAACTCAATCTTGAGATCCTAGCCTTGCCCATGAAAATGTAAGATAGGTGTGAGTTAAGTTGTGATTCTCTGCTTAATGTACTGATGTTCTATAATGAGATAGAGCAAATGGATGAGCTCAATTTTCTCTTTGAAGCCTTGGTAGATGAGAGTGAATGTGAAAGTAAGTCTTCCCCCTTTCCTTTTTGTGAAGAAGATCATGAATGAAAAGGAAAGGAGATTCTTGAATCTCCTATGGATATTTTTAGTCATGAAGACAACACCTCTGCCATAGAAAATGATGTCAAGGTCAATATTGAGATGGTATGTATAGAAAAATATTGCTCCAAAAAGCAAAGCGAGAATCTTGGACAAGTTTGTGAATGGGAAAAGGATCACATTGCTCTCACCACATTCGGACTCCTCGCTGATTAAAGGAATGATTTCATGTTGCAACCTTTATTCAAATATGGTGAATGCCTTCATGACAGAAGTAATGATTCCATTTTTGAGAAAGTAGAGGAATGGCTTCTCATATTCACAAATCATCAAGTTGAGGCTATAAGAAGCAAGGATTCTGAATAGGTAACAAAGTGTTCATTGAATGCAAGAGTGTTTTTAGTGCAATATAAGTATGAAGATGGAATATTTGTATCTCTCCTTCTTCTCAAACCATGCAAAGACATCATGAGAGCATGACATGATCGATAATGATAAACAAACTTCAAAGGTTATAATTCAATCCATTGTTCCATGATGGTATGTACTTATCCCAACCCATTTATGGGTATGTTAACATTCTTCCCATGCATCTTTAAATTTCTCTCTCCCCGTAACATAGTTTCCCTTTCTATTGTGTTTTTTTCTACTTTGCCATGCTTCCATTTCATCGGTGTGTTTGTTTAGTTGTGTTTGTGGTGAAGAAATGACTCTATAGCCCAATGGATAAGGAACTGGTCCATGTGGTGTCTTGAGATTTTAGGGTTCTTACTTGTCCTGTCCTCACTATGTTTGATCTAGAACAAGTCCCCAAGATAGAGACAAATGTTGTCATGTATGGTTGCTAGATCAAAATTTCAAACTTTCAAGCATGACAACTTGGCCCAAATGCGAAAATTTACTCTTGAGTTATCCCAAACCCCCTCTTGCTCGGTTTCTTCTAGGTCATGATAATATTTAACATGTAGGTATTATTATCACCAAAAATTAGCACCACTGAATTTTTATTATGGATCCCTACTTCTGAGTAACATTGGGTTATCTCTCAAGCTATGGGACTTGTGGGCTTGAGATAACCCTCCAGAGAAAGCTGACTCTTGCTCCTAAAATTCCTGCCACAATCTACTCTTAATGCAGAAAAGATTATCTAATCCTATTCTAACATTCCAAGAGGTCAAAGAGAGAGAGTGTATGAAAAATAAAGCCTACACTAACATCAGTGATACACCGAGAAAGGAGGTGGTTAATCATAGTCCACCGCCCGAAATGGAGAGAGATGAACAATGGAAAGGGTGGGAGACATGCACCACAGGACAAAGGTAAATTCACATAGAGAACCATTTCATACCCATTAAACACAACTTCCAAATCCTGCAATAGACATAAAGGAATATGCACAATATACCATACAGTGAAGAGAGGCAAGTAGATACAATAAAACATGCAAAGGATGGAAAAAGTGCATCACATAACACATTATATTACTCCAATAAGTATGCACAATACAACATAAGTGGGAAAAAGGAAAGAAAATGTCATTACAAGGCTTGGGAAGGAGGCTTAAGCTCCACATTCAACCCTAGCAAAGAAGAAAGAGAGAGGGGGCATGAGAAAAATGACTAAATCCCGATTACAATTTATAGAACGAGGAAAGAAAAAAATCCTGAAATCACCCTTTCAACCACTTACAAGATGTAATAAATGAGGTGAAATGATGGAAATAGATTTATAAAATCTTCCTCATGCTTTGCCACATACCCTGTAGTTGGAGAAAATGATGGCCATACTCATTTAATGCATTCCCAACCACTTCCTAATTGTCTCCTTGAATTGGGATTGTTTTCCACAAAAATTATCCACCAAATCTTCATCAATATTTGAATTTATTGATAACTATGCATTGAGCATGGAGCCATGATTCCAACAAGTATTCATTTGCACAATTTCGTTGAGAATCGCTCAAGTTAAGGGCTTCGAGTGTAGGTGGGTATTTTGGATTTGCAGGGCTTGCTTCACTTCATGAGACCGAGAATTAAATACCTTGGCTAGAAAAGTCAATTTGATATTTTTTTCTCTTTCTCTAATGTTTTACATATCCTGTAAAAGATCTAGGCATTTAAAATCTATGGGTCCATCATTAGTTTCTACCGGTTTGATCTTTTAAAGGGGAGGGAAGGGTTATTTGTTTTAAGTTTTAAAAGCAACCATCTCGCTAGCTCGACCGAGCTGAACTCCTCTCTTTGCATTGATTTATGACTAATGACCACCACATTTCATAGCATGGTTTGCTTTTTGACTTGGGTCCATGTTTCATTTGGTCGACCCCCCATTCAAACCTGAATTACTTTGGATTGGCACCAAATCATCATTTGCCCCATTTCCCATGTGCCGAGTCACTTAACTCCTCAGGCTCTATGTTCAAAAAAACCATAGACCTCTTCACTACATGTCCATTTGGCCTCATATTGTTTCATCAATTCTCATCGGCCAAGTCCAACCTCTAATGTGCTAAGCTATTTGCATGTATACCAAGCTCTTCGCTACATGTGGAGGTGCCGTGTGGATTTGGGGTTTCCCTCCTTACATGGCCCTTTGAAGATGCACAGAGTGGCCACGTGGTGCCCTTCACTACTTCATTGTCTCACTTCATGCCATTCGGGTCCTTCCCTCCTCAAACTCGACTTGGCTCCTTTCATAGCAACTCTATTCCCGTCACACCGTGACAGATGCTCCATGTATCTCCTTGCCTTGTCAAGTTCTCCTTTGCGATGGTTCTACCATAGCCTTTGAGCTGACCTAATCATTCAAGCTTCCTCAAATATGAGTTTGGCCTAGATGATGCAACAAGAACAAATAAGATTTTATCCTTTGGTCCATGCAATAATTTTTAAACCTATGGGCTTATCGAATTTATCATTTTGCATCCAACGAATCCTGGCTCACTATGCTTTGAGTTTTCATTTGGAAGACTTGGCCACCATTGATGCTGTGACTCGTCCTAGTTTTGTAACGTGCATGAGATCAAAATCAAAACATATGACTCACCTCCTTTAATATTGTATCCACTACTCAATGGCTCTCCGTAATGCCCCGAAATTGGATCATTCGATCTCCCTTGATAGTGCATAGCTCGAATTTCTACATAATTTCTTCAGATCTCAGTAGATTTGGGATTAACATCTATGTTATGTATGGATTTTCCACTCAAGCTCATTTTCCAATATGTGAGCTCGATACCATTGTATGCACTCTCAACACCTTTTCTTGACTTTGTGGATTCTTATAATGTGTGGTCGAGTTACCTTATCCTCGGTTCACTGTGCATAAAACATGGCTCGCTCTTTCTTTGTATGAGCAACTCGCCCTTTCATAACTAGCTCGATGGGTGATCCCAAGAGCTTGAGGACTTTCCTTGCAAATCTACATCTCCTCTAGACATTTTATGGAAATTTTGGGATTCCTCAGTGCACTACAAAAAGTAGGAGATACCTGGGGAATGTTTAGATGAATCATAGGATTTGTTATTTCTCATACAAGTGGATTCCATTAATTTCGTGATGTAAGCTTTCCTATTTGATTTCATAAGGGGGTGCAATGGGATAAAATTTTGGTGAATCATATGGGCAATTAACTTTGCTAAATGGAGCATGACCAGGTTGCATGTATCAATCCATTAGGCATAAAGTCTATATGATCAACATGAACTAGTCTAAACTTCTAAAAATCTTAACCTCGAGATACTTGGAATGTCGTTTCTTTCCTCGCTTCTAGGATTTTCCTCCATTGTTTGCACTCTCAACTTTCATAATAAAATATTTGAAATTTGTTTTGTGAGTAGAAAATTGTATTAAACCTCAATTCCACTCATTCCCGTAGTTGCATGATCCATTGAGATTAAAAGATGAACACTATAACTACTACCTCAACATCTAATTTTACCAAGCATGAATAGGCAAGACTGATTGGCAAGATAAATTATACTTGCAAAATCTGAGTGAAAATTGTCATCTTGGACATCATGGAACTCTATTAAGTTCTGATTTTATTTCTTCTTTTGAATGTCCAATTCCAACATGTTGCCTTGTGTACTTACTTGAGGGTTGGATTTGATTCTAACCGGGATGCCGATTGATCCTTGATTGCTTGCATGGACATAGAGGATTGCTATAGTTGTTCTTGGAGAGAATCGACAATATTTCCTTTTAACCGGTTTTAGTTGTTTCGCATTTTTTTTGATTTGAAATTTGCAATTGTTATATACATCTATGGATCTCCTGTTGTAATAATTGAAAGGCTTGGTGTGTTGTATTACCCGGAGCAACACGGAAAAAAGCTATATATAAAAGAGACAAATCATATATGCCTCAAGTAAGACATGAATAGTGTGCACAAGCACTTTTTCTGCTGAAAGAAAATATACTCATACTCCTACACTAACCGAAAAAAGGAAAAACTAAACAAAGCCTGCAACAGTAGGGAGAAATAACTTCCCTTCTTTACAAAGTGTGGCCATGTAATTAATTTAGCAATAGACATGGCCTATAATAAGAGTGGAACATTTCCTTCCACTCTTCCACCACCCAAAGTATCAACAAACAAAATGAATACCTCCTCAAGATGCTCATCATTTGGTTGGAGGTGTTGTAGCTGATCCTTGGTGCATTGAAGATTATCCTCATGCTTTGAAGTGAGCATGAATGGTGTTGTCCCCCTCCCCCCTTAGCTCTACCGAAGCCAAATACTTGATTGGGCATGGGGCCTTAGGAACCAATGGGCTGATCCTATTGATTTTCCCATCTCTTTGAATCTCAACTCCATGAATGGAGTCATTTTGCACCCTCTAGAAGTGGTTGTTTGTAGGCTGATTTGAATGCTTTGCTTTATCTCTACAAATAACTCTACCTCTTCCAAAATTGCCTTTTCCATGATGACTGATTTGATCTTGTTGTCATCATCTTCCTTCCACTCCTCAAGCATAAAGTTTGAGAGATCAAACTCCTCCACAAAATCAGATTCTTGCAAATATGTAATAGAAGAAGAATCTAAAATTTCATCATCAAAAGAAAGCAAGAAGCTTCCTATGATTTCTTCTTCATCCATAATTTCGAACCTAATTTGTTCTCCTCCATAGCATGAGGATCCTCATGGTTGGTTGTAGTTGATGATGATGGTTGTGGTGGCTCAATACAACCTTCCAAAAGTGTAGCAAGCTCTAGGCATGCGAACAATAAAGATCACTACATTCCATCAAAACATCTTGCACTTTAGGGAGATTTTCCTCTTTTTCTTGCACATGCTCCTCTTCTTGTGGATTTGGGGCTGCCTCTTCTTCCTCTGAATTTGTAAGTTGAGATGAATCAAACAAATCTAAGAATATGGTGCCAATATGCACACTACATTTAGAGCAAAGAGATCGTTGATCATCTACTTCTTGTTCTTGCTCCTCGTAAAATCAGCCTCCACCTGTGGCAGGACCTCCATCTCCTTCATAGGTTTAACCAACAAGGGGATCTTATCAATCCCAAATCTTAGAGCCAAGATTACTGAGATTTTCATCTTTTCTTCCCCTTTGGCTCTTCTTCTTGTTGCTCTTGGCTGGTTTCCGATCTTAATTTTCCCAACATGGACTTTTGAATGTAAGAGGAGGGATGGGTTGGGCTACAAATGAATTTTTGATTGTTTGTAGTGGTGGGAGGGACATAACCTCTTATTTGTATGGAGGGAGTGATTGCTTTGAGAGAGGGGAAAAAGGGTAGAAGAATCGAGATGGGATGGAAGGCTAGGAGATGGAGAAGGGAACTCAACATTTGGGGCAACATACAATGGGATTGAATCATGAAATGATAAATCTTGGGAAGGAGAGAAAGAAGAACAAGGAGTTGGTGATTGACTTACCCATTGACAAGGTTGTCTCACACTTTTCTCATATGTTTCAATATCCTCGGTCCATTGTACAAGTTGGGGCAGCATTTCAACCATGAAATCAAGCTTTTCATGTGGGCTATAGTGTCTTGGAAAAGGGCCTTCCCATGGACAAGGGACCCTACAACCAATCCTGAATGCCTTCATTTATGTTATAGCCCGAGATTGAACCATGTCAGCCTCCATTATTTGGATCTTCAACTACAACTCGAGATCCTCAAGTGTGGGGTAACCTCCATAATTTGCATACCCTTGGTCTTGGAAACCTACATAGTTTGTTGGGTAACCAAGTTGATCTAATCTTGCTCGTGTGGGTATATATATGCTGATTTTCATCATAGTATGGATCCAGAGGTGGTTGATAGTACCCTAAGAATATATGCTGCAAATGTGGAGGCATGTTTGAATGGAATTACGGCTGTTGTAATATATAATTCCACTGTGGGAATGAAGCCATGATTACAAAACTTCATATAATAGAAGAAAATGGAAGAGATGGGAAGAAAATGGATGGAAAAAAGGTTTGTAATTTCAGAGAATGGGTCGTTCGGACGAAATGGAGTTTCCAGATGTGCTTTATACGTGTCTCCAAAGGCCGAATCTCACCAAGAACACACCAAATTGATGAAATAAAGTGGTAAGATGCTTCAAAGCTCTCCCACTGAGCGTGCAATAATCATTATCACCAAAAAGTAACACCACAGGATTTTTATTTACAGATCCCTACTGGGTAACATTGGGTTATCTCTCAAGTTTGTGTGGACTTGTGGGATTGAGATAACCCTCCAGGGAAAGTTGAATCTTGCTCCTAAACTTCCTACCACAATCTACTCTTAATGCAGAAAAGCTATCTAATCCTATCCTAACATTCTAAGAGGTCAAGGAGAGAGAGAGTGTATGAAAAATAAATCCTCCACTAACAACGGTGATAAACTAGAAAGGAGGTGGTTAATCAAAGTTGACTTCCGAAATGGAGAGAGGTGAACAATGGAAAGGGTGGACAAAATGCACCACAAGAAAAATGTAGATTCACATAGAGCACCATTTCATACCCATTAAACACAACTTCCAAAGCATGCAATAGACATCAAGGAATATGTACAATATACCTAGAGTGAAGAGAGACAAGTAGAGACGATAAAACATGTAAAGGATGAAAAAAATGCATCAAAAACACATTATATTATTCCAAAGTAAGTATGCAAAGTACAACATCGGGGAAAAAGGAAAGAAAAAGCCATTACAATTCTTGAGAAGGAGGCTTAAGTTCCACATTCAACCCTAATAGAGAAGAAAAGAGAGGGGGCAGGAGAAAATGACTAACTCCCTTACAAATGAGTCCTAGATTACAATTTATAGAATGAGGAGAGAGAAAAAAATCCTGAAATCAAGCTTCAACCACTTACAAGGTGTAATAAATGAGGTAAAGTGACAAAAATATATTTGTAAAATCTTCCTCATGCTGCCACATACCCTATAGTTGGAGAAAATGATGGCCATACTCATTTAATGCATTCCCACCCACTTCCTAACTATCTCCTTGAATCGGGCTTGTTTTCCACAAAATTATCCATTAAATCTTCATTGATCTCCAAATTTCTTGATTAATCTGCATCAAGATTTGATCCATGATTCTAACAAGTATTCATATGAGCAATATCTCAAGTTAAGGTCTTTTGAGTGTTGGTGGGTATTTTTGATTTGCCAAGCTTTCTTTAGCTTTATGGGATCGAGAATTAAATTCCTTGGCTGGAATTAATTTTTCTCTTTCTCTAATGTTTTACATATTTTTAAAACATCCGGGCATTTAAAATATATGGGCCCATCATTAGTTTCTACCACTTTGATATTTTAAAAGGGAGGGGAAGGAATATTTGTTTTAATGTTTTATAAGCGGCTTGACCACATTTCGACTCGATCGAGTTGTCTCTCCTATCTTTGCATTGATTTACAACTAATAACCTACACATTTCATAACATGCTTTACCTATAGACCTCGGGTCCATGTTTCATTGGTTCGACCCCCATTCAAACTTGACTCACCTTGGATTGGCATCGACTCATCATTCACCCCATTTCCCATGTGCCAAGTCACTCAACTCCTTGGGATCTATGTTAGAAAACACCATAGACCTCTCCGCCGCATGTCCATTTGGCACCATAATGTTTCATCAATTCTCATAGGCTAAGCCCATCCTACAATGCGCCGAGATATTTACATGTATACCAAGCTCCTCACTACACATGGAGGCACCACGTGGATTTGGGGTTTTCCTCCTTACATGGCCCTTTGAATATGCACATAGGGGCCACATGGTGCCCTCCGTGAATTTAGTGTCTCACTGCGTGCCATTCCGATCCTTCATAAAACATGAACTTGGCTCATTTCATGGAAACTTTATTCGCGCGTCGGCCGTGACGAATGCTCCATGTACGCCCTCACCTCGTCGAGTTCTCCTTTGCGATGGTTCTTCCATAGCTTTGAGTCGACTCCAATCATTCAAGCTTCCTCAAATATGAGTACGACCTAGATGATGCAATGAGAATGACTCGCATTCTATCCTCTGCCCGTGTAATGCTTTTCAAACTCCGTGGGGCTGGCCCAAAGTCATTTTTCTACATCCAATGTAGCTCGGGTCGCTATGTTTTGAGTTTTCCTTTGCAAGAATTGGACACCATTGGCATTGTGAATCATCTTGGTTTTTTAACATGCATGAGATCAAAATCAAAACATATGACTCAAATCCTTTAATATTGTATCCACTACTCAATGGCTCACCGTAATGCTCCAAACTTGGCTCATTCGGTCTCCTTGATAGTGCATAGCTCATCTTTCTACATAATTCACTATCTCTGCATATTTGGGCTTGGCATCTATGTTATGTATGGATTTTCCACTCCAGATCAATTTCCAAGATGTGATCTCGGTACCAATGTATGGACCCTCAACCCCTTTGCTGTACATGTTATGGATTTTTATAATGCGTGGTCGAGTTGCCTTATCCTTGTTTGCTGTGTCTAAAAAATGGCTCACTCTTTCTTTGTATGAGCAACTCATCCTTCCATAACTAGCTCGATGGGTGATCCTAAGAGCTTGAGGAATTTCCTTGCAAATCTACATCTCCTCTAGACATTTTATGGAAATTTTGGGATTCCTCGGGTACACTGCAACAACTAGGAGATACAAGAAGGAATGTTTAGATGAATCATAGGATTTGTTATTTCTCATACAAAGTGGATTCCATTAATGTCGTAATGCAAGCTTGCCTATTGTCCAATTTCACAAGGGGGTGAAATGGGATAACATGTACTTCCAAAAAAATGAAAAAACATGTGCAAGTGTTTGAAATGGTGTGATAAGGTCAAAATTTCCATTCAATTAAGAGTAACTAAAGACTAGTTCTCCGATAGGTTTAAAAGGCTAATTCTGCCATTTCAAGGAAGGTGTGCATTATATGGGAGGTATAATAAATCCCATAATAATTTGGAGGTGGTATTGAAGAGCCATGAAGGTGCTGGAATTTATTTAGGAAGATTTAGGGAATATTTGGAGGTTTAGGGACAAATTGTGCAACGTTAGATTTTTAGGGTGTATGGAGAATAAAGTCAAAATTGGCGCCTAAACTTCACCATGTAATTCCAAGAGCTTCATATGGATTTAGGATGAAAAAATTAGGCATTTTAAATATTGTGGAATTAAATACATGGTGAAATCATCATATATTTCACAATACTTGATGGTTTCTCGTGTTAGCTCATTCTTGTGAGATACACCCTGTTGTCCCGAAGAAAAAGGGTCTAATTTTGGAATATTCTAGCAGAATTGAGGTTAGAAATATATCTCATTGTTCTTGAAATGGTATTAGGATTCAAAATAATATAAAAATTCACGTGAAAAGACCTTATGGGGCTCCGTGAATCATGTCTCCAAGTTCTCTCTCGGTAGGTATGTTTCTCATACTTAGTCATTTTTGGGGTGACACATGTCACCTTATGGTGAGGGAAAATTTTTATATCCATATTGTCCCTTTCCCAAGGGTAAAAAAATGTTCCCCACCTCATCCCTTCCCTCTGGTCCCTCATGTAACCTAGGTGAACCCCGTGTAGAGTGCTAGTCAAGTCAAACCCATATTCCTCACAATACATCACAAAGTGACACTTGGAATCATCTAGTGAGGGAGAATTTTCTTATCCCTCTTGTAACCATTCCCAAGGGGATAGATGAGACACAAAAATTCACCCCTCTATATCCTCTCTTCAATTTTCTCATGTGACCGAATTACATCTCCTGTACTAGGGCATGTTTTCCCCTTCTCTCTTGTCTTGCACCACAAAGCGTCACTTGTCATCATCTCCTTGAGGCACATTTTATCTCCCCATTATCCATATCCCCAAGGAGATAGAGGGGAATTTTTTTCTCCATCCCCAAGAAATTAAAGCCATAACTTGAAAATTTGATCTACTTCCTCATCCGTGAACAAAAGTAACTGTCGAGTAGCTAGAAAACATACAATAACTTACTTACAAGCTTATTTCTTCACCCAGTCATACCTGACATCCATAATTGAGTCCATGTAACCTAAAAAAATTAGATCACAAAATTCATGCTATCCAACTCATTTTTGACCAGCCATGACTGCTAAAACAATATTTTTCTATAACTCTTCATCCAGAAGTAGATCGCACTAAGTTTTCAACCGATTGCTCTCCTCAAAAGACCTCTATGATCACTGAAGCTTCAAGCCTCCATTAATGGATTTCATCACAAATTAGAATACCTGAAACCCTCCATCCCAAAATTTTCCTTTTTGATTTGCAAAAGTTCTAGTGGGCGAAACACGAAAACTCGGAGCACATAATTCCTGGAGACGAGCCGAACATGATGAGGGTATTTTCGTTGCAAAATAAAAACTGGTAACCAAACATTACAAAATAGAAATTTTTTAGTGCTTCAAATTACTAAAAATAACAACCACCTTGAAATTTTAAGATCTCTCTACTCAACACATTCGAAAAATAGTGAAAATGACAAACTATGTAAAATGACAATTTGAGATAAAAAACTATTTTCCTAAAAAAGCAAAAAAACTTACTAAAAATAGAAAATTTATAAGAATGGTAAGGAATCATAAATGGATGTGAATTGAGTGTTCTAGTATATTCATAAGACCAAATTTGAGTAAAAAGGAAAAATATCCCAAAATAAGAGTTCCTGGTCCCACCTACTGAAAATAGAAGGTTTCAATTTTGGTGTAGAAAGTTGCAAACTTGCTCCATTTTCACTCATATCACTACTTTTTTCCATCCTTACATGATTGTAAAGTTGTCTTGCTGCTCAAATAATGAAATCCACCCTCTACAAGGATCCTGAAGCATCATCCTGATCATAATTGTGTCTGGGAGAAATATTGAACATATCAAGGTGAATAGGTGAAATCGGAGGACATTTTACAATGTGAAGGATTTGAAAAGTATCAAGGGCCCCATTATAATCACATATAATCAAAGGTAGAATGAGGAAATAATCAGAAGAATCTGAGCACAAATAATCATTACAAATCCATTTGGATGTCCGAGTGTTCTTAAACACTCAATCAAGCACCTGATAACAAGATCGATCCATCAAAGGAGGTCATGTAACTCATCGAAAAAGTTAGAAAAATTAAATCTCAAATCCATCATATTCCATCCAAAAATAAAATAAAGTGAGCTAGTCAAATCATCTGAGTATTCAAGCCACCTTGTGTGAAGAATCAAGAGCTCATCCTTCTCTTCAAAAGCATTCAAGTATGTCTTCCCCAATGACGAGCTTTCCCACAATGAACAAGAAGTGATCCTACATCAAGCTCCTGAAAATGCTTCAAAACCAACATCATGTCAATTCTTGAAGAGCCATTCCCATGGATTCAATAATTTCTTGAAAGTGAACCAAGAACAACACAACAAGTTTTCATGCCCAACCTTAGAGCTATCTCAGAACCTTGAAATCCAAGTGAAGGAAGAAGGCCCAAAAACTTCCCACTTCTTCAGTGGCACCTCAAGTAACCAGTATGTAGAATTTTCTAGGCCTAAGAATGTAAATCCTATTGAGGATATGAATCCATCAGACTATGAAGTTGATCCACATCTCATTGGGTTAAGTTTCGCATGAGTGTGATTCTCATTTTTAAGGAATCCTCTTCCCACCTCCTCGCTCAAAATAAAGAGTAAAAATGAACAACTGAGAAATTGGAGGAACATATAAAAACTCTCAGTGCTCACATTCAACCTTTCTTAGAGCCTAATTCAGCACCTTCACTCCCCATGGAAGACATTCCTCTAATCACTAGCTTTTACCCTGAGGTGATCAAGAAAGCACAAGGTTATATGATGCAAGGGAAGGCTAACGAGAGGTGGATTGAAAATATCATCGAGAAAAGTAAGAAATTATTTTGGAAGTTTACTCTCTACTAAGGGATACTATTACCACTTTTTAGAAGTAAAGAAATCAAGGGAGGAGATTGTAAATGAGAATATCCACTGGGATGAGCTGTTTCCAATTATTTATGAGATGAGATCCTTTGAATCTCACATCCTTGTGAGTAAGAATGTGTTTGCATCAGCTAGTAAGAAATTGTCTCTGGTTTGGGTCCACATCATAGATGAAAGATACGGTATGATAAGAGATGCCATATCCAAAGATGACTCTTGAGAACAAGAGGCTTTTGATATTTTGAATGAAGTTTGCAACTGTGCTTAGGGATTTGGATTTCATCCACTTAACAAGAATTAATCATTATAAGAACTCATTGTTTCCTTCCGGAGTTAGTTAAAAAGAGGTAGGTGACTCTCTCTCCTTTGATGAAGATATCTTAGAGTCTATTTCCAACATCAAAGAATCCATTTATGAAATTGCAAACGATCAAGTTAAGTCAATACAAGAAGGTTAATGATGTTCCCCACGGGCATAGACCAAAGTGTTGAGTTGGATTTTCATTCCTCAAGAAGACAAGTTGACACATGCGTTAGCTCAATTCAACAAAGAATTCAAAGAATAGGAGCATGTTTTGGAAAATATTATTCAAGGATCATGAATCAAAAATTTCTTCATCATAAGGAGATTCTTCATCAGATCTTTCAACTCCTTCCTTCTTCTCTCTTTCTCCCTCTTTCTTCTCTCTCCCTTTCTAATCCTTCATTGTGTATGATCATGATATTTTGTCTTATTCACTTAAGTGAATCTCTTATGTTGAATTGTAAAAGTCCCTTTTAATTTATAAAAAGGGGACTTATTTATTCACTTCCTAGGAATATGTAAAGTCATTAATGAGAACTTGAAGGGTCATGTGGGGGTAGATGAGAAGAAAATATACATTTCTATAAATTGGAATGGCTACTCCATTATAAGGGATCTTAAAAGTTAGTTTTTCTGTAGAAATTG
Organism: Taxus wallichiana var. yunnanensis; assembly: GCA_018340775.1. NCBI lineage: Eukaryota > Viridiplantae > Streptophyta > Pinopsida > Cupressales > Taxaceae > Taxus > Taxus wallichiana. Next base: position 340,846,764 of record CM031243.1, on the reverse strand, counting down.
TGGATTGTTGTAGGTTTTTGAGCTTTGTATTCATTACTACATAAGAAATAAGAGATGCATTTATTCCATTTTTTTTGCTAATGTTTTCCTCTACTCTTTATTTTTTCAACTTTGAAAGCATAGTGATCTTGAATAACCAAGAAGGAACTTGGTGTCCTTGATTTATGAATCTAAAGAACTGTGTGTCTCTAGTTTGTTAGTCTTACTAATTTCCTATATTGTTGCTTTCCTCTAATTGAATGTGGACTTACTCTAGTTATTGTGTGTGAACTATGCTAGTGCCTAGTCATAAAAATAACTCTCTCTCTCTCTATCTCTCTCTATTTCCTAATTTCTCTCCTTCATCCCCGGTCACTGAAAATTCCTCCCTTGTACTCTGTATAAGCACTTTGCCACATGTTAAGTGAAGTGTTCCTGTGTGATCCCTAACCTATTTTTCCACCCCACACTATTAGATTAGTTTATATTCAATAATGGGAGACTCCCCATACAAAAGGAGGGGCGTATCCCCATGAACATTAGTGGAAACACATAATTTTCTACCATTGTTGTGCAAATGTGCAACAGGGAAATTGACAATTTTCGAGCACGAAAACTATACCCCTGTGCCAAATTTTCATGTCCTATCATTCACAGGCACACCAATTCCACCCATCCAATCTAGTAGCCTCTCGATTTATGTTATCTCACCCCTAGGCGATTTATGTTATCTCACCCCTAGGCGATTTAGGAAAGTCCATTCATTCCCCCTAGGTGATTTTATGAGTTCATTAAAAATTGTAAGCTACAAGTAGTTTTGGGAAGGGCTATCATTGGCCTTCCTAGGGCTAGAGAAACCTCATGGAGTGGAGAAGAAAATAAAAAATGGATGTGTAAGTGATTCAAAGGCATATGAAAATAATGAAGGTGATTTTGGAAGGTTCATGGAATATTTGGAGCAGTTGGGGCAGTTTCATCAAAGTTGGGGATTTATAGGCCTAGGTAGTGCACATGCCAAAACAAGCTGCGAGCTTCGAGGTGATTCTCGTGAGTTTTGGATGGATTTAGGAGCTAAAAAAAATATCATCGAAAAGGGAAATCCAATCCCTACAAGATGGTGAAATCATATTTTCATAACACTTTGGCGCATTAGGTATACAGACAGGTTTTACTTAGGCACGATGCGTGCCAAACCAAAACTCGATTTTTAGGGATTAAATGGAAGAATCGGGACATGAGTCCCCCACCATTGGATTAAAAAGGCCATTTATAGTCAGGATCATATAAAATTTTTCAAAAAAAATCCATTGGGAGCTCAAGTTATCATTGTCGCATGAAGTTGTCCTTTTGGAGCGAGTTTGGGACTCACCAAATTTTGGAGGACATGTGTCACTCTAGGTTTATAGAGGGATTTTATGTCCTTGATATCCCTAAGGGTCAGGTACATAAACCTTGGAAAAATTCTACCAGCCCCCATGTGACCTCTGGAACCCCATACAACCATCAAGATTGCCAATTCAACCCCGGTGTAATTTGGAGCTCAAATCCCCTGTCGTTGGATCTCTGCCACGTGTTAGCTCCAGGACCACCATGGAATTTGATGTACCTCATAGGTCAGGGACATAAAACCTTGAAAAATGCACCCGACCCTCTAGGATATATTTTTGGTCACCCATGTGACCTGCTTCCAGCCCCTTAATGCTTTAAAGCTAATTTTAGAGCACTCATTCCGTGCCGTCGAATCAATACCACATGTTGTCTCAAGGATATCCATGGAAACTGATTTCCCTCATGTCCATTTTAGGTGAGGGACATCAGGGACAAAAAAATGTGCCCAAATCCAACTCCAAAATTTTAAATTTTTCTAACTCGTGGTTGCTTCTAACTCTTCTCCATTGCACTCGAAGAAAGTTGCAGAGAACACCTCAGCCCACCACTGCACCATTGCCAAAGATCAAACTAGACTCACAAAATCAATGAAATCCTCTACCCCATGGTGATACATAGGTCTCAGAAGAAGATTTCATCAAGATAAGAAGAAGAAACGAAGAACAAAGAAGAAGAATAGTGGAAATCCCCATTGCCATGAAATTGAAATTTGAAGAAATCTTCCAAACCGGTGCACGAATTGAAAAACCATATGTTGCTGAGTTATTCTCTCTTGAAGGCCATTAAAAAATCATATTCAAACCTCCCATTGGTATAAATGAATGCTCACAGTAAATAAATTTCACTTCTGGCTCCACGAAGAACAAAGTTTGAATTCCTGTCAAACCGACAACCGGATCGAAAGGAAATTTCACCAGTAAGACAAGAAGCAAAACCTATCACAATGGAGTTGAATTCATCTCGAACGGAGAAAAAAACTAGACCAGTAAATTTCAAGCTCTATTAATGTCCGCCATGACACAAAGTAGTTGAAGAAATCGGTGAACTACCTCTCCACTTCGAGGGTTCCAGTGGTGAAATCGCAGGAAAATTAGAGGGAATGATCGTTAAAAAATCTAGTTTTGTGTGAACTATTTTTCGTGCCATGAAGTCCCTATTTTTTAGGGATATGGAGGGCTATGTTTTTATCAGCATTCTGCCCTCTTCGAAGAAATTCTCAAATTCCCGAAGATCCGACAAATGAAATCATCTGAAATTCGAGAGGAAGGGTCTCCAAAAATCTAGTTTCTCTCAAACTAGTTTTTGCACGATGAAGTTTTCATTTTCTCGAGATATGAAGGACTTATTTTTATTAGTATTCTACCCTGGTAGCTCCATACCCAAAGCTCTTACTAGACATAAATTTTCATTTTTCATTTTTGAGCTTTTTGGAAAGTGAATCATGATGAAAATTGGAGCACGAGTTCGTGACAAAGAGCTGAATCCAAAAAGTTGTTCCCATCGCAAACAGAGGTCATTTTCACCACTTACTAAAAATAAAATATGTTATACTTCCTCGCATGCTATAAATGACGAGTCCCATTGAATTACATGCTCGATCACTCAGACATAAGAAAAGGGGTAAAATAAAAAGTAAGATAGAAAATAACTTCTTCCAAAATATCGGTCCCCAAATATCAACTTGCTAAAAATAGAAATGGGCTAAAAATAGCAATATCTTGGGAACAAAGGATGTTGGAATATGGTGGATGGTTCCGAAGTTGAAATTTGATCAAGACATGTGATATGCCCCAAAATAGCAGAGCACAAGCTCATATTCTAAAAATAGAAAGTTTTCATTTTAGAGTGGAAAGTTGCATATGACTTTGTTTTCACTCACCTTACTGCTTTTTGGACTCCCCTTTGGATAATGAGATAGTTTCATGAGTTGAAAAGGAGGAATGAAAACTTCACGGAGGTCCTAGAAGCATCATCTTGAGTGTAATGGTTTACAAAAGCAAGGCAAGGCATCACAAGGCACATCATGTGAATTCATCTTCATCACTTAAGGAACTGAGTGATCCAAAGTGAATTGGTCAGAATGATTTCAACAAGTCAAAGGGTTCATCAACCAAGTTTCAAGGAGGGTCATCATGGGCATTGTATGTGTTCATCTCAAGCTTACAAAGGGTAAACATCATAACAATGTTTCTAAACACTCATTATATGGTCTAGGATGTCCATGCATCATAGAGTTTGTGGTCATCACTAGATTGGGAAAATGATTCAAAGTTATTCAAGTGAGAAATCTTCATCAGTGTAGAAGATCGCTAGTGGTATAAATTCCCACTCAAAGTTCATGACTGCATTAAGGATTTCAAATAATTTTGTCATGAGGAGTGTTTTCCCCTCCATCCTTTCGCTCTCCCTCTCTTTCCCTCTCTACTTTCTCTCTCCATTCTAATTCTTCATTATGTGTCATCATGGTATTTCATCCTATTCACTTAAGTGACCTATTTTAAATTTTTAAAAAGTATTTTGTCAAAATTATAAGAGAAATACTTAATTCATGGAAAACAAAAAGTTACGAGTGGAATATCAAAATGAAGAGTCATGTGAGGGAGGTGAAAGGACAATTAAAATTGCTATAAATTGTAATGATCTCTTCATTTCAAAAAGGTTCTAATTATGAAATTCTTCTAGCTGGTTGTATTCTTGTAAGTTCATGAGAGAGATTTTTCTCACTTGTGAGTGAAAAGAGTTAGCCACTTTTCCCCTATTCTCAATGTCTTCCATTCTCATACTATGTACAATTTCTTCTTGAGCATAAATACAAGAAGAATGAGTTTTGAGCCTTTTTTGACTAAGTGGTATACTTGATAATTTGTGTTCATTAAATTATAATTGGTCTTGTTGCTATTTGCAGTATTGTTTCTTCCTAATTTTAGTGCATGTGATGAAATTTATAACTAGTGTGTGCAGGAATATGATTTTATACCTGAAACATTAGTTCTCCTACCTCTTTTCTCACCCCCTTTCCCACTCTTCAGACAAAGTATTCCCTAGCAAGAGATTGCTAGATTTTCCGTAGGGTCAGTTGAGTGCCCCTGTTGGATCCCCAATCACAAGGCCACCAGGAAAATCCACCTTTACTTGCGCGCATGTACGACATCTACACTTTGGTTAAGTAGAGGGACTTAGATTCCTAGAGTGTTGGAAAGAAATCCACAAGTTTTCCACCTGAAAAATTTTCTCGCCAACATCTCGCATAAAAAATATTTCACCAACAAGCCATTTAATTTACTTAGATTGAAATTACTTTTGAGTTTAAAAGTTTCTCTAGCCTAGCCCAAGGCGTGAGAATTTTTCGCTAGTTGACATTTGAATTTGATTGATATGTTGGTTCTAATGTTGTGATGTGATATATTATGGTCATGGGATTCACTAGGTAGTGGTTGGACTTATGGACCTACTTTATTGTATAGGGGTACACCCCAAGTGGGTCATGTGGTTATTTATCATTGAGCTACAAGTTACTATACCACTTGGGTGGACGTGGCATGACTCTATGTGCCTAGGGCCATAGGGTGACCTAACCTCACTAAATGGAGAAATAATGTGATGGGAGTCTTTGGTGAGTGACCTGATATGGAGAAATAAGGAGACATGGATCTATGGTGAGTGACCCAACATGGATAAATAAGGTGACGAGGATCTATGGTCATTAACCCAAATTGGTTTCTATACTACGATTATTTCTCTATTGGGAGACATATGGAGTTCTTTGGGATGCTTTTGGAGAAATTTGGAGTGTGTATGTATGATTCATAAGCTACTCCTGTGAGTCTTGTTATGTATTGTGATGTTTTAGGCTTGATGTTCCTCTTTGTTGACATGTGTTATTGGATCATAGATTTAAATTGTGTGGGTACATTCATGCTTTTGAGTCATGTGATACCGGTTGCATATGTATTAGCATGATGTCTTATTGTATGCTATGCACGTGAATGTGTTGGATTTAAAAATAATAAATAACACACTATTAAGGATACTAAGAATACACATGTTATTTCATTTCATTTCTAAAACTAAATATAGGGTTAGAAAGAGGAGGGAGGAAAAAATCATTTCTTTTCACATTCAATATATTTTCAAAAAAGCATCACAATGGTTTCCTATAGTCATGTTTTTGTGTTTACAAGGTTTCTAAATCACTATTTTTCTTGGATAAGGTCATATGACGCTTTTCTTAGATGTGGTTAGTTACAATACTATGGTAGAAAATATTGAAAACATGGAAGCATGATGTTGTCATAGGCAATGCCTAGATAAAACACATAAACAATTTGACCCATGCTTTGAAGATATATGGCCTCTCGGGCCTACCATGATATCTTGGTATGCACAAAGTGGATTTGTTAAAAAGGGATTTGGAAACTTTAAATAAAATTCAAATTAGCGGTGTAAAACCGCACCCCTCCACTTTGTTGACAACGTGCCCCTAATTACACTAATGGGAGCCGTGGAGAAGAGAAGATTAGGATGGCCTAGTGTAAGAAATATTAATTGTTTGATAAAATGCCCGAGAGGGACACGACCTCTAGGTCATCAATGATTGTAGGATTTAGTCAAATTAGGTTTGTTGAAGAGACTTTGGAAAATATGGAGAAAATTCATTTAGCATATTGCCCAACTAGGCCCATGAACTATTTTCCGAGAATGCCTCAAGGAGATGTGTTGTCATGGGAGGTGCGATTTCTGGGTATATAGTAAATGGGATCAATCATTGAATAGGATTTAGACGTCTTCAAGAAAACTACAATTGGATGGTTTGAAGCCACACCCCCTTAAAATTTTCTCTTGCCTTCCTAGCTTTGTGCCATGATGGAAAATGAGAACAATGCTTGGACACCCATCAAATCTTCAAGGAAAGTTAATTTTTTTTAATTGTGTTGTTGGTGCTTAGTTTGATGTGTATGTAAAATGTGGGATCCTGACAAGGAATGTGAATGGTTGGATAAATGTATGAGATAAATGAGAGAATTGAGACTGAAATGTTTTGGATTATGTGCAAGATTGGTATGAAAAATGTGAAATATTTGACAAGGCATGTGAACCGTTTGACAAAAATCCTCTCCAATTGCATGGTCTCATGGATCGTGGTTGTGGACCACTTGGAGTTCCTCGTAATGCTTCGATTATCACACATGCATGACCATATTACTTTATCCTTGCATGGTTGTTAGTGTTTCTAGTTTTCTTAATTTTATTAAAGTTGTAAATCAATCTAAAGAAAAATAACTCTTAGGTGAATTAAATGGGACGTATTATTTTATAGCAAATTATGCCTTTGTTTTTTTACGAAACTAGACAAGTGACCATGAATGTAAATGCTACTCCCATTTACCTCGTGGATGGTTGGAAAAACTTTGATATTAGTACTGGTTACGGAAGCCACACGGTTGATGGATTTAAACTTGAATGTTAGCTGGAAAATACTCCTTGGCAACCTTGTAAAATCTAAATAAAACCTATTTTCATCGAGGCAAAAACCTCCCTATAAACCTCGAAATGAGAAAATCAAGATTTTCCTGTACCTTGTCTCTTGGAGTGTTCAACATAACCTAGGTTATCCCTCGGTTGCTTTTTTTGACCTTGTTTTGTCACACATTTAAGAGTCCCGCGAGCTAGTTCATAGCTTTAAACAATCATTGAAAGTTAAAAATACATTTTGTTTTTGACCCACAATTTTGGCCCTGTGTGTAGAAATGGGATTTGGATTTCACATACCTTTAGTATTTCTTCGTGACAACCACTACCAACCCTTAGTTCTAGGAAAAACATCTTGTAAGCTAGTTTTACTGAGATAGGTTTTATAGGCCTCTCAGTCGTTGGGTAACGATGATTTTGGGTGCATTTACGATCTATAGCTCTAGAAAGACAAGTGCCATTTTAATCTTGTTTTCCAGTTAGGGTTCTATTAGCTTTGAGTGTTTCCTTGTATAAAAGGGAATAGGTAGGAATTTGTTCCCTTATGTGTTTGAGTCTAAAGATTGTTTTTGAATTTTGATTTTGAGCAGCTTGCCTAAATTTGACACATTTTAGAAACTTGTAACCAAATGGAGAAAATTGTCATATGACCTTATCCAAGAAAAATAGTGACTAGGAAACATTGTAAACACAAAAACATGACTATAGGAAACCATTTTGATGCTTGTTTGAAAATATATTGAATGTGAAAACAAGTGATATTTTCCTCTCTCCTGTCTCTAACCCTATCTTTGGATTTGGAAATGAAATGAAATGGCATTTGTATTTTTACTCTCCTTAAAAGTGTGATTGCATGAATGCACATATCATTCTTAACACTTGGTGTGGACTTGTTATGATGTTGATGTGTTTCTCAATGGGATTAATTTTTCTCTCTTATGAATTCAATGTGAAATTCATGTGAATTACCACCTTGTTGTGTGAAGTGACTATTTTTATAAACCATGAAAGTATTGTGATGTTTCATCTTTTAGTAATATTGTATATGTGGAACACGTGTTAGATGATAAAGAGTTTCATAGTGAAATATGTTTCATGTTGATAATTCCCAACTGTGTCATGTTGTATTATGGCGTTATGTCACCATTTGTCGTATTGAAATGTATGACACGATGTGAAATCCTTATATTCATTGTATATATGTATTCATATAGTTATGTGATAATTTCAGATCGAGAATTAGGGGCATATGGCAATTTTATGACCCCTAATATATTGTACTTGTACTCTTTGTGCATTATGTGGAAATGTTACACGTTGTAAGCCATGGAATATTGTTATGTTATACCCCTTGTGATTTTGCCATGAGTAACATGCTATGGTGGTTGTGCGTAAATCATCATTATGCTATTAAGTTTGTTATGTGTTATGTTGTGTACCCTACACTATTAAGCCCTATGGGTAGCACCCATAAGTGTATGTGTGGAGAATTTTTTTAGACCATGTGACCATAACCTTGAGCCAAGTACGAGTTTGAAAGTGGAGTCTCATGTAGACTAAAAACCCACTTCTATTCATTTGGTATACCTCAATTTTTCTCAGTATATTGTGGATGTACACCACCTTAGGCTCATGTTTATATAGACTAGAGTCTTTGCTCTATCCTATTTGGCTTTTCCATTGAACAATCCTATGTGATATTGACTATGTGGACCCTCGTGTGTGTGATTTGGAGATATATGAAGTTATGCTTTTTCTAGTTATATGTATTTTACAAGTTGAGGTTTGATATGTGAGTGTCGAAGTAACTTTGATGAATACCCCTTTGGTGGACCTTGAAGGGACACATAATGATCGTAATGTGATTTTTCTATGTTCGTATTTTATTCGTAAATTGATATATTTTTTCTTTCATTTAAGAGGCAATAATTTTCCTTGGTTGATGTATGTTTAAATATTTGGGTATTTCTTATGTTTTTGTGCTATCAAAAAGGCCTTTGCATTATTGTGGTTGTTTAGTCATTTAATTTTCTTAGATAGAAATTTCTTTTAAGTTTAATAGTTTTCTAGCCTAGCCCAAGGCTTGATAATTGCTGCCATTTGCATTTGAATTTGATTGATATGATGGGTCTAATTTTGTGATGTGATATATTAGGCTCATGAGATTCACCAGGAGTGGTTAGACCTATGGAAATGATTTATTGTATGGGGGTATGCCCTAAGGGGGTCATGGGGTTGTGTAGTATTGAGCTATAAGGTACTATGCCACTTGTGTGGAGGTGATTGGGATCTATGTTCCTAGGGTTTGTAGGGTGACATGACCTCATTAAATGGAGAAATAAGGTGATGGGTCTCTTTAGTGAGTAAATCGGTATGGAGAATTAAGGAGACAAGGCTTTATGGTGAGTGACCCAAGATGGATAAATAAGGTGATGTGGATATATGGTGAGTGACTTGTCTTCGTTTTGGCACTATGATTATTTCTCTATTGGGAGGCATATGGAATTTTTTGGGAGGCATATGGAGATTTGGTAGACATTTAGAGTGCGTATATATGATTCACAATCTACTCTTGTGAGTTTTGTTATGTATTGTGATGTTTGAGGCTTGATGCTCCTTTTTGTTGGCATGTACTATTATATCTTATCTTGACACTATGTGGGTACATTTGTGGTTTTGAGTCATGTGATACCGATTGCACATGTATTAGCGCGATGCCTTATTATATGTTAGGCACATGTATATGTTGGATCTATACTTGGAACATATGTGTTGTGAATTATATGTTATGTAGACTACTTGTTGTTTTTCTATCGTGGAGTTAGAGGTCTTATGACGTGATTCATTAGTGAAAATGTGCTAAAAATGTGTTTTATGGGTTGTTAGTATTGTGTTTTGTACCTTATGTGACATTGCGAGGTCAACTATTTGGGCAACCTATTGGAAATTTGAAATATGGAAATTCTCAATAAGTGATAACATTATGAACATTGAATAAGTGAATAGTTCAATTGGTACAACTAAAAAACGCGGTGAATATCCTTAAGAGAAAACACATGTGAATATGTTTCAAAATGATTATTAAAATTTGGATTTGAATTCACTATGGATTTTAAATGTTGAATGATGAAGTCTTATGAGAGTTGAAACTAAGAAAATATATAAATGAAGAGATTAATTAAGTAATTAAAAAGGATTAATGCCAATGTTCATAGAGCATTAATAAATTGAGGAAATTTTAAAATATGCTAAAACCCGTTAATGGTTGCGTTTTAAGCAACATAACCTTTTCACTAATATAAAATTATCATTATTGAATTTCCATGCTTACTTATCCTTCTTAGTGCCTCGAGTGTGTCGGATCATAGAAGATAATTTTATGAGGGAGGATGTAGTTCCCCCTGCGGCTTGTAGAAACATTTCCTTGCTTCGGCCTTAACGGGTTGCGGGGACATTTTAAAAATTTCTCATGTTTTTGGTGGTCCTCGTGTGCTTTCTGAGTTTTGGATAACGATCACTTGGTTGTTGTTTAGAAGTGTTTAAAATCCTTTCCCCAGGAACACGAGATGGTCATTAAATTTTTGGCTCGTGTCGTCATCATTTTGACCACCTGCGAAGTCATCATAAAATAAAATAACAATGAAATAAATCAAGCAATTTTGATGATAAAATAATAAGGGAATTTTGAATTTTTTCATTTTTCGGATGAACCCTTTGGAACACTTGAAGTGTCTTCATGTGATTCGTAAACCGCCAAACTTTAACAATTAATAGATCACTATGCTCGTGAATATGAATGAAATATGTAATTTCTTTATTAAACCAGTTATTGTGCAACATCAACCACAATTAAAACTGATAATTGAAAGGAGTAGAGACAAGAACGAGAAAATATTTATCCCGAGAAACTGATGTGGAAAAACTCCGGTGGTGAGAAAATTAGCTCTCCTTCACAATGTAATCTCAAAATGATACATCTTACTACCGATTTGGCCTTCATGAAGGATGAGACTCCTAATTTTATCTACTTGCTCTCAATTCCCTCAAACAACAAGAACTCTTCAATATGAACAAACAAGACAATCATCCAACTCTCCAACTTTGCTCACACTTTGAATTCACCCAAAAACTTGCTTGAATCCTTGGAAATGCTTGTATTTATAGATGCTCAGCTCAAGGAGGCGTGGAGAAGTGAAACAAACCGATTGGGAAGCTCAAACATTTGCAACTATTGAGATCCCACATTTATAGACCATCGATTCTGGGACCACCACTTTACACGGACCGGGTCGCGTAACCACCACTCTTTAAAGAGTGACGCTTATGTAAGTGATAGTAGAAAATTCCCACATTCGGAGGATAAATGGCCCAAAACTTCATTCGGAGGTGTCCATATCACCCCCAACTTGACTAGACCATCTTGTGAAGACATAATGAGTTGAGATCCTATAGAGAAAGTATCAAATATAGAGAATACATAGAATTGGGCTATTCTGATCCATTTTTGGATCATACCTCCCCAATTTGAGGCTTTTAAGTCCCTAAAAGCTTCAAGGACTAATGAGGTGAGGAAATTTATTCCCCACATCTTCTTTGGAATACCACTTGGCCTTAGACAGTAGTTGTCCTTTCAATCCAATCAACCACCTGTCTGTACTCCTCTCTACGTTTTCCTTTCTTTTTGTTGTAAAACCACATCTTCCTCCAATTCCAGTGACTATCTAGAGCAAGATCCTCAATGGACATAAGAAATACCCCTTCTTGTTCATCATCTAACATGGAGGGCTAAAAAGACGTAAGTTTTCAACATTCACAACTGAATAAATCTTCATATAAGGAGGAAAATCTTACCCACTTGTTCTAGAATTTCAAATGGGCCATAACGAAGAGGTTTGAGTTTATTAGCTTTTCCTTATAGCCTATCTCGGCTCAAATACAACCATACCATGTCTCCAATAATAAAGGAATGCTTAGTCCTACGTTGATCATGTCGTTCTTTGTACTTAGCCTGTGACTATGTCAACCTCTTCTTTACCTGAAGGTATATTTGTTGAATCTTATTTGTGGACCTCCAATTCCACTTTCCCATTGTCTCTGCATGGTAATCTTAAACAACATTAAAATCACTTTTAGTAAAATAACAAAACATGTTTCAAAAGGAGTTCTACTAGTCAAAGCATGAACTCCCTATTATAAGAATGCTTTGGATATACACAAATTTCTCATCCCAGGTCCTCAGATGTTTCCTATTGTACCCTCTCAAGAGCTGGACCAAGGTATGATTCACCACCTTTGTTTTCCCATCATGTCTGTGGATGAAAGACAATAGACTTCTTTAGCTTCGTATCCATCTTTTCCCACAAAGTAGACCAAAACTTCCCTACAAACCATGAGTCCTTTTCTACACAATAGAACTAGGCAAACCAAAGTGAACCCACACATTAACAAAAATAACTTAGCTACATCACTAACCTTAATTGTATTTCTTTAAGGAATAATAATACACATTTTTCTAAATTGATCTACGATAAAAAATATAGAATCATTTCCTTTTTTGGTGGTAGGAAAACTACCTGCAAAATCCATGGAGATACTTTCCCATGGTCGTGAAGGAATTGTCAATGACATATATAACCCCAAATTCCTATTATTAGGATTTCTTGTACTACATAAAACACATCCCCTAATGAATTTAGTAACTTCGGCTTGCATGTTTGGCCGACAGACATACCTATATAAGTGTGCTACAGTCTTCATTATACCAAAGTGACCAACTACCATGGAAGTGTGTGCTTCTCTCATCAACTGCACTCTTAACCTCCTAGGCACACAAAATTTCCCGTTCTTGTAGAGCAAATCATCTTGGAAATAGTATTACCCTCTGAGTGTAAATCCCTTGTTTGGAGGTTTATGCTAAAATATCTCTACAAAATCCAGATCCTGATCATAGCCTTCCTGATATGCTTCACACGGAAAAGGCTCAAGAAGAGTTAACGTTCCCACAACTGAAATCAAAGGAGGTCTAGATAATATGTTAGCCAATTTTTTAGTCACACCTTTTTAATATTTAATAACAAAATGAAACTATTGTAATAAACCCATCCATTTATAGTGCCTAGCTTGCTAAAGTTTACTTTGAGCCTACAAATATTGAAGAGGTTGATGATCCGTATGAATTATAGTTTCCTTCCCCATCAAATAATGTTTCCATTTCTTGACTGTATGAACAAGATTATACAATTCCTTATCATAAGTAAAATACTTGTATAATTTCCCGTGAAATAATTTAGAGTGATAACATACCGGTCTACCTCCATGAAGTAGGAAAACCCCGAACATAGTCATTGACATCGGTTTCCACTTCTAAAGGAAGATGTAAGTTAGGTAATTCCAAAACTGGAGCATGAATAATTTTATATTCAAATGTTTCAAAAGCAATCTCATGTTCTTACCCCCTGCTTTGTCACAAAATGTAGTGGTGCTTTGCTTATAGAAGATAAGTTTTGAATGAGCTTCCGTAAGTACTTGAAATACTCCCAAAAACACTTAGTCTCAGTCAAACTTGATGGTGTAGGCCAATTTAGGATGGCCTATATCTTTTCCAGATTAATCCTTAACTCTCCATCTCAAATAACATGCACCAAAAAGACAAGTGACTGTTGTGCAAACTCGCATTTATTTTCATTCAACACAAGCTATTTCTCCTTAAGAACTTAGAAAACTTGACGTAAATGATCAATATGCTCTTCATAAGTTCTGCTAAAAACCATAATGTCATCCAAGTACACAATAAAAAAGGAATCAATAAACAACCTCATTACCTCATTCATCAACCTCATAAAGGTAGTTGGTGCATTACATATCCCAAATATTAATACCAACCATTCAAAAACCCTTTCCCGGTCTTGAACACTATCTTCTAGATGTTCTCTTCCTTGATCCACACTAGATGATACCCAGAATTCAAATCAAGCTTAGCAAAATATTTGGCATGATGTAAGTGATCTAATAAATCATCAATGTGAGGAAGAGGGTACTGATTCTTAATGGTTATTTTATTTAAATCCTTATAATCAACACACATTCTCCACAAACCATCTTTCTTAGGTACTAAAACAATAGGAGAACCACATGGAGAAGTGCTAGGATGGATTATACCTTGTTCAATCAAAGATTGTAATTGTTGTTTTACCTCATTGGCATATTTTAAATATTTCCTATACAATCCCAAGTTTGGAAGCAGACTATCGGGTAGAAAGTGGATCTCATGCTCAATTTCCCTGATTGGGGGAAACCCTATAGGTTCTTAAAATACCTCTTTGAACTGTTGAACCAACTCTGCTATCTGTGCCTGCTCTTTGTTAGAAAACATGCTACTGTGGTTTTAGATGTAACAACCTCATCATCTGGCATATCCCTCAACATAAGTAATGTAAATTTACCACTAGCATTAATGATCTTCCAAGATTCATTGGCACTTACCAAAGATATCTTCAAATCTCCTGAATAGGCTGAAATGATGTAGCTCTTACCATCCTTTACCAAGCGGTATTGATTGGATCTCCTTATGAAGATAACATCCCTGACATACAAATATGGGCTGCCAAAAACTACACCACACACATCAAGGGGAACAACATCCATAGTAACCTCATCAATAAACTTTTTGTCAATACCAAAAGTGATCTTACACTACTTCGTTACCTTTATGTCTACACCTTTCTTTACCCAACCCAAAGAATATGGACTTGGGTGAATGTAAGTTTCCAACTTCAAATTTTCCACTAGATCTTTACTAATCAAGTTAGCTTGAGAACGTGTATCAAAAAGTGCATCCACCTTAGTTTTCTTCACTTGAATATTTAAATCAATGAGCTTCATTAGTTCATTTTCTTGAACAAAACTATTACCCAAACATACCTCTCTATGGACAAAGGCACAACACATAGTATCATCCACCTCTTCGCTGCAAAACAATTCCTCTCATTGGAGGGCTGCCATGGACTTCTTCTTATTATTCTTTTTTTTTTTGAAGGGATGTAATTCTAGGTGGAGCTTCCAACACTTTTCCTCGAATGAGTGTCAACATCACAATGCCCACAGTGAATTTTAGTATCCTTTTTAGAAATAGAAGTAGAATTTTTCTTACCCTTTCCTTTTCCTTTGTCCTTCTACTTGGTGTCACCTTGTTTGTTCGAAGCATGTTGAGAGGTAGATGAATTTTTTTCTTGTCCATCTCCAAATAGTGAGCTTGTGTACAAGCTTCATCTACATCTCCCGCTTGTCCAAGAGGATGGGTCTCCTCAAATGGCTATGGAGTCCACCAATATATTTCATCAATAGGTCTCGATCTACTACATCCTTTCCCATTTAAATAGCTTTCTTCCAAAACTCACTGGTATACTCCTGCACAGTCTAGCCTTGTTTCTTCTTGAGATACTACCAATACATGGACCTCTCTTCCTCATAACAAATAGGATAAAACTACTTTTGGATTAGCTTCTTAAAAACATCCCACTTAGTAATTGGAGGAAGCTTCTTAATAAAAACCAAAGTATGAACATAAATTTCAAACCAAGTTAAAGCATGTTTGGTTAATTTTAACCAAGAAAAGGAAATATTATGACTTTCATTAATTTTATGCAAATTGAAATATACCTCTAGTTGAGCTATCCAATGGTCTAGTTTCTCAGTGTTCACATCTCCATCATAAGGCTCAATTTCAATCTTGGCTTCGATTTGAATGGAGGAGGTATGGGAATGGCATGGGATGATTATTCTTCATGAACCTCTTCTTCACGTTCTTCTCGTGTCTCATGTGAAACACCAAGTTTCTCCATGAGTAGTCCCATGATGGACTCCAATTTCTGATGGACAAGGAAATACTACCCACATATTTAGACAAACTTGCCACATTAGCCTCTAACTTGTAGAAACACTCTTCACCATTATCCTCTGCATCATCTCTTCAAGCCATCTCTTGAATTCCTTAATTCCACTTCTTTTTAGAAATATCTGATTTGAAAGGAATAATGCTACCTTCACCACTTTCTTTTCCCTTTCGGGTAAGGGGCATCTAACTGCAATCTCAACACAAGCTAAGCATATAAAATACTTTGAAATATTAACTGCTCTAATACCAATATAATCTGTAAAATTCCTAACTTTAACAATTAATAGATCACTATGCTCATGAATATGAATGAAATATGTGAGTTCTTTATTAAACCAGTTATTGTGTAATATCAACCACAATTAAAATTACAAATTGAAAGGAGAAGAGACAAGAATGAGACAAGATTTATCTTGGAGAAACCCGATGTGGGAAAAACTCCAGTGGGTGAGAAAATTATCTCCCCTTCACTATGTAATCTCAAAATGATACAACTTACTGCCAATTTGGCCTTCAAGAAAGATGAGACTCCTTCTAATTGTATCTACTTGCTCTCAATTCTCTCAAACAACAAGAAATCTTCAATATGAACAAACAAGACAAGAATCCAACTCTCCAACTTTTATCACACTTTGAATTCACCCAAAACACTTGCTTGAATCCTTGGAAATGCTTGTATTTATATATTCTCACTCGGGAAGCACGAAGAAGTGAAACGAACTGATTGGGAAGCTCAAAAATTTACAACTGTTGAGATCTCGCATTTATGGACCGTCGATTACCAACCCTCACTTCGAGAAAAAACATCATGCAAGCTAGTTTTAAAGATAGGTTTTGTAGTCTTCTCGGTCATTGGGCGATGAGGTTTTTTGGGTGCATTTACAATTGGTAGCTCTAGAAAGACAAGCACCATTTTAAACATGTTTTCTAGTTATGGTTCTTTCATCTCTGAGTGTTTCTTTATATATAGGGGAGTAGGTAGGAATTTGTTCCTTTTTGTGTTTGATTCTTGAAGATGGTGTTTGAATTGCTGATTTTATATCAACTTGCCTAAATTTAACACTTTTTGGAAACTTGTAACCAAATGGAGAAAACCATCATATGATCTTATCCAATAAAAATAGCGATCATGAAACCTTGTAAACACAAAAACATGATTGTAGGAAACCATTTTGATGCTTTTTTGAAAAGATATTGAATGTGAAAAGAAATGATGTTTTCCTCTCTCCTCTCTCTAACCGTATCTTTGGTTTCGGAAATGAAATGAAATGGCATTTGTATTCTTACTCTCTTTAAAAATATGTTAGGTATTATTTCATTATTATTGGAAAATTGTGCAATTATAAATCATGTTTGATTGTAGTTGATGTCATGCAACAATTATGTTAACCATGCGGTGGTTGCGGACGAGGGACATGAAGAAAATTGTAGCATTATATACACTTTTGTAATAACAGTTATCCTTGAAATACATGTAATATTAAATGGATGTATATCAACACTATATTTATAAACATGAATGTTATTTATGGATTTTTCTATGATGTGTAAGGAATTGTAGCACATTGGTGTATTGGGAAAACATGCATTCTATTTGGGTGTGATCTTGGTTATGATTTTGTATGTTGTTATATGGTTCAAATGTTTTGAAACAATCTCCTATAATGTTAATTATTGTTTTCTCCTTTATTACTTACATTGATGGTAGAAAAACTTATATTCCTAAACTATCAAAAGGAACCTTGCTCTTAACCCTTACTTGTGTATCTCTCTCTTAAACGAGTCTTGTATAGTTTTACAATACCCATATCATTTTAGAAAATACTTAAACCTATCACATGTCATTTCTTTCCTTTCACCTTTGAATGATCTCATTGTGAGATCTAAGCATCGTGAGTGAAGTCAATACTTGTTTACCTTCACATCAAATCCTCATGTTTGACTCCATTAACCCCTCTCACATCTAATTGATCTATGGGAGGTTAAATTTCTCTAATGTTATCTTGTATCAAGTTGTAGATTCCTTTAGCATTGTGTTTACTCATGTGTCATTCACCGTAAAGGGTTTCTTGTGCTTGTGGAAGTATGCATGTTATTATAGTTAAGGGTGCAATGTCACTTTGTGACATGATTGATGTAATGTTTATCAACATTTTTAGATGGTTGTATTTTATGTTAAGCCTCTCTGGAAGGGATAATCAACTTATGTGTATGGGATCATAAGGGAAAATTAAGAAGGTAATTATCATTCCTTGTAGTGTGATCAAGAAAACTTTGGTAAACTGCAAAGTGTGGTGGCTCACTCATCTTGTTTTTACCTCAAAATAATCTTGACTCAAATTAAATACAGGCTAATTAATTAATTCTTATACATGAGTGTTTTGGAAAGTCTAGGGTGACTCAAATAGGATATGTTTGTTGAGAGATCTCTTAGAATAATTAGTTGCGAATGATATTTAGATATAGATCCTTCATCCAAGTTGTATTATTGATTGCAAGAACATGAGTCAAATGTGAATGAATGAATTAATAACCTTTAGAATTTAATTTGTATTCTTGAGGTGTTCTTTTTTGAAAGAAAGTAAAACTTGGAGGTTTTTGAGATAAAGGTGTTTGAACCAATCCAAAATTGAATTTTAGTTGGATGTAGGTCCTTGAGTACAAATAGAAGAAGATTAAAACCTAGGACATTTTTTTATTCTAATGATGTTCAAAACCTTTAGTCAAATTTGTCTATGATAAAGGTGTCCCTAAGATGTTGAATTTTTAGTAAAACAAAAAAATGGATTGTAATCCCTTAAGACCAATGTTAACTCATTTTGTGTGGTTAATGATGGGATGAATTACACCATGCGAGTTTAATCTTTAGAAGATGAAACTCTTGACGTGAAATTGTTAAAGTAAATCTTACAAATTATTGAATAAAAAACTAAAAATGACCAGTAAATATGATTTTAGCTGAAACAAAAACTCTAGTTTGAGATTGAGAGCTAGGTGAATCTCATAGGTGCGTTAAAAATTTTTAATCTAATATTGAGTTATGGAAATGATAGTAATATAGAAAAGAACCCAATTAAGTTTACTTGTTATAAGTTAAATCTAAAATGAAATGAATAATTTATAGCATTGTGAATGAGATCATAGGTTTGCATGTTAAGTGCTCTTCAAACCGAAAAGGCTAATAATGAAATATGAATACAATAAAGATGTAACCATATAAATATGATATTGTGGAAGGTGCCCATTTGTGATGTTCATGTTGTGGATTGGGTCGTGGTTTCATACTTGTTCGTTTATATAAGTGTGACATTGATTTGCAATCTTGTGTCAGCTTGATACTTACATGTTTTTCATGTTGGTGTAAACATTGCATGTGGTGTTGTGCAATATCTTGTGAGCCATTATGGAATCACATAGTTTTATAAAGTAAAATAAAAGTGTATATATATATCCTATTATATTTGGTCTTGTGTTTGGGTCCCTTATGGGTGGGCGCTACGATCGGTATCGAGTGAAGAATCATACTCTCGAACCTCTAGGATAGTTTGGTGTATGCTGATTATTTATGATGGTGGAGGAGTTGGAATAATATTGTGTCATTTTGTTATGATGTGACATATGTGGTACTTGTGATTACATGAATGCACTTGTTGTGCTTAACACTTAGTATGGACTTGTTATGATGTTGATGTGTTTCTCAATAGGAGTAATTTCTCTCTCTTCTAAATTCAACAAGAAATTTATGTGTATTACCACCTTGTTGCTTGAAGGGAATGCTTTTATTAACCATGAAAGTGTTGTGATGTTTCATGTTCTAGTAATATTGTATATGTGGAACACATGTTGCATGACAAATTAATTCATAGTGAAATATGTTTCATCGTGATAATTCCCATTGTGTCATGTTGTATTATGGCATTATGTCACCATGCATTGTTGTATTGGAACATATGACATGATGTGAAATCCTTATGTACGTTGTATATATGTAGTAATATAGTTATGTGATAAATTCCGATCGGGAATTAGGGGTATATGGTGATCTTATGACCCCTAATGTATTTTACTCGCACTCTTGGTGTGTTATGTGGAAATGTTACATGTTGTAAGCTGTGGAATATTCTTATGTTATATCCCCCTCTGTGATTTTTCCATGCATAAGATGCTTTATGGTGGTTGCGTGTAAATCATCATTGCGTTAGTAAGGTAGCTATGTGTTATATTGTGTACCATACACTCATGAGCCCTATTCATAGCACTCAAAGTGTATGTGTGGAGAGATAATTTGTAGACCAGATGACCATAACCTTGATCCAAGTACAAGTTTGAAAGTGGAGTCTCATGTAGAATGAAAATCCACTTCTATTTGTTTTGTATACCTCGAGCTTGCTCAATATATTGTGGATGTACACCACCTTAAGCTCATGCTTATACAAACTAGAGTCTTTTATCTCTCCTATTTGGGTTGTCTATCGAACAATACTATGTGATATTGACTATGTGGACCTTCGTATATGTGATTTGGAGATATATGGAGCTACGTTTATTCTGGTTATATGTATTTTATGATATGAGGATCGATATATGAGTGCTTGCTAGTAACTCGATGAATACCCGTTTGTGGTTGTGGAAGCGCCACATAGTGATCGTAATGTGATTTTTCTATGTTCATATTTTATTGGTAAATTGATCTTATTTTCCTTTCTTATAAGATACAACTATTTTTATTGATTGAGGTATCTTTAAATATTTAGGAATTTATTGTGTTTTTGTGATAACAAGATGCCTTTGCATTACGATGGTTGTTTATCCATTTAATTTACTTAGATTGATTTTTTTGAGTTTAAAGTTTTTCTAGCCTAGCCCAAGGCTTGGGAATTATTGCCACTTGGCATTTGAATATGATTTATATGCTATTTCTAATGTTTTGATGTGATAGATTAGGCTTATGGGATTCGCCAGGAGTAGTTAGACCTAAATACCCACTTCGTTGTATGAGAGTATGCCCTAAGGGTGTCATGAGGATGTGTAGTATTGAGCTACAAGTTACTATGCCACTTGGGTGGAGGTGATAGGGATCTATGTGCCTAGGGCCATAAGGTGACCCAACCTCATTAAATGGAGAAATAAGGTGACATGATTCTTTTGCGAGTGATCTGCTATGGAGAAATAAGGAGATGAGGCTCTATGGTGAGTGACCCAACATGGAGAAATAAGGTGGAAGGGCTATATGGTGAGTGACCCGACTTGGTTTTGGCACTATGATTATTTCTCTATTGGGAGGCATATGGAGTTCTTTGGGAGGCTTATGGAGATTTGGGAGACATTTGGAGTGGGTATGTATGATTCATGAGCTACTCCTATGAGTCTTGTTATGTATTTTGATGTTTGAGGCTTGATGCTCCTCTTTGTTGGCATGTGCTATTAGATCTTAGCTTGACATTGTGTGGGTACAATCGTGGTTTTGAGTCATGTGATACTAGTTGCATATGTATTAGTGTGATGCCTTATTGTATGTTAGGCACGTGGATGTGTTGGATCTATGCTTGGGGCATATGTGTTGTGAATTATATGTTATGCAAACTACTTGTTGTCTTTCCACGGTGGATTTAAAGGTCTTGTGACATGATTCATTCCTGAAAATGTGCTAAAAATGTGTTCGTGGGTAGTTAGTATTGTGATTTATACCTTGTGTGACATTGTGAGGTCAACTATTTTGAGTATCCTACTAGAAATTTGAAATATAGAAATCCTTAATAAGTGATAAAAATATGAACATTGAACAATTGAATAGTGTAGTTAGTACAACTAATAAATGGTGGATACCCTTAAGAGAAAACACATGCGAATATGTTTCAAAATGATTATAAAAATTCGATTTGAATCCACTATGGATCTGAATTGTTGAATGATGAATTCTTATGAGCTTTGAAACTAAGAAAATATATTAAGGAAGAGATTAATTGAGTTATTAAAAATGGCGTAATGCCAATCTTCACAGAACATTAAGAAATTGAGAAAAAATTAAAATATGCTAAAACCTGCTAGTGGTTACGTTCTAAGCAACATAGCATTTTCACTAATAAAAAAATGTTGTTGTTGAATTTATGTGCTTACTTATCCCTCTTAGTGCCTCGAGTGTGTCGCATCATGGGTGATGATTTTATAAGGCGGGGATGATGTAGTGGCCCCTCCCGGCTTGTAGAAATTTTCCTTTCTTTGGCCTTAATGGGTTGTGGGGACATTAAAAAAAGTGCTCTTGTTGTTTGGTAGTCCCCGTGTGCCATAGAGTTTTGGATAACACTCACCTGGTTGTCATTTATAAGTGTTTAAAATCCTTACCCCACGGATTGTGAGATGGTCGTTAAATTTTTGGATTGTGTTAGGTCATCATTTTGACCACCTGCAAAGTGATCATACTATAAATAACAATGACATAAATTAAGTAATTGGGATAATAAAGGAATAAGGGAAATTTTAAAGTTGTCCTTTCACGGATGAACCCTTTGGAACACTTGAAGTTTCTTCATACCATCAGTTTGTATGGTGATTTCATTCATCTTACAATTCATCCAACTCGAGATCATTTTTGATGCTTGAGTTTTAAATATATATAATGTTAACGTTGCCTTAACCAAATTGTATTATAGAAAACAATAAAAGTAATCCACATAATTTTTAAGTGAAGGTAATTTTTGATAAGGTAAATGCCTTGGCGGGAGTCATTATGGCTATGGTCAAAGAAAATTTAGAATAATAAAACAATATATATCATTTGAAATTTAAAATGTAAACAAAGTAAAATGAAAAAAATTAAATTATCAAATATTATGTTGTCCATTTTTTCACCCTTGCAAAAATTGAACAACTTGGATAGTAGATTGAAAGAAAAGGGCCACGAAAGAGTTTAAGTATGCCGTGGAATGATAAACACAAATTCGTGGCCAAGAGCAGCCACGAGTGTTTTTAGCAAGCCGCGATATCCAAAAACAAAATCCATGAGTAAAAGAAAATAGGAGTAAACCATGGATTGAAGGAAAAGGGCCCACAAATGTTGACTCAAATCATGCCACATTGGTAGCCGGGGGGATGAAGTAGAGAGGATAGTAGAGCATGAGAATGAAGAGAACAAATCTATGAAGATCAAAATCTGCATAAAATTAAAACATGAGAAAGTCGTGTATCAAATGGAAACAACAGATTTTCCACGGGGAGCTAAAAGGGATATAAATAAAATCAGATTTCCTAAATCAAATGGAAGTAGATGGGTGAAGTAAAGGAAGACATCTCCAACACACAAATGGTCATCTCCAGAAGACACAACCACCAAAATTTAATGTAGTATGGGTGTTATTCCTTCTTCAACAAGGAAAATCACATGGGGAAATGGATTTTTAGAGGCATGCAGACCTTTTCAGAGAATTTAATGAGGATGGTTGGTTGGTGAAAGGGGATTTTGAATTTCCCTCTCTTTTCTTCTCCCTTATCCTTTTTTATATATATTGTAAAGTGATGCCCAGTTTTGATGTTGGATACTTTGGGAATATAAGGGCATCAAGTAATTATTCTAAAGCATCATATGCCTTGGATTTCATTTCTGTAAATGTTTTGCATCTTCCTCATGTCATTGTAATGATCTATGCATATATTTAAGCAATAAAATATCTGGTTTTGTGGCTCATTTTTGCCTTAACTATTGTTTTATTGCGTTTCCTTTCCTTTCATTCACTCGCAGGTGTGTTGTATGATTTTTTTAGAATTTGTGTCTATTATGCATTGTGAAAGTGAAATTTTGAATGCGGTTTTGATTTGTGGCTTTAGTTTCTGCCCTCTTCATCATCGTTTTCTCCATTTTCTCTCTTTTAGAAGTATCTTTCCCCTTATTTTTAGTGCTATTGCCTTCTTTAGTTTAGGATTTTTGTTTTATGCATATCCTTCTCACCTGGTCCCTTGGAAATTTAGAGTAGAGCTAGATAAATACATTTCAATTCCTAGGAGTAGTTTAGCATTAGGAGTAAGTAGAGGAAGTTGGCCTTCTCTAGAGGTTTGTCTCAATTCGAGTCCCACAACTTAGAGATATTCCCATGTTGCCTCAAAGCACCAAATTCTTGTGATTTGGGACGGGTGCAAATTTTAGCTCCAAAATTTTTGGCACACCCGGTGGGAGTCTATAAGTTGATATTTCTAGTTTTATCAAGTTTGGATGTGTATCTTGGTGAAAATATAGCCCTTGAAGGGCTTGCGCAACACATCCGTGGTGACTCCATTTAGAAAATCAAATGGTTTCAACAGTATTGGTTGTTCAAGTTTATGAGAAGGATTCAAACATAGTTTAAGGAAAGAGAAGAAGGCGTATTTGAATATTTATAGTTATCTCTAGGAAGAGGAAGAGGAAATTTCAAAGATCACCATCTCCTCCAAACAAAACTCTTTCAACACCTCCACCTAGTAGGCCCTTCTTGCAATCAATAAGAGTTCTTAGACCTATCAAAATGACTCATCAATCACCAAATCCATTTGTTAACTTCACAAAGAAGTCAGATCACTTACCTTGAATGCTCGAAATCCCATCCCAAAGTAGCATATTTAAAAATATCCCATTCTTCACAGGAGAAAATCATACTACTCTAGTTGATCACATCCAAGACATTGCAAATGTCATGCCATACATGAAATTTCTGAAATGGATGTTGAAGTGAAACTTTTAGATTCTTCTTTCAAAGGAAAAGATCTACAATGGTTTAGAAGTTTGAGAGCAAGCTCAATTAAAAATTGGATGAGATTTCTATAACTTTATGCAATCAATTTGGAGAAAGAGCAAAAAAATTCTCTCTTTTGGAGCAGTTGACTAAAATAAAAAGAAATCCAAATGAACAAATGGTGGATTTCAATTTCAGATTCTAAAGAACCTAGGATAGAATTCCAATTCTTGTGGGATGTACAATAGAAGATGCATTTTAATAATTCTTGAAAGCTCTTAATTATGATATATCTATTATGATACTATCTATGGGAGAGATAACTCTACCAATAACCTATACAATTGAAATTATAACTAAAAATAATTTAATACAAGTTGGGAAACTAGCCCCTAAACCGCCCATGCCTTTGTATCCTAGAATTACCTCAAGCTGCTCAACCTTATATTGCTCCTATTCTTGAGCCAAATTCACAACCTGCTGCTTCCACATCTCAAACCCCTTCCCAACAAAAATAATATAAATAAATGAAAGGTTTGATTATAAAATTGACAAAAAAAGTTATATCCCTAGAAAATAACAAGCCCAATCCTATCGGAGTTATCAAAATCAAGGGCAATCTTCAAATCAGGGATATCAACCATATAGAAATCAACAACCTAATCAAAGATATGCACAAAATCAAAAAAATAATAGATGGCAAGGTCAAAGTGCTCCTCTTCCATTGGCAACAATTCCTCCTCCACAAGCATTTCTTTCCCCTAACTCAAGCCAAGATTTGATTTCGGTGTAAAACAACATGAATCAAGAAATTGAGTGGTGTTTTCCATGTAATATGCCACATAATCAATTAGGTTATGAAAGGATAATGCATCTTCAAACATACATGGTTCAAGGCTCTTCCAGTCATCAAAAACCACTTCTGGAGGCACCCAATCCAAATGCGGAAGTTAGTTCAAGAGGCCAATATTGATGTCAATATCATGTTCTTTGGAGCTAAGGATTTTTGTGTAGTCAATCAAGTGGTGGGTAGCTCTAAAAGAGACCTCAATCAAGTTTTTGATAATATGTGACACAAGAAAGGATGGTAGAATCATAGTCTACATCTTCCATGGGTCAAAGCAATGCCATGACTAAGGAAAAGAATCATGTTAGATAAAAACAATTTGAATGAGGCAACTAGTAAAGCTATGTTGGATAAAGAAGTTGTTTTTCAAACAAAACCACCTATTCAAATGCCATACACAACAAAAAAGAAAGTAACATGCCACAGATGCAAAAATCCATGGGTCTTCCATTTAATATTGTTGAACAAATGAAGAATACCAATGTTAATGTGACAATGTGGGATGTGCGTTAGCTATTTTGTCACAAAGTGTGATATCTTATGTGAATCCCTCACGCAATTGCCTCGAGGTGGATCCAATGGTACAAAAATCTCATGCTGCGGTTCATGTATGTCAAGCAAAGGAAGACCAAGTAAAATTTTCAAAACCCCACCCTTTTACATGTCATTAATTATGGGAAAACACTTGGTTCATAATTGTATGATTGATTCAAGGGTTAATACCTCTGTGATGCCTAAGAAAATTACTGATATTCTATGTCTTAAATACAATCTTGTTTCTAAGGGAGTTTTACAACTTGATGGGTCAACTGTGGGTGTATTGGGAGTAATAAAAAACCTTGAGTTAACACTTCATGCCTACCCAAGCCTCATCATAACCCATGACATTTCAGTCATTGAATTTCCTCCCATGTTTTCCATTTGCTTGTCTAGAGATTTCACTACTAAGGTAGGTAGTTATTTATCTTCAGATTGGACTCACATGCTTTTGAGAACTAGATATGGTATGTGATTTACAATACAAGATGAGCCCATTTTTTCCTACCATATTGACTCATATGACCCTTCCCCTATTCATTCAAATTGCCTAATACAAGAAGAACATGAGAAAGACTCGGTTTCGATGAGCAGCCTATTCCCCTTTCTATACATGATTTATTGCTAGATGAATGGGATAAGAGAGACCACCAATTTGATCCTTATGGTGAAGAGCTCAAAACCTTTGAGACTAGTCTTGGTACCTATTGCATTCTCCAAGAAGGATATATGATACCCGCGAAATTCAAACAAGAAAAGGAAAGTGCTTCTGGACTATGACAGATGTTCTTTTATGGTTCTAGAAGTAGAAATAGAGCTGGGGTGGGTGTTGTACTGATTATCCAATGAATGATAAGTTCTTATTTTCTCACAGATTATAGTTTGCATGCTCTAATAATGTGGCGAAATACAAAGCACTAGTGCATGGTCTTGTAATTGTTGAGAAAATAAATATCAAAGAGTTGTAGGTCTTTGGAGATATTGAACTGGTCATTCACCAAGTCCATGATAGATGTGCCAAAAAGAACAAGTTGTTAAATGATTATAAACATAGAGTCTGGGATCTGCTAGAAAGCTTTAACACCATTAACCTTCAAGTTTTGCCTAGAAAGTTGAACAAAGATGCATATCAAATGATGGCTCTTGGTTCTCAATTCTCACCCACTGAGGATTTGATCAAAGGAAACACATACATGTAAAGATGGTAGTCGGGCCTTCCATACCAAACAAAAAAACCAACTGGAAAGTATTTGACAATGATGAGAAAATTGTATAGTTAATCTAGAATGAAGTTGATTTTTCCTCAAAAATGCAATCTGATTTGCAAGAAGTCTATGGTGATAAGATTATTCAACTAAAAACAAATAAAATACCAAAAGGATTGGTCACCTTGGAACATATATTCAGCCCAGATGATGAATTCAAAGGTGATGAGAAGAACATGGCGGAAAAACAAGAAGATTTCTAGTAAGTCACAATTTCTCCCAAAGAAAAGAACTTCTTCTTGGGAAGGTATGTGATGAAAGTGAAATGTATACTTTTATCTCCTATGCAAAAAAATTTAGTGATGTGTTTTCATGGGACTATGAAGATTTAAAATAATTTAATCCAAACATAGTTTAACATTCTATTGATCTTGATCCCAATGTCAAGCCAATTAGGAAGAAACAAAGGTTAATTAACCCCAAAATTGAGCCCCTCATGAGAAAGGAATTATCTAAACTCATTGAGGCCAAGATAATTTTTCCTATTAAGTACTCTACTTGGGTGGAAAATCTAGTTACGGTAAAAAAGAAGAATGGAGAAATGAGACTTTGTGTCGATTTTAGAGACTTAAATAAGGCCTATCTTAAGGATAATTATCCTTTATCTTCCATAGAGTAGATTTTGCAGATAGTAGCGAGGAGCAATAAATTTTCAATTTTTGATGGCTATTCAGGATTTAATCAAATCAAAGTGAAGGAAGAGGATCATTATAAAACCACATTCACCACTAAATGGGGAGCATATGCCTACCATAAGATTCCCTTTGGCTTATCAAACACAAGTTCTACCTTCTAAAGAGCGATGGACATTACTTTGAGGGGTATATCAATGAGTTTATCTTGGCTTACCTAGTGACATTACTATCTTCTCAAGCAAAGTGCGGATCATATGAATCATTTGGAGAAAGTATTTGAAAGATGCAGGGAATTTGGTATGTCCCTTAATCCTAAGAAGTGTAATTTTGTAGTCTATAGGGGTAATATTTTGGGGCACATTTTGTCAAAAGAGGCATTGAAATTGATCCAAAGAGAATTTAAACCATTGTAGATCTTTCCCTAACATCTCACAAGAAGGCTCTATGATCATTCCTTGAAAAAAAAAAACTTTGTTAGGCATTTCATTCCTAACTTTGTGGGTTTGGTAAGACCTATCTCTCTTATGCTCAAGAAGGATACAAAATTCAAGTGGATCGCAGAGGGAAAAGACATATTTGAAAAGATGAAAGGAGATTTCTCGGGCCCCCACATTTATTAACCCGTGATTATGCAAAGGATTTCATCCTATATGCCTATAAGGCTAAGTCTAGTATAGCCGTGGTTTTAACTTAGCATAATGATCAATGATTGGAGAAACCTATGGCCTTCTTCAGTAAAAAACTGAAGGATTATGAGCTTAAGTACAACCACATTGAAAAACAAGTGTTTTCCATCATGAGATCCTTGAAGAAATTCAAAAGCATGATTCAAAAGCATGATTTTAGTACACATCTAGCATCGAGAGACTTAATCATGGGAGCAAAAATCCATGAGAAATGAGCTAGATGAGTAACTAAAATCATGGAATATGATGTGACCATTAAGGCCAAAACATTGGCGAGATGAAGGGCATTGAGTGAATATTTGGCTAAGGACTCATGAGATCACCAAGAGATGTCCCTCATGAATGAAGAACCTTCAAATACTATTGAATGACAGAAGGATGAAATAAATGTATTCAAGATCATAGATGTATTGCTGATATGAATAAGTTATTGTATACTGGTGCATATATTATTTGGGGTTTAACAAAGAAAAAATAAGACATTTAAGGTTGTGATCCATTCCTTATGCATTGATTAACATCATATTATTCAAAATAAATATTGATGAAGTGTTTCTCAGGTGCATAGAAGGTGAACAATGTGACAAGGTTCTAACCAAGCTCTATGATGGTTTCTCGGTGGGAATTTTTCTGCAAGATCCATAACCATTAGAATCATAAAATTAGGATACTTTTGGCCTATGTTGTTCACATATGTTCACATATGGGTGAGGAAGTGTAGAGAATGTGCTCTCTTCACTGGAAAGAAAAGATTGGCGGCCCTGCCACTTCATTATATCCAAGCAGATCAACCATTTACATAATGGGGTCTTGACTTCATTGGTATGATTAATCCTCCATCTAGCATTGGTCATAAGTGGGTTATAACAGTAAAAACCTATTTCACCAAGTGGATAGAAGCCACGCCATTGAAGGAAGCTATTGAATCAATCATCTTGGAATTTATTAAATAAATTATTACAAGGTTTGACATTACACAAACCATCATTTATGATAATGTAAAATCCTTCTTGGGGTAAAAAATTTCTAATTGGGATCTTGGATTTGGGATTTATCTTAAAACTTCTTCCAATTATTACCCCTAAGGTAATGGATTAATGGAATCCACTAATAAGAGTCTGATTAGAATCATGAAAAGGAAAATGGATGTCAATCAAAGGTAGTGGCATACAAAGGTGAGAAATTTTCTCTGCGGGACATGATTATAGTGAAGAAAGCAATTGGCACTTCTCCTAAAAAATGGTATATGGAAAAGAAGCTAGAATTCCATTATCACTGGAGTTACCTTCACTTGAGTTAGCTCAATAGCTTGAATTTGAAGGCATGGATCAAAGGGAGATAATAATGGCGGAACTAGTAGAATAAGAAGAAAATAGAAATGCCACCATGATCAGATTAGAACAACATTAGAATTCAACCAAACAATGGGTTGATAGGAAAGCTAAGGATCAGACATTCAAATTTGGAGATATAGTTTTGAAATGGGATGTGGATCAAGCTAAACCGGGAGACACTCTAAATTTGATGCTATTTGGAGTGGACCATACATCATCACCACTTGCAAGGTGGCTAACTCATTTGAGTTATCTGATCTTGATGGGAATGTGCTTCAAATCCCAATCAATGGGATTTATCTTAAAACCTCTCATTAAGACTTTTCATTGCATCATGTACATAGTAGAATAGTTTTCAATTCCTCCAAGTACTTTCAGCACATTGTATTATTGGTAGTGTAGGTTTCTTTCCCTAAGTGCTTTGCACAATATTATTACTTGAAGATGTTCTTGTGCACAATTTCATCAATTCCATGCAAGTTCTGAAGGAATAAGTTCAAGATCTCAAGGATTAGTGGCACTCATCTTAGAAAATAAAACGCAGAGCAACTAATCGATGTGGAAAATAAAATTCAGATCAAACTTCAAATCATCAGGCTGATTCCATGCCCAATAGATGTCATAGGGTATTGATTAGTTCATCTAGCTTATGTCCCCTATGAGTCACCAATTTTTTTTTCCATTTTTGCACCCTTTCAAAAATTGAACAACTTAGATAGCCGTGGATTGAAAGAAAATGGTCACGGAAGAGTTTGAGTATGCCACGGAATGATAAACACAAAACCGCGACCAAGAGCGAGGCATAAAGGCTGGAGTTTTTAGCAAGCCATGATATCCAAAAAAAAGTCCGTGGGTAAAATAAAATAGGAGGAAACTATGTATTGAAGGAAAAGGGCTCGCGAATGTTGACTAAAAGCCAAGCCATATTGGTGTCCGAGTTGAAGAAGAGAGGACATAGTAGAGCTACAAAATGAAGAGGAAAAAGCCACATGGATCAAAATCTACATAAAAATAAAACAAGAGAAAGTCGCGTATCAAAGGGAAATAACTTGATTTTCCATAGGGAGCTAAAAGGGATATAATTTTGAATCTAATGATTTGATCTTTGCAAATATTATATAATTGGAGAGATCTTTACAAATAAAATCAGATTTCCTTAATCAAATGGAAGTAGGTGGGAGAAGTAAAGGAAGGCATATCCAACATGCAAAAGGTCATCTCTAGATGGCGCAACCACCAAAATTTAATGCAATATGGACTCTGTTCCTTTTTGAACAAGGCAAATAGCACGGGAAATGGATTTTCGAGGCATGTAGACCTTTTCAAGGAATTTAATGAGGATGGTTGGTTGGTGAAAGGGGAATTTCAAATTTCCCTCTCATTTCTTCTTCCTTCTTCTCCTTCTATTTCTATATATTATAAAGTGATGCCCAATTTTAATTTTGGATAATTTTGGAATTAAGGGCATCACATAAGTGTTGTGAAAGTGTTCTAAAGGGTCACATTCCTTGGATTTCATTTCTGTAATTTTTATGCATCTTCATGCTATACTGTAATGATCTGTTCATATCTTTAAGCAATAAAATATCTCATTTTGTGGCTCATTTATGCCTTAACTATTGTTATTTTATTTCGTTTCCTTTGCTTTCATTCATTCTCAGGTGTGTTGTATGAATTGTTTCAAAATATGTGTCTATTGTGCATCGTGAAAGTGAAATTCTGAAAGTGGTTTTGATTTATGGATTTAGTTTCTGCTCTCTTCATCATCATTTTCTCTCATTTTCACTCTTTTAGAAGTATCTTTCCCCTTATTTTTGGTGCTATCACCTTCTCTAGTTTAGGATTTATGTTTTATGCATCTCCTTCTCACCCTAGTCCCTTGGAAAGTTAGAGTAGAGCTAGATATTTACATTTCAATTCCTAGGAGTATTTTAACATTAGGTGTAAGTAGAGGAAGATGGCCTTCTCCAGAGGTCTGTCTCAGTTCGAGTCCCACAACTTGGAGACATTCCTATGTTGCCTCAAAGCCCCAGATTCTCATGATTTGAGACAGGTGAAAATTTGAGATACAACATATTCTTTTTTCCAAACATTCTTCCTAATTATTGGAGCTTGGGCCAAGCTCATTCCAAGAAAATAATTAATGAAATTTTTGGTATGGTGAGGCCCATATGTGAGAAGGATTTTGGGAATTTTTTTCGTGTTGATGAATGCGCATCATAGGATGCCTGGTTACATTTCCTTGGTTTTGTTTTAGAGCTCTAGGGTGAGGGTAAGTTGTAGTTGTAGGTATTGCTCATATTAGGTCTGATTGAAAGGATTCAAAAATTAAAAGCATTTCACGTGGTAGGTGTAAGATGGATTCTTCATCATTTTCTAGTATCCTCCATGAATGTGCCACTTTTTGGAATTTGGAACAAGTCTGGGCATTTTCAAAAACATTTGAAAAGGGGGTTTTTGTTTGTTTTTATTATTTTGTTGCAATGTATAAGTTTTTGGGTTTTTTTGGCAAATTCCTTATAAGACATGAAGTTGATTATGAAAATGAACGAAACACTTGTTAAGAAAGGGGTAAAAATTAATTCACAATTTTGAAAAGTTATGAATACCAATCTATAGGCCACAAATCTACAGATTCTCTACTATATTATAGATTCTTAAAAATGGCAAACCGATTTCAGATTTTACAGATTATAAGGTTTTTCTTCAATATAATAGGTTTCTCAACATTCTAGAATCACATTGGTCGAGAGCAGCGGTTCTTAAGAAATGGAAAAGTGTTTAACAATAATTGAAATGGAATATTTAAAAGAAAAAGTAAAAAAAGTTATGTTTATCTCATTTTCCATTCATGAGGTCACAAAATTGACAACACATCATGGGTTTGCATGCATGTCTACAATTTTGAGAATAATTCAAGGAAAAATCATTTGTTAGCTATTAATAAAATGGTTGAAAAACCTTTGCGAATTGGTTAGTTCTAATTTGAGGAATTTAGCTGGGATGGATGCCTATGCAATTGCTACTAAGTTGGTGTGTGTTGGTACTGACGGTGCATCAGTTATACATGGTCATAGAAGTGGACTTTATGTTCTCTTATAAACAAAAAATTCCCCATATATGATTCTAATTAATTGAATGGCTCATACTATGACACTTGTTTTCAAAATTGTTATCACATTTGAAAATGTCGATAAAGTGAAGAGCTCATTTGTGACTTGCATGGTTACATGAAGAGTAATCCAAAAATATTTTTAGAGTTTAAATTTTTTTAATTGAAGTTACTAATGGTATAATCCTAATTAAAGATGTTGATATAAGATGAATTTCCATGTATGAGCTCGCATGTATGATTTTTAAGAATATCCATCTTTAGTAGGTTTCATGTTTAACTATCAGTAGAAGTTGACAAATAAAAATATTTGTTGTACCATTTAAAATATTTGAAAACGTTATTGACACTATGCGATATTCTCCCTATGTTCAAGAAATCAATTACTTAATTAAACATGCTCAAGAAAGATCCATATTTATTTATGACTTCACAAGGTTGAGAAAACATGTATGTCATCTCTTGATATTTTATACAACTCTAAAGAAAGTTTTCAAGGACCAATTTTCAGTAGTTGGTAAAATTTAACGAGATATAAAGGATCCAAAAGATATTTGAAATTAAATATCAATGACCATATTTGTATTGTTCTTAATGGGATGGATATTTCAATGCACACTTTCTAAAATAGTAAAGATATCACAATAGCATATTTTGAAGTACTTGTAACACGTAATTTGTACAAGGTTATATATGAAACACAAATAAAGTCAAGAATTATTTTAGAAAGCTTATCCCGTGAGATCAATGTACGTTTTAAAAGGGATGACTTGCTTGAGGACACGAAAGTAGTGTATCCTAATTTTGGAATCCGGATAGAGGTAAATAAGGCATAAGAAATTTAGTTTACAAATTTATGGAAACTTTCATTAAGCATTTCAGTAAATATATAAATTTACAAGGAATTAATATTAAATGTCTTCTATAAAATGAATTATCGACATCTTAATCATCTCATTTCACACTCGCATGATGATTGATAAATATAATAGTATAATTGAACCAAAAGAAAAAGGTGTTATTACATGCCTATGGAAAAATATGTATACTAGTAACATCATGTAGGAAGGTATTAGTGAATATTTCGATTATATGAATTTTTCAAACAATGATATTGCAGACCGAGTGGAAGATGAAAGGATTTTTAGTGTATTAACATTTGTTAAGTAAAAAATAAAAAATAGACTGGATAAAAATTTATAGACTTGTTTGAGATTGTATGTTTAGCGATATTCCATGGACACATTCCCATATGAAAGAGAACGATAAATATGAAGTTCTCTTACGAGATAGGAGAGGGTCTTTAATACACCACGGAAGAGAAAAATATGAAAATTCACACTATGCCTCCGAGATGTTAGATACAAGTGCAAGTTATGAAGAACGAGTTAGTGAAGATCTAGAAATGTTTCAACTACTGGTTTTGACTAATTAATAAGAACATTGTATTTCTAGAACTAAAATTTCATATATCATTGTTATGTAGTTGACATGTTGTGTTCTTTATTGAAAGATAGTTTCATATTGTTGTTTACTTTTTTTTTATCGACAAATATAGGATTTTTTTCCATCGTCTTTGCCATTTAAGTTTTGACTATTGCACTTACCATATGATTATTTTGACTCTCGAGGCATGTTAAAAATAGTAACCCATCATAACACTCATTAATGGACACAAGAAATATTAAAATGCCACGACATGAAGAAATAAATCATAATGATCACAAAAATAGTTTTTCCATAAATCTTAAGCATGGAAAGAATAAGACACATAATATTCATAGAAACTTGCCAATTTATTTATACAATCGATATAAAGAAAATAAAATAAAAATTTCTCCATATATAAAATAAATCATTTTCTTGATTTCATTTCTTACAAAAAAAAGTTTCTCCAACAGTTTCCCTAGGTTACAAAAGAAATCATTTTTCTCAATTTATATCAATAGTATTAGTTTTGCTCCTTTCTCTTCTGCAGAAGCTACCTCCTTTCCTTGGGCTTGACTAGAATCTTCACTTAATATTCTGATTGAATCAGATCCTTCACAACAACATTTATATTGAAAAGTATTTCACATTCTACATTTTTTGCATCCCCTAGTGAAGCTAAACTAGGATCTAAATCATTTTTTTCTTCATAAAATATCTAGATCCATTCCATGCTCCTTAATAATTATTCATAAATCATTATTTTTCTTGTTCAAAAGAACAACCTTTTCTTTCAATCCAATAAATCCTTTCAAACTTTTATTTGCACTTTTTAGGTGCATATTAAACACTTGTACCTCATTCTTCATATTCTAACACTTGGTGCATTTAGAAAATACACAACAGTAAGACAAAAAATTAAAAATAACCATAATAAATTATTATTAAATTTCTAAATATTATTATAACTTACCACAACCTTTTCTTTCTTTGCATTCACAATCACAACAAGGCTCTTGTCTTTGGACCATTGATTATAGTAGGTATGAGATTCTAGCATTTAAATTTTCTATTTTGTTTAACATTATATCTAACACATTATCATGATAAGGATTAGAAACAATAACAGAACTAGATACAACTTGATTCAATAATATATCAATCTTTTTCGGTTCATTTTGAACTAAAGAAAATAGAGAATGTATTTGGGAGTGGTTGTGAAAATGGGAATTAATTTCTTTAATCAATGCTTTTTCCCTGAACTCCCAATTTTTTAATGTTTCAATATCTTTCAAAACAATTCTTTAATAATGGCTAAAAATTATCAGCCAAAAGACTTCCCAATGAAAAATTTGTGATCTCATCATCAATTAATGACGTTTCCCTCAGAGTCGAGATGGTGTATTGGACGTTTGTTCTCATTCTAGGGAAGCCTGTGTTGGACCCTGAATCAGATGTTGAGGATTAAAATTTGTAGGAGCCTAGTAATTCTTGCAAAACTAAGATATTCCTCATCTAAATCAATTTGATTTAGAACTAAAATTCCACCCATGCTTTGTAAACCATTGACAAAAAAAGTGGGGAACTCGAGAGGTAGAAAAATGGATAGTTCCCACACTAGCAGATGGAAATCTAATATTTTTACCCCTTGTGCAAACATTATGGGGAGGCGGTCGTAGGGGTGGCCACAATCATTATCTAATAGTAACACCATGAATATGAGATGGTGGAGGTAATGTAATAGGAAATCATATCAAAATGAAGAACATATAAAGAATAGAATGATTAAATAATTGAAGGTTAAATAACTATTTTTACAAGAAACATTAATTATTTGGTATTTTTGTTGTATTTTTCATGTTGGCTAAGGCCGCTACCATTAATTAAAAACATTAGAAGTAGCACAATGATGATCAACTCCTGATTAACCATAAAATTAATCAGTAACTTGATTTAAAATAAATGAAACTAAAATATATTAAAATGTAAAAGGTAATTGGAAACATACCTTGGGCTTGAGGAGGAGACATGTTTTGTAGAGACTACACTTCTTCAAGTTCATATACATATCTTTGGGAAATGAAGGATATCGATGGAGGCTTGTGATGTCGAAGGAGGCTACAAAATTGAACGAGTACATTAAAAAGAATATAAAAAACTAACATTTTTGAAAAATATTTAAAGCTACTACAAATTAATATTTAAAAAACTGCAAATGTCTCAATTTTTTGAGGTGTTAGAGAAATCACGTGTTTTCTAGATCTACTGACAGTGGCTTGGTGAGTTCCTCTGGAAAACTATCCCCAATACTAGATTTGACACCCTCATGTGGTAAGAATCATCTTATAACATCATCTCTTTGGGTGACAAATTACAACCGCAATGCCTTGTTAAAATTAAATACAATGTTAATATTTAATATAACACTATAACAAAATAGGATAATTCTTAACATAAAAAATATTTTGAATTAAAGAAAGGTAAAGTTTAAACTCATCTCACCTCTATCTTTTCAATGGAAAAGGAAAATGTCTTCAAATTTTGGTGGCATGCAGTTAGAACAGTGGTGTTACAAAAATTGTGATAAGTCTCAAAATATAATGAAAGTATATAATTTCATGTTGTAATTACAACAAATTATTTCATAAGAGCATTATTGATGTCATTCCTTATCTTGGTAGATAAGTAGGTGCACCAGTCATATTGGTGACCACCAAGGGTATGTATAATGTAAACCAAGGCCTAGTAAGGAATGTCAGTATATCTTCCCTACAAAACAATCCTTCTCGGGAAAATTTTTAGCATGGCATGCAAAAATAAGTGTGGAACATCCCAAGTGAAATTCCCATTTTTGAAGGATTTGTTGTTGCTAGATTAATTGTCAGGCCAAATTTAGACTCCATGTACTTGAAATCTTCGTCATTCAAGGTCTCTGATGTGACAGGATCCACATTTTTATGTGGAAGTCCTGTCAAACATTGAATATCTTTAGGGGATGTTCTAAATGAAAGTGTGTGTGATGTGAGTTGTACTTGAAAAGTATAATCCTCACTATTGAAATTTGATACCAGGTAGTTAAGTAACTTGTAGTCTGTTTCAAATTGTGGACTATAGATGAGGCTAGTAAAACTTCTCTATTCAATCCACACAAAAAAATAATTTAGATCCTATAATATCTTTAGGAGTTGAAGAAACACCAAGCTCTTGTATGTGAATTTAGAAACAAGTGGTTCCTATTTTTATTTCCCTACTTCTTATGTCAACCCATGGTAGTGGATACATATGGATTTGAATAAGATGGATTGTTGGGTTTTAATATGTAGCTATATGGTGAGTGGTGGAGCCGAAAAGGGTTTTTTCTCATTTTCTTGTGATTTTTCGGTGAGAAAGGGATTGTTAAAAATGACAAAAATAGTGCAATTGTGTTGGCATGTGTGATTTTAGGTGTTTTCATTGATGTAAAATCTCATCAATGACAAAGAGGATGATCTAATAGTGTCAGTAAACTATTGACATGAGGATCACATGATCATTCAGGTTGTTTCATGATGACAAGAGTGGACAAGGTGAGAATGGCTTGGTCTAGCAAGCCTAATCAGGTTACCTGAATAGCCTAGGTGATGGTGCATAGTGATTTTAGACATAAATATTACACATTAGAAAATATTTAGCCTAATCTTATACTACTATTTAGAAGGTTCTCAAGTGTGCAAAGTAACAATTAATCCCCCCTTTTTTCCATCGTTGTTTTGTGTTTTACTTCATCTTCCCCACATATTTCCCAATACTTATCACCCCATTTTATAACTTCCCCAAGTTTCTAGCCATAATTTCGGGCACTCCATGCTATACTAGGGTGCCCAGGTCCCACTTTAGGTGCCCCGATATATACTTAACCTACTTTTCTCCTTTTTGGGTCACTTCTAACCACTGGTCATCTTTATCTTTTCCTCAGTCGGAATTGTCAAGATTAATTACGAAATTAAACTTGAGATCCCTATAAATATATAGCTTATAAGACCATAATAAGGGTGCTAGGTCATTACATCCTATCACTACTATCACTCAATTTAGGGTTGCATCCATTGCACCATCTTGCATCCATATAACACCATACATTCAAGCTAGGAAAGTATGCATCACACACATTCTTAGAGGAGGGATTCTATTCATTCTATTCTACTATCTACATCTTCTATAGCTACCATAGCTTGTTATTACAAAAAGCACAACTAGCATGAGAGTACCTAAAGCATGGCATACACACACTCACCGAACTACATCGGGTCGAGTGTGTAGTGCAATGCTAAATGATAAGTCCAATGGTTTGGCATATGAGGTTAGTCTAACCCCTTCTTCTTCTTTATGTGTAGGACATAATCTAGTTCATCCAAAGTGAATCTAGTACGACAGAAATAGAGTATTCGAGATACACTTAGCGGACTCGTGCCAAATTAGGGTTTTGAGCATTTATACTGTTCCAAGCACCTAGAATCCGGACTAGGGTGCCACCTGGGTGCCTCGAGACACTCCCAAGTGCCTACATCACTTCAAATAACCTAGATATGTCCTCTGCAGGGCATCGAGTGTTGATATGCACTTTGTCAAGTTCTTGTTCTAGATCTGCGACAACTGTGATGTGATCTCTTGTTATCGCTAAGTTATTTCCTTGTTATCTCTTGCATTTTAGGGTTTTATTTCCATTAGATGAAATCATGCAATTAATTTACATCGCTTTAGCATATTAGTTTGTTGTTATTTATTACTTGTTTAGTCTCTTTATTTACAAGTGTTTTATTCCTCCTATTTAGATTAACATTAATACCCTTATACCCCATTTAGGTCCTATTTAGGCCTTATTTTTTATAATCATTTTAGCGAACC
Organism: Taxus wallichiana var. yunnanensis; assembly: GCA_018340775.1. Taxonomy (NCBI): domain Eukaryota; kingdom Viridiplantae; phylum Streptophyta; class Pinopsida; order Cupressales; family Taxaceae; genus Taxus; species Taxus wallichiana. Next base: position 340,807,607 of record CM031243.1, on the reverse strand, counting down.
TGATCATTCTTTCCACCGCCTTCTAGGGTTTTTTCCTCACCCCCTTTTCTCCTACCATGTCCTCCCCTTATCAAGTCATGGCCCAATCTTCATACCCCACCTATACACCTACCAAGGTCACCAATATAACTACTACTGCGAACCGACTTCATGTGTGTCTATTTCACTCGAATTCTTAATAGATTAATGAAACAAATAAGGGTAAAATAGGCCCAGGAGGAATACCTATTGTAATTTTGGTTGAAGTTTGTGTATGTGAATTTGATTTCCTGATCTAAGTTGATTTTGTGAGCTTCCTTTTGGCTAGGAGGAACTACTCGAAATGTAAACCAAGACCACAAAACATAGTTAATAGCAAAATTTTAGTAGATTTCCTAGCATGAGCTAGATCTAAGAAGTGTGATACTTCCTCGATAGTTGTCAATCCACTGATATGTATAATTCAATATAAAATAAATGAACATGCAAATAAAAGAATCTAACACTAGTGTTTTGATTTAGGTATCTCAGATTAATATTAATGTTAATTCAATTAGATGCTTTAATAATTAAATTGATAAAGGTCTCGGGTAAAGTTTCGGGCTAGGTAGGTGGTCCGAGGGTCATAGGATGGGTTTGGGTAAGGTTTGGGAAATTTTGATTGATTTTGGGGTGAGTGGGGATCTCATTGGTTTGAGGAAATCTACTAGACACAAAGACCGATGCCGGTTAGTATGTGACTGATGACGGTTTAGGTATGACCGATACCAGTTTAAGATGATCGATATCAGTTCTAGTAGGAGTGTGACAATGTTAGAAAAATGTATTCAAGCTCTATCTATGTCTGCACAGAGAGAGTTGGGAAGGTTTGTGGTGAGGTTGTAGGTGTGGTATCAGGTTTTGGCTAGGTTTTGTGAGGTTTTTGGGGTGTTAAGGTCAGTTTAGTGAAATTCTAACAAGAGACACAATAATTGACGTCGGTCCGGAGACCGATGATGGTGAAGATTAAATCGATGATGGTTAAGGTAACTGATGTCGATAGGGGAAATTTGGTGAAAGTTGATAAAAGGTAATTTTGGGCTTCTTTGTGATTGCACAAAGAGTGAAGGAGGACTGGTTGGGTTTGTAATAAGGTGAGGAAAACTCAAAAAGGTATAAAGGATAGGTAGGGAGAGCCAGAAGGCTAGGGGTGGCTGGATAGGTAGATGGGTAGGAAGATGGGGATGGAGGAATACAAGGAAGAGCAAGATCTAGTAACAAAAAGATAAAGAACCTATTTAAGTAAGTACAAAAATGATGCAAAATCAAACGCACTTACTTGTATATGCAAGCTTGGTGGGTGAAGGAAGGTGATGGTCAATTTGTGAAGAACTTGGTGGTCATTTCCATGGCAGTGCTTTTAGAGTGCTATTGTGAATGCCAATACCTTTGGATCAGTCTTAGGTACTTGCTTGGGCCTCTGGATGAATGTATTCTATCACCTTGATGCTTTGAGAAAACTCTGGTTTGTGCTTGAATGTAGATAGCTCTCTCCAAAAATTGAAGTGACAAACCCAGGGAAAAAGGTTGCAAAACTATATATATGGTAATCGATGACAATCAAGGTGACCAATGTCGGTTGTGGGTTAACCAGTGTTGGTTAGGGTGGGAAATCCTAGGTTTATCAAAAATAACAGATCTTGGCTATTTTTGGCATGCTCTACTTATCATTCGGGTCTCAAGTGATGGTTAACACTTAGATAAGTGAGAGTATTGTTGGAGAAGGAATATGAATTTAATGTTAGGGTTAGAATAAGTCCACAATGCTAAACTAAACCTATGCATCATCATGCTAAGAGCTTAAACAAAGCTAACCTATCAACATTTCTACATTAAACATGAAATAAACATTTCAAGCTAATATGCTAAACAAATTAACTTCTATCTCTTATTGAATGCTAAAATAAGATGAGATTGAACCTATGTAGATCTCTAGCAATCAAAGAGTTGATTATGTGCTTGAAATCCCAAGGTTTCTAAGAATGGAGTCTTGTCAAATCATGGCTACAAGACCATTTGACATATCTCCATATGACTTCAAAACTTGGGTGGATGAATACAAGAAATGGAGAAGGCAAGCTCTTCTAATGGAAGAATGCTCAAAGATGATAAAATGGCTATAGTGTATGCTCTATGCTCATTTAGGAATGTAGGTGTAAATAGAAAGGTAGGAGGAGGGATCCTTATATAGCCCAATGGATAGAAGAATCTCTACATCCCTCTTCATGTGGGATAAATGGAGAGGTTGGGTTAGTTGTGGATAAGGAAGGTTTAGAAAGGGTTGAGTCAACCTTAGGAGAGTTTAGTTTGTCCTTTAGTGACCCATGGGGTTTGAGGGGCTTTATTAATTAACCAAAGTGATTAATTAATAGGTGTGCAAGCTTATAGAATATTTTAGAGGAATAATTAGCATGATTTAGACTATGAGAGGATTTAATCAAATAAATGATGATTTATTGATTTAATGGAAGAGAGAAGCTAATTAATTAATAATAATTAATTAGTCTAGATAGAAAGAGGGATTAATTAACAAAATGTCATTAATTGGTGTATTTTGTTGGATAGAAGAGTTAATTAACTAACGTAATGTAGCTAATTAACGGTGATAGAAGAGAAAATGTGCAATATTGATGATATGTCATCAATTTGTGGGAAAGGGTATAATTAGCACAATTTAAGTATTTAAATTGCTCGGGTTAAATTATAGGTGTCTACATTTTCCCCTCTTTGGGGTGGCGTAAGTGATGCCACTTCAAATAGATAGATAGATAAATTTTGAAAGCATAGAAGAAAAATTAGTAGAAGTGAGAGATGCCCCCTCGAGTGTCGATGGGGTGATGAGAGAAGGTGATCGACGATCGAAAAAGTTGAGAGAAATGGAAATAGAAGAATGGGTAGGAGTAGGATGCCCCAGTGAATAAGAAGAATAGTGTTGATAGGAGAATGATGTAGAGGAGGAATGAAGATGGAAAGAAAGAGCAAGCTTTCATCCAGTGTATTGAAACAACTTTATTGTCATCATATTGCCAAAGATCTACGTCATCGGTCCTTATTAAAAATATAAGCATACAAAAAAGTAGGATGACATGAAAATCCATACTATGAATAGTTGTCCATTGCTGAAACACCCACTCAATGCAACATACAAAAATCAATGCAATATGAGAAGGAAACAAGCTCATTTAACAGGGAAAACAAGTACGAACACACATATTCCAACCAACAATGGTCAAGATGGTTGTACAAATGTTTTTTATCAAGATGAAGATCCCCAAATGTTCATGATTGATGAAAAGGGTTAAAAATGATGCCTCGAGCAAGGATACATGCAAGGGAAGATGATGAAGGACACTGGGTCCAATGAAAAGCATAGTGCACTACGAAATAATACCAGGAAACTATATGTGCCCCAGAGTACTAAAAGCAAGCATGCTAGCTTTGTAAATGGTTGTAAATATGATGATCCACAAGTCATTTGATCTGTGAAGATGTGAAATTTCCAGCAAGATATGGAAAGAATACCATGCACAAGACACAGTTTCAACCGCTATGAGCTAGTTTACCTAGTTTTGTGAGTTTTACAATTTTTAGGATTTTTTTTTTTAGAGAATTTTTTTATTTTTTGGATTTTGGATGGATATGTATATATATTATTTATTATATTTTTTTTTTTTGGATGGGTTGGATGCATAGAAGAAAGTAGAAGAATCAGCAAGAATCTCCCAAATGCAAAATAAATGCCCCAGGAGAAGAAAGAAGCAACAGTGATGGCAAATAATGCCCCAACATAATGGAAAAATTAATAAAATAATTATTTAATAAAAATAATTATTCGATGGAGTGTGTAGAAGAAAGGATATCACCTAGGAGCAATAAAATTTCCTAGTGAGAAGAAAGGGGTACCAAATGGCAAAGAATGCCCTAGCATGACAAAAATGAAAGAAAAATAATTATTTAAATAAAATAATTATTCACATGGTGAAGTAGAAGAAGAGTTAGAGAAACAACGTTAGTCAAAACAAGCTTCTAGGCATCACGGACGGTGAGAATGGTTTAATATACCCCACCCAGGGGGGGTAAATCATCGTGACCAATTCATTTGTTACCAATCGCTTGCCAAATTTTTACTGCGAGACCCCGATAGTGATGAGGATGATGGTGAGAGGAGAGAGCCCATGGGAGATGCACACATGCACCGACCGAGTTCGGAGTACACCCGACACACAGAATGATGGCTTCTTCATGAGTAGCTTGACCTACTTTGTCAATTTTGCATTTAATGTCATAATTAATGCTTTAATTAGGAGTCTAGAAGTAGGGTATAGCACGCATGCGCATGCATGCGTAGGGGCATAGCATGCCCTATGGTGGCATGCACATACCCTAGAAGCACATGCACACACATATGCACTAGAAAACATGTGTGCATGCACACATATACCCCAAAAATGTATGCATGTCCACATGCACATAGTACATGCACATGCATGCATGCATGCAAAAAAACCCTAGCACACACACACACATGACACCCATGCACATGCGCGCAGGCAGAGAAAACATACATGCAAGTGCCACCTTAGGTAGATGCATGCACACGTGCGCACGCAAAAAGGGGTCACACATGCCACAAGGTGCACACATGCCCAAAAGGGAATACAAACACCTAAAAGAGATGAATAAGAGGGAAAAATGCCAAAAAAATGACACTTAGAAGAAAAAAAAAAATTTAGTGGAGGATAGAAGAACAATAGAAGTACTTAGAAGAATTGTTAGTGTCTAACACATGCCATGTTTTACAGAGAGATGGTTTCCAGTGTTGCAGATGTGAGAGAGACACACTCACATAGCCGAGATGGAGGGGAGCATGTGCTAATGAGACCATCACGTGATGATGATACTATTAGAGGTGGTTGGCTTAGGCTATGTAGCGTGATGCCCTCGATTACCTTAGACCATGGTCTATTGACCACTTTGATTGAGTGGTGGCACAACGAGAGCCAATGTTTTAGGCTCCCCATAGGAGAGATGACCATCACACTGGAGGACATGTGGTGGATTTTACACGTTCCTATTATAGGCTCGATGATTGAGTATACGAGTGATTTTGGTCGGATTACTATGCGGTGATTAGTGACCTATTTGGCTGTGATGAGATACCCCCGAGGGTATGACAATGTCTCTACATGATTGTATAGCTGATCCGACTCTTCACCAGGGACCACTTTACTTGATGGCTCTTATCAGTGGGTTCTTACTCACTTGATAAGACAGGGACATCATTTCGATGGGGTTGATTACATTAGTACATGGAGTGTTCAGTGGTGAGTGATAATTTGGGGGGCTAGTGCATACTGGCACATTTATACTTGGGATCTACGCACTGATTACCTACCACCATCAGAAGATGGTGGGGCCAACGTCTTTACTACAGATCTGGTCTTGGGACCATATAGCGATCGGGTGCCCCGTAGGTGCATTGCACACCCGAGCACTGGAGGAGCCAACATTCATGGCATGGGTCTCTGTGGGAGACGATGTATGAGGGCACTAGGTAGCATTTACTACTACCATCGAGAGTTTGATGAGATGCTGATAGAGACATCATCTGAGAGGCCCTATAGACACATACAGTGGCCCGAGGATGGAGTAGAGCTTAGCATTCTGTGTGGTAGAGCACTTTTCTTCTTGGCAAACCACAACTAATTACTTGAGATATACAAGGTAGAGACCAATGTCGGTGATAAGCTGGGCAAGGTTCAGGGCATCCCTCAACCCGATATGTGGTATGCTCACTAGGATGTAGAGAGGTGGACCATGGGGCCATGTATACAGTAGCCCGAGCTAGGGCTAGCTTCTTATAGGTGGTACCATAGGTTTGGGACCCTTCCCGATAGGTTAGAGACCTAGGCACCACACTAGATTACATGGCCTAGTATGTGACCATTTTCCATGGCACTTGACTATATCAGATGAGGCATGGGGAGCAGGTATTCGAGCACCACCGAGGTCCCATATAGTAGTGATGATGATGATGTAGTTGTAGGTCATGTTGATGATCCTTTTTTGATGGGAAATGACATGATGGGTAGGGTCTAGTATAGGATCCTAGATAGAGGCAAGGGAGCCGAGAGGACAAGGAGAGGCAAGGGCATAGATATAAGGTCATGCACATGGGGCAGGGGCCGGCCTAGATAGGGACATGCCCATGGATAGGTAAGGGTAGTGTAGGAAAATCTCTGTGGTGCTTCCAAGGTTATCTTGATCTCAGGGTGGAGATGCCGAGGCACAAGCTAGCTGCTTTATGGAAGTAGGTATAGAAGCGACAAGTGGAGAGAGATCAAGCCCGATCTCATATTCTAGCCATGACGGAGAGAGGGACCAGAGCCCAAGAGCCTAGGCTAGGGGGGAGATGGTTCCACACACTTCTAGAGATACGCCATGGCCACTTAGATGGCTCAAGTGATGAGCCTACTACAACAGACCCCTAGACCCGATTATAACCACTAGGTGATAGTTGAGAGATCTTCTTATGTAGAGCAAGTAGTGGGTGGGTCGGCCGAGGTTACATGGCTATCAGTAGAGGTAGTGTCATTTTCATGTAGATGGGACAATAGTGACAACTCGCACTCATCATCGAGACTTGGCTACAATGGAGGGTAGAGCCTCTATTATCGGTCACTATATTATGAGGTAGTTCCAGTTGGTGGGCACCTACTTATAGCCAACAGTCGAGTGGATCAACAAGATCAGAGAGGCCATAGCATCAGTGGAGCAGCCATGAGGGTAGCCTACAGGACCATGTGGGACACAGGTTATGGGTCCTCCTCCATTGTGCAGACCAGCCAGTCCATCTGAGGGTTCTAGTCAGCCCTGACTCTCATTGTATTCTTTGATTGTACTTGTATCATGATATACATACCTCTTATGAAGGTGTTTATCATTCTTGATAGTTGTATATGATGTACCATTTTTGATGCATGCCTTTGATGAAGGCTTTATTATTTTGATCGATGTATAACATTTTTGATGTACACCTCTGATGAAGGAATTTTTATGAGTTGTGCCCTTTGATGGCCCATTTTGTATCGATGATGTATATCTTTTTGAGACAAACATTTTATACTTGTATACATGGACATTTTGATGTGGCACAATTGTTATGAGATGATGGAATTTATTGTTTTGATGATTGATTACATGGATTATGGATGTGTCATGATGTTATATGATTTGATTTCACACTTTGTATGTATCATGATGATAGTTGAGATGTTTGTACCACATGTGTTTGATTTTGATATGATAGATCCATAGATGATATCAATTGTATTGTACATGTGATGCTCTAGATTAGTGGATGGGATGACATGATGATATTGGTGTGGGGGGATAGATTTTGATATTTGTGATCCCTCTTGCCCCCATTTGATGATACGATATGTGATGATTAGCTTAGCATTCATGTATGATGTATACTTAGCTTTTTATTTATATGATGTATAGATGATGTTAGATGTGATGATATTGATGGAAATATGATGATGTGATAACAAAACTATGTACATGCAACAAAAAAACACAATCAAATGTTAACAAACTTAACCAAATATACAGTGCTAACCAACATGAATTAACACAACTATGTACAATTATTTACAAGCATGCAAAAACACACTTCATATGTACAAGTAAGAATGAATCTAATCTAAGCAAGAAAATATGAATCTTATCAAAGTATGTCTAAGCAATAAACTATACAAATGTATAAACAAGCAACAACTATACAAAAAAATAATGTACACAAACAAAGCAAGAAACAAGATAAAGTAAGTAAACTAAAGTTATGTTTTTGCAAGATTGTTTTGTGAAACACTTTTCTACTATTTTTGTGTTTTGTGAAACAATTTTCTATTGTTTTTGTGCTTTTTCAAACATTTTTGAATGTTTTTGTGATTTTCTAACATTTTGAATGTTTTTGTGATTTTCTAAACATTTTGATTTTTAATGTTTTTGTGATTTTCTAAGATTTTTAAAGCTATGCTATGCATGTAACCGAGAAATGTGGATGCCCCCAGCATTAGATGGAGAATATACAAGGGCAGGCGCCACATGTTTATAAATAGGAAGGTGAAGTCACAGAAGTGCCCCCAACGTTAGATGGGGAATATGCAAAAGACCATCCCTTCATAGATTAATAAGAGGAGAAAAATCCGATCAAGGCTTGATAGGATAGGTTCACAGGGAATCTCGGATGCAGGTGCAGAACTAGCCTAGGCTAAGTAAAAGTACCCTCCAGATGCAAGATGCTTGTGAACAACAAATCCTCCCAAGGCACCAAAAACTAGTTTTCACCAAGGGACCTATCCAATGTGCCACAATTGTGTGGTTTTCACATATGGATGACCTATTTTCTCTTTTTTTTTTTCTCTTTTTTTTTTTTTTTTTTTTTGTATTTTGATCATTTTTACTCTTTTTTTTGGTTTGCTTTTTTAATTTTTGTGCATGTTTAAGCATAGAACCACTTAAGGTGCATGGAATTCATAGGTTCATGGAGCTCATCACCATTGGGATGGGAAATTTTGTATGCTCCCATACCATATTTGGCCATAATGACATAAGGTCCTAACCAATGCGGTTCAAACTTGCCTTTCTTCTCTCTTTTTTCCCTTGTGTTGAACTGATTTTCTTTCATGACCAAATCTCTACCTCAAACTAACGAGGTATGATCCTTTTGTTGTAATTTCTAGAGACTCTTTCTGATACACTTTGAGATGGTTAAGGGCACGGATACACTTTTCATCCAGGAGTTCTAATTCTTTCCAGCCTGGCCACTCTGTAATCCTCATCCTTGTCAGATAATCCCTAAGAGATATTCTCAGGGAAGGAAGCTCAATTTCCAATGGGATGATGGATTTAGTTCCAAATACTAGGGAATAGGGTGTCACACCAGTAGGAGTGTGAATGGAGGTCCTATAAGCCCAAAGGGCTTGGGTGAATTTGTAAATGCCAATTGCGACATGTCTTACTCACCATCTTTTCCATGATTTGAACCAATGTTTTGTTAGTGGCTTCAGCCTTCCCATTACCTTGTGGATAATATGGCGTAGACCACTTCAATTTTATTTGAAATCGATGAAAAAGGTCCTTCACTGTCTTGTTCTTGAATGATTTTCCATTGTTAGTAACTATGGCCATAGGAATGCCATACCGATAGATAAGGTGATTCATGATAAACTTTGAAATCTGAGCTCCTGTAACATAAGTCAAAGGAACAACCTCCACCCACTTAGTGAAATATTTCATAGCTATGATGATGTGAGTATGACCATCAGATGAGGTAGGGGTGAGATTTCCTATTAAATCCAGTCCCCATTTGGAGAATGGCCATGGGGTTGTGATTGGTTGTAATGGTTGTGATGGCACATGGATGAAATTTCCATACTTTTGACATAGTACACATTTCCTCACATAGTTGCAGTAGTTGTTTCCATAGTAGGCCAATAGTATCCTACTCTCAACAATTTCTTAGCTAGAACCATTCCATTTGTATGGGCCCCACACACCCCTTCATGTACCTCTTTAATCACTTGGATTACTCTCTGCTACATCTAGACAATGCAACAGATTCCCATCATAGCCACGACGATAGAGCATATCTCCTAAGAGGGTGTAATGGGCTATCTGGTGGATAAGGATTTGTTTTTCAGAATGGGAGATGTCAGGAGGGAAGGTGTTATGTTTAAGATAGGTGTGGATGTGCACATACCATGGGGAATAGGGACCAACAACTTCACAAGCCAAACATGATTCTGCATGTCATACGCAGGCTGGCGTAGATTCTCAACAAAGAATGGCATGTCATTTCTCTCTGGTGGAATTCATAGCATAGAACCTATGGTTTCCATAGCATCTGCGGATCTATTTTGTGCTCTTGGAATCTGTTCAATGTGATATACACAAAATACTCTTTCAAAGTTTCCACTAGTTTTTGTAGGGGATGAGTTTCTCATCCTTGACTTTATATTCATCGTTAACTTGTTTGATGATCAATTGTGAATCACCAATGATCTTAACATGATGGATATCCCATTTGATTTCCAACTTCATCCCAATGATGAGCACCTCATATTCCATAATATTATTTGTACAAGGAAAACCAAGGTGAAAAATCTTGAGGTATAGGGTCACCTGAAGGAGTAATTAATACCACACCTTTAAACCATGAAAAGTAAAAGATCCATCAAAGTGCACTTGCCACATGATAGATTCCTCAATATACATTAATGAAGCATCTGGAAGATCCATACTTACAGGCTTTTTCTAGTAATGGTGCTTCTACTAATTGATCGGTGAGTACTTGTCCTTTTACCAACTTTTGATGTACATACTCAATGTCAAATTCACTTAGTAGAATGATCCAATTAGCCATTCTACTGTAAGGGTGGTTTTGACAATAGGTACTTAAGTGGGTCAACTTTGGATATAAGCTTGGTTTTAGTATTTAATAGGTAATGGAAAAGTTTTGGAAGGTAAAAACTACAACCAAACAAGATTTTTCAATCTGAGGGTAGTTGAGCTCATAAGCAATGAGAGTATGACTGAGATAGTACACAAATTTTTTATTTATGGCCAAGGTCATATTGGGTGAGCAACGCACCAATAGAAAATTGAGTAGTAGAAATATACAATAGGAGTGGCTCACCGGGAGTTGGAGGCATGAGGACAGGTGGATTGGCTAAGTATTGCTTAAGCAAGGTGAAGGCTTGTTGTTGCTCTAGTCCCCAAATAAAGGCAACATCCTTTTTAAGTAGATGGGTGAATGAATGACACTTGTCAGCAAGTTGGGAAATGAAGTGGTGATGGCTTGTATCTTTCCTTGCAAGTTGCGTAGTTGTTTGATGTTTTTGGGAGGAGGCATTTCAGTAATGGTGGTAACTTTAGTTGGGTCTACCTCAATCCCTCTTTGTGATACAATGAATCTAAGCAACTTTCCTAATAGTACACCAAACACACACTTCTTTGGATTCAATCGACTTTGTATTCCCATAGGCATTCAAGATACACCGTAAAATATCAGGGTGATATGCTCTTGTCTTGGATTTCCCAGGATATCATCCACATAGTCTTCCATGATGTCATGAATCATATCATGGAAAATCATGGTCATTTCCCTTTGATAAGTTGCTCCTATGTTTTTAAGGCCAAAGGGCATTACCTGATAACAAAAAGTCCCCTAGGGGTTGTGAAGGTCATCTTGTGTTGATCCTCATCTACGATTTTGATCTGATTGTAGCTTGAAAAGCCATCCATAAGAGATAACATTTCATATCCTGTAGTTGAATCAAAAATCATATCAATATTGGGCAATGGGAAATCATCTTTTGGACATGCCTTATTAATGTCTCTAAAATCCATATAGATTCTTATCCCAACAGGTTTCTTTTGTATGGGGACTATGTTTGATATCCATTCTAAGTAATCAATAGGTCTAATGAAGCCCACCACTAGCAATCTTTCTAGCTCTTCTTTAACTAGAAGGGCCACCATGGATGCATTTTTCTAGCTTTTGTTTGATGGGCTTGGTGTCTGCATGCACTACTAGGTTATGCACTACCAAAGTTGGATCCAAGCCTAACATATCCTTATAGGACCATGTGAATACATCTACAAATTCCCACAAAAGCATGGTGAATGTTTTTGTTCTCATGTTTTGAGAGTGAAGCTCCAGTTTGACTATCTTTGGATTGTCTTCTGTTCCAATATTCACATCAATGGTTTCTTCTACTAGCATTTTTGACAAATCTTCCATACGCGTAGGATCGGGAGGAAGATTGAGATCTTCTTCCAAGGGTGTCTCTATGATATTTTCACCCTTGGTGTGGTCACTTTTCTTGTCCATTGATTTTTTACTTGTTTGTCATTAGCCAGCCTCAAAGAGGTTTTCACTTTGTGTGACTTGGACTTTTGTTTTTGCCAAGGCTTTTCATTGGAACTTTTTCCCTCACTTTTTCTCAAGTTTTGTTGACCACAAAGCTCACTTCCTCACCAAAGTACACGTAGGTATCTAAGTCAATGTAGAAACCTTTCTTATGGTCTCCAATGGAATTGTATCTCGAATGCCCATGAATTCTACAATGGCTTCATCATTTTCAAAGAGATCTAGTGGTATGAGTTGTTGGTCCCATTCGACAAGGAAAGGGTAAACAAGGTCAATTTTAGGTTTAGTAGGGGTTATGGTAAGGAAAATGGTATCCATGAATAGGTTCGTGGAGGCAAGATCCTCGTATTGGCTACAGTGGGAATCTGTATCACTATCTAAATAATCAGAGCTATCTTCACACTCGAACAATGGTGGCATCTTGATCATTGGGGTGTGATCCATAGGGTCAAATGCGATGCCATATCTTTCTATCTTGAAATGTGGAAGAGGAACTGGTTCTCTCGGTCCTTGCTCATTCTTTTCGCATCCTAGACCCTTGTAGCCCATGGAATACATCATTCAACTAGACTTCTCATACTCAAGGGGATTTGGTAGCAAGTTGGTTGAGTATCTTCTAGGACCCAAGTCATAGGTGGGTCCAACAATTTCTCTTCAATGAGTAACCCTCCGGTAAAAATGACCCAATAGTTCACTCATCTCTAGGCCATCTAAAATGATAGTTGGGTCGGCCTCTAGTTTTAGGTGACAATGATAGGTCTGAAACCAAAAGATCTTGTTGCACATTATACTTCTCCACAACCATATTCCATAACCTTCATCTCCCATGAATCAAAAGGAGAAGTTGATGTAGAAGCCTCACGAGGCACAAGAACTTAGGGAATCTGAATCTACTCATGACTCCATGGCTTCAGATTGAAGAGGAACAACTATATCAGCAGAGGGACACGTATAGGCACCCTTACATGCAAAAAACTATTGAGAGCTCTACAGTGAGTGAAGGGCTCTGATCTCCTTGTATTGTGATAGTGTGTCCCTCATGTTTTAATTTGATGCATTGATGGAATGTTGATGGCACGACCTACATGGCATGAATCCATGGTCAACCAAGAAGCATATTGTATGGAAGTTCTAAGTCCAAGACATGAAACTTTGTCTGATGACAAGTGGGTCCTACTTCCATGGGTAATGTGATTGTGCCAGCTGATTCCCTTTCCACATTGTCGTAAGTGGTTATGGTAATGATGTGGGACTCTAGATCTTCTTTTATATGTCCTAGTTGCTTAATTAATTTCAATGTGCATATATTCAACCCTGATCCATTGTCCACAAGCACCCATTTTATCTTTCAACGGGTAACGAATACCTCAATATATAAGGGGAGATTATGTGTTGGATCTTCAATAGGGATCTCCCTATGATTAAAAGATATACTCAATTGGTACAATGTTAGCCACCATAACTTGAAGATGTAAATGGTCTAACTTCTAGTGGCACTCCTGACCCCTAAGATTTTTGTACAAGATGTCCTTATGTACATTCAATATTTTGAGAAGATCCAAGATTGAAATCTTGGTAGACGTCTTCTCAAGTTGTTCTAAGAGGTTGTACCTACCATCTTGTGGGGTCGATGGAGAGGGTTTAGGAATCATGAGGTGGGCATGCCTTGTTACCGTACACAATCCTTTCCCTTGATTCGAATGGTGTTCACATGGTCACTAGGAGAGCAGATACATCCAATGAGAAAATCATAATGATTATTTTCCTTCTTGGTATATAGATAATTTGCCACTTTGTAACTTTGGGATGACTCTCCTCGATCTCAAATTTTTCTCATCTGACTTACCATGTTTAGGGAATGGTTCTTTGAATATTCCCATATTTTCATTTGCATCTGAGTTTTCTCCAGGGGAATCCACTTCTATCTCCCCATTTTTGATGAGGTCTTGGATGTAGTGATGAAGTCGTAGACACTTTTTCTTTTTGTGTCCCTTAACACAATGTAATTCACAATAGTCATGCTCTTTGTACCATGATGGTTTTGGAGCATTTTCATCAAAGGGTTGTGTCGTGGGATAAGTCACCATGTGAGTTGCATCCAATTGCTTCAATATGGCTAAAAAAAGGCTCATTGAGAGGAGTGAACATTATACGTTTAGGTGGTGGTTGAATAGGTCCTTTGGTTAGTTTAAAAGGTTGACTAGTTTGAACCATTTGTATGCGTTTGGAATCTATGATTCCATCTCCCACCACGTTCTTGTTTTTGTTAAATATTTTTAGGATTTTCCGTAGGTTTTGCGTTTTGGTTATCCTTAGAGTGTGGTTTAATGGTTCCTTTGGCAATAAGGCTTTCTCTATTTGAATTCCCTTTTCAATAACCTCTTTGAAAGGTGTGAACATAATGCATTTGTAGATGAAAAGTGATGTCTGGGTTGAGATTGGGCACAAAGATACTCACCAACTATTTTTCAGGGAATGTACAAGGGAAGTGACTGGCTATCCCTCTCCATCTTTGCAGGAAGCTAGCAAATGTCTCGTTGGGACGTTGTTTAGTGCCACACAAGTCCACCATGGTTATGTCACTTTCTATGTTGTACAAGAAGTGTTGTACAAACCTTTTTGCTAGTTCAGGCCATGTGAAAATAGACCCACGGGGTAAGCAAGTGAACCATTCCAAGGCTTGCCCCCTAGACTCTTTGGAAAGAGTCGTATGAGGTAGTTTTCACTTGTAGGCCACTTCTTGGCATGCCATGTAAAAATATTTTACATGGTCTCACGGTCACCTTTCCCTCTATATTTGTCAAATTTTGGCATGTCAAAATTTTTAGGGAAGGGTTGAAGCATCATAGTTTTGTCAAATGGATAGGGACATAGCTCTTCATATTGATATTTTCTGCTATTCCCACATAGTGCTCTCTTGGAGGCTTGTAAGTTTCACTTTCATAGATTTCATTTCTTGAGCGAGTAATTGTTCTTTGGTAGGAGAAGTATGGATATATACTTGATTATGTTCCATATTGTCTTCTCCTTGATTATCTAGTTGAAGTTCACTAATTTTGACCTTAGGTTTTGTCTTTTGTACATTCTTATTTGTTTCTTTTTGTACATGAGATGTTAACAAAGCTAATTATCGACTAAGGTTGCTAATTTGTTGTTGAATAGTGACTTATTCTTTAAGAGGTTCCTCTTCTTCTTCATGTTGTAGAGGTTGTTCAATATTTTTGTGTTCTATTCTAACTTTACGTGGTACTTTAAGGAAATGTATTCTATATCCCACTACATTATCATTTCCCACGTTAGAAGTAGAAGCATGTCCATGTGTTAAGATATCATCCATGTTAATAAGAGGTTTCTCCTCTTCATTAGCATCATTTGTAGGTGGGATTACCTCTTGTTTGATAGGCATTATGGCTCCCAATTCCACAACTCATGCTAGTACCCAATCCTTGTTTCTAAAAAGGAATTCATCTAACAAGGTGGGGTCAAAGTCAAACTCCATGTGGTGATTCTAACTCGTCACCACTATGATCTATCATTTATTCTACTTCTTTCTCCATGGAAAATAAAGGCCCAAGATCATGGCCAATAAAGGGTTTGACCCTTGTTTTTTGAGGCTTCCCAAGTTTGTGTTTGTATTGCTTCCAAAGCCTACTTTTTGAGACCTAATCTTGTTTTAGGAGCCATGACGTGTAATAGTTTCACTAAGGTATCTGTGAGTGTGTTCAAATATTTTTATCAAACCTAAGTGAAAAAATATAATGTCAAGAAATTAAGGTATGTTATGAATGTCAAAGAACTAACGTGACACAATGATTTGCTCTTAAATGAATGAGCCAAACAAGAGTCAGTCACACAATGCTTGAGTTTCAAACCAAATAATCAAATGAAGGACTTCCTAAATTTGTCTTTGAAAAGTGTCTAGTGTCATATGATGATTAAAAAAATGTCCCCTTTTATTTCTAGTTCAAATAAATGAACAAGGCATAAGTAATAATAAAGAAGTTAACGTGACCTCCAAACAAATTATACTAGAAGCAAGCCCAAATTCAATCAATACCTATATTCCAAAAGGTGTCAGTTATGATTGTGTGTGACACAACAATTTCACAAAGATATGCTAACCAAACGTTGCGAGAAAGTAAGGTATTGATATCAAGATGATATTGATATAACACGCACAAGTGGTAATAATTAACACTCTTTAGAATCGAGGAAATAATTGAAATCAAACTAAAGTGATAGTATACCAAGGAATTGTTAAAGTGTATATAGCGTAATTAAAATATATATATTTAGGCCAAGTTTACAAGAAACAAGACATAAATACCAAAATTGTAGTGACACGATATAAACAAAATAACCATTCAAAGGAGAATCAAAGTGATGAACCAAGCCTAACTACGATTATGATCTTGACTTGGGTATCAAGATAAAAAAGGATACCAATGATATAAAAACGTCTCTACACACTTTAAAAGTTTAAAACCCATCCACAAACATGGATGGGCATAAATGGAAAAAAAGTGGTGAAACAATCAATTGATAACGCAAAGGTAGCCACTCTTATTTTTATCAACAAAGTGTCAAAATAAAGTGAAGGAAGTAGATCAATTGGGGTTGAAAAATGTTGGCCTCACTTCGGCAGAGTTTTGCCTCACCTTAGGGAAAGTGAAAAACTAAGAAAAAGTAATGCTTCACACGTTTCGTGATGAAAAATAGCTCTTGAATCAAATTGGATTTGATGTGGTCCAAGTTGGCTCCTGGTCAAAGATATCTTCCTAGGTGGTTCACTCAACTAGGTGTCATAAGTCATCTAAGAGCAAGCTCAATTTACCAAGAAAATTCACACTGACTAATTCTTGATTACCTTGTACTTTGACCCCCTTCAAGAACAAAAGTGGGCAATAAATTCATCCATCGTGTATGCTACCGGGGTCGCGATATATGACTTGTGACGCTAAATATCCCAAATGGTAATACTAATCAAGTAGGTTGTGCGGAGCACTTCCCATTTCATCCACAAGGTTCCCTCTTACATGGAATACTTTGGGGTTCCTATGTTCACCCCCATTGTTGAGCTTTAAGGATTATGCCAAAGGGGTTATGTCCTAGTTTTAAGTGGATGGGACATACTTTTATCCAACTTACAAATACAATGTGATGATTGTGGTGTGTTTTTTTAATCTTTTTTACCTAAATTGGATGTGGTTTGCTTGAATACCTTTTGACAACCCGCACGTAAAAAATTGTATTAGTAGTTTATTTTTGTTTTAATACCACCTTTTCTTTGACAAGCGTTTTAATGAAATAGTTAGCTATGTAAGTAGAATTGAAACTAACACCTAGTAGCTTCAATACAATGCTAAAATAAACCTATGCATCATCATGCTAAGAGCTTAAGCAAAGCTAACCTATAAACATTTCTACATTAAACATGAAATAAAAATTTCAAGCTAATATGCTAAAAAAATTAACTTCTATCTCTTATTGAATGTTAAAATAAGATGAGATTGAACCTAGGTAGATCTCTTGCAATCAAAGAGTTTATTATGTGCTTGAAATACCAAGGTTTCCAAGAATGGAGTCTTGTCAATCATGGCTATAAGACCATTTGACATATCTCCATATGACTTCAAAACTTGGGTGGATGAATATAAGAAATGGAGAAGGCAAGCTCTTCTAATGGAAAAATGCTCAAAGATGATAAAATGGCTAGAGTGTATGCCCTATGCTCATTTAGGAATGTAGGTGTAAATAGAAAGGTAGGAGGAGGGATCCATATATAGCCCAATGGATAGAAGAATCTCTACATCCCTCTTCATGTGGGATAAATGGAGAGGTTGTGTTAGTTATAGATAAGGAAGGTTTAGAAAGGGTTGAGTCAACCTTAGGAGAGTTTAGTTTGTCCTTTAGTGACCCATGGGATTTGAGGGGCTTTATAAATTAACCAAAGTGATTAATTAATAGGTGTGCAAGCTTATATAATATTTTTAGAGGAATAATTAGTATGATTTATGTTATGAGAGGATTTTAATCAAATAAATGATGATTTATTGATTAAATAGAAGAGAGAATTAATTAATTAAGAATAATTAATTAATCTAGATAGAAAGGGGTATTAATTAATTAGAAATAATTAATTAATGTAGATAGAAAGGGGAGTTGATTAATGGAATGTCATTAATTGGCGTCATTGTTGGATAGAAGAGTTAATTAACTAACATAATGTAATTAATTAATGATGATAGCAGAGAAAATGTGCAATATTGACGATATGTCGTCAATTTGCGGGAAAGGGTATAATTAGCACAATTTAAGTATTTAAATTACTCGAGCTAAATTATAGGTGTCTACATAAGTAATTAAATTAACATGAATGTGGGGCAAAGTGGTCATGGTTAGGTGAACACGTTATGTTAACTGATTGAAAGGGGAATAAGGGGAGTGTGACCCAAATTTGGTGTCTACATTTGCCCCTTTTTGTCATGTAGCTTGTATTGGTAAGCGATGCTGAAAAAAATAGTAAGTGGTTGCCCCAAGTATAGTTGAGAGTGGGGTTGCCCTAAGTAGGGCTGAAGGTGAGGTTACCCCAAGTATGGGTAAAGGTGATCCCCCTCAAACTAGGAGTTGATGAGGTGTTAGATGGAGTCAGTGAGTGGTTTGATATATGGATAAGTGATGATAGTGAGGGTAGGTGGGTTGTAGGTAATGGTATGGTCTTTATAGGTAATGGGTAAGGGTACATTGGGTAATGGCAATTGAACGCACACAAATGTATAGATCAGTAACACGATACAAGTGAAAGAGCTTGCATACTCTATAGTGTCCAAGGTCGATAGGTTAATCCAAACAAGGTTGAAGTGTTTCGTATCCAAGGTATAGGATATGGTTATGTTCTCTCCTGAAAACCACTTTTTGTTTTCCAAGTTAAATTCTAAATTTCTAGTGCTTTCCCTCTTAAAGTTTTTAATCCAAGTTGAAAGTTCAAGAAATAGCAAAATCTGTGCCCTAGTGTTGTTTATATCTCTGTTTTCCTCGTTTTGAGAAATTATCCATCTCCGGTCTCAGCAGTACGAAATATCCTCTTTACAATCTCCTTTGTGATTGAAATTCTTTTCTTTTCTATGGCCTAGGTTGTCAAATGATTATTTTGCCTCCATTCCACCGGCCAGAAGGAAATTCAAAAATTGGACTCAAAATGATGAATTTCTCTTCCTCTGTGTATTTTTCCCACAATTAGGAACGATGGGTGTTTCTTTCCCCATCAAATTTTGCCTCAGCATCCCCGAGTGATACATGGGTCTCTTTGATTGATGCGGTTTGGTCATACTTCAAAATCCAATGGAAGCACCCATGTGTAACAACGACGCAACTCCGGGCGGGTCCAAGGGGTAGTCTTCAATTAAGCGCAGGCTTTCCACGTGTCCCAGGTATAAAAATGAAGGTAAAATTGGCTAAGTATGGAAGGCTCAGCAGATGGCTCCACATGTCGCAATGATGTAATTCTGAAGGTGGGGCAGAAAGGGCTAATTACCAAATCAGCGCTAGATCGCCACGTGGTCGAGTCATTGGAGAGGCAAAGTCTACCATTGAAAAGTCAAAGTGGATGAGCAGGCCATCGGGGTATTTGAGATTTTGAGCCTCTTTGTAAAAAAGGTGAAAAGTTAAAAAATAACCCGCAACCCCAATCAGGCTATTAGGGAAAAAGTCAAATCTTGAGCTTGCAGGGAAAAAGTCAAAGGAAAAGCCTACTATTGAAAAGTCAAAGCAGACGAGTGGGCCATTGGGGCACTTTTGGAAATTTAACCAAATTTCCAAAAGCAAAGTAAAATTTATAGAATGCTTTGCATGGCTCCGCCAAGGTCTCGGGCCCGCCGTTGAAAATTCAAAGCGAAAGAGTGGTTCAGCGGAAGGGATTTGAGTTTTGAGCCTTTTTCCAAAAAAAGGTTAAAATGTTGAGAAAAGGGCCACGACCCCATTTCCAATGAAAACGTGCCACGTGCCTAAGTTGAAAAGTCAAAGCAGGTGTGGGCCAATTTGTTCCAAATTGCCAAATCTCTAAAAAATCACAAAACGCAAAGGGCTTTCCCCTGTACCCACTCCAATCTCTTCCTACCATGTGGATGACCTGATTTCAAAGTTATAAGAGAAAATCAAATGGTTTGTATTCAAACTGGCAAATCAAATGTAATGTTCGTGTTGCAAGATCTAGTTTTTAACCCGCCATGAGCGTTTTCTTCGCAATGGAGGAATTTGATATAATGGCAAAGGATATAATGGCCCCTTGGAGCCATTCCAAGTGGTTGGCGATTGATTTTAAATAAAGACCAGAGTGTTCTGTACTTGGAAAAGATAGAAAACACCATACTTCTTCTATTTTCCCCTCTCCTTAGATTTTCCTCTATTCTAAAAGCTCGTACAAGTTATACTTTAGCTTTAATAATAAAATAAGGAATTTTTTTCCTTTTTGATTGAGGGATTGATTAGTACCTGGCAACCAATGAATTTCATTCGGTCTTGTAGCTTCTCCTACGGATTTGATTTTCTTCTAACTCTAAATGCATGTGAATGAAATTTCTAATTAATGTGTGTGGGCATCTGATATTGTACTCATGAACATTAGTTTCTCCTACCTCCATTCTCACTCCCTTTCCCCTTCTCGCACAAATTCTTCTCTAGTGAGAAATTGCTAGCTTTGCCACGGGTCGCGGTGGAGTGCTCCTATTGATCTCTCGGTCAAAAGGCCACCATTGAAATCCACTTTTTCACTCATGCACCCACGGAAGCTGCACCATTCTAGTAGAGGGACTTAGATTCCCATAGCATTGGCTCAAACCCACCAATTAGTCCACAAGATAAATTTTCTTACCAACAGTTTTGGCACCCACCGTGGGGCATATTTTGCGAAAGATCTGCACCTAAAAACGACCTCGTGGTCATAAAATTTTAAAAAAATATTCTAGAAGAAAATTTTATGGAGATTGAATAATCACACAAAATACATGGATATAAATCATGGCTATTCTAGGAAATCCTCTTGTTGGGAGACCTGATTTACTCTTTCACATCCAAGAAGACATTACTTCTGATTTGAGAGAAGCTATTTGGTATAATAGACACAAAGTGTCAATCAATACTTCATTTCCATAAGGATTCTCGGACTGGAAGAGGAACATTCTATTGAATTGGAAAGGCAGAGAAAAATTCCAACACCCCAAAGAAGAGCATAAACTTTCAAGTTGGATGATAGAAGATACACCCAAAACTGAGGCAAGGAGGACAAATTGATCCCACATTTGAAGAGCTTGAAAGAGAGGTAGTTGTTGAAGAGGAGATAAGGGCTCAACTTGAAGAAATAGAAAGACTCCAAATTGAATCAAAAGAAAGAGTAGCAAAGTAGAAACAACCTTAGCAAGATTGGAGGATAGAAATAGGAATAGAATGGGTGATCATGAGCATGAGGAACACAGGCCTAACATACCATGGGGAAGAAATACTAGTCCACTCACTCTTCCACAACCACTTCATGAGCTCCCAAGAGGCTCAAGAAAGAACTTCCCAAAATTCAAAGGGGATGGTTCTCAGCTCCCCGAAGAACATGTTGCAGCATTCATCACTACTTGTAGAGTGTTGGGAGTTGAAGATGAGGATGTTTTAGTTAGGCTCTTTGTGGAGTCACCCAAAGAAAGAGTTGTTAAATGGTTCTACATGTTTCCCCCAAGATCTGTCACATGCTGGGAAAATATAAGAAGTGCATTTGAACATAGGTTCAAGAGTACAAGAGAGATTTTCGGATCTGTTGGTCTAATTGGTTCATATGAAGAAGGAGACCTCTGAATCAATGAGATATTTTGTAGAAAGGTATATTTGGTTGACAAGAAGGATCCCGAAGATGTGGTGCCCCCTAAAAATAACCTAAAATTTTTCTTCATCAGTGCTTTTCCATCAGAAGTTGGTTTCTTCCTCAGAAGAGCCCAACCAAGAACATTGAGGGAAGTTCAAGAATTTGCAATTGAGACTGATGATGATCTAATTATTTCTAGAAAAGTGAAAGGACCAAATGGGAAGAAAAAGTTTGGATTTCAAATTCAGTCACCACTAATCCAATGTTCCAAAAAATGGCAAATGACCTAGTTGCTTTGAAGAAGCAGCTGTCACAAATCAAAATGAGGATTGCTCTAAGGAGACCAAATCCTCTTGATAGACCAAGAATTGCTCCACCTCCTCAAAGGATTTATCTTGAAGTTCCACCACCAATGCCATCTCGTGACACTATGGAATCGTAAGAAGAAACAAACATTGAGGAAATCAAGAAGAAAGCATGGATGACTATGAAAACTATCTTGAAATTGAAGAGGTTGGCATGCACAATGGCTTGATTAAATACGTTGATGATGAGGAGGAAGGTGATGAAGAAGCTCCAAGTTTTTCATGTGCTGTTTTCACTTGTGCACAATCCAAGAATGGTGTTTCAGCCTCAACAACAGAATCGAGAGTAGGAAGAACAAATAAGATAGCTCTTCAAAGCCTCCAAGAAACAAGATCATCGTAGGGGATCACCATTACTAATTTCCATGGAATCAGCTAGAGATAAATCAGATTCACCAGTTGTCAAGGATCACACTATTATGCCAAGTAAGTTATCTGATTCTTCTCTCAACTCAAAAGCTATTAAGAGCAATTCTCTTCTAAATGTTGGTTCTGTAAGAACATCTAGATTTCAATAAAAGGTTACACCCCATCTCCTTCCAAGCCAATTTCTACATTTGAAAAGGAGAACCCAAAACCAAAAGTAATGACACATCTTCCATTTAAGTCCCCATCTACCATAACTTCATTTGATTTTGTAGAGCATGCTAGCAAGACCAAAGTCCAACTCTCTAAAATTGAATACCTATAAACACATCCTTCCCAATTTGACAGATTCATCAAGGCAAATCCGAGGTGGTAATCGTACATCCCCAATCTCTAATTATAATTATAAAGGCTTACTTCCCACACAATCCAAACCATCTTCTCAAAACATGTTAGCCCTCAGTGCCTCTACCACCAACAGAGTTGAGCTTTTTTACCTATCACTTCTCATCAAAGGTTTCTAGTTGAACAATCAGTATTATAGATTCGGAGCCTCGATAATGTGATGCTAGAAAATTTTGTAAATGCTCTTGGCCTCACTTTGATTTGGATAAATGGCACATGCTACTCAACGGAATCCAAAAATTCCATTAGTAGGAAGGATTATCTTGATGCTCAAAGTTACACTAGCTGATTTCCCTAACAAGAAGATACTCCCGACCATTTTGGTGGCGTATACATCCTAGCATCTTTTGGTATGTCTTTGTTGAGTAGAAGTTTTTGAAGAGATATAGGTGGAGAAATAAAAATAGATTGGTCATCCTAAACTATCCCAAAGAAAGTAGAAATGAAGAAGCTCACTCATGCTAGTAAGAAAAAATAAGTTCACAAGATGAAAGTCTGATGATCCGAAAGCAAACATTCTCTTTCAAGATTGTGGGCTAGGAAACTACTTCCTCACATCAGAAAAAGAGGAGAACTCACCACTTCTCATGGAGGAAGAAGAAGACCGAATCTGGACAATGGAGTTTGATGGCGTCACTCCAGAGTAGGTTCAGGAGCTGGTGTAGTATTATACTCTCCCTCTAATGAGTTATATCCTTTTTCCTACAAGCTGCAATTTGATAATACAAACAACACTACAGAGTATGAAGCATTGCTCTTAGGCATGAATGCAGCAGAGGACATGGGAATCAAGAAGCTGAGATGTAAAGGTGATGCAAAGATTGTGGTGAAGTAGGTCCGCCAACAATATCAGGTGAAAAATCCAAGGCTTAGGCATTACAGAAATAGAGTGTGGGACTGCATTGAATCCTTTGATGCATTCTCCATCAAGCTATCCCTAGGGAGAAGAATGAAAAGGATGATCCTCTAACAAAGGTCGATTCCTTAGTGAAACCTCATCCTTCCTTTGGCAATGAAAAAGTGACCATTGAGATGGTGTTCGACCCAAGTGTACTAGACAATGCGAGATCATTGCGGGTCTTCAATAATGACAATAAGATCCTAGCCTTCTTAGAACGAAGGGATAACTTCAATAATATTTTCTTTGAAGGAAGTGAAAACTCCGCACCGTGAATCAGGTCCCCAAAGAAGAGAAGGAAGGAATAGAGGGAATTGATGATGAGGAGTAATCAAACCGAAAGGTAACAAAATCCCCAAAGGCCTAGTTTCTTTGGAAGACCTCTTTGACAAGCATGACAGCTTTCATCCAAGAGAAAGAAAAATAGTCTTCTCGGTGTCCATATGATTTTGATCAAGAAAACATTGGCACTTTAGAGAATCCAAGGATGGTTAACATTGGTAAATGCTACTCACCAGAAGAGAAAAAAAAGTTTTTTTCTTTGCTAAAAAATTACTTAGATGTCCTGGCCTATTCCTATGATGAACTCAAATATTTTCAGCCAAAGAAAATGCATCACTCCATTCCATTGAGGCAAGGAGCTAAGCCCTTCAAGAAAAAACAAAGGCCCTACAATCCAAATATTACTCGATGTTATCAAAGAAGAGGTGACAAAGATGCTCAATGCTAGAATCATCTTCCCCATCCACCATTCAACATGGGTGGCTAACATTATGCCAGTAAGGAAGAAGAATGGGGAAATAAGGATTTGTGTAGACTTCCAAAATCTGAATTAGGCACCTCTCAAGGAAAACTACCCTCTTCCAATCATGGATCATATTTTACAAGCACTCACTGGATCTAAAATTCTCTCTTTGCTTGATGGATTCTCATGGTACAACCAAATCAAGGTGGCAGAAGAGGATTGCAACAAAACAACCTTCACAACACCTTGGGACACTTTTTCCTACAAAAGAATGCCTTTTGGCTTGACCAATGCGGGAACCACTTTCCAGAGAGCAATGGACTTGGCCTTCAAATATTTGAAACATTGCATTGTCATTTACCTTAATGACCTCACGGTTTTTTCAAAGAGGAGGGGAGATCATATCTATCATTTGGAGAAAGTCCTTGTTAGGTGTAGGAAACATGGCATTTCTCTAAATCCAAAGAAGTGTATTTTTGGAGTCACATAAGGTAAGTTACTGGGACACATTGTGAACAAACATGGAGCACACATTGATCTTGAGAGGTTCAGAGATATCCAAGCACTAGCCTTACCAACCAGCAAGAAGGGAGTTCATTCATTCTTTGGAAAGGTAAAATTCCTTCGTCGTTTTGTGCCTGAGTTTTCTGAACTAACTAAGCATATAACTTCCATGATGAATCCTCAAGCATGTTTCAAGTGAAATAAGGAAGGAAAACCAACATTTGAGGAGATCAAGAAAGCCATTGCCAAAGCCCCAACTCTTGTATCTCCGTATTTCAACAAGGAGTTCATGATGTATTACTATGTATCGTAACATACACTCTCTGCTATCCTTGTTCAAAAAAATGATGAAGGTTTGAAGCACCCATTGTTTTCATGAGTTATCCTTTGAAAAATCATGAGCTAAAGTACAACCAATTAGAGAAACATGCCTACACAAAGTGGTCAAAGTTGTTAAATGTTTTAGATTTTACATTCTCAATTCCCATACAAAGTGGTTATGGTCCCCGGAAGTGTAATCAAGTCCATTTTGACTCAATAAGATCTTGGGGCTAAGAGAGGAAGTTAGATTACAAATACCCAAGAGTATGAGTTGGAGATTATACTCTCTAATATGGTAAGAGGAAATGGTTTGTGCTAGTTGATTGTTGAAGATTAAGCTATCGTGGCTCAACAGTGAGAAAAAGATGGTGTTTGTTTAACTCGCTTTTAGGATACAATCCACAGGCACTCTTTGTCACCACTACTGATGAGTGGTATGCTGACATTGCTTACTACCTCACTTATGGAGAATGCCCTCCTCATCTTGATTACAAACAAAGAAGGACACTCAAGCTAAAGACAACCAAGTTTGTGATCTAGAATCATGCACTTTACAAGAGAGGCCTAGATTGTTGTTTCCTCAGGTGTGTAGATAAGGAGCAACAAGAAAAGTTGCTCAGGGCATATCATGATCAAGCTTGTGGTGGAAATTTCTCAGCAATGATCACCACACATAAGATCCATAGAGGGAGATATTATTAGCCCTCCATATTTGTAGACACTCAGGATTGGGTTTCCAAATGCAAAGCATGCCAATAATTTGTTGGAAAGCCACAACTAGCTACATTTCCACTTAGGCCTGTGGTGATTGAAGAACCATTTCAGAAATGGGGGCTAGATTTCATTGGCATTCTGAATCCTCATTCTAGTGCAGGGAATACTTATGTACTCACCAGTAATCGATTCCTTCACTAAATGGGTGGAAGCCATCCCGACCAAGCAAGCCAACTCGAAATAGTCTCAGAACTTCATCAAGGAGAATATCATTGTTTATTTTGGAATACCACAAAAAATTGTTGTAGAAAATGCCACATATTTCTCTTCCAAGGAGCTCACAGAGTTTTGTTATGGATTTGAAATTTCCTATCCCACTCTTTTCTCCGACAACTACCCATAGGAAAATGGGTAAGCTGAGTCAAGCAACAAGAACATTGTGACCATTTTTGCAAGTTGGTAGATGAGAATCAAAGGAATTGGCACAAGAAGTTATATGATGCATTGTGGGCCAATAGGATCACTCCTAAGAAGGAAATAGGTATGTCACCTTTCCAAATGTTGTATGGAGTTGAGGCAGAGATTCCCCTCACAATTGAGATGCCAACTCTCAAGTTGTTGCAAGAAATAGAAGATGGTCAATACAAAGACTCCATTGACAAGAGGATCCTCTTCTTGGAGAAGTTGGAAGAAAGCAAATGCCAAGTGGTGGATAGAATTAAAGAACACCAATTGAAATTGAAGAAGATATTTGACAAGAGGGAAAAGGCAAGAGAATTCAAGGTTGGAGACTTTTTCCTACTATGGGACAAGAGAAGAGAACCAAAAGGCAACCATGGAAAGTTTGATTCATTATGGCTCGGCCCATTCCAAATTCATGGAGCTTGTGGTGAGAATGTTGTTCTCCTCTCATACTTGGATGGAACGCCATTGGGATTTCCTCAAAGCAGGAAATACTTGAAACTATACCATCAGTGAAAGCGGGTTGTCCCCCGCCTTATACCATAGGTGATTTTATAAGTGTGTTTTTCCCTTTTCTCACATTTGTGTGTGGTTCTCGCTTAGTTTTGTTTGGTTTTTTTGTGTGTGGTTTGGCTTGTGTGTTTCCTCCTCCTTCCATTCTTTCCCAAAATTGTACATGACTCTGCAAGGCCCAATGGATAAGGAACTGGTCAACGTTATACGATTTAAAAATTTGAGATTCTGGATCCTCATACCATGTCTTCGTCATGCTCACCCATGATATGTCCCCAAGTTAGAGCCAGCTATTGTCTCTTGAAAACCACTTTTCATTTTCCAAGTTAAATTAAAAGAAATAGCAAAATCCGTTCCCTAGTGCTATTTATATCTCTATTTTGCTTGTTTTGAGAAATTCTCCATCTCCCGTTCTGTGCATGAAATATCCTCTTTACAATATCGTTTGTGATTGAAATTGTTCTCTTGTTCTATGGCTTGGGTTTTTAAATAATTTTTTTGCCTCCATGCCTCCGGCTCATGAAGGAAATTCAAAAATTGGACTCAAAATGATGAAGTTATCTTCCTTTGTGTATTTTTCCCATAGTCCGGAACGATGGGCGTTTCTTTCCCACAAATTTTGTCTCAAAGATCCCCGAGTGATCCGTGGGTCTCTCTAATTGGATGTGGTTTGGTCATACTTCAAAATCTAGTAGAAGCAGCCACGTGTCATAACGACGTAACTCCATGGGCGGTGGTCCAAGGGACAGCCTCTTCAATTAAGCGTAGGCTTTCCACGCGTCCCATGTATAAAAATGAAGGTAAAATTGGCTAAGTATGGAAGACTTAGTGGAAGGTGCCACGTGTTGCAAACGACCTAATTCGAAGGTGGGGTAGAAAGGACAATTACCAAATCAGCGCCATATCACCACATGGTCCATTGGAGAGGCAAAGCCCGCTATTGATAAGTCAAAGTGGATGAGCGAGCCATCGGGGTATTGGAGATTTTAAGCCTCTTTGTAAAAAGGTGAAAAGTTAAAAAAAAACCCGTAGCCCACAGGGGGAAAAAGTCAAAGGAAAATCCCATCATTGAAAAGTCAAAGTAGATGAGTGGGCCATTGGGGAACTTTTGGAAATTTAACCAAATTTCCAAAAGTGAAGTAAAAGTTCTAGAATGCTTTGCAGCCTCTGCTAGGTCTCGGGCCCACTTGTTGAAAAGTCAAAGTGGAAGAGCGGGCCGGTGGAGGGATTTGAATTTTGAGCCTTTTTCCAAAAAGGTTAAAATGTTGAGAAAAGGGCCGTGACCCCATTTCCAATGAAAATGTGCCACGTGCCTAAGTTGAAAATTCAAAGTGGGGGTGCGGGACAATTTGTTCCAAATTTCCAAATCTCTAAAAAATCACAAAATGCAAAGGGCTTTCCCCCGTACCCGCTCCAATCTCTTCCTACCATGTGGACGACCTAATTTCAAAGTTATAAGAGAAAATCAAATGGTCTGTATTCAAACTGGCAAATCAAATGTAACGTTCGCATTGCAAGATCTAGTTTTTAACCCGCCATGAGTGTTTTCTTTGCAATGGAGGAATTTGAAGAGGCGTAAATGATTTGTAAAGTTGTAACCATTTTGGCAAAGGATATAATGGCCCCTCGAGCCATTCCAAGGGGAGATTGATTTCAAAAAGACCAGAGTGCTCTGTACCTGAAAAGACAAAACTCCATACTTCTTCTATTTTCCCTTCTCCTTAGATTTTCCTCTATTCTCAAAGCTTTGTACAAATTCTTCTTTAGCTTCAATAATAAAAGAAGGAATTTTCACCTTTTTGATTGAGGGATTTATTGGTACCTTGCGACTAATGAATTTTATTCGGTCTTATAGCTTCGCTGCGGATCTATTTTTCTTATAACTCTAAATGCATGTGAATGAAATTTCTAATTAATGTGTGTGGGCATCCGATATTCTACTTGCAACATTAGTTTCTCCTACCTCAATTCTCACTCCCTTTCCCCTTCTCAAAAAAAGTTCTTCTCTAGTGAGAAATTTCTAGCTTTGCCACAAGGTCAGTGGAGTGCCCCTATTAGGATATCTGGTCAAAAGGCCACCATTAAAATCCACTTTTCACGCATGCACCTACAGAAGCTGCATCGTTCAAGTAGAGGGACTTAGATTCCCATAGTGTTGGCTTGAAACCCACCAATTGGTTCACAAGACAATTTTTCTCGCAACAGCTTTTGGAAAGATAACTTAGGTTAGGTACAAAAACGTTTAGGTATGATCTAATACACCAAAGGTTTGGTTAGGATAAACAACATGGCAATAGGCAAGGTAAGGTCATTAGGCTAAATAACATGGGTAATAACATTGTAAGGTATAGTGAGTACACAAATTCCAATGTCACAAAAGGTGGTTCAGTCAGGGTATATAGGTCATGGCATGGGTAAGACCACAATATAGGTAAATAACATGTCCCTAAATGCAATTAAGGAAATGTATAGGTAATTTAGGCTTGTGGGTAGGGTGTAATAGGTGTTGGTAAGGTCAAAAGGTATTGGGTCAATAATGTTGTTAGGAAAAATGGGTATTAGGTGGGTCAAAAGGTAAGGGGAGGTGACCGATGCTAGTTAGGGTATAACTGACGTCGGTTGGCTAGGGCATGACATGACTGACATCGGTCATGTTGATTTGGGTCTAAAAAAGAAAAATCCATGTTTTACGGATTCATTTTGACTTTTCCATTTGTATAAAATGACAGAGGAGTGAGGGAGGAGTGAAAAAGTGATAGTACAAGGCATTGAGCTGAGTTGGTGAGCCACGTAGCGGGTGATTAGCATTCGATCAGCAGTCCTAGAAATCCATTCGAGTCTTTTCATTCATTTGGAGGAGAGGAGGTGATTTGATAATGGCAAAGGTGGGAGAGGGTGCGGGAGGTCCACCGACGCTCATTGATAGATGGGATTCAACGACCAACACTTTTTATCTACCGACGGGTGAGATGATCATCGTCTGAGGACGTGTACCAAATCTTGCGACTACCTATTATTGGGGAGCCAGTTTATTCTATTACTTCTAAGGCATTAGTGGAGCCGATAGTGGCTGTTTTTGGTGAGGCGATGGGTGAGTTGAGGTATCACAATGCGAGTCTCACTTATGGAGACATGTATGCAGCCTACCCATAAAAGATGAGGTTGTTCGTACTGATGATGGAGTCGGTAGGTTGTTTTTCCCTGATCAATTCTGAGGGTGGGAGACTCCCATGAGCACTGATGGGAGTACTCTAGGATATGATTGAGGATCAGATACACTTTGCTTAGGCACTGGATTTCCTAGTTTAGTTATATAGGGAGCTATGGGCTTATGGGAGATTGCGGTGATTTGGTATGTGCTACACTTTTTTACTACACTGTGGGCATATGAGCACATCGTATGTGTGTCTAGCTAGCTGGTTTTCCATGACATTACTTGGTTCAGGGGTGGATTTCTTAGAGTTGGATACATACATTGGGTACCAGTTGGTGGGCAACATAGGGTGGCTAGGGCCACATATGATGTTGTTTACTATAGGTGGTTGTTGGAGGGGCTTTTAGGAGTTGATATTGTTTGGAGGCCTTATGTTGAATTTCCATCTTATAGAGGCATGACGGAGGAGTTAGAGGAGCTCTAGCTATTGAGGTGGATATAGGGGCATCGTGTCGGTGAGCACAAGATGATACTTGTAGACGAGTTAGATGATAGTTTGGGTTGCCACAGGATGTACCCCACCTTTTCCATTGTACTATCATGATGACGTGGAGAGACCCATGTCTCCACCATGTTCGAGTGTGCCAACAGGATATGAGGAGAAAGAGGTAGATAAAAGGATTTATGATGTAGGAGTCATTGATGGATATAGGAAGTGGTGGGCGGCACAATGATGGGTGACACCACCGAGGCCGGGACAACTAGATCTTGCTACGGTCATGGTTCAGAGAGATGCATTGCAGGAGTAGCTAGCCACCCTACAAATGTAGATCATAGGTTTACATGGTCAGTTGATAGGGGCACATGCACATGTGGACACCTTATAGGCTCAAGTGGTGGCTTTACAGCCCGGTTGGCACAGGGACAGCACTCGCATGGGTGGTGATGGTGATGGAGTATAGGTGGCCATCGTTACAAGAATAGGTGGTAAATTTTTTAGGGAAGGATTGTGGGCATTGCAATGCTATTACATAGCATAGGTAGCAGCCTTACATGCCCAACTTACAACACATGTACCTCTATAGGCCCAAGGATAGGGGTCCCATAGTATACATGGAGGAAGATAGGTATCCCGAGATATAGAGACCGACGACGCCCAGTATTAGTAGGACAAGGCTCATAGGTTGCATTGAGATCTATGACACCACACCAGATGGTGATGATGGAGAGGTTTAGGGATGCCTTGAATGAGGCTTGTTATTATTAGGATCATCTGACGACTGTTGGTATAGATGTTCTCTTGTATACTAGTACAGAGCCCAAAGATGCAGTGAGTGAGAGGATGAGATCCCTGTACTCATAATTCAAAGAGCACAAAGGGATGAAGAGCCTAGAGATAGGTTTAGGCAAGGCTACTAATTCACGGAGGCAAGGCCTAGGTGAGGGCCAGGGTGGAGATTAGAACAAGACCCATGGAGGGTGGAGAGATGTTGGCAAGGTGGTAGATAGGTCAAGAGGAGGAGACAAGTGAGACTGCATGGAGGATATCAGGTGGGGTGATGTTTAGTCACTTGAGATGATCAATGTTTTTATTTTTGATATATATACCAACCTGCGTGCAAAGATAGTGAGGTTGTATATGAGAGTTTTGTGATTTTGAGTTTTATACCGGCCTACGTGCTAAAGATAGTGAGGTTGTATCTGAGTGACTTGAGATACTTGTATTTATTTGTATCTAGTATATATGTATATTGATACATAGACTCTCCCATTTATATAGATGATGATATTTATTGTATGGATGATGTACCTATGTTTTAATTTCCATTGTTATTGTGTATTGATGGAAACTAGGTGAATTAGGCATGATTGAGTCGAGGTCATGTAGGCATGATGGAGTCAAGGTGAGTTAGGCATGGTGGAGTCTAGGTGAGTTAGGCATGGTGGAGTCTAGGTGAGTTAGGCATGGTGGAGTTTTAGGTCAGTTAAGCATGGTGGAGTTAGGTGAGTTAGGCATGGTTTGGTCATGTTT
This sequence comes from Taxus wallichiana var. yunnanensis, assembly GCA_018340775.1. NCBI lineage: Eukaryota > Viridiplantae > Streptophyta > Pinopsida > Cupressales > Taxaceae > Taxus > Taxus wallichiana. The sequence goes on along the minus strand of CM031243.1, from coordinate 340,775,325 downwards.
TTGGGTTTGATTTAATTTCCAAGTTATTGGTAGTATGGAAAATAAATGATGATGTATATGTATGTTATGGTGTAAATTTCCAAATATTTGATGTCATGGAAATATGAAATGATTGATTGGATGTTTTGATGATGTGATAAAATGGTAGGTATGTATGTTTTTGAGTATTTAATTTCCTAGTTTTGTGTAAAATGGAAAACTAATTAAGGTATAATGTGAATAGAAAAATGGGGGAAAATTGGTTAGGGTAAAGAGTGGCTGAGCTAACCTCCAAGGGCCCCATTCCCTCATAGTGTTTCCTACATAGCCCCGAGAAAAGGGGCCTCAGCCGATGTAGTTCTCTCGTAAGCTAGGGAAGAATATGATAAGATAGAGGGATGGGTTGGTAGGTTTTAGGCATGTTTGAGTCTAGGTTATTTAGGCATGGTTGAGTTTAGGTCATTTAGGCATGGGTGAAAGGGGAATCCTTAAAATATAGGTGTTGATGGTCTAGTATTGTATAGGAGAATCAACAAGTAATGAAGAATGTGTATGGTAAAAGGTGAAAAAAGAGCCACCTAATTGATAAGAATCCTAATTAGTCTATCATACCAAAGATTGGCTTATGAACGTAAGACCCTAAAGGCGTTGCATAATTGATTGTTCTAAGGGTGAAGAAAGTCACATGATCATGAAATGTCACATTTGCGGCACATCCCTTGATTGGGAAATAAATTAGGGTGAAAAGGAAATGAGGTGAAAATAGTTTGGTTTTTAGTGTAACCTAGTGTGAGAAAACATGCCTATTTGGCAAGAGATTTAAGATCAAAATAGGCAAGTCCATGATAAAAAGTTATATTTTTCTTTTTTTTTTTTTTTTTTATAGACTGATCGATGTGGGAAGTCTATATGGGATGAGTATATTATCTCCTTAAGGTCTTCGTGAAGTGATCAATCGATGCAGGAAGCTTCAGAATATTTTATTTTATTTTTTAATAATAGTCTTCTTTTTATGATAGACTATGTATAGTATGGCTAGCTTTGTATAACTGTCCTTTGAGGGAGCAGTCTATTTATAGCAATGAGATAGAAAAAGTAGATGTCCTTTTTGAGGGAGTCATATTTTTTGTTGGAAGTTTGACTCAAGGAGTTGAATCCCATTTTACTTTTGAAATTGTTTTGCTTTTGGAATTTTAGGTCATGGACAAGACTATAGAGAACAATAGGCTCTTGAGTTGAAGACAAAACCATAGCACACAGAGGTTAACTATGAAAGAGAGGGTTTAAGTGATGAACGACCATGGGATTCCATCTTTGAAAAATATGAAAAGTATCCATGAGAATCATGCCATGAGTAGAGCCATGGTACTCATATTGAAGATAAGGTTTGAAAAAGTGATGGGTAATCACATGATTCTTAATTAGTCATTGATCCTTAAAATAGGTAAAATGGAAGGTGAATGGTGCTCAAGGGATGAGCATAATTTTAACTAGATAGAATGTGATATAGGACTTGATTCAACAATATAATGGTTGAATATGCAAGGCATTGAGGGGCTCAGGTTCAGTTTACCTTTGAGTGAAGACAAATGATAAACACCTGATCCATAGGTATGAGTAACGATATAGGGTCCAAGCCAATTAGGAGAAAATTTTCCTCGTTTACTTTTCTCCTCTTTTGTTACATGTTTATTTTCCTTTAGGATGAGGTCACCAACCTGGAAGGTTCATTCATGGACATGTTTATCGTAGGCACATTTGATACATTTTTGGTAGATTTGGAGGTGATCAAGAGCATTGAGATGATGTTCATCTAATAACTCGAGTTATGTCAAATGGTCTTGGCGAAAAGTCATCATCGTTGAGCATATCTTTAAGTGAGATACGAAGAGATGGAATATGGACTTTAAGAGGTAGAATAACCTCTGTACCATAGACCAGAGAGAAAGGTGTGGTAGCAGTTGAGGTACGAATACTAGTGTGATAAGCCCATAAGGCAAAAAGGAATGTGTATGCCAATCCTTTCTAGTATCATCAACTACTTTCATAAGAATTTTTTTAAGGTTTTTTTGGTTGATTCTTCTTGGCCATTTTTTTAAGGGTAGTAAGGTGAAGAAAAATTAAGTTGAATGCCAAAGGCATCACAAAGTTTCCATAGGGTTTTTTTTTGAACTATTTTCCATTATCAATGATGAGATGGTGAGGAACACCAAAGTGAAAAATGATGTGATGGTTGATGAATTCACATATTTTCTCAGATTTTTTAGAAATAAGAGGTATGGCTTCTACCCATTTAGTGTAGTATTCGATAGTAGTGGTAATAATCCATTGATGACATTGGGAAGAATGAGGATTGATCTCTCTGACAAGATCCAAACCCCATTGAGAGAAAGGCCAAAGGTCTCATGTGACTGTATAAGGTGTGACTAGGTGTGTGATGAAGATTAGCATGTTGTTGGAACTTCACACAATGTTTGACATAATCACAACAATCATGGTTTAAGGTTGGCCAATAATAGCCTAGGTGGAGAATGCATTTAGCGACAACTAAACCACTGAAGTGACCTCCAAAAATTCCGTCGTGAACTTCCTTGATGGTGTAGGGAAACTTTAGAACTTGTAAGGCATCGTAAGAGGATACCGTCAAAGCCACATTTATAAAGAAGACCACCCATGATGACATAGCAAGAGACACTTTTGAGAAAGGCTCATTTTCCATTGCGAGTAAGATCTGGAGGTAGAATTGAAAGGGAAAGGTAGTCAAAATTTTTATACCAAAGGTCACGTGGGTCAGTTTCAATGGTTCCAACAAGGTTGACATCTCAAAATAGATAAGAAGGTGATTGCAACCTTTGTATTGTGACAAATATTTTTTGATTTGGAGGGTGAAGCGAGGATTTGAGAAGTAAGACAGGCCATGGTATTCATAAATTTGTTAGTGGAACATGGTGTTGGTTTGAAGTTCAAAACAATTAAAGGTAGTCAAAAGTATGTCCACATGATGCTTATACTTTTGGAGTATTTCATTAAAAACTGGTATATACCATTCACTTGGTTTACAACCAGTTGGAATCACCAAAGATATTAATTGATTTAATGTCTAAGGTGATGGTGGCTTGAAGACCTAATACGAGTGCTTCATATTCGGTGATATTGTTAGTACAATCAAAATCTAGTTTGAAAGATAATGGCATAGGTTCACCATCAAGAGGAATGAGGATAATGCCTGCACCACCCCCACATTGACATTTAGAACCATCAAGAATAAGGTCATCTGGTAAATGGTATCATCTAAAGAGAGGGTAGTAATGGATTCATCTGGGAAATCAAAGTTAGAGGATTGATTTCTGGAGAGGGGTGCATCTACCAAAGTTGGTCAACGATGGTTTGTCCTTTGACATATTTTTGATGAGTGAATTCAAGGTCTAGGTTTGCAAAGAAGCATGAGCCAACGTGCAACACATTGATGTTGGTAGGGCTTAGCGTACATGTAATGTAAGGGGTCAATATTGGTGACAAAAAAGGTTTTATGGTTGAGTAGGTAATGTTGAAGTTTAGTGGCGACAAAAACTAAGGCTAAGAAAAAAATTTTGGTGTGAGTGTATCTAGTTTCATAGTCTAAAAGGGTATAAATTATATAATAAACCACTTTCTCCTTATGTTGCTCATCGCGATGATGAGCGAGCATGGCACCCAAGAATGATCAGTAGTAGAAATGTAAAGGTAAAATGGTTGGTCATCCTTAGGGGGAATGAGCATAGGTGGTTGGAGGAGGTATTATTTTAAGGCGTCAAAGGATTTGTGGCATTCATCATCCCATTTAAAGGAGACATCCTTTTTGAGGAGATGATGAAATGGGTGGTAGTGGTCGAAAAGCTACGAAATAAAATGATGAATAGATTAAAACTTTCCTTGCAAACTACGCAAGTTGTGAAAGGTTAGTAGGTGGAGGAATTTCTGAGAATAGCCTTGATTTTAGGGGATCAATTCTATGCCATGCAAAGAAACAATAAAACCAAGGAGCTTTCTAGAGAGAAACAACAAGACACACTTCTTAGGTTGAAGGTGAACATAGTACTTGATGAGATGGTCAAGATGACCTTAAGGATGGTAAGGTGTTTGGCCCGATGTTTGGATTTGGTAAGAAGATCGTCAACGTAATCTTCCAATATGCGATGCATAATGTCATGAAAGATATAATTCATAGCCCACTGATATGTGGAACCAACATTTTAAGGCCAAAAGGCATGACACGATAGTAGAAGGTCCCCAAGGAGTGATGAAGGTGGTTTTGTGTTGATCTTCCGGGGTAAGTAATATTTGGTTATAACTCGAGAAATCATCCATGAGTGATAACATCTCATGGTCGGGTGGTGAGATCAACTAGTTGGTCAATACTAGGTAGAGGAAAGTCATCTTTAGGGAAAGCTAAGTTAAGGTCATGAAAATCCATGCAAATGTGGAGTCCCCTGTCACTTTTGTGATAGAATGATGTTAGAGATCCATTGGGGATAATCAATGGGTAGGATGAAGGAAACCAAAAAGAAGGTGTTGGATTTATTCTTTGACAAGAAGGGTAAATGAGGATGCATTTTCCACAGCTTCTGTTTTACGAGTTTGGCTTTAGAATAGTTACGATATTGTGGACCACAATGTTTGGGTCAATACTGGGCATATCAGCATAGGACCAAGAAAAAGTGTTTATTATGATCCCAGAGGAAAGAAGTAAAAGCTTCATGTTCAACAACATCTAAAGATTGGCCTATCTTTAGAATGTGCGGGTCATCTGAGTGTTAATATTGATTTCGATGGTCATTCATTTAACATGGTTTGTGTCTCAGAAGGCAATGACTAGTGAATATAAGAATCTTCCGCACCAAGGTAGGTGAGAATAGACTCATCATCCTGACATTGAATGACATTAATAGAAGGTGTATCATCATCAATCATGTCAAGATATAGGAAGGGAAGAGAAGAGGGAGCCTCACCATCTCATTGATAAGTTAGAGGTCCTAGGAAATGGTGTTCATGAAAAAAAAAAAAGTTAGGAGGAATGGATTTTGGATCCATAGACTCCATAGGTGAAGGTGGTGAAGTTGGTAAATGGGGTGAAGGAAGGTTTTCATCTTCAATGAGTTTGACATGGGATTTCTTGGAAGATGGTTTGGAAAATCCAATACCACTTCGGTCTTTATGTTTACGAGTGGTGCATGGGATGACAATATGGCGGCCTTGTTCATAGAAACCAAAGCCAAAACCCTTCCATGCACAATGATGGAGGAAGGTGTGGGTGAAAGTGGCGGTTGGTGAGAGATTGAAGGTCAGATGAAAATGGTCGTGTTTGGGTGGGTGGCTCGGGAGTAGGTAGAAGTATCAAGTCCCCATATGTTAAGTTGGTGTGAAGGTGGGGAGGACCATAAGGGAAAACCTCACCTATGTGGTGATCATAGGGGATGTTGGTGAAGGTTACCATACTCTTGAGGAGTAAGGAATGTGTCGATGTTGTACAAGTACTCCCCAGAGTGAGATGTATTGAAAAACACCTTCTAAGGGATCGGTAGTTGGTATGTGGGTAGTAGAAATGGATGAATTATTGGGCGGTGAAGAAGAAGAAGCATTGGTTGGTTGAGAAGTAGATGGGTTAGTGGATGGTTAGTTGCAGAGGTTGTGGATGTAGTGGGAATAGAGGAGTTAGGTGTGGGAGAGGTAGCAAAAACGTTGGTGGAAGGGGCTATGGGTGAAGGAGAGGTGGTGGCGGTGGAAGATGCCTTAACTGGTATAAGGACATCATTAGGTCTATACAACATGTTACATGTTTTGAATGGTGAAGGGTCAATGAATGGTATAGTTATGTCCTTCATGTTCAAATTTTACACAACGATGTAAGGTTGAAGGAACACAACCCATGATGTGGATCCAAGGTCAACCAAGCAACAAGTTATACTAGAATTCCCCCTCTAAGATGTAGAATAATTCTAGAATGGTATGGGGCCCACACGAATGTGGAGAATGATGGTGCAAGGGTCAAAGTTATGGCATCATTGAATGAATGCAACATAACTAGGTTATTATGCATGTAATTGTGGGGATGCACATTTGGTTGTATGCATGGGAAGAGATAATGTTGATGTTGGCACCACCATCGATCATAATGCATCAAAACATATATTATCAATGTAGATGAGAGATGAATAGGGTGGGATCAGGATCATCTATTGAGAGGTACAATCTCATCGTCAAAGAAACTAAGAGCGGCTACTTGATGAGTGGTAGCAGGTGTAGAGGAAGGTGATGAAGTGGTGAGAGATGCCACATGGTGAGGAGTGATCATGGATGCCATAAGAGTTGGGTCATTAGGTAAAACCTCAATAGATTGTAGAACCTCCATGAGGGCTTGTCGGTGAGACTCAGAGGTTTGGACAAGGTCATATAATGACATTTTGAGAGGAGATTGGTGCAACTGTTTGATCATTATACGATGGGTGACCCCATCAAAAATAGGGTATGTGGGTCCTGAATGGTAATTCTTGGTGTGGGTGCAGATGGTATATTGGGCATATGATTGGTGGATGGGCTGGTTTCTTTCTCCTTTCCTTTTCTTTTTTGGGTCATGAGTGGCAATGCTAACCATATTAATATGGGGTGAGGGAGCAGATGAGTCATGATAAGTGTAGCAACAAGATGAGAAATAGAATGATGAGGGATATATTAGTGTTGTGCAAAGAAGGAAACACATTGACATTTGGGGAGGTTTGGCTAGCTCTCTTATGTAGACCATATTGATCTCAAATGTTGAGGAGGATAAAAAGGTTGTGGAGGTGGAGATGAAGGTCATTGAATAGGTAAGGGATGAGGATGTGTGGTGATAGGTGAAGGTGGAACATGGTCCTCATCTAAAAGATCATCATCATCAAATTTTTCTTCAGGAGGACATAGTTTGAGTTGGAGAGAATGGTTTTAGAGCCTTATATTTTCTACATCATGCCTTGACACATGATGGTAGGGAACAAATTTTTGTATCATCAAACCCTATTGGTTTAGGTTTGAGTGGGTCGTAAGGTCTAAGTGGTGGCAATGTGATGACAATGGTCTCTAAAAGGTTTTCTAAGATGTTGGCATAAGACCCTGCCAATGGATCACAATGGGAGTAAGTGTGGGTGAGATGGAGGTGTGAGTGATTTTGGTGGGAGAGGCATCACGGGAGGTGGAATCGAGAGTGGAATAGGTTTGACCACTAGTTTGGTAGGTTATACTATTTGAGGTTTGGGTTGCACCTTCTTGGGTAAAGGTGTAGTAGATGAGCTAGTGATAGAAGGTGTTGTAGGTTTGACTACCTCTTTGGAGGGTAGTTGGTTTTTCAACTTTGGTTGCACCTTCCTGGTAAAGGTGAAGATGGCGTGCGTGATGTAGAAGGGAAGGAAGATGGTGGAAGGGATGGGTTAGCCAAGGTGATAATGGAGGTGTGGTGAAGTTTTTGGAAGAGGCGAGGTGGAGGGTATTGTTGAAGAGTGGGAATACCATAGGTAGAGATGAGGCTACTAGAAGTGGTGTGGGTATAGGTGGTAAATAGGTTGTAGGTGATGAAAAGGTGTACATTGTGTAGGTAAGTTAGGTGTAACAGAGGCTCATGATGAGGAGGATGGGTTGTTGTGTTTTTAGTTTACCTTGGGTAGGAGGTTTTTGGCCAAGGTGGATGGGTGAGGTCCTAGGATAGATGGAAGTGGTGAAGGTGACAAAGGGGTAGTAGGTGAAACCGGTGTATGCATCCTAGAAGGTTGGGTCTTCCTTTTAGGTGGAGGTATGGTTTTTACATGGGCTTGTGAGGATGTGGCTAAATCCAATTTGATAGGAGGATGGACTAGGCTTGATGTCGGCATGACTCCCAATGTGGTGATGGTTCTAGATGTGGGGAAGGTGTAGGTGCAGGTAGGTTCTTAGGCATAGGAATAGTTTGATTGTTGGTAAGGGTTTAGGTGTAGGTGAGGGTGATGAAGAAGAGGTGTTATAATAGGCTTGGGCATGGTTGGTTTGGTTGTCTAAAATACCTTTGGATAAATCGTAGAGGTATCAAAATGACATTTACATTTGGGTTGAAAAAGGTAGCCAAGGCATCCCCAAAGCATGGAATTATCAACATAATCCAAGTGGTCATCCAGGCATGAAAATGACATTGTTGTAGGAGGAGATGATGTTGACTTGGTGGTAATCCCTGTAAAAATGTTTGTGAGATAGGGAACTAGTTGGCTTTGGACTCTATGGGTAAGAGAGCCGAGAGAAAATCAACAAGATCTTGGAAGGCTAATGGGGAATGGTCACCAATAGGCAGTGGCACTTCTAAAGGATCCCCTATGGGTAGGGGAGATGATGGGTAGGATGAGGTAGGTTCCTCTTTTGGTGGAGAGGAAGGTGAGCATGACTCTCCCATGGGTAAGAGAGTTAACACCATGTATTGTTGTTCATTAGGTTGTGAGGTGAGTGGTGAAATGACATCGAGATATTGTGGACTCCTCCATGGGTGAAGGGGAGATGAAGGGGACTCCTCTGTGGGTGAAGGAGTAGATGAAATAGGTTCCTCCATGGGTAAAGGTGCTCATGCAAGAATCTCCTCGATAGGGGATATGAGGAAATTGAGGAAGGGATGGTATGACTTTGAAAACAACATGAACTTCATGGACATTATTGTCATTAGTCAAGGTTCACTAGTTTGGTTAGATGATGGGGTGTGATTAGGAAATGGCTTCTTGAAGATATGCAAGTTCTGATTAGCTGGTGTGTTTGGGTTGTCCAAGATGAGATCTCCATTGTCTAACATTTCTAGACAATGTTTTTTTAAGGTTATACAATTACCATCGCTATGACCTTTAACACAATGATAGTTTACAGTAATCATGTTCCTTGTACCATGCAGGCATAGGATGAGTGGGGTCAAAACTAGTATGTGGTTTGATGGGTGGAAGAGAAATTGCTCTAGCTTTTAGAAGTTTTTCTAAAACCGATGAATAGGGCTCTCCTATGGGAGTGTACTTTTGTTTCTCTCACTTGAACTAGAAATCTTGAACGGGAGAAAGGTTGGAAGAAGGTTTTGATTGATTGGATGGGTGAGATGGGCCAATTTTAAAACTACCGTGTTGGTAGATCCTTTGGCTTTGGAATAATTATTTTGGGGTTTGGAAGAGGAAGAGGCATCATTTGACTTGAATGCAACATTTTTGTTATGCAATTGAATTTTCTTCTCTTATATGGCATGAATTTCAAGTTTTCTAGCCATGGTGAATGCTTCATCAAATGTACAAAAGGTTTGGACTTGGAGAGTTGGTGAGATGTGCTGGCACAAGCCCTAGTGAACAACTCTATAAGCTTGGTTTGAGGTAGTTGGAATGTAAGTTGGTTGATGAGGCTTCACCAATGAGTGACAAAATCTGTGATAGATTCATCTTCGTATTGTCATGTTGAGTACAAGTCGGTCATGGTGACCTTCTTGATGATATTGATCGAAAAATGGTCCAAGAAGGCTTGAGCCACTTGGTTGAATGAGTAAATGGAATGTCGAGGTAAACCACTATACCAATCCAACATAGGTCCTATTAAGGACATTGGGAATGTCTGCAAGAGTAGAGCGTCATCATGAGCGATTAATAACACCCATGTTTGAAAGACCACAAGTGTTGTTGTGGGTCCTCTTTGTTATTGAATCGGTTGAATTTGGGAATTTCCCAATGCGTAGGGTATGGATGAATGGGAATAGATGGATGAATGGGATCATTGCATATTTTTCATATGTCAAAGAGTTACGAGAGCTAGAAACCGATGCTTCTAATGTTTGCATCTTTTCCATCATCATTTTAATAAGGTCATTGGTAGGTTGTGATGACTGGCACCCCTATAGTATAAGGGGGTAGATGGTGAATGTATGATGAGGATGAAATCCCAGTATATGGTGGTGCTTGAGTATGAGAACTGTGAGGGGGAATAGATGCAGGTGGAAAATATCCCAAATAGGTGATATAGGAGATAGGTGGTTGTTGGTGATATGTGTAAGTAGGTGGGGTGGATGTAGTGATTCTTGTAGTGATTAGGAGGTAAAGACTACGGGGATGGAGAGGATGATGTTTTGGAATGGAGTATGAGTTTCGACACCATGGGTGGCTATGATGCAATAGGTATATATGAGGTGGTGGGTGCAGATGGGGCTATGCTCAAGGTGGCTGATGAAGGAATGGTTGACACCATGGGAGAAACTGACATCAAAAGTGTGACCGATGCCATAGGTGTCACATATATTGATGATGTGGGGTCAAGTTGGGATACTATAGGTGGTAAAGTGGAAGAAGGTAAGGCCGAGCTAGTACTAGTAGTAAAAAGAAGTGGGGAGTGAGGAGGAGGAATGGACACAGGCATGTCTGTATACCAGTTGTCTGATGAATCTCGAGTGGATGAATGGGCGAGATAATATTGTAAGGAAGTGGGGTTTTGGTCAAGGAGTCTTGAAACTCCTCATCACCAACTAGATGATGATAATGGGTTGAGTAGGATCCATAGGTGATAGGATGGAAGGTGGCAATGGGCTAGGTGGGAGTGGCTGAAGGCTTACATGGAATACAAGGGTGTTGGCTTGACTACAAGTCAAAACCATGTGAGTTGGTAGGCTTGCAATATTCTCTCTATAAATGACATAAAAAATAGAAGAAATGGAGAAAAATAGTTCCAGAAGGTGAAAACTGATGTTGTTTTAATTAAAAATTTAAAACACAAGAACCGATGGTGGTTGGGTTAACCGATGATGGTGATAGAGGGTGACCGATGATGGTTAGGATGATTGATACCGATTACTGTGGAAAATAAAAATTTTTGCAAATGAGGCAATAACTGATGAAAATGAAGTAAAACCTAGATTTGATAGTGATTTCAAAGATCTAGAGGTATGATGATGTATCTGAGAAACCCCAAAAGAATAGAAATGTGATGAGTGTTGTTTTGGTGAAATAACCCAAAAAGTAGGAAACCGAAAATGGTTAGGTAAACTAATGATGGTCATATGTAAACCGGTGATGGTCATCTAGACCAACACCGGTCACTTGTGAAATTTGAAAAGATGAAGAAAAATGGGATTTAGTGACTTAGATCAGATAAAATACCAACCCAAAACTTGAGTATGGTAATGATGAACCCTGACACACTCAAAAACAATCAGAATACACCAAATATGATTGTGGAGTGTGAAAGGAAGAAAGAAAATGGAGAAAATGACCTCTCAACTCAAAACACAAATCAAGAAAAAAACTAAGAAACACGAAATCCTATTGGTGAATTTTATGTTTTAGCTTATGCTATTTAGGACTAACTTGTGAATAGAATAGAGTTTTTGGTTTGATAGAAGGTACCCTATGAAAATCCAAGAACTAAGGATGGTTTCAGGTAAAGTTTTGGTGGGGTGGTCCTTTCTCTAAGATAATGACTGGACAGAGAAACCAAGTTAGGCCCCCTATCAATCCTCTGATCGTGTGATCATTGACAAATTCTTCTAGGTAGGATGATGTTTAAGAAGATGTGTAAATTATTTAAGTGGTTTGGTATAGAGAGTGTGCAAAGTGAACTACGATTGGATTAGTCAACCATCAGCTGGGCATGAATTCCAACGTATAGGTTTCCCTCAATTAATGTGAGCTACAATGCAACAAACCAGAATGAAATGTAAATGTTTTAAGCCCAAATCCACAATTATGTTTGATGTAGAAAATGGAGAACATGAAGAGGAATGTTCTTTCACTAATGCAATGTAGTAGAAAAGAAAGACATGTTCTTTTTAAAGCACCAAAATCATGATTTATTTTAGACAATAGAAAGAAGGAGAAGATTCCAGAGAAGAAAATTAATGTGAATACTTTTCAAAGGAAATAAACACACAATTTTTACCTAGGAATGAACAAATGCAACATGAACCCCGATGGGTCCCACTGGGTGCATGCCAAAATGTTTCACCAGATTCTTAGTAGATTAATGAAATAGATAAGGGTAAATAGGCCAAGGAGGAATACCTGTTGTAATGTTGGTTGAAGGTTGTGTGCATGAAATATGATTTCCTGATCCAAGTTGATTGTGTGAGCTTCCTTTTGGCTAGGAGGAACTACCTAAATGCAAAGCAAGACCACAAAACATAGTTAATAGAAAAATTTTAGTGGATTTCCTAGCATGAGCTAGATCCAGAAGTGTGATACTTCCTCGATGGTTTGTCAATCCACTGATATATATAATTCAATATAAAATAAATGAACATGCAAATAAAAGAATCTAATGCTAGTGTTCTAATTTAGGTATCTCAGATTACTATCAATGTTAATCCAATTAAATGATTTAATAATTAAATTGATGAAGGTCTCGGGTCAGGTTGTAGGAGGTGGTAAGGTGGTTTGAGGGTCATAGGTTGGGTCTAGGTAAGGTTTGGGAAAGTTTGATTGATTTTGGGGTGAGTGGGGATCTTGTGGTCTAAGGAAATTTACCGCACATAGAGACCGATGTCGGTCATTATGTGACCAATGATGGTTTAGGTATGACTGATGATAGTTTAAGATGACCAATATCAGTTCTTGTGGGAATGGATAAATGTTAAAAAGGGTATCAGGCTCTCTCTATGTGTTTCTACAAAGAGATGGAAGGTCTATGGTGAGGTTATAGAGGTGGGTAATCGAGGTTTTGGCTAGGTTTTGTGAGGTTTTGGGGTGTTAAGGTCAATTTAGTGAAATTATGACAGGAGACATAGTAACCGACGTTGTTCAGAGATTCATGATGGTGAAGAGGAAACTGACGATGGTTAAGATAACCAACGTTACTAGGGGAAATTTGGTGAAAGTTGATAAAAGGTGATTTTGGGCTTCTCTATGATTACATAGAGAGTGAAGGAGGACTGATTGGGTTCATAATAAGGTGAGGAAAACTCAAGAAAGTATAAAGGTTAGGTAGGGAGAGCCAAAAGGCTGGGGGTGGTTGATAGGTAGATGGGTAGGAAGGTGGGGATGGAGGAATACAGGGAAGAACAAGATCTAATAATAAAAAGATAAAGAACCTATTAAGTAAGTACAAAAATGATGCAAAATCAAATGCACTTACTTGTATTTGCAAGCTTGGTTGGTGAAGGAAGGTGATGGTTGATCATGAAGAACTTGGTGGTTAGTGTCATGGTAGTGCTTCTGAAGTGCTACCGTGAATGCCAATACCTTTGGATCAGTCTCAGGTACTTGCTTGGGCCTCTAGTCTGAATGTATTATGTCATCTTGATGCTTGAGAAAATATTTGGTTTGTGTTTGAATGCAGATAGCTCTCTCAAAAACTCAAGTGACCAACCTAGGAAAAAGGTTACAAAACTGTATATATGGTAACCGATGATGGTCAAGGTGATCGACATCGGTTATGGGTTAACCGGGCGGGAAATCCTAGGTTTACCAAAAATAGTAGATCTTGGCTATTTTTGGTGTGCTCTTCTTGTCATTCTGGTCTCAAGTGATGGTTAGCACTTAGATAAGTGGGAAGTGTTATTAGAGAAGGAATAGGAATTTAATGTTAGGGTTAGACTAAGTCCCAGTTGGTTAAGATAAGTAGAGACTAGTCTTAGTTAATTAATAGGGTAAGAATAAGTCCATGGTGAGGTGTCTAGGTGATGTGGTTGGGTGAGGTGTAAATTAACCTAATTAAAGTAATTAAATTAATAAATAATGTGAGGAGGGTCTCCCATTAATATTTGTGCCCATTTACTCTTACAAAAATTAGGCATCAATGATAGTCTCATTTCTTGTAACTCCACTCTCATCCATGGTTATGATTTCTCCACTCACACATGCTTAAGAACAATCTCCCTTCATATTCAAGTTAGACCTAAATCCATTATTACTAAATTCTACATCCTCGATGCTTCTTTTCAATTCAATATCCTCTTAGGAAGCCTTGATCCATGCCATGCAAGTCATACCCTCCACCGTACATCAATGTGTCAAATTCCTTTATGATGGTTATGAACATATTGTTACCGCTGACTCGGAACCCTTCAAATATTGTCACATTGACCCTATCACCTCTATGCCTATCCCACCACCTTAACCTATTCCGTATGCTAACTTGGATCAATATGATGTCAACCAATCTAGTGTACCCACCTATACTATTCCTACCATTCCTTCTCCTGATATATCTACTCACACTTCAGCTATTATTTCACCCACTATATTTGTCCCTGCTAGCACTCCATCCCCACCACCCCTTACTTCTTCACCACCTTCGAACGCCCTCGATAGCACTACCCAAATAGATGATACAAACACCGAAGTTATCACCGCATCCGATGAAGAGGTTGATGTTGTTGAACTCATTGATGAAACATTACAAACACTTGAATTTACTCCTCTTGGCATGGAAAATTCTTATGTTGAAGAAATATGTGTCGCCAATGGCCTCGTGAGAGTGCCACTTCAAAAATACACCATCCACTAATGTCATGGTTCTATATAAGGGATTTGTTAACAGTGTCGACGTAGTTGCATCTACCTCTCCCCCATAAATATTCTCGCGACCACCCTTCACGTATACTTTATATATAAATAGGGCATTTTAGGAACACATTCCTCTTGACCTCGCTAGTTTTGATACTATCTGTACATGTGATTGCTTACCCGTGTTTGGTATAATGCTTAATGACATTTTGCCACCTTCCCATTCACCCCATCTTTAATTAGAGTTATTTTTATATTACAATGGATTATGGGTTACGGGTTTTTCATCTAACAATTTTTGTTACACGCACTCCATGTGGGTTGCATTTACACTTGGATGATATTGGTTTGATTATATTGGTGGTAAACTTGACCCACTTCATTCCTCACTCTCCTTCCCCATGCCTTTCGGTACTATCTCCATTGCTAATGATTCTTCTCCTACATATGTACCTAACATTTCATGTTGGTGTGCTCATGGATTCCCACCAGTTGCTTTTATAGATGAAGAATATGTAATGAATGCTTATCTCCTTCATCATAATGCATCTTTATATGATCCGCCTCATTCTATCACTTACCAAGTTTCCAACACCACTCTTATCGGTTTCGATCAAGACAATAATGATTTGCTTGATGGCATTTCATAGTCCCATTTTTCACATTGTCACTTGGGGAATATACATTATACACTCCCCATCCTAATTCTACAATGCTTGCATATTTCACTCCTTTAATCCCTTACATATCAACATTTCCATCATCTATCATCACATCCTCATTACCCGATGATGCACCCTAGTTCTTCGGTTCACACTGGACTATTGAGGGACCACTATTCCACTTTGAACCCCACAAAATGCACTACTAGACCCATCCGTATACACCCTACATCAGCCTATACATACCTCATATACTCGTCATTTCTACATTATCTATCTTATACATGCTACACTAGTCATCATCATCTATGCATCTAGTTTTCTATGTCATCCATACATCTTATACATTCTACATGCTACACTAGATTTCCTTATACTTGGGTCTAGTTTTATCTATCATCATTACACATTCTATTCCTATCTACAAATTTATTGCATTACACCTTCCCTACCCACATTGCATTCATACACCCTACCTATCCTACACCCTACACTAGATTTCCTTATACTTGGGTCTAGTTTCATCTCTCATCAGTACACATTCTATTTCTACCTACCCACACACTACATTACATTTCCTACACCACACATTCACATACCTTGGTCATCTACACTACATTATTCTACGTGCTACACTCACCACCCTATGATGCACTCTAGTTCCTTGGTCCATACTCGACTATCGAGGGTTTACCAATCAAATGGACCTTACCTACATGTGACATGTCATAACAAATTTCATTAGACTCATGACTAATGACATAGGCTATATCTTCACCCATAATTGTCAAAGATATCATGTAGTGGTATACACCTTAGGTTAAGTCACCACTCCTTTCCCCATTCTACATTATCCTCTTACATACTATCATCACATATTCTATTATCCTATTCTCTAGTCATTCTACTACATCATCACCTCTCCTACTCGTCCATTAGTGGTATACGCTTTAGGCTAAATCACCACCCTCACCTTCTTCATCACATAGTGGTCTACGCTTAGTGCTAACATCACCACCTTCTGTTATTCACCGCCTACTTATCTACGCTTCATACACCATCATCACTCATCTCGTAGTGGCATACACCATAGGATAGAACATCACCTTCTTATTCCATCTTATAGTGATATACGCTTAGGGATAAATCATCAATCCCCTATCCAACCAAGTCGTGGTATACACTTAAGAAATAGGGTCTATGTACACCTTTATATATGATGTATTCCCATCCATTCATCTCATAGTGATATACGCTTAGGGATAAATCATCACTCCTTTATCTAACCAAACCGTGGTATACGCTTAGGCTATAGGGTCCACGCATAACTTTCCATACATATTATCCTCCTCCACTCATATTATAGTGATATACGCTTAGGGATAAATCATCACTCTTCTATTCAAAAATTCATGATATACGCTTCGGCTATAGGGTTCACACACATCTTCTCCACCTATCACATTTCATCACCACTACACATACACACTCATCGCAACGCACTAGACACAACCAACATTACTCAAAACTTTCCCGATGACGCACTCTTGTTTATGGTTCATTCTTGACTGATGAGGGGGGAAAAAAAAACCTCACTGCATACACTTCCATACACTTGTGGGGCACATTTCTACTATCATTCCATCTTGCATTCCATTCCATCCATCCACAACATACTTGCATTGTCTTGGTAGAATTTACTTTTTCTTACTAGTGTTTTGCATGTTCACTTTACTACACATGTTAGATTGCTTTCCTATATGTCATTATCATACACACATGTGCATTCATGCCTTTGTTTAGTGTGATCACAGATACAAGACATTTACATGCGGTATGGATGCTCGCCTTCTACCCTTACTATATTGGTCACTGGGGGTATCCACATTCATCTCATACAGGTGCTATTGTTTCATTTTTTACTTAGCATCTTATATTACTTGCTTATACATGCTTTGACATATTGGTTTTCACTCTAACATGATAATGGGTGTTCCATGTGCAACACTTGTTTTACAGGATTTTTTCCATGACTACTTGTATTTCTACTTCTCTCGCTTTATTTTCTATTGTATGCAAGATTTCCTTTTGTTTGTGTTCATAATTTTTTGTTGTTTGTGGCCATGATGGCCTTGTGTGTCTTGTGACATCATGAGTGATGTCCCATGTTTAAAACCTGATTTGTGTGGTCTCTGTGTTTTTTAATGTTTACACTACTTTGCTTAGTATTTTTACATTATATACATCTTTTACACTTATTTTCATACATGTGTTTATACTAAAACTTGTATTGGCTAGCCATCTCCTTTTGTGCTCACCTTGGTATCTACCAAGTGCTTTCCCTTCCCCCTTGCAGAGCTGAGTTGGTTACAAGGTCAGAGTGTGGTTGGTCCTCTCTTGAGGATGCATTCTCCTTCCAAGATCATCGCATGTGCCCCTAAAGAGGGGGAATCATTGAGGGTTTCTACTAACACGACGTATCTACACCGGTTCACACACAGTGAGTGAGTTCAGACTAGTCTATGAACTCCATATACAACATCTTTAATAGGACATGATGTCGTTTGGAAATTCCATGGAGTGGTCATAGGCTTAGGGGTTACAATGGGTGGCCTCTCTACATTTCTCCATCCAAAGGACATAGGATCACCCTAAAAACTAGCACAATATAGAGATCTCTTCAACAAATTGTAGTAGAAGCGATTAGAGTTGGAGGACACCGAGCATTTCCTCCCTACACTTCTTCAACCAAGGTGGCATGAGATCACCCAAAAACTTGCGACATCACAAGATATCCTTCTACACCCTTTTTCTCGACATGGATCAGGTGCACATGTTCCATTTTTTCCATTTACACTTTCTATTCTAGCATACTTTACATTTGCATACTTTACATAGAGTTTTTACATACATACATACATATTTGACTACTTGATTGTTTTCTCCTTACAGGTCCACCGTATGAGAAACAAGCAGTCAAATTGGGGAAACAAAAAAAATAGTGACAACGACAACACACCGTGACGGTACTTTCCATACTAACCATGCAAGTACACCACACACATGCAACAACTACACACACATTTTGCCATAGGTTCACTCTCATCAATTTTTACACATGGTTCATCTTTATAATCCACACTCCAAATATTCATTTTTATCATTCCACACTTCTAGTCCATCGACGCATTTTCTTCTACACTCTGCATGGACATCAGGTACGTTTTTCTATCTACTTTTTGTTACGGAGCTGTTCGCTCACCAACATAAAGTGGGGAAAATGTAGACACAAATATTTCACATTAGAAAATATTTAGCCATGTCTTATACTACTATTTAGAAGGTTCTCAAGTGTACAAAGTACCGATTAATCCCCCCTTTTTTCCATCTTTGTTTTATATTTTACTTCATCTTTCCCATGTATTTCCCGATGCTTATCACCCCATTTTCTAATTTCCTCGAGATTCTAGCCCTAATTCCGGTGCCCCACTTGTATTGGGCACCCCGATCCCACTTTGGGTGCCCCGATCTATGCTTAGCCTCTTTCGCTCCTTTTTGGGTCACTTCTAGTTGTTTCTCATCTTTATCTTTTCCTTAGTCAAGTAATTTTAGGATTAATTACAAAATTAAACTTGAGAGCCCTATAAATATAAATCTTATAATACCATAATAAAGGTCCTAGGTCATTACATCCTATCACTACTATCACTCCATCTAGGGTTGCATCCATTACACCATCTTGCATCCACATAACACCATACATTCAAGCTAGGAAATTCTGCATCACACACATTCTTAGAGGAGGAGGGATTCTATTTATTCTATTATACTATCTACATCTTCTATAGCTACCATAGCTCGCTATTTCACAAAGTGCAACTAGCACGAGAGCACCTAGGGCACAACATATACACACTCACCAAAACTACATCAGGGTCCGTAATGTAGTGCAACACTCAACGATAAGTCCAATGGGTTGGCAGATGAGGTTATTCCATCCCCTTCCTCTTCTTCATGTGCAGGGCATCATCTAGTTCATCCGACGAATCTAGTGTAATAGACAAAGAGTATTCAAACACTTAATGACTGTGCCAAATTAGGGTTTTGAGCATTTATACTATTTTGAGTGCCTATAATCCAAACCAGGGTGCCTCGGGGTGCCCCAAAGACACTCTCAGTGCTTGTGTCACTTTAAATAGCCTAAATCTTCCCTTTCAGGGCCTCTAAGTGTTCATCTACACTGCTCGAGTTCTAGTTCCAGATCTGATGACAACCTGCGATAGTCTCTTGTTATCAACTAAGTCATTTCCTTATTACCTCTTGCATTCTAGGGTTTTATTTCCATTAGATCAAATCATGCAATTACTTTACATCACTTTAGCATATTAGTTTTCTATTATTTATTATTGTTTAGTATCTTTATTTACAAGTGTTTTAGTCCTCCTATTTAGATTAGCATTAATACCCTAATACCCCATTTAGGTCCCATTTAGGCCTTATTTTTGCTAATCAAAGAGTACATACATATAATGAATTAAATATCATGGTAGAGGCATTGAGAGCATGATTGAGAGTTTTACACACTCACACGAGATTTAGAGTGCAAGTACAAATGGAAGAATCGGGCTACATGTGCTTATCTAGACCTAATCTAGATGTTTAGAGGTCAAATGAAGCATGAGATTCAATTTGAGAGTTATGTAAGATCATGAAGGCATGCAAAGGTGTGAGAAATGTTTTATTAAGTGTGTTAGGTTATTTTAGAGAGCTAGGATTCTAAGTCATGGTGTTAGTTCACTTGGTTTATGTCTAAACTAGGCCTAAACCTAGTATTTGGAGGCCCAATTAGGCATGATAGTCACTTGTAGGTATGTGTGAGCTCTTGATATCACTCATGGAGGTATTTTATGTTCTTTCCATCATGTAGAGGTAGTTTTTAGATGGTTTATGCTTGGTTATAGTGTCAATTCAGTTTGTTATGGCCTAGAACATGTTAAACCCTAAGGCCTAATCATGTAAATGAGATGGGATATGAAGATGAAGAAATATTTAAGATATAATTATGATTGGAGATGGTGAAAATTGGTGTCCTATAGGTGTGATAAAAATTTCAAGTTTCCATGAATAATATTTTGTGAGTTATAATATTTTTGGTGAAACAATGTGCTTAAGAATGCTTTTTCCAACACGAGTAGCAACTTCTGATGCTAGTTGTGAATTGTATGCTTTGCATGGGACCAAAATGTTTTTAGGGATGTTTTTCCATTGAGATAATAATATTTTCCAAAAATAATGAGGTAATTTGATCATCCGGTATTTATGAACAACCGTTAAGAAGGTAAAGTCGTTTAAAACCCTATTCAAATCCTAGCTCAAAAGTAGTATGAGAGATATTCTTGATAAGTGCATAGAATTGATTGTTATTAATAATGTGATGATTGGAGGTTATAGAGGAATCCTCTAGATTTCCGAAAGGTATGATAAAATCTTGTGAAAGTATGTGGACCCAACTCAAACATGTAAGTTTATGAAGATGTTTAGTTTGTGGAAAAGTATTCCATTGAACCAAATGAATAAATCAACATTGTTTGGAGATTTAGAGTTGAATTAAATGCCCACGATATTTTCAGGTCATGGTTGAATTCATATAGGGAAAAGTGTGCCCTATTTATGATGATTGGTTTTTGGGCCTAAAAGGAAAGTTTTGAGAAGTTGCAGAGAGATTGACTGTCAAGGCCTTCCACTTGGAGTTGGAAGTGAATGTAATTTTTATAGAAATTAAATTATTTTTTTTTCCAATTATATATGGTTTATCTATTGATGAGGTGTTTTGTTAGGTGAACCAACTTAGTTTGTGAAGGCCAAATTTAATTGTTTCAGAACGAGATTGCTTTGACAAAAAGATGGATGTAGAAGAATCATGTTTTGGATTAGATAATGTTTGCTATCAATTGAGAGTGAAGATGGATTAATTTTGTACACATTTAAGGAATTTAGAGGCATTTAAAGTGATAGAAAGGGTCCAAACCAATTGAGTTTCAAAAACTAATTTTTGGGCAGATTAGTTTGGTAAAGAGGAAAAGAGGTGTGGTTTTCTTTGTTGGATGTTTCATGAGGTATAAAAAGCATATATGTGTTTTAAATGTCAGTGAATTTCCATTTTTTTTATGGCATAGTTGAGGTGTTCTTTGGTGATCTTGAGCATGTTAGGTGAAGATAGGTTCCTAGAAATAACTTTTTGTGAAGGAAATGGTCCTTCTTGATAGAGTTATGAAGAATATGATTGGTGTAAGTTAATGTAGGGGAATGGATGATGTTTTTATGGTATTTTTGACATTTTGAGGCCTTTTGAGGCTTGAATAATCATGGTGATTAATTTTTAAGTCTTTGATGAGCCAAGTGATGGAGTTTTGAGACATTTTTGATTTGTTTAGTTGTCTTGGTGCATGATCGACCTATATGGGTCCATTTTATGAATTTGTATAAGTATGGTGATATTTTTAATGTTGAATTGGTCTATACCATTTATTAGTACTGCATTATGTCATGTTATTGAGATTAGAAGCATATAAAGTGAGTGTTTTGGTTCAAATTTGAACTAGTGAAAATAGAGGGAAAAGTGTGAGTGCTTGAGAGAGAGTAAGAGGTGAAAAAGTTTGAGGAGTGTTATAGAGATTTCAAGTGCAAGGGTTTGCATTCAAATTATTCCAAGTTTGAGTGAGTTAGAAGGAGGTGTGTTTGAAGAGGGTTTGAAGGAATTTGGAGCTGAATTTTGTGATCACCATTAGCTAAGTCTTTGCAAAGATATCTTCAGTGATATTCTTATTAAAATCTTGTGTGATGAGTCATATTCATGAAATTATCTTGTTGTGAGTAATATAAAAAATGGTCTATGGGTTGATGATTCTTGTGGGGTTGGTTCCTCACTAAATAAATCTCTTGTGATGTGTAATATTCACTTGAGTACTTTATTATGAGTAATATCAGTAAATTTTTCAGTTATTTTTCTTCTACTTGAGGGTTTCCCACCTATATCTTGTGTTCTTGTGTACTCATTCATGTTTATGCTCGTGTGGATGGTGTTGCTTATTGTTAAGATCTCATTAATGCATGGTTTAATGTTAATGGTGTATTAAATCTAATTTGAAATTTTGTAAGGGTTTTTGAAGGGTTGATTCAACCCCCATCTCAGTCCATTGTGCTTCCAAAAATTGGTATCAGAGTAGGTCCTTTTAGAGAAGTTTGATCACTTGAAAGGAGATCCTTTGAAGCATAAAAATGGAAAGTTAGCAGAGTGGCTCTTCTTCTACCAAGGCACCATTGTTTGATGGAGTGAACTATGCTTTTTGGAGTCTAAGGATGAGGAATCATATCATGTCTATAAGGTTTGATATTTGGCAATTTGTGTTGGATAGCTATACTACTCTTGTTACTTCCCTAACAAGTACTGCATAAGATGAAGTTCAAGTGTAGTGAAAATTCAATAAACCATGAATGCATTTCAAATCATAAAGGGCCATGTGGGAAAAACTTCAGGTCCTGTATGAGGGAGATTCCAAGGTAAGAATAGCTAAGATTCAAACCTTTAGAAATCAATTTGAAGGGTTAAAAACAAGTGATGATGAATCCATTTGTGTATACTTGCTTAGGGTTAGAAAGGTTGTCAACATCGTGAAGTGTCTAAGTGAAGAAGTGAAGGAATAGGTTGTTGTTCAATAGGTTTGAGATCTCTAACTAAAAATTTTGATTCCAAAGTATATGTTATTGAAGAAGCAAAGGATTTGACTCTTTTGAATATGGATGAGTTTCATGGAACCTTGAATGCCTATGAAATGAGGGTTGTTGATTCTAAACGAGCTAAGAAGGAGATTGCTTTCAAATATGAGATGAAGACTAAGGGAAATAAATATAGGAATGACGATGCTTCTCATGAGATGGATAATGATGAGTTGTTTGCTATGATTGATATAAGATTAAAAGGTTGGATTAGGTAACTATAAAGAAAAGATACCTTTCAAATGTTTCAATCATTGCAAGGTAGGTCATTTTTCTAACAAATTCCCTCATAAGCACAAGGAAGAGGATGAAGAAAGTGATGGAGATCATGAAGATAAGGACAATAGGTCTGATAAAGGCAAGAGGAAGTTTAAGAGGTTTGATGATAAGAAAAAGGACCAAAAAGATCCTATATTAAAGGAAAGAGTGTTATTCATACAAGGACAATAGCAAGTGATGATGGAGTTTCTGATTCTGAATCAAAATCAGAGCATGAAGAGGTTGCTAATGAGGTTTTATTCATGACCAAATATGTCATGAGGTCTATGAGTGATAGTTCCACTCTATTTGGTGACAACATGCAATCTGAGAATGAAGAAGAAGAAGATGTCTATGAGACTGAATTGGTATGTGTTCAATATGAATTAAAGCATGCTATGAGAAAAATAATAAGAAGTTGAGATCTCAAGTCAAAGAATATGAAGCAAATTTCCATAACCTAGAGGATAAAATTGGACTATGACAGAGAAATGAGATGAGAGTCAAGACACAAGAAATGAAAATGAGTTCTATGACTCTAAACTTGCAATCTAAGGAAGAATAAGTGGTTCTACTTAAAGGAGAGTTGTCTGATGCTATCAACAAGGAAAAGTCATATCAGAATTTTGAGAAAATATCCAAGACAGAGGTGACATCTCGAGCAATAAGAAATATGAAGATGACAAGACATGCTTAGGTTTTAAAGGTGACCTCAAAGGAAATAGTGTTCCAAGCAAGGATGTTGCAGAACCAAGCATCAAGGAAGGAAAGAAGGAGAACTCCACCAAAGATAATGTGAAGACAAAGTCAAGTAAGGCAACCTAATGCTTCAAGGTATGAAAGAGATTTTAATGGTTATTGTTTCACTTGAAATGGCTTTGGACATAGGGATAAAGAGTGTAGGATGTTTGTTAAGGATGATCACCATTGGAGGGATAATAGAATTTTGCAAACAAATATTGTAGTTTGTTATTATTTCCATGAGAAAGGACATATTGCTAGGTACTATTTAGATGAACCTTCAAGTTAAAATTGGGGTAATGAAGGTTACAAGGAAAGGAGTAGAGTTGTGTGCTTCAATTATAACAAGGTTGGACATGTTTTAGGGACTATTTTGGTCCTACAAGGCAAGAAAGGATCTTTTAAAGTCCTAATATGCATGCTAGAAGAAAAATCAGGTCTTGGGAACCAAGAATGAATAATAGTGTTACACCTAGAGCATATATGAATGTTAATCAAAGAGATTCTCATGGTATAGATCAGAAGTAATATGGAAAAGGTGATTTTCAAGTGTCTAATAGGGCTTGGGACCTCTTCAAGTCATTATTTTAGTTGTATTATGAAGTGATATGTCTCTACTAGGCTCTTTGATACATAATGATCCATATGAAGCATTGCAAGAAAGGGGGGCTAATTTGTTGAAGTATGCTGATACAAGAGGTTTGTCATGTAGTCAAGGAATGTCATCAAAATGTAAAGGTATGATTTTTAGTCCTATGTGTTTGTTTAAACAATGAAAATGTGTGATTATAGTCAAGAAGTATTTCTAAGGATATACATTCATATATTTGAGTCTGTTTGTCATGATTTGGAGTATTGATGGTTGAACCCTTTTTAGTCTTGTCTAGATCTTTTAAGGTATGGTTATGTTCTGAAATTGAGTTTTTCATGTAGCACAAGCATCTTAATTTGTGTATAATGTCTTGTTGGTCTATCATAAGGTTTATTGTGTCCTATATTGAGATGATTTTCGTAATGGTGTCTCGTGCTTTAGTAAGGTCTCGTCATGTCATGGTTTCAAGTTAAGAAAAAGTGTCATTGGTTGAAGTATGCCTCTGTTGTGTTAGAGTCTCGGTCATCCAAGAAAATATCAAGTTAAAAGTTGAATCTATGTCATGTATTGAAGTCAACAAGATCTTAAGGGCTGCACAATGGTCTATTTATTGCCAATATGACAAACGTTGAGCTCTATGTGTAGGAGATACAACAAATGTATGAAGAAGGTGAAAAAGGGATATAGGAGATCCTTGAGGATCAAATGATAGTTTGTGGTATCTCGTACATGAACTTCAAGGACAAAAAATAACATATGGTAAATATAGTACATGATGATAAGCTTAAGAAAATTGAGAAGTTTTTAAAAAGCATGCTACATGAAAAAGGAGTTAGTTTGAACTTGAATAAGGTATACAAGGTATGTTGAGAAGTTCCAAGCATGCTCATACTTCATAAGTTTTGTTTTAAGAATTTACAAAGCATAACAAGGTCTATGAAATCCTAGAATGATATGAATTTCAAATGAAAGGCATGGTTATAGGTTTGATAATGACTAATTGGGTTTAGATGTTATGATTGCTGACTTTGCACCATGATTTTGAGATTCATCAAAGTATATAATAATCTTGAAGGTAGTGTGAATTCATGAAGCAAGTTAGTCATCTAGTGTCAAGATAATCCAAGGAAGAGTATAATGGTGCACTACAGGTGTGTTTTGGAAGATTGTCTAAATTTTATATACCGTGTCCTAATTATTGATTAATTTTTAAGGCATGTCAAGTATGATCATAATCCATGGAGGTTGTGTGGAAATATTCAGAGTACTATAAAAATTATGAAGTGCAAAGGTGAGTCTCCTATTGATGTGAATGATGCCAAGCATGTATATGAGTATTGAGGTTTGTTACAGTTGTCTTGGTAGGTATAGAGAACCTCATTGATGGATATCAAGGCTATACTACCTAGAGTGAAGGATGTGCTTTTGTATTTTAAAAGAATATGTAAGTTATTCAAGTTAGAGGTATGTTGTTCATGAGTTAACCAAATCTACAACGGTATTTTGAACAAGAAAATGGAAAGAGTATCCTGTTGCTAACTATGAATAATATAATTGTGATGATTTTACATGAATCAGTTGAAGGGAACTTGAAGTTATCTTCACCCTTAAGATGCAAAGATAGGTATTCTTACAAGACTTGTATGATTGAACAAATTCACTATATCAAGATGTTCTAAAAGATTGACCTACATGTTTTTTGATATTTTAGGTCTAAAAGAGGTATCTCATGCACAATATAGAGAGTAAAGAAGGATTGTAGTGGTATATAAGTCAAATAGGTTTGTGCATCATGGCATGTGAGTGTAATGGTAAGAAAAAGTGAGTTTCTCAAGAGGTAATCGGGTCAGCAAGTCAAAATGTGGTCATTAAGGACTAAAACATTGTTTTCTAATAGAGTATAAGGACTGTCAAGGTCTTCCAAGGTAGGGGAGTTACCCTTGATCCTCAAGTAAGTGCCTTAGATGACATGAAGGTTGTATAAGAAGGAATGACATTGATGTGTACAAGTAACTTGACTAATCTCATACAAGGACAAGGTATGTTTAATTATTGAAGTTACTACAATGTTTTAAAGGTTAAATTCCCTATCTCAAATTGTATGTAGAGAGACCATTGTATATTTTTATGAGTTCATAAGTTGAGGTGGAGTTTGAAGGCTCATTTACCTTGAAGTGTGAATAGGGACTCATTTAAGGATTGGATGAATGCACTATGCCAATGATCATGGTAGACTATGTGGATGTGAAATTACAAGCTAGAGGACTGAAAAAACTTATAAAGGAAAGAGGAAATTATTTTGACCATCAAGATGTTAATAAGGTGGAAATAATACTTGTGTATAAAATTTTATGTTGATTGCAAGGTTATATGATTGTTTGTCTTAATTATTAATGGAATTTACATTGATTTAGGGTTCAATGACCGTGAAAGAAAGAAAATAGTATGCTGCAAGTATGATATAACTTATCAACATAGGGGGAGCTTGTTTGAATCACACATTAGGTATTTTAGAGCTCAAAAGAAATTACGAGACAAATTTGATAATATTTGTAGGAATATTGGCTAGTGGAGTAAGTCATATTCTCAAGGAGGTTGTAATAGCATGGAAAGGAGGAGGAAATCATTGACGAAGTGACTCGGTGGCGAGATGATATGATCAATCCTTTTCCATGGAAAATTTGTAAGGTAACTACCCAATTTTTTGTGTTTTAGTTAGAAAAGTATAGAAAAATCCTAGGGGGCCCATAAAGAGTGGATTCATGTTGTGAATAGGCTTTCATGGATGCCTAAGGTTGGTCTAAATTGCACTAAAGGTCCGCTTTAGGGATCCGAGCCCTAAAAGAGGAGTATAACCAAGATATGGAAGAAACAAACTAGTTGTGAGTATGATTAGTTGAGATGGATCAAGAAAGAGGTAAGCATGATATGTTAATCCTTGAATCATGATTTATGGCATGTATGAGTTCTTTTTATAGATTTTTCTAGGTTTGCTATGATTGTTCCCATAATGAAAAGAGGTCAAAAACAAAGATTAAGAAGGTAAGACATATTTGCATGCTAGGATGATGGATTTGGTTGTTGTTTTCAATCGAGAAGGGATAAAAATATGTTAAAGAGGATAAATAACATGAAGTTAAGGTATCCAATTTGTCACTAAATAAAAAAGGGGAGAAGACTAGGTGGTTTTCCATTAATGACAAAGGGGAGATTGTTGACATGTGTGAGTTTAGGTGTTTTCATTGATGTAAAATCTCATTAATGTAAAAGAGGATGAAAAATTAGTGTTATGGGTTATTTACATGATAATCACATGGTCATTCAGGTTGTTTCATGTGATAAGAGTGGACAAGGTGAGAATGGCTTGGTTTAGCAAGCCTAATCAGTGACCTAGCTAGTGTAGGTGATGATGCATTGTGAGTAGATGTATGATGACTTGAGGAGTATGGTATAGGAATGGAGACAATGATTGAGATTATTTAGACACTCACATGAGTTTTAGAGTGTATGTACAAGTGGATTACTTAGTTACAGGTGCTCATCTAGACCTAGTTTAGGTGCTTAGAGGTCAAATGAAACATGAGATTCGGTTTGAGAGATATATAAGGTCATGAAGGCATGAAGATGTGTGATACATATTGTCTCAAGTGTGTTAGGTTATTTTGGAGATCTAAGAAGTTGATTCATGGTGTTAGTTCACTTGGTCTAGGTCTAAACTAGACCTATTCCTAGTATTTGGAGGCCAAATTAGGCATGGTAATCACTTTAAGGTATGTATGAACTCTTGAGATTAATCATGGTGGTATGCTATGTTTCTTCCATCATGTAAATGAATTTTTAGAGGTTTAATGTTTGGTTATAGTGTTGGTTCAAGTTGTTATGGCCTAGAACATGGTAAAACCTAAGGAATAGTCATGAAAATGAGACGGGATATGAAGATGAAAACATATTTGAGATGACTTAATGATTAGAGATGGTGGAAAGGGGTGTCTTAGAGGTGTGAGAAAAAATTTAGGATGTCATGAAGAACATTTTGCAAGAAAATTTAGTGTGTTTTTGGTGAAACATGGTGATTGAGAATGTTTTTTCTAGCTCGAGTAACAACTTGTTTCACAACTAGATCACTAGATGATACAACCTAACACAGATAGTTTGGAAAGGAAATTAAGAATGTTAAAGTCATAATATTTTTCATAGTGTTCGAAGACGTGCAATCCCACATTCAAGATGCCAAAAAAACCAAAGAAGCATGGGATAAGTTAAGCACCGTTTATGAGGTTAGAAGCAAGAAAACAATATTGAATTTGTAGATTCAATTACATACACTAAAATTCAAACCAAACGAGAAAGTGGAAAATTTCTTGTGGAGAGGTACAAAATTGAGGGCTTCACTTTTGGCCCTAGGAGTGTAACACCTTTTAATGTAACTTCATGCTTCATTAATTTACATACCCAACATTTAAATCCATCATAAATCTGAAATTGAATCCATCCGACAACTATCATAAACCATGTTGCAGCAGCTATATGAGACGGTTAGTAATTGATCAATCATATATTACTCTTTACGAGTGTGTATACAAGGTATACCATTGGTTTCCTTTTTAAGGCATTGATAATGAAATAATGTTTTCTAAGTGCATACCTAGAAATCAATCATTTTAATCCCGTCAAGCATCCGACATCTTAGATCCTTGGTGAATCCGTGACAATTTAATCATAAACTCACACTACTTTGGCCAAAGTTTCAGATACATGTTTGTCATGTTCGGTTCCATGACAACACATTTTTCGTTAGGAGCTTGTCCTTCACCTAATTCAATTAACTCGATTCTTTTCTCGTTGTTTAGTTTTTAGTTCATAGTTAACCATTTTAGTTTAGAGGTATATAGTGCTCCCTTCGAGACACTGCATAATGTATGTACCTCCTATAGCATGATAACCATATATATCAATTTTCCACTTGAGAGACTGGTTTAGTCAAGTATTATAATTTTAATCATTTGCAACATTAATTAAACTTCATTAATGCAACATTAATTTATTTAGGATAGATATGTATATGTATCTTCTCATGAGTTTGCAAAGTACCTTCGTACTTTCTTCAAAACATTGTATCTTATTTTTACTGGAATTAGGTTTATTAAAAAGATCATACAACTTGATACTTTAAAATTTGGATTGCTAACCAACAAGGCATCAGTAAGACCTCTTATGGATTCATTCTTAAAAGTTGTTTTACATACCCTCATTATCTAAAGGGAACAACTATAGGTTCATCCTTTATAATTACTTCTTAGAATTCAACCATTTGTTCCTTATTTCATTTCTATTTATAAATTTTTTTACCTCAATAATATGATTTCTCAACCTTAAGAAAGTTGAGGTCATGAGGACATTATTTAGATACACACTCATTTCTCTCTAAGGAAAAGATTTGGATTGGTTAGACATACTAGTCTTTGTTTTTGCACCATAATATTTTAGAACTTATTGTTTTGATACAAGTATATTTGTAAGGATATTTATAGACAATAGTATTATGACTTACATATCAATTCAAAGAGAACACTAGATAGGATTCAACACATCCCAAGCAAGTCATGGTCATGAATTAATAAGCATTCCATCAATTGGTAATCACAGATGTAATACATTTTACATAGTGAAGGATGAATATAAAATACATACAACACATATTAGGCTCAATAACCTTCATATTACACAATGGTAACACTTTCTCTTCAAGTCAAGGATGGTATAATCAATACTTTGACAATTTATAACAATATTGTTTTTGCTAAAAAAATATGCTCATTATACAACAATACTTTTACTTCCATAAAAAAAAGGCACGGTCTCAAATAAAAGCATGGTATCAAATAAAGACACGGTCTCATTTTCAATGGTCCTCTCATCTTTTAATAATTTATACTATTATATATCCTGTAAGAGACTATCAAGAATGATACTATACATTAGGCAAAGACCATTTCATATTTCTCAAGGAAGTATTTTATTTTTCTACCAAATGACATTACAATCCTTTCATTCTTCAAGATAGAAAATCAAAGAAAGACAATTCATCCCTTCCTTCTATCAACTTGAAAATTTTCCCATTATTCTCGCAAATTAGAAAAACAACAAATATGTACAGGTGGTCAATTTTATTTAGAACTCGGCGCGGCTTACATGTCTCTTTATCTAGATACTTTACTACCAAATAATAAAACATCTATCTAATAGTTTTATTGATTTAAAAAGCATACACATGCACAATAAATAGTAAATATGAAGCATTTAATAATCTTCACATAGTAACAATTAAACATGCATCATGTTTACAAAATGGTACAAATATTCATTACAAACTTCATATTTAAAATCCTAGTTTCATTCATAAGACTCGAGTACTTCTTCTCTACCAATATTCATACTAATACCTTGCATAACGTGAGCACCAAATGATTAATGATAATATTTATGAAGTATAAACAAGAATGCATGGCCTTGTGTATAAACTCGGTTGTCTAAGGGAATCAACTACATATTCCATCTTAAACAAATATTCATTTCTTTAAACACAAGCACAACCATTATCCCAAATAATAGTTGCGATTCTATGTAACTCTTAAAATAATTCATCACGATACACATATTTCATTTACCATAAATCATTTAACTAACCAAGCTCATATTAGTTTCATGTTTACTTTCCAATTCAAATACATAAGAAAAACCTTAAATATCGAGTTCTCTTCACCACGAGATGTCTTATTCCACATTAACTTGCACATGCTTAGGTTATGAGTTATTAACTTGTCCTAATAATATAACCTCCCCGACTTATCGATTCGGTAGTCTAGTTTTAACCTACTATCCAAAGATCTTGTGGCCAACAAAGACTCAAGGAGTTGAATCAACCCCCCCCCCTAACACATTTGCTTACTTCTCTCTCAATTTTTTTAAAGAAATAAAATAAGTTTGAAAAACTACGAAAGATAGGATCCAACTTTCCTTATACAAGCCTCAAGGAGGGAAAATCTTATTTCTATTATCTAAATACCGAACCCATTCTCGCTAAATGATATTTATTTTCCCTAAAAACATAATAGATTAATCGATTCTAAAACCGTATTAGTATATATCTGATTCATGGAGGATTTGTGCAAAGGAAGCTCACACAACAAAAACAAGGACTTGCAAGGAATAAAAATGAGCTCCCACAAAAGTAGAGTAAACTAGGTCAAAAATATGATACTCAAATACGTTTGGATTAAACATGCAAGCATCCCACCATCACCCAAATGATGTTTTACTATTTCATAATAAAATAGCAAATAGAGAGAAATATAAGCCATTCTTGTATCTTAGAATATTTCGCAAGGTTTTCTTTTCTACATTCCACCATTCAAACCAAAGCAGATTCATCACCTCAATCATCAAGGATATCCCCTTGGAATGCCCAACCTTCAATTCCGTAAACCGATCTACCCTCATCTTATAAAAGGTGCCTCATATTTTAAACCATATATATATATATATATTTCTATTTCCCTTATTTTCTCTCCCGATTCTCAACAAAAATAACTTAAAACCCGTATGCATTAAATTCCATCAATGCCACATTGTGGCCTTTTTGCCCACTAGTTTTTCTCATGTTTTGGTGGGTTGTCAAATGGCCCAAATCCCCTTTTAAAATAAATAGCAACTCGACATGTTTTTTAACATTTATGCATGTACGCATAAGTACCATATTTTTATATTTTAACATTTCAACTTTATATTATTTGGCCAATAAGTTGAGTTAATAATCCATAAGGCTTTTCCATGGGGTTGACTTGTTGCAATGATCGAGGTCCCTTTCATGGTCAAATACCCTATTTCCCATGTATTACAATATAATTATATGTATTAATACCACTCTCAATTCTGAAAACAAACTTTTAACCTTATCCATTTTCTTTAAAAGAAAATTGACTATGCATTAAGTATTTGCCCCTATCTTATTCTCAAAATTGTCCTCAAAATATCCCATTATAACAAAGTAGAAATGAGTATACCAATGCATCCCAAATAGGATCAAAGGCTAATTGAAAATGACAGGATATAAAGCAATAACATGGAGATGATCAGCAACAACAATAACTTACAAACTTGTATATTGAGGTCCATGAGCTATTTTTACATGTCAATTAACCAATCACAACATATGTGCAAGACATGGATATTGGAATTTTGAAATGACTAACAATCTTTAGTTTTTGTTGGGTCAAAAACTAACTTAGCCAACTCAATTAATAACTATCTTACTTGGCGACATGGTCGGCCAAAGACCAAATAATTGATCAAGGCATATCAAGAGATTATACACCATGTAGCAATTTAGTCAATACCTTTGTCGAATATAGCTTTAATGTGTTATGATCAAGTTTATTAGCACAACATAACGAGATCCACCTTAAAAACTATAATTCTTCATAAGGAAACCAAATACAACTTAGTAAATCAAATAAATGCACTATGATCTTAAGATCAATCAACCAAGAATTTAATTCACGATAACTCCAAGTTGGCATAATATTTCCATTGTTATAAAGTTATCGGAAATAGTGAGAAAGGTAAATAACTCATATCATTCACACAACGTGGTAAGGTTTACATCCAAATTTAGTGTAGGTTCATAACCTAACCAACCAACCATGCACCACATCATCATTCCCGATAATTTAAGGACTTAAATTATCAAGATAAGACAAGACTATGTTGTAAATGTTGAATGCACGAAGAGCGTTGAATGTTAAGTGTTGTTACTTGGATGTACATGAAATCATGCATTAAGTACGCACATCCTTTTTCGGGATAATTATACGCTCGTGTGGCTGCATATGCAAATAGGCAAAAAACTTATTGTTTGGCTTTCATAACCACCCTTCATTTACGACTAATTCCTTTCTTCCAAGCAGACTGAAATTTCTCGATGTTACATACTTCCCCATTAATGAATCATCATGATGATGATTTTACTCATTAATTATATTCATAATAATAAAACACATAGTTATATCTAATAGTGTAGTGCCCACATTTTTATAGCTCCAGTTATCTGTTGGTTCCTTTATTCCTAGACATGTTTTGATTGAGACTCTGATAGACTTTGGACATTTTACTATGATATTTTATCCTCATGGACATTATGGCATTTTGGGCGCGTAGCGCCAATTGGACTAGATTCGTATACTGATATATTTCTTATGATGTTGATGACACTAACAGGGTTATATGATAGACTTATTGGTTAGATGTTAGTCTCTTGTGGTTGATTTGATTAATGATATAGTGTTTTGGATTTAATGATGGTAATTTTCATGCTAACCTAAGTGTATGTCGTTGCAATTTTATTTGTGATGATTCATGGCAAAAATTGTGTGGGTAATTATATGCATTGCACTATCAATTGTAAATTATGTTCGACATTATAAGTTTGATTGATATTGTGATGTATAGATGATGTTTATTATATTGACAGATGCGTAATGTGTGTAATGAGTGTGCATGTGACAAGTATAGGAGAGCATGGGTTTCAGGGAAGCTACGCAATTGTGCACAAGCAGCCCACGAGCTGAGTCCTAACCATGCTAAATGTTTGAGGCCTTAGATTAGATGTATTTAATTGGGCACCATGGGTGAACCCCTCAATTGTAATGTAATTATGTTTTGTAAAATTAATTAGGTTTAGGGTGTGTTTTATTAAGTAAACTAGCTTAAGGGTTTAATGATCTTATCTTAAGTTAAGTGTTGGTTTTGGGAAAGTGTGTGTGTTGGTAGAAGGGATTGGGGACCACATGTGAACCTTGGGTGGACCCCACACCCTCTACCCTTGTGCCCAAGCATGCCAAACCCGAAATTGGGTTATTTTGGGCATTTTTAGGGACCCCTTTTGAGTTTGGGGTTCCCTTAGCATGAAAATGGGCCCTTGGACCCTACCTAATAGGTAGGGGGGCCTATTTCCAAGGTTTGGAGGGAGTTTCCCTCCCATTTTGCCCTCTTTAGTCACCATCCATGTAAGATGGTTGGGTTGTGTGAAATTGTTAAAAGTTGCTCCACTTTGTTTTATTTTAGTTTTTGGTATTTTGGGTGATAAGGGATAAAAGGTGAGTTTACTCTTACTTATTTGGTTTTTGGAATCTTTGACTCTTGAGAGGAGAGGGGGTGACACTTGTCACTTTCCCATTGGTGAGGAAACTTTTGGGTTCCTCTTCTTATTCTTCCTCATGTGGAAGGAATGAGTCTTCTTGGTTCATTTTTTTTTGGAGCACTTGGAGAATTTTGGGAGCTTGGAGGTGAGCTTGGAAAAGAGGAAAAGCTTAGAGTCTTGGAAAGCATTATAGAGGTAGGATACTTAACCTTCTTCTTCTTAGTTGTGCTTATCTTGTTAGCTATGCTTAATCAATGGAATGGTGTGTGTGAAATGATGTGTTGTGAGTTGTATGGTTAATGTAGTTGTTTGTTTGTTCTTGTTGTTTTCTTTGTTTTCTCTCCACCATCATTTGGATTGATGGTTTTTGGAGAATGTAGGGGAAGAGAGAGGGATTTCCCTCTCAAACCTCATGGTTGTTGGTCAAGCCATGAAGGTCCCTTCTCATCCCCTCATATGGTTTGAGGTGGGAGAAAGGTCCATATGGCTTGAACCTTTCCCCATTCTTGGTGAGGAAACCCTTTTGGGTTTGAAAATCCTCCCAAGAAGGATTACTATGGCATAAAGGAGGAATAAGGAGGGTGAATGATTAGGAGGTATAAGGAGTTGTGTAAACATGTTTTGTTGGTGCTCCTATGGTTGGACACCTTTGATTTGGGCATCCTACTTCCTCTCTTCCCCCTTGTGAGGTTGACCTTGTTATCCTCATGTTGTTGTTTTATCATTTGTAGTTTGTCTAAGTGTTAAATGGTCTTATGTTTTTCTTGTGTGTTTTATCCCCTTTATACTTGTGCACATTGTGGAAGCTAGTTCCTCTCTCCCATGGGCTTGGGGGAGGCTAGCATGACTTCCAACCATGGAAAGGCATGTGATGATGCCTATTGGTTGGGTGGTAAACAAGCCATGTTCTCTTGGAGTTGGATTCTTGTAAGAGTATTGGAGTTTGGAGCTCAAGTTGGAGATAGTTGGAGTTCCCTAGTCATCTTGGTTCTTATTGTATATTTATGAATGTGACTATGTGAAGCCTTCCTTTTCTTGTAAAACACCTACTTTGTATGTGATGTTACTTGTAAACTTAAGCCATATTGCTTGAGAAAGTTTCCTTCAATAGTGCAAGGATCTTGTAAAAAGGTTGTCTTGAATAGCTATGTAGTTGAGCATATTTTTACAAATGTGAACCTTTGCCTTGGAAAAGTAAGCTTGTAAAATAGATATGAAAATCTCTTCATAAAAATTGTTGCAACTCCATTTTGGAATGAAAGTTGTTTATTGGAAACATTGTATTACAAAAGAAATAATGTGAAGTTACTAGCATTAAAAGAAAACTGGTTTTTATCCCTTGTTGAAATATCTCTCTTGTAGAAATCTACAATAGTTATCTAGTTATGCATTACATGTTAAATCTGAAAATTTAGTGTGTTTGCTTTAAAAATGGAAAAAAATTTGATGGCACTACAAATAGATTTAAGGATAACAGTCAACCTTTCACCTAAAATTATACAATTTTTGTAATGAAATTACTTATATAAATTTTATCATCACCAACAAGATAACACCAAAGAACAAGATTGGAGATAAATTATCTCAATATACATGTAGAATATCTTAGCCACTTCGAGGGGGAAACCTCCAAACCATATAATAAGACTCAAATGCTCAATATGTTGATCAACTACTAACTACTAACCCCTATTTATACTATTCTTATGCTATGGCCATCACCAAGGCTGACCCACTAAATATAATATAACATATATGAAAGATATACATCATGATAAGAAGTTATGATAACGACAAGTTGATTATATACATCTAATGTAAGATATATGATTAAGGGTGTAACATGCCCCTCCCCTTCAAAGAAACATTGTCCCCAATGTTGGGAAGCCCTGGATGTTACTACACAAATGCTTCATCCTCCCATGATGCATCCTCAATATTCATATTCTTCCACTTGATCAAGTACTCAGTAATGACTCTGGTCCTTAGTATTTTGGTCTATCTCTCGAAGAATACCTTCAGTTCCAATATGATTCGTCCTTCCTCATCCATTTCCTTAAGAACTCGACTAGGTGGAAATGTGTTTCCTAATAACTTTCTTTAAGCAATAAATATGGAAGATTGGATGCATTTTAATTCCTAGAGGGAGCTCCGCTTATAAGCCACACTACTAATTTTTTGCAACACTCGGTAAGAACCATAGTATTAAGGAGCAAGCTTATTATCCTTCTTCTGTTGTTTTAATGATATTTATTATATGGTTGCAACCGTACAAAAAAAGTCACCCTCTTCAAAGTTTCACTCACTACGATGTTGATCATCCTGTTGCTTCATGCGATTTTGTGCCCTTGCCAAATTATCTCTAAGACTAGAGAGTACCTCATGTTGGTGTTGAATGTGATATTCGATTTCTCTCACCTTTGGTTTGACCTTCAAGATAGATATGAGTGATGGAGGATGGTACCCGTAAAGTTCCAGAAATGGAGACATTTTGGAGGAGGTATGAAATGAAGTATTGTACCACCATTCTACAAGTGGCAACCATTGCACCCAACATTCTTGTTTATCTGAAGTAAAACATCGAAGATATCCCTCTAAACATTTATTTACCACCTTATTTTTCCCATTTGATTGAGGATGATAAGATGAAATCTGGGCCAGTTGGGTACCCAAACAAGAGAACAAATCAGTCCAAAAATTGCTTGTAAATATTAAATCACAATCACTTACTATAATTTTTGATGTCTT
Organism: Taxus wallichiana var. yunnanensis; assembly: GCA_018340775.1. NCBI lineage: Eukaryota > Viridiplantae > Streptophyta > Pinopsida > Cupressales > Taxaceae > Taxus > Taxus wallichiana. Next base: position 340,737,894 of record CM031243.1, on the reverse strand, counting down.
GAGGAGCTTTTGAATTGTGTCAATAAATGAGATGACAATTGTACTAGCTGTGAAAAGATGAGCCAGAGCATAAAAATGAGCATAATTGGTAAGTCTATCCACCACGGCCATCATGAAAATTTTCCCTTCTCGATTTAGGTAATCCCGTGATGAAATCCATCGATGCCTCTTCCCATCTCTCATTAGGAATGAAAAAGGTTGGAGGAGACCGGTGTCTTAATGGTCTTGTCGTTATTTCATTGACACACCAAATATTTTGCCATACATTTTTGAACATCTCCTTTCAACCCCTCCAAAAATAAATCTTTCTTAACTCTATGATAAGTTTTCAATAATCCTGAATGGTCACCTAGTCGAGAATAATGGAGCTCTGAAAGAACATGGTGTTTAAGTGTAGAGTTATTACATAGATATAACCTATCTTTGTACCAAAATGTATCCTGCTTCCATATAAATTATTATGATATGGATGGATCTGCATGGAGATTCTAAATGAGAGTATGCATTGTTGCATCTTTCTATCTTTCTTCCCTTGCTTGATCTACCCAATATGCCTTTAGTATCGAGATGGCACATAAAAATGATTCTGCAGACTCATCCCTCCTAGATAAAGCATCATCGACCACATTTTCCTTCCCTTTCTTATAAAAAATCTCAAAGTCATACCCCAACATCTTAGTGACCCATTTTTGTTGTTCTTTTGAAGATAGTCGTTTCTCTAAGAAGTATTTCAAACTATCATGATCAGTTTTTACCTTAAAGTTTCTACCCATCAAGTATGGTCTCCATTATTTGACTACATGTAATATTGCCATCATTTCCTTCTCATAGGTGGGCTTCAAAAATTCTTTCCTTTTATTTGTTTGGATATGCTATAGGATTTTCTTCTTGCATAAGTACTACTCCGATCCCATTTCTTAAAGCATCGCATTTAACTATGAAGGTCTTAGAGAAATATGGAGTTACCAATACTGGAGTGGTGCACATTGCCACTTTCAATTTTTAAAATTCCTAGAAGCTTCCTCATTCCAATGAAAGGATTCTTTCTTCAATAATTTTGTAAGTGGTTTTGTTATACTAGCTATAGTTTTTTACAAATATGTGATAATACCATGTGATACCTAAAAACCTCGTAATTGCTTAAGGGTTCTTGGGACTTCCCATTCCATTATGGCCCGAATATTGCGAGGGTCCACCTTAACACCTTCATGAGAAACAATATGGCCCAAGTATTCCACTTCATGTACCTAAAAAGAACACTTTGAAGGTTTGGCATACAAATTGATGTTTCTATAAGAGTTCCAAGATTGTATTGACATGTTGTAAATGTTTCTCCCATGATTTTCTACGTAGATGAGCGTATCATTAAAAATACTAAGCCAAATTTCCTTAGAATGGTATAAATATCGAGTTTATCAAAATTTGAAATGTGGAGGGTGCATTGGTAAGACCAAAAGGAATCACTAGGAATTCATAATGCCTTTGATGAGTTATGAAGGTTGTCTTATGAATATATTATTTCTTTTTCTAATTTGGTGACACCTAGAACAAAGATCTAGTTTTTAAAAATAAATTGCACAATGCAACTCATCTAATAAATCATCAATGATAGGAATAGGAAACTTATCTTTGATAGTGTATTGTTGAGTTCTCGTAGTTTGGACACATGTAACATCTTCCATCCATGTAGCACACCATTACCACTGGGAAAAATAAGCACTATGACTGTGTTGAATAATACACATTTCCAACATTTCCTCCACCATCTTCTCGAGCTCACTCTTTTGCACGATGGGTGTCTATAAGGCCCGATGTTGGGGGTTGGCTTCCCGGAATCAACTGATTGACATGATCATGTTCTCTTTCTCGAGAAAATCCTATAAGATCCTCAAGACAACTGTATGTTGATCAATAACCTTTTGAAGATAAGGATGCACTATAATCATTGGCGGTTGAACTTCCATGGAGAACAATTGTGCTACAAAACCTTCAGCACCCCTTTTGAAATCTTCTCAATTAGGTGAGAACTCACCACCCGAGTAATTTTTCTTGTAGTCCTCAAAGTTCAAAATATTTAACCTCATAATGAAAGTGCATGAAAAATTCCTAGAAATTTATCTCTATGGTGCCCAAAGTTGTGAGCCACTGAACACCTAAGACAATATCAGCTCCACCCATGGGAATAACAAACATTGTAGATTCTAATGTGTAGTCACCCATCATAAGTATGATTTTATGGCATTTACCTGAACATTGGAATATGTCACCATCTGCAATCATTACTTAAAATTCAAGTGTTGGGTAGATGAAACAATTTAGTCTTGTTGTCAGCTTATGATTGATGAAATTATGTGTGCTCCTCGAATCAATCAATATTGTCACCTTTTGCTTCTTAAGATAACCCACAACCTGAAGGGTTTGTGGAGTACTAATACCTGATAGAGCATGACATGAAATAGTGGGCTAGGGATCTTCATATTCTTCCTCTAAGTTTTTCACTTCCTTGCTTGATGTTTCCTCATATTCTTCCTCATCACCGGTCCCTTCAATGTAGAACATTTTTTTCTCAGAACATTTATGATTTGGTCCATATTTTCTATCACAGTTAAAACATAACCCTTTGGATATTTTTTCTTCAATTTGTTGAGGTGTCAGCCAAATTGTCTGAGGGTACGATGGAGGCAAGGTGCTACGATCTTTTATGTTAGAGAAAGACTGCCTTCTGCACCTTCGCAAGAAAGTAATTTTTCCTCTGCCCTACACGCTATGATAATAGAATTAGAAATATTGAGTGGGTTAAACATGCACATCTCATGCTCAATGTGGTCCTTAAGACCCTCGAGAAATAGGTCATTCAAATACTCTTCTGTAATATCCTCCATACGCAAGGAAAGATTTTGGAATTGGACATACTCCTTAAATGAACCCGCTTTTTGTAACTTTTCTAATTGAAGAAGTAATTCTCTAAAACACGATAACTATAATATAATCAAGCTATTATGTGAAAATTTTCCATGTGACATTTAGACCATTCTTCTTCCTTTGATCACATAACCAACGATACTAAACAAATTGGTCAGGTTCTAGGTATAAGGATGCCACAGTTACCTTTTGTCCCATTGGGATCTGATGGAGATCAAATAAATTCTCCATTTGGGTAATCCAATTGAGCGGATCCTTTCCATAAAATTTACGCATTTCCACTTCTAGAATAATTCCCCACCATTGGTGAGGAGATCCACATAAATTAGTAAAGGAACCTCCTTGATTAGAGTGATTTGGACCTCGTGAGAATTGGGAGTTGTGTTTAAAATAACATCCAACAACTCATGGGAGTTGTGTTTAAAATAACAAATAACAACAACTCATGCTTCATTGCATGAAAATCCATTTGGATTTCACCCATAAGGATACCTTTCAGATGAATAAGCTCATTATTAAGGTCATCCTTACCATATTATTTACCCTTTCCTGAAGTTGGATGACCACCTCAGATACTCCTAAACCAGAAGACTCTAAATCCATATCTTCCTTATTTGGGGTCATTCTTGGATTTTCTTGACATTTCCCTTGGCCTTGGGTTGATCTACCAGTCATGATGTAGGGTTTGGTATTTGAGGTAGATGAAATAGGGAAAAATTAGGGTTTGAGGTTTCACAAATTTACTAGTGAATAAAGGAAATCATAAAAAAGAAACCCTAGCTAATTTTTGGAAAGGTTTTTAAAAATATAAGAAACTTGAAAAAACAATCCAAAAATTGCACCCTATAGAAACGAATTATGAAAAACATTAAATTGCTATAACTTTGAAAAATAAGTAAAAATTCTTGAAATTTGGAGAGGAGCTTATTTGATGATTTCGCCATACCAAAATAATTGTAGAAAAATTCGCTATAAATTTTGAGATAAATCCAAACCTTCATAATTAGGGTTTGACAAAGCGCTAGCCAAGATCAGGCTTTGATACCACTTGTATAAATATGATTTTCACCAAGCAAGATAACACCAAAGAACACAAGATTGTAGATAAATTATCTCAATATGCAAGTAGAATAGCTTAGCCACTTTGAGGGGGCAACCTCCACACCATACAATAAGACTCAAATGTTCAATATGATGATAAAATACTACCTCTTAACCCCTATTTATACTATTCCTATGTTATGGCCATCACCAAGGCCGACCCACTAATGATAATATAACATATATGAAAGAGTTGCATCATGATAAGAAGTTATGATAGCCATAAGTCAGCTATATACATCCAATGTACGATATATGATTAATGGCATAACAATTTTTTTCACATTTCAATTGATTTGAACTCAATTTTATTTGTTGAACAACCTTTCAAACAAAAAAATTGTCACAAAGTCATAAATATGCCATAATTTTTGTCATTACAGCCACATAACATGTAAGATTATTTAATATACATAGCACAAAGTCAAAAATAAGTTATAAGTCACATAAGCAAAAGGAAAAATCTTTTTCTATTTTTCCTAGGTCTTACCATATGTTTTTTTTTCCGTTAGTCCATTATATTTCCGAACTTTACTCTATGCATTTCTCAATTTTCCTTGAAATGCCCCAAATGATCTTCCTTTTCTGGCTAGTTTTATCCAAATACATCCATACTCTTCACCTTTCGGATATCTTTATCATAAATTTCATGGTCAATGATTACTTAAATTGTCTAAATTGTTCTTATCTTTTCCTTTTAGGTATGTTGTTTTGCTTACTTCCAAGTATTGGTTATCTTCCATATCAAAACATTGATTTATGTTATAACATTCAAAGTTAATCACTATGTCTTAAGTCCTTTAAGAACTAATTAACTCCAAATTTTGTGATGAGGATCAGACAACATCAGTGTTAGTGTTACATTGCTAGACATAGATTTGCAATTTCTCTTCACATGCAAAGGATAAATTAGATTTCTAATTCTATTTAAGTTAATCACTAGATACCAAGAACTCAATTGTACTAGTATCAAATTAAAACAACAATAGGAAGTTCTACTTAACCTACCTGATGTCACGTTAGGAAATCTTGTTCCTTCATCTTATCTTATTAGTCATTGCAACGTTGTTTTGTTGCTTGCTAGAAATCGTAGCAAGTCTTTATTGTTGTTCTCAACCTAGCAAGAAATCCACATTTATGACATAACGCTTTCCACCACCTTTTCCTAAATTTGTAGGTGAAGAAGAGATAATGCTCTTTTATACTTATATTCTTTTTGAGTCATAATTTATTACAAATTTCATTCTAGCCTGGTTGTCCTTTCAAATCATTGCACGCTTACAAAGATATATAGTTCTCTCCTATATACTTCATCTACCCTTTCGTGGTTTTATTTCATGTTGGATTCATGTTTTGAAATATGCCATCAAGTCAGTTCACCAATCGAGCAACCTTTGTAGATCGTTATCAATAAGTTCAAGTTGTTTACCTTGGTTGATCATGTTCACACTTTACCAATTTCTTCCAAAGATCCTTCTAGTTTCGTGTGTCACGAAGGATTGTTAGAGTGTTATCTAACTTATTTATCATCGAACCTGAATCATGGTTTGGTCTGGTTCATTATTTATAGTTCATCCTTCATGTATTCATTATTTTCAGTTAACAAATTAAGATATTCAGTTGGTGTATGGACCCAATAAGTCCAAGAGCTGCAACCTTTAGCTCTGATACAAAAATGTAACACCTCTTTATTATGGTTCTCAACTAGGAATTTTTTTATTTAACTTCATGTTTCACTGATTTGAGTACCCATAATTTAAATCCTGCATAAATCTGAAATTGAATCCATTTGATAACTATCATTAATCGTATGCAATTGCATGAGACGGTTAGTAACCGATCACTCATAGATTACTCTTTACGAATGTGTATACAAGCTATACTATTGGTTTCCTTTTTTAGGAATTGATGATTAAATAATGTTTTCTAAGTGCGTACTGAATCAATCATTTTAATCCCATCAGAATCCAACATCTTAGATCCTTGGTGAATCCGAGATAATGTAATTAGCAACTTACACTACTTTGGTCAACGCTTTCAAAGACATGTTTGTTATGCTCGGTTCCGTGACAACACATCCATCTTTAAGAAATTTTCCTTCACCAAATTCAATTAATTGTATTTTTTTATGTTGTTAAGTTTTTAGTTCATAGTCAACCATTTTAGTTTAGAGGTATATAGTGCTCTCTTTGAGACATTGCATAATGTATGTACCTCTCATAGCATGATAACCATATATATCAGCTTTTCCACTTGAGAGACTGATTTAGTCAAGTACCAGACTTTTGATCATTTTGTAGCATTAATTAAACTTCATTAATGCAACATTAATTTATTTAGGAAAATATGTATATATGTATCTTTGCATGAGTTTGCAACGAACCTTCGTACTTTCTTCATAACATTGTATCTTCTTTTTACTGGAATCAAGTTTATTAAAAAGATCATACAACTTGATAATTTAAAATATGGATTGCTGCCAACAAGGCAGCAATAAGAATCTTTTGGATTCATTCTTAAAATTTATTTTACATCCCCTTCTTATCTAAAGGGAACATCTATAAGTTCATCCTTTATAATTACTTCTTAGAATTCAACCATCTCTTCCTGATTTCATTTCCGTTTATACGTTGGTTTACCTCAATAATATGATTTCTAAGCCTTAAGAAAGTTGAGGTCATGAGGACATCATTTAGATACACACTCATTTCTCCCTAAGGAAAAGAGTTGGATTGGTTAGACATACTAATCTTCGTTTATACACCATAATATTTTACAACTTACTGTTTTGATACAAGTATATTTGTAAGGATATTTATAGACAATAATATTATGACTTACATATCAATTCAAACAAAACACTAGATAGGATTCAACACATCCCAAATAAGTCATAGTCATGAATTAATGAGCATTCCATCAATTGATAATCACAAATGTAATACATTTTACATAGTGAAGGATGACTATCAAATACAGTCAACACATCTTAGGCTCAATAGCCATCATATTACAAAATGGTAACGTTTATACCGTAATACTTTTACTTCCACAAAAATGGGATACTTGATTTATAACGCAGTATCAATTAAAGGCATGGTCTCATTTTCAATGACCCTCTCATATTTTGATAATTTATACTATTATATAGCCTCTAAGAGACTATCAAGAAAGATATTATACATTAGGTCCAAGACTCTTTCATATTTCTCAAGGAAGTCTTTTCTTTTTCTACCAAATGACATTACAATCCTTTCATTCTTCAGTACAGAAAATCAAAGCAACACAATTCATCCCTTCCTTCTATCAACTTGAAAATTTTCCCATTATCCTGCAAATTATAAAAATAACATATATGTACAGGGTCAGTTCTATTTAGAACTGGCATGGCTCACATGTCTCTTTATCTAGATACTTTACTACCAAATAATAGAATATATATCTTACAGTTTTATTGATTTAAAAAGGATACGCATGCACAATAAGTAGGAAATCTGAAGAATTTAACAATCTTCACATAGTAACAATTACAACATGCATCATGTTTACAAACTGGTACAAATATTCATTATAGAATTCATATTTAAAATCCGGCCAGTTTCATTAATAAGACTTACTACTTCTTCTCTACCAAATATTCATACTACTACCTTGCATAACCTGAGCACCAAATGATTAATGATAATGTCTAAGGGAATTAACTACATATTCAATAAAAAAAAATACATTTATTTAAACACAAGCATAGACATTATCCCAAATAATAGTTATGATTCAATGTAAATCTTAAAATAACTCATCATGATACGCAGATTTCATTTACCATAAATCTGTCAGAACTAACCAATTTCATACTAGTTTCAAGATTACTTCCCAATTCAAATACACAAGAAAACCTGAAATATTGAGTTTGCTTTGCCACGAGACGTCTTATTCCACATTAACTTGCGTATGCTTAGGTTATGAGTTATTAACTCTTCCTAATAATACAAGATCTCTGACTTATCAGATTCGGCAGTCTAGTTTTACCCTACTGTTCAGCATCTCACGACAAGCAAAGACTCAAGGAGTTGGAATCAACCCTCCCCTAACACATTCGTTTTATTCTCTGTTGATTTCTTTTACAATAAATAAAATATATGAGGCGCCTTTTATAAGATGAGAGCATATCGATTTATTGAGTTGAAGGTTGGGCATTCCAAGGGGATATCCTTGATGATTAAGGTGATGAGTTTGCTGGTTTAAACGGTTGGAATGTAGAAAATAAAACCTTGCAGAAATATTTTAAGCAACAGGCATGGCTTATATTTCTCTTTATCTGCTGTTTTATTACCAAAAAATAAAACATCTTTAGGGTGATGGTGGGATGCTTGCATGTTTGATCCAATCGTATTTGAATTTCATATTTCTGATTTAGTTTAATCTACTTTTCTGAGAGCTCGTTTTTAATATATATTTCTATTTCTATTTCTATTGCCCTTATTTTCTCCTCCTGATTCTCAACAGAAATAACTTAAAACCTATATGCGGCCAGTCTTGACTGAAAAATATCTTAACAAGCTGCATGTAATGCTTGCAACTCGATGATCAAAGGAAAAGTTCTAGTTTACAACTCAGAAAGAATGATGAACGGTTACATGTGATAGCTTCCTTGATAAGCTTCGCATTTTTTTATACTGTCTACTCATTTATTTGCATTAAATTCCGTCAATGCCACATTGTGGCATTTCTAATCTCGCAGCCGCCCACTAATTTTTCTCGTATTTTAGCAGGCTGTCAAATGGTCCAAATCCCCTTTAAAAATAACTAGGAACTCGACATGTTTTTCTAACATTTATGCATGTATGCATGGGTACCATCTTTTTAAATTTTAACATTTTGACTTTAGATCATTCAACCAAAGTCGAGTTAATAATCGAAAAGTCTTTTGCATGGGGTCGACTTATTGCAATGATCAAGTTCCCTTTCATGGTCGAAGACCATGTTTCCCATGTATCACAATATAATTATATGTACTAGCAATCGCATGTGTTTCATGCAATGTGAATGCCGAACGGTGTATGTTATTAGTTTTAGAGGTATAATTATTACTTTTGTAGTTGATGTTAATAAGGGTTGTGATTGATTTCGTAAGTGTAGAACCAGCAATCGCATGTGTACAATGCAATGTGAACGCCAAAGGGTATATGTTATTTGATTTAGAGGGATAGTTCTTACTTTTGTAGTTGATGTTGATAAGGGGTGTGATTGATTTTGTAAGTGTATGAATATGGATGAAACATTACATTTAAAGGTTCTATCTCTACATTTCAAATTTGTTATAAATTTGTACATATCTATGCTAGTATATTAATATCGACAAAAAATTAAATTGACCTATGAGACTGCAAAATATACCATGTAAAGAAGGAAATGGAGTGTGGTGGAACATTCAATATATATACAAAAGAGAGACTAAACAAGAGAAAGATTAAGAGAAAAGTTCCAACAAATATATCATAAAGAGACTCAAAAAAAGAAGGGAGAGTTGTATAGTGAGTTGAATCTTCTTGTTTTGAAGAGACACTTCTAATGCTCAAAGTGTGGAGCAAATGTGTAATAGATATGAGATCATGTGAACCATTTAGTCTGTGACACTTGGCTACTTTAACATGTAAATTTGGAGAATGGCCATGTGACTTATTCTTATTGATGATGTCAAATAGTTGGAAATAGGATGTAGTTAACATGGTGAAAGTCCCCCTTGAAGACTTGTGTTTACATATATTTTCTTGGTTCTTTCTAAATATTTATGGTTTATGAAAATTAAAAATGAACTATCAAGATAAGGAAGCAAAAGATGAGGTATAAGGAGGAACTTGAAGTGTAAGAGGTTTAAACCAATTTTTCAGTGGTTACCTAACCTTATTAAACCTTCAAAGAATCTGACAGTGTTGTTTCTATTTCTAACTTAGAAATTGGGAGGCCTTTAATGAAATGGGGGTATATGCCCACCGGTTTTGGTTATCAAGGCTCTTGGTGATTACTTGAGAATTCTTGTGCAATCTCTTGTGTTAAAGATCCATATTTTTTGGAGAGAAGACACAGTCTCACATTCTTGCTCCAAAAGGTAAATATGCTTCGTAATAAAAGTTGGAAAAGCTATTTGGAGTTCATACCTATTTTTGATGTTGCAAATTTGTAATCCTATGTTCTATTTATCAACATAGAATGCCATTGATTCATATTAAGATTGCAGCTCGTGTGGTTGATTTCTTTTTACTTTTTGGATATTTGTTAGATAAGGTCTCAGATCCATAGTCATTTAAAAGTAACTCTAATGCAATCAGATTTCAGTTGTGCTTAATTGTAAGCTTGTGTATAGTTAATTATCAATGTTTGATCAATTGCTAACTTATATATTTCTTTTTCAACAAACAAACAAGTGGTTTTGACATGGCACCTCCTGGTGCTGCAAACATGATGATGGGGGCAACTTTACCAAGTCTGCACAAAAGGGCTTTTCTTCTTTAGACAGCCATATTTTTTGCATATTAGGTTGGCTTAATGCCAGTTACATTTTGGAGATTCTATGATTGTGGATCTGTAGCAAGTAACTACAGCAAGGGAAAAAAATACTTGTACTCTAAATTTATATTATAAGCTTTAAGTTTAAGTTGTTTTTAATCTTTTGTTTATGTTGTTTGCTAGCTATGCATGGGTTAGTGCTTGTTATGATATTTATGTAGAACTAATCATCTAATTCAAGTGCAGCTTTTGAGAACTGGTTCTTATCCTAATTGATGGTTTGTGCAGAGTATAGAAGAGAAATACTTTATCCAAAATCATTTGACATATGATGTAAAGTTTCACAGGGACATGAAGACTGATATTGCACTTATTGTTGGTTTTGAAGTGACACCTTTCAGGTAGCATGTTCAAAAATTTCTATCCATTGTATTGTTGGTTTTGCATTGCTCTGAAATCTTTGAAAATATACACCATAGAACTTAGATCATTTGAGAAACTGTTATTCTAACCACTGAAAATCCTAACCAAAATTACATGAAAAATAGACGAGTATTTAATATTTATAATGCACAGAGGCTAATGGTAACAAATTTTAAATGTATAGATAGAAACTTTAAATGTAATGCTTCATCTATATTCCTACACTTACAAAATCAAACACACCCCTTATGAACATCAATTACAAAAGTAATAACTATCCCTCTAAATCAAATAACATAAACCGTTTGGCATTTACATTGCTACAAATTTCAAATTTTGAAAGGCCAAAGTCCAAACTAAAACCCTAAGTGACTCACAAGCACTTATTAAACCTACAAACTCACCTTCAAGCCACAATTTGATGACTTCATGTCATATTTATAGAGAAGGAGATGATGCTCCTGCATCAAACATTATTTCTATTACCAAGATGGAAAGACATTGTTTCCTCACACAAATGGAAAAGTTAAGCATATAATCCACTAAGCATTAATACAACATTTTTGTTATGCGTATCTGACTTCATAATTAAAGCACAAGTCAACTCCTTCCAATTTCTTCTCCATGGTCACTTCTAAATTGTTGTTCATTTATATTAATATTTGATCGTATTATTATGTATAAATATTGTTGCAATACATCGGAATTGATGGTTTGTGTCCATGTATTTCACAATGATGGTCATATTGATTCCATATGCTGGAAAGAAAAGGAAGGGAAACACCAACTTCATTCCATATGAACAATGACAATTGGCAGCTCATCCTTCTAATGGTGTTCCACCACCCCTGACATCCTCCATTTGTGTTGTACCCTGTCTCCTCCATTCATGTTGCATCCCTATCGGTGTTACCATTGCTCGAGAAGATATGCTACAGAAAAATCAATATTTTTTTGGATAATACTGCATATAAGTTTTTTGTTCCCATGTTTTGAATCCTATACTGGATGCATGGACCCATAATCAGAGAGAAACAATGTTAAGATTTGAACTCTCGCTGAAAATATTTACCTCTTCAATATTGTTAAAAATAGGAGAAAAAGATATGTATACATGATGATGAAACAAATTGAAATGGCCTTTATCTGTAAATCATGATTTCAGGCACCATTGTTGATTGGATGTGATGTGAGATCCATGACTCCAGGGACAGTGGCCATTCTTGGTAATGAATATGTTATGAAGAAAAATGGATATGTACATTGTAGATTCATATTTTGAAATAGAAGAATCCAAACAATCTCGGGCTCTCCTAGTCTACCGATGAGAGGATCCTCAAAGATGCTTTCGGGCCCTTCAGCCAAATCTTTGATTCCAAGGTCTGTTCTTATGTTTTTGTTGTCTTCTAGATGCTCTTTTCTAAAGTATTTATGTAGAGTTTTTTATTTGTTTCCAATATTTTGTAGGTTGTGAACGACCAAGAGACTGGAAGGTCCTGAAGTTTGGGATTTGTAACTTTTACGATGAGCAATTAATGAGAGATGCCATTGAAGGGATGAATGGAAGGGATTTGTATGGATTGCTGATGGAAACCCTTAAGATGGTGTTGATGAATTTAATAGAGTGGTTTAAAGCTGATTTAATGCAGTTAATGTTTAGATCTAGTTTTCCTCTATCAACAGTCTTGATATTCATTTTTCTTGAGGGTATATTTGCTTTCTTTTCTTATTTCTAAATACCCACTGAAAGGGGATTTTATATTTGGTAGCTTAGATCTAGTAATTTTTGTTTTTTTTTCTACAAACACTTTTTATAAACTCAGAATAGTGGCCTTGGGAATCTGGTAGTGGAAAGATGTGATAAATTTCAGGACATCCATTTTGAATAATTGTTGTGAATCGAGGTTTTTGTTTTTAACTATGGCATTATCATAGACATAACAAAGCGTTTGAAATTTAATTAACAAGATTTGTACTTATGAAGCTCCAGGAGCTTGTTTAGTTGACAGGGAAATCACCAATTATATAGCACAATTCTTCTCTTTCAGGTTGAGAACAGGATTAGTAGTGTATTTTACCTGCATGCTTTGTATATGCATTGATATCATAGCCATCACATGCTCCCTATAATGAGTTACAAGTATTTTTACTAAGTCACAAGCAATTCGGGTTGTCATATCAAGATAAGTGCCCTAAATATCTCTTATAATATTTTCCACATGGTTCATCTCGAAGAACTCCTTGTCCTCCTCCCTGATCACAACATTGGATGCCAAAATACTCTCAAAATCTGTCACAAAATATCCAAGCCACTAAACAATGTATGATGCACACTCTTTTTTACCATTGTCAGGAACTTGATGACAGTTACAGCCAATTCAACTCGAGTAGGAATGATGGAGAGATTCATTAGAAAACCCCAAACAATAGAAGAAAAATCCTTCGAGGATACCTGAAACTCCTCTTCACTCTTTGCCATGGATGGCCACTCTTAGATTGTTGACAACTCTTTCCCTCCTTTTCAACAAACACATTTTGAGCATATCCTACAATCATTGCAGTCCATGAGACCACATTTGTTTCAGGCATTTTGTAGAACACTTCACATTCACTTGGTAGATATTTACGGAAAGTGTGGAATCGTGCACTTGGTGTGTGACTTTCTCAACTAAATGCCGGAAATAAATGTGGTTTCATTGTCTACATAACTAAATCCAAAAATTCTTATTACATATAAATAACTTATTATTCAACATCACAATTCCTATAAATAACTTGTTATTCAACATCACAATTCCTATAAATAACTTATTATTTAGGATCACAATTCCTATAAACCAAGCTGGTATAAAATATGACCTTTAATAAATTAATTAACTCCAAACTACACAACTAAAACCCAAAAAAATATTCCGAGTCTTTTCCGGGGCCTTTTGTTGTCTCATATTGGAAAAGTTATTAGTTACAATAAAATTTGTTAATATGATTCCCATCATTTCAGAGACGCCCAGTGTGGAAGAAGCATCCTACTTTCACTTTTGTGTGTGCCTCTGCCATCGAATTGAAGCATTTTCATGTCCCATGCCAGACAATTGTTCGCTTTATAATCACGGTATTTAAATATTATTATTACAATGACGCCGAAACAAATCTATCTACTGCATGAAAATTTTGAACAAATAAAAGAATCTGTAAAGAGATGTGCAAGAGAGAGGATTTGATATATATGTAATGTATATATGCAGTGCCACATCGGCATTGGCACTGAAATGCGAGAGTATTAGCCAAGCGAGGGGCAACCGTTGTTATCCCTGCTAGAAATCTCAAAGCAGTGGAGGATGTAAAATTATGTATTCAGAAGGAGACCCCCACAGTCGAGATCAAAAACTGTTAAAAATAGCCGGAAAAAGTGAAAACGTCTAGACGGCCATCAAACCGTCAAATTTAACACAGTGGCAGAAATGTTTGCAAAGGCCTTTCCCATAGGGGGAACGCCTTCGGCATAAATATAGATGGACCACTTAATTTTAAGGTTGTCTCTACATTTCAAACTGGTTAAAAATTCGTACATGAATACATTTAATACCATTTTCGATAGTTAATTTTTTTATAGTTGATGTTGTATGTATTTAATCTGGGTTTATTGTGTTAGTTGTGCATTGGTTATTCGGTTGGTGCTTTATTGGAAAAAAATTTATTGTATAGTTGATAATTTTTGTGATTGATAGTTGTAGTGTAGGAATTTAGTTGAAACATTACATTGAAATGTTGTATGTGTACATTTAAAGTTGCATATCATATTTCACAACATCAAATAAATGTAGATCTACGTACACATAATGAGACATGTATACATTTGCAGTTTTTATATCATGAATGGTAGCCTTTAGTGGGAAAATTTTGTTTCAATAAACATGATTACATTTGATACCCCTTGAGCAACAGTGCGCTTTGGATACAAGAAGTGTTGAGTATAGTAGTAGTGGAGGTGCTATCAAAGCAGAGGGTAGTATTTACGATGGGTTGAGTGATAGTAGTCTTGCTTCCTTGTTTCTTCTTGCTCCAAGTGTTGGTACCTGCGCCATATTTGAGTATCTCTCGAATGAAAAAGAAGGTGAAATGCGTAGATTTACAAGTGAGGGAACTCTAGAGAAAGCTGTGAAAGTCAGACCCTGCCTTTCAGTGGTTCTAATGTCGACGGTTGCTCTGTGTAAAGTAAGTCCCTGTGACTTGTGGATAGTTAATCTCCAGGCCATTTTAATCGGCAATTGTCTTCCATTCCCTCTCGAAATAGGGGGTATGGGAATATGTAACGAGTTGGAGGGATCCAAACATAGGCCGTTGTATCTATCAAATTTGACAACAACAAATAAATGAAATATTGGTGGTTGCATTGATGCGTCAGTAGACAATGTTGGTGATTGTTCTTGTGACACCATTCACGAGGCTGCGTCCAACCCAAAGATTTGTAATAAGCATTATTTTTTTTGTTTACACAGAGAACTTTGTGTTCCAATTGATCATCATCGATTTTCAAGTCCGGACCACTTGATTACTTTCAGCAATGGATTGGACAATCAGAAATTTTAATGCCTTCAACGAGATGAAGGTTGTGGGAGTCCACCGATCATTTTTGCAAACAAATGTGGTGCATCTTTAAAAATGTTGAGCTCTTCTTGAGTTAGGTGTGTGTCTCATGCGAGACATTAAGAGTTCCCAATCCTTAATTAGAGGGGTTGAATCTCGCATGTGGAGCGATAAAAATTACGGAATGAAACCTTTGCATTGGTTGTTCCTTGTTGCCAAAATATTGGTTGTAATGTAATGGAAGAATGAAATCCCTTCCAAAATGTTGCTCCATAGGAATTACTTTCATAAAGAGGACTGTCCAAAACCGGCAAGAATGGGCCGAGGTCACCGAGGTGGATGATTGATTTGTTCCCAAATTTAGATGTTCTTAAGTGTGGGAAAGCTTCGTGGAGCCTACTCTCAATTTTGCTTAGTAACTTTGGGCCGATGAAAATCATTTCATCAATAAGAACGTATTCTATATGTTTTAGTGACTCTTGAAATGACGATAATGCACTACCTTCAAGGGGGTTTAGTTCTTTGATTGGAATATGCGGGTAAATTGTGTGGATTGTGGATGCGAGAGATGTTGAAAGCTGAAACACCGGTAGGGGCAAGCATAAGTAGAGGTGAGGGAGATGTGCTTGGTGCTTTGTGAATGTATTCTAGATTTTATTTATTAGAAATGATTTTCCTGTGCCTGTCATTCCTTGAATTATCAATCTTAGTGGAGGTAGATGGGTTTTGTTTATTGAATGGTGTAGTATGGTATCAAGAGCTAGTTGTTGTTCTGAAGAAAAAGGAAGTGTTGTAGATGGTGGTGTGACCTGCATGCTATTGTTAATTGTGTCTGCCTTTTCTCTCTCGATGAATGATGAACCAGTTAGTTTCAAATCTTGTGGAACGTCATGTATGCTCCAATTATTGTGTACATCGAAGTCTCATTTCCCAACATATCAAGACTGTTAAGACCCATTTTGTTTCCCAGACAAAGTTGTGCGAAGACCTGACATTATTTCATTGGTTCATGTTGAATACTACATTTGGCCTTTGAGTCAGAACTAACATGTGACTAACATCTGTAACAAGTCTTGTGTTTGCGGTAGTGCGTAAAACATGCCACGGTTTGTAGTTGTGCTTGAACATGTCCCAAGTGTTGTTGATGTCATGTGGGGTTGAGCCAAATTTGAATGTAATATTTCTGAAAGGTTTGTATAAAAGGAGTTCTGACCAATAGAAAAGGTCATATGACATTGAATCCTGAGCTAGGATATCCACAAATCTCTGGGTGGACCCAAACAATTGCTTGTGTCGGTCACTTTTTCCATTTATCACCTTTATAGTTCTTGTTGTAGCTCCAATCTCGAGAAACTTGAATAAGTGGTAGGTGTTCCATGGTTGTAGGAAAAAATTTATATGCATCTAAGAAAGAAGTTGTTTTTTGTGCATCGACGTCACTTTCAATAACACGTCTTAGAATCGTTTTGCCAACATTTAATGACACAAATGGATGCTGCACACATAACAAGTGGCAATTTTTACAGCATGTGGCATGTTTCTTGTGCACTTATGTCATGTTCAACAACGCTTTATGTGAGCATTTTATGGATCACAATATGTGCTGGAGAATCTGCATCAGCATCTCTTGAAAATCTGGATAGCATTTGGTGATATGTTTTCTGAACGTTTCTCGGCTTTCAAAACATATTTTGCAATATACTTAAGAATGGCATGGCGGGAAAGTACCGGTTGGAAATCAACATTTTCTCTCCATATGTATATCATAGTTTGATTATGGATGTTCAATCTATCATCATTTTCTAGAAGGGAGGTACTTAATTTTCCCATCACTTTCAATGTGTAAGGAAGAAGTAGGTTGTGTGGCCTAGGGGGCGTTGTACCTGCACTACAGCTATGATTGATTTCTATGAAGGCATGTATGCTCTAAACATTTAGTGTGGCACTTAACTCGATTAAGCAGTTTTTCAAGGTCTACATGTAGGGTGGAGGATAGAATTTTTGTTGTATCTAGCAAGCAAAGGTCATCTAGGAGTGACCTGCGAACAAAATCCAAGCGGTTGCAATTCGGGAGGGGCTTTTAGGAAGACATGAACTTATCAAAGTATTGTTTTGTGGCCTCAATAATTGTTGTATCCTCCCAGTCCATTTCATCAAATTTAGGTGCATTCTCAAGCCATAATAAACCATGGACATGTGCAAAGCCTCTATGTTTCCATTCATACCTACGAGACAAGGGAACATAAATATTAGTTATGTAGTTTGGAAAAAACTTTGAAATAAGTAGATTTGATTACATGTACCAAAAGTCTACTGCTCCAAGTTCCTTTTGCAATATTTCTTCATGAAATATTATGAATTTGTGATGTAGGTATGCTTGATACTCGATAAGGGTTAGAGACAATGTTAAGTGTTCTCCAATGTTGTGTGGCTTGAGGATCAGTTGAGCATTCACCCAAAGATAATATTGTGGAGATCTGGCCATTTAGTGTTTGCAGCACTTAGAGTGAAGAATAAGGTTGGTGTCCCCAATTGTTCCACCATATCTGAAAGCTCGCTTCTACTTTTTCCCAGAATGAACATGTCCCTCAAGGCTTGATCCAAAGCGCATTAAGCTATCTGGGAGGTTGTCTTTGGGGAATTCTAGTAGTTGTCTTCGCAGATCTCTAATTGTCGGAGGGATTCCAGATTTGATGTTCTATTTCATAAAAATGTTGTTGTGGATTGGCTTTTGTGTCACATTATGAGGTTTAGAAGGAAGTAATGAAATCTTGGGTGGGAACCGAAGTGCCCATCATGGTAATGCATCAAATGAAGTGCATATTCATGCATTGGAACTTATTTTATGCAGGGTTATTGCCACATTACTTTTCCTGTCAAAAATAAAGTTGGGAAAGCCATTGAGAACAGGCCCTCTGTATTGTATTCATTTATTGGTGAGAGCCCAAACTCTAGCCATGGCATGGTAAATGGAGTGTTACCATCGTGGTTGAGCAAGAACTGTTCGATTTCCTCTTCTTTTGTTCATGTGTTATGAGGTTTTGGCATGAAATATGATGAGTGTTTATATGTTTCATCAAAGTGAGTGGGAACATCAATACCATGAGCTTTAGAGGCACTTTGCATTTGGGGCAGTTCCACTGTGGCTGTGTTAAGAGAGGAGGAAACATTTGATGACTCAAATGGTAGAGAGGAAAGGGCGTCATCGTCGATTAAGACATCTTTGTAATAGGGATCGTGTTGGATTTTATATTGTAAGGCTGCCCAAACACGAGATCTACTGATGTAGAAATCATAATTTTTTAAATTAGATCCTGCTCTTTGTATGATAACTATTTCTAAATCTCCAAGGCGGTGGGGTAGGGTCTTTGCTACTAAATTAATGTTTTACGGGAAACTAATGGTGTGTCCTGAGTATTTGTATTGCCTGCCATGTACTTGGGAAACTTTTAGGAATGGATTAACTCATGCGATAAGCATCTCCTTGATTTGGGTTAAAGATGCAAGAATGGTAGGTTACTTTTCAGGGTCCATGTTGTTCTATGAAGAGAAGTGGTGGCCTTGTTTTTCAGTTTTACATCTATTACAGGAGGGAAAACCTTCAAAGGAAATTGTTTTAATTCCAGGGTAATTTTCCAAACAGATTGAGCAAGTTTGGATGTTCGCCAACAAATCTATTCTTTTGTGAAACCAACATTGGGCTTCTAAAGTTAGTGACGAGGGTGGGAATATGGGAAATCTCTGTGTATTGGAAGGGGTGGGGTGTTCTGTTTCAGTCATTTGTGGATTGCAAGGTGGAAAGTAGTTATGAAACATTGCGGATGTGTAAGAATTCGAATTCTATAGAAGTAGTAGGAGAGGAGAAACTGGTTGTATATGTGCGATAAACTAAAGAAAGGTCAATACTTGAGTCGGGCTTTCATGTGGTATCCCAAAAATTTGGGGAAAAGTGGAACTTGTTAGTGAAGATGGGTTCGTACGGAAGGAATTGGTATGCTCGTGAAAGTTTGTTTCCATGGAAGTTACATGTGGAATTTTGGTTGGTAATTCTTCAGTAGTTGTATTTGATGGAAAGATTGGAATGTCAAGGAATTGAAGGTTATTGGTCAATGTAAGTTGAAAGATATTAGAGATTTTTGTTATTTTATGCTCTAACTTACGCGTCATTGCTTAGCAGTTAAATGTACTTTATTTTTTGCGTAGTTCTCTCTTTATTGGGCTCATTTTGTAGGAGTCGACATGATTGTGAGGTCACAGGGTTATGGAGTACCACCTATTAAAAACAAACATGCGGGTTAGAAAGTAACGATACATTGTTTAATGACATACAAATGCAGAAATAGGTCAAAATATAAAACTATATACAATTGAAATGCATGTGGAGTTCCAATGGGAAATACGTGTAAGAGGTAACAATATGAGTATCGAGAAATTGCATTTTTCTTTAAAAAATGAGTATTAGATATATAGAAATATACAATGCATTCACATAGTACACAAGGATGTAAATATGTACATAACAAAAGTGCATGTATTTTTTATTTATTTTCTTAAAAGTACTAACAATCCACATAGTAGTAGGAGACAATAGTATGTCAGTGTATAAGGGAATACAATAGTTTTCTTTTGAAGCAGAAAAAAGTGAAACATAGATATGAAATAAGAAACATAGTGGTGATAGTTCAAAGTATAGAATGGGATGGGTGAGGGTGTAATGTTTGAAGGGACGGGTGGGTTGGAAATCCTTGTGTTAAGGTTACGAGAGGAGTTGCACTATTTTCCGGTTTCTTTGAACTGAGGATGACACATTTCAATTTGTTGTTTCCGCAATATGTCTCTTTTTTTAGTGAAAGTGTGAAGCAGTATTCATTGCGATGACATTACTTGTAATTTCACTAGTCACATCTTCATCTATAGACAATAAATGGAGGTCGCTAGCTACAACACCCATGATTAACTTAGTTTTCTCATCAAAAGTGGTAACTGATTGAAGTTCTCTTGTTGGGTCCTTTAGATCGATCCTCAGTACATATTTATAATCATAGTTTTGAACTTGTTTGTTGCAACTCGAACATAACCATGAACCATTACCATTCTCTCTCACCTTTTTCTTGCATTGTTTGTCACCTTTTTGAAGAGGACACACCTTGTAAAAAAAAATTGTCCATGCTGATATTTGTGATTTCTACAATAACCATGGCCCATTCATTTCTCTCAGTGTTCCCCATATTTAGTACCTTTGAAATCGTTGTTACAGAGGTCAGGCTTTTGGAGGGCCCATAAATTGGCTTGTGATAGAGGGTGCCGAAAGGTAGTAGTCATCGGAATCTACCTAGCTATGAAGTGTATTGGTTTCTGAAATTTGAGGGTTGACATAACATTTGGTACTTGAAATAGTGTCGACTGAGCTCCCATTGAAACTGGAGACGTGAGCAACTTTCAAGGCAAGGACCGGGAAGAGGTGGTATAGAAAGCATGTCTTCAATTTCTTTTCTTATCTCATCTAAGTGATGTCCCCACAATGTGACACTTACATTGAATCCCGACATGTCCTTTAATTGCAAAGTTCTCCTCTTAGTCTCTGACTTGTCATGCCTACGAATCATTGAGCATGGTGACATCACAAGAACAATGCCAATCAAATCAACTTTAGAATGATCATCAATTGTAGGTATGTCCTTAATTTTTGTGAAATGAAAGTGATGGGAAGGTATTGTATCCTCATTTTCTATGAGTGGAGTTATGGTTGAGGATGCTTGCAGGAAAATCTCCAAATCATTGTTCAAATGGCTGTAACATAGCTTTGCATCAGGAATCCTTGTAATCCTCCCATTGGAAATTGTATATAGCTTCCCATTTTCAATATGATCATAGAATGTTTCAGCGCCTCATTGAAATAGGTGATGTGAATTTCCCCTCTTTCTATATCTACAAAATCAAACCCAAACACAGAACCATCTCCCTTTGGATTTTGATATTCGCAAAGGGTTGTTTTTGGTAGGGCATGACCCTCTAGGACCACATACACATAGATGTATTCAAAGAACTTATTTTAGTTTGTGTTCATGCTTGTATGTGGTATATGGGATTATAGAAATATATAATTAGGTATGGTGCTACAAGCACTGTTTAGAGGGTCTTATTTTGTTTAGGGTCTTATTCATATTAAGTTTGATTATAGATAGAATATACACCTTGTGTTAGATAAGAAGGTCTACACTCTTCTTATTACCGCTAACCGTATCCACCTTCCTCATGGATGGTACATTACATATAGAGAAGGGGTTTCAACGAACTTAGCCAGACATTCAGTCTTATACAATAATATGAGACTATTTTTAAAAGTTTAATATCTTTTGTACAATAATTTCTAGGATATACTTATTTATTTTCAGAAATTATGTGGTTTTAAATCGTTGTAACTTGTAAGAGCACCTAGGTTCAGTTCAATTGTTTATATTGATGCGTAATGGTTGTGAAGTTTTATTTTTGTGTTTCTACCATTATTATATCTTGTATGCTTAGGTGTAATTATTTTACAGTAAAAATCTCAAAAACTAAATGGGGAAATATTATTTTTGTAGAGAAACATTTGTGCAATTTCTTCTAAACCATAATAAAAAAATACAATTTACTATCTTCTTATGTATGGCCTCTACTAATATACAGTTTTTAATAACTCTTTATAATATTTTTGGTTTTGTTGTATTATAACTGAGAATGAAATTGAAAATATAGATTAATCTTAATGGAGGAGTCCCTCCTTTTGAATTCACAGATACATTTAGTTTTATTAACTTCCTATTTCATTTTTTTGTAGGATATTTGTGATTCTCTTTCTTTGGTGGTAAAGAAAAGAGTGTTGTCTCTAGACAAACTTCAGGTGGGTTTCAATACTGATTGAAGTATTTATTCAATTGTTCTATTTATTACATGTTATGGACTTAATTTTAAGGTTGTTTCTACATTTCAAACTTATTACAAATTTGTACATGAATACATTTCATACCACTTTCGATAGTTAATTAATTTTATAGTTGATGTTGTATGTATTTAATTTAGGTTAATTGTGTTAGTGTTGTGTCGGTTGTTTGGTTGGTGTTTTGTTGAAAAAAACTTTATTGTACAGTTGATAATGCATGTGATTGATAGTGGTAGTGTAGGAATATAGATGAAACATTACATTGAAAGGTTGTATGTGTACATTTAATTATGTTACAGATTCATACATTTAAAGTTGCAAATCATATTTCACAACATCAGATACATGAAGACCTTCGTACACATAATGAGACATGTATACATTTGTAGTATTTATATCATGAATGGTAGCCTTTTGTGGGAAATTTTATTTTTAGTAAACATGATTACATTTGATACCCCTTGAATGACATTACCACTTTGGATACAAGAAGTGTTGAGTATAGTAGTAGTGGAGGTGCTATCAAAGCAGAGGGTAGTATTTACAATGGATTTCAGATTGATAGTAGTCCTTCTTCCTCTTTCTTCTTGCTCCAAGTGTTGGTATGTGTGCCATAATTGAGTACCTTTCGAATGAAAAAACAAGTGAAATGTGTAGATTTGCAAGCGAGGGAACTATGGAGAAAGCTATGAATGTCAGACCTTGCCTTTCAATGGTTCCAATGTCAAAACTTTCTCTATGCAAAGTAAGTCCATGGGACTTATGGATAGTTAATCCCTAGGCCATTTTAATAAGAAATTGTCTTCATTCCCTCATGGATTGTGGATTGTGGAGTGTTACCATTGTGGTTGAGCAAGAACTGTTTTTACTCTTCTTCTCATTCTTGTATTGTGAGGTGTTGGTATGAAAGATGATGATCTGTTCATATGTTTCATCGATTTAATGGGAACATCAATACCATGAGTACCATGAGTTTCGAATGGTAGAGAGGAAAGGGAATCATCATCGATTAAGACATCTTTGTAATAGGGATCGTGTTGGATTTTATAGAGGTGTTTTTTAAATCATTTGGGAAGTTCCATTGTGGCTGTGTTAATAGAGGAGGAAACATTTGATGACTCGGATGGTAGAGAGGAAAGGGATTCATCATCGATTAAGACATATTTGTAATAGGGATCGTGTTGGATTTTATATTACAAGGTTTCCCAAACACGAGATCGTAGTGACGTAGAAATCATAATTTTTAAAATTAGCTCCTTCCCTTTGCATGAGAACTACGTCCAAATCTCCAAGGCAAGTGAGGGTAGGTACTTTACTATTGAAGTAATGTTTTGTGTGAAACTTATGGTGTGTCCTAAGTATTTGTATTGCTTGCCACATACTTGGGTGACTTGTAGGAATGGATTGACTCATGCGATAAACATCTCCTCGATTTGGGTTAAAGACACAAGAATGGTAGGTTGCTTTTCAGGGTCCATGTTGTTCCATGAAGAGAAGCGATGGCCGTGTTTTTAAGATTTGCATCTATTATAGGAGAAATCCTTCAAAGGAAATTGTTTTAATTCCAGGGTAATTTTCCAAACAGATTGAGTAAATTTAGAATTTCATCGAAAATCTATTCTTTTGCGAAACCGATGTTGGGCTTCAATAGTTAACGACGAGGGTGGGAATATGGGAAATATCTATGTATGGGAAGGGGTGGGGTGTTCTATTTGAGTCGTTTGTGGATTACAAGGTGGAAATTAGTTAGAAGGAGAGGAGAAACTAGTTGTACATGTGCAAGGAACTGAAGAAAGGTTGGTACTTGAGATAGTTTCATGTGGCATCCCAGATTTTTAGGGAACGTGGCAGTAGTTATCAAAGATGGGTTCATATGGAAGGAATTGGTATGCTCGTGAAAATTTGTTTCCATGGAAGTTACTTGTGGAATGTTGGTTGGTAATCTTTCAGTAGTTATATTTGATGGCAAGATTGGAATGTCAAGGAATCGTAGGTTGTTAGTCGATGTAAGTTGAAGGATATTAGATATTGTCATTGTTCTATGCTCTAATTTACGAAGTCATTGCTCAACATTTATGTGTACTTTATTTTTTACGTAATTCTCTCTTCATTGGGCTCATTTTGTAAGAGTTCACATGATTGCAAAGTCACAGACTTATGGAGTACCACCTGTTGAAAAAAATTGTGCTAGTGGTCAATGCAACAATACATTGTTTGATGACATACAAATGTAAAAATAAGTCAAAATATAAAACTATATACAATTTTAATGCATGTGGAGTTCCAATGGGAAATACGCGTAAGAGGTAACAATTTGAGTATAGAAAAATTGCATTTTTTCTTAAGGAAAAGAGTATTAGTTATATGGAAAGATACAATGCGTTTACATAGTATACAAGGATGCAAATATGTACATAACAAAAGTGCAAGTAATTTTCATTTATTTTCTTTAAAGTACTTACAATCCACATAGTAGTAGGAGATAATAGTATGTCAGTGTATAAGGGAATACAATAGTTTTCTTTTGAAAGAGGGAAAAATCAAAACATAAATATGAAATAAGCAACATAGCGTTGATAGTTCAAAGTATAGAATGAGATGGGTGAGGGTGTAAAGTTTTAATGGATGGGTGCATTAGAAATATTTGCTTGAAGGTTATGGAGGAGTTACACTATTTTCCACTTTCTTTGAATTTAGGATGGCACATTTCAATTTATTTTTTCTGCAATTAGTACATGTCTCTTTTTTCAATGGCCCATCTATATTTATTCAATTTTATGTTTATTGCTTGTTATTACTTTTGTAGTTGATTTTGTTTAAACTATGGGTGATTGATTTTTAAGTGTAGAAATATAGATGAACTACTTCATTTAAAAAGCGCAAACATGAGGTCTAACCCTTAAAAACAATTCAAAATGCAAAAAAATGATATAATGTATAAAGTTTTAGATAGAAACAACTATAAATTACATGGTTCTTTCAAGAAACCAAATGATGTGACAGGAAATGAAGGCATGCTTGCATGTGTTTCTGCGCTTCCTTTTCTTGCATTTTCAAATTAGAGTCGCCAGACATAATCCTAACAATGGATTGAATTAGGCTTCATACGACTAAATTACAAACTGCCTCAAAATTTCACTGACTCCCTAAGAATTTAATGTCTTATGGGAAGCCTTGGATGCCAATAAATGATCACGCATCCATGCCACATCAAATGTATCAGAAATATGAGAGACATTATATATGGTAGGAATTGAACTTGTGCATGAGCTATTATTGATATTAGATTGCGTAGCTTGCAAGTTAGATCATTAATAAACAATTATTATCACATATTGATATTAGATTACGTAGCTTGTAAGATATAGTTTTAAAATATCTCATGCATGTCATAGGTGTTAGAGGGTTTGGAAATTTTGAGTCTTTGGGTATTCATAAATAATAAAAACAGATTGCAGGAATATACAAAGAAACCATTTCCACGCGTAGATGATACTGTGAATGATGATTTGGTCCATCTCCTTATGTAGAAAATTTGGGTGGAAAGGATGTCTGTGTTTAAACTTTTACTGACTCGTGATTGTGTTCAATACTGATCTGATATAGATGTTTTACCATATTCAGCTCGCCATCTATTTGTTCAAACTATAACTGCCAATCTCAATGTACTCATAAAATGATTACGACATCGCAAAATTGGATATCATTTTAGGATTTCTCAATTTAGTTACAAATATAAAATGATTCTAGCATAAAAAAATTCAAAATCATTTAAGGAATTCACTAATCCACCATTCTAATATTTGAATTAGTTATGAAAAAATAGGCAATTACACAAAAAATAGCCATTCAAACAAGCTGAACCGAACACGTATAGAAAAGTAATCAAGGGCATCTCGTTGAAAATATTTCTAGTTGTAATTTCCATCTCAAAACCGAAAAATCCCAAAATAATAGATCGAATGGCTCCCCACGGAATTTCTCATTTACATCACAAAATTTACAGTAGTAAAATCCTTTGTATTCAAAACTTGTAGAACAAATGGTCCAATGTTCAAACCACCTCCCCCCCCCCCAACCAAAAAAAAGGAAAAACTTAAAAAGAAACCAAAACTTATCCGTAAAAATACCTTAAAAAAACTGTAGCATGGCCTATATAAATCCCTTCAATGCTACATGATTTATAGAGACCTAATAATTAGCTATTTAAGTGTTGCATATAAGTAAAAAATGGCAAAAACCGCAAACAATTGATTGCTCGCTAAATGTATTGCATCTAAATACAAACAATTAGAAACCAAAACTTCCCTTCTCAACGCAAAGGATGCAGCTTCAAGTGACAAACTTCCCTTCTCAATCTATATTTGAAGTATTGACACTGTTTCAGAAAATGCAACGAACAAGTGTTCCACCCGATCAATTCACTTTTTCCAGCATACTCCCATCCTATACCAAAATAAGAGGTTTGGAACAGGGTATGAACGTTCATCAAAGCATAATAGAAAGGGGTTTTTTTTCAGATGATGTAGTTTCCAGTGCCCTGCTAAACATGTATCAAAGCATAATAGAAAGGGGTTTTTTGTAAGAAATTCATATTCATTGTTGATAAGATCTATCAATAGCCTAGAGTTCTTCTAACTATGTTTTTGTTCTATTCTAGAGTACCAGAAATTTCAACAATCCTATTCCAACTATGTTTTTTGTTCTGTTCTGGAGTACCAAAAATTTCAACAATCCTATCTGTACCACCAGGCTTTGAATCATGCAACTTCACTTTTTCTCTTGATATCTCACGATATGCACTATATTAGATCCACCTCTCCCAAATTAAAAAGGGTATTTTCTTGGAGTTTTATTCTGAGAGATTTGGGGTTTCTAGAGTTTTCACTTTTTGTGCTCTTTGCTTTTGGGTAGATGAGGAAACCATGCATTTTGTGTCACACCCAAAGTCCCCATGGTTTTGAGGAGCATGAAGTGTGGTTGGAATGTGTGACAACGTTTTGCTTCCATGTTCAAAGAGAAATAAAGGGGCTTACTCAGGTTGAAGTGGGAAATCACTTGTCTTACTTTGCATGTGTTCCCGTGGTCTGGTTATAGGCTACGGATTTTGTGAGGCCATAGTATGGTTGAAGCTAGCAAGCACTAAAAAATTAAATGGTTTTCTTATAGCCAACAAAAAGCCCTTTTTCTGGAGTGGTTGTATCAAGCATGGAAGTCCTGTTGAGGTTTTGAGCATGTTGGTGTGCTTCAAAAACAAATTATTTTAAACAACAAAGATTAAACCCTAACAGTATCATCCACAAATTATTAAAGGAACTATGTAAAGGTGTCTGGAGCATAACTTACCAATCCAAAAGAAGTGTCTAAAACATCAATATGAATTCTTGGTTTTGTTCATCGCTTGCATGCCCTCAGTTTTTGTGTTATGACTCCAGTGTATCTACAATAGCCAATTCATTCGATGCATATGAAAAGAGATGTTGTAGAAGGGATTTTAACCATTGTAATAACATTCTTTCCATGCTTTCACCATTAAAATCAAATGATGTAGAGAAAACATTCTGCAACATACATCCCAACTAATTTATAGGACTGTTGACCTCTTCTTCTCTTTTAGGCATATGAAGCTCTTCATCAATGCTCTTCAGTAAAATTCCATCACTGTGTCGAAAGGCATGCAAACATAGAAACTGCCACCATCTTCTTCCCTCAACTCTTGCACTTGGATGATGGATGGAGCTGGAACTCTCACCTGTAACAATGCACTGCTACTTCTGGAAGTGGCAATGATGATGTTTGAGTTGTGGTGCAGAGAGATGAGAGGCACACATAACTCGGCTAACAAGGAATTTGCACTTGTTTCCCAAACATCATCAAGAAACAGAGCGAACTTATTCTCGATCAACCTCTCATTTAACCATATTTTCACCTCATCTTCCTCTTTACTGTCCAATATTTTATTTATTCGAAGAGCTATTTGTTTGACAAGATCATTTTTGAGAGCATTGAAAGAGGGAGTTTTTGAAATAGTAAGCCAAAGCATTAAGTCATCAAGAGAGAAAAGAGTTTGTACTGGTCTTTATTGAACACATTTTTTTAGGAGTAGAGTTTTTCCCGATCCACCCATCCCAACAAGGCCGATGCGGGACACATTTTTGAAATGCACAAAATGGATCAAATCTTGGATTCTCTTGGAGGCATAATCTTGTCCCACAATAAGTGGCTCCTCAATATATTTCATCCTTGGTGGTGATGAATAAGTAGATGGAAGGCTTGAATCTCCGGATGTTCCCACAAATGGTGTTGACATGGTCCGAAGCTTGATAGAATCAAACCTCTCTATAACCTGCTGGAATCCTTGTCCATTAGCCACACCTTTATGTAGATGGTGAAGGAAAGCAATGGGAGGAGTGTAGTTAAGGACTTGGGATGCTTCGAAATGGCCTCGTTGGGGAACAATCTGTCATCACCAATCCGACACTATGATAATTCTTTATCGGGAACTCCTCGTCTATGATTATTTACTAATGCATAAATTTTAGTTTGGTGGATGTAATTTGGAAACACAACAACAAACAGAACACAAGAATACCATAGACTATGATAAGAAGGAATGATGATAAATCTGAAATATCAGTGTAAATTATAATATTAATATGAAATTGTTACAATCTCACCCATGAGGTACTTCAAGTGTTATTGACTTCACTTGCCTTCCACCAATACTATGGGAGAAACTTCATAATTACACCTCTTAATGGCTTCTTTAACACACCTTCAAAATGATGGCTTCCTTTACACACTTTCTCATACAATATTTCTCACTACTTCTTTCTATGCTAAATGAGGGGGGTGGCCTCTTTATTTATAGAACTTCTAGGCTTATCCATCTTATCTCTAAGATAGGATAAGAAATCCACTCTGACGAATCATATTCCATACCTTAACTCTTATCTGTACATGTAAGCTTATCTTTTAAGATAAGATAAACCTTATCATTTCACATGGGTTCCACATTTTTAGACTTTTTACAAATAAAATACACAAAATATTTATGACCTCACTCCTTGTCCTTATTACCAATATAATATTTCTAATTCCTAATCATGTAGACCCTACTTCTCCACTTACCCCAACTTTGACATTCTAACATTACCGGACCACTTACGACAACTATTTACTTTTTACCACAACATTGCTATGGTACTTTTGACTATTACTATACTATACATTATTGGCGGCGTCAGAATCTTGGTAGCGCCGTTATCTTTTATCAAACGCTACTACTAATTATACTTAACAACATCCTATTCCTAATACATACATTAATGAAATAGAAATTAGGAGGAAACTTTTAGTTTCGACAGTTTCCCCCTTCCTAGCTTCTACTCCGTCCTCGGAGTAGCCTATTCTGGTGCTTGGAAAATATTCAACTTGTCATGGTTGACCCATTTTGTAATGGGAATGCCATCCAATTCCTCCAGTCAGTACGTACCATTTTCATGCATAACTGCTATTTTGTAGGGCCCCATCCATTTTGGAAAAAAATTTCTCTGTCTTCTTTTTTTGTATCTCGAATCATATACTAGGACCAAGTCATTCACATGAAATGGAGACCAATGGATCTTTTGATCAAAGTATTCCTTCTGCTTCATTTTCTTCTTATAACTTGTATCCTTCACTATTTCCCTCATTTCCTCTAGCAAATGAAGATGTACCAACCTCTCTTTTCTTGAATCATTTTCATTCATCCTTTCATTTTCATAACTCTCATAGTGGGAATATCAAACTCAATAGGAAGAATTGGATCAATGCCATAAGCCAACCGAAATAGGGAGTATCCTGTTGTTTGACTTTGATGTTGCCCTATATGCCAACAATGTTACATGAATCCTTTTATTCCACTTATATACCGCAAGGCCGCATCTTTTGCTAGAATTTGACATAACACAAAATTTGTTCGTTCCACTCGTCCATTTGTGCTTGGCTTGTATGCGTTGTTGCCTTCCCGTGCATAATAGAAAACTTATTGACTAGAGATTCTACCACCTCATTAATGAAGTGGCTTCCTTGATCTCATTACAATTTCTAATGGACAACCAAATCTAGTGATAATGCGTTCATATATGAACCTTTTCACTTCATCCATGGAAGTTGTTTTCAATGGCCGGGCTTCAACCCACTTGGTTAAATAATCTGTGGCAACTACAATATACTTATTTTGGCATGGGGTAGTTGGAAGTGGACCTAAAATGTCTATTCCACACTTTTCAAAGGGACCAAGTGGAAGAATAGGGCATAATGGAGCTGATGAAGTCTTATGATTACCATGTGTTTGACAAATATCACATGTCTTACAATAATTATAACAATCTTGAAAAAGAGTGGGCCAGTGATAACCTGCATCAAAGATCCTTCTTGCTGTAAGTTGTCCCGAGAAGTTCCCTCCACATGTACCATTGTGGAATTCTTCTATCAGCTCCTTCCCTTGATCACTTCCAACTACCCTCTTGTACTGTCCATCAGGTCCTATTCGAAATAATACTCCATGTAGAATAGAATATGGATGACTGGCTTAAGTAATCTTTCTCTTAGTCTTTATATTGGCACCATCAAGAAACTTGAATTCATTCAGATAATTCCAAATATCTATGTATTCACTAGAAATTGTGTCAAGGGATAACAATGTTGAATTTAGGAAATCATCATCATCACAAGATGAACCTAAACCATCATAGGCTCGAGAGAGTGCATCTGCATTGACATGCTTCTTTCTGGCCTATCTATAATATCAAATTCAAATTATTGTAGCAAAATTATCCATCTTGCTACCCTCCCTGATGGGTTAGGCTTATTGACAATATATTTTAGATCCTGATGATCTCTTACAACTATAAATTTCTGCCCTAGCAAGTAATTTCTAAACTTCTTTACAACAAAAATGATAGCTAGAGCCTCTTTTCGGATTCAATATAATTTACCTCAAGATCTTTGCTCATTTGTCTACTCCTAAAGTAAACTGGATGTTCATTCCCATTTTCATCCTTTTGGGTCAGAGTACTTCCTAGTGTTGCATTTGAGGCATCAATGTACACAATGAATGGCTTGCTCCAATCTGGATTCTTTAAAATAGGTGAAGACACCAGGGCTTCCTTTAGTTGTTTAAAAGCTTCATGCACCTTATTTCCTAGTTCATAAGTAACATCCTTCTTCAAGAACTGGGTTAGTGGTTGTGAAATCTTTAAGAAATTCTTGATGAACCTTCTATAGTAACCCACATGGCCTAAAAATGATCTCAACTTACTTCTATTCATAGGAAATGGTAACTCTTTGATTTTTGAAACTTTATCAGGATCAGTACCAATACCATCTCTGGATACAACATGCCATAACAAAACACCTTTAGAACATCCAAAGACACACTTTGTAGGGTTTAGTGAGGTTTGTGCTTCATCTAACCTTTGAAATGCTGTCTCCATCTCAGTGCAGTGGTCCTTCTTTCTCCCATAGATGTAAAAATCATCCATAAATACTCTAATGAAGTTCCCAACGTACGGTTCGAACACCCTATTCATCAAACGCTAGAACGTTGCCGAGCATTACACAACCCAAAGCCATAACTCTATAAGAAAATGTTCCCCAAGGAGTGGTGAATGTGGTCTTCAGCTGATCTTTCTTTGCTATACAAACTTGGTTGTATCCGCTATATCCATTAGCAAAACTATAACACTTTTGGTCACTACTTCGTCCAAGATCTAATCCTAGAATGAAAGAGGGTAATGATCCTTCTTTGTTGCCTTATTGAGCTTCCTAAAATCAACACAAATGCGTAGCTTCCCATTATTTTTTATTGAGATTACAATGGGAGAAACCCATTTTGAATTCTCCACAACAAATATGAATCCTGCATCAAGCAACTTATTTATTTCTTCTTTTACAGTCTTGGAAAAATTAGGATTCATTCTATATGGCATTTTCTTTATGGGCTTAGCACCATCTACCAGCTCAATAGAATGTTCTACCCAACTTACTTGACGGAGTTCCTTGTAATCAAAAGTGAATAGGTGTATGTACCTTCAAAAGAGTTGGAGGTAGGATTCCTTCTCACTCTCCATCACAGTATCACCAATCTTTATTTGTTGGAGATGATCATCAATTTCTTCTTTAGATAATTTTATGGGTTTATGAGTTGGTGTGACTGGAAGGATATCCATGATGAAACATCAACCTCACTTTTTTCATCTTCTCTCAGTGTCCACTTCACTGTTACTTAGAGTAATCGAGAGGATGTCCAATCATCAATTTCATCACTTAAATCCACAGGTTCTGTTGCTTATGATGCCAGGGATCACGCTTATCTTCACCCTCTCTCTACCATGTCCAAGTGTCATGAAGCCTTCATTCCAGTAGTTTCTTGCATAAATTCTCCTTAGCCATGGTCTTCCCAACAACATTGGGTACGCAACAGTACCATTTTTCATCACCTGAAAGTATACCACACATACAAGACCCATAACGGATATTGCCACATTTGAAACTACACCTTCTGGTTTAGATGACCTTAACATAAGTGTTGAGGGGCGGTCAATTTTTAAACCCAACATATTCATTACAGACTCGGCCATTACATTAACTGTAGCACCTCCATCAACTAAGACATCATGAATTGAAATACCATTACATAATACCTCAGCTTGTGGAGCGTAGGGATCTACCTCTTCCTCCAAAATAGGGACCTCAACCTCCTTCCTTTGTCGAGCATTGAGTCCACTTCGTAGCTCCCGCCTCTTCTTAGAAGACATAGCCAAGAGTTGACCATATGTAATATTTGCAGGCCTTTTGGACAGATCTTCTAAGATGGAGTATGGTCCTTGTCCTTGTGAAATAAAAAAATCCTACACACCCAACTTTCTTCTCCTATGTTTCTTACTAGTTTCTTCTTTCATCTTCTTAGGATCATTTCCATCTTGATTATCTTTTTCTTTCTTTCTTTTTGTTACAAACACATCTACTTCATTATTTATACTCTTATCTACTACATCAAAAGAATTCACAGGTGCTTTTCCTTTATCATTATCTCTTGTACGAGATGTAGAAGCTCTATCTCGAAAATTATACTTATAATGGCCCTTTTATAAAAACCATAACATACAACTTCAGAAATATTTCTTTTTGGACCTCTATCTCCTCCCTAAGAACTAAATTCTTTTCCTTGAAGAAGATTAATAGTTAACTGACCCATCTTCTTGAGCAGATCTTCATACTCAGTAGATCTATTAGGAGAAATATTTGTGCTCACCGAGAGTAGTTGTGGATTTTGGACCAAAGGTGCTTTGGTGTAGGCTCTACTTTAGCAACAATTTCTTTGGGATACTCTTCCATGCTTTCTTTTGCCTTCTTGCAATCTCCTTTGCTTGTTCAATGGTAGGCTGGGTGGTCATAATTTAATCGTTGTCGATCTCTAGCTTCATCCCAAGAATGAAGTGCTTATAGAGGAGTTTATCCATGCCATTCATCAACCCATCCGCTAATCCTTCCTTCCGATCCGGGCATTGAGCTTCCTCCTTAGCTCTAAAACATGAGCATGATAATCCCTTATCTTCTCCTTCTCTCCTTGGGATAGCTTTGTGATATCAATCATGAGATCTTTATATTTCATTGTTCACCAAATTCTTCAATAAAAATTTCAGATAATAAATCCCATGAGTTTTTCACATTATCACCTAGTGTTTCAAACCACCTAAGGGTTGAACCATCCAAAAAGGTAGGAAAAAATTCAGTCCATTGTTCCCTTCTTATAAGGCCATTACAAATACAAGATCATTTAAAATCTTGAATGAAAGAGGAAGCATCTTCATTAGATTGGGCTGAAAAAATAGGAATCTTCCCCATTTTCAAAAGTAACCACAGTGAAATACCAACCCACAAGTACAATCAACAAGACTTATGTGCACAAATAATTGGAATCACTATAATATAAAATAGAAATGACCACGGTAAACTATGGTAAAACTTGACTTACTGCGGTAAAAACTGACTTTATTGTGGTAAACACTATTAACAATAAAAGTGAAGTTCTATGCGGTAAATACTATTCACGGTAAAAAGTGACTTTACTTCGGTAAATAATATTCACAAAGAAAAAGTGACTTTACCATGGTAACCAATATGCACAAAAAAAAAAGGTTACCCTCCAAATGATTTTTGACTAAGTGGGAATATCTCTCCAAAAATCCACCAACGAGGAATGGTCCCGACAACAACCAAAATGTCATCACCAATTCGGCACTATGATAATTCTTTATCGGGAACTCCTCATGCTATGATTATTTACTAATGCATAGCTTTTAGTTTGGTGGATGGAATATGGAAACACAACAACAAATAGAACACAAGAATACCATAGACTATGATAAGAAGGAATGATGATAAATCTGAAATATCAGTGTAAATTATAATATTAACATGAAATTGTTACAATCTCACCCATGAGGTACTTCAAGTGTTACTGACTTCACTTGCCTTCCACCAATACTATGGGAGAAACTTCACAATTACACCTCTTAATGACTTCTTTAACACACCTTCAAAATGATGGCTTCCTTTACACACTTACTCATACAATATTTCTCACTACTTCTTTCTATGCTAAATGAGGGGGGTGGCCTCTTTATTTATAGAACTTCCAGGCTTATCCATCTTATCTCTAAGATAGGATAAGAAATCCACTCTGACGAATCATATTCCATACCTTAACTCTTATCTGTACATGTAAGCTTATCTTTTAAGATAAGATAAACCTTATCATTTCACATGGGTTCCACATTTTTAGACTTTTTACAAATAAAATACATAAAATATTTATGACCTCACTCCTTATCCTTATTACCAATATAATATTTCTAATTCCTAATCATGTAGACCCTACTTCTCTACTTACCCCAACTTTGACATTTTAACATTACCGGACCACTTACGATAAATATTTACTTTTTACCACAACATTCCTATTGTACTTTTGACTATTACCGTACTATACATTATTGGCGGCGTCGTACTAGTAGTGTCGTTATCTTCTATCGGACGCTACTACTAATTATACTTAACAACATCCTATTCCTAATACATACATTAATGAAATAGAAATTACGGAGGAAAATTTTAGTGTCGACGGATCCCTCGGCACATAACGAATCCTGTCATTGACGAAGGCACGTGCCCTCACATGTCATTTCGAAAAAGGATTGGAGACAACTACAAATATAAATGCAACAATCCAAACCAAATAACATGAAAACTCTCTCTACAATAATTTTTTATTCCATAACATAAAAAAACAAAACAAATGAATAAATACTTCAATCAAGATTGAAACCCACATGAAGGTCGTCTATAGACAACACTCTTTTCTTTACCACCAAAGAAAGAATAAAAAATATCTTGCAAAAAAATGAAATAGGAAGTTAATAAAACTAAATGTATCTATATAAAAATAGCATATCTATACTCCCGGAAAAATAGGGATTCTAAATTTTTTTCTCGTGAGCCCCCAAATCCCCAACCGGGTCTAGCCACGAACCTCTACTAACGCTCGTGGAAGAGGTGTACAGTACTCTTGGGTATACAATATACAAAATATACAACACATTCTAACATTATCCCACTTTTTTTATACTTTGCAAAAGGGGGCTACATTACTATATAGTCACCAGCTCAGGGCATTCAAGCCCATCAATTTTTTTGCACCAAGAAAATTTCTTAGCACTCACAACCTTAGTTAAAGAGTCAGCAACATTATCCTTTATGTCCACCTTACTTAGTAGTATCTTCTTCTCCTCCACCATTTCTCTTACAAAATGGTATTGAACATCAATGTGTTTCATTCTTAAATGATACTCGAGGTTATTTGCTATAAAAATTACACTTTTACTGTCACAATCGATACTTACAACATTTTGAGTGAACTCAACAATGGAGATCAGTCATTGAATCCAAACCACTTCTTTACTTGCATGAGTAGTTGTCATGTACTTAGCCTCTGTGGTGGATATCACAACACTTGCTTGACGTTTACTCATCCAACTTACCGCTCCACCAAACAAGTTGAACACATAACCATTGGTAGACCTGTGCATATCCAAGTCTCCACCCTAGTCAGAATCCACAAAACCATGTAGATCTAATGTTTTACTTTCATCAAGTTTTCCCTGATAATAAATTACATAATTAGATGTCCCACGCAGGTACCTGAAGATTCTCTTTACCACAGTCCAATGTTCCTTTCCAGGATTTGACATGAATCTGCTCACTACTCCCACTACATGTGCAATATTAGGTCTAGTACAAACCATTGCATACATCAAACTACCAACTACACTAGCATATGGTACCTGAGACATGTCCTTTATTTCTTCTTCAATTTTAGGACATTGTTCAGAAGACAAATTTTGACCAACAGAAAAGGAATACTAACAAGTTTACTTTCATGCATTTGAAACCTTTTCAATATCACCTCAAGATACTTTCTTTGATTTAACACTAGTTTCCTATTTACACGATCTCTTTTTATTTCCATGCCCAAAATAAATTTTGCAACACCGAGATCCTTCATATCAAAATGAGATGAGAGTTGAGATTTAACATGATTGACCAATTTCTTACTGTTACCAATTAACAACATGTCATCAACATACAATACAATGATATCTGATGATAACATAATATTCACCTTCACGTTTAAAATAAGCATAGGGGTCAACTTTTACTTCTTTTGATCCCAAGTCTCAACACATACCTGTCAAATTTTTGGTTCCACATTCTTGGTGATTGTTTCAAGCCATATAATGAAATTTTCAGCCTACACACCAAATCTTCCTTTCCTTTGATCTTAAAGCTTTCTGGCTACGTCATGTATATTTCCTCCTCAATCTCACCATGCAAAAATGTTGTCTTAACATCCATCTACTCTATTTCCAGATCGAAAGCAACAACAATAGCTAAAATAAATCTAATAGAATGTAACTTAGCAACAAGAGAAAATATCTCACCAAAATCGAGTCCCTCCACTTGAGAGAAACCCTTTTCCACAAGGCGATATTTATACTTTTCTATTTTCCCATCTGCATTATACTTCTTCTTAAACACCCATTTACAACCAACCTGTTTTCTTCCAGGAGGTAATTTCACCAAGTCCCATGTATTATTCTTATATAAGGACTCCATTTCTTCCTCCATATCCTTTTTCCAAAACTTGCTTTCATTAGATCCAAAATCCTCCTTCACAGTCTTGGGTTCATCATCAGTAACAGATAAAACTAACAAAATAGAAGTAGAATGGAAATCAAGAGGACTATACCTCTCAGGTTCCCTTCTCAGCCAATCTGATCTTCTTAAGATAGGATTTTTGGTTCAACATATTTTGGTTCCTCATCTTGCTTCATCTAAATCTTCCCCTTACAACTCTCTTTGTGGTTCATCTTCTGTAGTTGCATCAAATTCGAGACACGATTCATCTTCCTCAATTATAACATGATATTTATCTAGTTTTCTTCTTGCTCTAGAATTTCCTTAAGATCTCTAAAAATTACATTATGGCTAAAAACAGCCTTCTATGATTCTACATTCCAAAGATTATATCCTTTTACACCATAGAGTATCCAATAAATATGCACTTAGAAGATTTATTATCTAACTTGGTCATTTTCTCTTTCGGAATATACATATAAGCAATACAACCAAATACATGTAAATGTATAATAGAGGGTTTCTTACCACCGTGCTTCCTATGGAGTTTTCCCTTCAAGTGCAGATGTTGGTGGTCTATTAACCAAATAGCACGCGCACTCACCATTTCTTATGTCCAAACCGGCACCACTGAGCATACTTCTACACTTATCCAACAACATTTTGTTCATCCTTTCTGCAACTCTATTTTATTGTGGTGTATATGGAGTTGTCTTACTTGCCTTTCTATTCCATACTCTTTACAAAATTACTCAAATGCATTAGAGAAATATTCCCGCCATTTTCACTTCTCAAAACCTTTATCTTGATTCTCCCATGACCAATGATCTTGCAAGTTGTGTTGTCTCCCAGATATACATAATCTCCATTATACTTTTCATATTCATAGAACCACTCCTTGTGTGGTGTCATATGAAAAGAGGAACCCAAGTCAAACAACCATGCACTGTCACATGCATGCAAGCTAGAAGCCGCCAAAACAAATCTCCCGAGTCTTCATTAGAGGCTTTTATATATGAAGATCCACCATCATCAGAGGACTTACCCTTTTCTACCTTCTTAGATCTATAGTCTTTGTTGAAATTCCCCGTTTTACCACAATTCTAACATTTCCTCTTATCTTTTTCAGTAGTCTTCGATTTACTTCTAGAATTTAACTGTCCTTGCCTCTTCCTCCTTTTCTCTTGGGTACAACCTCTTACATATAAGGCATCCTTGGATTGATAATCCTTAATGGATTTCCTCCTCATTTCTTTTAATAGTAAGGCCACAACTACATCCTCAACTAATAATTTTGTCATAGTACTAGTAATAGCCATAACTATATTATCCCAAGACTCAGGTAAAGAACACAAAAGAGTAATACACTTATCCTCTTCTTCCATTTTAATATCAACAAAAATCAGTGACTTAACACGATTAAAAATGTTTAGATTTTTACAAAAAAGTCTCTATCATTCATTCTCAATGAATATAGCTTCTTTCAGAGAAACAATTTGTTCACCAGAGACTTTGTCTAATACAAAGTCCCCAACTTCTCCCATAACACCTGAGTAGATTTCTCATTTGACACATTCAACAAAATTGAATCTGACAGACACAATCTGATTGAACTCCTTGCCTTCCTATTGATCTTTTCCCAGTCCTCTACCTTCATACCCATAGGCATGACTCTAGACACAACAATCCATTGATCTCTATCCACAAGAAGATCTTCCATCTTGAGCTTCCATAACTCAAAATGTTGGCCATTAAATTTTTCGATTTCGATCCTTGTGCTTCCCATCATTTTCTTCTACTTGAAAAATTCACCCGCAGAGCTCCCACTCAAAAAAAATTATCACAAGTTTTAGAAACCCTAACTCTTCACATAAAAGCTAAAACCTAGCTTTGATACCAAATGAAGAGAATCAATTTGATAAACTAATAAAAAAGAAGCTATATTGAAAATAATATTCAAGATAATCAAAGAAAACAAATGACAAAACACAAGATTTAACTGGAAAACTCTTTCAGGAAAAAACCAAACATAATAACTTCTCTCTCTTATTGCATTAACTTAATCATTTACATTACGATAATGTGCTTCCAAGTTCTGATTTACCCTACTACATCTCCAGCTATTTGTAAGCAAAACAATAAGAAACCGTCAAAGTGTTTTTATAATACAATTGGTACCAAAACCATGGGCTAATAAACACCCATAACGGTTCCCCATAATTCATGGATTATTACACCACCCATATATATGTATAGATAAAAATAATGTATCTATA
Source organism: Taxus wallichiana var. yunnanensis (assembly GCA_018340775.1). Lineage (NCBI taxonomy): Eukaryota > Viridiplantae > Streptophyta > Pinopsida > Cupressales > Taxaceae > Taxus > Taxus wallichiana. The sequence goes on along the minus strand of CM031243.1, from coordinate 340,697,913 downwards.
CTCTTGGAAAAATATCCCTAGACCCCTACTAACGCTCGTGGAAGAGGTGTACAATACTCTTGGGTATACAGTATACAAAATATACAACACATTCTAACACGAGGACATGAGTTGAAGTATTTTTGGTTCAATACATACAAGAAAGGTTCATCAAGCTGTTATGGACCTTATAATTAGTACTCTCATCAAGGATAATCTTATTACAAACAAGGGAAGAAGAAGGGGAATTGGCGAAGAAAACCCCATCAGCAAGGTAATGTAGTTGAGCAAGAAGATCATTCAAAAATGAGGACTTCTTGTACACTGCTCATTCCAGTGAACCATCCATGTCATCTAGTGTTGTTTGGTATGTTGATTTGGGAGCCACTCGACACATGACTAAGCACAAAGACTGGTTTATCACCATGAGGACACACCTTCAAAAAATCATGTTTCGTTAGGTGATGATTCTTCTTACACAATATAAGGTATTGGGAACATTTCTCTACCTCTTGGTTCATGAAATTGTAGATTAATAGATGTATTATATGTCCCTAGGTTAACAAAGAATTTTCTATTAGTGAGTCAACTTCTAGATCATAATTTGAAGATTGACTTTGATAGTCATTCCGGTAAGAAAGTGTGTTTGATTCAAGATAAATATGAGGCTCGAAAATTGTTGCAAAAGCCTCCAATGTGAGAGGCATGTTCCAGACTTGACTTTGTCCATAGGGATGATCAGGAACTTGTGGCTAAGAATTATTCCTCTAAATAGTTATGGCATCAGAGACTTGGTCACATAAGTTTCAAATGTCTCAAAATGCTTCATCGAAAAACATGGTGAGAGACTTTCCATTTCTATAGAAATAAGTTTCCTAACTACCTAGCGGGTAAAAAACAAAAATCTTCATTCCATAAAAGTATTTATTGAGCTCTAGGTAAGCTTGATTTTTTTCATATCGATATTTATAGTTTGATGCAACCTATTCATTATGGATTCAGATTTCATGATATGTGTTGATGATTATTCAAGAAAAATGTGGATATTTTATCTTTGTAATAAAAGTGATAATTTTGAGAGCTTCAAAAAAGTTAAAAGTGGCTATAGATAATGAGGCCGTGATCGTCATATTAGATCTCTTCACTCATATCGAGGAGGGAATTCACCAGTAATGAGTTAAAATCCTACCTTCAATCTCACGGGATTCATTGACATATGCCTCCTCCACACATGCCACAGTAGAATGGTATCATTGAGAGAAGGAATTGTACTATCATGGAGATGGTGTGTTTCATGATTGATGATTCTAGACTAGCGAGGACATTCTAGGTAGAAGTAGTGAAGACAACAATATATTTGCTGAACAGAGTTCCCATAGTTTCTCTTGATGGAGTAACTCTACATGAAGCATGGTCGAAGTAGAAGACATCCATTGCACACCTTAGAGTATTCAGGTGCAAATATAGCATGCACATACCCAAGAAGAATAAAAAGAATTTGGATATGAAATCTCAAAAAATTATCTTCATTGGCTATAGTGAAGAGGCTCTTGGGTATAGATTGATGGATCTGAAGATCAGAAAAGTCTACACCAACAGAGATGTTGAGTTCTTTGAGAAAAAATAAGCTTAGACTCCTTCTCCAAACTCACCTAATATTTCACTGTTGTGAAAATAGAAGCTGATGTTCCCACCGATAATTATAGTGATGATGGGTATGATGGTGATGATCATACAAAACTACAACCCACGGGAATAGTACAATGTGTGCCTAAGTGGTATACTAATATGATTCGAGATGTAAAATTGGATGCTCCACTTTGGATACATCCAACACTTTGGACCATGGGAACAAGAAGAGGTAAACTTTGATTTAATGAGTAGAGTTGTTGAAATCTTTGAGCCCTCTAGTTTGCAAGAATAACTGCAATCCAAATCTTGGAAAGATGTCATAGATGTTGAGTATCGATCGGTGATGAAAAGAACACTCGACATCTTGTCGATCTTCCAAATAGAAGAAACCCATTGGTTACATATGGATATATAAAACAAATTACAGCCTAGATGGGACCATAGAAAAGTAAAAATCAATACTGGAAGCAAAGGGGTATACACAAAAGGAAGGCATATACTATGAGGAGACATTTTCTCCCATAACTAAGATCAAAACGATCAAGATGATATTTTCTCTAACTACTCAGTTTGGATGGAAATTCCATCAAATGGACGTGAAAAGTGCCTTTATGAACTAAGATCTACATGAAAAATTCTACATGACTCAACCTAAGGGATTTTTCATACATGGTGAAGAAAAAAAGGTATGTAAACTCACGAAATCTCTATATGGCCTTAAAAAGGCACCTCGGGCTTGGTACATCAAGATTGATGAGAATATTGTTCAACATGGATTCTTCTAAAATCCATATGATCCCAATCTCTACCTCAAAAGGAAAGGATGATAGATTGTGATATTTTTTGTTTATGTTGACGTTCGAGTCATCACTTGCACACATTGAAGATGGCCGATGCTACAAAAAAATATTAATCGATCATTTGACATGATAGATCTTGGGATCATGCGATCTTGTCTTGGATTGGAATTATGACACAAAGATAATCACATATTTGTTTCTCACTTGAAGTATACCAAGAAAAACACTTAAGAAATTCAGGATGATGGATTACACACAAGTTACTACACCCATAGAGACGAGATTGTATTTAAAACGTTCGATCCATCTCCTCTGGTAAATGTAACTCTCTATCGATAGTTTATTGGAAGTCTCATTTACCTAGCTTATACTAGACTAGATATCATCTTTTCATTCATCTATCTCTCATGATTCATGCAACAATCTAGATTTTGTCATTAGAAAGTAGCAAGGTGGATCTTGAGATATCTTAATGGTACATTGGATCTTGGTCTAGGTACAAGAAGAATGATAAATTCTTCTTGGTGGATATTTAGATCTATATCATGTAGGTAACATTGATGATGGGAAATCCACTTCTGTATTTGTATTCTTTTTGGTATCTAGACCGATATCATGGGGAAGCAAGAAATAAAAAAAAATTCTCGCTCTTCTATAGAATTTGAATATCGTATTGCGGGGGTGCAATCTACGAAGAGATATGGCTATGTCGCATACTTAAAGGACTTGGAGTACCAAAGGAAAAAATACCACCTTGTATGTTGATGATGCGGGTATTTTCAAACTTGTTAGCAATCCATTGTTTCATGAGATAATCAAGCATATCAAGGTACATGTCCATTTCATACACGAGCATGTCTTGAAACATAAAATACAACTTCAATTTTTCCCAATAGTTGAACAACAAGAAAATATCTTCACAAAGTCACTTGCACATGACAAGTTTGAGTTGTTCAGAGAGTTCCTCTCCTTATCTCTTGAGGAAATGCAAAATTAAGGGGGAATGTTAGGTAAAACATAGTTTACCTAGGTTAATTTAGCATAGGTAACACTATAGTTATTTAATTATTGGTTACATAGTTATATGGTTTGTTTATTACAACCATATTATTTGTTTTTACTCTCATATGGTTTTATAACCATTTTTGGTTTTATTCATGTAATAGTTTACATCCCATATGTATTTTGTTGTACCTATGCAACATCCCATTTGTTTGCATATGATTGTGTAATATCTATAAATATTACAGCCATCACTATTGTAATTTTATTTTATTGAATTTCAATATATTTGTGAGGCTTTCATCCACGATCTATATCTCGGTGGAACTAGTTCGTATCTAGCCTTTGTTCTCTGCAAGCTTTAGTTCCTCACATTTCATTGTTCCCCACATTTCCTTATTGAATCCTTCGCTGCAGATTTTGCGGGAGTTTTTGTAACCAAAGGAACCATTCTTTCTTGGTCTTGGTTCCCCGCATAACATTTTTTTCTGCATTGCATTGATTTTCCCTTTGTAGGGGTTTTTGGTAAATGTTGGAACCAAAGGAAGTTTTTCTTGAGTATTGGTTCCATGCCTTTCTAACCCATAAGCCTTACTTTCACACCTTTATGCGAGAGATTGGCCACATGGACAAAACTTTTTCTCTTGGGACCTTTATTCCCCACATCTTTGTGCTCCTGTAATCCCATAATTTTCACACCTCACTATGACCTCGAGTTCCTCGTGCACCCATTATAACCAATAAGCACAATGTTGAGTTAATGAGTTCCCATGAGCCATCCGACCTCCACATTACACTATCCATGCACTAAATTACTCCATTTTCAAGCCCTATTGCTATAAAATACCATAACTTAGCCATTTTTATCCATTGTTAGTCAAATTTTCATTGTGCATTATCCATTATGTTCTCATGCTCTAGAAAGAGGTTTTTGCTCATAATTTATTCATTTTTAATCCAAATTCAAAATATCAAGTTGCATTAGAACCATTGTGGAGGAACCTTTCACCCAATCCTTCAAATACTTCTTGAAACCCATAGTTGATCCTCCATTTTCTCTTATTTTTCCCTGGTATATCCACAATGAAGTTCCAATATGGAGGATACAAGCACATTTCTTCCATTGAAACCTAATTTCCCAATATAGGAGTCATTTATGTGAGGCATATGAATCTAGATGTTTTTGGGCCCATATTTTTGAAGATACCCCACCGTGATTGCCCAATGTATAGAAAATAGTGGAATTGTCTATGTTGCTAGATTTCCCATTTTAGTATAATGCACTAACACTATCCTAGCTTGTGCATCAAATTTTGCCCCTAAAAAAATGAAATCAAAGATCCTTGAGGAAAAATAATTGCTAAATTATATTCCCACTACATTAGTGTGGCTTTAAAAATCCCCATCTTTGAAAACTCCAAAATATTGACCAAGACTGAAGCATAAAGTCTCTTTCACCGAGAATCAAGACAATTATAAAACCATGATTGCCAAGTCCCGACTCAAAGTCAAAAATAAGGGAGGTTCCAAACTACCTAAAGTTCTCTACAAAAGTGATTTCAAGGAAGAACTATCAAATATGATCACATTCTTGGAAATAATGATGAGAATTCCTTCAACTAATGAGTTCTAGTACTAGATGTGCATGTACATCAATGTCGTATGTGAAGATAAACAAAGATTGAATTAGGGGGAAATCATATGTGAAAATAAAAGTCAACAATTAGGAAATGTACATCAAAGTAAGACCTTTTACATGACTTCCTATTTGATGTACACCATAACAGCTTATAGGGCATGGATAGAATTATCCACATAGGAGGATAAGAAAAATTCACTGGTATATGAATTCTACCTTCATCTCGAATATGAAAAAAAGACTCATCACGGGAGGGTGAATGGTGCCTTTCTGAATGTACTTGGTCACTCTTAGAAGGAATATAGCTAAGAGAGTTTCTTCAAAAGTAAAGAAGTTGATCTCCACATATGGAAGCCTATTTATCCAATTTAGAAAATTTTCATACATCAAGACAACTGGATTTGATGGAATACCCTACAAGCTACCGATGTATTGCAATGATAAACTGATCTTAGTAGAACTTTACAGGTAGTTGTATGTATTACACAGAACATGCAGAGACAAGAAAATATTAGTTATTCAATTCCCTATTTTTCTAGGGAACTACACATGTAGATCTTATTTGGATGCACAAAATGTTGAGAGAACTATTAAGGAGTTTAAATTCCACACTTTCCAGAGAAGGTCATCTTTTTATAGTAAGGGATTTATTTCAAAGAATCTCATAATGACTTATTATCATGTTCCCACCTTTGACGACTACTGGGATGAATATGCAAATGAATATGAGGTGAGGAAAAGGAACTTTGGTAGATTATCATTGCAACAGATCAAATACATCAACCTATACAATGTTTCTGAAGGCCTTAAAGATGATGATTTAGATTTTTATTTTGTATAATACATAATATCTATTCAATGTACACCTCTACCAAAAATCTATTGGTCTCTAAAAGATAGGGATTGTCTATTGAAGTAAATAACCCTATATTGTTAAGAACACGACACCTTTGGTTCATGAAGAGATTGAAATAATACAAAGAAATAATTAAGACATCCTCATCCCAAGAAGCTTCTACTTCTCGAAAGAGGCTCCAACACAATTTAATTCTTCCTCCTCACCCTTGGATTCAAGAACCAAAGTGTATGTGAATAAATATAAATTAAAAGAGGCAGAGAAGAATGAGGAAACGCCTAAGAAAGAAGTGGAGCAAGAGAAGCTTCAAGAATAAACTGATGAATCTGCCCTTTGTTGGAATCCATTAATTTTCAGTGGTATTGTCACTAATGTCAAGTGGTATTGATGGAAAAAATGGTTGATTGGTGAAGTGAAGAAGTCAGGGACGTGAAGGTTTATTGGAAGTTCCCTTTCAGGATAGTTTCCGGTTATTTTCTTTGCTGTTGAGATATAAAAAGTTTGCATAGGTTATGGCATGGTCATGAAAGTATGGGAAAATCCTAGGAATACTATCTACAACATGTTTAAGCTAAAACAAGGCTCATTTTAGCTCCTAGAGTCAAAATTCAAGAATGTGCAAAAGTGGCTTTAAGAACTAACAATGTTTGCTTGCAAAACTAAGATTGTTCATAGCTTTATAGGAAAACCTATGGCTAACCAACACATGTAATGTGTATAGGGATGTCTTTTAGTGCTCCATGTCAAATTTCATCAGATTCTATAATGGGGATTTTGAATTATTCAATTTTCTCTAAAATAACCTTCTTGAAAAATGCATTTTGGGGCTCCCGTATTCTTCATACTCAAGAAAACATATGAGGGATTCTTCGGATAAATCATGGAAGAATTTTTTTATTAGACTCTAGATGTGAGGTAATGCCAAAATTTTCAAATCAATTGGACTTGTTTCAAAAAGTTACGAACATTCTTCAAAGAAGATTATTCTCCTTCTTGGCATGTGTCTTGAGTCTTTAAGTTAAAGATGAGTTGTTTTGTTATTATAATCAATTTTGTGAGTGCTAACAGTGGTTTGGAACCTCTAAGAATCCCTTCAAGCTTATATTTTTCCTCGCATAAGATGTCAAGGTGAGTTTATTAGATAATCTCTTCAGTGGTCTTGGATTGGCAAGTTTTCCTTCTCAAGTTTGATCTTGTACAAGAACCCAATAGTGGTGAAATGGTTACAAAAATAACTCAAATCTTCTTTAAAAGTATTTGTAAGGTATTTTTCATTTGGAATGGTTTATAGATGAATATCTAGGTGTAAACTCATCTTACTATGTTGTCCTGGACTCTTGGAATCTTGACCTGCTCACACTCAGGCATGCAACTAAGTTGTTTTCCATTTAAGGTGCAAATTTAAGTTGAAATAAGTGGTGTTCCCCTCATTTGAAGATTATAGTGCTGAAATTTATATACTCAAGGTATTTATTTCTTTGTGGAATAAGTCAAATTATTTTGTTTTAAGTTCTCTTGCTTAAACAAAGCGACTGTATAGCTAACTTCTTGAACCATGCACTACAATTTTGATGTCTTGGAGCAAAATATGAAGGAATTAAAACTCTCACAAGGATGAATAGATGAAATACATTCCTATGACTTCATAGGTGCTTGAAATTTTTATTCAAGTCAAAATTTTGAGATAAATTCAATTTTACATGTTCTCAGGCTTCTCTGTGATAGATACCCTAAACTAAGGTTTTCTAAAAATATTTTTTCTCAAATAGAGAGTTTCCTTGAACCCAATTTCACAAAATTTTGAGAAAATTTATATGGAGACCTCATATTTTGTTTGTAAATTTTTTGAAAGGTTTTCTTCATGTATCAACTTAGTATTTGCTAGCAGAAATTTAAAATCATGCACAATCGGGTTTTCCAACAGTTAGACAGGGTTTTTGAAATAATTTTGAGTTTTTCTCTTTATGAGCAAGCATTGAAATATCATCCTTGGTTATAAATGTCTATCCAAGAACAAGAGCAATCATATTTTCCTGGTATGGTGTGTGGCTAGAAAGAATGAATTGTCACTTCTCAAAATAATGATAGTCTTAAACAATATTGTAAGGTTACTCAAAAATGTTCTTTGAAATTCTCCTTCCACTTCTTCTCCTTCCACTTCCCCCGCACCTTTTGCATGTTCACCTTCTTCCTAGTCAGCTTCTTCTCATCCCATGCACCTCACACTTACTACTAAGTCCTTGGCCCTTCGCGTGCCACACCCATTACTTTGTAATAGTTGCACCTTAACCATATGTTCTCTGCTCACCAGTTTGCTTCATCTCCCCGTGTAAATCGTGTGTGCTCCCTCTACGTACCCTTCACGCCTTCCTCTATTTTCTCCATGTGCCCCTTCCCTCATACCCTTCTATGCTAGATCATCTTTTGACATGCTTAAGTGTGTCATGTGTAACTAGTCAAAGTGTGCCAATAGGTGCACAATCCTTACAACAAATGAATGATTGACACATGGAAGAAATGACAAATAGTTGTACATTTGGCCACCATCTCATCCAATCAACATGCACACCACGTGTTTTACGTATGCCGATGACTCTAACATCTTCTAACAACCATATCATCAGCTATAGAGCTTAGATCGGCGTGCACCTAGACTTGTCAGAGAGATGTTGACATCAACTATAAGTGCCAAAAATTCAAAATTCAAATTCTAGTGGATCTGGTAGGTGAGAAATGGGAAAACATCTCTCTGAACATTGATGAGTAGATTTGATTGCTCCAACCACCCAATTTGGTATGATCCACCCTCTTTTGTCTTCAACACATCAAACAAGCATGGGGAAGCATATTCATCAGATTTCCAAGTGGATTTATAGACATTAATGCTTCTTGTTGGTGGTTGTGTTTCAAATTTGGTTTTCCTCCTTTTCCCTTCTTCCTCCATGGATTCATCTATAAATGTAAGAGCAAGGCTCATTTGTTATGTTGGACACTCTGATCCTTACGCATTTTTGCTAAGGACACCATATTTTCTATTTTTTGAGTTGCAGACCTCTATGTATGGCTCTTGCATGTGGATATCAACCTCCTTCATCATTGTAATAGTTCTGTGCATTTCTGGAAGTAATAGAAGCATCATTTTGTGACTATTCTCTATCCTAACATGTTTTCATTCCTTCTTCTTTCCTTTTCTTTTCTTTTTGTGTGTTGGTTGTGCTACTTCAAGTCCCCTGCAGTTCCATATTTGGTTGTGTTCCATGAGAATGATTTGGTGAATGCATGTGTTTTCACTGTGCTACTCATGCCTAGCCTCCTTTCACACATTCCCTATCATTCTTTCTCGAAATGATAGTGTTCATCCCTCTTTTCTAGGTGCTATCACCTTTTAGTGTAGTTTACTTCATGTTATCCTTCTTTCCCTGGTCCCTTGGCATTCTTAGCTTAGTTTCCCTTTCAACACTAGGAGTAGCAGTAGTAGTAGAAATAGATAGAGGAACCGGCCTTCTCTCAGAGATCCATCCCAAGCTCACAAGGTCCCACAACTTGGGGATGGTTCCATTGTGGTCTCAAACACCTCGGCCCTTTCGAGATCCGAGACATGGGTGCATGTTTGAGAAACCAACAGTTTTTGGCACGCCCAGTGGGACCAAGCATTGAAAGCTCAAATTTCATATCTCTAAGTTTTGGTGTGTGAACTTAGTGTTTCAGCCTTTGAGGCTCATTTCAAACACATCTGGTGACTCCCAATATTTTAAGATCTTTGTTTCAGAATAGTCCTGAGTGCCTTTCATGAGAAGAGTGCACACAAGAAGAAGTGCAATAGCTAAAGATTCTTTTGAATACCTCCAGCTATCCCCGAGAAGAGTTCATTTCTAGAAATCCCACACATCTCTATCTCCAACGCACCACGCCCATTCAACTCCTCCTCAAAACACACAACCTGCACACCCTGCAATGGCACATCAACAACCTCCTCCATTAAGAAGCTTTGCAAACTTTGATGGAGGGAGTCCCTTACTCCTAGCCATGCAACATGATATGCCAAATGGCACGCTCAAGAGTATTCCTTACTTTACTTGGTGAGAATCAAGTCACCCCTCAGAGCATATCCAGGATGTAGCAAATGTGTGTTCACTCTATCTAATCACACATAATGATGTAGTACTCAATTTTCTTGCAGCCTCTTTTCAAAGGTAAAGCACTTCAATGGTATAGGCTTGAGACTTGGATCTATTAGCACCTGGGATGAGCTGAGAAAAACTCTATGCAATAATTATTTTGAAGACAAGTCAGATCACCTATCTTTGGTGGAGCAACTGAACAACAACAAGGAGGGCACCCAATGAGTAGATGACTGATTTCAACATCAGATTTCAGAAGACTTGGGACAAATTCCTCTTGTGGTAAGACCTACAACCCAACATGCTTTCCTTTATTATCTGAAGGTGCTCAATAGTGATATTTCAGTTATGATCCAATCTATGGGAGGTAGGACTTTACCACTACTTTATAACATTGCATAGTAAGGGTAGAAAATAGTCTCATTTAGGTGGGAAAGTTGGCTCCTAGACCACCCATGCCCTTGGTTCCCAGAGATATCACAAGCACCCCAACCTTCTGTGGCCCCTATTCCTATCCCTGAGAAAAGCACAACCAATTTGCCTCAACATCCTATTCTCCATCACAACAAAAGGAAGATGAAGAATTGAAGGCCTTGATCAGAAATTTATCAAACAAGGTCATATCATTAGAAAAGTAGCAAGCGCAAGCCTATAGAGGAAATTCCAATCAGCACATGGCCAAGGCAATCAACCTTGGTGAATCAATATGGAAATCAAAGATACACCCAATCAACAAAATGATAGATGACAACCTAATGCACATCTACCCTTTAAAGTTTGTTCCTCCCGCGACTTCTCTCCCAACGCACCCAACGTGAGCCGAGCACTTGTTCTAGTTCAGAACAACTTGGCACAAGAGTCAATGGTGCTTCCCTTGCAAAATGCCTCATAGTCAATATCATTGTGCTAATGTTGCATGCATGCCCAAGCCTTCATGATCCATAAATGCTTCATCCTGTGAGCCCTCAACAAGCACCCATGAAGCAGATAATCCAGAAAGGACCAAGAAGTTCCTCTAGAGTCCAATTTGATGTTCTTTGGCACAGAGGACTTCTACACAATCAACCAAGCTACAGAAGATACAAATAGACCATGTGCCCAAGTTGCGGACAACACAAGATATAAGAAAAGAATATTAGAATCAAAGCACGTAGTTATACCCCTAAAACACAAGTAGATCCTCAAGAAGAAAGAATCAGATAAGGCATCATGTAGTAAAAATGCTCAAATCCCTATGCAGGAGGCCCCTCATAAAGCTCCATCTGAAAAACACACACCCCTCATTTGGTAGGCCAAGCCTCAGCCCTAGCTAAAATTCAGGCTTCCACACCTGAATAAATAAGAAGAAGGGATGTTGTTCCCAAATACACAAGATGGGGGGGGCTTCCATTCAACATTGTTGACCAGATGAAGAGAACAAACATAAACATCACAATGTGGGATGCCCTGACCATTCCATCTCAAAGGACCTATTGCATGAAGCTCTGCAACTCCCGCACACTGACCTGGTTATGCACAAGCCACACGCTTCTATCAAAATCTTCCAAGAAGAGGAGAAACAAGTAAGTAAAGTTTTTAAAACCCCACCCTTCTATATGTCCTTGATTATAGGCAAACACCTAGTGCATAACTACATGATTGACTCAGGCGCTAGTACTTTTGTTATGCCTAAAAAGATAGCTGATGTCTTAGGTCTTGAAATATAGCCCTTTGTCTAAAGGAGTCCTACAACTTGATGGCTCAATTGTAACCACCTTAGGAGTCATCAAGGATCTTGAGTTAACCCTCCATGCATGTCCAAGCCTAAAAATTACTCAAGATGTGTCAATTATTGACCTACCTCCTTTGTTTTCCCTATGTCTATCAAGAGAATTTACTACCAAGGTGGGTGGTTACTTGTCTTCTGATTGGTCTCATATGTTACTCAAGACAAGGTATGGTACCCGGTTTACCATACAAGTTGAGCCTATATTTTCTTATCATGTAGAGCCATATGTCCCATCCCCTCTCCAAGCCAATTGTCTTATCCAAGAAGAACAAGTTTCAGTTCCTGAAGAGTAGTCTCTTCCACCCTCTTGTTCCAGACCTAGTACTTGATGAATGGGAAAGGCATCACAAATTTGATCCCTATGCTGAAGAACTAGAAGCCTATGAAACTAGGGCTTGGTACTTATTGCATTCTAGAAGAAGACACTACGCTTCCACGCGCTCATGGGAGACAAAAGTTCAAACTGGTCTATGGAAGTTATACTTTGATGGATCCAAAGAAGAAAATGGTGCAGAGAGCAGGAGTGGTTCTCATTTCCCCTAAGGATGAGAAATTATTCTTCACACATAGGTTGTAGTTTGCATGCTCTAATAATGTGGCAGAATATGAAGCACTGGTGCATGGCTTGCTCATTGCTGAAAAGAAGAAAATTAAAGCACTACAGATCTTTGGGGACACATAATTGATCATCCACCAGGTCACCAACAAATTCCAGACAAAGAATAAGCTTCTTAAAGCTTATAAACATAGAGTTTGGGACCTACTTGAGAGCTTTGATGCCCTTAATCTATAGGTAGTCCCACATAAATGAACAAAGAAGCTGACCAAATGGCCGCGCTTGGTTCACAGTTTTCTCCTACTGAGGACTTTGTCAAAGGAAACACTCAACACATTAAGATGGTAATCAGACCATCCATTCCAGACAATAACACCAGCTAGAAAGTGTTCGATAAAGTGACATGCAGATCATCCAATTTATCTAGAATGAAGCTGAATTTTCATCAAGTATGCAAGCTGACTTGCATGATAACTATGGTGACCAAGTAATACAACTAAAGACAAATAAGTTTCCTAAAGGGCTGGTCACCTTAGAGAAAATGTTCAGCCCTGATGATGAGTTCAAGGGTGAAGAAAGATACATGTGTGCCATGCAAGAGACTACTCCCCATTACTATTACACATGGAAAAGAGTTGCTTGCTCAACAAGACTTGTGCACATGAAGAAAAAATAGGCCTTCATCTCTCTCTATCAAAAATACAGTGATATTTTCTCATGGGAGTATGAAGACCTCAAAGGTTTTGATCCAAGTGTTTCTCAACACTCCATTGACCTTGATCCTGTATAAATCCCATCAGATAAAAGCAACAACCAATCAATCCAAAAATAGAGCCCCTCATGAGAAAGGAGTTATCCAAACTCATTGAGGAAAAAATTATCTTTCCCATCAAATATTCCACCTGGGTCATGAATCTTGTTCCAGTGCACAAGAAAAATGGTGAAATCAGACTCTGTGTTGATTTTAGAGATTTGAATAAGGCATCTCTAAAGGATCATTATCCTTTTCCTTCAATGGAGTAGATTCTGCAGACCGTATAGCTGGCATGCAAATGTTCTCCATGCTAGATGGGTATTCGGGTTTCAACCAGATCCTGGTCAAGGAAGAGGATCAATTCAAAACAACATTTACAACCAAGTGGGGAACATATGCATATCAAAAATGCCCTTTGGTCTATCAAATGTGGGCACAACATTTCAACATGCCATGGATATTACCTTCAAAGGTTACATCAATGAGTTCATCTTGGTTTACCTTGATGATATAACTATCTTCTCAAAGCAGAGTGCATGGATCACATGGCACACCTAGAAAAGGTCTTTGAGAGATGTAGAGAATTTGGGGTATCTCTTAACCCCAAGAAGTGTAATTTTGTGGTGGCTCAGGGAAGCTCTTGGGCCATGTGGTTTCAAAGGATGGCATCACGATTGATCCTAAGCGAGCATGTTTCAGCCATCCTAGCCCTTTCCCTACCGGCACACAAAAAAGGCCTTACAGTCCTTCCTTGGAAAGATTAACTTTGTTAGGTGTTTTATCCCTAACTTTGTGGGACTGGTTCAACCCATCACCCTTATGCTCAAGAAGGACATAGCCTTTAGATGGATAACAAAAGGAAGAGAAAGCTTCAACAAGATCAAGAAAGAGATTTCTTGTGTGCACCAACACTCATCAATCTAGATTACTCAAAGGATTTCATCCTTTATGCTTATGGTGCTGATGCAAGCATTGTTGTTGTCCTAACACAAGAAAATGAACAAGGGCTAGAACAACCAATGGCCTTCTTCAGCCAGATGTTGAAGGATTATGAATTGAAATATAATCACATGGAGAAGTAGGTCTTTTCCATCATGCACACACTCAAGAAATTCAAAGCATGCTCACCACAAATCATATCAAGGTGTTAGTCTCCCACTCTATCGTCAGAGACTTCATCATGGGAGAAAAATCAGTGAGAAGAGAGCATGATGGGTGACTAAAATCATGGAATATGATGTGACTATTAAGGCCACAAAGTTGGTAAGAGGTAGTGCACTCTTGCAAGTAGATTGCTTGAGGATGCGCAGAGTGAACTTGAGGCTTCATTATTTCTAGATGAAGACCTTCCATGTGTAGAACTTAAACAAAATATAGACCCTGCATGCATGACTGGATGAAGGACATGATCACATTCCTTTCCGAGGGTGCATACCCTCCCGGTTTAAATAAAGCAAAGAGAAGACATCTGAGGTTACAATCTATCCCTTATGTGTTTGATTGATGGACTTCTCTTCAAAAGGAATCTTGATGGCATGTGTTTAAAGATGTATCAATGGTGCAAAACTAAAAAGTTTAGCAAAATTTCATGATGGATTCTCTAGTGGACACTTCTCTACCAAAACTACAACAATAAAGATCATAATGGTAGGTATCTTTTGGCCTACCCTATTTGCAGATGCACATAGGTGGGTCACAAAATGCAAAGGAATGTGCTTTCTTTATAGGAAAGAAAAATATTGGCAGCACTTCCCCTCCAACCAATCCAAGTGGATCAGCCTTTTGCAATGGGGTCTCGACTTCATAGGCATGATCAATCCACCTTCAAGCACTTGGACATAAATGGGTGTTGATAAGCTATAGATTACTTCACCAGATGGACAGAAGTTATCGTGCTTAAGGAATCAACTAAGGTAGTCATCCTTGACTTTCTCAAGGTTTAGTCACAAGGTTTGGCATTCCTCAAACCATTATCTCTGATAATGCAAAGGCCTTCCTTGGTGCTAAAATCACTGATTGGGCTCTAAGTCTAGGCATTTACCTAAAACCTCTTCCAACTATTACCCTCAGGGAAATGGTCTGGCAGAATCAACAAACAAGAACCTAATCAGAATCATGAAGTGCACAATGAACATCAGCCAAAGACAATGGCATACAAAGGTCTTGTGCATGCACTCTGGGAGATAGAATCACAGTCAAAAAGGTAATAGGAACTTCACCTTACAAGCTTGTCTATGGAAAGGAGGCTGCCCTTCCTTTGACACTAGAACTAAATTCATTGGCACTTTCCCAACAACTGAATTTGAAGGTGGATCTAGAGAGAAATCAGATGGCAGAGCTGGTTCATCTTGAAGAACTCAAAAACTCTATCATGATCAAGCTAGAACAACATCAACAAGCAACAAAGAAATGGTTTGACAGAAAGGCTAGGCCTCAAGCTTTCAAAGTTTGGGGACTGGTTCTAAAATGGGATGCTTGACAGAGCTAAACCAGGTGCCATTCAAAGTTTGATGCACTTTGGAGTGGCCCATACATCATCAAGTCCTACAAAGAAGCTAACTCTTTTGAGTTAACTCATCTTGATGGAAGCATGCTAAAATCCCAAGTAAATGGGATCTATCTCAAACCCTTCCATTAGGTTTGTTGCATCATGTTGTATATATTAAAGTAGTTTCAATTCCTCCAAGTGTGCTCCATGCACATTATTTTTTTTGTACATAGTTCTTTCCTCTCATGTGCTTCCTGCATGCACTCTTTTGTTACTTCTAGAGTGCAGAGCTTCTCTCAGCAGTTGTGAGATTCAAAATAGAGTGTAGAAATGATTCTCAAGTGATCACAGGGCATTTTCATGATTGAACAAGTAGACTCCATGCCCAATGGATGCTTCAGCTACTTGATCTCTTTCATCTAGTAGGAAGATGGCCCCAAAGTCACCAAAACTATTATCCAAATAGCTCTCCTAGCGATTTGGATAACTTGCATACACATTCTGGCCCTAAGTTATCATTGAAGAATTACACACACTCAAAATCACTTGGCACATTCCTTTGTCACAGTTTACCTACGCACCCCCTTTCCTTTCTCCTTCCACTTCCCTCTTACACCCACCTTCCACATTCACCTTCTTCCTAGTCAGTTTCTTCTCATCCCACATGCCCTCACACTTACTACTAAGTCCTTGGCCCTTCACACCACACCCATTACTTTGTAATAGTTGTGCCTTAACCATACATTCTCTGTCTCACTAGTTTTCTTCATCTCCCCATCATCATCACGTGCACCTCTGCCCCTCTCTGCCCTTCTCTCTCCCTCTTTTCTCTCCACGTGCCCTTCCCTCATACCCTTCTATGCTAGATCATCTTTTGACATGCTTAAGTGTGTCACGCGCAACCAATAAAGTCAAAGCATGCCAATAGGGTGTTGAATCCTTACAACAAATGAATGATTGACACATGGTAGAAATGAAAAATAGTTGTACATTTGGCCACCATCTCAGCCAATTGCGTGCCATGTGTTTTGTATACACCGATGACTCTGACATCTTCTGACAGCCATATCATCAGCTACAAAGATCATATCGGTGCACGCTAGACTTGTCAGAGAGTTGCTAACATCAACTATAGTGCCAAAAATTCAAAATTCAAATTCTGGTGATCTAGTAGGTGAGAAATGGGAAAACATCTCTCTGAACATTGATGAGCAGATCTGATTGCTCCAACCACCCAATTTGGTATGATCCACCCTCTTTTGTCTTCAACACATCAAACAGGCATGGGGAAGCATATTTCATAGATTTCCAAGTGGATTTAGATATTGAATGCTTCTTATTGGTGGTTGTGTTTCAAATTCAGGTTTTCCCTCCTTTTCCTTCTTCCTCCATGGATTCATCTATAAATGTAAGAGCAAGGCTCATTTGTTATGTTGGACACTCTGGATCCTTACACATTTTTCTAAGGACACCATATTTTCTATATTTTGAGTTGTAGACCTCTATGTATGGCTCTTGCATGTGGATATCAGCCTCCTTCATCATTGTAATAGTTCTGTGCATTTCTGAAGTAATAGAAGCATCATTTTGTGACTATTCTCTATCCTAACGTGTTTACATTCCTTCTTCTTTCCTTTTCTTTTATGTTGTGTGTTGGTTGTGCTACTTTAGGTCCCCTATAGTTCCATATTTGGTTGTGTTCCATGAGAATGATTTGGTGAATGCATGTTTTCTATGCTACTCTATGCCTAGCCTCCTTTCACACATTCCCTATCATTCTCACTCAGAAAATATAGTGTTCATCCCTCTTTTCTAGTGCTATCACCTTTTTTTAGTGTAGTTTACTTCATGTTATCCTTGAGTTTGAAGTATAAGCGATTAGATATACAAGAACCAAGAAATTAATAACAGTGGTAATTCTTGAGGGGTTTGCAGAGTATTTGAAAGAGATGAAGATATATGGAGTTAAAAAGTGGACTGAAATATTGAACTCATGATGCTAGAAGAATATGACAGAGATATATATTGTTTTTATGATTGTCAAGTGTGTCATTGAATTGCAATATTGTGAACAATAGAGTTTCATTAGTGAAAGGTATGAAAATGATAATAGAGGAATGATAAATAACATGTATGAGATCAAAAGGTAATACATTGTGTGAGTTTAGACACTAAAACAAAGGAGGTGAAATATAGGCCAAGAAAAATATTGCAAAATCATAGAAACAAGTGAATTGTGATTTTTGAATGAAGATTCAAAAAGGGATCATGATTTTTGATGAAGCAACAAGGAACTAAATGATAAAATTGTACATTTTCATTTTATTTTTCTACATGGGTGCTTAGTTCACATGAGTAGGTGTTCCTTACAAGTTGTTGCTTGATAAATCTGCTAAGTGGGTGCTTGAAGGATTTTGAAGTAGGTTCTTCATAGGTTGTGTGGGTGCTCAACCAAAGTAGAAATCATTGTATACTAGGAATTGGTGTTCCTAATAAAAATCCTTGATTTCAAGTGGGTTTTCTCCCTCTATGGGTTTCCCACTATAAATTTGGTGTCTTGTGTACTTGTCTTCTTGCATGCACTTTATTTTTTCTCATGGTTTAATTTTTGTTTCTAGTCAAGAAGGTTTAAATATTGTAAAATTGATCAACATTGATTCACCCCCCTCTCTTAGTGCTTGTGATATCCAAAAATTGGTATCAAAGCATGGTCCTCCGAGTTAATCCTAATAGCTTGGAGGTGATCTTGAAGACACAATCATGAATTATTTAGTTAAATCAATCTTGAAGAGAAAGTATGAGATTGCTCAATCTTTGATAGAAGGTCTAAAGAATGAGATTAAGCACATGGAATCTCACCATGGTGAAGAACTAAATGAAGTGGCTTCATTTGTAGAAAATGTTTCAAGAGCTCTAAAACAAAAGGAGAATGACTAGCCTAGAACTTGAAAATGAAGTAAAGACCTTGAAGATTGAACTGGAACAGGTAGCTAACCAACTTGATGATTTGTAAAGAAAACAGAGACAATCTGATGAAATAAATCATGAAGTATGTCGTGCATCTATTCAAGCCAAAATTTAATAATGTGAGAGACTAAATACTGATTTGAATACTCTCAGAGAGGATCTGAACAAGCAAGAAAAAGAGAATTGAAAGCTAAGTCAAGCCAAGTGCAATGTATAAGATGTTCAGAGAAAAAAATGGATGATAAGGCTGGTCCCAACATACAGACAAGCAATGAATCTACATCAAGGATTTCCAAGGAAAATGGAGAAATCAAACAGTCCAAGAAGGTAATCAGACAACCAAATGCATCTAGGTATGAGAGGAAATTTAATGGATATTATTTCTCATGTTATGAATTTGGACATAGAGCTAAAGAGTGCATGAAAAACTATGACAAAGAGCACCCATGGAGATCTTGTGCTACTGAATATGAAAGGAACATAATATGTTTCAATTATATAAATAAAGGTCATACTTCGCCAAGCATTTCCTAGAAGAACCTATAAGTCAAGTGATCAATTTTAGTCATTACTCAGAAAAATAATAAATCATGTCATATGTTATACATGTCACGAAGTTGGACATTTCTCAAAGAATTTCTATAACTATGGACAACCTAAGCACAACATAATTTCTATACCTTCAAATGGCAAGAAAATAAATCCTCTAACATGAAGATAAATTCTAGAAAGGAGACAAAATCATTCAAGCCTCAAGCAACTCCTGGAAAGAAGGAAATGAAGTGGGTATACAGGATCAAGAAAGAAAAGTCAGAAGTTGAAATAGAAAAGATTGAAAAAGAAGGTGACATGGGTAGATATGGAAGAGGCACAATAAGGAGAGAAACTACTGTGATTGGAGAATCATAGTATGCCCTTCTCTAGGCTTCAAGAGGAATATTCATGAGATATCAACAAAGGATGACAAAGGAAAGAAACAAGAAAACAAATCCAATGCCAAGGATGATAAATTTCTTCCTCAAGCAGTGGTAGAGAAGGTGTATGAATTACAACATGAATGCTTATCAAGTACTCTAACAGAAGATGAGAGATCAGGTAATGAGGTTATCTTACCCAGAAAAGTAGCTAAGAAGGTCAACAGGGTTGTGGGGACAAGAAAATCAAAGATGGATTCATCATATGGTTTTGATGACTTCTTATTGTTTTGAGATGATTCAAGAATCATAGTATGCCTTCTCTAGGCTTCTAGAGGTGTATTCATATAGAAGAAGCATTTGATGGCCTTGAGGAGTTACTATAATCATAAAATGCTAATACATTTTATACAAGAAGGCTGTTGTATCTATCAAATTGAAGTTCCTGAGTGTGTCAAGGTTAGTTTCTTCAAAAGAATGTCTTGATTCAACAAGAAATATGACTATCTTATATAATTTGAGATAGGAAAATTGTGGACCATAATGTTTTTATGATAATACCAAGGATATCATTACTCTTGTCTCATGTGAAAGTGGTGTCTAAAAGAGTCGGGTGATGTGTCATAATTTTGTCATGAGAATTTAGTGGCTTGACCTCATAATACATGTCCCATAGCCTTTGAAGTATACATTCACGATGTATTAAAAAGAGGTATGTAGTTTGCAAAGTCTGAGTTCTTTTAGTGTGATTAGGTCTGAAATATATTATCCCTTATGTCTTTGAAGAGTCCATGGTGAGTGTGAAGTTGTGAAGGTGTCTTAGAATCATAAATTTTCATCTAAGGCCTCAATATATATAAGTGTTGTTTCTATAGCTTGAATTATTATGAGTTGTGTGCGTGCTTTTAGGAAATGTGTCATGTGCACTACATGTGTGTATATCTCCCTTAGTGTGTTGAATGTGCTCATCTAAATCTTGAGTGTCATATCCTTATCCATGAAGTAGACATCTTGTTTACATGGTCTCAAATATGGTTTTTATCATTCTACGTGAATACTTAGTCATGTGAAAATGACTGATCTAAAATCTCAAGTGCTAGTAGTTTTCCTCTTGAGTCCAAGACATCCTAAAATTGTCAAAGTACAATATCATTGTTTGTGTGTAAGTTTGTATAGTATTTGTTGTCTGTATTGGTGTCTTAATATCAGTGATTTGATGCAAATCTTGTCAATGCCTATTATACAATGAAGATGATATATCAAAGGTATGAAGAAGTATTCCATCATCTTAAAGTGTTAAGAAAGACTCAAAGTGGGTTCTTGAAGACTGTAAACAGTATATCAAGATTTTGTGCTTAGAAATCCTTGGAGTTATTCACTAACTTGAGAAGGGTTGTAAATTCAAGCTTTAGGTGTTACAATGGTTAATGATAAATTGGTGGTTGTGAAGGAATAATGATCATCTACAGGGCTCAGTGATTATAGGAGAATATTTTGTGACCTACAAGGCCGAGTTGAAATTTGTCTTAAGGAATCCATTTGGTTCTCATCTAAAGTGAGAAAAGGTTATGAGGTGTCATAGTGAGATTTGATACATTATGAATCTAGATGAAGTCATCTACAATCTAAGGAAGACAAAGGATGTTGCAAAATGGTGATCTATGGGATGGAAGAGGTTGCATTAACAAAGGGATTTAAAAGCCCAGGCCTGCAATCATGAAGTACTACAACTTTCAAGAAATTCAATCACAAATAACATGTGCATACATGATATTAGTATATCTAATTTCATATCACAAGTCTATAATGGTATTTTGAAGCAAGTATAGTTGTCCTTAAACCCTAAACTTAGATGAGAAGGTGATCAAGTGGTCCATATGATAGAAAAGATAGTATTGTTGGCTTCTAGAACTTTGGACTATGGTTACTCATGTGACTTGAATTTTTTGACATATCATTGAGCTCTAAGTATGATATTATACAAAATTAATGCATACATGCATGTGAAACTCTTTAGAAGCAAGGCGGTCTAACAAGCTTGTGTGATCATGAATTTCAGATATCTAAGATCGGAACACAATGAGCTACATGTGGAAGTGGCTTATTTTGAATATTCAAGAGTTTCTAATTCCAAAAGTTGTTCACATAGGGTGCAAATAAATTGGAGATCCATAGTGACCTAGAGGTCAGTAAGGACTATTATGAAGAAGGTATGTGACTTGTTAATCTCTAAAATAATGTAAAGTCATTATTTGAAGGACATGTTCAAATTTTCAAGGGTGTTAAGTAATCTTTGCAAGAATGTTAAGGTGTAAAATTCATCAAGAGTGAAGGATGTTTACATTCACAAGAATGATTGGGAGGCATGAACCGTGATTGACACATTCAAA
The DNA here is from genome assembly GCA_018340775.1 of Taxus wallichiana var. yunnanensis. Lineage (NCBI taxonomy): Eukaryota > Viridiplantae > Streptophyta > Pinopsida > Cupressales > Taxaceae > Taxus > Taxus wallichiana. The sequence goes on along the minus strand of CM031243.1, from coordinate 340,676,047 downwards.
TCCATGTTTGAATCGTTGATTTGAAGTGAATTTAAATATGATCGGGGTCCTATAGGTGCCTCGAAAGAAAAGAAAGTCTTGACAACCAAGAAAAGATTTTTTTTTTTAATGATCACAGATTTGAATGAAGAAGTGTTGTGAACATATGTTCTCAAGAGACAGAGACAAATCAAGACAAGACATTTTCTTCCAAGAAAGTGCAAGATAAAATAATGAAGATAGGTGAAGCATCCAAGACTATCATTAGAATATTTGCTCAGGTTTATGAGTGGCTCAATTCATCAAGAAGGCTAGTACCTACAAAGAAAAAAAAGTGTAAGATTTTCTCGGACCTCGATTGCTTGTGTGAGGCATATCAAGGAAAAAGGAAAGTTATGTTTATCTTCCATAAGATGAAGATGTTGTTGAGGATTTTGTAGATCCACTTCAAGGAATTCAATAAGTTTGAAAACTAGACAAGGACTCTTGAAGTCTCGTACATGTATTCTCATGTTGTAGTTTATCCGATTTGATCATACACGTTCTTATGTCTCCCTGTTATATCAAAAAGTGTGTGTAAATGGTTTAGAGGTCTTAATGGCCTTACCTATTATGTTTGTGAAAAAGGTTAGAATGTGTCATGTCTCTAAGTCTTGTAAAGGTTGTAAAATCATGGATATGTTTTTATGTTGTCATATGGAGACGTAATAGAGAGTAAAGGGTATTGTCAATTGTGCCTCTTTGTAATCTTTGAGCTTGAAGCTGAAAAATATGTCCTATATATTGCAAATGGTCATCATGGATCTCATTTCTTGTATGTTTTTAGTCTAAAGAAGCCTATGTTATATTTTCTACCTATAATGGGGCCTTTAATACATGATTCATGGCCTCTATGTGTGTCTTATCACACCGATAATTCTAGAGGTTTCCAAGAAGGTTTGAGTCGGACCTTGTTAAAAAGTGTTGTCAACGTGTAAGTTAAAACCTTGATTATGAAAAGGTGTATAAAGGGTGTCAAGTTAATATCTATACTTTGTTATGATCAAAGTGGATCTCATGATATGAGTGGTTCAATTATGCATAGCCACAATTTTTTCCATAAAGGATAGATTATGATTCTTCATCAAGAGGTGGAAAGTATGGTAGAACTCAACAAGGAAGTAGATTCAATGGTGACAATGATAGCTCTAGAAGCAAAGTGTTGATGAAGTGAGCAGGTTTAGCATTTTGTTTAAGTAAAATTACCTGAAAATAAAGTGTTGATATTATCTTGGAAGAGAAAGGAGATGGAGAAGACCACATGGATCAGGCCTACTAAATGGGAATCAAAAGAAGATGGATTATAGTCTCAGGGGGAGCCTATGCAAAAGGAAATTTAGTTTTTAGCTCAAGACAAATGATGTGAAGCATATCATGCATCATCTAAGGGGGAGATACTAAAGGTCAGTTCTTGATTGCATGTTTCTCATTGTGTTGATTGTGCAGCCCTTTGTCAATGATGTCAAAGGGGAGAGATATAGAGTTTGCAATCAGAAATCGGTATGCAAATGTTTTTTCCATCAAAGTTTGTAGGTTTCTAAGGTGTTGCCATCAATGAAAAAGGGGTTTGTTTTTGGAATCCACTCATTTTCAATTGTTTTTTCATTGATGTCAAGTGGTATTGATGGAAAAAGGGTTGATTAGTGAAGTGAATAAGTTAGTAACATAAAGGTTGATTGGTAGTACACTTTCAGGATAATTTCTAGTGCCTATTGAGATGTGACGGGTTAGTACAGGTTATGGCATGGTCATGAAAGCATGGGAGAAGCCTAATAATACTATTTATAGCATGTGTAAGCTAAAACAAGGCTCGGTTTAGCTCCTGAAGTCAAAATTTAAGAATGCACATAAAGTGGCTTTAAGAACTAATAATGTTTGCTAAGGAAAATGAAATTGGTCATAACTTCACAAGAAAAATATGGCTAAAAACACATGTAATGTTTTTAAGGTTTTGTAGTGCTTCATGTCAAATTTCATCATATTCTTTAATGGGTATTTTGAGTTATTCAATTTTCTCTAAAACATCCTTCTTGAAAAATGCATTTTGAGGCTCCTGGCTTCTTGGCACTCAAGAAAAATATGAAGGATTCTTTAGATAAATCATAGAAGAAATTTTTGTATCAAGCTCCAATCTTGAGGTAATGTAAAAATTTCAAATCAATTGGACTTGTTTTGAAAAAGTTATGAACATTCTTCAGACATGCTTATTCTCCTTCTTGGCATGTGTCTTGAGTCTTTAAGGTCAAGATGAGTTGTTTTTTTCTTCTAATCAATCTTGTGAGTGCTAACAATGATTTTTAACCTCTAATAATCCCTTCAAGCTCATATGTTGACTAGCATAAGATTTCAAGGTGATTTTCTTAGGTAATCCCTTCAAAGGGTCTTGGATTGGAAAGTTTGCCTTCTCAAGTTTGATCTTGTACAAGAACCCAAAAGTGTTGAAATGGTCATAGAAAGAGATAAAATATTATTTGCAAGTATTTGCAAGGTATTTTTTCATTTGGAATGGTTTATAGGTGAATATCTAGGTGTAAACTCATCTTACTATGTTGTCCTAGACTCTTGGAATCTTGACTTGCTCACACTCGCATACGCAACCGACTTATTTTCCATTTAAGGCACAAATTTAAGTTGAAATTAGTGATGATCCCCTAATTTGAATATTCTAGTGCTCAAATATATACACTCAATGTATTTATTTCTTTGGAGAATAATTCAAGTTTTTTTTTTTTTAAGTTCTCTTGCTCAAACAAAGTGATCAGACAACCAACTTCTTCAACCATGACCTAATTTTGGATGTCTAAGAGAAAAATATGAAGGAATTCAAACTCTCAAAGGATGAATACATGAAATAAACTCCTATGACTTCATAGGTGCTTGAAATTTTTATTCAAGTTAAAATTTTGAGAGAAATTCAATTTTACATGTTCTCGTGGATTCTCTCGTGATAGATGCCCCGAACTAAGGTTTTCCAAAAATATTTTTCTCGAATAGAGAGTTTTCTCCAACCAGATTTTGATTTTTTTTGAAAAAATATATGTGGAGACCTCATGTTCCATTTGTAAAAAAATTTAAATGGCTTCTTCATGTATCAACTAAGTATTTACTAGCAAAAATTTAAAATCATGCACAGTCGGGTTTTCCAACAGTTAGATAGGGTTTTTGAAATAATTTTGATTTTTTCTCTTTTGAGTAAGCATTTAAATCTTCTCATTGGTCATAAATGTCTATTCAAGTATAATATCAATCATATTTTCCTAGTATGATGTGTGGCTAGAAGAATGGACTGTCACTTCTTAAAAGAATGACAACGGATTGCAGGGTTACTCAAAAATGCTGCTCAAATCATCTTGTTTGAAGGATATGGATATAATGGATCCTTGAAGGATCTCTATAACATCATAAATATGGTATTTTCTCAAAGTTTTAACCCTTACAGAATTCTAAGAGTGAAATTCTATATGAAAGGTGAATGTTGTTGTTGTCTTTTAGTGTAGAGCTCATAGTCAAGGTCTTTGGAGGAGTCAAGAGTCATGGTTTGAGGATGTCAAGTGTTTCATACTTGAAACATGAGGAGTTAAAATAAGAACAAGGGAATTTGAACAAATGGAGGACTTGTAATTTGAATTTCTTGAATAAAAGACAAAGTGGGAGGTGAATATGAACAAACAGAGACAACAATACAAAAAGAGAAAATAGTGAACATGCATAAAGGAATTAGAGGGTATGATGAGTGATATGAGAATAGTAAATAAAAAGGTATAACATGTATACAAAGTGTGACATACAACAAAAATAATGAAAAATAGATACATAAGTAAAAATAGAGGACCATTAGTTAAAAAACAAAGTGATGATGATATAGAAAACAAAGGAGTTTGAAGTATAATCATTATATATACAAAAACCAAAAAAGTAATAATAGTGGTAGTTATTGAGAGGTTGCAAAGTATTTGAAAGTGTTGAAGATACATGGAGCCGAGACAAGAAAGTGGGATTGAAAACTGAACTAATGATGCTAGAAGAATATGATAGAGATATATACTATTTTTATGACTCACAAGTGTGTCATTGAATTGCAATATCGTGAACAATAAAGTTCCATTAGTGAAAGGCCTAAAAGGATAATAGAGGAATGATAAAGAAAAAGGTCTCGAGATAAAAGGAAATACATTGTGTGAGTTTAGACACTAAAACAAAGGAGGTGAAATCAAGCCCAATTAAAATGTTGCAAAATAAGAGAAACATTTGAATTTTGATTTGTTGAATCAAGATTTAGTAAGGGATCATGATCTGCTAATGAAGAAAAAAGGAACTAAATGATCAAATTATACATTGTTATTTTATTTTCCATAATTAGGTGCTTAGTTCACGTAAGTAGGTGCTCCTTGTAAGTTTTTGCTTGCTAAATCTGCTAAGTGGGTGCTTGGATGCCTTCTAGTAGGTGCTTAAATGGTTTTTAAGTAGGTGTTTCATAGGTTGTGTGGGTTATCAACCAAGGTAGAAATCATTGTATACTAGGAATTTGTGATCCTAATAAAAAAGCCTGGATTTCAAGCGGGTTTCCCACTATAGATTTGGTGTACTGTGTACTTATCTTCTTGCATGCACTTTATTTTTCTTGTGGTTTAATTTTTGTTTCTAGTCAAGAAGGTTTAAATATTGTAAAATTGATCAGAACTGATTCACCCGCCTCTCAGTGCTTTTGATATCTAACACCCTTGTTGCTAATCAAATACCACATCCCTTTGAACAAGATAGGAATGTAGTTGAGGAAAAAAGACATGAACCACAAATAGAGCTTGATGAACAAAAAGAATGAAAAATAAGAGGAAGATGAAGGTGATGAAGAGGGTGAAGATGAAGAAGATGAGGTAAAAATCATTGAACCAAATACAAGAAAAGCTAGTTCCTCAAGGCCTAAGTTAGAAGTTAGAAACTACCTTGTTCTTCTGTTGCAACTTCTACTCTTGAAATATCTACTTCTCAACCTCTTAGTACTCAAAATTTTTATCATTTTACCCCCTACTACAGCTCCTCACTCCATTGATTCATTCACATGGGTTCATCCCATGATTGATAGTAAGAAGAGGAAAGCTTTATCTCATATTTTTGTTCTAGGATTTAATGTGGTAGCTACCCTTCTCGGTTATAACTCCTCGTCGTCCTAAAAATATAAAGAAACTTCTTGTTTGGTCTCAGATGCTAAAGGAAAACAATTTCTAGAAATTTCTAAGCCAAAAGGAGATAAGAATGAAAAATATATATCTATTTTAGACTTGGAGCTTACTAGGATCCCACTTGGAGAGTCTACCCTAGAAGGAGAAGTAAAAATATCAAGGAAACAGTTTCAAAAGTCATTGAAAGGGTAGAGAAAGGAAATAAAACTCAGGAGCAGCTTGAGGAACAAGTGCAAGTTCTCTCAAAATTCATCAAATATTTTCTCTCATATGATAAAACTCCTCTTTATCCTACTCATATCTCTTCACTTCCACCCATTGTTGTTACTGTTGGATTAGATGCCAAAGCTATTAAAAATTTGTATAAACATGCAACATTTAACAAATCATGTTGAAACTTGGGTAGAAGGAATTTTGGTTTCCCATTTGGGATTCATTGATGAAGCACATAAGATGTATAATAATATCACCTCAGCTCAAGATCAACTCAATGTAGCAGTTGACACCATTAATAAGGAGCTTAAGTTGTGGGCATATTTCATTCAATATCTCATGTGTACAATTGATGATAAAATTATCCTACCTCACAAAAAAATTGATGATTCAAAAATAATATATCAAAGAAATGGACCTACAATGTGGAATGGAGAATCAAGGTCCTAGAATAATATGTAGTTGAGTTGAAATACATGGTGCAAAAGGGTGAGTCATTAAAGGTTGAGATCTTCAGCGACATACAAGCTCTCCGTTGCTAATTATACAAGGATAATTCTACGAGAGAGAAGTCCAGTTGATGAAATAAAAGTAAAATTCAATGCATTGATCAAGGATTTATTCAAAGTAGACTCAATTAGCAAAGATAAGATGGAAGAAATCTCCAATTTGCACAATGTAATTGTTGAAACCACTAAGGGACTTTTGCATAATGGAGGGATTGTAAAAGAGATGAATTAATCTTTAGGAAGATGGTTGGATACTCTTGCAAAAATAATAATTCTTAAGAGCATATAAATCTCAACTATTGTGACCAATTTCATAGTTCAAAGCTAAAAATAAATGTCTATGTTGTTGTTGTTATCGATGTACCTTCTTCTTATGAATCTTGATGTTTCATAATTGTCTTATTTTTAAGTTGGATTTATTATTTTAAAAAGTAATCTTGTAAAATTAAGCCAACTATGTAATTAATTAATTAGGTGATTATCACTTAATTAAAATATAATTAGTTAGAAAAGTAGTTACATCCTCCCCTTTATGTAAGGCTTCATTATCACTTGTAAAAGGGTTGGATATTGGTGCACATGCATGTAATATACATAATTTTTATTAATAAAGAAGAATACTTTTCCCTCTCATTTGAATTCTTTCTATTTCCCTTTCTTGTAATCTGTTAAATGTGATAGTTTGATATATGTGAAATTTGAAACTTTGTGTTTAATCCATGAAATGAAATGTGTTGAAATTTGTATCAATATGCATTTTATGTAATCTAGATTTTCATGTAGACAAATACACATGTTCTTGAATTTATTTTGCATGAACAATTAAAATAAAAATATGCATTCTCTTTATTTGAAAGTGTTATTTCTTCCCTTCTCTCTTTACAGTCAAGTGGGTGATCTTGCACAACCAAGGAGGGTACATGTATCCTTGACTGATGAGTTAGCTTGAACTTTGTATCCCTAACTCATTCCTCTTACCCAAATAAGATGTTGTTGTTCCTCAAAACCCCATTTCTTTGTTTATCTTTTGTATTAAAAACACGTAATCATTCATATGCACCAATATCCTCATTTAGAGTTAGTTAGCTTGTATATTTGTAAATATATAGAGATTCAAATTTTGATTGAAATAAGGGAACCTCCCCATTAAAGAGGAGGGACTGTTGTCCCCTAAAATATTGATTGTCTCCAATAACCAATTTTCCAACCAAAATTTTTTATACCATGGGGCACGTATTGTGATTCCCACAGATATATTTCAAATAATTCAAAACTTGTACACATTGGTTGAGAAAAGATACACATGAGGACATAAGGTTCAAGGTATTAAAGATCCCGCTTCCATTTGTAGCAAGAAAGAACAAGGATTTCAGTTATCTCTAGAGAAGAAGGGTAAAAACAAAAGGTCAACAAGCACACCTCCTACCAAAGGAAGGACAGGTTCATCTTCACAAGTAAGTGTTACTACTCAAGCCCTAATTCTAACTGGAATTTCCCTCTACAATTTGTTTTCCCCAAAATGGTTGTACTAGTACCTTGGGGTTAGAAAATTGGGTCCCTAGCTCTTGAAAAACCTCTCCATAATCTTCCCAAGGGGAATCAATAATTTTCCAAAGTTCAGATGTGATGGAAAAGTTCATCAAGATCAGCATCTTGTATCTTTATTTGTTGCATGTGGGGTTCTTGGAGTCGAATGGGAATTCGTCCATTATATTGTTTGTGGAGACTCTACAAGACAATGTCGCAAAATGGTTCTATCATATTCCACTTGGTACTATCACCAACTGGAATACCATGAGAACTCAATTTGAGGCACAGCTTTAAACCAAAGGGAATATTCTCACACACTTTTGGCCCATATTTCTTAAATGAAGAAGGAGCCCTACAAACCAATGCAGGATTTTTTTTCCAAATTTAACAAAGTAGTCTATAAGATTCCAGCTACTACCCAGCCTACTCCACAAAATCTGAAATGCTTATTTATCAATGTTTAATTACTAGAAGTAAGTTATACCTTGAGATGATCCCAGTTGCTGAACTTGGAGAAAGATCAAAATATGGACATAAGTGTGAAAGATGACATGATCATGTCAGGTAAGTTAGGAAAGGATCTCGCCTAAATCTAAAGATTCCACTTCAGTTCATCGATTGTTGATTATTTGGTTCAAAATTTAGCTAATGATATGATTGTCATTAAGAAAAAATTTACTCATAATGTTTCATAAAAGGATATCCCTAGAAGGAAATTTCAGACAAGGAATCATCTTCCTCATGTTCAACCAAATATTTCCATTGAATCTCTCCCTCTAAGGGTTCTAGTGAATGCAACATGTGAGGTCCAAGAGGCTTAAGATGAGGTTATAATAGAATATATTGAAGAAATTGAAGAGGAATCTAAGGAATTTATTAAAGAAATAGATGATTCTCAAATCAATTATCTTGTGTATCAATCAGATGATGATGATTATGATGACATAGTCACTAAGATGAATAGTGAATCCTATGTTTTCATGATGAGGGAGAAGCTAAGCAAGAAGAAAGACATCGTACAACCTAAGAAAAAGGAGAACAGTAAAGAAGACCTGGATGTTATTCTAGTCGTTTCCAAGAGAGTGGCACATACTCCTTATACTTCTAAAAGGCAAGTTCCTCTATGCCTTATAATGTTCCTTCTTCCTCATCATCTATTCCTAAAGTAGTAACACCCCAACACCTGTGTCCAAAATAGCTTCAACTCCTAAAGATAATAAACTTAAAGCCCTTGATGTTTCTAGCCAAAAAGACCCATCATCTTCAGGGTATTTTGGTATCATAGATTATATCAAGAATACTAAAATTCAAATCTCTCGAAGTGAGCTTTATCAAACTCATCCTAAATCCTTTGCTCAAGAGTGAAAGTTTTGAATGCTAGGCCTAGTCAAGCTTCTGTTTCTTCTAAAGGTCTCTTACCTACTCCCAAGTCTCCTTCTCCAAAACATTTAATGGCCTCCACACCTTCCACATCTATAAAAATGTATCCCTTTCATGTAACATTCTTGATAGCCGGACATAAACTCGAATCGTGTTATTGACACTGAGCATCAAATAACATGATGCCTACTCAAGCCGCTCATGCACTTGGTCTTAGCCTAACACAACCCTTTGGTTCATGTTATTCAATGGATACCAAGGAGGTACCCTTATTTGGAAGGATTAAGGATGCTCAAGTGGCTTTTGTTACCTTTCCTAAGAAACGAGTCAAAGCCACTATTCTTGTTGTTGATATACCTCCATCCTATGGTATGCTCTTGAGCATAATTTTTGAAAAGAAGTTGGAGGTGAAATTCAAATGGATTGGTCTCACATGTTGATTTTGGTTAAGGGGGAAATGAAAAACTATTTCCAAAGAGACAACTGAATATATTATCCAGAAGATGGGTGACCCTAAGGCACATATCTTGTATGTAGACATAGGTCATGGGAACTACATGGTGATGTATGAATCAATCTAATGCTCCTAAGGTTATCTAAGAATACCTGAATGATATATGGAATCTCAAGGGATTCTTCTACAATAGGTTTTAGATCAAGGGTAGTACTCATGTCACCTACTGGTAAACTCCACCCATTCTCATACAAGCTGCAATTTACTAATAATAACAACACCAATGAGTATGAGGCCCTCCTTCTCGGCCTAGCAACAGCAAAGAAAATGAGATTAAATAACCTTCATGCATAAGGTGATGTTGAGCTCATTATAAATCAATTTTGGGGTGCATTTCAGGTGAAGAATGAAAGGATGAATCATTACCAGAACAAGGTATGGTATTATATTGAATTTTTGGATGCTTTTTTTATCGATGTTGTTTCAAGAGACAACAACTCGAAAGTAAATTCTCTAGTAGTATCTAGTTCTTTAATCATACCTCATCCATATTTCAATCAAGATAATTTTATGGTGGAGATGATATTTAGACCCATTATCTGGATAAAGTAGATATCTAGAAGGTGTTTAATGATGATCAACATATCATCTCTTTCTTGGAATTGAATGACAACTTCAGTCAATTGTATTTTAAAGGAAGTGAGGATGGCTAACGTGAATTTACTACCTCCCATGTTCCCCGAAGAAGGAGTTGAAGAAGAATTGGATCAAGATGAATGCATCAAACTAAAAGGTAACAAAATACCTAGAGGTCTTGTTAGTATTTAATATCTATTTAACAAACATGATAGATGTATAAAAGGAAAATTTTCACAAGATACCATTCAATCATCTGAATATGAAAAGATCAACTTGGGAAGTGATGAGGAACCTAAATTTGTCAACATAGGGAAGTTTTTTCTAGTTAAGAAATAAGAAAGATGGTCAAATTTTTGAAAAATACATGCATGCACTTTCCTACTTGTATGATTATTTGAAGATTTTTGAACCACGAGAAATGCAACACTACATTCCTTTGAAACCAAGTATTCAACCTTTCCAACAAAAGAAAAGACAATACAATCCAAAGATTGTAGGTACGATTCATCAAGAAATTCAAAAGCTACTAAATGTTAATATAAGTTTTCCTATCCACCACTTAGCCTAGATTGAAAACATAGTACCTATAAGGAAGAATAATTGAGAGATAATAATTTGTGTTGACTTTAGAAATCTTAATTAAGATTCCTTAAAAGAAAATTATCCACTTCTCATGATGGATCAAATTCTACAAATTTTGATTGGTTATGAAATGCTATCCATGCTTAATGGGTTTTTAGGATACAATTAGATTGAAGTGAATGTTCAGACCAACAAAATATTGCCTTCACAACTCCTTAGGGAACATTTTCTTATCGAAGGATACCTTTCAACTTAATCAACATAGGCACAATGTTTCATAGGGAAATGGGATTTTCTTTTGGAGATTTGAAGAACAAGTGTATCATGATCTACTTGGAATATCTCACTATCTTCTCTAAAAAGAGAGGAGACCATTTTCAACACTTAAATTCAGTTCTTCAAAGTCAGTAAATATCATGGTATCTCATTGAACCACAAAAAGTCTATTTTTAGTGTAACATAAAGGAATTTGTTCGGACACTTCGTGTAAAAGATGGAATCAAAATTGATCCAAAGTGGGTTCAAGCCATTCAAAAGATATCTCTTCCTATGAGCAAGAATTGCGTTCACTTATCCTTAGTAAAAAAACTTCCTAAGGATATTCATTCCATATTTTTCTAAGTTGACTAGGAGCATAGTTTAATTGATGAAGGAAAAGTATTCTTTTCATTGGAGTTCGAAGGAAAGAAGATCTTTGAATAAATCAAAAGAGTAATTGCAAGAACATCGGTCTTGGTTTGTCCCGATTTTGACAAGGATTTCATAATTTATTGTTATGCTTCGAACACACCTTGTTAATTATCCTAGTCCAAAATAACTTTAAGGGATGTGAAGTACCCATTTCCTTTATGAACTATGGGTTGAAATCTCATGAGTTGAAGTACTCCCACTTTGAAAAGCATGTTTTTGTTACAGAAAAGGTTGTAAAATAGTTTTGGCTTTATATTCTTAATTCACATTCCACCGTGTTTTTACCTAATACAACAATGAAGTCCATTCTCACAAAGCAAGAGTTTGGTTCAAACAAGGAAACTTGGTGCCTAAGGTTTAGGACTGTGATCTTGACATCAAGCCAACCAAACTTGTTTGAGGTAAGGGTATGTGCCAGTTGATTTCTAAAATTTCAAATGGAGATTCAAATGGAAAAGAAATTGCTAAAATACCTACAATTCTTTTTCTAAGTTCTATGGATGAGTGGTACTCTGACATTTCCCATTTTATCACATATGGAGACTATTTGGCACATCTCAGTGCTAAAGAAAAGAGAGCCATCAAACTCAGAGCTACTCAATATGTCCTTTGGGACAATTATTTTTTCAAGAAAGGAGTTCATGGCCATTTCTTAAGATGTGTAAACAAGGAATAGAAGAAGAGGTTGCTGAGAGCCTTTCATAACTAGGCATATGGAGGAAATTTTTCCTCTTCAGTAACATCTCATAATATTCTCTGTGGAGGATACTATTGGTGAACCTTGTTCAAAGATGCAACCAAGTGGGTATCTAAATGTGAATCCTTTCAAACCTGTGTTGGAATACCTAAGTTGGCCATTTGCCTCAAACTAGCGGTAATTAGACAACATTTCTAGTAGTGGGGGCTAGATTTTATTGAACTGTCATCACCAATCCGGTACTATGATAATTCTTTATCGGGAACTCCTCATGCTATGATTATTTACTAATGCACAACTTTTAGTTTGGTGGATGGAATCCGGAAACACAACAACAAATAGAACACAAGAATACCATAGATTATGATAAGAAGGAATGATGATAAATCTGAAATATCAATGTAAATTATAATATTAACATGAAATTGTTACAATCTCACCCATGAGGTACTTCAAGTGTTACTGACTTCACTTGCCTTCCACCAATACTATGGGAGAAACTTCACAATTACACCTCTTAATGGCTTCTTTAACACACCTTCAAAATGATGGCTTCCTTTACACACTTACTCATACAATATTTCTCACTACTTCTTTCTATGCTAAATGAGGGGGTGGCCTCTTTATTTATAGAACTTCCAGGCTTATCCATCTTATCTCTAAGATAGGATAAGAAATCCACTGACGAATCATATTCCATACCTTAACTCTTATCTGTACATGTAAGCTTATCTTTTAAGATAAGATAAACCTTATCATTTCACATGGGTTCCACATTTTTAGACTTTTTACAAATAAAATACACAAAATATTTATGACCTCACTCCTTGTCCTTATTACCAATATAATATTTCTAATTGCTAATCATGTAGACCCTACTTCTCTACTTACCCCAACTTTGACATTTTAACATTACCAGACCACTTACGACAAATATTTACTTTTTACCATAACATTCCTATTGTACTTTTGACTATTACCATACTATACATTATTGGCGACGTCGTACTAATAGTGTCGTTATATTTTATCGAATGCTACTACTAATTATACTTAACAACATCATATTCCTAATACATACATTAATGAAATAGAAATTATGGAGGAAACTTTTAGTGTCAACATTTTCCCCTTCCTAGCTTCTACTCGTCCTGAGTAGACTATTCTCGTGCTTGGAAAATCTTCAACTTATCGTGGTTGACCCATTTTGTAATGGGAGTGCCATCCAATTCCTCCAACAAGATCGACATTACCATTTTCATGCACACTACTATTTTGTAGGTCCCATCCATTTTGGAAAAAAATTCTTCTCTCTTCTTTTTTTTGTATCTCGAATCATATACTAGGACCAAGTCATTCACATGAAATGGAGACAAATGGATCTTTTGATCAAAATATTCCTTCTGCTTCATTTTCTTCTTATAGCTTGTATTCTTCGCTATTTCCCTCATTTCCTCTAGCAAATAAAGATGTACCAACCTCTCTTTTCTTCGAATCACTTTCATTCATCCTTTCATTTTTCATAACTCTCACAAAGGGGAATATCAAACTCAATAGGAAGAACTAGATCAATGACATAAGCTAACCGAAATGGGGAGTATCCTGTCACTGCTGACTTTGATGTTGCCCTATATGCCCACAATGCCGCATGAATCCTTTTATCCCACTTATATACCTGTAAGGCTGTATCTTTGCTATAATTTGACACAACACAAAATTTGTTCGCTCCACCTATCCATTTGTGCTTTGCTTGTATGTTGTTGCCTTCTTATGCTTAATAGAAAACTTATTGACTAGAGCTTCTACCACCTCATTAATGAAGTGGCTTCCTTGATCTGTTACAATTTCTAATGAACAACCAAATCTGGTGATAATGCGTTCATATATAAACCTTGCCACTTCATCCATGGAAGTTGTTTTCAATGGCCGGCTTCAACCCACTTGGTTAAATAATGCATGGCAACTACAATATACTTATTTTGGCGTGGGGTAGTTAGAAGTGGACCTACAATGTCTATTCCCCACTTTTTAAAGGGACCAAGTGGAAGAATAAGGCATAATGGAGCTGATGAAGTCTTATGATTACCATGTGTTTGACAAATATCACATGTCTTACAATAATTATAACAATCTTATAAAACAAAGGGCCGTGATAACCCGCATCCAAGATCATTTTTTGTAAGTTGTCCAGAGAAGTGCCCTCCACATGTACCATTGTGGAATTCTTTTATCAGCTCCTTCCCTTGATCACATCCAACTACCCTCTTGTATTGTCCATCAGGTCCTATTCGAAATAATACTCCATGCAGAATAGAATATGGATGACTGGCTTGAGTAATCTTCCTCTTAGTCTTTGCATTGGCACCATTAGGAAACTTGAATTCATTCAGATAATTCCAAATATCTATGTATTCACTAGGGATTGTGTCAAGGGATAATAATGTTGCATCTGGGAAATCATCATCATCACAAGATGAACCTAAACCATCATAGGCTCGAGAGAGTGCATCTGCATTGACATGCTTCTTTCCTGGCCTATCTATAATATCAAATTCAAATTCTTGTAGCAAAATTATCCATCTTGCTATCCTCCCTGATGGGTTAGGCTTATTGACAATATATTTTAGAGCTTGATGATCTCTTACAACTATAAATTTATGCCTGGCAAGTAATTTCTAAACTTCTTTGACAAAAAAATGATAGCTAAAGCCTCTTTTTCATTCTGATATAATTTACCTCAAAGATTGCTCATTTGTCTGCCTCCCAAAGTAAACTAGATGTTCATTCCCATTTTCATCCTTTTGGCTCGTAGTACTTCCTAGTGTTGCATCTAAGGAATCAATGCACACAATGAATGGCTTGCTCGAATCTAGATTCTTTAAAACAGTGAAGAGACTAGGGCTTCCTTCATTGTTCAAAATCTTCATGCGCCTTATTTCTGGTTCATAAGTAACATCCTTCTTCAAGAATCAAGGGTTAGTGGCTATGCAATCTTTGAGAAATTCTTGATGAACCTTCTATAAGAACCCACATGGCCTAAAAATGATCTCAACTTACTTCTATTCATATGAAACGGTAACTCTTTGATTTTTGAAACTTTATCGATCAAGATACTAATACCATCTCTGGATACAACATGCCCTAACAAAACACCTTTAGAACATCCAAAGACACACTTTTTAGAGTTTAGTGAGGCTTTTGCTTCATCTAACCTTTGAAATGTTGTCTCCATCTAGTGCAGGTGGTCCATCTTGCTCCCATAGATGTAAAAATCATCCAAAAATACTCTGATGAAGTTCCCAATGTAGGGTTCGAACACCTTATTCATCAAACGCTGGAACATTGCCGGAGCATTACACAACCCAAAAGGCATAACTCTATAAGCAAATGTTCCCCAAGGAGTGGTGAACGTGGTCTTCAGCTGATCTTTCTCTCGCTATACAAACTTGGTTGTATCCGCTATATCCATCAAAGAAACTATAACACTCTGGCCAGCCTACTTCATTCAAGATCTTATCTAAGAATGGAAGAGGGTAATGATCCTTCTTTGTTGCCTTATTGAGATTCCTATAATAAACACAAATGCGTAGCTTCCCATTCTTTTTTATTGAGATCAAAATGGGAGAAACCCATTCTCGAATTCTCCACAAAGAAATATGAATCTTGCATCAAGCAATTTATCTATTTCTTCTTTTACGCCTTGGAAAAATTAGGATTCATTCTATATGGCATTTTCTTTATGGGCTTAGCACCATCTACCAGCTCAATAGAATGTTCTACCCAACTTGCTTGACGGATTTCCTTGTAATCAAAAGTGAATAGGTGTATGTACCTTCGAAAGAGCTGAAGGTAGGATTCCTTCTCACTCTCCATCACAGCATCACCAATCTTTATTTGTTGGAGACGATCATCAATTTATTCTTTAGATAATTTTATGGGTTTATGAGTCAATGTGACTGGAAGGATATCCATGACCAAAACATCAACCTCACTTTCTTCATATTTTGTGTCCACTTCACTAGTACTAGAGTAATCAGAGGATTTCCAATCATCAGTTTCATCACTTGAATCCACAGTTCTGTCTTATGATGCCGAAGGATCACGTTTATCTTCACCCTCTCTCTACCATGTCCAAGTGTCATGAAGCCTTCATTCCAGTAGTTTCTTGCATGAACTCTCCTTAGCCATGGTCTTCCCAACAACATTGGGTATGCAACAATACCATTTTTCATCACCTGAAAGTCTACCACACATACAACACCCATAACAAATATTGCCACATTTGAAACTACACCTTCTTTAGTTTAGATGACCTTAACATAAGTGTTGAGGGGCATCAATTTTAAACCCAACATATTCATTACTGACTCGGTCATTACATTAATCGCAGAACCTCCATCAACTAAGATATCATGAATTGAAATACCATTACATAATACCTCAGCTTATGGAGCATAGGGATCTTCCTCTCGCCCCAAAATAGGGACATCAACCTCCTTCCTTCGCCGAGCATTGAGTCCACTTCGCAACTCCCACCTCTTCTCGAAGACATAGCCAAGAGTTGACCATATGTAATATTTGCAGTGCCTTTTGGACAGATCTTCTAAGATGGAGTATGGTCCTTGTCCTTGTAAAATCGAAAATCCGACACACCCAACTTTCTTCTCCTATGTTTCTTACTAGTTTCTCCTTTCATCTTCTTAGGATCATTTCCATCTTGATTATCTTTTTCTTTTTTTCTTTTTGTTACAAACACATCTACTTCATTATTTATACTCTTATCTACTACATCAAAAGAATTCACAGTGCTTTTTCTTTATCATTATCTCTTGTACTGGATGTAGAAGCTCTATCTAGACAATTATACTTATAATGACCCTTTTTATAACAACCATAACATACAACTTCAGAAATATTTCTTTTTGGACCTCTATCTCCTCCCTGAGAGCTAAATTCTTTTCCTTGAAGAAGATTAATATTTAACTAACCCATCTTCTTGAGCAGATCTTCATACTTGGTAGATGTACTAGGAGAAAGATTTGTTCTCACCGAGAGTAGTTGTGGATTCTGGACCAAAGGTGCTAGTGTAGGCTCTACTTAAGCAACAATTTCTTTGGGCTCCTCTTCCATGCTTTCTTCTTGCCTTCTTGTAATCTCCTTTGCTTGTTCAATGGTAACTTGGTGGTCATACTTCACTTGTTGTCTGATCTCTGGCTTCATCCCAAGAATGAAGTTCTTACAAAGGAGTTTATCCATGTAATTCATCAACCCATCTCGCTAATCCTTCCTTCCGTATCTGGGCATTGAGCTTCCTCCTTAGCTCTAGAACATGAGCATGATAATCCCTTATCTTCTCCTTCTCTCCTTGGGATAGCTTTGTGATATCAATCATGAGATCTCGCATATTTCATTGTTCACCAAATCCTTCAAGAAAATTTCAGTTAATAAATCCCATGAGTTGTTCACATTATCACCTAGTGTTTCAAACCACCTAAGGGCTAAACCATCCAAAAAGGTAGGAAAAAATTCAGTCCATTTTTCCCTCTTATAAGGCCATTACAAATACAAGATCGTTTAAACTCTTGAATGAAAGAGGAAGCATCTTCATTAGATTGGGCTGAAAAAATAGGAATCTTCCTCATTTTCAAAAGTAACCACAGTGAAATACCAACCCACAAGTACAATCAACAAGACTTATGTGCATAAATAATTAGAATCACTATAATAGAAAATAGAAATGACCACGGTAAACTGTGGTAAAACTTGACTTACTACGGTAAAAACTGACTTTACTATGGTAAACACTATTCACCGTAAAAAGTGAAGTTACTATGGTAAATACTATTCATGGTAAAAAGTGACTTTACTGTGGTAAATACTATTCATGGAAAAAAGTGACTTTACCATGGTAACTACTATGCACAGTAAAAACAAGGTTACCCTCCAACTGATATTTGACTAAGTGGGAATATCTCTCTAGAAAATCAACCAACGAGGAATGGTCCCGGCAACGAAACCAAAATGTCATCACCAATCCGACACTATGATAATTCTTTACCGAGAACTCCTCGTGCTATGATGATTTACTAATGCACAATTTTTAGTTTGGTGGATGGAATCTGAAATACAACAACAAATAGAACACAAGAATACCATAGGCTATGATAAGAAGGAATGATGATAAATCTGAAATATCGTGTAAATTATAATATTAACATGAAATTGTTACAATCTCACCCATGAGGTACTTCAAGTGTTACTGACTTCACTTGCCTTCCACCAATACTATGGGGAAACTTCACAATTACACCTCTTAACGGCTTCTTTAACACACCTTCAAAATGATAGCTTCCTTTACACACTTTCTCATATAATATTTCTCACTACTTCTTTCTATGCTAAATGAGGGGGTGGCCTCTTTATTTATAGAACTTCCGGCTTATCCATCTTATCTCTAAGATAGGATAAGAAATCCACTCTGACGAATCATATTCCATACCTTAACTCTTATCTCGTACATGTAAGCTTATCTTTTAAGATAAGATAAACCTTATCATTTCACATGGGTTTCACATTTTTAGCCTTTTTACAAATCAAATACACAAAATTTTTATGACCTCACTCCTTGTCCTTATTACCAATATAATATTTCTAATTCCTAATCATGTAGACCCTACTTCTCTACTTACCCCAACTTTGACATTTTAACATTACCGCACCACTTACGACAAATATTTATTTTTTACCACAACATCGCTATTGTACTTTTGACTATTACTATATTATACATTATTGGCGGCGTACAGATCGGGCAATAGCTGTTATCTTCTATCTGACGCTACTACTAATTATACTTAACAACATCCTATTTCTAATACATACATTAATGAAATAGAAATTACGGAGGAAACTTTTAGTGTCGATGCGTAACTCTCAATCCTAATTTAAGTGGAAGTCATACTCATGTCTTAACTTCCACTGATTACTTCACAAAGTGGGTAGAAGCCATTCCCATTAAGAAAACCACTTCCAAAGTTGTTTGTGATTTCATCAAGGAAAATATATTGGTTAGATTCAGGGTCCCAAACAATATTGTGACATATAGTGCCCCTAATTTATCTTCTCATGAACTTATTGATTTCTATTAAGGAAATTGGATTTCCCTTGCACATTCTTCGACTACTATCCGTAGGAAATAGGCAGGTTGAATCAACCAATAAGAACCTAGTGGCCATTATCAAGAAGCTAAGGGATGAATCTCAAATAAACTGACACAAGAAGTTGTATGATTCTTCTTAGGCTAACCGCATAACAACAAAAAGAGCCATTAGGATGTAACGATTTCAACTAGTCTATGGGATGGAAGCTCAATTTCTAGTTACCAACCTTGCACTTGACCAAATGAATTTAGGATGAGTTGTTCAAGGATGCCATGGAGAAGAGAATCATGTATCTGTAGAATGTAGATGAGGAAAGGTTTTGTTGAACGCATCTCATCCCACCAATAAAGTGTCAAACAATGTTTTGAAAAAAAGACCAAGTCTCGTGATTTTTAAGTTAGAGACATTTTCCTACTCTGGGACAAAAGATGTGAACCTCACATAATTCATGGTAAGTTTGAATCACTTTGGCTTGGTCCTTTTAAGATTTGTAACTTTGTTGGTGAAAACTCTTACTATTTATCCTATGTGGATGAAACTTCTCTTCCATTTCCATATAGTGGTCAATATCTAAATTTTTTTAAGTCTTAGATGGATGATAGCCCCTTGTATATTATTTTGTATATAGTCTTGTACATTATTTGTTTTAGTTTTGTGTGTTTGTGTTTTGTGTCTGTTTCTTTTCAGTATGGTCTTTTTTGTGTATTTCCTAATGGATATATGCACTGGTCCTATTAACCAAGAGATTCTGAGGTTCTTTGCTTTGTCTTTCTTTCACTCTATGTCAAGTCAAGTCAAGCCCCGAAAGAGCCAACTATTGTCACCTATCCAAAATGTGGAATTTTTGAAAAAAATTGAGTATTTGGCTAAGTGACCACATTACCTTTGATTTTCTTACCTCTCGTGATGTTAAAGAGTGCTAAAAATTTCAACAGCTTAGTTGTTTTTGAACATTTTTGGCTTTGTGCAGCTATTGTAGACTTTGGAGGACCCGGATGAACAATTCATTTGTTCCTCCTATTCTATGATTCCCTGATGCACCTGTAATACACTATTTGTAGTGTTAATAGGATTTTATGAATCCAAGTGGAACTAGTTCATATATGGCCTTTTTTCTTCTCAAGCTTTAGTTCCTCACATTTCATTGGTCCATGAATTTCCTTATTGAATCCTTCATTATGGATTTTATAGGATATTTTGGAACCAAACAAACTATTCCTTCCTAGCCTCGATTCCCCACATAACATTAACTGCATTTCTTTGATTTTCCCTTTGTGTGGGTTTTTCAGCAAATGTTGGAACCAAAAGAAGTGTTCCACTTGAGTATTGGTTCCCTGCACTTCATTCTAACCCGTAATCCTTTCTTTCGAGCCTATGTAGGGATTGGCCACTCAAACATAACTTGTTCTCTTAGTCCCTTTGTTCTATGGATCTTCGTGTTCCCCACAATCCCATAATTCCCACACCTCACTATGACCTCTGAGTTCTTCAAGCACCCATTATAACCGATAAGCACAATGTTGAGTTAATGAGTTCCCGCGAGCCAACTCGACCTCCGCATTGCCTTATCCATGCAGTAAATTACTCCATTTTCAAGCCCTATTTCTATAAAAGACCATAACTTATCCTTTTTTACCATTTTTCACCTTCTAACATGATTTTTCATTTAGCCAAGTCATTTACGCAATCCCCTGAGCACACTAGTCCTAGAATTTGTACTCAATAATTTTATGCAATCATTACACTTACTTCCACAAAATACACCTCACTTCACTCCTACCAAAATCTGCACATACATTTCACCTAATCTTTACACACTCATCTTCATGTAATCCATTTGATCCTCCTTAATGCACCTACATTTCCTCATTTTTGTACTCACCGTGTATTGTTTATTATTGTGTAAACCATTCACATAATTTTTTTGCATTCACCTACTATCATGTTGGGTCCTCCTTATTCCTCGGTGCTTATTTAACCTTCATGTGCACCCATTTCTTAGCCACAATTGTGATAAAAGATTGTGTTAAATATTGGATGCTCCTACATAAGCCATTTAAGGTACTTGAAACTTGAGCACTATCTCAAGTGGATGGAGTGAGTGGTATAACCACCCTTCATACTTCAAGATATGGTAGTATCAAATTCCTTATCCAATGAGCTTACTTCAAACTTGTGTGTTTGTTCCTTATCCTTTTCCAACTTGTTATCACCTTTGTTTCATGACTTTCCTATAATGCCTTCTACATATATGTGGGCTGAGACCCACCATAGAATGACCACCTTCTCCAAGTTTCTTTGTTTCTCCTTCTCTACAAGTTATAATTCACCCTTTTCCATCCACCTCCTCCTAAATATTTTTTTATCTTATCCTTACATAATCCCAAATCATCATTAGGCTCCACTCTTCTACACATCCATTTCCTCATGCACATTTTCCATTCCCATATTTTTAGAATTTTTTATGCATGTTCCTATTTCTTATGTCCTTTCTTTGACCTCTATTAGGCCATAAAATTCCTTTCTAAACCCTGTTGGTTCACAATCCATATGTCTTCTCCCAATTTTGATACTTGTTCTCTCCCTTACTTGCATAATATTAGGTCACAACAATCCCATTTATATAATTCATGTCATCCTCTTATGGATCTATAACCATATTTTTATGTGTTTCATCCTTATATTCTTCTACATGCATCTCTCCTTGTATTCTTCACACACATTTTCTTTCTCCTTGTGCATTCAACCCTTTGTATTAAATCTCTATTGTAGTTATAATCCTTGTCTCTTTGTCTTTCTTTGGTATCTCTTCCTTTCTACTACGTACACATCGTTATTGGAAGCATCCTCCTTGAATGTTATTTTGAGATCTACATGGATCCCCTTTTTCTCCACTTATCCTCTTACACTTTCTCCATCATGCAATAATACAAAATCCTTCACTACTTTCTCATGACTATTGCACTCACCATTTCTTTCCCACTCTTTCATATTTATTCCTTGTTGGATCTCTTATCATCCTATTACACTTTCATCATTGCACAATGTCTCATTTTTCTTCTCCACTTTCTTATCCTTAGTTTCCTTCAATGAAAATTTAGTTTCTATTTGTTCTTCCTAAATATTTTTTCTACACACTCTTCATCACTTAATTACACATTCTAGTCCTTGCATATATGAAACCAATCCTACTCTATCACCTATAACGTGATCTCGGGATGTCCTCCTTGACATTCTCATCTTCTCCTTATCCTCATCTTCCTTAGGCACAATATTCTTTTAAATTTTCATTAAGATGAAGTGTACCCTCTAGTATTTTCCTCCTTGCATTATCCTCTTAATGATTGCGCACTCTTAGCTAAATCCATATTCTTTTTCATGTAATACTCACTATCTAATATGTCCCTATATTCTACTTGTGGCTATACAATACTCTTCTACTTTGTTATGTGTTCTCCGTGTTCATTTTTTTCTTCATTACACATTGACATGTAGCTTTGGTGTTTTATGCCTTCTTACTGCAATGGTAACAGATGAAAATTATTACCATCCTTTTTACTCTCACTATGTTTTCTCTTCCATCATAGATCATTTCTCATCCATATTGCCATGGTATCCCTAACAAGACGTGACAAGTTTCCATCATTATGATTTCTTATAACATGTGATCATTAAACCCTATGATCATCATCTCCACTTCACATTGTTATTGCATAATGTCTTCTTGACCTTACACCATCCATCTCACTATGTATGGATTGACATACATTCTTTGCTCCAGCCCCAACTTTCACACCATCTCCTTTGCTACCAATTTGTATGTGTTTCCACTATCCACCACCAATAAACAACATTTTTCCTTAGTTTTACACCTTTTGTAAAAATATTTTTCACCTCTCCTTTTCTCGACTCTTTCTTCATAATATTCAACATCTTTATCTCCTTTTGATACTCTCTACATTTTTATCGTCATTCTTTCTTCCCCGTGTACTTTTTATGTGTTCACTTTTGTTACTCTACATTCTAGGGAATTTAAACACTCGATGTCCCCTCTATCTAGGAATTACAACACCCCGTGAGAAAAACAATCATTGGTCTCTTCACATAAAGATACTCCTTCTTCACTCATCTATCCATTATAAACTATTTGCACAATCCCCATGAAATCCTCCCTATCTATGTGAAGAATCCTTCTATTATTTTACACATTTCTCTTATGCCCCATCTCTCATGTATCATACCTCCTAGAAGATCATGAAACCTCAACATATGGTATCTATTCCTCCTAATAAATGGTCCTTTTTCACTATGCATATATAGCATACATGGTTCCTCCATCAAATCTTTAAGGTTTTTGATCCATGAGACATTTTCTTTGATCCTCCTCTAGAAATTTTGGTCTATCCCTTATAAATTTTATCTCGCTCATAATTTACTTCAACACTTGTACTACTATTTTTTCTAATACACTATTTATACCAACTCATTTTGGCACCATCATTACTTATGTATGTAATAACATGACTCCCCTAGTCATTTTTACTCTCATGGGTATGTGGTTCATATTGTATGATATTCTCTACCCACTTTTCTCATAGTGGAGAACAATAGTCCATTAGCTACCTCACATTTGGAATTTTTTTATCCTTCTCTCACAAATCTATAACGCCTCCTCCCAATTTTTTTCCTTTCAATGATAAATCCTGACAAAAATGTTCTAACACAAAGTAAAAATATATCCAATAAAAATGGGGTTATATTAATTTTAATCTTTTTGGCATTTACAATAATGGTGCTCAACTTTGGAGCTTACGGACCTTATATAATCTTTGGTGTATTCCCTCATATCCTTGACGGGTTTGCCACAAATTTTCTCTGGATTCTTTCTCTCATCCACCTCATGTTTTCATATCTCTCTACTAGCTCTCTACCTAATATATATGTCTTTTCTCAAACTATCTCAATTTTTTTGGATAACAGCTTTACAACGGGATCTATTCTTGCTTTTCCAATTTGAATTTTTCTCACTAAATATTTAAGATACCCTATTATCCATTTATTTGTCCTTCTACCTCATCATCTTTGGGATTTGATTTGATATATACTAATTAGTCATTCATCAAAATATTTTCGAACATCTCATCTTATTTATCTCACCTCCGATGGTTAGTTGGTATTCATTACCCTTTTTTCAACTTCGACATGCTTTGTCATTTAGCCAAGGCATCCATGTAATCCCTTTATGCACATAGATGTAAACCTCTACACTTAGTAATGTTACACAATCATTGCACTTAATTCCACTTCAATAATTTTAGATAATATAACACTAAAAAAATACTAAAATTCAGGCACAAAACACCAAATTATGATTCAAAACCACTAGTGTTAGTTGTGTGGTAGTTATTGTGTAACACTAAAATTGGTTATGGCATATAACACTATATATAACACCAAATTTGGTGTTATGTATATAGTGTTATATGTCATAACTAATTTTGGTTTTAGATTCTAGTGGTACATAAAAACTACCACGCAACTAACACCAATGGTGTTGAATCACAAATTGGTGTTTTATGCCTAAATTTTAGTGTTTTTGTTTAGTGTTATACACATTTATTTTTTAAAAAGGGAAGAAATATCCATGGCATAAACAACAAATTGGATCATAATTTTTATAATGCTTCTTTTAGAAAAAAAAATCATGTGTAAATATCATTTAACCCATTTCATTGAGATGGTATAAAATAAAAAGGCTATAGGGGCATAATATTAAAGAGGATAACTCTTATGATTTCATGTTATATGCTCGCTCGGGTTGGTTTGTATTGAAATCTAGTTTATTACTAGATGTACTTATTGTGGATACCTAAGAGAAAAATAAATTTATTATAACTAGAGATAAATCATGGTTTAAGAAGATATAACAGGTATAATACATTAACTAAATGATCTTAAAACACCTTATGTGGATGGTTCTTGCAAACTAATTAACAAGATCCTAAAGGATCTCTTTTTGCAAGTTGATTCCCTCATACTCCTCGAACTAATGGTCAAGTTCCTAAAGGCCCTCTCCCTTGGCCTTATAAAAATTGAATAAAATTGGAAAATATTAAAAATGACCCACATTGTAGTCTTTTATAGGTGTGAACACTTAAAGTTAAAATGTAATTTAAGCTAGAAAAACTTATAAGAACAAAATGTTTAGCTTGAATAAAATCCACATACATAAGTGGCTTCTAACAATAAAAAATAATATTAGAAAGGGATTGAAATGAGAGGTATGCATTATTGAAGTCATTCCAGTCAATATAGACATGAACAATTGGTAAATGAAATATTCTAATAGAAAATCAAATTGATTTTGAAATACAAGTCCTAATCAGAAATCAATCTTCTTTCCAAAACCCACATTCTTAGATTTCCCGTGGTACATACCGCTTCTTCGATTCCTTCTCTCGTGTGGTGTATTTTAAATGTTTTCTTGATATTCTAAGATAAGAGGTCCTAATGATGAGATGTCATCTCTATTTTTGTTACTTTCATTTCCTCCTTCAATTCCAATAATATTATCTTTGCATATGATGTCATTGGAATTAATTTCTAGTGGGATTGATTCGCCATAAAATCATCATCCATAAGTGGTATGACCTCCTCATTTTCTCATACTAAAACTATTGTTTTCCATTCTAGGCCCTTTTCGGTGCATAAAGAGGCATTGCATAAGGAAAATATATTACATGATTAATGAAAATTTTTACTATCCAAATGTTTTGCATCCTCAAAATAATGTTCAAAATGTAAGAATACAAATTTAATATATAAATATACAAAGCACGGATTTCTACACAACATAATATGAAAAAAAAATTCATATTCTAGAAACTCAATTTCAAAATTAAAAGTTGGAAAAATAAAATATACAATCCGAACACGGGAAGTTTGATCATCTTAAGAAACTATTGGGATATTTTACAAAATCCATTCAAATTAATTTTGATAATGATTTCATGCCTATGAAATGTTAAATTTTTTATTTTCACTCTTGCTTGGGGATCACATCCATGTTTCTCTACTTTCAACATCTTTTTATTGTGTTTTATATTGCTTTAAATTTACCATTAACATTATCAATACAAAAATATAGCTTAGATGTGGATCATGTTTTCAACTTCAAAAAAATTATAGTTGGACAAGTACAATAACCTATTCTAGTAACCATTTGAAGTTTTAAAGTAAACCCCACTTATTGATCAATGGTTTTATTGATAAAAATCTTAAATGAGAGTTGTCTAATTAAAGAAAAAATAATGTGTATCATTGATTATGCAACTTACAAACAAGTCAATTAGGCCTTTGAGTTCTAGAGATTACTCTATCGATAATCTAGTAACTCTAGCTACCTACATGTAATAGAAAACACTTAGGGCTTCAATAAAGAACTAATGTAATTTGTTCTTAACATAAACAATAAGTGTTTGTTTCACATATAGACAAAATTACATTCAAGGGTGACATGATATTATCAATAAACTTGTTATTATACAATACTAGGCTAGAAAGGAAGGAATGGTCAAGGAATAACACATCTATAGAGCCAAGGAGGCATCTAAAATCCATCACCAGGGAATAAAACATTAAAATTACTATCATGAAGGGAAATATATTAGACCAGGGGATTTTATGGATTTGTGCTAGCACTCATACTCTTCCCAAAAATATCTCTTTGTTCTTAATCCTGCTATGTGCGAGTGTCATCCTCCCGAGATTATAAAACAAATCTAAATTTAAAATTTGATTTTTGGCATTAATAGAGAATATGAAAAAAACATTATAAAAACATTTTTATCGCCTGAATATCCTTCATAAATTTGATTTTTGGCATTAACAGAGAATATGTAAAAAAACATTAGAAAGACATTTTCACTACCCACATTACAAAAATGTTACGCCATAAATAAGAGCTAATGAACAGACCCGCAATACCATAAAAACACATTACAATTCCTTGTGGAACAAAGAGTATTTGCTGAGATGACAATAAGGGTATAAGGTCCCTACCAAGGTAACTTGAAATTCCGACCAATAAAAATCCTAGTGAACCAAAAAAAAGGATACAAGCAAAAAAAAAATTGATGATCTTTCTAGACCCTGTTATGGGTTCTATCCAGAGCCATTTGGATCGACGATTCATAACAAATTGCGTACTATTTAATTTGAGGGAGTAGCCAAACACTTACTCTTTTTACTACCATCCCAAAGTCACTTTCATAAATGGGCTATATAATAAATAATAAAATAGCCATATACATATAAGCATCTAGGTAGACTATATATTTTGGGTGTGTGCTTTTTTTTGGGGGAATTGGTCCTTAACTTATCGATTCTAAAAAAATAGTTCATTGCACGAGTATTAAATACCAATCTCGAGATTCGAATGTATATGTATACATATTATTAAGTAATAAATACTTATTCATTCACACACCCTTATATATTGTATATATTATCATAATTACACACACACACACACACATAGTCATATCATATTATCCATATAATGTATATATATTACATGTTTGTTTACTATATGGATAATATATAATAAAACCTCTTTTAGACACGAACAAAATAGATCTAAATAGATATTAATCTTTATTTAGATCTATTCATACTCAATATATGAATGTGTATGTTCAATCACAATCAAACTTCAACATGCACCTAATCCTTTAGATTATTCTATCCCAACCCTACTATGAGGATGCATATAATGAAAACATAGTTTTTACATAAAACTAAACACACTAGAATGGACCATCAAATTAATATGTTAAATGTTATCCGTCCACTTGAAATTATTTTAGAATAACAGAATACAAGGATCTAATATGCTTTCTCGGAAATTTGGAGCACTTCTACCAAGATGCATGGAAAATTACTTGTAGATAATAAATTTTGAAGCACACATAGTCTGATATATTTTGAGTATGGTTAATCTTACATAAGTAGAACAAAATGGAATTTCTCTTCTCACATGATTTATAGTTTCACTTTCCTTGCAAGGTTCTTGCATAATCTCTTATAAGTCTATCTTCAAAAGGAGTCTCTTCACTTGTGCCCATGTAACTACAACTCAAACTTCCTTTCTAATCACGATGAATAATATCGCCTCTCATATAAATTTTGATATTATCATCATATACTGTAAAAAAATATCTTTAGAAATAAACAACATAACCTTTTTCTATTACCAATGAATTACTTTTCTCCCACTCTTCAATATATTTAACTTCTACACCTTCTCGTCATGATTAGCCTATATATATAATGTCTTCGATAAATTGTAGAATCCCCTAAATTGAAATTCCTCACCCAAAGATAAATTATTTGTAAATTTATTTGACATTATCTATTGGTATCAATATCCAATATTACATATAAACTATTCTCACAAGACAAAGAGTATAGTTTCAAAGAGGTACAAGGGAACCTTTTTAATACTATAGTAAAAAGTTCTCAATGATAAAATTCACGTGAGAAGTTTAATTTCCTCTCACATGACCAACCATATCCTTTTGGCTATACTTATCGAATTCAAGAGAGGTTAATCAAATAATCAATCATATGAGATCACATGGAGGCCAAAGAACCGAATGTGACCCATCGAACACTAATCACTTATGGATAATAATAAACCACAACCCTTGATCTTGGGATAATAAGAGACAATAAGTAGAAAAAGTGAAGAAAATTATGTTTATGTGTGGCTTAGAATTTGTGTGAGTATACCCTATATACTAACATCCCTAGTAAGATAATTTTAATATAGGGATGAAGGAGGAAATACTTGTTATCCCTATTAATTATAACTTCCTTAACCCCTAACAAAGGATTCAAATGAACAAGTATTATAAAGATGACTGGTATATGATCTTCTTTAAGATAATATTTTAAATCAATGATCAATACTAAATGAGTTATATCATGTTAAACGTACTAATTGTATGAAGAATTGTATCCTTGTTTCAGATCCATCCAAGTGTTAAGTATACCATTATAATATTTTTATGGTGTTTTAAGAACATACAATCTAGATTTGAGTCAATTCAAAACCCCCTTGTAAACTACCATATATAACTTTTGCTTGAGACAAATTCAGAGGGATTCCATTTATGATAAAATGGAATATTATATCCTAGGTTCATAAGTTAAGGTTGTAGAGAAAATAAACTTAGTGTAAGTCATTCGTGTGATCAAGGAACGTGAGAGAAATTTAGTATTCCTCGGAGCCTATTTTGACACCCGAATGCTTTTAAATAAATTGAATTATAAACCATGTTTAAGGGTGTTATTTGTTGGATAATGACTGAAACTAACCCTAGATCATTAGTAAAAATTGGTAAGGATAATCCTTGTGGAAGTCCTCCATTCACTCTAACAAAGTGTAATTTTATATTCTTAGAATATATTTTTATCCCCTTGAGGAATGTTATGCATAACTTGAGTTTGGTACCTCTAAATAGGATATCGCTTATTTTAGAATGATCTAAAATAACCATAGATCAATATTTGAAAGTTTGGTCAAAAGA
Organism: Taxus wallichiana var. yunnanensis; assembly: GCA_018340775.1. Taxonomy (NCBI): domain Eukaryota; kingdom Viridiplantae; phylum Streptophyta; class Pinopsida; order Cupressales; family Taxaceae; genus Taxus; species Taxus wallichiana. The sequence goes on along the minus strand of CM031243.1, from coordinate 340,646,403 downwards.
GATATAGTGTAAGGACTTCAAATTTGTAAGAGAAATTGGGGTAAATCTATCTTCCTGGGAATTTTTAGGGAAATATGAACTATCATGAACATAGGTCATTTTAGACCTCATTCAAAGTTGTGGGAAGGTTGGATAGGTTCACAAGAGCCCCAAGATCATTAGTTAAGAAATTGAGGAAAATATCTCAAGAGAAACATTTTTCTTGACTAAGAGTGATGGAATTTCCTTTCTCTAGTAGTAATGTGGATTGAAAAACCATAAGGTTAGTCAAGAAGGATTTCCCCTCTGCATGCCTCCATAAATTTTTCAAGTTACCTTAATAGGACCATTTTTCAAAAAAGTATTCATAAAAACTTTTCAAAAAGAGCTCTAGGTGGGAAACTGTGCTCTTAAAATTTCAAAAAGAGAGTTTGAGAGGGAAATATCTTTTAGATATTCCCCACCATCTATTCATGGCATAAAATATTTGGTACATTGTAATAAGAAGAGAGAGAGTGGCGGAATACTATGAGCTCTTAAAAGTAGCACTAGAGAAGAATAAACAAGCATTTGTAAAGTTTTAGATGTCGGGATCAAGGTTTCATGGAGATGACCACCTGGGCAAGGAAATTTACAACTATAAAAATTCATTATAATAAATAATATACCTTATAGGTTTTAATTATCATCTTATAAGAGGATATGTGGTCTTGTAATGATGAAAACCATGTATATTTGAATGAAAACAAAGAGTTAATTAACAAACCGTATATGTTTTGGCTTGTGTGAATGAAATCTCTCACTTTTTAAATGAGAGAGGAGATATTAAGTGAGAGAAAATGAGAGGTATAGGTAGGTGTTAAATCCCATATGTAAAGGGTTTTGTTTGTTCATGAAGAGATGTAATGGCATATTCAAAATTATGGGAGAAAGCATTGTAATTTCATGAGCAATGAAGAATAAAGGAGAAGTTAAACTAATTTCATGAGGAAGAAATAAAATGATTTGAGGGAATTAACCATTTTTACTCATTTACACCCTTTTTGATAGTTTCCTACCTTGTTTTTGGGATTTATAATCTAAATAATGATTTATGAGTCTTTGAATTGTTTAGAATTTTTTTGTATTTTTTTAGCAAGATTGGGCTTGATATTGCATTTAATGATCCCAAAACTTCTAAAAATTTAACCTCTTGGTCTTATTATTTTATTTCCATGCCTTAGGATGTGGTTTAAATATATGATGTGTTTGCATGATGCTTAATGAGCCCAAAACATCATATCACTCCTTAAAATGACCTAGTTTTCCATAAAGCAGCTTTGACTTCTAAAAAGAGGTTGAGGTTGAAGATGAATATGGATGTGAAACTTGGAATATATCATCATGGGGGTATTAATATCTTTAATAAACTAGTATGATCCATAAAAAAGTTGGGAATCTTGATATATTCATGACATTCCTAAAATTACCCACAAACCAAGATGCCAACTAGTCCTAAATTTTGTCATAATTTTGATGCCCAATATAACCTTGATTGGATCCCAAAATTTTTGTAATACTTGTTTGGTGTATAAATATCATGTAGAATAAATTATTACCCCATGGAATTTATTGTATTTCAATATTTCTTTTTATGTCCTCCTCATTGCCATGTTTTCGCCTATAAATGGAGATGACAATTTTTCCACTTTTCTAGCTTGAAAATGCCCACGATAATTGATTTAGGACCTAAGAAAAATTATATATCATATTGGGGGTCTTAAGAGACTAAATAAATTAAGATAATCCTTGGAGAGGCTGGGAAGAGTAGTATTTTTATGACAACCCTAAAATTTCTTGTTTTCACCTCCAAACTCTCATTAGTCCTTTGTGGTATTACCAATGTAATGAATCACCTAGAATCAAGTGGATCCATTAAAAAGGGTTTTTTCCCATTCAATACACCTCTTCATGATGGTTTATATTTTGTGATTCCTTTTTATCATTTTAGATGCACCTTTGACTCTTTACAACTTCGTAAATATCAACCTTTCTGAAAGTAAGTCATCATGACTTTTGGATACACCCTTTTTTATCTTTCAAACCTTAAAACATTAGAGGTGACTTGATAAAGTACCAACATGACTCCCCATTGAGATCCAAATTTTATTATAGGAGTGTTGTTATTTATCAAGAGAGGGCCAAAGTTTATTAGGAGAGCACCAAATATTATCGGAAGAGCACTGAAGTTTATCAACAGAGTTTTGAGACCTATATCCCTCGTTGAGGCATAAGGGATATGATCTATTTGAAAGGATAAAATGGAAAAATTTATGGTGACCTCTAGGGTGACACCTACCTACTAGGTGTAAGAAAATAGTAGCCTTATTTCTTTCATTCAAGATGGATTGTTACAAACATATCACTAATCCATCCAGCTGATCCAAGCATGTTTGACATTCAAGAAAAGATCTTATAAACTTTGTTTGACCTTGAAAATCCTCCCATAATACATGTTTATAATTTATACTCAAATCAAGATACAATCAGCACTTTTAGCCTTCACAAAATTTGATTGAATCGCCTTAAATACCATTTTAGCACTTGTTTTTGCTTTAGGTAAGCTCCAACGGCTTTAAAATTGATTTATTTATCTCATAAGACCTCTTATTCAACATCAAAGGTTTCCAAAGTATAGCTCTAAATATGACCTATCTAACTTTGGAGATTCCCTATATAGCTCCATATATTCCTATCTAGCTCTAAAGATGCATTGTCTAGCTCTGGAGACCATTAGAGTCTATTAGAGGAGTGTCATATCACACTCCTTCAAAGGTCAGCACGTCTTCTTGTCTAATTTTCCTTTTGGAGGAAAATTTTTATCTTTCAAACCTTCAAAAATTAGAGGTGACTTGAGAAATAATCAAGATGACTCTCTATTGAGCTATGGAGTTTATCATAGAGCACTAATATTTATCAGATAGCACCAGACTTTATTGGGACAAAGACGTCGAGATTATTGGGAGAGCATAAAATTTTATCGGAGAGCATTGAAGACCTGTATCCTGAATAGAGGAATAAGGAGACAAACTTCTTGAAAGGTTCAAAATGGAAACATTTATAGCAATATCTAGGGACACTTTCTTATTATGTTTAAGAAACCAATAGCCTTATTAATTCCATTTGGCATGGAGTCTTAAAAAAATATCACTAATCCATCAAATTGATCCAAGCATGTTATACATTGAATAATGGAGCTTGTAAACTTTTTTGACCTTGCCATACCTCTCATAATACATATTCATCATTTATACTCAAATAAGATTGCAATTGAAACTTTTAACCTCCACAAAACATAATTAAATTGCCACAAACACCATTTTGGAACTTAAATTTTTTGTTAGATAAGTTCCAAAATCTTTGTAATTGAGTTATTTATCTTAGAAGACCTCTTATCAAGCACTAAAGGTTACGAGTATAGATGTGAAGATTCCATGTCCGGCTCCATAAATTCCCTTTCTAGCTTCGAGACTACAAGAGTCCACTAGAGGAGTGCCAGAGCACACTCCTTTAAAGGTTACAAGTCTTATTGTCTAGTTTTCCTTTTAGAGGCACCAATTTTGACCTTTCAAACTAGAAAACATTAGAGGTGACATGAGAAAGGACCACATGACTCCCTATTGAGCTCCAAAGTTTATCATAGGAGTGGTGATATTTGTTAGGAGAGTGCCAAATTTTATCAAGGCAATGTTAGAGATTACTGTGAGAGCAATCAAGTTTATCATGAAAATGTCGAGACCTATATCCTTACATGGAGGCATAAGGGAGATGATCTGCTTGAAAGGGTAAAAATAAAAAAGGATTAAATATTCTATTTTGACACTTCAAACACTTAGTGAAGAGTGATAATAGAAGCTTAGAATAGTGGAAAAGACACTAAAACCCTAATCCTTATTTTCACAAATCCAATGAATACATTTTTAGGAATTACAACTTATTTTATTGTCCCTTAAGGACAATTGAAAGGTTATAGATGTTGTTAAGATTGTGTTTCAAATTTTTCCATCTCATTTAAGCCTTAAAATGTGCATTGAAACCTTGTAAAGGTAGAGTAAGGTCTTAAACCCTCAAAATTGTCATTGAGGCATAATCTAGCAAAAATAGGATTTACTAGCTTGAATATGGTTTAGATACTCCTTTTCATTTGAAATATTATATTTTAAAGCTTTATCTAACTCATTGAGTCCTAATATTTTCATATTGACTTTTGTGAAGCACTAAGAAGGGTTCAAACCCTTGGTACCCTATTTTGGAGACAAATAACTTAAGGTTTATGTGTTTCTAACAAAAATTGTCATTTGAAAAACACCTCTACACCTCTACATCACCAACATTTGAGTAAGTCATAATAAAATAGTAAAATTCACAATGTTAAGGCTTAAATCTTGGGGAAATTTATCAAAATTGACTTATAGGAAGAGTGGAAAAGCATACATCTTTGTCCCCATTATCACCTTCTAACCTAGATTGTATTTCCAATAGCTTCTTCAACTCTTTTCCAAATGTACTTAGATCTTCACCTCCCTCTCCATTACCTTCATCTTCATCCTATAATATCCAAATATAAATATCACTACTCAATCATAATATCAATACACTAATCAATGTCATTTCACTTATAAATTAGTAAGAAACAAAAATAATCTGAAACAAAATCCAATAAAGATTTATATAGTATGCAGGGTTTTAGGACGAAATATCATTCTTGTTTCCCTGTGTAACAATAAATTTACCAAAATAAAACTAAACCTATAGAATGAAAAAACAATTTTTCTCCGAGTCTACTCATTTTTCTCTCAATTTATTCATAACTTCTATAAAATTACTCCTCGGTTATTGATGTAATATTTGGATGAACTGTCTTGAAATTATATAAAGAGGAAAATATAATGAATGGAACTCATTGAGAAGGTTACATAAGGTCCAACAAAGGTTCTTGAGTGATTTGAAGAATAATAAGGGTGTTTTGAGGTATGAAAATGTTGTTTCTCATAATTGTTTTGTTTTGATAGTCTATAATCATGTTTTACAAGCATGTTGTTTTGTGAGGTGGAAAGTACATGAAGGATACTTATTAAAAAGGTGTTTTAAGATTCAATAAATGTTCTTAAACCTTGATAAGAGTTGGTAAGCCTATTTTAGAAGGCATCCAAGTAAGAAGGGGAAGGTAAGTCATATGATATAGACATTATGTCTTGTTTTGAGACTTTATATTATAGTTAAGAAGTCTTGTGTGCATGATGATGTTGGAATCTTTTAGTTTTATTCACTAAATCACTTACTTACTATGTACATATAGCTTTTAAATACTTCATTCATATGCATGATTCCTAAGTGAGAGAACTAGTCATTAATAGCCTTTTCACTTTGATTTAACATTGTTTTATCCTTTTCATCTTTATTGTTTGTTGTTTTTGATTGACAACTTATAGTTTTACATACCAACCGACATCCTACTTAGCTTTGATTTCACTGTTTGATTTTTGAGTACACTGTATGCAAGAACATGCGTTAGGGATAAGAGCACCTGGTATTCTTGTCCCCTCTAGACACATTTTCCTCCTTATCACTTTTTTATCTTTCAAATGTTACTTCTTTCTTGTCTTCTTTTATCACCCTTAATTGACATTTCACTTGTTAATGATGAAACTTAAGAAAAGGAATCATATATATACATGTCTTATTTAACCTCATTAAGGGGGAAAGCATTCAAGAGGCACATATTATTACAAAGAGCTAATATTTTCTATCTACTACACCAAGGACTACATTTTAGGATTGTGCTTCATTGCATAGGAGGGTTTATTCTGAATTCCATACCACACATTTGCATTGGGAAAAAGTAGTTGTAGTGTACTATTCTTTATGTGAATGGCACTAGGGAATCCTAGCTCAAGGGACACTATTTCAATCACACACACTAGAAATACATGGAGTCTAAAATGTAGTGCAGCGCTCGGTGACAATCACATTGGGGTGACCATCGAGTTCATTATGACTCAAGAATATGCATATTTTTATTCATCTAATGTGTGCGTGAGTATTATGCAAGTAGTTAGTGTTTTTATAGGTACAAGTGCAGCAACATAGGAGTACAATGAACCTAACGTGACCTACAAAAAGTAAGAAGAAACAAGAAGCAAAAATAAGTGAAAAATAAAGAACTATATCCTGAGCTATTCTCAGAGGCGGGCACCTAGAATGGACACTAGCACTGGGTATCCCGGTCCCCATTCTAGGTGGTTTTGTTCTGTCAATTTCCATATCATAGTTTCAAACAAAGAGCTTGCACAACCCAAAATCTACCCTTCCATATCATTTTTCTTTCCAGAATTGGTTCGGACCTATAAATACAAGTTGATTCATTCTCTAAACCCTATCTATTACTCTTGCTTACATTTCCTTTGTTTGATCTTGCTTATTTATTTTTATCTATCTCGATCAATAGTGTCATTTTCTTAGATTTAATATTTTTAAATCATTTAGTGAACCCGATCCTCGTATGCTCTTAATGGATTCATTTTCCTTCACACCCAAATCCTAATTTTATTAGAGTTCATATCCCCATATTATCTTTAGATCCAAACTTGATTTTCATTTATAACCAATCATAAATCAAATCAGAAAAAACTTCCTAGGGTTTCATGCTTCATCCTACCCTTTGGGTCACTTTCTAGGGATCCTAATATTTAAATCACTTTGTGTTTCATATTTCAAGCATAACGGATCTATTTTCAATTTACTTTGAGTTTATTTTTCATTTTTACATTTTTAACAAAAACCTCTTTTTGTTTTCCATAATTTTGAGCCCAATTTTTATGAAATCCAAAATTACAAATTTTACAAATTAAGGCATAACGTATAGATATATAATTTTTGCCAAATCTCTTTGAGGTTTTTCTTTCAATTCATAACATAAAAATATGTATTTTTCTTTTTTAAATTCAAATTCTATTTTGAAATATGGTCATTTTATTCATTATACGATGGTTGATTTATTCATTTAACGATTGTCATTTTTAATCAACATCAGTTTGAATAAAAATACATTTATCTATCCGGATTGCTTGTGTCGATTATTTTATGGCTTAACATAGATTTGATGATAATGATTCTCAATTTTATATTTAAATTAAAATTCATAAATTTCTTGTTAAGCGTGTTTTTTTATAATGGATCTAGTCTTAATATATGCAACATTTCCTTTCTCCATCAAATAGGCCTTTCTGTTGCTGATCTGACTCCATCTACTCTATATATTCGTGGCTTTAATAACACCCCTAAGCAAGTGTTGGGAGAAATCACTCTACCCATTACTTTAATCCCTTTTACTCGTATGTTCTATTTCATTTTATGCCTCATAATCTCAATTATAATATCCTTCTAGGTCGTCCTTGGTTACATACTATGCATGCAACTCTTTCTACCCATGTCATAGCACACAATTCCCTTGCCACATATTCTTCCATAAATAATGCTACAATAGATTCCACACTTCATGTTGTTAATCCTTGTGATATCCATCTCATACATGATACTGAAGCTACTACTTATATTTCACATCATTCTTCTCCTCTGATGGACTACAAGTTACTACTTGATTTACATGATACACTTTCTATTAACACCCATGGTATACCTCCCAGTATGTATCACTCTCGATGCACTTTTAATGATCATATGCTTATTGATTCCAATGTTACATCACTTTCTACACCTACCTCATCACAAGTTAGAGTACCAGGCATTGATTTTACAATGATTCCTAATGCTCTCACTTTACAAGATCCTATGCATGATTCATTTACTATGGCTACATATTATCTTGTTACATTTATGGGTTCATCCATTCCCCTCTTTTTACATTTTTGTTTATGATCATAGGGGCTAGTTACTAATTTATTGCTTCTAATCTTCACAAATTTCACCTATTTCTTTCCATTGCTACTAATGATCCTCCTAGTATTACATATGTTACATATTTTGACTCACATCTTGATCCTTATGTTTGTACTTACTCCTTCCATTATTGCCAACGATCCCAAAGTTACATCTAGAGAAAATAGACACACTCTAATTTCTTATACACTTCTTACTCATGCTATTGGGATCTTGTACTCTATAGGGTTTTCCCCTCACTATATTTTCATCATTCTCTAGTATCTCTTATACTTCTCAATGTTCCACCTATTCTAGTTTCTCTGCATACATGAATCTACTTTCACATGACACTAGGTCCTTGCCTCATGATTTAGACGGGTTAATTTTTTTACCTTTATAGACCATGGAAAACTTTTTCCCTAGCTCCTCCATCCATCCCATATTTATTTTCTCCTACTCCTAATGTATCTTCTCCTATTCATGATGGATCCTTAGCCTTGACATTTCATATGGTATCTGGAGCCCTTGTTCCTCCTATAACACCTTTTGCACATCCACCTTAGCTTCCTACACACATGGCTACTAATCATAAGCCTTTTTTCATCTATAGATCCCATAGCCCACCTCATAGGGGAAACTCTTCACATTGGTCACATGCTTCACATGATCCATCTAGACATATTTCACACTCTATTTCTCCAAATTGTCGATCTAGACCTATCTCATATACTTGGCCTCATGCACTCTCTTGTGGCCATCGGCCCCTAGATAATGTTCACATGTGTAGTTCCTTTACATTAGTTGATTTTGGGCCCTTTCCTAGTACTCTCATTGCATAGATCATTTTGCCATTCACACTTGAGGGTATCTTAATTCCCCCACACCACCCGATGACGCACTCTTCTTCTGGTTCATACCTTAATGTTGAGGGTTTCAGACCTCACTTTGCACACACACACCTGGGGGCATCTTATTCCTCCCTTTTAGCTAGTTTTTTAGATATTTTCAATTGAAGATCCAAAAACATTAACTTAGATTTTGATTGGATACATTCTTCCTTTCTTATATTACTCTTTGTTGTACATTTTCTTATCACGTTACTATGGTTCATAGTAGGCTTTATCATTTTTCATACACACATGTGTGTTCACATGGTATCTTGAGGTAAATTCAGACCACTTACAAGTTGTTCCATGATGTATGATGCTTGGTCCTATCCATTACCAGTCCCATTGAGGCTCCCGGGAAATACCTTTTCTCATTTATTATCGGTCCTATCATTATAATATTACGCATGTTCATTCCTATACTTAGATATTACATTATTGTATACTATTTATCTTTCCTAACATGCTAACGGGTGCTTCATGTGTAGTATTTTCCTTGTAGGACTCCTTCCAATCATGGTTAATTGATGTTATTATACTTTGTTTGTCACTATTTGTGAGTTATGCCCCATGTTTGTTTGATATCTTGTTTACACAAGACTTGACGACTCGATTGTATTGTAACATATTGATTGGTGTCCCATGTATGTAATCATCTACTTGTTGAGTACTTGTTTTTTGTTTTCCTATATGCCTTTACTAGTTGATATTTCAGTGTGTATTGCTTGCTTGTCATTAACACTTATATGCTAGCATTTTCCCCTTGTTTTGCTTTTGTTATGGTACCTACCATGTGTAATCCATATTCCCCACATGACTCCTATATCAGATGTACACGCGCCATCATACTTCCTCTATTGGGATCCATTCATAGTTTTTCATCTCACACACCCTAAATGACTCGAGGGAAAACATCGAGTGAAAATTTTCACCCTCACAATAGTCACCGAAAGTAGTTACGAAATACATGCAAAAAGAACAAAATAAAAATAAGCTACAAAAAGGGATAAAAACAAACTTGGCCATAAAACTCAACATGGACATGTTTGTGAAATAATGTTTTATAGTGAAAATTATTATTTTTCACCAAAGGTCATGGGGCTAAGCCCCTCCTTCTTGGGTATGGGGAGGCTCCCATTATTGAATGTAAAATAACTAAAATTGTGGGGTGGTTGTTAGGTTGAGGATCACACATAAATATTCCACTAAACATGTGGCAAAGTGCTTATACAATGTACAAGGGAGGAATTTTATTTGAAGAAGAGGTAAAGAGGAGTAGAAAAATAGGGAGAGAGGGTTAATGTTATGAGTAGGAAGTATCATATTCTCACTAATAGTAACTAGAGTAGGTTGACATTCAATAAAAAGAACACAAAAATGTAAGAAATAAAAATATTAATAAATAAGAGACATAAATTTCTATAGATCCATTAAGTAAGGACACAAAGTTTATTCTTGGTTGTACATGATTGTAATGCTTGCAAAGTTGCAAAGTAGAAACAATGGAGTAATATAAGAAAGGTACATTTTATTTCCTAAAGTAGTAGTGAAATCTAATAACTTACAACAATCAACAATTACCAACCCTTTGGAATGGAGAAGACATTCCAATTTATAGCTTACAAATTATCTCTTCCTCTCCTCATCTCACCACCATGTGAAATTTCAAATTTCCTAGGAATGAAACTAAGTCCTTTTCTTATTTTTGAAAACAGGATTTTACAATGCAAAATTAAGTCATTTAATTGAATGTGATGAAAGAGTGAAAATTACATTCTTGATGAAGGAATATAATGTTAGAAAGAGACAGGGAGGAGAGAGAAGGAGAGAGAAAGAAGTGATGATCCAAAGACGAGGAAGCTCCTACTGATTAAGAATATTTTTCTAATGGATTTTGAAGAATTGCTTCATGATTAGTATTCTTTCCTCTGACCTCCTGTTGAACTAGAACATGGTGATTGCAAATGCTTCCTCCTATGAGATACGTACTTATTCCAAAGCATTGAATGAGTGTTAAAAACACTAGCAAGTGAATTATATTATGTGAACATGATATGGTTACTCGATCATGAAAACATGATGATCCTTTTGAACACAATGGTTGAGGTCAAAATATGAATATTGTCACCTTACTCTCATTGGATTAAAAATTCACCTCCATGAAAAATATGTCACCTTTTTAATGGAATCAAATTCAGGATGCTCAAACACATTCTTTCTCATCTACTCCTCATTGAAATAGGACATTTTAAAGATACAATAATTACTCCCTTAGTAAAAAAATCCTTTAACCTCATGTTGGACATAAACATTGTTGATGTAGCCTAGAATTTACCAATAAAAGCCCATGCGTCTTTGGCACATCACTCAGCCTAGACTAAGTGCTCACCCGAAGTGCGTAAAGGTACCAAGCCCCTCTTTAGGGTTGTTGTTGCAGGAATCTTAGCATGATGAAGATTTAAAGCATTCAAATCCATGACTAATATATCATTCTACAATGCATGTTCAGATCTAGATCTAGAGAATAACAAACTTAAATGATAACCATGATGAAATCAAGCATGCAAGAATTAATTATACTCAGGATTTGATACTTTGTTTCAACCAATACACTCCATTACATTAAACATGATAAATACACATAAGCTTATTACAATAGATAATACCATAGTTTATGTGTGCATCATATTTGGCAACATAACCTCACAATAACTCAGTTCTTACATATGATCTCTCGTATATCTATGCTACATAGTTCATTACATATTTATAAGGGTGGGGACTTTCCCTTCACCGCTTATATAATCCCAAAATAGGTCGCATTTTATTATTAGCCACGCGTCGTTACAATAATAGCCACACATGCAAGTGTGCTAACAATAGACTTCTTCTAGTTAACTGTCAGTAGTAAATCTATTCTCAGCCTATATCCATGTAAAGTGCTTCATATCTGATTCTCCAAAATATCCAATGCGTGTCACGTAAGTCTTTAACTAGTTTTTGTGTTCAGCATGCTATCTCTAAAAATAGCTCATCATCATGAAAATGGCTAATTCCCGAATCTATCTTTGTCCTCAGTGCGTGATTCCTTTCCAATCCTCTCACACTAATGAATGTGTTCTTCTCTTCTATGCAAACCTTCTGTATGTCCTTCACTAAGTACCATATTTTGACTAACCAACATTACCCCAAACTAGTTGCATTGTCACCAAGATAATGGTTTGTTTCAAAATGAATCAAAGAATATGACTAGAAGAATAGAAATACTTTTGATGAATAAAAGAATTAATTTACCTGCAACATCATCTACTTCAACCTGAGGAATCAATTCTAGATATTATTCTTTTATTTCCACCTCTAAATTCTTCCAATCATTGAGCACGGCCTCTACCTTTTATGGGATATCCACTACAATTGACTCTAGCTCATCTTTCACAATCTCTCCTTTCTCATTCTGCAAGACCAAAACAATGTTGGAAATTGCATTCATTCTTCCTTCTAATAAGTCCATATTTTGTGCTATGAGTTTCCCAAGCTCATCTAGCCTTTCCTTTTGTGGTTCTTGTGCTTCGTAAGGGCCTCGCACTTCTTCTTGACAAGTGCTAATCATTCTTTGTGGCCCAATGTCTCATCCTTCATAGCCCTCAGGACTTTATTGTCTTCCAAAATGGTCCTGGTTCTTATAATGGCTTTTGGGGCTGTACAAATATTCAGCGCTTGATCTACTTTCTTCAATTCCTCTTGCAAGCTCTAGAGCAATGCCTCATATGATGCAATCTTCCTCATCACCGAAGCCTTTTCCCGCTCTGCTTCCTGCTCAAGATTCTTTGGCACTGACATGCGCAGAGGTCCATCTTCAAGCACTAAGTCCACCAAGGTACTTACATAATGCATTGTCGAAGGAAATATTTTGGGTACCTTAGGCTCTAAGTGTGGCTTTTCTTTCATGATATTGTCCCCAATTTCCTCTGCCATGTTGATGAAAATAGTGTTCTTCTTCTGTGCCAAGTATTTTTCTTTCTTTAGGTGCACTATTTCTACATCCTTAGTTTTTAGTTCTTCTCTTAGTGCCCTAATTTTTATAGCCTTATCCATATTTCATCGTGCCACCTCTTTTGAGACTTTCACTAAAGCATTGCTCACTTGTTCATCTAACATAACAATAGGCTTTATTGTTATGTGCTAGGCATACTGATGTCTTCTTCAACCTCCTTGATACACATGACTCTTCACATACATCAAAGTTTGGTTCGTCCATGTGCATGTGCATAGACCATGACAACTACTTCCTTGTGCGCATGGTTGCCATATCTTCATCCATCAGCTCCCACCCATACAACTCCTTTGGTGTCATTGTGCTTTGAAAAAGGGCGCAGATAATTTTACCTATGTCTTCAGCGTAGCCCACGATTGGTGTAACATATTCTCCACTTGTTCTTTTTAATCTTGGCCCCTTAGTAACTTGAGCGTCAATATTTGGAGCTTGTTCTTCTATACCTGAGCAGTCTCTTCCACTATCTCATCTTCCACATTTTCTCCTCCTTCCCCATCCTTCATTTCTTCACCATTTGGCTCTTCCACATTCTTTATAGGTGTAGGGGATTCGTGCACACTCTCCTCGAATATTTTTCCTCATTTAGTTTCAACTTCCATCTTCTCTTCTCATTGTCTCCCTCTGTGGAGAGATTCAAGGTGATCTCGTGTGCTTGATTATGGAGTATCACCTTAGGTTCTTATTCTCTTGGATATTCTTTTGAAACGGTTCTCTCCTTACATTGCATCCAAATCCTCATCTTCTCCTTCCTACTCCTAAGGTGGCATAGTAGTGCACTCCATTTCTACCTTATCTCGAAGGTTGCATTCGCCTCAATGCTCCAAACCACCACTATCTACATGCTCCTCTTCTTCATCATCTACTTGTATTTTCTCTCAGGCTTAGGTTCGGAAAATTTTCCATTTTATTCTTACCTTTTGGCCGCCTTGGTAGTGCAAACTCATTCTCCACATACTTCTTCTTCTCCATCTTGGGCTTGAGTTGAAGATACATAAGCATTGCTCCAACATCTCTAACAGCCAAGCTTACCGGCTTCATGTTTAATATATCTGAGATAAGCCTCTCAATGTAGGCAGTCCATCCTGGATATACATATGTCTTTCTTAGAGTGTGGTAGTCACAATCTACCGTATTCGTGATGAATCTTAGGTGGTACGCATCTAAAAACTAGTGAAATAATGCCTAGAAATATCGTGTTATGAAGGCATATGGTAATTTGCACCATGGGCTCAAAGCCCTGTCCTTCATCATAAATCATGCAAATATAAAAATGTTGGTAGACTACAAACCGTCTTTGTCTTACCCACCACCGAATGTAATCTGCTTGGGTATGTGTCACTCTTCTTCGAACATTACACGGAGTCTATCATCCCACTTCTCCGCCCTCTGCTTGATCGGGTCCGCTCATTGATCCTTCGCACAAGTACTTGCCAAATATTTCCGTAGGTGAATTTTTCTCCATAGGGTATTCCCATATTTTCTCTTTTGGCCCATCGAGAACCTCGATTTCCATAAACACCGGTGTGATAATAGAACAACCCCGAAATTGATCTTCTCTCCATTGCACGATTCTTCAATAATAGTCTCCGTGATGTAATTGGAGATGTTTTAAATCACTCCATGTGACATCTTCTTCATAATGTGAAGCCACATGGTGTGTTTACTTGTGACCATCTTTCTTGGTAATTCAGCTTTACAACTAAGTGTGCGATTCTTGTATGATTGGGTACTTCTTTAATTTATCAATGTCCATGTCACACGGACCCTTGGTGTACCCCAACTCCTTCCTTGTCTCTAGGATTGTGGATTTATCAGTTAAATCACCATTTAGATCTACCCATGTGCCTTTCAACCTTGTTATTGTTGAGATCAATGCGGTTGTGATCCTACCCTCTCTTGTCCTATAAAGTAGAAGAAATCTTCATGTACCCTTCTCATCAACCAGTGATACAATGGTTCATATTTCCCAAATTAGGGGAGCTCATACAACTGGTAAACTCCAATTTTCTTTAACAACTTCTCCCCAAAGTGTCGTCATACACTTGAAATTTCTTCTGTTTTGCGCTTATTCATATTTTTGTTTAATAACACATCCAACTCCTTATTTTTAGTTGTACGATGGTTGTACTCACTAATCTTGCTCTTCCAGATGTGGGAATCCCATTCCTGACCCACAATCACACCCTCCAGATACTGCATTTCGAAAATTACTCTTAGGATTCATTTCAACCTCTACTTCCACTTTCTTCTTTCCTTTTACTCTTGTTGTGGGTGCTTTCTTGGTGCCATTTGTAACCTGTAATCTTCTAACTTCAAATACTCACCTTTTATCTCCTGCAATGTGCAAACCCAAACCCTAGCTCAATTCAACGTTCCCTAGTTGAAATTACGTGCCCTAGCTCTTTTGTAACGCATTACTTTTCTCAAACCCTTTGCAACTAGGGACACAAGCTTCCTCTACACACAAATTTGCTCATCTCGTCTCGATTCACACTCTTCACACCTGAATACTCTTCTCACATCTCGGTCACACTTGGCTCTTTCAAATTATCATGATTGTAATGGTAAGAATGAACTCGCATCCCATCCTTATATAGATTTTCAAAAAAATAGTGCATTTATTGCATCTTCGCCTACCAATAATCCTCTCATTAACCAGACCATTTTCATTCTTTATGTGCGGTGCATCTTCGTACACAAGCTATAACCTTATAGCGTGCCTTCCTACCTTCTAGCCACAGACTTCTCTTCAGCGCACCTCCATGCACCTGATTACCTCATCATTGTACCTTCCCTTGGTAGTTCCCATGGCCCCTGCTTACCTCACGTTATACTTGTTTCTTCATTCATCTCCACCTATGGTCCTCATTTCTAGAAGTAATTTTTTTCAATTATCCAACTTGAATAACACCCGTAGCAGTTTGTTCCTTTCATGTGGACTTATTTTCAATAGTCATGTACCTGGATATCAATAACCACCCCACACTAAGGGTATGTGCAGTCCTCTACGCATAAAAATTCTTCAAATAGTAATTAGCTTTTGGTGCGCAAACATGCTTATTACACAAAAACACCAACTAAATTGACAAAGCATAGCGATGAAGAAGGAAATACATTAAGGAAATATAGAATTGAAAACCTAATCTAAATGGCAATACTACCTTATTACAAACACCAAGAAGACTTATTTATAGTAGGGCTTCAACCTACTCCCATTGAAGTACCCAGGTAACCGTATTCCATCAAGCACCTCTAATTGACAAGCACCTATTTCAAGTATGTGAGTGATAGCATACGGCCCCAACCAATGTACCTTGAGTTTTCCTGGATGGTGCAAAAACTTAGAATCATAAAGGAGCACCATCTGTCTAATATCAAACTTTTTATCCCTGATGTGTCTGTCTTTCCATGCTTTCTGCTGGCCTTTTCTTGTTTTTTACTCCAACGTTCTATGGCTCCTCACTTGTCCATCTTGATTAACTTTTAAATCCATTCTTCTAATGCTTTCTCATTAGCTAGACCTCCAACGCATGCAATATGCAAAGATGGTAACATGAATTCCATATGAAGAATTATTTCTATGCCAAACACTAACTGAAATGGTGTGGCTTTGTTCAACCTTTTATATGTTGTTTGATATGCCCAAAGTACTTGTAGATACTTTATCATCGTAATCCTTTCTTCCAACATCACATATTTTTGTCAATGTCTGGCTCAAAATTTTTTTGAAAGCCTCGGCAATTCCATTATCCTGAGGATGATAGGGTGTAGTCTTATGGTGTACAATCATGAATTCATCCAATAAAATTCTGATTATCTCATTAAGAAAATGTGTGCCCTTATCATCGGTCGAATCAATGGAAATACATACCTTGTAATAATATTTTCCCATAGAAACTTGGCTGTTGTATCCAATGTATAATAATTTGTGGGTGTTGCTTCGCCACCTTATCTAATAATATGTGCAAGTAATTATATAGCGCGATCCACTGCGCGCGTGACTAGTGAAATAGGACCCATAAAATCTATAGCCCATTTTTCAAATGGTATTGCACTAGTAATAGGTCTTAGAGGCATTTCATCTCATTGACTTGGTTTCCCTAGACGCTGACATTGATCAAAAGCCTTGCAATAATCCTTAAAATATTTATACATGGTCTCCCACCATAATCTAGTGAGTAGAATCATGTGAGCACTGGCATCACCTACATAATGGACACCTGTAATACCACCATGAGCTTCCTCTATTATATTTGTGTGCTCATGTTCCAGTACACAACGGCGCAATACTTCATCTTAGCCTAATTTGTACAGGTCACTGCTAATCAACATATAGGGTGTTGTGCGTATAGCAAGTTGTTTCTCTTCCAAGTATTTCATTCCTTATAGTGTCATACCTATTTTTAGAAATACAACCATGTCCTCTAATTCCAATGGCGCTTGTTGTAACTTTGTATAATTTGTGCATGGGAATGGTATCTTCAATGGCCTATGTTTCTTCTCCTAACTTTATTCTAGATAAATGGTCTGGTCTAGAATTACTTTACTCTAGTTTTACCACAACTATGAAATAAAATTCTTGAAATAAGAGTACCCATATACATATGTGCCCTTATAAAACGGGCTAGTTTACCAAATAATTCAATGCCGTGTGATATGTATAAAAGACAAATGGTGTAGCTAGCGTGTATTGTTTGAATTTATGTAGTGCATAGATCATTGACAAAGCTTTACGCTCTGTAGTTGTGTAATTATGTTCTATAGGATTCAACTTTCTACTATCAAAATAGATAGGATGATCTATAATACCTTCTCCAGGCTAAGCCAATACCACACCAATGGTCATGCCAGAGGCATCCACATGTACATGAAATGGTTGGTCCCACGAAGGAAAACATAGAATAGGCATGGTAGTAAGTTTCTCCTTTAATGTCTCAAATGTGTGTTGTTGCGGTTCTCCCCAAGAAACATACCTTTTCCTTTCAGTAACTCCTCCAAAGGTGCGGAAACCTTGACATATCCCTTTATGAATTTTCTATAATACCCCATGTGACCCAAGAATCCACACACCTCACTCTGACTAATAGGCTCTTTCAAGCCTATAATGACTACAACCTTAGTTGGATCAACTAACAAACCTTCCTTGTAGATTATGTGTCCTAATAGTATTCCAAATGGTGTAGCAAATATGCACTTCTTGATGTTCAAATAGATACTCAACTATCTACATCTTTCAAACATTAAGCAAAAATTGTCACAATGATCTTTAACTAATCCATACACCGTCCAATCATCTAAATAAACTGCAAGAAGTTATGAATAAATTCCTTGAATGCTTGAACAACTATGCATGAAAATACAATAGGCACGTTTTCATACCAAAAGGCATCATCTTTGTAGGAGAAGCTACCCCATTCGGTAGTAAAACTAGTCTTTTCTTTATTCTTCTAGGCAATCCTAACTTGATGATACCCAGAGAACCCATATATAAATGAATAGATTTCGTGCCCTGCAATGCCTTCTAGTATTTCCTCAGTGAATAATGTAGGAAAGGGATCAGTCACACATGCAACATTCAGCTCCATGTAGTCCACACAAATCCTAATCTGACCATCCTTCTTGATATTGATCACCATTAGACTAAACCATTCTAACTCATGAGGGGCTTGATGATTCCAGATTTCAACATCTTTTCAATCTCTTCCTTGACCTTTTCGTGCAAGTTGGGGTTCATCCTATAAGGTCTCTTTCTTACCGGGTGTGCACACTCTTTAGTATTTATCCTCATCTCCCCTAATGATTCATGCACGCCTTTAAGTTCATGGTACCCCGAGGGAATAAATCCTGATAATCCCATAATAACTCTATATTTTTTTCCACTTCGAGTCGACCAATAGTCTCCAATTATGGCCTCCTTAGGCTTAGCATATGATCCAATATTCACTTTATTTGTCTTCATAGGTTCATGATAGGTGTGTGTGGTCTTATCTGCACTTTCCAACACCTCACGCCTACCTGTTGAATGGTTTACATCCAGATTTTCTACTTCTTCATCATCCACTAAGTAGACCATTTTTCCTTTTTCTTTCTCAAGGAAAGTGTGCTGAAGTAGTGTGGCATCGGCCTCTATTTCTTCAACAAAATGTGCTCCTAAGTTTCCTTCATCCAATAACTCCTAAAGGAGTTCTTCAGCCTTGGCACTATCTCCCATAGTTAAGTGCTTTATGACTTTCAATGCTTCTTCCACCAAAGGCTTGGTAGAGAATAAGTCAAACGTCTAAGTCATTCCTGTAATTAAATCCTACCAATTTCTAGTCTCTCTATGGAATTTTTGCATATACATACCAAGCACATGCTCAACCTTGTAAAGTGGAATAAAACTTGTGCACCTAGAGCGAAGGTGGTAAAGCTTCCTATCCCTCTGTCCAGAGTCTCTCACACTTCTGAACGTGGTGCTAAATAGGTTGATTACCATGATAATTACAAATTTGAGCAGGTGCATTTCTCCTAAAGAACCTAGTAGTAAGATCAATACAAAGTTCATTCCATCATATAAGATTATCCTTATGGACTACCCACCAACGCGCTGCTATCCCACCTAAGGTATATGGTAGCATATTCCTTCTCTCCAATGGGTCTATCCATCGTTCTTCCATGGAGCATAGGAACACCATAGGATATCCTTCTCTAGTGTAACAAGGTACCGAGTTGTTACCTATTCTCCTGATATAACACGGTTTGCAATCCCTAGCGAATAGACTCTTTACTTCATGCCCCACCAACTCATAAGTGTTATGAGCCCAGTTATCACAAGCAACACTTGTAGTATCATTGATAGACTGTGCATCCTCCCACTAAATGATTCCTTCTTTAGATGGCTCAAGCACCTCTAGATCCTGGATGGTGCGTACATAGATCCTATTCAGTCTCCTTCACTCAAAGGCTCAAAGATAGGGCACAAATTTTCCATCCGATAAAGGCATAATAAATTTTTCCTCCTTGTTTTCAAAACTGATATAACCCTTATTGAACCAAATATCAACATTATTTTCATAGCACCAAGGACACCCCAATAGAGCTGGGAAGCTATCTGACTCTTCCAACGCTAAAACCTCAAAATCTCTTGTGAACTTGGCTCCTTGTATGGTAATGGATGCATCTTTTAAAACTCTGATGGGAGTGACCTTACTCTAATTAGCCATGAACAATACATTAGAGGATGGCTATAATGGGGCCTCCCATTTGTAACCATGCATCTAAGGTAATAGCATTGACTTCCACGCAAGTACCAATCAGTATATTACTCAATAGCCACCCATCCACAACAACATTTAGAGTTATTTCCTTGTCATAATCTAGGCTATGAGGGGGAAGATTTGCATGTAGGATCTATTGTCTAGTCTTAATACTTGCACGTGGAGTGTTTCCTTTTAACAAATTCCCCAACATTGGAATGATGTTATCCTAGCGCAATAATTTACACACTTCACTCAAGTCATCCATGTCAGTTTGGACCATTTCTAATGCTTTCTTTTGCTCCATCTTCCATGATTTCTCCTTTACATATTGTATTTTACCCTGAATATTCCTGAGTACCTCAATTTTTCTTGGTAAACCTCCTTCTGATGGGCGGGATCTGGGTGTTGTGCATGAAAAATTTCCTCCTATGAGAAAATACAAAATTGATCTGAATCAGGTTCAAGCCATTCAAAAGATATCTCTTCCTATGAGCAAGAAGGGTGTTCACTCCTCCTTTGGCAAAATAAACTTCCTAAGGATATTCACTCCATATTTTTTTGAGTTGACTATGAGCACAACTCAAATAATGAAGGAAAATTATTCCTTTCATTAGAGTGCGTATGAAAGAAGGCCTTTAAATAAATCAAAAGAGTAATTGCAAGAACATTAGTCTTGGTTTGTCCTGATTTTGACAAGGATTTCATAATTTATTGTTATGCCTCAGAACACACCTTCTAAGCTATCCTAGTCCAAAATAACTTTCGGGGATGTGAAGTACCCATTTCCTTTATGACCTATGGGTTGAAATCTCATGAGTTGAATTACTCCCAACCGGAAAAGCATGCTTTTGTTATAGTAAAGGCTATAAAATAGATTCGGTTTTGTATTCTTGATTCACATTCCATTGTGTTTTAACCGATACAACAATGAAGTCCATTCTCACAGGCAAGAGTTTGGCTTGAAACAAGGAAACTTGGTGGCTAAGTTTTAGGATCGTGATCTTGACATCAAGCCAGCCAAACTTGTTCGAGGTAAGGGTATGTGCTAGTTGATTTCTGAAATTTCAAATGGAGATTCAAATGGAAAAGAAATGGCTAAAATACCTACAATTATTTTTCTAAGTTCTATGGATGCGTGGTACTCTAACATTTCCCATTTTATTACATATGGATACTATTTGGCACATCTCGTGCTAAATAAAAGAGAGCCATCAAACTCAGAGCTGCTCAATATGTCCTTTGGGATAATTATCTTTTCAAGAAAGGATTTCATGGCCATTTCTTAAGATGTGTAGACAATGAACAAAAGAAGAGGTTGTTGAGAGCCTTTCATGACTAGGTATGTGGAGGCCATTTTTCCTCTTTAGTACCATCTCATAATATTCTTTGTGGAGTATATTGTTGGAAAACCTTGTTCAAAGATGCAACCAAGTGGGTCTCTAAGTGTGAATCCTTTCAAACCTTTGTGAGCAGACCTAAGTTGGCCACTTTGGCTCAAACTAGTGGTAATTGAAGAACATTTCCAGTGGTGGGGGCTAGATTTTATTGGAACTCTCAATCCCAATTTAAGTGGAATTCATACTCATGTCTTAACTTCCAAATATTATCACGAAGTGGGTAGAAGCCATTCCCATTAATAAAATCACTTCGGATTTGTCTTTGATTTCATCAAGGAAAATATATTGGTTAGATTCAAGGTCCCAAACAAGATTGTGACAAATAATTCCCCTAATTTATCTTTTCATTAACTTATTGATTTCTATTAGGGATATTGGATTCCCCTTGCAAATTATTTAGACTACTATCCATAGGGAAATAGGTAGGTTGAATCAACCAATAAGAACCTAGTGACCATTATCAAGAAATTAAGGGATGAATCTCAAAGAAACTGATACAAGAAGTTGTATGATTTTGTTTAAGCTAACTACATAACACCAAAAAGATCCATTAGGATGTCACCATTTCAACTAGTCTAAGGAATGAAATCTCAATTTCTAACTACCTTGTGAGCTATAAGACTTGCACTTGACCAAAGCAATTGAGGATGAGTAGTTCAAGGATGCCATGGAGAAGAGAATCGTGTATTTGTAGAAGTTGGATGAGCAAAGTTTTTGTTGATTTCATCTCATCCCACTAGTAAAGAGTCAAACAAGATTTTGACAAAAAGACCAATTCTCATGATTTTCAAGTTAGAGACATTTTCCTACTCGGGACAAAATACGTGAACCTCACATAAGTCACAGTAAGTTTGAATCACTCTGGCTTGGTCCTTTTAAGATTTGAAACTTTTTTGGTGAAAACTATTACTATTTTATCTATATGGATGAAACTTCTCTTCCATTTCCATATAGTGGTCAATATCTGAAATTTTTCAAGTCTTAGATGGATGATAGTCCCTTGTATATAGTTTTTCATATAGTATTAGACATTCTTTGTTTTAGGTTTGTGTGTTTGTGTTTTGTGTCTTTGGTTCCTTTGTATGGTCTTGCTTTGTGTATTTTACTAATGGATATATGCACTTTGGTCATATTAACCAAGAGATTTTGAGGTTCTTTCCTTTGTCTTGATTTCACTCTATGTCAAGTCAAGTCAATCCCCGAAAGATCTAGCTATTATCACCTATCCAAAAATGTGGAATTTTTAAAAAAAAATTGAGTATTTGGCTAAGTGACCACATCATTACCTTGGATTTTCTTACCTCTATGATGTTAACGAGTGCTAAACTTTCAATAGTTAGTCAATTTTTGAACATTTTTGGCTTTGTGCAGCTATTGTAGACTTTGAAGGAATGGGATGAACAATTCCTTTATTCCTCATGTTCACTAATTCCTTGATGCACCTGTAATACACTATTTGTAGTTTTGATTGGATTTTATGAATCCCGGTGGAACTAATTCATATTTGGCCTTTGTTCTCTGTAAGCTTTAGTTCCTCGCATTTCATTTTTCCATGCATTTCATTCTTGAATCCTTCATTGTGGATTTTACAGAGTTTTTGGAACCAAGGGAACTGTTCCTTTCTAGCCTCGATTCCCGCATAACATTATTCACCGCATTGCTTTGATTTTCCCTTTGTGCAGGTTTTTAATAAATATTGGAACTAAAAGAAGTTTTCCACTTGAGTATTGGTTCCCTGAACTTCTTTCCAACCCATAAGCCTTGCTTTCAGATCCTATGAAGGGATTGGCCACTCGGACATAACTTGTTCTCTTTGTCCCTTTGTTTTATGCGTCTTGTTGTTCCCTCGCAATCCCATAATTCCCACACCTCACTATGACCTCTAAGTTCTTCGTGCACTCATTATAACCGATCATCACAATGTTGATTTAATGAGTTCCCATGAGCCAACCGACCTTCACATTTCCTTATCCATGCACTAAATTACTCCATTTTCGATCCCTATTTCTATAAAAGACCATAACTTAGCCTTTTACTATTTTCACCTTCTAAAATGATTTTTCATTTAACCAAGTCACTTACACACAATCCCCTTGAGCACACATCTTATAATTTGCACTCAATATTTTACAAAATTAATACACTTACTTCCACAAAATACACCTCACTTCACTCCCACCAAACTCTACACATACATTTCACCTAACCTTTGTACACTCATCTTCATGTAATCCATCTAATCCTCCTTAATGCACCTACATTTCCTCCTTTTTGTACTCACTTTGCATTTATTATTATTGTGTAAACCATTCAAATAATTTTTTGCATTCACCAACTATCATGTTGGGTTCTCGTTATTCCCTCGGTTCTTATTTAACCTCCATGTGCAAGTATTTCTTAGCCACAATTGTGATGAAATATCATGTTAAATATTGGATGCTCCTACATAATCCATTTAAGGTACTTGAAATTTGAGCACTATCTCAAGTGGATGGAGTGAGTGATATAACCACCCTTCATACTATAAGATATGGTAGTATCAAATTCCTTATTGAATGAGCTTACTTCAAACATGTGTGTTTGTTCCTTATCCTTTTCCAACTTTTTATCACCTTTGTTTCATGACTTTCCCGTAATGCCTTCTACATATATGTGATTAGACCCATCATAGACTAACCACCTCCTCCAAGTTTCTTTGTTTCCCCTTCTCTAAAAGTTCTAATTCACCCTTGTCCATCCACCTCCTCCTAATTATTTTTTATCTTATCCTTACTTATTCCCAAATCTTCATTAGGCTCCACTCTTCTACAGATCCATTTCATCATGCACATTTTCCATTCCCATATTTTGAAAATTTGTTATGCATGTTCCTATTTCTTATGTCCTTTATTTGACCTCTATTGGGCCATAAAATTCCTTTCTAAACCCCGTTGGTTTAAAATCCATATGTCTTCTCCCCATTTTGATACTTGTTCTCTCCTTACTTGCATAATATTAGGTCACCATAATCCCATTTGTATAATTCATTCCGTCCTCTTATGGATCTATAACCATATTTTTATGTGTTTTGTCCTTATATTCTTCTACACACATCTCTCCTTGTATTATTTCAGCACATTTTCATTCTCCTTGTGCATTCAACCCTTTGTATTAGGTCTCGAATGTAGTTATAATACTTGTCTCTTTGTCTTTCTTTGGTATCCCTTCCTTTCTACCACACACATCTTTATTGGAAGCATCCTCCTTGAACGTTCTTTTGAGATCTACATGGATCCCTTTCTTCTCCACTTATCCTCTTACACTTTCTCCATCATGAAATAATACAAAATCCTTCATTACTTTGTCATGACTATTATACTCACCATTTCTTTCCCACTCTTTCATATTTATTCCTTGTTGGATTTCTTATCATCCTCTTACACTTTCCTCATTGCACAATGTCTCATTTTTCTTCTCCACTTTCTTATCCTTAGTTTCCTTCAATGCAAATTTAGTTTCTATTTGTTCTTCCTAAAGATATTTTTCTTCTACACACTCTTCATCACTCAATTACACATTCTAGTCCTTGCATATATGAAACCAATCCTACTCTATCACCTATAACTGTGATCTCGGGATGTCCTCCTTAACATTCTCATCTTCTCCTTATCCTCATCTTCCTTAGGCACAATGTTATTTCACATTATCATCAAGATGAAGTGTACCCTTTAGTATTTTCCTCCTTGCATTATCCTCTTCATGATTGTGCACTCTTAGCTAAATCCATATTCTTTTTCATGTTATACTCATCATCCGATATGTCCCTATCATCTAGTTTTGGCTATGCAATACTCTTTGACTTAATTGTGTGTTCTTTGTGTTCATTTTTTTCTTTGTTACACATTAGCATGTAGGTTTGGTGTTTTATGCCTTCTTACTGCAATGGTAACAGATTAAAACTATTACCATCCTTTTTACTCTCACTATATTTTCTCTTCCATCATAGATCATTTCTCATCCATACCGCCATGGTCTCCCTAACAAGACATGACAAGCTTCCATCATTATGATTTCTTATAACATGTGATCATTAAACCCTATGATCATCATCTCCACTTCACATTATTATTGCATAATTTATTCTTGACCTTACACCATCTATCTCACTCATGTATGGATTGACATACATTCGTGCTCCACCTCAACTTTCACACCATCTCCTTTGATACCGGTTTTTATGTGTTTCCACTATCCACCACCAATAAACAACATTTTTCCTTAGTTTTACACCTTTTGTAAAAATATTTTTCACCTTTCCTTTTGTGACTCTTTCTTCACAATATTCAACACCTTTATCTCCTTTTGGTACTCTCTACATTTTTTTATCGTCATTCTTTCTTCCCCATGTAATTTTTATGTGTTCACTTTTGCTCCTCTACGTTCTATGGAATTTAACCACTCGATGTCCCTTCTATCTAAGAATTACAACACCCTACGAGAAAAAATCATTAGTCTCTTCACACAAAGAGACTCCTTCTTCACTCCTCCATCCATTATAAACTATTTACACAATCCGCATGAAATTCTCCCTATATATGTTAAGTATCCTTCTATTCTTTTGCACATTTATCTTATGCCCCATATCTCATGTATCATACCTCCTAGAAGAGCATTAAACCTAAACATATGGTATCTATTCCTCCTAATAAATGGTCCATTTTTCACCATGCCTATATAGCATATGGTTCCTCCATAAAATATTTGAGGTTTCGGATCCATGAGACATTTTTTTCAATCCTCCTCTGGAAATTTTGGTTTATCCCTTATAAATTTGATCTCACTCATAATTTACATCAACAAATTGTGTTACTATTGTTTCTAATACACTATTTATACCAACTCATTTTGGCACCATCATTACTTATGTATGTAATAACATGACTCCCTAGTCATTTATACTCTCATGGGTATGTGGTTCATATTGTATGATGTTATCTACCCACTTTTCTCATAGTGGAGAACAATAGTCCATCAACTACCTCACATTTCGCATTTTTCTATCCTTCTCTCACAAATCTATAAATTATCCTCCCAATCTTTTTCCTTTCAATGATAAATCCTAAAAAAATGTTTTAACACAAAGTAAAAATATATCCAATAAAAAAATGGGGTTATATTAATTTTAGTCTTTTTTACATTAACAATAATGGTGCTCAACTTTGGAGCTTACATGGACCTTAGATAAACTTTGGTGTATTCTCTCATATCCTTGACAAGTTTGCCATAAAATTTCTCTGGCTTTTTTCTCTCATCCACCTCATGTTTTCATATCAATCTACTAGCTCTCTACCTAATATATATGTCTTTTCTCAAACTATCTCAAATTTTTTGGATAATAGTTTACAACGAGATCTATTCTTGCTTTCCCAATTTTAATATTTCACACTAAATCTTTAAGCTACCCTATCATCCATTTATTTATCCTTCTACCTCAACATATTTGGGATTTGATTTGATATATACCAATTAGTCATCATCAAATTATTTTCGAACATCTCATCTTATTTATCTCACCTCATTTAGTGACACATATTGGTGGTTAGTTGGTATTCATTGCCCTTTTTTCAACTTCTGACATGATTTGTCATTTATCCAAGGCATCCATGTAATCCCCTTATGCACATAGATGTAAACCTCTGAACTTAGTAATGTTACACAATCATTGTACTTAATTCCACTACAAGAATTTTAGATAATATAACACTAAAGAAATACTAAAATTTAGGCACAAAACACCAAATTATGATTCAACACCACTAGTGTTAGTTGTGTGGTAGTTATTGTGTGACACTAAAATTGGTTGTGGCATATAACACCAAATTTGGTGTTACTTTTAACACCAAATTTGGTGTTATATATATAGTGTTACTTTTAACTCCCTATTGAGCTCCGAGTCTATCACATGAGTGGTGATATTTTTTAGGAGAGTGCCAAATTTTATTAAGGCAATGTAAGAGATTATTGGGAGAGCACCGAAGTTTATCAGAAAACATCGAGACATGTATCCTTGTGTGGAGTCATAAGGGAGATGATCTACGTGAAAGGGTAAAAATAACAACAAGGATTAAATGTTATGTTTTTACACTTCAAACACTTATTGAAGAGTTATTATAGAGACTAAGAATAGTGGAAAATACACTAAAACCTAATCCTTATTTTCACAATCCGGTGAAAAGATTTTTGGAATTACAACTTAGTTTATTGTCCCTTAAGGACAATTGAATGGTTATAGATGTTTTTCGGATTGTGTTTCAAATTTTTCCATCTCATTTAATCCTTAGAATGTGCATTGAAACCTTGTAAAAGGTAGAGTAAGGTCTTAAACCCTCAAAACTATCATTGAGGTGGAATCTAGAAAAAATAGGATTTACTAGCTTGAATATGGTTCATATACTCATTTTCATTTTAAAGATTGTATTTTAAAGCTTAATCTAACTCATTGATTCTTAATATTCTCACATTGACTTTTGTGGAGCACTAAAAAGGGTTCAAACCCTTGGTACCCTGTTTTGAAGACATTCAACTTAAGTTTTATGTATTTCTAACCAAATTTTATCATTTGAAATAACACCTCTATACCTCTACATCACCACTTTGTTTAAGTAAGTTATAATAAAATAGTAAATTTTACAATGTTAAGGCTTAAATCTTGGGAATAATTATAAAAATTGACTTATAGGAAGAGTGTAAAAGCCTACATCTTTGTCACCATTATCACCTTCTAACTTAGACTCTCTTTCCAATACCTTCTTATTCATCATGTGATATCCAAATATAAATATCACGACTTAATCATAATATCAATACACTAATCAATGTCATTTCACTTATAAATTGGTAAAAAAAAATCAAAACAAAATCGAATGAAGATTTATATAGTATGCAGGGTTTTAGGACTAAATATTAGTCTTGTTTCCGTGTCACAATAAATTTACCAAAATAAAACTAAACCTATAGAATGAGAAAACAATTTTTGTCCATGTCTACTCCTTTTTCTCTCAATTTCTTCATAACTTCTATAAAATTACTCCTCAATTATCGATGTAATATTTGGATGAAATGTCTTGAAATTATATAAAGAGGAAAATATAATGAATGGAACTCATTGAGAAGGTTGCATAAGGTTATTGAGTGATTTGAAGAGTAATAAGGGTGTTTTGAGGTATGAAAAGATTTTTTCTCAAAATTGTTTTGTTTTGATAGTCTATAATCTTGTTTTTGAAGCATGTTGCTTTGTGAGGTGGAAATTACATGAAGGATACTTATTAAAAAGGTGTCTTAAGACTCAATAAATGTTTTTAAACCTTGATAAGAGTTGGTAAGCCTATTTTAGAAGGCATCCAAGTAAGAAAGGGGAAGTAAGTCATATGATATAGACATTATGTCTTGTTTTGAGACTTTATATTACTATCAAGAAGTCTTTTGTGCATGATGATGTTGGAATATTTTAGTTGTATTCACTAAATCATGTACTTACTATGTACATATAGATTTTAAATACTTAATTTATATGCATGATTCCTAAGTGAGAGAACTAGTCATTAATAGCCCTTTCACTTTGATTTAACATTGTTTTTATCCTTTTCATCTTTATTGTTTGTTGTTTTTTATTGAAAACTTATAGTTTTGCATACCAACCGACATCCTACTTAGCTCGATTTCACTATTTGAGTTTTTAGTACCACTGTACAAGAACATGTGTTAGGGATAGGAGCACTGTGTATTATTGTCCACTCTAGGCACATTTTTCCTCCTTATCACTTTTTATCTTTCAATGTTCTTGTTGTATATATCTCCCCAAGGGGTAAATATAGACAACAAAAGGATATGGAAATCAAGGAAACTCAAGGTGTTGACTTGTGAAAATTTGTACCTTGGCACAGGTTAGAGATGCAAAGCTCAATGTGTCGACATGTGAAAATTCGCGCCCTGGCGCAGGTTGGAGGCGTAAAGTAGAAGGTGTCGACATGTGAAAATTGCACCACAAGCGCAGGTTTGGGCGCATATCGAAGATGTCGACACAAAAATAGATGCATCTATGGCGTAGGTAAGAAGATGTCAACATAAAAAAGTCACACCCATGGCATAGGTTGGAGGCACAAAGCGGAAAATGTTGACATGAAAATGGATGCGCCTATGGCGCAGGTAAGAAGATGTCGACATGAAAAAGTCGCGCCCATGGCGCAAGTTGGAGGTGCACATCGAAGGTAAAAGTTTCGACATGAAAATAGATGCACCTATGGCATAGGTAAGAAGATGTAGACATGAAAAATTCACGCCGAGGCGCATCTTTAGGAGGCGTAACATTTTGAGCGTTGACACCCCGAAGAAAAAGCAAACCCTGACGCAGATATTCAAATGGCCATAACTTTTCACAGGGAGCTCGGATTCACGCAAGGTTGGACTTTTTGGAAAGCTTACAAGGTCCTCTATCCAACTACGAATGGATATCTTTAATTGGGTGAGAAAAATTTCTTCAAAAATGTAAAATATAATTCGCCACTTTTTGGGTTTGCTAGGGTTCTCACCTACTGCCATAATGAGATGAATTAAATGCAACCTGGAGGTGGTTGGGGTAGATTTGGATTTCCTCTCTCTTCCCTCTCTCATTCTTCCTATAAATTGTAAGGAGGGGCTTCTTTCTAAAGGTTGGACATTCTTGTTTTGCCCCTCCCTTCTTCTCTTTGGTAGGTGAATTTGTGGAGTTCAAACCTCCCATTTAAAACTATAATGAAACTTTGCCTCTTGGCATTTTGTAGTGTATTGTGTCAATCTTTGGAGCAAATAATGCATGTCTGTGGATGATTCTCAACCCTCTCTGTGTTCATTTGCATCCTCTTGATCTTTCACTTTATAAAATCAGTTATCTTTGCATGATCTTGCATTGCATTTTAATGGTTTGTGTTTATTGGCAAGAAAGTGTTTCTTCATTCCTCGGTGCATCACCTTTGTTAGTTTAGGTTTATTTTTATGCATCTTCTTACCCTGTCTCCTTGGCAAGTTAGATTAGGTTTTTGAGTAAACCCTCTACATTTTTATGTGTGCATCTAAACAGAGGAATAGGAACCGACCTTCATCCGGAGAGCTTTCCCGATTCACAAGGTCCCACACTTGGGAAAAGCTCCATGTTATCAATCGCATCGCTTGAGTCTCACCCATCGAGTTGCAGACATTCAGGGGTGTTGTGATTCACCATCAATATTTTTGGCACACCGGTGGGACAAGAGGTCATTCCACAAGATTTGAAGGAATTTTCAAGAAATTTGGACTTAGAAATTGCAAGTTTTACAATTTCATATTTTTTTCACCTTCCAGGATGAACTTTGAAATCAATTTTCAAGGGCTTAACTTGCTCAAAACAAGTCAAAATTTCACCAGTTGATAGATCGGGGATAATCTTCAAAAGGGTATTCTTATATTTTTGAGATTTTGACTTTCAAAATTTCATAGTTTTTAGTATTTTGGGTTTTCCCAGGTGTTGAGCATGTCCCAAGTTCCACACAGTGTGTTTTAGGTTTTGTAAGTTGCCTTGCATGACCTAAGTTTCACCTATACCTTTCGGGGATTAGTAGCTTGCACAACAAGACCCGATAACTAAATTGAAGAGCTGTATCTTTCGGGTCCTTCAAAGTTTTAAATTCTATTTTTAATATTGTCAGGTTTGGTGTGTAACTTGGCAGAATCTAGCCTTTTGAGGCTCATTATCTAACACATCTGGTGACTCCGAAGGGATAGAATTCAGTGGTATAGCAGCAAAAGTTGCCCAGGTACATGAGAAGAATTTGAACCAGGTCTGATACTCGAGAAGAGGGGCTATTTTTCCACTTGTAACTATCACCAGGAAGAGGAAGGAGAGGAAGAAGACCACAAAGATCACCATCTCCACCTAACAGGACTTTATCAACCCCTCCACCTAGTAGACCTTTCATCCAATCAACAAGGGTTCTCAGGCCAATCAGAATGGCACAACAAAACCCTTTTGTCAACTTCACTGGCAGTAGCCCACTTGCCCTCAATGCACAGAATCCAGTTCCAATTGTAGCATTGAAGAACATTCCATTTTTCACTGGAGAAAATCATACCACTCCTGGTGATCATGTCAAAGACATTGCTAACATTTGTGTAATCCATGAGATAAATGAAATGGATGTTGCTGTCAAATTGTTGGCATCTTCATTCAAAGGGAAGGCATTGCAATGGTTTAGGAGCCTTGGAGCTGGTTCTATCCAAAATTGGAATCAGTTATGCATAGTTCTCCATGAGCAGTTTGGAGAAAAGGGAGACAATTTGTCTCTACTAGAACAATTGACAACTATCAAGAGAGCTCCCAATGAGCAGCTGACTGACTTCAACTTCAGATTTCAAAGGTCTTGGGATAGGATTCCAGTGGCCATTAGGCCAACAGCTGAAGGTGCTTTTCTATATTATCTTAAGGCTTTGAATTCTGATATTTCTATGTTAATTCAATCTATGGGAGGCACAACCTTACCTGCTGCTTATAGCATTGCCATTAGGGCTGAAAACTTGTCTTATTCAAGCTGGTAAGCTGGCTCCTAGGCCTCCCATGCCCTTGTATCCAAACTTAGAAAATCCAAGCACTAGTCAAGCACCCACTTTGGCTCCTATTCCCACTCCTAGAAATCAAATTTCAAATGAAACTTCTACTTCATCCTCTAGTGCTTCAAATGAACTCCAAGAGGTCATGAAACAATTGCAAAATTTGGGAAATGAGCTGGTTACACTCAAGAGGTAGCAGGCCCAAAGCTTTAGACCTTCTTATCAGCCTCAAGCTCAACCTAATAGGCCACCATACCAGCCCAATAGGCCACCCAATCCAGCTGCAAATCAAAGCCAAGTAAGGCCTCCCGCTAATAGACCATTTCAGCCCTATAACCCCAATGTTGCATCTACTTCTAAAGCATTAGTGCCAGTGCAAAACAACATAGCTCAAGAGTATGATTGGTGTTTCCCATGCAATGAACCTCACAACCAATCTATGTGCTTCAATGGTGCTTTGAACCAAGCCTTGATGGTGACAACTACTGGCGTAGAGGGTGAAGTGAGTCAAGAAACAAATCAGCAACAAGGGACATCTCAGCAAAACACAGCTCCAAATGATACCGCACTTGTGAATTGGCAAGCTGAGGATTTTTGTGGCATGAATCAAACAATTTCTCAGAGTGTAGCAGCTAACACAAGATCAAAGAAGAGGAATATTGGTGAAGGGCAGTCATTGGCTCCAAGTGATCTACAACCTTCCATCACTCCACAAGGTGTTGGTAAGAAAATATAGTTCCAAACATGCAAGGACAGCCCAAACCACCTTCTAAACCAACTCAAATGCCAGTTGTTGCTACCCATGTGCAAGAAAGGAATGTGCAGGCTAAAGGACAACAAAGAGATCTTTCATCCCCATTTAGCATCATTGATCAAATGAAGAAGACAAATGTGAATATATCAATGTGGGAATCTTTATCCATCCCAGGCCAAAGAGATCTTCTACAAGCTGCCATGAAGAATTGGTCAACTTTGAACCAGCAGGTCCATATGCAAGAGAATGTCCTCACAAATGTTGCTCAACCTGAAAGGGAATCATGGAGGACAACAAGGTAAAGTTTTGAAGCCCCCTCCATTCTATGTTTCATTAATCATTGGGATAAACTAGTACACAATTGCATGATTGATTCAGGGCAAGTAGTTATGTCATGCCCAAGCAAATAGCTGATCAGCTGGGTCTCCAATATGAAGTCATATCAAAGGGGGTAGTGTAATTGGATGGGACAACAGTAGAAATGGTGGGAGTGATTAAAGGTTTGAATCTTACCTTGCATGCATGCCCCAACATTACCATTTTGCAAGATGTGTCAGTGATAGATTTGCCACCACTCTTTGCCCTATGCTTATCAAGGGATTTCATAGCTAGAATTGGAGGCTACTTATCTGCTGATTGGTCACACATGTTGTTTAGAACAAGATATGGTACTAAGGTCACAATCAGATCTGAACCAATTGCAAACTTTCACATTGAGCCTCATACTCCAAGCCAAATCAATGCCAATTGTTCAGCATTTGATCAAGAAGATTATCCAAGCACAGATGAAGCTGACACCAAAGTTGGAAGCATCCCAGATTTGACTCTTGATGAATGGGCAAGCAAGGTACATGCTTTTGATCCCTACCAAGAAGTAGAAGAATCTGAGCTAGGAGTCTATTGCATACATGAAGAAAACCAGCCTATTCCTAGCATCACCAAACCAGACCATAAGGATGACAATGAGGTATGGCAGTTATTTTTCGATGGATCAAGGAGTAG
Organism: Taxus wallichiana var. yunnanensis; assembly: GCA_018340775.1. NCBI lineage: Eukaryota > Viridiplantae > Streptophyta > Pinopsida > Cupressales > Taxaceae > Taxus > Taxus wallichiana. The sequence goes on along the minus strand of CM031243.1, from coordinate 340,612,576 downwards.
GCAAGGTGTAGGAGGAGGAGTTATGCTTGTTTCACCTCAAGGCATCAAATATTATTCAGCTTTCTATTTCCAGTTTTCCTGTTCAAACAACACAGCTGAATATGAGGCCTTGATTCATGGACTTCATTGGGCCAGGAAAAAGGGCATAAAGAACTTGCAGGTGTTTGGGGATAGTGAGCTAATCATCAACCAAGTCAGGGGACAACATGCTACAAAGAATGACCTGCTGAAGAACTACAAGAATAGGGTATGGGACCTCGTTGAGGATTTCAAAGCTTTCAACATCGTGTCCATACCTAGGAAGAAAAATGAAGCCGCGAGATAGGCTCACAGCAGTTGGAGCAACGTTTGATGTGGTTGACAACATCAAAAGGGAAAAAACACAACCACATATGCATGTGATTGTGAGGCAACAATTCCAGATAATAACACAAGCTGGCAGGTGTTTGAGAATGATCAACGAGATCATCATCAATTTTTTACAAGAAGAGGCTGAATTCTCGGCTAGGAATCGGGAGACTAGAGCAGCGATACGGGGATCAAGTAGTGCGGTTGTGGACAAACAAGCTTCCTAAGGGTTTAGTAACATTGGAGTCTATCTTGACCCTAACACCAGTTCCGTAAGGAAAAGGCTAACATACAAGTCAAGAGAGAAGATTTAGAGCCAATTCAGGTTGGGGAAGGCAAAACACTTCAAATTGGTAAAGTGGCCATTGAGCAGGAGAAATCAGATTTCATACGCCAGAATTTGAGATGTCTTCATCTTGGAGCTATGAAGACTTGAGAGGATTCAATCCAAATTTGGCACAACATACCATAGAATTGGATCCAGATGCTAAGCCCATCAGGTAGAAGCAGAGACCAGTCAACCCTCACATTGAGCCTCTAATGAAGAAAGAGCTAAACAAGCTAATAGAGGCAAGCATTATATTCCCGATCAAGCACTCAAGCTGGGTTGCAAACTTGGTTCCAGTCAGGAAGAAGAGTGGAGAAATCAGGTTGTGTGTGGACTTCTAAGACCTCAACAGGGCATCTCTCAAAGACCATTACCCACTTCCTTCAATGGAACAAATATTGCAAGTGGTATCCGGTTCGGAGAGATTCTCTCTCCTAGATGGCTACTCAGGGTATAATCAGATAATGGTGAAAGAAGATGACCAGTTTCAAGATGGCTTTCACCACCAAATGGGGCACCTATGCCTACAAGAAGATGCCATTTGGGCTATCAAATGTTGGAGCCACTTTCCAAAGGGCAATGGATATGGCATTCAAGGGGTTGATCAATAAAATAGTTCTGATATATCTTGATGACATCATTGTATTCTCCAAAAATGCAGTGGATCACCTCTTTCATTTGAGGCAGGTATTTCAAAGGTGTAGAAGATTTGGGGTATCATTGAATCCCAAAAAATGCATATTCTTGGCTCACGAAGGAAAACTTCTAGGCCATATTGTTTCAAAGGAGGGGTTGATGATTGACCCAGAAAGAGTTGAAGCAATTCGAGCATTGCCATTGCCAAGTCACAAGAAGGCTCTTCAAATCTTCTTAGGAAGGATCAATTTTGTCCGTAGATTTGTTCCAAATTTTGCAGCTCTCGTAAAGCCAATAACACTGATGTTGAAGAAGAGCATGGCATTTAAGTGGACATCTGAAGGCAAGGCAAGTTTTGAGGCAATAAAAGAGGCTATATCTCAAGCTCCGACTCTCGTCAATCTAGACTTCTCCAAGGACTTCATGCTATATGCCTTCGGTGGTGGAGACATAATTTCTACAATCTTGGTACAAAAAAAAAGAGGGATTAGAACAACCAGTTGCTTTCTTCAGTCAAGGCTTGGAGGAATACAAAACAAGGTACTCTTTCATTGAAAAGCATGTCCTTGCAGTGATCAGGAGCTTAAATAAATTCAAGCACCTAGTCTCAAACAACAAGATCCAATTGTTGGTCTCTCATGCGAGAGTCAAGGACTTCCTTCTAAACAAGGATCTAAATGAGAAACGTGCAGGATGGATAACCCGTGTCATGGAATATGACATTGAGATCAAGGTCACAAAACTAGTACATGGAAAAGGACTATGTGAACAACTAGCTTTGAGTCGGCAAGTTGAAGCAGGTGATGAAAAAGAGACTGTCTTGGTTCTACAGGATGGTCAAGAACAGAAAATGATGATGTGCCCTACTCCTTGTTGGACTCGAAATGATACACTTCCTACGGGCAGGCCTATGCCCTCTAGAATTGAGCAAAGCAAAAAGGAGATACTTTAGATTACAAGCCATTCCATATGTGCTTGTTGATGGTGTTTTGTTCAAAAAGACATCAATGGAGTTCTATTGAGGTGCATTGGGATAGGTCAAATTGAGAGGGTGTTACAAGATTTTCATGATGGAGATTCTGGAGGACATTTCACCCCACGAGTAATAGCTCTCAAGATAATGAAGGCAGGGTATTATTGGCCCACAGTGTTCAGTGACTATTATACATGGATAAGAAAGTGCAAGAAATGTGCACTCTTCACGGGAAAAGAAAGACTAGCAGCACTTCCATTGCACCCAATTTTGGTTGACCAACCATTTATGCAATGGGGATTGGACTTCATCGGGGTCATCAATCCAAACTCAAGCCAAGGCCACAAGTGGATTCTCACGGCAACGGACTATTTCACCAAGTGGACCAAAGCAGTAGCGCTCAAAGAAGCAAATGAGTCTAACATACTAGACTTTTATGAAGGAATAGTGACCAGGTTTGGTGTGCCGCCACTATCATATCAGACAATGCATTGGCATTCATAGGTTCCAAGATTACAGAATGGGCTGTCAAGAATGGAATCTATTTGAGCACCTCTTCAAATTATTACCCGCAGGGTAATGGACAGGCAGAGTCCACGAACAAGAATTTGCTAAGGATCATCAGAAGGACTCTGGATGAAAACCAAAGGACATGGCATACCAAGCTAAAATCAGCATTATGGGCTGACAGATAACACCAAAGAGGTCTACTGGTAATTCTCCCTACAAGTTGGTCTATGGGAAAGAGGCAGTATTGCCTATATCATTAGAATTACCTGCATTGGAGCTCATGAAGCAGTTGGAGTTATCTAAGTTCGAACCAATGGAAGCCAGGTATGTAGAGTTGATGGAATTGGAAGAAATCAGAGAACATGTAGTTCAGATGATTGAGAAAGATCAGGCCTTAGTAAAAAGATGGTTTGATAAGAAGGCAAGAGCAAAGACCTTCCAGGAAGGGGACCTAGTTCAAAATGGGATGCAGATCGGGAAAAACTAGGAAGGCATTCCAAGTTTGATGCCATTTGGAGTGGCCCCTACATGGTCACGGGATGTAAAAGTAGTAATGCCTTCCAATTGTCTACATTGGATGGAGAAGAACTCCCGATTCCGGTTAATGAAATCTATCTTAAACATTTCTACTAAAAGGAAAAGGTTTACCCTTGTAAATATTAGCCTAGATTTTAATTCCTCTAAGTGTGGATGCACATTGTCTTGTTGTAGTTAGGTTTCAATTTCCCTAAGTGCTTTGGCACAGTTTTGTTGCTCTCAGGTTGAATTTCTATAGTTCAGCATGCTCTCGGAGAAGGAGTTGCGGTATCAAGATCGGGATCAGATATCAGGTTGGTTTCAAGTTATTGCTTATGACTCCATGCCCAATGGATTGCTAAAAGGCCACTAATCTTCTACCTAGCAGCAGGTGATCCCATTGAGTCACCAAATTGTTGTATATATCTCCCCCTGGGTAAATATAGACAAATGAAGATATGGAAATCAAGGAAACTCAAGGTGTCTCATATTTATGTCACATGTGAAAATTCATGCCCAAAACGCGCAGTTGGAGGCACAAAGCTCAAGGTGTTGACATGTGAAAATTCGCATGAACAGCGCGGGTTGGAGGTACAAAGCAGAAGTGTCGACATGTGAAAATTCACGCCCTAGCACAATTTGGGGGCACACATCAAAAGATGTCGACATGAAAATAGATGTGCCTATGGCATAGGTAAGAAGATGTCGACATGAAAAAAGTTGCACCCATGGCGCAGGTTGGAGGCACACATCAGAAGGTGTCGACATGAAAATGGATGCACCTATGGCGTAGGTAAGAAGATGTCGACATGAAAAAGTCACACCCATGGCACAGGTTGGAGGCACACATCAGAAGGTTTCGACATGAAAATAGATGGGTCTATGGTGTAGGTAAGAAGATGTCGACATGAAAAAGTTGCGATGAGGCATCTTGGCACACATCTTAGCGACATTTTGAGCGTTGACACCCGACAGAAAGCAAACCCTGACACAGATATTCAAATGGCCATAACTTTTCACAGGGAGCTCGGATTCACGCAAGGTTGGACTTTTTGGAAATCTTACAAGGTCCTCTATCCAACTAAAAATGGATATATTTAATTAGGTGAGAACAAGTTCTTCAAAAATGCAAAATATAATTCACCACTTTTTGGGTTTGCTAGGGTTCTCACCTACTGCCATAATGAGATGAATTAAATGTAGTCTGGAGGTGGTTGGGGTAGATTTAAATTTCTCTCTCTTCCTCTCTCATTCTTCTTATAAATTGTAAGGAGGTGCTTCTTTCTAAAGGTTGGACATTCTTGTTTTGCCCCTCCCTTCTTCTCTTTGGCGGTGAATTTGTGGAGTTCAAACCTCCCATTTAAAACCATAATGAAACTTTTCCTCTTGGCATTTTGTAGTGTATTGTATCAATCTTTGGATAAAATAATGCATTTATGTGGATGATTCTCAACCCTCTCTGTGTTCATTTGCATCCTCTTGATCTTTCACACAAATCTGGTTATCTTTGCATGATCTTGCATTGCATTTTAATGGTTTGTGTTTATTGGCAAGACAGTGTTTCTTCATTCCTCGGTGCATCACCTTTGTTAGTTTAGGTTTATTTTTATGCATCTTCTTACCTGTCTCCTTGGCAAGTTAGATTAGGTTTTTGAGTAAACCCTCTACATTTTTATGTGTGCATCTAAACAGATGAATAGGAACCGACCTTCATCCGGAGAGCTTCATTCACAAGGTCCCACACTTGGGAAAAGCTCCATGTTATGCAATCACACTGAGAGTCTCAACCCATCAAGTTGCAGACATTTAAGGATCTTTGTGATTCGCCATCAATAGTTACTTCTTTCTTATCTTCTTTTATCACACTTAGTCAACATTTTAGTTGTTAATAATGAAAATTAAGAAAAGGAATCGTATATATACATGTCTTATTTAACCTTATTAAGGGGGAAAGCATTCAAGAGGCACATATTATTACAAGGAGCTAATATTTTCTATCTACTACACCAAGGACTACATTTTGGGACTGCATAGGAGGATTTATTCTTAATTGCATACCATACATTTGTAAATTGGGAAAAAGTAGTTGTAGTGAACTATTCTTTATGGGAATGGCAATATGGAATCCTAGCTCAAGGGACACTATTTCAATCTCACACACTAAAAATACATGGATTCTAAAATGCGGTGGGCGCTCGATGACAATCACTTTCGGGTGATCATCGAGGTAATTATGACTCAAGAATATGCATATTTTTATTCATCTAATGGGTGCTTGAGTATTATCCAAGTAGTTTGGGTTTTTGTAGGTATAGGTGCAACAGAGCGGGAGTATAGTGAACCCGACGTGACCTACAACAAATAAGAAGCAACAAGAAGAAGAAATAAATGACAAATAAAGAACTAGATCTTAAGCTATTATATAGATGGGGCACCTAGAATGGACACTAGCACTGGGTATCCCGGTCCCATTCTATGTGATTTTGTTATGTCGAGTTTCCATATCACGCTTTCAAACACAGAGCTTGCACAACCCAAAATCTACCCGTCCATATCATTCTCCTCTCAATAATTGGTTCAGACCTAAAAATACAATTTGATTCATTATCTAAACCCTATCTATTACTCTTTCTTACATTTCCTTTGTTTGATCTCGGCTTATTTATTTTTTATCTATCTCGATCAATAGTGTCCTTTTCTTAGATTTGATATTATTAAATAATTTGGTGAACCCGATCCCTTGCATGCTCTTAATGGATCCATTTTTCTCCACTCCCAAACCCTATTTGTATTAGAGTTCATATCCTCGTTTTATCTTTAGATCCAAACCTGATTTTCATCTATAACCAGTCATAAATCAGATCTGCAAAAAAATTCCTAGGGTTTCATGCTTCATCCTACCCTTTGGGTCACTTTCTAGGTTGATGTTCGGGCATCCTTGGTGTGATTGCACTCACAAAGCACATGGAATCCTTTCTCCAAACATGCCTTTCTCAGTGGGACTTGTAAAGATGAGAAAAGATTCTCCAGAGAAAATTTGGTTCTATTCCTCTGTTCGAGATGCACACAAAAAAATGCGAGAGGGTTTGCTAAAACCTAATCTAACTTGCCAAGAGGAGACGGGTAAGAAAATGCATAGAATAAAACCTAAACTACAAAGGTGATGCAGGAATGTTAGACATTCGTTTTGCAAATTTAACATAGACCACATAGACGCAATACAAACACCATGCACAGGTAACCAAACTGCAATAAGAGATCAAAATGACAACAATGAATACATGAGAGGGTTAAGAGTCAATCACAACACATATATTATTGCTCAAGAGTCGATCTGATACATTGCGGTGGCCAAGAGAGGCAAAAAATACGGCATTCTGACCCATATGGGAGGTTTGAAAGCTCCACAAATTCTCTGGCAAGCGAGGGAATAAGGGAGGATGCAAAACAAAAATGTCCGACCCCTTAAAGGAGCTCTTCTTTACAATATATATCAAGAAATGAGAGAGGGAAGAGAGAGGAAATCTAGAATCTACCCCAACCACTTCTTGGTAGCATTTAAAATCATCTCATTATGACAGAAGTGGCGGATCCTAGCAAAATGGCGGTGGGCTGTCTAACAGGAGCGGCGAGCTGTCTGCTGCATTAAAGTTGGTTGTTGAAGCATTACTTCTGTCTATCACCACGCGTCAGAGACGTTTTCTTAATTTTCTCCCTCCAAACTACACCAAAATGTGAGATTGATCCCAGAATCATGTAGAGAATTTCAACAGCTTTCCGTTGATATAAAGAACGTGCAAATCCGAGCTCTGGATCGAAGATACGAAAGATCGAAGATTTAGGGCACAAAATAGCAAAAACAGGATTTTTAAATTTCTTTTCCCACGCTCTGCCATCTGGATGACACGTGGCAGGCTCTGGTTCAGCTGAGCAATTTTCTCTCTCCACCTTTTCGTGGGCTTTTCTTGTGGGCCCCTTAAACTTGGACACGTGGCACTATTTCATTGGTTCGGATCAGTGCTCGAAAACTCACCCCTTTGACTTTTTGGACCTTTTTCCTTGGCGACACGTGTCATGCTGTGATTTGTCCACGGGCCTGCCAGATTTTCACGTCCACCACGTCCTTTTGTCCCGGATGTCCCAGTGCTTCGTGGGACAGAATCCTCCGATCCACCCGAAATGGGCTTCCTCGTCCCTTTTCTGCCGGTGACACGTGGCGTGATCTGATTGGCTTTCGGCTCCTTCGGCTATCCGCGTCCCACGCGCCCCTTTGTCCCACTTGTCCTTGTCTTTGAAGTTTCTGTTTGGCCGATCCGGCCGGGCGTTCACTCCTTCGCGTCCATTTGTCCCAAATGTCCCGATCTTTGTCATCAGGACAAATTCTTCAGTTCATCCCGGTTCGGCCGAGTTCGCGTCCTCCGCGCTCTCTTGTCCCAGCTTGCTCCCGTCGAGTAAGGACTTGGACAAATTTTCTTTCTTTCGGCCGATCCGGGCATTTCCGTCCATTTGTCCCAGATGTGTCCCTTTTACTTTTGGGCCACTGGAGGCTTTTCGGCCCGATCCGCGCCTTCCGCGTATAATTGTTCCAACTGTCCCAAAGGTGGCCTTGAGCAGGACTTAGCCAATTTTATGATTTTCCCTGAATCAATCTACTTGCTTGGAACTAAAAACTCTGATGCATGTTATCAAATTAACTCACGGGGTGAAATTTGGATAACAATTTGGTGACTTTTCGGGGTCACTGCTGCTGGTAGAAGATCGGTGGCCTTTTAGCGATCCGTTGGGCATGGAGTCATAAGCATAACTGAAATGAGCACGATCTTTGCCGACTCCCTCTCTAAGAGCACACCTTTGAAATGTAAAAACTCAATCTAGGAGCGAAAAAACTGCGCCCAAAGCACTTAGGGAAGCTGAAACTAACTATAACAAGACAATGTGCATACGCACTTAGAGGAATTGAAATCTAGGCTAATATTTACAAGGGTGAACCTTTTATTTTCGATAGTGATGTTTGAGATAGATTCCATTTATTGGAATCTGCGATTCTTCACCATCAATGAGGCCAATTGGAAAGCATTGCTGCTCTTGCACTTCATGACCATGTATGGGCCACTCCAAATGGCATCAAATTTTGAATGCCTTCCCGGTTTTCCTGTCCACATCCCATTTCAACACTAGATCTCCAACTTGAAAAGATCTATCTTTGGCCTTCCTATCAAAGGTCTTCTTGATCAAAGCTTGATCCTTTTCCATTGCTTGGGATGCCTGATTTCTGATCTCCTGCAGCTCCATCAACTCTGCATACCTCACCTCCATGGGCTCAAATTCAAGTAACTCCAGCTGCTTCATGAGTTCCATGTTGGCACTCAAGTGACATGGGCAAGATTGCCTCTCTTCCATAGACAAGCCTGAATGGAGAGTTACCTGTGGATCTTTTGGGAGTGATCCTATCAGCCCATAAGGCTGATTTCAACTTGGTATGCCAAGACCTCTGATTCTCATCAAGAGTTCTCCTAATGATCCTCAACAAGTTCTTGTTTGTAGACTCGGCCTGGCCATTACCCTGAGGGTAATAGTTCGATGAAGTGCTTAGGTAAATACCATTCTTGACACCCACTCGGTCACCTTAGATCCATGAATGCCATGCATTATCGAGAGATTATTGTGGCGGGTACACCAAATCTGGTTGTTATTCCCTCATAAAAGTCTAAGATGCTAGACTCATTTGCCTCTTTGAGTGCTACTGCTTCTGTCCATTTGGTGAAGTAGTCTGTGGCTGTCAAAATCCATTTATGCCCTTGGCTTGAATTGGGATTAATGACTCCAATGAAGTCCAAACCCCATTGCATGAATGGCTGGTCAACTGAGATTGGATGCAATGGAAGGGCAGCAAACTTCTCTTTTCCTGTGAAGAATGCACAATTCTTACACCTCTTGATCCATGCGTAGCAATCGCTGAAGATTTTAGGCCAATAATAACCAGCCTTCATAATTTTTAGAGCTGTCACTCTTGGCACAAAATGGCCACCAGCTGGTCCACCATGAAACTCTTCCAATACCCTTTGAATCTGACCTGTGCTAATGCATCTCAGCAGCACTCCATTTACATCTTTCTTGAACAAAACTCCATCAACAATGGCATACGGGACAGCCTGTAATCTGAAGTGTCTCCTTTGGGTCTTGTTCATCTCTGGGGGGCACTGGCCTGTACCTAGGAAGTGCATAATACCTTGGGTCCAGCAAGGAATGGGGGAAGCATTGTCTTCTTCATGATTGCCGCTTGGCTCATGGCTGTCCTGGACTGTCAAAACAGCCTCTTCTTCGTTGCATACTTCCTTTTGCTTCCCTAAAACCAGCTGCTCACACAGTCCTTTCCCTCTTACCAGCTTGGTGATCTTGATCTCAATGTCATACTCCATGACACGGGTGATCCAACCTGCCCTTTTCTCATTCAAATCCTTGTTGAGGAGGAAGTCCTTAACTCCAGCATGTGAGACCAGCAACTGGACCTTGTTGTTTGAGACTAAATGCTTGAATTTCTTCAAGCTTCTGATTACTGCAAGTACATGCTTTTCAATAAAAGAGTACCTCACCTCGCAGTCATCTAGGCTCTGGCTAAAAAAGGCAATCAACTGCTCATCATTATCTTTGTTCTGCTGTACCAGAATGGCAGAAATAGTGTCATCACCTCCAAATGCATAGAGGATGAAATCCTTGGAGAAGTCTGGGTTGATGAGAGTTGGTGCTTGAGAGATAGCTTCTTTGATTGCTTCAAAACTCTCCTTGCCTTCTGCTGTCCACTTAAAATCCATGCTCTTCTTTAACATTTTGGTGATGGGCTTGACAAGGGCTGCAAAATCTAGGATAAACCTGCGGACAAAATTGATCCTTCCCAAGAAACTTTGAAGAGCCTTCTTGTGACTTGGCAATGGCAGTGCTCTTATGGCTTCAACCCTCTCTGGATCAATTGCCAGTCCCTCTTTCGAGACAACATGGCCAAGGAGCTTTCCTTCATGTGCAAGAAAGATGCACTTCTTGGGGTTCAAAGATACTCCAAACTTTCTACACCTCTGAAACACTTGCCTGAGGTGAAAGAGATGGTCTGCTGCATTCTTTGAGAAGATAGTGATATCATCTAGATATATCAGCACTATCTTGTTGATCAAGCCTTTGAATGCCATGTCCATTGCCCTTTGAAAGGTAGCACCAGCGTTGGACAGCCCAAATGGCATCTTCTTGTAAGCATATGTGCCCCATTTAGTTGTGAAGGCTGTCTTGAATTGGTCTTCTTCTTTCACCATCACCTGATTATACCCTGAGTAGCCATCTAGGAGAGAGAATCTCTCTGAACCGGATACTACTTGCAATATTTGTTCCATTGAAGGAAGCGGGTAATGATCTTTGAGAGATGCTCTATTGAGGTCTCGGAAGTCCACACACAACCTGATTTCTCCACTTTTCTTCCTGACCGGAACCAAGTTAGCAACCCAACTTGAGTGCTTGATCGGGAATATAATGCTTGCCTCTATTAGCTTATTTAGCTCTTTCTTCATTAGAGGCTCAATGTGAGGGTTAACAGGTCTCTACTTCTGCCTGATGGGCTTAGCATCTGGATCCAATTCTATGGTATGTTGTGCCAAATTTGGATTGAATCCTCTCTCGAGTCTTCATAGCTCAGCGAAGACATCTGGAAATTCTTGACAAAGCTGTATGAAATCTGATTTCTCCTGCTTCTCAGTGGCCACTTTACCAATTTGAAGTGTTTTGCCTTCCCCAACCGGAATTGGCTCTGAATCTTCCCTCTTGACCTGTATGTTAGCCTTTTCTTTACGGAACTGGTCGTTAGGGTTGAAGATAGACTCCAACGTTACTAAACCCTTGGGAAGCTTGTTTGTCATGCAGGCTTTGCACTACTTGATCCCCATCTTGCTGCTCTCTAGTCATCTGATTCCTAGTGAGAATTCAGCCTCTTCTTGTAAAAAATTGACGATCGTTGATCGTTTTCAAACACTGCCCATTGGTGTTATTATCTGGAAGCTAGCTGGCCTCACAATCACATGGATATGTGGCTGTGTTTTTTCCCTTTTGATGTTGTCAACCACATCAAACGTTGCTCCAACTGCTGCGAGCCTATCCATGGCTTCATTTTTCTTCCTAGGTATGGACACAATGTTGAAAGCTTCAAAATCCTCAATGAGGTCCCATACCCTATTCTTGTAGCTCCTCAGCAAGTCGTTCTTTGTAGCATGTTGTCCTCTAACTTGGTTGACGATTAGCTCGCTATCCCCGAACACCTGCAAGTTATTTATCCCTTTTTTCCTAGCCCAATGAAGTCCATGAATCAAGGCCTCATATTCAGCTGTGTTGTTTGAACAAGAAAACTGGAAATGAAAAGCTGAATAATATTTGATGCCTTGAGGTGAAACAAGCATGGCTCCACCTCCTGCGCCTTGCCTACTCCTTGATCCATCAAAAAACAGCTGCCATACCTCATTGTCATCATTATGGCTTGGCTTGGTGATGCTAGGAATAGGTTGATTTTCTTCGTGTATACTGATAGACTCCCATTCGAGATTCTTCTACTTCTTGATAGGGATCAAAAGCATGTATCTTGTTTTCCCATTCATCGAGAGTTAGGTCAGGATACTTCCACCTTGGTGTCGGCCTCATCGATACTAGGGTGATCTTCTTGATCAAATCTTGAGCAATTGGCATTAATCTGACTTGGAGTGTAAGGCTCAATATGGAAGTTTGCAATAGGTTCGAGACCTAATTGTAGCCTTAGTTCCATACCTTGTTCTAAACGACATGTGAGACCAATCAGCGAGACAAATACCCCCGATCTTGGTGTGAAGTCCCTTGACAAGCAAAGGGCAAAAGAGTGGTGGAAGGTCTATGATTGATATATCTTGTAAGACAACAACATTTGGACATGCATGCAGGTAAGACTCAAGTTTTTAATCACTCCAGCTGTTTGCTATTGCTGTCCCATCCAATTACACTACCCCTTTAGATATTACTTCATATTGGAGACCAGGTGATCAGCTATTTGCTTGGGCATCACTGAGCTACTTGCCCGAGAATCAATCATGCAATTGTGTACTAGTTTATCCCCAATGATTAATGAAACATAGAAAGGAGGGGGCTTGAACATTTTACCTTGTTGCCCTCCATGGCTTCCTTCAGGCTGGGGCATTTGTAAGCACTTTGTCTTGCATCTGAACCTGCTGATTCAAGTTGTCCAATCCTTCATGGCAGCTTGCGCCAGATCTCTTTGTCCTAGGATGGATAGGGATTCCCACATTGATATATTGACGTTAGTCTTCTTCATCTGTTCAATAATACTGAACGGGGATGAAGTATCCTTTTGTTGTCCCTTGGTTTGTACACTTACTCCTTGCACGTGGGCAGCAACAGCTGGCATTTGAGTTGGCCTAGGGGCTGTTCTTGGCTGCCCTTGTGTATTTGAAACTGGACTTTGCTTGCCAATCATTTGTGGAGCCGTGGAAGGTTGTGGATTGGCTAGGGCTAATGGCTGTTCTTCACCCAAATTTCTCCTCTTTGACCTTGTGTTGGCTGCGACACCTTGAGAAACTGCTTGATTCATGCCACAGAAATCTTCTGCTTGCCAGTTCACCAACGTGGTGTCATTTGGGGCTGATTGCTGTTGGAATGTTTCTTGTTGTTGGTTGTTTCCTTGACTTGCCCTCGCCCTCCACACCAGTAGTTGTCACCATCAATGCTTGATTGAGAGCACCATTGAAACACATGGATTGGTTATGAGGCTCGTTGCATGGAAAGCACCAATCATATTCCTGAGCAATGTTGTTCTGTGTTGGCACTAATGCCTTAGAGGTAGATATAGCATTTGGATTATAGGGCTGGAATGGTCTATTAGAGGAGGCCTTGTTTGATTCACATTTGCAAGCTGGATTAGGTGGTCTTTGTGGTTGGTATGGCTGCCTATTAGGCTGAGCTTGAGGTTGATAGGAAGGTTTGAAACCTTGGGCTTGTTGCCTCTTAATAGTAACCAGCTCATTTCCCAAATTTTGCAACTGTTTCATGACCTCTTGGAGTTCATTTGAAGCACTTGGAGATGAAGTGGAAGCTTCATTTGAACTCTGATTTCTAGGAGTGGGAACAGGAGCCAAAGTGGGTGCTTGACTAGTGCTTGGATTTTCTAAGTTTGGATACAAGGGCATGGGAGGCCTAGGAGCCAGTTTACCAGCTTGAATAAGACAGTTTTCGGCTCTAATGGCAATCTTTATAAGCCATAGGGATTGTTGTGCCTCCCATGGACTGAATTAACATAGAAATATCGAATTCAAAGCTTTAAGGTAATATAGAAAAGCACCTTCTTTGTTGCTTTGACCTTACTTTGGAATCCTATCCCAAGACCTTTGAAATCTGAAGTTGAAGTCGATCAGGCTTGCTCGTTGGAGGCTCTCTTGATAGTTGTCATTGCTCCAAAAGAGACAAGTTGTCTCCCTTCTCTCCAAATTGCTCGTGAAGTGCAATACACGGCTGATTCCAGTTTGTGATAGAACCCGGCTCAAGGCTCCTAAACCATTGTAATGCTTTACCCTTGAAGGAAGATGCGATAACTTGACGACCACTTGCATTTCATTGATTTCATGGATTGCACAAAGGTTAGCAATATCTTTAACATGATCACACAGGTAGTAGTCGATTTTCTCCGGTGAAGTAGGGAATGTTCTTGAGGCTGCATAGGAAGCTGGATGTTGTGCATTGAGAGCAAGTGGGCTGCTGCCTGTGAAGTTGACGTAGGGATTGTTCTGAGCCATTCTAATCGGTCTTAAAACCCTTGTATACTGAATGAAAGGCCTGTCAGGTGGAGGAGTTGAGAGAGTTCTGTTTGGTGGAGATGGAGACCTTTGAATCCTTCTTCCTCTTTGCCTTCTTCTTGGAGATAACTAGGTATTCAAACAACACTTCTTCTTCTCCAACTCTTGACCTTGTGGTGATTCTTCTCATGAGTTTTCAGGCCTGCACTGCTGAAACCAGTTGATTCTTCCCCTTGGAGTCGCCAGATATGCAGATAATAGCTCTTATAAGCAAGAAAACTGCAACAGATGCATATCAACTTTGCTTGCAATAAAAATGAGACCTCTAAGTCCCACCGGGCGTGCCAAAACTGTTGTTGCAGACTCACAGCACCCCTGGATGCAAATCAGGCTTCTAGGTTGATGTTCAGGCATCCAGTGTGATTGCACAACATGGAATCCTTTCTCCAAGCGTGGGACTTGTAAAGATGAGAAAAGATTCTCCGAGAGAAAGGCTGGTTCTATTCCTCTGTTGGATGCACACAAAAAAATGCAGAGGGTTTGCTAAAACCTAATCTAACTTGCCAAGGAGACGGGGGTAAGAAAATGCATAGAATAAAACCTAAACTACAAAGGTGATGCAGGAATGTTAGACATTCGTTTTGCAAATTTAACATAGACCACATAGATGCAATCAAACACCATGCACGGTAACCAAAGCTGCATAAAGAGATCAAAATGACAAATGAATACATGAGAGGGTTAAGAGTCAATCACAACACATATATTATTGCTCAAGAGTCGATCGATACATTGCGGTGGCCAAGAGGCAAAAAATTGGCATTCTGACCCATATGGGAGGTTTGAAAGCTCCACAAATTCTCTGCTTGCAGACGAGGAGGAATAAGGGAGGATGCAAAACAAAATGTCCGACCCCTTAAAGGAGCTCTTCTTTGATATATATCAAGAAATGAGAGAGGAAAGAGAGAGGAAATCCAGAATCTACTGACCACTTCTTGGTAGCATTTAAAATCATCTCATTATGACGAAGCGGCGGATCCTAGCAAAGCGGTGGGCATCTAACGGGAGCGGCGGTACTCTGCTGCATTAAAGTTGGTTGTTGAAGCATTACTTCTGTCTATCACCACGCGTCGAGAGTTTTCTTAATTTTCTCCCTCAAAATACACCAAAATGTGAGATTGATCCCAGAATCATGTAGAGAATTTCAACATCTTTCCGTTGATATAAAGAACGTGCAAATCCGAGCTCTGGATCGAAAGATACGAAGGTCTGAAGATTTAGGGCACAAAACAGTGAAAACAGATTTTTAAATTTCTTTTCCCGCTCTGCCATCTGGATGACACGTGGCAGGCTCTGGTTCGCTGAGCAATTTTCTCTCTCCACCTTTTCACGGGCTTTTCTTATGGGCCCCTTAAACTTGGACACGTGGCACTATTTCATTGGTTCGGATCAGTGCTCGAAAACTCGCCCCTTTGACCTTTTGGACCTTTTTCCTTGGCGACACGTGTCATGCTGTGATTTGTCCACGGGCCTGCCGGATTTTCGCGTCCACCGCATCCTTTTGTCCCAGATGTCCCAGTGCTTCGCGGGACAGAATCCTCTGATCCACTGAAATGGGCTTCCTCGTCCCTTTTCTGCCGGTGACACGTGGCGTGATCTGATTGGCTTTCGGCTCCTTCGGCTATCCACCCACCCCAGCGCCCCTTTTGTCCCACTTGTCCTTGTCTTTGAAGTTTCTGTATTTGGCCGATCTAGGTTCGGTTCACTTCCTTCGCGTCCATTTGTCCCAAATGTCCCGTCTTTATCTGGGACAAATTCTTCCGGTTCGCCCGATTGGCGGCGGTTCGCGTCCTCCGCGCACTCTTGTCCCAAATGCTCCCAGTAAGGACTTGGACAAATTTTCTTTCTTTCGGCCGATCCGGGCATTTCGCGTCCATTTTCCCGGATGTCCCTTTTACTGTTTGGGCTGCTGGAGGCTTTTCGGCCGATCCGCGCCTTCCGCGTATAATTGTTCCAAGCTTGTCCCAAAGGTGGCCTTGAGCGGGACTTAGCCAATTTTACGATTTTCCCTGAATCAATCTACTTGCTTAGAACTAAAAACTTTGATGCATGTTATCAAATTAACTCACGGGGGTGAAATTTGGATAACGGGGCCGTCCTTGGTTACATACTATGAATGTAACTCTTTCTACTCGTGCCATAACACACAATTCCTTTTCCACATATTATTCCATAAATAATGATAGTATAGATTCCATAATTCATGTTGCTACTCCTTGTGATATCCCTCTCATACATGATACTTGAAGTTACTACTTATATTGCACATCATTCTTCTCCTCTAATGGACTACAGTGCTACTGATTTACATGATACATTTTCTATCAACACCCATGATATTCCTCCCAATATGTATCACTCTCAATGTACATTTAATGATCATATGCTTATTGATTCCAATGTTACATCACTTTCCACACCTTCGCCATCACAAGTTAGAGTATCATGTATTGATTTTACAATGATTCCTAATGCTCTCACTTTCCAAGATCCTATGCATGATTCATTTACTATGGCTACACCTTATCTTGTTACATTCATGGGGCCATCCATTCCCCTCTTTCTACATTTTTGTTTATGATCATAGGGGCTAGTTACTAATTTAATTATTTTAATCTTCCCAAATTTCACCTATTTCTTTCCATTGCTACTAAGTATCCTCCTAGCATTACATATGCTACACATATTTTGACTCACATCTTGATCCTTATGTTCATAGTTACTCCTTCCATTATTGCCAATGATCCCAACGTTACATCTGGAGAAAATAGACACACTCTTATTTCTTATACACTTCCTACTCATGCCATTGGGATCTTGTACTCTATAGGGTTTTACCTTCACTATATTGTCATCATTCTCTATTATCTCTTTATGCTTCTCAATGTTCCACCTATTCTATTTTCTTTGCATGCATGACTCTACTTTCACATGACACTAGGTCCTTGCCTCATGATTCACAAGGGTTAATTTTTTTTACCTTTATAGACCACGGACAACATTTTCCTTGGCTCCTACATCCATCCCATATTTATTTTCTCCTACTCCTAGTGCATCTTCTCTTATTTATGATGGATCCTTAGCCTTGACTTCTCATATGGTATCTGGAGAAATTGTTCATCTTATAAAACCTTTTGCACATCCACCTTAGTTTCCTTCACAAATGGCTACTAATCATAAGCCTCTTTGCATCTATAGATCCCATAGCCCACCTCATAAGGGAAACTCTTCACATTGGTAACATGATTCACAAGATCCATCTAGACATATTTCATGATCTATTTCTCCAAATGCTCGATCTATACCTATCTCATATACTTGGCCTCATGCACTCTCTTGTGACCATCAGCCCCTAGATAATGTTCACATGTGTAGTTCCTTTACATTAGTTGATTTTGGACCCTTTCCTAGTACTCTCATTGCATAGATCATTTTTCCATTCACACTTGAGGGTATCTTAATTCCCCCACACCACCTAATGACGCACTCTTATTCCTAGTTCATACCTTAATGTTGAGGGTTTCAGACCTCACTTTGCACACACACACCTGAGGGCATCTTATTCCTCCCTTCTAGCTGGTTTTTAAGATATTTTCAATTGAAAATCCAAAAACATTAGCTTAGATTTTGATTAGATACATTCTTCCTTTCTTATATTACTCTTTGTTGCACATTTTCTTATCACGTTACTATGGTTCATAGTAGGCTTATAATTTTTCAAAAACACAAAGTGTTCACATGGTATCTTGAGGTGAATTCAGACCACTTATAGGTTGTTCCATGATGTATGATGCTTGGTCCTATCCATTACCAGTCCCACTTTGTGGCTCCCGTGGGAAATACCTTTTCTCACTTATTATTAGGTTCTATCATTACAATATTACACATGTTCATTCCTATACTTAGATATTAATTATCATATACTATTTATCTTTATTAACATGCTAATGGTTGCTTCATGTGTAGCATTTTCCTTCTAGGATTCCTCCAATCATGTTGAACTGATTATTTTGTACTTTATTTGTCACTATTTGTGGGCTATGCCTTATGTTTGTTTGATATCTTGTTTACACAAGACTTGACGGATCCGATTGTATTGTGACAAACTGATTGGTGTCACATGTATGTAATCATATACTTGTTGAGTCCTTGTTTTTGTTTTCCTATATGCCTTTACTAGTTTATATTTTAGTGTGTATTGCCTTTTTGTCATTAACACTTATATGCTAGAATTTTCCCCTTGTTTTGCTTTTGTTATGGTACCTACCATGTGTAATCCATATTCCCTACATGATTCCTATATCAAATGTACATGTCGCTTTCATACTTCCTCGTTTGGGATCGATTCACATTTTTTCATCTCACGCATCCTAAATGAGTGAGGGAAAACATCAAGTGAAACTTTTCACCCTCCCAGAGTAGTCACCAAAGTAGTTATTGAAATACATGCAATAAGAACAAAATAAAAATAAGCTATAGAAAAGGTATAAAAACAAACTTAACCATAAAACTCAACATGGACATGTTTGTGAAATATTTTTTTATAGTGAAAATTATTATTTTTCACCAATGGTCATGGGGCTAAGCCCCTCCTTCTTAGGTATGGGGAGGCTCCCATTATTGAATGTAAAATAACTAAAAATGTGGGGTGGTCGTTAGGTTGAGGATCACACAAAAATACTCCACTAAACATATGGCAAAGTACTTATACAATGTACAAGGGAGGAATTTTATTTGAAGAGAGGTAAAGAGGAGTAGAAAAATAGGGAGAGAGGGTTAATGTTATGAGTAGGAACTATCATGTTCTCACTAATCGTAACTAGAGTAGGTTAACATTCTATATAAGAACAAAAAAATGTAAGAAATAACAATATTAATAAATAAGAGACATAAATTTCTATAGGTCCATTAAGTAAGGACACAAAATTTATTCTTGGTTGTACAAGATTGTAATGCTTGCAAAGTTGGAAAGTAGAAAGAAAGGAGTAATATAATCAAGATATAGAAGAAAGGTAGATTTTATTTCCTACAGTAATAGTGAAATCCAATAACTTACAACAATCAACAATTACCAACCCTTTGGAATGGAGAAGACATTCCAATTTATAGCTTACAAATTATCTCATCCTCTCCTCATCTCACCACTATGTGACTTTTCAAATTTCCTAGGAATGAAACTAAGTCCTTTTCGTATTTTTGAAAATGGGATTTTGCAATGCAAAATTAAGTCACTTAATTGAATATGATGAAAGAGTGAAAAATTACATTCTCAATGAAGGAATATAATGTTAGAAAGAGACATATAGGAGACAAAAGGAGAGAGAAAAGTGATGATCCAAAGACAAGGAAGCTCCTACTGATTAAGAATCATTTTCTAATGGATTTTGAGGAAACGCTTCATGATTAGTATTCTTTCCTCTCGACCTCCTGTTGAACTAGAACATGGTGATTAAAAATGCTTCCTCCTATGAGATACGTACTTATTCCAAAGCATTGAATGAGTATTCAAAAACAATAACAAGTGAATTATACCATGTGAACATGGTATGGTTACTGATCATGAAAACATGATGATACTTTTGAACACAATGGTTGAGGTAAAAATATGAATATTGTCACCTTACTCTCCTTGGATTCAAAATTCACCTCTGTCAAAAAATATATCACCTTTAAAATGGAATGAACTTCAAGATGCTCGGACACATTCTTGCTCATCTACTCATTAAAATAGGTCATTTTCAAGATACAATAATAACTCCCTTAGTAAAGAAATCCTTTAACCTTATGTTGGACATAAACATTGTTGATGTAGCCTAGAATTTACCAAAGAAAATCCCAGTAGGCGCCGACAGATCACTCGGCCTTAGACGAACGCTCACCCGAAACACACAAAGGTACTAGGCCCCTCTTTAGGGTTACTGTTGCTAGATGTTAGCATGATGAAGACTTAAATCATTCAAATCCATGACTAATATATCATTCTACAAAGGCATATTCAGATCTATATCTAGAGAATAACATACTTAAATGATAACCATGATGAAATGAAGCATGAAAGAATCAATTATACTCGGATTTGATACTTTATTTCACCCAATACACTCAATTACATTAAATAGTATGAATACACATAAGCTTATTACAATAGATAATACCATAGTATATGTGTGCATCAGATTTGTGATAACCCCATAATAACCCGCTTCTTACATACTATCTATGTATATCTATGCTACATAGTTTACTACATTTTTATAAGGGTGGGGAATTTCCCTTCACCACTTATCTAATCCCAAAATAGGTCACATTTTATTATTAGCCACGTGCCCTTACATAGAATAGCCACACATGCAAGTGTGATAACAATAGACTTCTTCTAGGTAATTGTTTGTAGTAAATCTGTCTCGGTGCATGATTACTTTCCAATCCTCCCGCATTATTTAATGTGTTCTCGCTCTTCTACGCAAACCTTCTCGTATGTCCTTCACTAAGTTCCATATTTTGATTGACTAACAATTGTGGTTGTAATATCCTTCTTATGTGAGATGAGGGCACACCCTAAAGCATTAAATGAGTGTTCAAAACATTCTTGTGAGACATTGCCTTTGTGTGGACTCGTGATGAATTTTTTATCATGAAAACGTGATTTTATTGGGTACCTCGATATCCTATGGTTAAAGTGAAAATATTTTACACACACTTTGGTTGATTATCACATATTCCTTTCCATGTTGTGATTCACATGATGTCCCTCCTCTTAAAAAGTGATTTAAACACGAGGTCATAGTTGGAATGTGGAGATCATAGACTTCCTCCTCGCGAATTCTTGGCGTTTCACAATTTACTTTAGTTATGAATATATCTTCTTCATAGATGGAATCAATCGTAGGAGCTCTAAGTACCTTTTATTCACCCTTTCCTTATTGAGAATCTCTTCTTCTACAAATGAGGAAAGAAAACATTTTGCATTCACCTTCATACTCATCAAACACATTCCCATGCCAGATCCTAAGAAGATGATTGAGAATTGAGGCTCACCTTTATAGACCATGTTTTATATCACTTTCCTATCATTGTTTTCATATCTTAAACATTATGACCCCATCTAATGACATGCTAGGATGAACTGAAATAGACTATGTTTTTTAGAGTCTATGAGAGTTTTCTTTCATGTTTGAACCATGAGACAATTTCTTAGCCTTGAAATTATGGAAAAAGTAGTGAGATATGTGGAATGTGAGTTGATATAAGTGATCTAATCACGATTTCAAGACTTACTAATTTTAACATTTCTCCACTACGATGGCCATTTTTAGTACATTTTCCCAATTTTCACTTTTTGATGGTTTTTACTTATTTGGAGTAATAAGGATAATGAGAGTTTACCATTTTGAAACTTACTATATTTTGAAACATGAATATTTTTATAGTTACTATTTTTAGATGGAGGTCTTCTAGGTATCAAATTGAAACAAAACTAGTTTCAAAAGTTCAGTTTTACTTGTGGCCTTCTACTCTAATTTTTGAGGATTTTTATTCGTTAAAACACTATAGAACTATCAAGGCATCTTCCGGGATGAAATTTTCAAATGGATTATGAAAATTACACATCAATGGAAATGTTATTATAATTATCTTGAAGGTGTATTTGGGAAGAGTGCACTGACAAAATTTGGTGGAAATCAGTGCACCATTTTAGAGATATGAACAATTTTCACTTTTAGGAGTATGGCTGTTTGGAAGAAACTCAATATCATAACTAATGAAAATGGAGGATTTGGGAGGGAAACACAACATCTTGGATTTTGAAAAATGATTTATTTTTTTAAGAGAGAGTTAGTCTTTTCACTTGTAAATTTTACCCCACTACTTAACATGGCAACTTAAGTATGGTGGAAGATGGTTAACATGGAGTTACACCGGTGCAAGAGGTGTAAGGGGGAAAAAATAGACATAGAAGTGTGGTTTTCACTAGATGGTGATAAGTCACAGATTCTAGTTTAATGAGAATGAAATTTAGGGAGCTGAAAGTAGTCACTAGGAGCTAGATATGGGTTTTCACTTGACTAAGAGATGAATTGAAGAATGGGGCACACTTTTGTGTCCCCTTTATCCACTTTTCACCTTATGAAATCAAATGATATAGTATGGGTGATAAAATGTTCCATGGGGGGTCTGGTTATACGAGAGGCGTGGAGATAAACAATTTACAAGTTTGATGTTTCCTAGGTGTAGAAGTTGATCATAACAAGTTGCATGAGAGGAAGGGTTTCATGGGTGAGCACACTTATGTGTTCCATTTTCCCACTTTTACCTTGGGTAAAATACAAGGGGATAGAATATTATTTAAAATGCACCAAGGGGGAAATCCATAATGGGAATGGGGGCTAACAACTTAACTCCTCCATATGCTTCGCCTAACACCTTAACTCAAGTTTTAAGTGATCAAAACTCTTGAAATGATGAGGGTGACAATTTTGTATCCCTCCTGTCCCCTTTTACCTCGTGGGATAATCTAAGGAGGCACTAAGGGTAAAAATTCTAACCAATCCTTTTTGAAATTTTTATTATTATTATTATTATTAATTACCTAAACTACAAATCAAAATTCCAAGGCAAACCCTTTGGCGGTCACAATGCACTATCAATCCAGATAGACCACTTTATCGCATATTCGACAAGGAAACTATAAAGTGGAGATGGTATACCACCCCAAAGTCCCTGATAATGTTGAACAATGGTAAAATTTCAATGATGAAAAACAAACATTCGCATGTCCGGAACAAGACATCTTTGGCAAAGTGTATCCTTTTTGAAATGTTGATGTCACTGTCGAGTGTATGTGTATTGAGGACACCGAGAGTATTTTTTTCTACCCAAGGATCATTAAATAGTGTTTTGGGTTCAAACCTTAAATTATTTTGACTCCAAATCATAAATTTAAATTATACCATCCATTTTCAAGATCCAATTCTACCTAAAATTTTAATTTTGGCACCATTCACCCTTTCACTCAAAGGAGCAATAACATTGACTTGAAATATCATATAAAATATTGAAGACATAGGAAAAAAATTATGTTTCCATCATGTGGATGATTCCAAGACCTTTCCATTTAGTGTTTTATGATATTACAACTCCTCCCAAAACTCCTAGAATCATCCAAACAAGTCAGCTTTCATCGTTGGAATAAAGCATTTCCTGCACCTAAAATGGCCCTGTCTTACTCAAGTTGTTCTTCACATCAATTTATTCCAAAACAAATCCCTAAACTACCTTGTAAAATTTCATTAATCTCCTACACAACTCCCATATGGCTTGAATCTTCCCTGTCATCTTTCACAAGGTGTTCATTAGTTGCAAAACAAGTAAAAAATGGCCCTTTATAGACCTTTGAAGATAGTTGTTTCTCCTTTAATATTAGTGACTTATTCAATAACCTTAGGCATACATCCCTGCACATTAAACACACTTGAAAATATTATTAGCATGTTCCTCTGAGCCAAAAAATGATGAAATTGAGGAAAGGATGACTAAAGGAAGGGTTTACGGGATGGGGAGAGAAAATTTTCAATTGAAGGCTTAGTTGTCATGGCCAAAATTTTCAATTTTACATGTTATACATTTAGCATGACAACAGGACGAAGCTCTGTAACATAAAATAATTCCTTGACACTATTGTCCCACATAAATACTCTTGTCCGGGGACAAAATCAGTTATAGAGTAGTTTCAACGGTTTGCAGCACAATCAAAGTTTTCTCCAACTTTAGATTACACATCCAATTTCATATTACAATCAATTACTAACATGAACTAACTACTTACTTAGGAACCAAAGTAGGAACTAAAGAAGGAACCAAATAAGGGAATGAAACCTAGGGCATATGTAAGACAACAATATTCCTAAAGTAATGTGTCACATGAGGAAAGTTAGAAATTGGGTTTGTGATCATCTATAGTAGCACTTATCCATGGGGAAACGTTAATTATTGGAGGAAAAAATAGATTTTTCTCCTATTACACTTTCCCTTAGTGATAGTAGGACACCTAAATCTGAGGTTTAGCGTTGAGACACTCAAATCCCTAGATTTGTGATAAGATGCCCAAATCCTTAGTATGATCAAATTAGGTTGAGAATTGATCACTCTTTACTCTCCCAACCAGATCCTAAGCATCAATTTTATAAGCGGAACAAATTTCTATCCCCTTCTTCTTTTAACATTTCGATGTACTCTAACCCCTTAGTTTAACTTTTCCAATACGCATTTCCATTTTTACATATTTTCTAAGTTAAATTTCAATTGCATTTACCTAAAGCATAGACTACACTTGTTTTGTTTTATAGGTCCTATCTTATCCCAATAAAGGAAAATCGCACAAACAACCATGAAGAAAATCTCAAGCACGCTATGGAAAAAGAGAAACTCTAAGGAACTACAATCACACATCATTATCACTCCATACACATAAAGGCCACCCCTAGGATACTTATCATCCCCTATCCTTATAATTTCATGATACATATTTTGCATTATTCCATTCGACATGCTACAACACTCATTTGGCATGCTATTGGGTATAATCTTCATTAGACTCTCTAAGGTATGTTTTTATTTTCTGATTTATGCTACTAAATCCATATTCAACAACATAAATTATGTGAAAATGTAGTCACTAAATCATGCACTTACTATGTACATCTAACCTCTAAATACTTCATTTATATGCATGATTCCTAAGCAAGAGAACTAGTCATTAACAACCTTTTCACTTTGATTTTCCCTTGTTTTTATACTTTTCATATTTATTACTTATTGTTTTTTATTGACAACTTATATTTTTACATACCAATCAGCATCCTACTTAGCTCGATTTCGTTATCTTTACTTTTGTGTACCTTGTATAGGATAGCCCATTAGGAGACAGGAGCGCTTGGGTGTTATTGTCTCCTCTATGCACCTTTGTCCTCCTTATCTCTTTTTTTTATCTTTCAAATGTTACTTCTTTCTTGTCTTATTTTATCACCCTTGGTTGGCCTTTCACTTGTTAATGACAAAACTTAAGCAAAGGAATTATATACACATGTCTTATTTAACCTCATTAAGGGGGAAATCATTTAAGAGGCACATATTATTATAAGGAGCTAATATTTTTTATCGGATTGCATTTTGGGACTGCATAATTCATTGTATAGAGTGTTTATTCTAAATTTCATACCACACATTTACATTGGCATAAAGTATTTTTATCTTTTTATTCTTTGTGTGACTAGCTCTAGGAATCCTAACTTAAGGGACAATATTTCAATCACACACACACACTAGAACTATATGGATTCTAAAATTTAGCGCAACGCTCGGTGACAATCACATTAGGGTGACCATCGAGGTCATTATGACTCAAGCATATGCATATTTTTTATTCATATAATGTGCACTTGGGTATTTTGTAGGTTGTTAGGGTTTTTTTGCGTCTGCATAAGTGCAATAAATTAGGAGTATAATGAACTTTGATGTGACCAACAAAGAACAAGAAGTGACAAAGAAAGATTTAGATCCTAAGCTATTCTATATATGCCAACACCCAAAATAGATACTAGCTCCCGCACAACCCCATCCCATTTCAGACAATTTTTTCCTATCAATTTCCATATCATAGTTTTGAACACAAAGCTTGCATGACAACCCAAAATCTACCCTTCTAGATTAGTCTCGAATCCATGATCGATTCGACTTGCATATACATTTGAGTCATTCTCAAAACCCTATCTATCACTCTTGTTTGTATTTATTTTGTTTTATCTTTCTTATTTATTGTTTTATCTATCTAATCATAAATTTCCTTATCTTATATTTAATTTTGTTAAATCATTAGCCTTATTCAAAAAGGGCGTGAAGAGGTTTTGTAACATGGAGATAAACCTAGTAGAGGTGTGAAAGGCATGAAATAATTCATATATCCATTGGAAAGTATATAACTTAGTTAACAGTCCTTGAGGAAGCTAACATAATAGTCAAGAAACCTTGTTTTGAATATTTATATGCCTAATGATATTTTGAGTCTTCGAACTTGAGTAAGGAAGGTGTGGTAGGGTTGATTATGGTAAGGACAAGCAATCAAGAATGTGGGAAAGATATCAAGAACCCTAAGATGATAAAATCTAAAATAATGGGTCAATAAGGTGTTTGCACACTTCTAGAGGTGATGGAAAGCTCTTAAATGTATTCATAATGCTTAAAGACCTTGAAAACACAAAATAACCCCTAAAACAATCATGTTTTCTTCATGGAAGTTTTGACTTCCAACAAGCATTTAAGGTTGAAGATGAATGATTATAGATCTAAAATTTGGAAGATATAATCATGGGGATCTTAAAATATTTTATCAATTGGGAAGATCCCTACAAAGGATAATAAGCTTGAGATATTCTTGACAATCTGAAAACTTCCCAAAAATTGAGATGTTAACCAGTCTTAAATTCTTTCATGATTTTGATGCTCAAGATGACCTTAGTTGGCTCCAAAATTAGTATAAGAATTATTTGGCATATTAAGGTCGTTTGGAAAAAGGATGACCCTCAAATTGATTATAAGGTAAATATTTCTTTGACATTCTTCCTCATTGTCGTGTTTTTACCTATAGTTGGAGATGACAATTTTTCACTTCCCTTGTTTGCAATTGTCAAGTATGATTTAATTAGGACATAAAAATTTTATATATCATCTTGGAGGTGTTAATATCCTATAAAAATTTGGGAAGCTTGGGAATGACTAGGAAGCATGATATTTTGTGATAGCCCTAAAACTATCCACAAACCTAAATACAAACAAATCTTAAATTTGGTCATGATTTTAGTTCTCAAGATGACCTTGGATGGATCCCAAAAAAATTATAATACTTCTTTTGAGTCCGAATACCATATATAAGAGAGGATGATATCCATAAGTGATTGTAAGGTTGATATTTTCGTGACAATCTTCTTTGTTTCCTATTTGTGCTTGTAGTTGGAGATGACATTTTTACTTCTCTTGTTTGCAAAATGACAAAGATGATTGATTTTATACCTAAAAATTTATATATTACATCTCGTGGTTTTAGAAAACATTCATCGACTTTAGAGATCCTAAAAAATTTCAGAATCATGATATTTATACAACGGTCTTAAAATTGCCTTTTTTTCACTTCCAAACTCTCCTTGGTCTTAGGTGTCCTTATGAATGCCATGAATTCCTGTAGACACTTGAAAGACATGAAATTTCATAGATATTTTTCAAAGAAGATATTTCAAACTCCCTATTGAGCTATGGATTTTATTAGTAAAGCATCATAGTATCCCAAAAATGTTGGAGTTTATTGTATGCATCTTTAAGGAATTTAGACAAATTAACAAAGGACTTAACACCAAGTAAATCCTATCCTAATTCCTTAAACAAATACATCAAGATAAATCATGTGAGTAAGAAGCTAAATAACTTACACAAATGTTAAAAAAATAATGCAAACATCCCGTCATTTGGTGGATGTGTTTTTGATATGTGGGTATTCCTTACAAACCGAACGCAATTCAACCACAAATGATCAAGGAGATGGGTAAAGGAAGATACCTCCTAAAAATGACACAAAATCCACGTTGAATCTTCTCAATTTAGGAAGATAGCAAGTGGGGTATTTTCTCAATTTAGGAATCCTTCCAATTATAGAAATTCTCTCTTGCGAAATGAGTATAAATGTCTTACAAGGACATGGTGTAGTTTGGTAAGAAGGTACTACGTTGTTTATATAACTTTCCATTTTGAGAAAATCATAACTTCTAATGAATGTGGGATAATAGAGATGTAGAATTAGGAGTGGATAAGCATGATTTAGAATATATTAATTAGAATTAATGATCCATGGGAGTTTGAGGAGGCTTAATTAATCAATTGGGATTATTTAATAGGCCATGTTTAGCTTATAGAAGTTTTTTAGAAGTAGAGGGAAATTAGTGGAATAAGAGGGATATGAGAGTAGTATTTAATTAATAATAGGGTTTACTAATTAAATAGAATATTTTGAAAAGGGGATTAATTGATTAAAAAGGGTAATCAATTAATTAAATAGATATTTTAACTAATAGAGTGATGTTAATTTACATCTAAAATGGGGAATTATCTATTTAGCAGAGGGTTGTTAATTATAGTGTGACGAGTGCGAAAAGAGAAATTGCTATAATTTTAGTATTAAAATTGTGTGGTGTAAATTAGGTGTCTAAATTTTCCCCTCTTTGATGTGGTGTAGCATGAGCAACACCATTTCAAAGATTAGTAGACAATTTTATTTTGCATGGGTAGAAGAAAAATTAATAGGACGGACAATGCCCCCTTGAGAATCGATGGGGTGATATAATAAGGTGATGGACACTCAAAAAGAAGAGAGAAAAATCACGATAGAAGAAAATCCCATCGTGGCATCCGAGAGGACATCACGATGGTCAAAACCATCATTGAAGGGTTATATTAGGGAGAGGGGTAAAAACAAGTCATTCTCACCCTCTTAATCGGTAGAAAAGAACTATGGATGATCACGGAGAATAGAGATAACGGCCCCAAAGTTATTACACTATGTGGAGTGATTTTTGGAGTACTGATGGACGCACTGAAATGAGGCTTGGGTAGGTGATGTTTTGTAGTTTATTTTTCTTTTTGGAAAATTTTCACCTGGGTCATAATAAATTTGAAAAATCACTTTTCGTGAAAGGCCATTGAAATTGACATTTGTCAATTTCGGTGGTTTTGTGTTATAGTGTGGAATTTTTGTAGCAATTTTGGTGGATTTTCCCGTATCGTGACTTCACTATAAGGAATGGAAACATATCCTAGAATAACAAACTCATGTTCACAAGTGGTAGTTTGATTTGTTAGTAGATTTTCTAAAACAACAATTTTCCTTATGTTACAAAGGATTTACAAAATTTTAGTGGATCTACCCCATGTAGTGGTGTCCTTGCCAAGAAATAGTGGTTTTGGTTCAATACGTAGCGCTTTTCCATGACTTATAGAAAAATTACAAAAATAGCTTTAATTAGTGTTAATGATGAATTTCACAAGGTTTTGTAAAATTGGCTAAGCCTAAACATGATTTTCTATGACTACATGAGATATTGGGAGTCCCGAGTTACGCAAGAAGATATTTGAGACAATAAATATTCATGAATGGAATATTTTGGGAGATTTTTGTTTTTCTATGTAGCATCGGTGTCATCATTACATGTGGATAGGTCATTGTTGACTACATTAGTAGGAAGATAGAACATAGACATGAGCACATTCTAACTCTTGATAGGGAGATGAAATTCACTTTAGAGGACGTGCACAGGATACTATAGTTCGATGATTGATGACCTAATTTATTATGACACTACTACCATAGAGTATGAGATAATTTGAGTTACATGATGATTGGATATTCCCAAATGGCACTAGTAAATATTTTCACCAAGATATGATTTAGGATTTTCCTCTTGTGTTGATGGCTCTTTTTCAAGGCATATTGTTTCCTCAAAAGAGTGAGCAATACTTAGTTATTGAGTACATGGGATTGATCATCGCGGATATGTCTGGAGTGGCGCTCTATTTTTGCATGGGGATATCATGTCTTGGGTTAGCTCTACATGGATCTACATTTGGTTATACACATAAAGGGTCATACAATTAGACACACGGCCCTTGTATAGTTCTAAGCTAGAAGCATATCACAGTGGGACAACCAAGATGCCCATTTGATCCTTTGGAGGATGACGATCCACAAGTATTTTGGTTGGATCTACTTAGGAAAGGGCCGACATGGCTATGGTGAATTAATAGCATAAAAATGGGTGATCAATGAGATTGTGCTTGTAGATAGCACCTAGAGGCCATATCTAGTTATGTGATCCTAGACTAAGACATATGTGGAGTTAGCTTATGTGAGGACAATGTGTTTGCCTAATTGGATATATATACTTTTTTGTAGAGAGATATAAGATAGATAGGGTCTTTAAACAAGTTTGAGTACATGCAGGGGTTCCTGACAACACATCATGTGTTTGTACATGTTACTCAAGAGATATGACTATGGGTTCCTACTATTGACACAACTACCGCAGCAGTAGATTGGGCCACATTGATGTTATAGTATGGTGTATGCAGAGAGAGATAATCCATCCATGGACCACTAGCGATTACAGGGTGGGTATCAATAGTTTTATCTAATTAGGTTGACTATTCCGAGGTAGAGACCTGTAAGTGTGCTTGAGGAAGTGGTTATAGTGCGTTAATGATGACATCCCTATGTGGAACAAGGCATAACACATCGAAATTTTATAGTACATGTTGTCATAATAACAAGTAGAGGGTTGGCCGAGGGTCAAGAATGCATAGATGGTATAGTTAACAAGGCCCTAGTAGTAGTAGGTACATGTAGTAAGGAAGATGTAACAAGTAGTGCTCACGTGAGCATAGCATTCGGGAGTGGAGGTGGAGGGATTGGGGTCATAATGAATATGAGTGCACATTAGCAGACCCAACATGTTGATGGAATGGTTAGGGGACATCCCCATGACGAGATGGTGGAGATGGAGGAGGTTGATGAGGGGCTCCCAGTGAGTGACTATAGTAGCTATCCCTGGCATCACATTAGTGGCCACGATGAAAGTATATCCCAATATCGAGTGAGATGCGACACATAAGGAAAGAGAAAACCTCACTATAGAGCATGATGCCCTCTATTGAGAGAGGGACGACCTCATAGTAGAGTGAGATACATCTCACATTGATAGGGACACTACTAGATCAATGGAGCAAGATCTCGCGTAGGTAGTGATATATAGCTCAAGCGGTATTGGGAGCTCATGGTGTGACAAACATGCTAGATTGTATCACAAGATTATAAGGAGAGGCAATATATTATAAAACCTCAGTATGCGATGGTCGTCCTATAAGATCAAATGGTTGTGATCTATTCTTAGAGGTCACTAACAAGCCATTCACAGAGGCCATCAAAGATCATCTAAATCACAGGACTCATTGGGTAATCCTTCAAAGTGATGTAACCACTAGGTTCATCGAGTCTAAGCACCAATGAGGAGGACCGAGGTGAAACTCACCATTGTCGTGTCCATTTGGTAATCTAGCACCATGGGAGAGTCATGTTGAGGGAGAGTTATTCCAACATGATAATTTTTATCATATCATGATGAGATATATCATACAATTTTGAGACCATTTTTGTAAAATCAAGTGCCTTTTAGAATCCCCATATATAGATATGATAATTTTTAGATTTTTCTATGTGTATGTTCCAAGTTTGATTATGATGTTTTGACATTGATTAGTTCATGATAGATGTAGAGCATTTTATTATGATGCTTGGATGGATGTGATGATATATAGATGAGTATATTAGATATGATGAGTATACAATGATGTTATATGTGTTGTGTTATCTATTAGATATGGTCCAACTACATTGATGTGTTTTGATTGATATGTTGGACTATTCGGGAACATTTCCCATTGCAGACTTTGGGGTTTGAGCTTGGTTGAGTCGCTCATTGTTTGAATTTATGGATTATGGTTTTTGATTACATCACCTACCTATCATGCTTGGTAGAGTAGAGGAATGGAATGGGTTGGTTAGAAGAAATTTTAGTTATAATTTGGATTTATTTAGAGAACATCCAGATGGATCAATGGGATGAGCAGGGGGATGGAAAAACCGTGTTATAGATTGTGCACTCTTATAGCTTGAAATACCTCTTATTTGATGCAAGCATACAACTATAAGGTAGAATGACATGAGCAGACATGGTACCAATATTTTTAATATGCTACAGATGACTCAAAGAAAAATATGAAAGTGAGGCAATATGAAAAAGTAAACAAACAAGTAACCAAACAAGAAAATAAGTACAACAAAATACACTCAAACAAGCAATGCTTAAGAAAATTGTACCAATGCTTTATTTCATCTGGATTCAGTACCCAAATGTTATAGCTATAAGAAAAGAGTTAAGATGATGCCCCGAGTGAGGATACACACAAGGTAATGGAGAGAGGACGTATAAGTCTTGATAGAAGCAAACATGCACTATGGTTATTCCCTGAGAAATGATATATCCTAGAAATATAGACATATGAAGCAAGGGTAAGCTTATTGGTGTAATAATATCACAAGATTATCCACATGTTGTGTGTTATAACTAGTGAGTGCTAATGTAGGATGTTTTGTAGTATAGATTTTGATTTTTAGTGTTTTTACATTAGATATTATTTTTGTATTTTCTAGGTTTTTCCAATGTTTTTAGATTTTCTAGGTTTTGTGATGTTTTTGGATTTTCTATGTTTTACCAATGTTTTTAGGTTTTCTAGGTTTTGCAATGTTTTTAGATTTTCTAGGTTTTACCAATGTTTTTAGATTTTCTAGGGTTTACGATGTTTCTAGATTTTCTATGTTTTACCAATGTTTTTGGATTTTCTAGCTTTTGTGATGTTTTTGGATTTTCTAGGTTTTCTAAATGTTTTTATATTTTATAGATTTTTTGAAACTATGTACAAAATAATAACACACTAATATTCCCCTAGTGAGACGTTAGAATATACAAGTAAATATTCCCATGTGAATATAAAATAATAGGACAAGTCAAATCAAGCTAGAGGGACAAGTTCAACAAGATTATGAACACAAGCCACGAGAAAAGCTAAGGAGTGGTCATGCTCCCAAGTACTATGTTCTTGTGAACAAAAAAATCCTCCCATAGTGCTAAAAATTGGTTTTCACCAAAGGACTTACCCAAGGTGCCACAATTGTGTGGTTTCCACCATTGGATGAATTTATTTATCTTTGCCATTTTTTTGTTTTTGACTTTTTTCATTTTTTATTTCTTATTTTTTGGTTTTTGATTTTTTCAATTTTTTTTAATTTTTTGAGCCTATGAGCTTATTTATAGAAGCATTTGAGGTGCATGGAATTCATAGGATCCCAAATTTCTATACCATTAGGGTGAGTGAGCCTATAAGCTCTTGAACCAAATTTAGGCACCGAATGTATGGCCCTAACCAGGTTAGGTGAAAATTTTCCTTTCTTCTCTCATTCCTTGGCAGTATTGAACTAATTTTATTTAATAACAAGATAATTAACATCAAATTATTGATATATAATGTGTCTATTGTAGGTGTGCATATGGAAGTACAATAAGCTCATAAGGAAGGATGAATCTAGAAATTTCAATTACGACATGTTTTACTAACTAGCTTCTCCATGATGTGAACAAGCATTTTATTAGTGGCCTCATCTTTTCCATTACCTTGAGGGTAATAGGGGTAGACCATTTTTGACATATTTTAAAGCATTGACAAAGGTTATTCACTTGCTTTTTTTTTTGAAATATTTACCATTGCAGAGATAATAGCAAAAGGAATGCCATAACAACAAATGATGTGGTTCATGATGAATTTATATATATGAACACTAGTTACATAAGTGAGAGGACAACCTCCACCCATTTGGTAAAGTATTCAGTTGTGGTGATGATATGCTTATGGCCATCAGATGAAGTAGGTGTGAGCTTCCCTATGATATCGAGCCCCCATTTTAAAAATGGTCATAGTGTAGTGATATGCTGCAAGGATTGAGAGGATACATGAATCAAGTTTTCATGTTTTTAGCACAAGACACATTTTCACATGTATTAAAAATAATTTGTTTCCATAGTACACCGGTAATAAACCACATGTAAAAAAATTTCAAAACCATGCCACTAGTATGAGCACCACAGATGCCTTCATGCACCTCTTTGGTAGCTTAGATAGACTCTTCTAAATTCACACATCGTAACAAGGTCCCATCATATCCTCGACGATAGAGAGTTCCCCCAAGGAGGGTATAATGTGTTCTTTGTTGGATAAGGTTGTGTTTTTGGGAGTAAGAAATGTCAGTGATAAGGTACCATCTTGTAAGTAATTGTAAATGTCCACATATCAAGGGGAAAAGGGACCAACAAATTAACATACCAAATAGGTATCGTAAGATGTTTAAAAAGGAACTATAATTCACTTCTATCTAGAGGTAGGTGCAAAATAGATCCAATAGTTGGCATAGAATCAGAGAATTATTTTACAACTATGGGATCTGTTGGAAGGCGATACAAATAAAATATTCCTTCATACTATCTACCATAAATTTATAGGGAATAATCTTTTCATATTTTACATTGTACTCATCTATAACCTATTTTATAATCAATTGTGAGTCATCTATAACTTTGAACTTGTTTGATATCCCATCTAATGGTGAATTTCATACTAGCAATGATCGGGGATCATTTCTGAAAGTTCCCTAAACATATCTAAATGGTGTCGGTGCATAAATTCATCTCGAGAGCTTTCCAACGACGTGAGAACGTGACAAACGGACATCGGGAGCTCTAGATATGTTTGGTCAAAGTTCATCCAACAGGAAAGTCAACTCTGGTCAACTGGTCAATATTGGAACAAATCGCACTGTGACACGTGGCTTGCCAACACTCGTCGATTTTCTCAACTTGCCTATCGGGAGATGACAAGTGGACTACAGGATTACCGAGTTAATTTATTTCTAGGCCACATTGTATGGGTCGAAATTATAATTACTTGGTAAGGCCACTTTTCAAATGCCACATATATATATTAATGTTTAAAACATTAGTATTAAACCATGTTATTGCTAAGCACGTGGGTGGTGAAGCGGTTGTTTGGGAGGCATTAAGCCTTACCACGTGGAAGAAGGAAATTGAACAAGGTGGTAGGGGGCGGTTATGCTCCAAACTTCAAAGTGTGTGGAAAGGCTTAATTAAAGCCTTAAACAATATTCCCTCTCTGTAGCAGCTCGTATGGGATTTTTATCCTATTTAAAATCCTAAGCGGCTAAAATGGGTATTAATCGGAAGAAGTTGATTTCGTTAAATCAGAACACGGCAAATCGTAAAGACCAATCTTGTCATGCAGAGTCAAGAAATGGCAGAAAGATTTCCTCATCCCAGAAGAACGAGATTAAGTGGAATTTTTGTGCTCATTTCCAGAGGAATGGGCATTGGGTGGAAATTTGTTGGAAACTACATCCATCTTGCCATCAGAGTAATGGCAAGCCAAAGATGGAATGGAGGCCTATTGCAAAGGCAGAGGAAGTTTCTACTCCACCACTAGTTGACAAGTCAACCCAGGACCATTATTAGAGTTCGCAGAGATCAGCTTGGAACTTCATTCTGTGTAGAGGCATTGTGACCGTGCAGCAGAATGGTAGCTGAATCACCGTTGGCATTGACGTCGGGTTGGAACTTCATTCTGTGTAGAGGCATTGCGACCGTGCAGTAGAATGGTACCTGATATTGTATGTCAACAAGAGGAGCTCTAAAAGGATCAGCTCGAACATCATTCGGTGTCAAGGCATTGCGACCACACATACGAATGGTAGCTGATCAATAGACTTAGCATCATACATCGGAGGCTTGAGGTCTTGAAAAAGGCTTAGCATCATGTATCGGAGGCGTTGAGGTCTACAGAGACTTAGCATCATGCATTGGAGGCTCGAGGTCTTGAAAGAGGCTTAGCATCATGCATCGAGGCGTTGAGGTCTACGAGACTTAGCATTGTGCATCGGAGGCTCAAGGTCTTAAAAGAGGCTTAGCATCATGCATCGGAGGCATTGAGGTCAGCCAAAGGGACAAGGCATTGTCCATCATTAACATCGAATCAATCAAAGCTCTACATAACATGGAGTTCCTTCAAACTAGTTCAGATTCTACGGAATCAACTCGGAGCCAGGAGCTATTTTATAGAGTAAAAGAAGATCCTTGTTGTCAGATATCAAGAAGCTTAGCACTGCACAGAAGGAGCGTTGAGGTTTCATTCAGAAACTTAGCACCATAAAGCGGAGGCATGGAGGTCTTCTTCAGATATTAGAGTGGCGCAATGGAAGCATCATGGGCCCATAACCCACAAGTCCCAGGATCGGAGCAGAGTTGTCAAAGTGAGAAGGTTGGAGGAGAAGACCCAAGGGTCTACTACAGCAGCACTTCCGAGGTGGCAGCAAAGTTTTGATTCAGGACAGTATGGAAGCTTTTTGGGACAAAAAGCTTTTCTCAATGGGGAGGTGTGATCAGGGGATCATTTTGAAAGTTCCCTAAACATCTCTAAATGGTTTCAGTGCAGAAGATCATCTCGAGAGCTTTCCAACGACTGTGAGAACGCGACAAACGGACATCGGGAGCTCTAGATATGTTCGGTCAAAGTTCGGTCAACGAGAAAGTCAACTCTGGTCAACTAGTCAATATTGGACCAAATCGCACTGTGACACGTGGCTTGCCAACACTCGTCAATTCGCTCGACTTGCCTATCGGGAGACGACAAGTGGACTACAGGATTACCGAGTTAATTTATTTCTAGGCCACATTGTATGGGTCGAAATTATAATTACTTGGTAAGGCCACTTTTCAAATGCCACATATATATATTAATGTTTAAAACATTAGTATTAAACCATGTTATTGCTAAGCACGTGGGTGGTGAAGCGGTTGTTTGGGAGGCATTAAGCCTTGCCACGTGGAAGAAGGAAATTGAACAAGGTGGTAGGGGGCGGTTATGCTCCAAACTTCAAAGTGCGTGGAAAGGCTTAATTAAAGCCTTAAACAATATTCCCCTCTCCGTAGCCGCTCGTATGGGATTTTTATCCTATTTAAAATCCTAAGCGGCTAAAATGGGTATTAATCCCATTAAAACATGAAATGTCGCGCCAAATTTGGGATTTAATCCCATTTCAGCAAATGCCGCCCTACATGGGATTTTTAACCCATTTTAAAATGCAATCCGTTTTAATCCCATTACACATGCTACGGGATGAGGCTATTATTAGCCTTAGGATAATTTTTAATGCATTTTTTTAAGGGCCCTATTTTTGTATAAATAGGGAACCCATTCTATTGTAATGGACACACATTACACACCGAAGCCACGGAGAAGCTCATTGCTAGAGCACGGAAAAGGTGGACACACGCCCGAGCTTATTATTTGTTAAGCTTATTTGTGGGATGTGTCAACAAGTATTGTCTATTGGCCTATTATTTTAGGCAATATTAGATGAAATATTTGTGATTGGGAGTAAATTGTAAACTACCCAATAAGGCCCATTGAGCCACACCAATTACTTGCAAATCCTGGATTGTCGACCGGAGTGCTAGCTTCGCATTGTTTGCGTCGGGAAGGCCGATCACAGCCGAAGGAGATTGTGCATCAAGAAGGTGGAAGTCGGGTGCTATTTTTCACCCTTTTCGTCCGAAGGTTTGGTGTACTGATAGGCAAGTAAAATTCCATTAGGTTTTCTTGTGAAAGTACTATTGTAACTTACAAGTTTTGACTAGTGGAACGGTTCAACTACGAACCCGGAGACGTAGGCAATTGCCAAACTCCGTAATCAATCTTTGTGCAATTATCTTATTGTCTTGCATTAATTTTTAAATTGATTACTTAAAAGGAGAAAATCATCGGCAAATAATTAAATCCTATAAGGGTCCGAGATCAGGTCGTAATAATCTGATTATTTTCGGATCAAGCAATAAGGGCTTCATATTCCATAATATTATTAGTGCAAGGAAAACCAATTCTAAAATTGAGTGGAGTAAGATCACCAATAATGGTGATGAGAATGACTCTGTACTAGAGCCATGAAAGGTGAAAGACCTATCAAAGTAGATTTTCCAAGTAGTGGACTCTTCAACAAATAAGATAGATGCATCATGTAAGTCAAGACTCAATGGGTCAATTCCTAGTAGTGGTGCTTCCATCAGTTGTTCAAAGAGCACTTGTCCTTTAATTTATTTTTATTGACATAATAAATGTCAAATTCACTTAGTAAAATCATCAAGTTGGTCATCCTCCTAGTTAAATTAGGTTTAGATAGGAGATACTTAAGCGGGTAAACTTTGGATATGAGTTTGGTTTTATTATTCAACAAGTAATGGTGAATCTTTTGAAATGAAAAGATGACAACTAAACATGTATTTTCAATCTATGGGTAATTTATCTCATGGGATATCAAAGTAAGGCTAAGATAATATATGACTCTCTCTTTATGTTGTGCATCATATTGTGCTAAAAACACACCTAAAGGAAACTGGGTAGATGAAATGTATAGCAAAAGGGTTTTCTTGGGGTAGGTGGGATTAAAATAAGTGGATTAGATAAGTATTGTTTTAATTTTTAAAAGGCTTATTGGCATTCAAAAACCCATTGGAAATAAACATCCTTTTTAATGAGATGGGTGAAGGAATGACACTTATCAACAAGTTTGAGAGATGAATTTGTGGATAACTTTGGATTTTAACTTGCAAAACTGTGAATTTGTTTGAGGATTATAGGAGGAGGCATTTCACGATAGTTGTAACCTTTGTTAGATCCACTTTAATTCCTCTTATATAGATAATTAATCCCAATCATTTTCCGATATAACACCGAACACAAATTTATTTAAGTTTAACATGATTTTATACTCTCACAACCACTCAAAAATATGATGAAGTATCTATGGATGTTTTTCTCATGTTTTGGATTTTTCTAGAATATCATCCACAAAATATTATATGATTTCATGTAACATATCATGAAATATAATTGTCATGGTAAGCTGATATGTATCCCCTAAATTCTAAAGGCCAAAAATCATGACCCGATAATAGAAATTTTGTCAAGGATTTGTGAAGGTAGTTTTATGTTGGTCCTCTTCAGCCATATTGATTTGATTGTATCTAGAAAATTCATCCATGAAGGATAACATTTCATTACTGGTGGTAGAATCCACAATCATGAAGATGTTGAGAGGAGGGAAATCATCTTTAGGACATGCCTTGATAATATCCCTAAAATCTATACAAATCCTTATTCGATTAGTTTCTTACAAACAACCACTATATTGGAGATCCACTCTGAATAGTCAATAGGTCTAATAAACCCTACTACCAACAATTTATCAATCTCTTCTTTGATGAGGAGTGTTACATGTGGATGCATTTTATGGATATTTTCTTTAATTAACTTATTTTATTCATGAACAACTAAATTATGTAAACCCAAGGAAGGATCTAAGCCCGACATGTATGCATAGAACCAAGAAAAACATCAAGCAAACTCTTTGAGGAGAATAGTAAACATTTTTTGTTCTTATGGATTAAGAGAAGCTCCTAACTTGAAAATATTAGGTTATTCCTATATTTTGATGTTAACATCAATAGTTTCTTCAACCAATAACTTAGAACCATCTTCCATACACATAGGATCGAGAGGGAGATTGAGTTCTTATTCTATTGGTGTCTCAAAGCAATATTTTCACCAACAGAATGGTCACTTATATAATCCATTTTTTATTTTTGATATTATTTTTCCACAAGTTCCTCAAAGAGGTTTTCACTATGCAAATAGATTTTGTATTCTTTTGTTTTCTTAAGATGTTTTTGCATCTTTCTCCTTTTCCCGAGCATAGAACTTAGCCTCGTGCCCAAAATAGGCATATCTATCAAGGTTGATGGATAATCCCTTCTTATGATCCCCAATGGTATTTTTATCAAATAGCCTTATGAGCTCTATGATTGCTTCGTCATTCTTAAATAGATTGATTGGTATGTGATTTTTTTGGTCCCAATCGTCAAGGGAATGGTGTACAAGCTCAATTTCAATGGTATAAGGGGGTAAGGTTAAAATGGAGGTATCAAAAATATATTCATAATGGTAAGGTCTTTGTGGAGACTACAAGGAGACCTTAGTTTAGTGTCATATTAAGAAAATATACCTTCACACTTAGAAGATGTGGCATCAGCTTCTATAGGTGGTGCGCCATAAGGATTTGTACCAATTACATATCTATCCATCTTATTATGTGCAATTAGAGGTTCTCGCATACCATGTTCAAGTAATCTACATCCATAACCTTGGTATGC
Organism: Taxus wallichiana var. yunnanensis; assembly: GCA_018340775.1. NCBI lineage: Eukaryota > Viridiplantae > Streptophyta > Pinopsida > Cupressales > Taxaceae > Taxus > Taxus wallichiana. The sequence goes on along the minus strand of CM031243.1, from coordinate 340,572,424 downwards.
CATGGCATACATCATACTTTATGGATAACATAGTCTAGGTATTGATAACGGGAGACCATCTTCTAATCGATTGGAATGTGTAAGTACTATCCAAATGTTTATCTTCTAAGATGCCACTAGGTATAAAAAAATTGAGGTTAGTTTTCTCATGTGTTATTTGTGACCAAAATTTGTGCCCTTGATGTGTTCTCAATGATAGTGTGAGTTTATACACAAGGAAGGCCTATTGGAGGTCATACTCTCTACATCTGGGTGTTAAGGATTTTAAAATTTGACTCTCATGTAGGAAATAGATATGCAGAGGTGGATGAACCAACTACATTGGGTTGAAATGTATTAGGATGGACATGAGAGGCAATGGCTTCTAATTCAAGTTCAACAACAAGTTACGTAGAAGGGAAGTCATGATATTTTTGATAGTGTCTAACCAACGCTCTGCAATGGGAAAAGGGTTATGGGTCATCAAGAATCATGAGATCCTAATCTTGATAATGAAATTTTGATGCAAATCAATACATATTTCATCAATAATTAAATCATTTTAGAGATTTGAAATATCACCCTTACTCACACTTCTGCGAAGGAGGATCTTTTAAAGAAGCCTAAAAATGGCTAAACAATGCAATAAATGACCTTTTTCACCTTAAAGGACTTGTTCAATCACTATCATTTGTTTTTCAAAAATCCATGCACCTTGAATAATTTTAAATCAACAATAAAATTGGTCGTTTTCCAAGAAAACTCCATTCACACTTACCTTTACTCCATTATTACTCTTTTCTAGCTCTTAACCTAAAAATATAAGAAATTTTACTCTTTATCCTTCTATGGCTCTTCTCCAAATTCTTACCTTGATTATCCCTCACAAATAATGTTAGAAAAAAACATCAATTGAATTTTAAAAGATCAACATCTCATTTTCCACCTAAGTTTCTCAAGATTTCCTTCATTGTTTTTAAGATCTTGCTTATGACATGTTCATGATTGGGAGGATTGGTAGACACCCAAAACAAACTATAAATATCTTTGAATACCCTTTAGGGCTAACATGGTGAGGTCTAAATTTTATGGGCTAACTCTTAATATTCTCTTCTTTTTTTCACTTTTCCTCTCCTAACTCCACTAGTTCCTTCTAGCCCCACTCATAAGCATTATCAGTCATATCTTCTCATGCATAGGGTTTTAAAAAAAACTAAACATTTTTAGCACTCATTTTAGGGTTTTACATGTGTTCAAAGTGTCAATGTTGTATTCCAAATTTAAATACTTCTTCCTTTGTAAAATGACTTTCTTAATTAGGTCTTGACTGTGTACATTTCCCTACTACTAGACTATCATGAATATCTTCAAATTTCACCCTTTGTATCATAAAATTCTTTCAAAATCCTCTTAAATGGTCTAGTATCATGTTATCTTATGAGTTTTAGATAAAAATTCACTATTTCAAGGCTTCAAATCTATTTTTCCATTAAAACCCTAACTATCGACTTTGTATCTAATCCAAGAGAAGGAAAAACCTTATAAAATGATAATCTCTTTATTTCAAGACCTTGTATTTGGCCTCCACTACTATTTCTACCTCCTTACTGATCATGTTATATTAAGAGTTGAACCTTGGTGCATTGGTGTTGGCATTGATGTCAGGTGGCATTGATGGAAAAAGAGTGAGTGGTGAAGTGAGGATTTGTAAGGGACATGAAGGTTGATTGGTAGTTCCTTCTTAATGGTGGTTAGAGCTCACAAAATAATTTTTAGGTTGATTCCAGGATGGTTTCAGGAGTTTTCAAGCTTGGTTAGTGAGGTAGGATACCACTTTGGAGCCATGTATATGGTTGGTAAGCTTGGAAAAAATGTTCTACAGTCATAAAAGATGTTTATAGCATGGGAAAAATCTCTTGGAGTGAGTAACAAGTCAAATGTTGGGAATCATAGTGGTAACTTGCTTATTTAGGCCCGAGTTCTAAATCCTAATGAAGTGTAAGATCTCATTTTAGGGCATGGAAATATCAAGAAATCATGGGAGGATCTCAGGAACATTATCTAAGGCATGTATAAGAAATCGTAAGGGTCGGTTTAGATCCTGGAGGCAAAATTCAAAAGTTCACCGAAATTGACTTTGAGAAATGACAGGTGTATCTTTGAGGAAAATGAGATAGGTATGATCTATTCATGAAAATATATGGCTGACCAGCCTATGAAGAGTGTATAGGGGTGTCTTTTAGTTCTTCATGTTAAATAATATCAAGTTTTGAAGATGTGAAATTTATGCATGTTTTTTAAAACTAGTTTATTGAGGAATGTAAATTTAGCACCCTATCTTCTTAGAATCAAAGAAAAATAATAATCCTTCTTTATATAAATCATAGAATGAATTTTTGGATATAATTCCAAGCCTGAAATGTTGCAAAAATTTTGAGGTAATTTTGGAAACTAACGAGAGAAGTTATGATCATTTTTCTAGCCATGTTTTTCTCTCTCCCAAGCACCTTCTTGAATCAGTGATAGAAAAATTTGTTTGTTTAACTTCAAATCACTTGGATGAGAAAATTTAAATATTTTCATGGTTCATTAATGATGTTTTCATGTTCTTTGGGTTTTCAATGATCTTAAGCAAGGTGAAGCAAAATTCTTGTGACCTTAAGTTGCTTTATGAGCCCATTCATGGAGTGTGTTTTCCGAATTAATATGGTCTTTATCTTCAACATGATTTCAGTATATTGAAGGGTCAAGGTGGTCTTCATATCAAAATTTATACCTTCAAGATGTTGGATCATGCAAAGGTATCAATTGAAGATTTGGTTCAATGGTTGTAACATCCCAAAATTTCTTGACCCACGATTAAGTCTAAACATGATTAGACGAGATCATCATTGGGTGTAAAATTCATTTAGTTTGTCATGATGACCCATAGCTTCTGTTGCGGGGCATGACATTACGAATAATAACCCCGCACCCACCTTGATGATCCTTCCTAAAACATGATTAGGCCTTAATCATAGGTAAAACAGTTCATAAATGATAGTGAATCTTTTAGTTATTTGTATTTTGGTTACTTTATTTTAATCGGTTTGGTCATCTTTTGTTTTGTTCGAATTTTACATGATTATGATGATAATTGTCTTTGTTTTAATTTGACAATGCTATATCAAGCCAGCTTTATGAGAATATTTGAATTATTATTTACGGACTTGGTGATTTTCATATTGGAATGTTTTATATAAACCTAGAAATTCAACTAATTTTTATGGTAATATATTGTTGGAAATATGTGGACTTGTATTATGAAGGTTAATTTTAACTTAACCATTAAGTTGGGTAACAACTAAAGTAAAAAAATATGTATGAAATATTAATTAGTATATATATATATATATATATATATATATATATATATATATATATATATAGGATTTGGCATGTAAGCCAAAAAAATTTATTTAGTTATTGAAATTTATGGGTTTCATAAAGTGAAACACCTTCACATGGCACAAGTGTGCAGCATGCACTAAAACATGTACCAACATTGGGAAGCCCAAAAATTCTTCAATATGCTGCCCAACTATAGTTCTTTCATTATATTTTTATGTTATTTTTCCTTCGTCTATTTTCATTCCCTCCTTCTCGGAATAATTGCGTGAGTTTTGGAGGAAAGAAGGATTCAACTTGTTAGAGGGGAAGAGTAGAAGGTTGTTGATTATGGGTTTACTTCAAGCATGAATATCTTCTCCTTTCTCTGTTGCATTATTTGTAAAAAAATGAGGAAATACACATTCTGTTTTTAATGGCAATCAAGGAAATTGTGGACAACTTTTGATTTAATTGTTTGGAGATGAAGTATGAAAAGAAATTGATGGATTTTGTATTCTTTTTAGTTTTCTTTGTGTGGTTTAACCTAACCCAGAAAAATATGCAGATGGGGTTTTGGGTTTTGATCAACAAAAATAAAGTAAAAGAAAGGTTAAAAATTCCTTCTCTGCATTATAATAAATTATACCCAAAAGGAAAAGAGTTGGGTTTTCCTATACATGAAGAAGGAAAACATTTTGTGAATTTGTGTGTTTAAAATTGATTTGTGCTTGTGGGTTTTCATTTTGTTAAACTGAAATTTGGTTGTGTGTTTTTTGTAAACAAATCGATTTGGGTATATAAATCAATTTGCATAAAGGAATCGATTTGGGTAACCTAATCAATATGGGTATGCAATCGGTTGGGGTTTTGTATTTTTCTTCTTGGTTATTATATGCAGGTCTGATTTTTAATTTATTGAGATCTTTTGAATGATAATTTGTGGGTGTTAAAGCTCTTGCATGGGGTTGCATTTTCCAGAAATTTTATTATTATGGACCACTAAATCGGTTCATGTATAAATGAGGGTGTCTTGTTATGTGTGAATAATTAAAAAAAATGGCATTTAGCCTGTAACTTCCAGCTTGAGAAATATGACTTGGATTCTTGTAAGACTGTGAAAAAGAAATTGTTTGTCTTAGTAAGGGCATGAAAGCTAGGACAGCTTGACCAAGATGCACCAAGGAGTAATTGGAGGCATGATTGGGTTTAAAATAATGATATCTTATGAAAGAAATTATTAGTTGTTCTTTTACTAAAAAGAGTATGTTTAAATGATGTAACCATGGTGCTGCTATATTGTTGGTTGGGATGTTTGTTTACCAGATAGAACATGTTAAAGTGATGTAAATATGGTGATATTTGTGCTAATTTGTAGAGTTGCTCATTGACTGAAAAAAATACTCTTCTTAATCATATTGTTTTTACGAAGTTATGTAGAAATTTTAAATGTCAAATGCTTATTGATTAAGTTGGAATACAGATGTATTGACCTTTGTGATTAGAGGGAAACATGATCACTGAAATAGAAATTGTTTGTTCTATTTGTGTGCATCCATAGCTGTATCTTTATAGAAACCGTAGTAATACATTTTCAGTTGTATTACCATATGCTTGTTGATAAAACAACATGTATATCCTTTCATATTTTATTAATTAATTGCATCGAGAAAATGGAGTTAATATTCATGCCAGATTCATTTTGAATCCGACATCATACCACTACTCTAGTCTTGCAGGACCATTAGTCGTTACATTCGGATGTGTGGAAACTCATGTCTTGTGAAGTTTTATCGTAGCATGGATCTAAATGAGATACTTGGATTTCAATTGGTGAAAGGATGATATCCTTGAATTTTTGGCTGAATTATTGGGATCTTGGACCCATTGTAAATATTCAAACCTCACTATGTGAGAATTATTATACCAGTTATATATTTCTCCTTAACGACATATGTAATATATGATTTTAATAAAGAGATGATTACTTTGTGTGTAATAATATCTCAATATGAGTAAATGATGAATACTTGAGTTGTGAAATCTTACTTTTCACAAATTGTTGAATACATTTATTTGATAGTTATCAATGTATGCGAACCCTAATTGGGCAATTATTGTAAAATCAATTGTATTTAATTTCTAAATTAAATAAGCTATTTAGTGGCATAGCTAATCGAAGGAATAATTAAATATACATGTTTTAATATATATTTAATTCGGCCTTTTGGTAAACTTGGTATTAATATGATAAGATTGTAAATCTTGTTGTATAGAGAATAGAAGAGTAGCGTTTAAAAGGTAATTTAAGGTTAAAGAATCAAACATCGGGAAAAAAGAGACTAAATGGGATGGTAAATAGATGAAAAGATCCATTAGGCATATTAAGGATAAGTACATGCGGAATGCCCCATATAGTTACATTTCAAGAGCATAACGAATGTACTTATCTCATAAAGATCTTAGTTGGCCTTTGGCATCTATCTCAATATAAATCTTGCAAGATAGGTTTAATTGGAAATAAAAAAAACAAACTATAAAGATCTAGATAATTGTGAAAGGGATAGTTGTGATGTGGTGGAAGAATTAAAACTCATAAGACTAGTGTGTTGTCTTGAGTTTAGCCTTAACCCACTCACGGAATAACTTTAGCCAAAGTAATGCATTGATGGTTGTGCATTTTCTCGATCACCTAGTCCCCCAATTAAATTAAAAAATTATCCTTAACTTTGATCATGGGAAGTTGAAATACTGAACATGAGGTAGACAATGGTCGATACCAAAATACAAAGTTGAGAAACTAACTTCGTGGTAGACCCAAAGACTTTCACATAGTTCTCATGACCTTTAAAAAAGGTTGAGCCAAACTTCTAGTAAGCATTATCACTCGATGTAGTGATGAAGGGAGATCATGGAGATCTAGATACACCCTTCTTAGCTGCACATGGCTTACATGGATGTTATCGGATAGATCAAAAGAAAAAACTGATTAATGAATTTGATTAAATAAATCTATACGATTAAATTGTTTAATTTGTTATTATGTTTATGTGTTAAAAAAAATCCTCATTTTTTCAGCTCTTGTAATTTGAGCGTTACATTTTGGTATCAAATCTCTAGAGGCTCAAACACTTGGACATTAATGGGACACACGTTCTAATAAAAATACTATCCTCTTTTCTAAAATAGGAAACTATGGCTAGGCTAGAACAAAGCTAGTATAAAAAGTGACAATAGGGTAAATATTGATGACTTGTCGATATATACGCTTTGCTAAGAGTTAGAAGAAATCCTCAACCTTTTGAATGACACCTAAAACCAAGTTGTTGCCTTAGAACAACAAGGTTAGGGTGGTGAAGAGAATGAGGATCGTAGGGATGAGAATCAGGGTGATGAGCAATATGATGATCAACCTAAGCACCTAAATGAAAGGGCAAATAAGAAAATCAAAGTTCTATCAGGTTTTGAGTTAGCAAGGCTTTAAAAGAATATCCCCACCTAAATTTGATGGTACAACTCTTGGGATGGTGCTGAAAATTATCTCTCTAAAATGGAAAAGTATTTTGAGATTAGGGACTTTTCAGAGGAGACAAAAGTAGTATGGGGAGCCTACCAATTGTCCCATGAAGAATCTTCTGGTGGGATAACCGGAAAATGGAACTAGGAATTGAATTTGGTATGATCACATGGGAGTATTTCAAGGCCTACTTCCGTCAAATATGGCTACCTCAGCGATACTTTGACCAAAATATGGTAGAATTCCAAAATCGACTCGAAGGTAAAGTACTAAGTTATAGAATATTAGTGGTGTGGTTAATCAAGGAATAACATATATTCAATTTCGCCTTGGGATTGGAAAGATTGTAAATCGTTTCACTTGATTTCTTAAATATGTTCCTTTGATCAAAAGGATGAGAAGTTTAGAATGAGAAAATTTATAATGAGATTGAATCCTAGTATTGGTGGTGAGGTAGATGTTCATGAGATCTACCTTGATGGAAACAATGTTTGAAAAAATCTATCAAGCAAGAACTAAAGTTGCTTTGAAGTATTTATGCCTCTAAAGAGGAAAACAAGAAGGAAAAATAGCAATTTCCAAACATCTTTGGCAAAACTAAAAGATCATAGAAAAGGGAAACAACAAGTTCAAGCCTATCAATAAAAAGGAATAAGACTAGTGTGTTGTCTATGTGAATAATAATAAAAATGGGCAACAAGGAACAAGTTTCAGCCAAAATAAGATTAAGAGAAAAAGACCATTAGGAGAATGTTTTAAGTGTGGTGGTGATCATTTCACTAACAATTGTCCACAAAGAGGACAATGGAATAATCAATGTAAGGTATTTACCGCATAAATAAAGAGGGAAAAAACATAAGATTTATGCTTGATCCTTAATAAGCAAGTGGAAAAGCAAGCGACTCCAATAGAAACTTTAGGTAAGCTTTTTGGAGAACATGTTTCTATTTTATTTGATTATGGATCCAAAATGAACTTCTTAGTCACTAATCGATGCTTGAAGGGAGGTTTGGGCGGAGTACTACTACAAGATGGGCATGTGGTAGCTTATCGGATAGAAAAAGTAGAAATTTGAGGGTTAATGAAGTAAATTACGCACCACATGATCTTGAGCTTGTTGTGATTGTTATGCATGTTTGTGTATGAGAATCACTATTTTCTAGGAAAACCTTTTGAACTCAAAACAGATCATCTTGGGCTCAAGTACATTTTTACACACGAATCTAATGCAAGTGTAGTGAAGATGGCTGGAGTTCCTAAAAAGAGTTATGACTTTGATATAAATTACATTAAGGGAAAAGAAAGAATAGGGTGGTTAATACCTTAAGTCACGAAAGCAGATTTTGCTATAATTACATTAAGAACCCAATTCAAAGATGAAGTTAAAAATGAGTTAACCAATGACCCCTACTACAATGATGTTAAAAATATGATGACTCTAGAAAAAGATCCAAGGGACAAAAGGTATGATGGTTTCAAGGTGGAAACATTAAATGGGATTCTACGTTATAACAACAATATATGTATAACTCTTGGGGATGGTAAAGAACTCTCAGAAATAAAGTCATGAGAGAATTTCATGATGCTCCTTTTCGGGACATCCAGAGTAAAAAGATGATGGTGAACATTAAAAAGCAATAACTTCGGAAAAAATGAAAAAGGATGTGATTCTTTACGATCAAAATGCCTAGAATGTCAGGCCTAAGTAAAGGTTGAACATTTACATCCAAAATTAGACTATTATATCCTCACAACGTGCTCGTAATATAAGTGGAAAGTTATAAGTATGGATTTCATCCAAGGTTTACCTATGTCCCAAAATAAACATGATGTTATACTTGTAGTTGAGACAATTTAACTAAAGTGGCACATTTTATAGTGAGGTAATTTAATGGATACTTCACTCATATTGAAAAAAAGGTTTATAAAAGAAGCTTTCATTACAAGGAGTTCTTAAGTAATAATTTCAGACATGGACTCAAGATAACTTCCAGATTTTGGCAAACTTTAGCGACATTTCAGGGACAAAACTAAACATAAGTTCTCCAACATGGACCATCCAGGAAACCAATGGTCAAACCGAAAAAGATTAAATCAAGTGTTAGAAGATTTAATAATAATGTATCGCATGGATCAGCAAACAAATGGGAAAGTATCTTCCTTGGTTGAATTTTCCTATAATAACACTTACCATTCTTCCATTCGAGATGGATCCTTTTGAGGCCTTATATGGTCATAGGTATAAAGGACCTATAAGTTGGGATAATCCTAAGATAGGGAACTGATTGGGCATAAATTCTTTCTAATGGAAAAATAGGTTAAATTAATCCAAGAAATATTGAAAGAAGCATCAAATAGGCGAGAAAATTTATGCACTTTTTAAAAAATTGACAAAAATTTTAACGTGGGATATTAAGTTTTTCTTAAAGGTCAAAACTAAAAAAGAGTTCCATTTCATTTGGCAAGTCACCAAACTATCTCCTAGGTTTGTAGGACCATTTGAAGTCCTAGAGGTCATTGAACCAAGTAGCTTTCTGAAGCTAAGACTTTGCCTCCCGCTCTATCCAGGCTGCACAATGTATTTCATGTATCCTTGCTTAAGAAATATGTACCTGATTTAACACATGTACTTAATTGGGATTCATTGCAGGTTCTAGATCCAGGGGTAATCGCGGTTGATCCTATAAGGATACTAGAAACCCGGAAGTTACACTTGAGAAACCGTGAGGTTTCATAATGTAGGGTCTAGTGGGACCAATATTCTGAAGAAAGTGCCACTTGGGAGAATCTAGAAGATATCCAGACTACTTTTCCGCATCTGTTTGACTGATTTTTATGAACATGTTTTGTTAAAGTACTAAATTCAATTTTTCTATAAAAGTGGTAGATAAGAAAATTTTGTAGATAAGCCTACAACTAAATATTGGGACTAAGATACTTTTTGATTAATAGTTACTGATTGAATATTTTGTTAATGAACCCGAAAATCTTTCATTTAGGCAGTAATGTATTATGTCTACAAATTATATGACTGATTTTCTATATGTACAAGGGTTGTTGTGACCTTTACGATTCAGCTGAAATAATATTGCTACAAATTCTAAGTTGATTTGAAATATATTTATGCAGCAAATGAATAGTGGGTTAGTTTATCTATTTATCCTAAAATCATCGAGATGATGATTATTCTAAGGGGTGGAGTATGTAACATCCCAAAATTTCTTGTAAGTTAAATTAACTACGGTTAAGTCTAAACAGGATTAGACGAGATCATCATTGGGTGTAAAATTCATTTGGTTCATCGTATCATGACCTACATCTTATGTGTTGTGGGCATGACATCATGTGAATATAACCCGCACCCACCTTGATGATCCTTCCTAAAACATGATTAGGCCTTAATCATAGGTAAAACAGTTCATAAATGATAGTGAATCTTTCGGTTATTTGTATTCCGGTACTTTATTTTAATCGGTTTGGTCATCTTTTGTTTTGTTTGACTTTTGCATGACCGCGATGATAATTGTCTTTTTTTTTGACAATGCTATATCAAGCCAACTTTATGAGAATATTTGAATTATTATTTACGGACTTGGTGATTTTCATATTGGAATGTTTTATATAAACCTAGAAATTCAACTAATTTTTATGGTAATATATTGTTGGAAATATGTGGACTTGTATTATGAAGGTTAATTTTAACTTAACCATTAAGTCGGGTAACAACTAAAGTAAAAAAATATGTATGAAATATTAATTAGTATATATATATATATATAGGGATTTGGCATGTAAACCAAAAAAATTATTTAGTTATTGAAATTTATGGGTTTCATAAAGTGAAACACCTTCACATGGCACAAGTGTGTGGCATCACTAAAACACGTACTAAAGCATTGGGAAGCCCAAAATTCTTCAATATGCTGGCCCAACTATAGTTCTTTCATTATATTTTTCTGTTATTTTTCCTTCGTCTATTTTCATTCCCCTTCTAGAATACCTGCGTGAGTTTTGGAGGAAAGAAGGATTCAACTTGTTGGAGTGGGAAGAGTAGAAGGTTTCCGATTCTGGGTTTACTTTAGGCATGAATATCTTCTCCTTTCTCTGACATTATTTGTAAAAAAATGAGGAAATACACATTCTATTTTTAATGGCAATCAAGGAAATTGTGGACAACTTTTGATTTAATTGTTTGGAGATGAAGTATGAAAAGGAAATTGATGGATTTTGTATTCTTTTTAGTTTTCTTTGTGTGGTTTTAACCTAACCTAGAAAAATACGTAGATGGGGTTTTGGGTTTTGATTAACAAAAATAAAGTAAAAGAAAGGTTAAAAATTCCTTCTCTGCATTATAATAAATTATACCCAAAAGGAAAAGAGTTGGGTTTTTCCTGTACAGAAGAAGGAAAACATTTTGTGAATTTGTGTGTTTAAAATTGATTTGTGCTTGTGGGTTTTCATTTTGTTAAACTAAATTTGGTTGTGTGTTTTCTGTAAACAAATCAATTTCGATTTGCATAAAGGAATCGATTTGGGTAACCCAATCAATATGGGTATGCAATCGGTTGGGGTTTTGTATTTTTCTTCTTGGTTGTTATATGCAGTCTGATTTTTAATTTATTGAGATATTTTGAATGATAATTTGTGGGTGTCAAAGCTCTTGCATGGGGCTGCATTTTCTAGAAATTTTATTATTATGGACCACTAAATCGGTTCATGTATAAATGAGGGTGTCTTGTTATGTGTGAATAATTACAAAAAATGGCATTTAGCCTATAACTTCCAGCCTGGCAATATGACTTGGATTCTTGTAAGACTGTGAAAAATAAATTGCTTGTCTTGGTAAGGGCATGAAAGCCAAGACAACTTGACCAAGATGCACCAAGGAGTAATTGGAGGCATGATTGGGTTTAAAATAATGATATCTTATGAAAGAAATTATTAGTTGTTCTTTTACTAAAAAGAGTATGTTTAAATGATGTAACCATGGTGTTGTTATATTGTTGGTTGGGATGTTTGTTTACCAGATAGAACATGTTAAAGTGATGTAAATATGGTGATATTTGTGCTAATTTGTAGAGTTGCTCATTGACTGAAAAAAATACTCTTCTTAATCATATTGTTTTTACAAAGTTATGTAGAAATTTTAAATGTCAAATGCTTATTGATTAAGTTGGAATACGGATGTATTGACCTTTGTGATTAGAGGGAAACATGATCGTTGAAATAGAAATTGGTTGTTCTATTTGTGTGCATCCATAGTTGTATCTTTATAGAAACCAGGTAGTAATACATTTTCAGTTGTATTACCATGTGCTTGTTGATAAAACAACATGTATATCCTTTCATATTTTATTAATTAATTACATCAGAAAATGGAGTTAATATTCATGCCAGTTCATTTTGAACTGACATCATACCACTACTCCAGTCTTGCAGGACCATTAGCCGTTACATTCGGATGTGCGAAACTCATGTCTTGTGAAGTTTTATCGTAGCATGGATCTAAATGAGATACTTGGATTTCAATTGGTGAAAGGATGATATCCTTGAATTTTTGGCTGAATTATTGGGATCTTGGACCCATTGTAAATATTCAAACCTCACTATGTGAGAATTATTATATCGGTTATATATTTTGCCTTAACGGCATATGTAATATATGATTTTAATAAAGAGATGATTACTTTGTGTGTAATAATATCTCAATATGAGTAAATGATGAATACTTGAGTTGTGAAATCTTACTTTTCACAAATTGTTGAATACATTTATTTGATAGTTATCAATGTATGAAGTCGATAATTGGGAAATTATTGTAACAATCAATTGTCTTTAATTTCTAAATTAAATAAGCTATTTAGTGGCGTAGCTAATCGAAGGAATAATTAAATATACATGTTTTAATATATATTTAATTCAGCCTTTCGGTAAACTTGGTATTAATATGATAAGATTGTAAATCCTGTTGTATAGAGAATGGAAGAGTATCGTTGTAAAAGGTAATTTAAGGTTAAAGAATCAAACATCAAGAAAAAGAGACTAAATGGGATGGTAAATAGATGAAAAGATCCATTAGGCATATTAAGGGATAAGTACATGCGAATGTTGATATAGTTACATTTCAGCATAACGAATGTACTTATCTCATAAAGATCCTAGTTGGCCTTTGGCATCTATCTCAATATAAACTCTTGCAAGATAGGTTTAATTGGAAATAAATAAAAACAAACTATAAAGATCTAGATAATTGTGAAAGGGATAGTTGTGAGGTGGCGGAAGACTTAAAACTCATAAGACTAGTGTGTTGTCTTGAGTTTAGCCGTAACCTACACAATGGATAACTTTGGCCAAAGTAATGCATTGATGGTCTATGCATCATTGTCGATCACCTAGTCCTCTAATTAAATAAAAAAATTGTCTGTAACCTGATCATGGGAAGTTGAAATACGTAACATGAGGTAGACAATGGTCGGATACTGGAATACAAAGTTGGGAAACTAGCTTCGTGGTAGACCTAAGGACTTTCACATAGTTCCCATGACCTTTAAAAAAGGTTGAGCCAAAATTCTAGTAAGCATTATCACTCGAAGTAGTAGTGACGAAGGGAGATCGTGGAGATGTGGATACACCCTTCTCGGCCACACATGGCTTACATGGATGTTATCGGATAGATCAAAAGAGAAAATTGATTAATGAATTTGATTAAATAAATCTATACGATTGCAGCTATGTAATTTTTTATTATGTTTGTGTTCAAAAATAAAAAATCCTCATTTTTCAGCTCTTGTAATCTCTCAGTACAAGTATGGTCCGGCATATAAATTTGGGATTTATTAGCATGTTAATGATATTTTATCACTATTAGAAGGTACATTGTGTTTAATTATTCCTCTTAAACCATTTGGAATGTTTTTCTAGACTCAAGATAAAGTTTCTTCTTGACATAAATGGACATCACAGCTTTTCACTACACCGTGTACTATAATTTCAAGTTGTTGGTGATGTTTTTGCTTGATGGAAGTTGAAGTAGAGAATTAAAAAGGTGGAAAAGGTTTGCACATTTCCATAGGAAGTTGAATTTTTGAATTCTATCAAGAAATATTCAATAAATCCATTTTTAAAGCCCTCGGGCTTGCATATAGTGGGTAGAACCCTCTACATAGGTTTTGGAAATGCAAAATTCTCGAAACACACGTTTCAACCAATGAAATATCTTGAAAATTTCTATAGAGCTCTATGATGAGGTCACCTTGAATATTTTCCAATTTTTAAGTTGTTTCATCGAGCATGCCTTGAGATTTCCTTGACATTTTTATCAAGACAACACATTACCTATGCTACAATGTTGGGAAGTATATGAAATGTTTTTTCTTCATTGTTTGAGTCCAAATCTTCATGCAAATCTTCCAAAAGCTAATAAATGGCTTAATCAATATTGGAATATCCTTGAATTGATTTGAAGTCTCAAATATCACGTGACAATGGTGAATGTGAAAACCAAGATTTCTTGTTTACTATCTCATTGATCGTATAAGTGTAATTTTCCTTCAAGAAAGGGTTTCAATGATATAGTATGCACTAATTAACATCAAAGGAAGACTGATGAAATATTTATAGTATCTCAAAGGCTTAGCGTGTTGCCTCAAAAGAGTGGTGGAATGGTTGAGCTTCCTAACTAATTGTCACCTTGGTGAAACCATGAACTCAAAAGTCATGAATTCTATAATTTGGCTTCTTTCTCGAAGTAAAGAGGGAACTAAAAGGTTATTTTTCAGTTATAAACATATATTCTCCTCACCTAGCTCATAAAATAAGGTGAAGATCCCTTTTCTTGGTCAAGAAAAATGAATGAGTCAAAGAGAAGAGAAACTTAAGAGTATAGAATTTGAAAAGACAGTCTCTAAGTGAGATAACTCAAGCAATAGAGTTGAAGGGAAAAGTATTGAATATAAAAATAATGTGAAAGTTCTATAGAGTGTAGTTGTTGTGCATACAAAATAGGATTGTGAGGTGTGGATGAATTTTTTTAACGTGCGTGGATTTAATTTAAAGACTATGAAAAGCAGAGTGTGGAGAGGACAAATAAATCATAAATTGATGTTAAAACTACATGCATGAGAAAATACTTACTCCATGGGATTTGAAGCATATTGAAAGAGTATAAAGAGGCATAGTTGAGGCTGAGAGAATCCCGTGACTACATAGTGAACATGTTGAAGGGTGTAGAAGTTTGAAATTGAATATTATATGATGTAAATAACCTATGAATCCTTAGGCTACTGTGAAAGAGTGATTAGAAGGAAAAGAGATTGAGATAAGGAGCTTGTGTTGTATGATTCAGTGAAGGAGAGCATGACAAGTAAGTGTGAAATGAACCTTGTGAAATGAGCCTTGCATTTGATTAGTTAGTAAGGAAAGAGAGAGATTTGAAGCATAATTGAGATGAAATTGAGCTAATTTAGGGGTCATTATCAGTTGTATAAGACAGAAAACTAAGTGTGATCAAAATTCTTAAACAAATATAAGTGGAAGTTTAGCATGTGGGGAGTTGTAGCTTCCCTATGAGTTGAAGCTCACTAAAGGTTAGTTGTTGTTGAACCAAACTTGGGAGTTGAAGCTTCCAAATAGGTTGAAGCTTGTCAAAGACTAAGTGGCTTCTTGGTCAAAATTTGGATTTGCAGCTCCAGGTTGAGTTAAAGCTCAACCATGAAATCAATGTAACAGATATAGGACAATTTGGTCCTAAGCATAGTTCTTGGTTTCAATGGTTTTTTTCCTAGTTTGGGTTTCCCACATTAATTCTATGTTTGTGTGTTATCTTTTTTTTTTTTTTATGGATGCTAGTTTGATATTGATGATGAAAATTAAATAAACAAATTATGAGGTAAAATTTGAAAATAAATTGATTCACCCCCTCTCAGTGTCCTAATTTCTAACATCATGAATACCTTATTCATCATGTGTGCTTCAAGATCATGTTTAGCAAGTTATTACAGGTTCAACAAAATAGGGTTTAACTTTATCTAGGCACTATACATCACAAAGAAATGGTTTCACGAGAAATGATTCAATTTTTACCTACTTCACACTTACCGGTAAATTTATTTATACATTATTTGATTAAATGGTTTACATAAAGATGAACAAACCCTCTTCTCACTATTAACAATTATCTAGGTCTTGATTTCCTACATGCAATGTGAAATGAAGTGTTAATAAACCCTAAAATAGTTGAAATAAAAAAATTCTCATCCTCCTTCACCTGATTTGAAGACCTCATTATCATGACCACTATCTAAAAGACATCAAGAAAACTCGTAAGATCAACCCACAAATCAAACATAGTTCAATTTATCTATTTCTCAAGTGAGAAAACTAGGAATTTCAACTCATCCTTTCTCCAAACCTCATGCAAGGATGCAAGTAGACTCTCCAAATATAAATAAGGAATTTATTTCAAGTTCTTCAAATACAAAACTTAGAAACAAGCTTCATAAAAACAAGAAGATATTCCTAATTGTGAAGTTGGTGCTTCACTAAATCTCTTTGCTTTATGTAATATAAATAGAGGTTCAGTGGTTTTTCTTCCCCTTGAGGGTTTCTCACTTATATTTGGTGTTCTTGTGTACTCTATTGGTCTTAATCTTGTGTATGGTTGTTTATATGCTTAAGTAAACACACATATGGTTCATGGTTTATTGAATGGTTGTTTACATGATAATGAATGATGAATGGTAAATAAAATAAAGTTTTTAGGACTGATTCACTCCCCTCTCAATCCATTGTGCTTCACACACACACACACACACACACACACACACACACACACACACACACACACACACACACACACACACACACACACACACACACACACACATTGGTTTCTAATTATTAACTTAGTCAATGAAGGTACGTTGTAGATAAATTAGTAATATAGTGTAGTTTGTAATAAAATTTTTGGGTATAATTTCATAATGGTTTCAATAACCACAAATGACTTATATTTTAAGTTATCAATATCTTGGGCTCATGATAAATTTGTAGGAATATATTGATGGAAATATTTACACAACCAATGGCTAACAACACAAAGATTCTATTTATATAAAGGTGGTTAATAATATAACCATGATTTTTAACAATTTTGAACCAAAATCATTTATTCCTTTAAACGAAGTGAATTTTTGTTGAAATAGCAATTACTACTTTGCTAATTCCAAATATATCCCATAACTAAAATTTCAACAAAAGGGGAGATATAAAATTTAGGACACATTTCCAAAAGTAAGTTACAAAGCAATAACATTTATCCAACAAACTTATTTTTCTTTTTTAAACACCATTTATTCCTAAGCATATGGAAATGTTAAACAACTTTCGAATGCTCCATTAAACAATATCACAATGCTTTTCAACCTTTATCAAATAGATAACCCACAATGCAAACAATTTTATAGAGAAATATAGCCAAAACTCACAATACTATTTGATTCATTATACTAATTTCCCATAAAATGAAACTTTCATTTACTTTAAATTGAATATACATTTATGCATAACAAGAAGTTATTTGGTTATGAATTTCCTTTCTCAATTCCATAAATTTTCAACCTTTGCTAGCATTTGAGACACATTGAGATGATCAAGAATACACTTTGAATACATAACCCACATCCGGATTACAACTTGCTTTCAAACATAAAACTTGATTTCACATGATAAGGTACAAAAATATATAAGATCATCCTTTCCCACAACTTTTTCCACCAACCAACATCATATCCAAAAGACCAAAAATGAGATGGATGTGACGTTCACCTCCCATCCATCCAATGGGGAAGTCTCTTCTCATTTCCCGACAAAACCCCTAACTCCTAAAAAATCTCCATAGCCAACATCAAAACTTAGATCACAAAAATTCCAACATTCCCAACACAAAAAAATTCAATAAAATCAAACATATTTATGAACAAGATGACTCAAGATAGCAAGGGAAATAAATTTCAAAACAAACACACACTATCAAGCTTTTGTAAGCTTGCAAGGAGAACTAGACGCACTTCAAGCCACTCTTCTCGCTCCACTAAGGGGTTAAACATGAGTTTTGGTTCCACCAATGAAATAATATACATGTCACTTATCCTTCCACCTAGTTTATCCCAAAACCCACTTATCTCTCCACTAGAACAAATCCCAAGCCCCTTTGGTTCCTCCAAAGACAACAAGTTTACTTCAGTTTAACATCTACTTATGCCTCCTTAATGGCTCAACTTTCCCCATACACACAACATGCTTGATATCCCCGCAATGGATGAAAATCAAGTAGACAACACATGGAAAATCCTCATACAACTCAATTGAGCACCAAAATCACATATATTCCATTGAATGGTGGTAACATAATTAAAACATTGTAATAATTTAACAAGTAAAGGTACCCACCTCTTGCTCATCTTGTCCTCTTTTCAATACCAAGCTTCAATCACTCCAAATCAATCTAACAACATAAATCCAAGACCAAGGTTTCCTCCCAAAATGGAAAAATAAGCTCACTTAAATAGGAAAATATTCAAAGATTACCCCCCGCCATAGATGGTGCCAAGATGCAACATCTTAAGTTCCCAAGACAAATCAAATCCCCAAAAAGCCATTAAATTAAATTCATGCCCACATGGGCCAAATCAAAATCAAAATCCAAGTTCAACCACAACACTTAAATGCATTTACAAGAAAATACATGGAGAGTAAAAATGGTCAAAAATCCAACAACTCAAAATAAATAACACTCAACTCACAAGTCATTCCAAAAGTAACTTACATCAAAATTAATAAGGGTAGATGGAAAGTTTTCCAAGGTACCTTTATGGGGTCTTTATGAGCCCCAAATGGCTTAAAAATCTAAAATAAGTACACCTACCCCATGGGTAGGTGTAAGGATGAGTTTTGGGAGTGTGGGACAAGGTTTACTTGTCTCACACTCCACTCAAAAATGGCCCTAAAGAGAAAATCCGAAATTTACTAAAAATGGAAAGTTTCACCCACCCCATCAAGGTAAAAATCAACCAAAAATAGAAATCAATTACCCCCATAAACAAATACTAAAATATAATTCAAAAGAGATTAATTAAACAACTAAAATTGGCTAAGGGTCATGAAAGGATCAATCAACAAGCCAAGGTAATCAAAATAAATAAATCAAGAACTTGTCACCATACACATAATCCCAACCCTCAAATATCCAAATTTGGGTGACTTGTGTTGGATATGGATCTTCGTGGGAGTCAATCCTCTCCATCCTTTTTAGTGTGTTTAGTATTGTTTATTGTTTGCATGTGTAGCTTTCTGTACATGTCTTTCATTTGCACACTCAATGCATGTGACATATCCGCTCAACTAGATTAACCAAATCACTACTATTAAATTCAAAATAAAAACACCAATCACACATATATTTCATTTTTCATTATAATTTAAAATATGCTCAAATGTAACCATTTCCAACATCATAGTCAATTTATATGTAAATCACAACCTTGTAACATCAATCATATATATCCATCAAAAGAAACAATATATCCTCATGTTATGTCATATCCATGCTAGTAAGATCATAAGTTTAGCACCCTGTGCCAACTCAATGTCATAAAAAGAAACATAGTCTATATAAACTATGAGACTAAGCACCTCATGTTGATACAATCTATATATAATAAACCATTTAATACAATCTATAATGTGGAAGGAAAATCTATAAAGCAGTTGTCTAAGTGAAGTGGGCACTACATCCCCCCCTTTAGAATATGACTTCCTCTTGGAAGTCATTGGAATAAGTGAGAGTACTAATCCCCCAATGTATAAGTGTCCTCCGATGTGGAAGCAATCTCATCATATTGATCCCATTGTACTCGCACTCGATCAAGCTCGTGAGCTCAAAGGCCTAGGGTTCTATGCTCTAGAATACACATGGGCTCCAAGGTCACATTGTCATCCTCCCGCTCCCGTAAGGATGTCCAATATAGAACGTAAGAAGAATCATGTACATACCTCCTCAATACATAAACATGAAAAACATTATGGATACATGACAATCTAGGTGGCAAGGTAATGTGGTAGGCTACCGTCTCTAATCTGCTCCAAAATATCAAATGGTCCCATGAACTATGATGTAAGCTTAGATCCCTTCCCATAGTGGATATGACTCTTTTTTTTTTAACCCGTGATAACACCTTTATTCCCACTTCAAAACTATGATCAATCCTATGGGTATTTGTATACTTATTTTGTATGTGTAGTGTCTCTTATAGCCATTGTTTGATAAGAACTACTTGTTGCTCCATATCCTCAACCTTGGCAGACCCACAAAACTCTATCCTGAATCTGGTCCCAACTCAAAGGATTCTTACACTCTCACCCATATAATTCCTTATAAGGCTCCATACCAATAGAAATATGATAATTGTTGTTATAGGAAAACTCAACTAAGTATAAGTAATCCTCCTAACTCGGAATGATGATCCACTACATACATGTGAAACATGTCTTCTAATACTTGATTAACTCACTCGGTTTGACCATCTATTTAAGGGTGGTAAGTAGTGCTAAAATTTATTTGTGTGCCAAAGGTTTCTGTATCGTGGTCTAAAAGTTGGACGTGTACAAAGGATCATGATCACATATTATTTTGCATGGAATCCAATGTAACCTCACAATCTCATCCAAGTAGACCTTAGTTATAGCTCTAGCCATATAGGTTGTCTTCACTAGTGAAAAGTGTGTTACTTTAGTCAATTTATCTACCATGACCAGGATCACATCATGATGGTATGTCGAGGTGGGTAGACCAACAATAAAATCCATGGAAATGGTCTCCCATTTATACTTGTAGACACTAAATCACGCACTTTGGGTACATTTCTAGGTCTTAATCACATACAACTATTCATATGATTCCTAAGTGAGAAAACTAACAATTAATAGTTGTCTTTGTCCTTTTTGTCTTTGTTCATGTCTTCTTCTTGGCCTCTTACACCCTATAACCCAGTTGATGCTTTACTATTTTATCTTTTATCACTCTGGACACCAGCCCCCAACCAGATGTCAAAGCCTGTGCCCCCATCCTTTTAGGTGCCCCCAACCTCTTTGTATCTTGCTCACCCCTTTTGGGCCTCTTTTTCTTTTGGCCATCTTGTTTTCTTATGGGTTATCTTTTATTTTTTAATTGTGAAATTCAACCTAGGGAATCATATAAATATAAAGCTATGTGACCATTATGAAATACCAATCTCTAAAGCATCTAATACTATTGCCTAAGGTTGCATCCAAAAGCATTTCAAGAGCATCAAAGCATCCATCTAGCACTCCCTCAAGGGAAAAGGGACTATATTTTCTGTATACACGTATAGGAGGGAAAGTTCATTTTGACATCCACACATCTATCTACATTGTTATATCTAGCTACTTGTTTATTATCAAGTGTGTCTAGCATAAGAGTCATCTAAGACATGATTCTTTCACACACACACGAGAACTACATGGAGTCTGAAATGTAGTGCAACATTATGTTGTAAGTTCACTCAATTAGGTGACCGTCATGGTTAGTCCGACTCCTCATTTGCATATTTTTCATTGTAGGATTTGATGTGTTTTGGGGTTTCACAGTGATCTTTCTCTTTACATGTTATAGGTGAATTCCATGTACATATTGTGACACACGAGATCAACAATGATGGTTAGATACATTGGTGTGATATAAGAAAAATAATTTTATGAGCTTCTTCACAGTCGGGTACCCATAATCAGTCACCAATGCCCCAGGTGCCCTTGACCTACTCCAAGTGCCCCATCCTAGGAAGATTTGGTGGTCGCAAAAATTTTTGAGTCCGGTTACAACACTTTCCTCCTCTTGTTTATCGAGTTTTCTAGTCCGGCATATCTCAAGATTTATTACTAAATCAGCTAAGTATGTTATCCCTTCTCTTGCACCTAGGGTTTCAATTTCCACTTTCTTATTGCTTAGGCAAGATTTGTACTCTATTTTTATTTATTATGTTGTGACTCGAAATATTATAAGGTTTACAAAAATTTTATTGTTGTTAAATCACCACTCTGGAATGTTGTGTGTATATAGAATATTGGTAGGATGTTGATGTTTAGCCTTAACTCTTTGGCACTCCAAACAATGTGCCACAAAATATGCAATATCTCTTTCACTGACCATGTCTAGTGATATAGCTCTCATAGCTCTGCATGCATCTTCTTCACCCATGGGTAGGCTAAATAAGGTGCATGATTGGCCTCTAATAATATGAATCGGTGTAAGTCACCCTCTCTGGTACATAGATGTGTCCTATGTGTCTCGACAATCCATCTACCTCTAGATTATAATCCAAAAGAAATCTCTTAAGGGCTCATTGTGCCTCAATCTTCCTCTAAACATCCAAATAGAACCTATCTATAGGAAGTTTCCCTAGAATCCTTCATCTTAGAGTATCCACAACTACATTCTCTTTTCTTTTCACATGTTTGATATCCATTTCATACTCACAAATAAGTTTCTTACAATGTCGTTGGTGGGCATTTAGATTAGATTGAGCAAAAAGGTGTCGAGGCTCAAGTGATTTGTTCTTAACACAAAGCATCTCCTTGTAAGAAAATGGTGCCAACAAACCTAGGCATGAACCACTATCGCGAGATTAAGGTTATAAGTGGGATAATACAGCTCATAATCCTTGAGCTTTTGTGACTCAAAATTTATTATGTGGCCCTCTTACATGAACACCGCCCCAAATTTGTCAATGAAGCATCTGTACATATTGTGAAGTCCTAGTGTGTGTCTTGAACTACTAAAATAGGAGCAGTAGTGATCTTCTCCTTGAGTGTCTTAAAGGCCTACTCACACTTTTTTATCCACTCAAATTTCTTCCCTTTACACTGGAGAGAATTGATAGGATGAACTACATGGGATAATTTTTGTACAAATCTATGATAGTACCTGTCAAACCCACAAAATTGTGTACCTCTGTAACACTAGTGGGTGTGGATAATCTATAACTACTCTAATCTTGGCAGGATGAATAATGATTCCCTCACCTAAGATTATGTTTCCTAGGTATTGTACCTCAATCTAAAAGAAGGAACACTTAGCAAGGTTCCCACATAATTGGTGCTCCTGTAAGCACTGCAACACCCGATAAAGATGGTCCTCGTGCTCCTCCACTGCATAAATATAATATCAAGATATCATCCAAGAAAATAAGTAAAAAATGGTCTAGGAAATTTTTAAAACACCATTCATCAAACTCATGAATATGTCAAGGCTTTGGTTAGCCCAAAAGGAACTACTGTGAACTCATAGTGGTCATACCTCATCTAAAATATTATCTTATGGATACCTACGTCCATGATTCTCAATCGATGATAGTTGGAATTTAGATCAATCTTTGAGAATATGGTGGCACCACACATTTTTGGTCAAAGAGGCCATCTATTTATGGAAGGGGATATTGATTCTTTATTGTTACCTTATTCATTTGCATGTAATCAATGCAAGGCCTCAAAGACTCGTCATTCTTCTTAAAAATATGACCAATGCTCCCCAAGGGAAAACACTAGGAAAAATCAGTCTAATCTCAAGAAGGCCCTCTTACTGCATCTTGAGTTTACAAAGCTTAGGTGTGGTCATCCCATAAGGTGCTCATGAAATTGGCTCTACCCCAGGTACTAATTCGGTGTAGAATTCAATCTCTCTCTAAGGTGGTATGTCTAGTAACTCACTAGGGAACACATCTACAAACTCATAAAGGATATGAAGGTCATTTGATGATGGTCCTACTGACTCATCCTCATATATGACAAGAACCGTGATGGAAAAAAACTAACATCCCTTCTATATAATCCTCTTAAGGTCGCATGCGAAAAGCAATATGGATAGAAAGTGGTCTTTGAATCCCTGTCACCACTTCCTCTGCACCAAGGTTATTGTGGTACTTAATGACCTTACGGTAGTAATCTACCTTGGATTGATGTGTTGCGAGCTAGTCCATACCAAAAATAACCTCATGTGATCCTAGGGGAAGAACTCGTAGGTCAACTATGATGATGAAGGCTCCTAAATCTACGACACACTCCCTAATCATCGTGCTCACCGGTAAATTGGCTCCAGAACCAACTCAACCTCCCAGTCTGAACCCTTCCTAACTACCACCATCTTATATTGATCCACTAATCTAGGTGATGTGAAATATTCATAGGACCCAGGGTCAAACAAAATAGAAATATGAACTCCTCTAAAACTACCTACTACCGTAATCATCATGGCCTAGTGTTGTTTTTGGCAATTATCTACTGCCGCATATACCCCGTGATATCTTACTATATCTCCAACTATAGTCTTAGATGCAGGGTATTTCCCTTATTTCACTGTAATATTTTGTAAGTAGTCCTTCTTATGGTGTGAAGGATCCCCACAAGTAAAACAGTACCCTCCATGTCTTTGGACCAAGTCCACTTCTCATGTACCTCGGAAACTTAGTACATTGGACCATGTAGGCCCTATCTTATATGTCTATTGTGATTAGGATGGCCTAGTATGTTTTCTTTGTCATCTATAGACTCTATAATTCCTTTGAAAATGGGAACCAATTCCCCTATCTCTTTATACCCCATGATAAGGTTGGGAATGTTAATGGTGTTGTTGTTGGGGTCAAGGTGTCTATAATGGTGGCTCCCCTCAATCGAGTGTTCTACATATCCTGAATGTATACTCTATCCTTTTCCATGGATTTGGTATTTCATCTATTCTCCTCAGTTATACATTCCTTCTCCACCACCTCAGAGAGGGTCTGTGGATAGTGCATATATATCAATCTATTAATATCTAAGTTCAAACCCCAAACAAAATGGTGAATCAATCTGTTCATCATGCATGTAGTCCAAATACTATAGGAGGTCAATAGTTTCCCCTCATATTATAACATTGTATTATATCCTTGTCTCAAATCATGAAACTCGCCAACTCACTATGGTAGAAATCATCTGGATATATCTCAACCTAAACCTCTCCTCGAACAACTCCTAGGTGATTGTATGTGTATCTAATAGGAGATTATGCTCCTCTGTCCTCCACCAAACTCTAGCCCTATATCTAAGTAGGTAGATAGCTACATTATCTTTGGTATTTCTTACTTAGGGGAAAATATTGAAATAATTGGTCAAGCTCACCAACCATGCCTCAACCTAGAATCCAACAGTGTCTCCAGAGTAAGTGGGTGGATGGAGTCTCAAAATGTCCCCAATGTGATCAATTGCATCCAATGGCATAGATATAGGTCTCTCCTTTTATTATTATTTCTTATCTCATCATTGATGTGGTGGACTCCTATTCCTCTCTCTGTTTTGTGATGCATCTTCTCTATCTACAGGTAGGAGGTCGAGAATCGTGTCTATTCTATGAGGGGTAGGGTGAACATGTTTTATGTTCCTCCACTCTCATTGAACCTACTCTTAGAGTGTTTTCACTACCTCATGTAATGCATGTGGGATCTAAGTCCCTAAAACCATTTGGTTCTTCTCGGTGGTGCAGACGGTCCAATCCGTGATTGATACATTGGAGGTCCCATGTGCGGGTAATCCTACACGGAGTCCATGATGGGGTTTTAAAAGACCAATAAAATAGTTTAAAAGATAAATTAATTTAATTAGATATTACCCAGAGTCCCGATGTTTCAATCTCACACTCGATACTAAATTTGATGCCCCAAAAAAACACACACAAAATAACTAAACTTGGACGTATAATTATGGAATATTTTTTTATCGCTTTTAGAAAGAATTAATGAGAGGTGTCACAAGTCTATGTTACCAAAATATTTTGATGTTGTCATTTGAACGACAATGAGCCTCACTCAATACGGTCACGTTGTGCTTTATGTCAAGATTTGATGGTTAAATTGGAGAAGCCAATAGCCATACGAGAATATTGGTTAAACAAGGCAGCTATGAGTGGTCACAAAGAAGATACCATGCTATTATTCATATATAATCATATATAAATAGTCATACTTTATCATACGGATTAATTTATATTAATTCGTACTTAAGTGCATGAGATCCCATAACATTCATACCATCATCTATCAATATTATATTTAATAGATCAACTTAACAATTAATATAGCTAGTAGTTATCCTCTTATTCTCCATTGTTTGATTAAAATTCCATCATGTTCAATACTTTAATTATGTTTTAATTGAACTAATAATTCAGATTTATTGTCTATATTACCGAGGCATTAACAAATCACTAGACTATAATTATATTGTCATTCCCTTTAATTTTGGACCTTAGTTTTCATAGGTATAGTTTAAATCCTATTGGCTAAATAATTTTTCATGTGGCAAATTATTGGGTTTTCACCAATAGTGTGGGGCTACGCCCCTCCTTCTTGTGTATGGGGAGGCTCCCATTATTGAATGTAAACTATCCTAATTCTATCTAACTATTTTGGGTGGCCAAATACGATGGAAATCACACAATAACACTTCACTGAACCTATGGAAAAGTGCTTGTATAGAGTATAAGGGAGGAATTTGTAATGACGAGGGGTAAAGTAGATAAATTAGGAAAGGGAAAGTTATTGTTATGAGTAGGCACTAGAAGAGTTCACACACAATAACCAGAGTAGTTCAAAATTTAATTAGAGGAAAGAAACAATGTAAGTATTTAGTGAGACTAACAAACTAGAGACACACAATTATTTAGATTTATCAATCAAGGATACAAAGTTCCTTCTTGATCATTATGCTTGCAAAGTTGCAGAATAGAGAGAGAATAGAGGAAAACATGAGTAAAACAAATGGAAGAATTGTAGCTCTTATTTCTTGTGCATTGGTGATACAAAGCTCAATAACAACAATCCATAACTTCTACGAGAGAAATTAAAATTTCAAATCCATCGAATGGATAATTCGTTCCTATTTATAGCATTGTAAATTTCCTTTCATCTACCCCACACACCTTTTCACCTTCACTCGTGACCATTGACCTTCCACATTCCCTCATGACTATTGACCTTCCACATTCCTTCATGACTTTTCATGTTCCTTCGTCACTCATGTCCTTTTATATTCCAAGTGTTACAAAACAAGGGTAAAGGGAAAGTGCATTTTCAATGAGAAACTCGAATATAGGGAGAGGGAGGATGACTGCAGACACTCAACTATATTTTTGAATTTTCAGTTGCATTTTCAAGTTTATGTCACACGACCGTATTTTTAGACACCCAGTTGCATCATCCACACACACCAGCTTGTAACCTTTGGATTCCCAAAACCTTACAAACACCCTATTTGTATCTTACAAACGCTTGAAATCATGAAGATGTCTGGTTGCATTTTCCCAAACACCCGACCAAACTTGTTTCTTTTCCCGAAGGTCAAAAATTGATGGAATTTGGTCATATAGTATATTAATATTCATGGAAAAGGGCCAAAACATCCAATTGGGCTATTTATAAGTCTTGAAAATTAATTATTCATCAAGTTATACTCATATCTTCAATGTTTCCTCAAGTTATGCACTAGTGAGCTGGGTGGAAAGAATAGTTTTTGATGAAACAAAGCCAAGAAAAATTATGGGAAATAGAGAGAATTAAAAGTACCTTAATTTCATATTTTATTAGGCTCCAAACTCTTCCTGGAGTTTTTAGAACCTTTCAATCAAGTTTCACCATGTAAGAGGAATCTTGAGCTACACTAACGGAAAAATTTCCAAATTTTAATGTTCCCAAAATCTTTCCTTGAACATTCCACCATGAATTATGCTCTATTATCTTTCCAATTCCTAGAGTATGATCTACTAAATCTTTACGGGGATATTTAAACCCTTTGAACAAGGTGAATAGTTTTTTAGAACTTGCATTTCCCAATATCTTTCCCCCAAAGACCATGTTTAGTATAACTTGTTCCTAAACCTTATTTTTCTTGCAGAACTTTCCCAAACTAACTTGTATTATTACATAGATTTATCACACACT
Source organism: Taxus wallichiana var. yunnanensis (assembly GCA_018340775.1). Classification (NCBI taxonomy): domain Eukaryota; kingdom Viridiplantae; phylum Streptophyta; class Pinopsida; order Cupressales; family Taxaceae; genus Taxus; species Taxus wallichiana. Next base: position 340,544,524 of record CM031243.1, on the reverse strand, counting down.
TCCCAGATGCTTCAAATTTTCCCTATATGTTCCTAGTGGGTGCTCACCAAATGTAAAAACTTGAAAATAGGCCTTCTCGGGCTTTTGGGAGTACTTTTCATCTCTTAGATCCATATAAATTCATGAATTAGCTTGAATTATATCCCTTACACATGAAACACACTTGAAAGTCATATTATCATGTTCCTCTCGACCTTAATGAGGGTGACACAGTTGAGATCATGGTCGGAGGAATGGTTTACATTGACCGGGAAAGGGAATTTCAAGTGTGGGCTTGGTTGTCATGACCAAAATTGTAACTTTTTCATGTTATCAATTTTTCATAATAATAAATCCCTAATAAAAAAACCATGGATGGACCCATAGCATCTTTGATCAACTAGTCAAAAAGTGGGGAGGAGGATATAATGTGAGCCCTTATATTGGGAAAACTTCATCCCTTGGATCTAGGTCATCTAAGAACCCTAATCCATCTAAGGAAACTCCTTTCTTATCCTTCTAATTTCATTTTGTCTCTCTTGTTTCTCCATTTTCATTATATATATATTACAGGTTTTATTAGAGATGGTACAACTATATGGAGGTTCAAACATTAATATGAGTAAGGTCTTGATGTGTGTTTGTAGTGCTTGGCATTGTGCCAAAGGCACTCAATAAGGGAAGAGAGGGGGAAGGGGCTCGATTGTGTTTAGTGCACAGATTGGCCATGGTGGGAGAGGATGGGTTGAATCTCCTAGGGAAAGGTTTGATGACCGGGAGGGTGGGGAGGGTGGCGGCAATGCCGTGGAGGAGATGGTGACATCTATAGAGGGGTGAGTAGGGGATGGTGTGGGAAATGGCCATGGTCATTCCCACAAACCCGTGGGAAGTTAGGGGGAAGGATCGTGGTTTGCGCAGGTCGTGGACCTTCCTTTTTTAATTGATTTAATTTAACATAGGGATAGGTAAGGTTAAGCCCTCCCATCTCTTTTAATAACCTTTTTTAATAATATATTTTAGTTTAAATAGAAAAAGTTTACATATATTTTTATATAGACATATTATTTTCTTAATATTGTTTATAATCCAAGTTATATAATATAATTATTTAATATTATTGTGTGTGTGTGTGTGTGTCTATATATATATATATATATATATATATATATATATATACACATACATATATATTTCCAATTATTAACTTAGTTAATGAAGGTACGTTGTAGATAAATTGGCAAAATAATGTAGTTTATAATAAAAAAAAATGGGTATAGTTTTATAATGGTTTCAATAACCACAAATGATTTATATGTTAAATTATCAAGATCTTGGGCTCACGATAAAGTTGTAGGAATATATTCATGGCAATATTTACTCAACCAATGGCTAACAACACAACGATTCTATTTAGATAAAGGTGGTTGATAATCATTATAACCATGATTTTTAACAACTTTCTAACCAAAATCATTCATTCCTTTAAACGAAGTAAATTTCTTGTTGAACTAACCATTACTACTTCTCTAATTCTAAATATATCCCATAACCAAACTTTCAACAAAATGGGAGATATAAATTTAGGACGCATTTCCAAAAGTAAGTTACAAAACTATGTATCATTTTTCCAACAAACTTATTTTTCTTGTTTTTAAGCATTATTTATTCCTAAACATACGGAAATGTTAAGCAACTTTGGAATGCTCCATCAAACAATATCAAAATGATTTTCAACCTTTATCAATAGACCACCCAAAATTCAAATAGTTTGAGAGAGAGAGAGAGACATAGCCAAAACTTGCAATATTATTTGATTCATTATACTAATTTCCCATAAAATGAAAATTTCATTTCCTTGAAATCGAATATACATTTATACATAACAACAAACTATTCATTTATGACTTTCATTTCTCAAGTCCGTGCATTTTCAACCTTTACTAGCATTTGAGACACATTGATATGATCAAGAATACACTTTGAATACATAACCCACAACCAAATTACAACTTGCTTTCAAGCACCAAACTTGATTTCACTTGACAAGGTACAAAAAAAAATATACAAGATCATCATTTCCCACAACTTCTTCCACCAACCAACATCATGTCCAAATTACCAAAGGAGGTGGAGGTGATATACACCTCCTAGCCATGTAATGGGTAAAGTCTCTTCCTATTGCCCCACAAAACCCCTAACTCCTAAAAAGTCTCCATAGCCAACACCGAAACTTGGATCACAAAATTTTCCCAACATTCCCAACACAATAGTTTCAAGAAAATAAAACAAATGTATGAACAAGAGGACTCAAGAGAGAAATGGAAATAGATTTTAAAATGAGCACACACTATCAAGATTTTGTAAGGTTGCAAGGGGAAATAAAGAAATTTTGAGCCACTTATCGCTCCACTAATGGGTTGGGCATGATCTTTTGGTTCCTCCAATGAAATAAGATGCATGCCACTTATCCCTCCACCTAGTTTATCACAAAACCCACTTATCGCTGCATGAGAACAAAGCCCATGACCCTTGGGTTCCTCCAAAGATAACAAGTTTACTTTGGTTTAAAATATTCTTATGCCTCCTTAATGGATCTACCTTCCCCCATACACACAACACACTTGATATCCCTACAATGGGTGCAAACAAAGTAGAAAACACATGGAAAATCCTCATACAACTCAATTGAGAACCAAAATCACATACATTCTATTAAATGATGGTAACACAAATAAAAAAATTAATAATTTAACAAGGAAAGGTCTCATCTTGTCTTATTTTCAATACCAAGCTTCAATCACTCCAAATCTATCCAACAAAGATAAACCCAAGACCAAGGCTTCCTCCCAAAATGGAAAAATAAGCTCACTTAAATAGAAAAATATTCAAGGATTACCCCCTTAGGATGGTGCCAAGTGGCAACATCCTAAGTTCCTAAGACAAGTCAAATCCCCAAAAATCCTTTAAATCAAATTTGTGTCCACATGGGCCAAATCAAAATCATTTTCAAATTTCAATTACAACACTTAAAATAATTTAAAGGAAAATACATGGAGAGTAAAAATGGTCAAAAATCTAATAACTCAAAATAAATAACACGCAATTCACAAGTCATTCCAAAAGCAAATTACATCAAAATTATTAAGGGTAGATGGAAAGTTTTCCAAGGTACTTTATGGGGTATTTATGAGCCCCAAATGGATTAAAATTCTAAAAGCAATACACCTACCCCATGGGTATGTGTACGAGATGAGTTTTAGGAGTGTGGGACAAGGTTTACTTGTCTCACACTCCACTTAAAAATGGCCCCAAATAGAAAATCTGAAATTTACTAAAAATGGAAAGTTTCACCCACCCCATCAAGGTAAAAATCAACCAAAAATAGAAATCAACTACCCCCATAAACAAATACTAAAATATACTTTAAAAAATATTAATTAAACAACTAAAATTAGTTAAGGTTCATGAAGGATCAATCAATAAGCCAAGGTAACCAAAATAAATAAATTAAGAACTTGTCACCATACACATAATCCCAACCCTCAAATATCCAAGTCCGGGTGACTTGTGTTGGCTAAGGATATTCACAGGAGTTAGTCCCCCTCCATCCTCTTTGGTGTTTTTAGTATTTTTATTTTTTGTGTGTAGTCTTCGTACATGTTCATCATCTGTACACTCAATGCACACATCATATCCACTTAACTAGATTAACCAAATTACTACTATTATTTTTAGAATAAAAACAAAAATAACACATATATTTCATTTTTCATTATAATTTAAAATATGCTCAAATGTAACCATTTCCAACATCGTATTCAAAGCATATGCAAATCACAACCCTATGATATCAATCACATATATCCATCAACAAAAAACAATATATCCTCATGTTATGTCATATCCATGCTAGTTAGATCATAAGGTTGGCACCCCATGCCAACTTAATACCATAAAAAGAAATATAATCTATGTAAATTGTGATTATAGGCACCTTGTGTCGATACAATATACATACAATGAGCCATATAATGAAAACTATAATATAAAAGTAAAATCTATAAAACAATGTTTGAGGAAGTTAGCACCATGCAATGGGGATTAGATTTTATTGGCATTGTTAACCCACCTTCTCGTGCAAGTAACAAATGGATTCACACAACTACATATTACTTCACAAAGATGGACAGAAGCAGTAGCTTTGAAAGAAGCAAATGAGACTTCAGTTTTAGATTTTATGAAATTCTAGTCACAAGATTTGGTGTTCCCATAACAATCATTTCAAACAACACATTATCTTTCCTTGGAACAAATATTTATACATAGGCAATCAAGTTTTGTATTCATCTCTCAACATATTCCAATTATTACCCATAAGAGAATGGATTGGTTGAATCAACTAACAAAAATCTTCTATGAATCATCCAAAGAACTATGGTAGAAAATCAGAGATCATGGCATAAAAAATTGAAATCAACCTTATGGGCTAATAGAATTACTCCTAAAATATCAATTGGCAATTCTCCTTTCATGTTTTTCTATGGTACGAGAATTAAGGTTTCATATTTCTAATGAATTACCAGCTCTAGACCTCATTAAATAAATGGAGATGATGGAAGAATATTCAATGGAAATCAGATTTACAGAGTTAATGGAATTGGAAGAAATCGAAATAAGGAAATGAAGACAATGGAACTTCATCAAGTGCAAGTAAAGAGGTATTTTGATAAGAAATCAGCTACAAGAACATTTAGAGAAGGAGACATTATGCTCAAGTGGGATGAAGAAAGAACTAAGCTAGTAGACACGTGAAATTTGACAGGTTTACGTAGTAATCTATATTTGATTACAGGTTGTAAACAACACAATGTCTTTCAGCTCTCCAAGCTAAATGGTGATGAGTTTCCTATCCCAATTAATGGGATATACCTCAAACTTTTCTATTGAGGTCATGTTTCACCCTTCTTTTTATAGGTTGTTGTGTTTACTTTCCTCTAAGTGCTTCATGCACATTATTGTTTTTAGTTTCCTTTCTTGTGTGCCTTGTGCACTTTTCTAGTGTTTTTGTTGTCTAATAAGTGTTTCTTACACAATCGGTAATTGTTTCCTAAAGGTATTCTCGGTACTCTTACGATCCCAAGAAGTTACGATGGTTATTACATGACTCCCATGCCCAATGGATGCTTCAGGCTATTAGATTTTTTTCATCTAGCAGACGATATCCTCGTAAGTCACCAAATTGTTATCCAAATAAGATCATATGTTTATTCATATCACTTATTTAGGTTACATACCTAAGTAAATTTTGGGTTGGTGAGAAAAGGTCTGATTAGAGAATAAAAAAATTTGGCGCACTTCGGAAAGAAAAATAAACTGCGTAAAATATCACGCGATAAGGAAAGTATAGTAGAATGTCGCACAAGTAAGGAGACAATATTCCACGTGATGGACCCGCCCAACAAGCCACACTCAAGTCTATAGAAATTCTTGGAAAAATCATGCACTTCAAGTGAATAAAATAGTGGAAGGTTGCGGCTCAATAAAGTAAACACGGTCATGCAATGACGGATGAGTCAATCTAGGTGAGGTACACTTGAAAAAAGAAAATACTCGCATCGATCCATGGAGCAGAGAATGAGACCCACACATGAATCCACACACATCATTAAAGTAAAGAGAAAAATTTGTGTGACAAGGGAAAGCTTCATGGAATTTTACACAAGAAAGGAGACAAATAGTCTGCATGACAAACTCGCGTGACACATACGATGCTGTGTGCAAAGGTGCACGATAGAGTAAGACAAGTTTGTGGTATAAGGGAATTAATCTGCAGAATCTACAGAAAGTGAGAGAAGAGATACCAGGGCACACATGTGATAGTGTGAATTTACGTGTGTAAAGTGAAAATGATTCCACGTGCGAAGGCACGCAATGAGAGAAAAATCCATACAACATTTAAAGACAGAGGCCTTGAAAGGCAACATGAAATCTATGGAACAAAGGGAAGTGAAATCTACGTAACAAAGGCATGCGAAGGCCACATAAAGGGGAAATTAATATGAAGTAAAAAAGTCATGCAACAAAAGAACACAAAATACAAGTGAAAATTTTTTTGGAATAAAGGGAAATCAAATAAGTGTTCACATAAACTAGAGGTAATCACGAAATGCTTTGTTTTGATTTTTTTCAAAACACCATGCAAGGGAATTTTGTTTCATCATCTAGAAGTTTTATAATATAATAAATCATGCACAAGAAAAGGAAAAGCTATTTTTCCTATTTTTAGTAGAGCATTTTTATTTTAAGTGTAGATTTGGATTAAAATAAAGCATGATGCCTATTTTTAAGAAGTAGAAAAATAGGACGTGCACTTTTCACATGCGGGGATATTTTTTCCACAAAAGGACAAGTCATTTGTGTTTTCCTATTTTTAGAACTCAAACTTGTATGACTAATCCTTTTCCTTCTTTCTCTTTATCATACTTTCTATAAAACTCCAGACATCGAATTATAAAAAAGGATCTTCACTTCTTCATTCATATTTCTGGAGCATTTTAGTTTTCTAGGTGAGAAATCATGGCCATGATTGATTCCTTGTGCTTATTATACGTCTTGGAGAAATAAAAGAACCATTTTTACCTTTCTATAGTCCTGTGTTTAGTGCATATAATTTTTTAAAACTGAGTTTATCTTCATGATACATGTTTATCCTTGTGTTAACAGTTTAATCTTAATGCCCTTATGCAGCTTAATGTCAATTTGTAGGTCATAGATTGTGTTTAACCAGTTGTATGCAAGATTTTTTTGTGGATCCATTTGTTTCCCCTTCTTTATCTTGTCACAATTCAGCTGAAACCTTCTATGAAATGATTTTTCTTTGATACAATCACTTGTAGTTAGTGTATGGTGTGTGTGGCTCTTGTGCTTCATCTGTGTGATTCCAATAAGTCTGAGATCCTTAAAAAATTCTGGTGTATCACCATCTTTTTTATTTTTCTCTTTCCTTCTCGCTTTCCCTTGACAGCTTTGGTAGAATAGAGCGGTTGTAGAAATATGAATAGTTTAGGTGTTGCACTAAGGGAACCAACCCTCTCTGGAGACTCACTCCAACATACAAGTCACCCATAACCTAGGAGTGTTTCCATTTTTTTAATTGAAAGGATAGTTATCACACCATTCTCCAAAGGGTGCATTTCAAAGTGACAACACTATCCTAAAGAGAATGGCTTAGCAAAATATTCTCAAGATTATCAAAAGAACAATGGAGGAAAACCAAAGATCATGGCACACAAACCTAAAATTTTCCTTATGGTATGATATGATTACACCTAAGAGTTCAAGTGGAAACTCATCTTTCATGATTGTCTATGGTAGAGAGGTGGTTACCTATTTCTTATGAATTACCAGCTCTAGATGTCATAAAATAGATGGAAATGGTGGAGGAGGATTGATGGAAATCAGATTCTACGAGTTAATGGAGTTATAAGAAGATAGAAACAATGCAATGGCCACCATGGAACTTAATCAAGCTTAGGTGAAGAGATATTTTGATAATAAATTAGTTGCAAGAACATTCGGGAAAGAGACATAATTCTCAAATGGAATGAAAAATGAACCAAGCCTAGAAGACACACTATGGTTGACTACGTTTAGAGTTGGCCATGTCGACTAAAAATTGCAAAAATATAATGCTTTTAAACACTCCAAGTTAAATATTGATGAGTTTTCGATCCTAGTGAGTGGGATATACCTCAAACTATGTTATTGAGGTCATGTTTCACCCTTGTACATAGTAGGTTGTTCTATTTTCTTCCAAGTGCTTCGTGCACATTGTTATCTTATTTTTTTCTTTGTGTTATTTGTGCACATTATTGGTGTGTTTGTTTTCTAATAAGTTCTTTAACATAATTTGTTGTTGTATAGAGGTATTTTCAATATTTCACATGGTTTCAAGAGGTTGCAACAAAATGTTCTTGCTATCTAAAATAACCCTCGGATTATTCTAGTAACTCCGTAACTTCATTCCGGACTTGAGAAAATATTTGTTGTTCATTTAGGGCTAAGAAATTCATTATTAGTAGGTTAGGTTTTGGGAATTTTTGTACATCTCCATGTTCCATGCTCCTTGTTTTTTCCCCCAAAAAATCATTCGAGAAATCTTGAAAAATGCCTAAGTGTCAAAATTTCCCTTATATTTCAGATTTCAGGGATCAAAATGTAATTTACATGCAAATTGCTCCTCAAACCCCGAAATACAAAGGATTTAGTGTATTTTGGGTTTCAAGTTTCAAATTACAAATTGCAACGTGCAACCCGATCCTTGAAATCCAACCTTCCCTATGCATTTCATGTTTGAGTTTCGACTTGCAATTTGCATGCAAATTGTAAATCAAACCTTGATTCCTAAAATACAAAAAAATAGTTCATTTTGGGTTCGGGTTCTAATTTGAAAATTGCAACTTGACTCCCGGAACACGAAACCCGACAGTGGTGCAAAAGGGTGGTTGAATTTTGACCGTGTTTTTCAGAGGTCAACACATGCATCGCGAGGGTCAACTTCTACCAAAGGCCATTTCGGGAGTCGGGGGTTGTTTTGTAGGTTCCAAGTCTGCCCTTTGTATTTCAAAGGCCAACAGGTGTAAATCAAGGTCAAACTTATGACAATCTCCATTGTTTTAGGTTTTTGGGACTCTTCTACATCAGGATATTGCAACCCAAATGCATGCATTGTTTTGCTTGCATTCGATCCCAAACCCCAATTTCGTTTGTGTCAGGGTTTACAAGGTGTTTTATAGGGTTGAAGTTCCAATGGAGGCATGATTTAACAGTTCAATCACTCACATTTATTGAAGTATGGCACCCTGAACTTCAAATGGCCATAACTTTCACCTTGTAACTTTGATTTTCACAAAATTGGACTTTTTGGAAAGCTCTCAACATCCTCTACACCATTAAAAATAGATTTTTTAAATTAAGTGAGGTTAAGTATTTGAAAAATTAGAAATACAATATGTCATTAAAGGAATAGTTTCGATTACCCAAACACCAATTTTTATGAGGTATGGTATCCATTCCTTCTTCTACACTTGCAAGTACCATGAGGGAATGGCCTTGACAAGGAGTCTATACTGATTTCTTAAATTAAGTGAGGTTAAGTATTTGAAAAATTGCAAATACTGATCTCCATTAGAGGAACAATTTCAGATTGCCCAACCACCAAGTTTTTATGAGGTATAGTGTCCATTTCTTATTCTACAAGAAATTATCATGAGGGAATGGCATTGGTAGGGAGCCCATGCATATTTCTTAAATTAAGTGAGATTAAGTATTTGAAAAATCGAAATACAATCTTCCATTAGGAGAAGCGGTTTCAAATTGCCCAACGACCAATTTTTTTATGAGGTATGGTGTCTATTACTTCTTCTACAAGAAATTACCACGAGGAAATGGCCTTGGTAGGGAGCCCGTGTGGATTTCTTAAATTAAGCAAGGTTAAGTATTTAAAAATCATAAATACAATTCGTCATTAGAAGAACAGTTTGATTTCCCAACCGTTAAGTTTTTATGAAGTATTGTGTCCATTCCTTCTTCTACAAGTAAGTACCATGAGGGAATGGCCTTAGTAGGGAGCCCATGTGGATTTCTTAAATTAAGTGAGGTTAAGTATTTAAAAAAATGGAAATACAATCTGCCATTAAGGGAATAGTTTCATATTTCCCAACCACCAAGTTTTTATGAGGTATAGTGTTTGTTCCTTCTTCTACAAGTACCATAAGGGGAATGGCCTTGGTAGATAACCCGTGTGCATTTCTTAAATTAAGAGAGGTTAAGTATTTGAAAAATCAGAAATACAATCATCTTCATTAGAGGAACAATTTCAGATTGCTAAACAACCAAGTTTTTATGATGTATGGTGTTTGTTCCTCTTCTACAAGTACCATGAGGGAATGGCCTTGACATGGAGACCATGCCTATTTTCAGTTATTTAATGCATCTTGTTGGTGGTTGAAGGAAGAAATTTGAGTTCCCTCTATCTCTCCCATTTTGATATATAATGTAAAAATCTCTCATTTTGAAGGGAAGATGTTCTAAAATGTAAAGAAACTCTATCAAAATTGTTTATGAGTAGTAGTGAGTTGTAGACCTTCATTTGGGCTTAGCAATGTGTTCTTGTGCCTTCTTATTCACATTTAATGATCTGTGCATATTTTGAAAGCAATAAAATATTTATTTTTTGGTTTTTCTCTTAACCCTAACTCATACTTTTTGCATTTCCTTGCCTCTTCATTCTTTTTGTTGTATTTTGTGCATGTATTTCTCACTTGTAGGTTCATCTTATTGTGTTTCATGGAAAATATATTTTGAATGAAGTCTTAGGTCTATGTCATCTCTATTTTTCCTCCCCCTCCTCTATTTTCCCTCTCTCTTTTCCCTCATTAGAGTTTCTTTTCCCTTTTCTTTGTGCTATCACCTCTCTTTAGCTTAGCATTTTCCATTATCATGCACATTTCTCTTTCCCTGGTCCCTTGATTGTTAGAGTATGATTAGCTAGTTACATTTCCTTCCTTATGAGTAATTTAGCATTATAAATAGCTAGAAGAACCAGCCTTCTCTGGACATTGATCTCACTTTGCAAGTCCCATGTTAGCAAAAAGTAGGGATCTGTAACAAGAAAATCCTAGGGTGTTACTTTTTGTAATAATAGTTCTCATCAATTTATTACGACCATGTGCCCATTGGATAATTCAAATCAACTAGAACTCACATCTAGCATGAAAATGTCTCATGGAGGTTAGAAAATTTTTACCAAAACTCCCTCGAGGCCATTTTGATTTTTTTGACAAGACATGACAATGAGTTTTAATGTCCTGTCATCGGGAAAAATTTAAACTTTTGGCAATTTAGGGGAAATTTTGGATGTTTTAGTCATTCCTCCATATTTTTAGGCCTTTACTACCAAGGAGTTGCTCAAAATTGGGGCAATTTTAGAAATATAGGGATTTGGAGGAACATGAGGAACTATTCCTAAGTTCCTCATGTTCCCCGTTTCGCCATTTTGGTTGTTTTGAAAAGGTTTTGGGTCATGTCAAGTTTTCACGACACATTTTGAAAATTTCCTATGTTCTTTCATTTTCCCACAACCTCTCCTTCTCCACCTCCTTATTAAATATAAATCATTGGGAATATCAGGCATTGAGAGCATAAAAAGAACAATTCAATTGTTCCCTTACTTCCCCACAACTCTATCATCTCCGCACAAATGTGCGAGAAAAATAAATTAACATTTATTGAAACTATTGGAATAATTCATGAGTTTAGAGAGCTCCTAAATGGCCAAAAAGACAACAGATTAGATGGGCAATGTAGGGAAGATAAGGTGGGGTGAATGGCACTAAAGTAACTATGTAGAAGTGTCGTTTGTGCTCCAATCATTCAATAGTGCCAATAGAGATGACATATAAGACATGGAAAAATATGTGGTTAAGGTAGGTATGAGTGACACGGTTGGAACAATTCATGAGTTCCTAGGGTACTCTAATTGGTGACAAATTCACAAAGTTGGGAAAGGTAGAATGATAAGTCGGTAAAGTGGGCATAAGCGACACCAATGGAATAGTTCAAGTTATCCAGGTCATGCCCCGCATCACCAATTCACCTGATGAAAGAAACATTAAAGTGGATAAAGATATTTTTGGAGGAACATGAGGATTGTTTCATAGTTCCTTTTGTTCCCCAAAATCTTACATGCCCGACAAAGAGGTAAAACAAGCTCAAAAATGTCCAAATTTGTCATTTTAAGCAAATTTATTAGCCCATAATCCAAATTTGGATCATGTAAAAGCTAAAATTGACAAGATCATGTAACAAGATTCCATGTTTATCATTCAATGGCTACAATTAGTATTTTCATGCAAGAAATATCTTTAAAACCATGCACATGAGTCCAAAAACAATAGGGACATGCAAGGGACATCAATTTCTATTTATGAATGTGCATACTCATACCTAATCCTGAGTTTGCTAAAAATTTAGCATGGATGTCTATTTTCAAGAAAATGAGGGTGCCTACAGGCATCTTTTGATATATATTTTTCATTCTAGACGTATGGAAGAATTGTTCTAGACAAAAGGGTAGTTTGGGCATACACCACTCTCATGTTTTCTAAATTTAACAAATCGAGTTGAATGTCCATTCTATTTTCCCCCTTATTTTCTCTAATTCTCTATATAACTCCATGAATTCATTGTAAAATCTATCTCTACATTGGTGTTCATTATTCTGGAGTAATTTTGAGTTTTGAGTAGAATATGAGTGAGTGGTCTATTGTAATCATTTCACCTCTGGGATTAATAAAGGAACTATGTGTACCCTATTACAACTTGTGTATCATGCAATTTCATGTCTTTAAAATGATTTTATCTCATGATATTATTCTATCCCTTATTTACTATTTATTATCCATGCCTTTATATGAGTATATGTCATTTTACAAGTCATATATTGTGTTTAACCAAGTTTTTGTGTAGGATCTTGTTGTGGAGCTCACCAAATTTCCTTCCAAGGCCATTTGTTTCCCCTATTTGTTCTGTCATAACTTCAAATCCTTCTCTAAAACACTATCACTTTGACATAACCATTGTGAGTTGTGTCTAGTGTGTATAGTTCTGTGGTCTATCTATGTGGCTCAAACGAGACTAGATACTCAAACTTTTGGTGTATCACCGTCTTTTCATATTTTCCCTTAATTCCTTCTCCCTTTTCCTCATTGATTCAACAAATAGAGTAGTGGTAAGAGTATAATTAGTTTTAGGTGCTACATTAAGGGAACCAACCCTCGCTAGAGAATTAATCCAACATATAGTTCACCCAGAGCCTAGGAGTGTTTCCATTTTGTCAATTAGAATGGGAGTTGGCATACCACTCTCCGTTGGGTGCATTCCTCTTTGATAACAATGAGTGTGTCAAGAAAATTCCAAGTGAGTAAATGAGGTAATGTTAACTTCCTTATACATGGTTTTGAGTGTAAAGTATTCTCGATAAAGCTAACCAAAGAAGATGAAAAGACTCATTAAATGATATTACATCAAAAATGGAATTCAAAAGTACGTTGGTGCAAGACCATATAGGTCATCTAGAATGAGATTATACAACCCGAGCAAACTATACGGTTTTGGACATGGATTTGGTAAATGAAATCTAAAATTTGCACCATAGAAAGCATATTTTGAGCATTATTCTTATGAATTAACATCCAAATATTTTTACGATAAGTGTAAGTAAATGAGAAATCTCAAAATAGATAACAACACACACTAAGCGGGGATAAGATGTGGGTGTTTGTCTTATCCAAGAATCACAATTGCAATTAGTAGTGTCAAAGGGTAAATTACAAAATTTGAGTGTCTAAAATTAGGAACAAGATCCTTAAGGAATATTTGACAAAGATTTTGATTATCAAGATAATGGTTGGTCTGATTAGATAAAATATTTCATCGCTTGATGAAATCATGAGCTGATTTATTAGGGGATTATTTCAAGTTAACAAATTTTGAAATGTGTTTTCAAGAAGGTTGTGTTGTTGGAAATCCTTCACTAACTTTTGTACTAAAGTTTCTAAATTGATAATAGAGTATGAAATAAGTTGGTTATACCATTCTATATCATCTCCTACAAATTTATTTGTAAGGTGATTGGCCATATCATAAGTATTGGTTAAGATAGATGGTTGGATCAATTGACCCATCATAAGAAATGGTAGGAGATATCCCCTATATCCATAGAATCTATGTAAGGAGCTAGGGTCTCATTTTGTAAAATTTAAAAAAAAACTTATTCAGGATTAGAGGAAGAGGGATTGAGTTCCCATTAGCATCCAAAGGAAAATGAGGTATTGAAGGTTGATTAGGACCTATAAGGATTAATGACGATCAAGGAGCCATTTTTTAAAATATGATTTTACATTTGAAGCATGTTAGAAGTAGTAGAAGATTGCATGATGACCATTTGATCCAACAACTTGATAATCATGAGATTATGATCAAGTGGTGGATTAAGGCCACTAGAGGAAGAATCCTTGGTATTTCTATTTTGTAAAGGAGTTTTTGGGGATTAATTGGGGTTGGATCCATTTATAGGAGGATTATCATGAATAATAGGTTTTGAGTGAGGTTTTAGGATTTTCTCTTCCATAGGACCTATGCCTTGAGAAATATTGATTACTTGTTCCTCTTTTCCGAGTGTGTAATATTCATTATTATTGAGGTTTTTGATAATTTTATTGGGATCAATTGTTTGATTTTCTACCATATTTCAATCTATTGTTGTTGTGTATACAAATGGGATAGTTCATGTTAGAGTACGAGGTGATGGTGTCGGATGATATAGATGGAATTATTTGAGTCTAGGAAGATGTAAATTGATGAGAAATGGGAATATTATTTTGGGGTTCTTCAGTTGTGATGGAGTAGCAAGAAACCATTTATAGTTCTTTGATTCCAAAAATTATGTAATTCATATTATTATATATCTCCGAATAGTGATGACAACATAGTTGAGGACATTGTGAAGATGTTCCATGGTATTTTACCCCAAATGCTAATGGAATCAACTATGTAGAGACACACAAGGTTCGATGACGTCAAAAATTATAGGATGGAGAGATAAGAAAAATGGATAGAAGATATTGGTTGTGCAAGATGACATGGCTATGACGAAAGATCGAAAAATGCGATGGGACTATCTCGGAGGACATTCAGGTGGTTATAAGCTCCCTAATTTTCCCTAAACTATTAATTATAGGAGAGCACCGATAGATTTCCACACATGTTAGAATGAGTGAATTTGACAATGTATGCTCTTATTACCGCTGGTCAAATTTCATGGTCAAAATGGGTCAACCAAGAAGCGCATGTCTATAGACACTGTTATCCCAAATTCACCCCCTACAAATTTTGTCAAGACAACTCCTGCACATAAGGAAAATATGAAGGGAAAATGTTTCGACCTACAAGCTCGCATTCCAGAATGAGGCAAAGGAAAAAGTCAAAGTTTTGACCTGAGTCAAATCAAAGTGGGGAGTCAGAGACAAAAGGTGAAGCACATTCTGGGCCAAAAACAATTCCATGTGTCCAAGCAGAGCGGTGGGGCTACAGGGAGTTTTCTGGATTTTGTGATTCTCATGGTAAGGGAAAAATATAAGTTGCAGACCCGCAAGCCTGATTTTTTCTCTAATCTAGATGCCACGTGTTCCATATTAAAAGGGAATCCCAAACGAGTGCCAGACTATTGTGTGGCCCTGGTAGGTGAAAAATGAAGAAGAGTCTTCCAGGCCATTAACGTAGAATCCAATCTCTTCAACTACTAGATTTGATTCGATTCAATCCGTTGGGGAACCAGAAGTGACATATTGTGGGCGGATTTACAGAAGGCATTGATATTCAGTGGTTGAGATTTCAAGGCAAGATTCAATGCGTATCTCATGGTGGTTGGAGCAGGATTCAAATTTTCCCTCTTCTCTCTCTTTTCTTTCTATATATATTGTAACACTTCTCGTTTGAGAAAGAGAGACATTCTAGGCATAGAGAAACTCTATCAAATTTGTTTCTCGATGCCATTTTTGAGCAACGAACCTTCTCCCATGCCTGGAAAATGTATTTGTGCCTCTATTCTAGAAATGTAATGGTTTGTGCACCTTCTAGAGCAATAAAAATGTGTTTTGTGGTGTTCTTCAACCCTTTGCATCATTTTTTTGTTTCTCTGTGCCTCTCCCTTTCAGTCTTGGTTTTTGTGCATGTATTTCACATTTGCAGGTGCAGGATGTCGTGTTTCATGGAGTTTAATGGATGATTTGCAAATCTGGGTCATGTCACTTCTATCTGACCTCCCTCATCTCCATTTTTTTGTTTCTTTCTCCCTCAATAGAATATCTCGCTCCCTTTTCTTGGTGTTATCACCTTGTTAGTGTAGGATTTCCCTCTTTATGCACTTTCTCTCTCCTGTCTCCTTGGAATTGTTAGATTAGGAGTAGATAGTCACATTTCCTTCCTTAGGAGTAGTTTAGCATTAGGATTAGGAAGAAGAAGTTGGCTTTCTCCGAGGGCCATCTCAAGTCCACAAGTCCCACAGCTTGAGAGATGGTCCCATGTTATGCAAATCACACCAAATGACCTTGCCTTAGAAAAGCATATCCATAACTCATTTGGGGGTGCTGTGATTTTGCATTAACAAACACCAAATTTTGGTTTGCTTGTCCCCTATCCCATGTTCACTCCCCTTAATTTCCATTATGTGTGATTACACCCCTATCCCATAAAAATTCCCATTTCCCTCATAAACCCCATTTATTCCTCTTAATTTCTTATTTTCCTATCTTAATTATATCACATCCCAAAGATTATTGTATCCCTCATTATTCATCCCGAATCACATTTAATTATCCTGAACATGTTTATCACCTTAATCACATCTTATAGACAATAAATCATGCACTTTGGGTATATTTCTAAGTCCTAATCACATACTACTATTCATATGGTTCCTAAGTGAGAAAAATAGTAATTAATAACTATCTTTGGCATTTTTATCTTTGTTCATGTCTTCCTCTTGGTCTCTTACACCCTACACCTAGTTGATGCTTCAAATATTTCATCTTTTATTACTCGGACACCAACACCTAGCCAATATGCTAGTGCTCAGGCACCCCCATCTTTCTAGGTGCCCCAAACTCTTTGTATCTTACTTGCCCCTTTTGAGCCTCTTTTATCTTTTGGGCATCTTGTTTTCTTATGGGTCAGCCTTTTAGTTGTTAATTGAAAAATTCAACCAAGGGAATCATATAAATATAAAGTTATGTGACCATAATAAATGACCAAGCTCTAAGCATCTACTACTATCACTGAAGTTGCATCCAAAGGCATTTCAAGAGCATCAAAGCATTCATCTAGCACTCACTCAAGGAACAAGGGATTGCATTTCTCTGAATACACACATAGGATGGGAAGTTCATTTTGACATCCACACATCTATTTTCTTTGCTACATCTAGCTACTTTCTCATTATCAAGTGTGTCTAGCACAAGAGCCACCTAGGGCACAATTCTTACACACACACATGAGAACTACATGGAGTTTGAAATGTAGTGTAGCGCTCGATTATAAGTTCACTCACGTCGGATGACCGTCGGGATCATCGATTCCCCATTTGCATCTTTTTCTTTTTAGGATTTTATGTGTTTTGAGATTTTGCAAGAGGTCTTTTATTTTGTAGGTTACATGCAAACTCAACAATCTTCCAAAGGACCTACAGTGATCATCGGTGAGTATTGGTGAACATCTTGCTACACTACAAAAATCGTTTCGATGTTTTTGCAATTGTGGGCACCCATAACCAATCTCTAATGCCTAGGTGCCCCTAAACTAATCTAGACACCCTAGTCCCAGCATTTATGACAGCTATACGAGTTTCTAGGTTTAGTTGCGACAATTTTCCTTCTTGTTATAATGGTTTTATAGCTCTGTACATCTTTAGTATTATTGCAAAATCAACTAATTACTTTATCCCTTCTCTTGCACCTAGGGTTTTATTTTTATCTTGCTTATTTCTTAGGTCATACATGTACTCCATTGCTTTATCCATTTGTGTTGTGATTCTGAAATATTATAGGGTTTTATAACTTTTAATATTTGTTAAATCACATCCCTAAACACCCCATTTATCATTTATAAAACCATCATTCAATGATTTTCCACCCTCTAACCACTTTTTTATCCCTATGCAACCCTAATCCACTAAATAAACTTGAAACCCTAATCTAACCCTAATAAGGCCTCTTGTCTCGAGTTGTGCATCATCCCCATTAACCAAATCAATAGTCCTTTGCATTCGACAACCACCCTATCGTAACATGGTTGACCTTATAAATATTTCACTACCCCCTCATCAAAGAGGATCAAGCTTTATAGAATTCAACTTCTTGTGAGATTTTCTTGTTTTCTTCTCTTCTTGTGAATTGTTATCAACATCTTAGAGCCCTTACATATCATTTCTAGAAATCAATATTTTGGAGTTTGCTTATATCCCTATATTGTTTCATCAACTTTACAAGCCCACTCATCCTCTTGGATATCTACAACCTCATCATCCACTCTTGTTTCTTTCTTATATTTTGTTTGGCATATATCAATCATTTTCAAACCCTAATCCAATCCTTGTCACCATCAATTCTACCTTGGTCATCATCGACCCAATATACATCAATTTCATTTCACGTATAATGTCCCATCTGCCATATCTTACCCAATCTTGACAACATTTAGATCTTTATGTCTCGTGATCCACTTATTTGACAACCTATATCTCACTTTTCCTTCCTAGTTATCATTGATTGTCCTAAATCTTCCCCTGTCATCATGGACCTGATCTACATCCATTACGTTCTTATTTATCTTCCTACAATTTGCATACTTTCTATTTCATGTGCTTCTATGCCAAATCTAGGACATCCTCAGCATCTCAAAATCAATTCCAGATCAACTATTTTTACATCTATTGATCTACTCTACTAAATTCATCATCAACTTCTTCTGTTTGTCTTTAATCACCATCGACCTTGTCATGTTTCTATCCTTTTATTTCAATTTATTGTTATCGATCTTTATCTCGAACATATCGTTTCATATATTTGTTTTACTTATTTCTTGCATGTAATTTATCTATTATTTTCAATCAATATTGTAATCACGTGGGTTGAAATCCTCCATATGAATTTTATCACTTCTCGGACTGAATTTTTCAAGAATCCCACCATTTAATTTATTAACCATTTTCTTGTCTAGTTTTCCTTTGTGTTGTGCAGGTTATTAAGCTCGCCATGGAAATGATCTTTACGCCGCCTTACATCATCACACATCAAAGGTATCCTTAAACCCTCCCATATTTTGGAGTTTCTTATTTTCTTGCATACCATTTCATTAACTTGGAATAGGAGTAGAAAACTCATCAAACATTCAAGTATACACAAAGTGGGACCTACCTATCTCCTTTGGTAAGTTCCTTGTTTTATTTTCATTTTCTATTCTACATTATATTTTCCTCTTTACGTAACCTGCGCAGTTAGAGTTGTTTACTTTTGTGCTTGGGGGTTTACTTGTTTGGTCAACAAAATGTGCATTTAATTTGGAAAAAGGAAAATTGTTATCCAAGTATTCTCCTTTTTATCCTTATTTTCTCCTTTTTGCATCATTCATCCTTCTTTTGCTTACTTTTTCTCATCGAATATCACATTTGGCTTTGGATCTAAAAAAGAACACCTCTTCATGTTTGCTTGATCACATAGTTTAAGTAGGTGGTAATCTTTTGCATTCACACTTCTTCACACACAACCAAACCACATGAATAAATCAACACATCTAAACATTTCCTACTAGGTGGATCTATTGGGATTTCATCACCCAATAAGGAATCTACCATGGTGTTCTAGCCATTTGACAAACTTTTGACTATTGGTATATCGGTTAATCGCCGACACACTTGTCAATGTGGTGCATGAAGAATGAAGGTAGGTCCATATATCAAGCCACATACCAATAGTCATCATATATTTTCCCTCATGTACCTTTAATCATATCGAGGACTCCATCCCTAAACAACCTAAAACCATCCTTAGATCGACCACTTCTTTAGGTTCCCTTTGAGCCTCTTCCCCTCTTCACATTTCTTAAATAAAAATATAATCAGAACTTTGTTGCTTGATTTTTTTTTCACATTAATAATCTGCATAATTCGATGCTTGTTTATTTCATGCCTATTGTTACTCATTCCCAAGCCAAGAAAATGGAACAATCAACCTCCTCCAATAACATCCCCATCTCAAACAATATTTCATAACAAACATCTACTCACGTTCTTATTTATTCCACACCTTTGGTCACCTCATCTTCGGTTTCCCAACCCATTGTGTATATGATTCCTCCTCATGAGCCCCATATCAAAACCAATCCTTTTTCTATCATCATTCCATCCCCTCTAGACCAAATACACCCCATCTATTGCTTCCTTAAGATTATTTGGGCCTCTCACTATCCATTGTAGATACATGGACTTTTAAGAACTCCTTTATATTAATCTCATCACTCTTCATGATTATAGTGCTCGTAAAATCCACCAATATCCCCATCAATGGACCCCCTCTTCAATAGCTTTATGTTTATCCCCGCATTTTGAATCCACCAAGGTTCTTACTTCTCAACTTTTTGTCTTCTTTCCTAGGTCCATGAATGAGTTGGCTTAAGCCCAACATGAACATGGCCCTCATGAGTTTTCTACCATGGTCCCCTAAACCCATCATTCCACTCAATTTGTGGTCCCCATCCCACCTAATATGCCTCGCATCAATACCATCCCTACATCTTCTATCCCTATTCCTTCTTCATCTACCCTTATCATCAATTCTCCCACCCAAACTCTTCAAAACTCTAAGCTACTTCCTCCATCACTCAAAAACATGTTTAAAACTTTATTCCTCTCTTCACATATCAAGTTCATACAAATGTTTTTACCTCGCAGCCCCACCCTTCATAGTTGAATCAAATGAATCAACCACCACCACCGTGAAGCATATTTCAACACATGTTTCCCAATCAACCCACTCAAACATCTTAACCACCTCATGTACACATCCCAACTCACCCAACACAAACCCAATCTAATCCTCCTATCTCTCAATACCAATCTTCTAATCTTATCCATCCAACTATATCCATTCCCAACATCCTATTTCGTAACCTCCCCAATCACATACCTTCAATTATGTTCCTCCTTATCAACCACCCCCACAAAATCCTAATTACACCCAACAATATCAATCTTACCCACAACCCAATCCATCTACCTCTTACAATCCACAACCTCATCCATCAACTCCTCATCCCCACACATCCAATGACCCCATGCAAGCCTTGTTGAGTAGGATGGAAAACCTAGAGGATGCTACTTTAGGTCCTAAGAGCACATTCACCTATGAGAAAATATAAAATGAGCCTATCAATCCATTTGTAGTCGCGATTTGTATCCTCCACATTGGGATCTGTAGACACAAAATCACACACTTGGGTACATTTCTAGGTCCTAAAAGTATGTTAGCATTTACATGAAACCTAAGAAAGAAAACTAGTAATTAACGATTATATTTGGCCTCTTTTATTTGTCTCTTATTTCTATTTGGTCTTACACATTCTACAACCCATTCGGAACTTTACTAATTTATCTTTCATGGCCTCGGACACTAGAGCCCAACCAGGATAGAAGCACTTAGGCACTCATGTCCCCTTTGGGTGCCCCTAACCATTTTTTTAGCTTACTCACTCCTTTTGGGTCTCTTTTTATCTTTTGGGTGGATTTTACACCTATGGGTCGACCTTCCAATTGTCAATTATGAAATTCAAACAAGAGAATCATATAAATACATAGTTATGTGTTCAAAATAAAGGACCAAGCATTAAGAATTAATACTACCACCTAATTTTGCATCTAAAAGGAACCAAAATCATTTAAAAGCATCCATCTAGCATCCATTCAAGGGGAAAAGGACTACATACTCTGCATACACAACACAGGAAGGGGAAGTTTATTTTATTCCATCCACACATTTGCATTCTAGAGCAAATATAGCCCACTATCAAGTACAACTTGCACAAGTGAAATCCTAGGGCACAATTTCTACACACAGTCACAAGAATTACACTAATCTAATATGTGGTGCAGCGCTCGGTCATAAGTTCAATCTTGGGGTCACCGTCAGGGGTCGATATGACTCCCCATTCTGCATTTTCTTTTTTGGGTTGGATGCAGTTTGTGGGCTTATGTTTGTGAATATCTCTTTATGGGTAATGGGTACCTTTGATGATCATAGTGTGAATAAAAGGTGATCCACAGAGAATAATTGTGGCACAACAACAAAAAGTATATCCAAATGTTTTACGTAGTAATGGGTACCCAGATCTGGTCATTAGCACTCAAGTGCCCTTGTCCAGCCTTGTTTGTGAGCTCCATGATTTACAGAGATCAATAATGACGTTTCTTGCATCATGTTCATCACTTTTTCTAGTCTAGATCAGTTCCATATTGAGTGTAAATCAGCTAAGTCTCTTCATCTATCTCTTGTGCTTAGGATTTCATATTTAAATCTTAGTTTTCTTGTGTCATTATTATATTTCAGCATTTATACATTATTTATTTCAATAATGACTCTGCAATATTTAGATTTAATTAATTCAAAAAAATTAAATCATTTGGTGAACCCTACTCGTGATCATACACTCGGATCCTCATTTTTCTTATTCTATCCAATCTTCTTTCATGGATCCTCAAATTCCTCAAATCTCTTTACATTACCTCCTTTAAATGCATCCACCTTGCAAGGTTGTTCTTTTAAAAACCCAAGACACTATTTATTACCCTCACAATACACCACCCACTCAAGTAAGTGTCATCTTTGATCACCTCTTTGATGACTCTATCACTCCTAATCCTCCATCCAATCAACCCATCTTAGAGTCAATTCAAGCTTTGCATTGTTTATTTCAAGACAAAATCCAAGCTATGGAAACCATGATTACATCTCTTAAATCTAAAATCCAACATCTCAAGGATGATTCTCATTCTACTTTTATGACTTCTACATATGCTCATATCAGTGAACCCTAAGTCTTTCCACTACCCACACCTCTCAAGTTTGATTTGAATGCTAAGAAACATGATATTCTTCCTCATCTCCTCACTCATAAATTGATCAACTTTCCAACTACTCATTTCTATCCTCCTTATCGGCTTGCCAAATACCAAGGTCACCCATATTGTAATTATCATTGAATTAATGGACATAATGACAATGATTGTTATGCTCTAAAATGAAAAATAGACCACCTTAATCATTATGGTCTCGTTTCATTTTCTACACAAAATTTTGTTGCATGCTCATCTCTATTTGTTAAATCCCACTGGGCTCTTAAATTTGATTCATCCATGTCTAATGAGCATCAATCCATAATCACTAATGTTCCTTCTTTTGTCAAGTCAAGAGTTTCCTCTCCAACCCATTTGAACTAAGTAACTTTCTCTTAAAATCATTCCATCCCTTCCTCCTCTCAAGCTTTTTATAGTATTACCAACTCCATATAAGCAACCTCCTCTAAAAATCAATCTATCCCCTCCTCCTCTAAAGTCTTCTACAACATTATCAATTCGAAATAAGATAACACCATTCAAGAAACCTCTCCACCCTACTCCACTTCTACATTAGAATCTCTTTGTCAAACAAGTTAATCCTTACATTAATGGTCAAGACACATTTTAATCTCCACCGTCATGGCATGTTCCTTCTCAAATCACCGCATAGATATCCATCACTCACATAATTGGGGGAAACATAGCTTCCCCCTCTATATTGATATCAAATGTATCTATCATCCCATGCACTTCATGCCCCATGCTTAGTGTCTAATACTTCGTAAGCATCATTACACACCCTTTGATATGCTCATCATATCATTACATTACCCTATGACGCACTCTAGTTCCACATTTCATACTCAACTACCGAGGGTATAATTTTTAAATGAACCTCACATCCACATTCACTCTTCATGCTCTATATTTCATGATCTATCTTTCTAGCACACATTCTCAAACCATTTCCCGATGATGCACTCTTGTTCTATGGTTCATTCTTGACTACTGAGGGGAATTTATAAATGAACCTCATTTCACACACATCCATTGGGGGCATGTTGTTCCTTCCACCTTCACACATTGCATACCATTCCATCACACTCATTCACTATATTTGCATATTTTGGTTGCACTTACTCTTTTTTTCTTATACTATCTACATGATGCACTTTACTTACTATGTTATTTAGATACTCGGTATGTCATTATCTTTATCATATACACATGCGTGTTCACTTGGTCTCTAGTTGTGAATGTAGATCTCTTACAAATTTTCACATGTTGCAATGATGCTTGGCACGATACCTTTTACCAGCCTCACCGAGGCTCTCCTGGGGCATCTACATTTCCTTCTCTCACATATTACAAGTGTTATTATTTTGTTATTTACTTTTTTTTGATGCATACATGCCTTGACATACTTTTTATCTTTTCTAACATGTTAACGGGTGCTTCATGTGTAACATTTTCTTTGCAAGACTATATGTCACTATGGTTGTTTGATACACTTTTTTTCCACTATTTGCCATTATATGATATTATTTATGAGTTATGCCTTATGTCTTGTTTGATCATTGTTTGTATGCTTTTGGCCACTTTAGACCTAATTGTCTTGTGACATTATGAGTGATGTCCCATGTATGAAACCTAATTTTCATGACCCACTTTGTTTTCACACTTCCTTGATACATTATTTTCTAATACATGCTTTGTTTGCACTAACGCGTATTTTAGTCCACTTTTTTTACATGTGCCTTGGTTTCTACTACGGACATCCTCTCCCCTATAGGGATATAGTTTAGATCAGCATTAAGTCCTCTCTTTTGGTCCACACACTCCTACCGATGTTGCAAGCACCCCAAACAAGGGGGGCATAAATTGGGTGAAAAAACACCCCTACAGCCTGCTCAAAGTTACAGCACAACATAGTCAATAAAGGAACAAAATAGGAACATAGTCACATAATGGCCCAGAACCAAACTTGGTTCAAAATCATAAATACACACACAGCACCTAGGTGCTTGTGTCCTCCCCTAGGCACTAATGTCCTAGGGTCAAATAAAATCATCTTCTCAAATCAACATAGTTCACATAAGCCTTCATAGTAGTTTCACACACTACACACGTAGTCCTTTAGTTACAACATGCATGTAATCAATCTCCTACAATCTATTTCTCTTTCACGTGAGATTACCCAAAGAACTCACACTTGGAAAAGATCACACACAAAAATCACATTTGGAGTGACATCACCCAAAAATCACTCTTCACAACATTTTCAAGAAACTTTTCTATCCTTTACACTCTTTTACATCAAGTGCACACTTTCCTTTACACACTTTTACATACTTATGCACATTTTTCTCTAATTTATCATATACATGACTTTGACTACATTATTTCTCTTCTTTTGTAGGTTCTTCCTTAATACACAACAAGAAGTAGACTAAAATAGCAAATACAAACACAACAACAAGTACAAAGCAATGCATATGCTTCACCCCTAGGGTCACTTTCATTTTCTAGTCTCCATGCTTCACTTTGCATTATTCCATGCTTCACTTTTCCACTCAACACACATTTTTACCGAATGCTCTACATGATTATCAAGTACGCATATTCTATATACTTTATGTTATCGAGTATTCACTCAACAACATAAAGTGGGGGCAAATGTAGACACAAAATCATGCACTTGGGTATATTTCTAGGTCCTAAAAGCATGCTAGCATTTACATGATTCCTAAGCAAAAAAACTACTAATTGATGACTATCTTTGGCCTCCTTTATTTGTCTCTTATTTTCTATTTGGTCTTATACATTCTACAAATCCCACTCGAACTTTACTTGATTTTTCTTCTTCATGACCTCGACACACAAAGACCTAGCCGAGAAGAAGCACCCAGCGCTCTTTTCCCCTCTTAGCGCCCTTGACCCTATTTTACATTACTTGCTCCTTTAGGTCTCTTTTTATCTTTTGGGAATTTTTTTCACTTATGGGTTTCCTTCTAGTTGTCAATTACAAAATTTAAACAAGGTAATTATATAAATGCATAGTTATATGTTGAAAATAAAGGACCAGCACTAAGCATTACTACCACCACCTAAGCTTGCATCCAAAATGCACCAAAAGCACTTAAAAGCATCCATCTAAGCATCCATTCAAGGGGAAAGGGACGGCATACACAGATAGGATGGGAATTTTATTCTATTCCATCCACGCATTTGCATTCCGAGAAAATATAGCCCATTATTAAGTGTAACTTGCACAAGGGAAATCCTAGGGCATAATTTCTACACACACTCACAAGAACTACATGGAGTCTAAGATGTAGTGAAAAAATCAGTTGTAAGTTCACTATCTATCAGGGTGACAGTCGACTCCTATTTTGTAGTTTCCTTTTTGAGGTTTGATGCGGTTTATGGGATTGTGCAAGTGAATATATATTTTTTAGGTTATAGGTACCTTTTTACAATCATAGTGTGAAAAAGCAGTGATCAATAGAGAAAAATGTGACACCCTAATGTGAACAAAAAAAGAATATCTACATGTTTTGCTCAATCACAGTGCCCAGATCCGGTCATCAACACTCAAGCACCCTCGTCCAACTTTGTTTGTGAGCTCTAGATTTACAGAGATCAATAATGATGTGTTGCTTTCCTCCTAATCATTAATTTTCTCACCATATCAGTTCTAGATCGTGTAAATTAGCTAAGTCTATTCATCTATATCTTGTTCTTAAGATTTCGTATTTATATCTTAGTTTTCTTGCATCATTCTTATATTTCAGCATTTATACATTATTTGTTTCAAAGTAGTGACTATGTAATATTTAGCTTTAATTAAAATTAAATTAAATTAGGAGCTTCCTAAGTTTCATAAGTTCAATAGTAAGGAGGATCCCCAATAACACCTTCAATCCTTTAGGAACTCATGTTATCTCATCACCCATGATCAAGACCTTATGCTTCAAACTTTTCCTATGTCATTGGTTGGACTCGCCTTGATTGGTATAATGGCATTCCTCAACATTCCTCATCTCTTTTCACGCAACTTGTGCAGATTTTCTTAGACCACTTCTCCCTCAATATCACACACAATATAACCATAATGGATCTCTACGCCATCAAACAATTTGACAACGAATCATTTTATTAATCTAATTATCAATATTAGGTTAATACCACCTCACCCCTCCACCTCACCTTAGACCCATTCCAAGGCCATTTAACAACTAAGGCTAAGTCATCACTCCCTTAACCAACTAAGAGACTCATTTCCCTAAAACTCGAGACTCTAAAACCAAATATTTATTGTCAACTACCTCTCCCATCAATTTCCCATGGGTTTAAATGAGAATCAAGACTCCTAACCCATTTCCATTCTTGACCCATGCCAAAAAGGAAAAAATGTTATTTTGAGAAAAAAATGACTATTTCTCCCTAACCAATGCGATTATTCCTCGGTCAGGTGCATCATCAAGAACCACCATCGGTTCCTTTAAATAAAAATTTTCAACTCTTTTCCCAGGTTCTTCTTTTGGTTGGCATTCTTTGATCTTACATCTTGGGATCTTAAATTTATTCTCTAACGATCAAACATGGCACTAGAGCATTCAAGTTCTTCACCAACAACCAACCTCTTGCTCATAGCCTTGGATCATTCACACAAGAGAAGCACTCAACCTTTTTTTCGCGTGGCACTTGGATCTCACCCATTTCTCCTCTACAGAACCCACCAACCACCACCATCTACCAATCTCTAATCTCATATAAGTATTCTTAACCAGGTTATTGGTTTCATTAGCTTTGGTTTTGATATTTTATTAGCTTTTAATCACCTCCTTTCCTCTCCCGAATACATTTTCAGCCCATTCACCTACCACCCTACCAATCTTGACCTCTCTTTCCTTTCCAACCACCTCTTTACCCCTATTGATCCTTCACCTAAATCTCAACACCCTACCTAAGCCTTCCAACACTCTGTGCAATCATAGAGAGCCCAAACCAACCTCCTTTTCACCTTTAGCACCCAATTTCCCCTACCATGATCGGTTAGCCAACCGATCCCATATAACTAGTCAAGATTGGATCGGTTCCCCAACTGGCATCGGTCTTTGTGTCTAGAATTTTCCCTAAACTAACAAGCTCATTCACCCACCCAAAACTCTCAAAACCTCCCATAACTTCACCCAAACCTTCTCATAATACCCCTACCTCACCTATAGACCTTAATAACCACCACCTCTTTAAATTTAATCTTATATTCACTATTTAGATTAGATTTAATTATTATGCTTGTGTGAGATACCCAAATTATATAACTACAATAGGACTCTCTATTTCATGTTATTTATCAACATTAATTTGTTTTAAAATGTGGATTGATAGCCTTTGAGGAAGCACCCCACTTCCCGAGATCTAGCTTTTGTTAGGCAATCCACCAACCTATGCTTTTAATTATATCTTGTGGTCTTGTTTTCTTCTCAGTAGTCCTTCCTAGAAAAAAAGGAGTTCTCTCAATCAGCTTGGTCTTCAACAATGATGCACAACCTCTTCACGACCTCTAGGTATTCCTCACATACCTTACCTTTACCTTTTTAAATCATTTTTTCATACGGTACTCCTATGTGGTGAAACATTTTGGCATGCCCGATGGGACCCTCATCATTTTGGGTTCCTTATATTCATTTAGGATTATTTTATGATTGTTTCCTTTCTAAAATATTCACTAAATCTCTCCTTGGTAACATTCTTTCTTCTATTTTCTCTAAAAGTCACATTTCATTTGGTGTAAATTAAAATGAATCATTCTTTCTTATTTCTTTCTTGCATTAGTGAAAGTCATACTCTATTCCTATTCACTATTTTTTCATCCAATCTCAATCTTTCGATTTGGGTTTAAAATTGTTGCATTACATCCTATGTATTCTTACATTTAGCTCACATAGTCTAATTAGCAATCAAATATAATGGAGGTCATGACCGGTTGATGATTGGGTAATTAAGCATAGTCCACTTTTGCACACACTTTTCCAAATCACTCAAACAAACAACACATTTCTTAAACATTCCCCAAATCCCAGGAAGAAGCTATCAAGGATTTAAACACCCATTGATAGTGGGCCCGACCCGGTGTTCTAGCCAGGATTGTCATATCAGAAGTTCGGACCTCACATATCGAAAGGTATATCGAGGACGCCCCACCAAAACATTCCTGAAACCATCCATAGTTGGCTTCTAGGTACCTTATATCCACTCCTTTCTATATATTCATAGTCATTCCTAAGGCTTAAGCCATCAAAACACTAAAATCTTATTCCTAGGATAACGTGTTTGTTAGATTTTTCTTGTTGGATTTGTGACTTTCTTTCTTGTCTTCTACTATTTGAGGTGTGAGATCGTATTTCATCACTTTTCTTTCTTTTTCACACTCATGGCATCACAATCAGTTAATTCTAGTTCTCTGAGTGTGTTAGATTAGAATTGATATACACAACCCAGTTCTCAGCTTCTTTTGACCAAAATCTTGCTTAGAAATTTCAAATTTCTTAATTTTAGATCTAATTTCCTACTGACATCGGTTTAGAACCGACATCAATCATTCCTACTACGATCATCGGTTCAAAACCAACATCGGTTATTCTATCTACCAATCATTAGTTCAACAATCGATATCGGTCTCTGTGTTTTTTTTTTCTATCAAAAAACAAGCTAAATTTCACCTTCCATACATTTTCCAAAAGTTTGTTTCTAAGTTTCTGTCATTTTTACAAAGCCCAGAGTACCTATTTTCCATCCTTTCGTATGGTTTGGACTCACCAATAAGCACAGCTCTCTTTCTTTTCCACATAAGTTGTATACCTTTTCCTTTTATCCCTTCACCACCTTCCATTTCATCTCCAATGGATCCTAATTCTCCTACAACCATACCCATAGGTGATGAGGAATTCACTAGATTCCTTGATCATAACACCAAGGCCTTACAACATTACCTTTCTACTTCTTCCACCCATGACTCATCAAGTCAACCCTTTATGGAATGCCCACTTCCATGCCCACCATTTCTACCATCTCTATCCATATCGGGAATGCTAATGTGGCCACCCAAACTACTCTAGCATTTCCTACTCCCATTTCACAACCACCTACTTCTCACATAACCTCTACATCCTTGACATCTTCTCTCCCACCAACATCTGTAGTACCCATATCCACTACCCCTATTATATCATCATCAATATCTTATGTACCTATTCCTACACAACCACTAGTTATGTTGACCTCTTCTACTCCATTTCAGAATTTGGTGGTCTCTATTCCCCAAAATCTTCCACCCATCCACCATGAGGATCTTTCCACAAGCCCTCCTACTTCCACCTTACCTCAAATGCAACCCATCACCTCAATTGCATATTCGGGGTATATTCCCTCCTCGTCCACTACTTCCTACATACCTACATGTCTCAATTCACATACTCAACACCACCACATACTGGTATGCCTTTTATGACCCATTCATCTTATCAAGCCCCTTATACCTCAAGGGGCATCCCTCAATCAAACCCCATAATGGATCTCATTAAAATGATGATGGATAAAATGCAGATGCTTGAGGCCTCAATTTCTGGTCCCATAATGTCTTAACATATGATGATATTTGTAATGAACCCATCCATCCCTCTATACCTATTCATCCATATCCCACGTAATGGGAGCTACCTAAATTCAACCACTTCAATAGTAAGGAGGACCCACAACAACACTTGTGTTCATTTAGACACACTTGTTACCTAATAGGCCATGATGATGCCTTACTCCTTCATACCTTTCCCATGTCCCTATCAGACCCACCTTAGATTGGTATAATGCTTTTCCCAAACACTTGATATTTTCCTTTAATCAATTGGCAAACCTTTCTCGATCACTTTTTGATAAACATTTCTAAAAAGGTCTCTATCACATATTTATATTCTATTCATCAATATGATGATGAGTCTATCACTGATTTCATCACATGGTGGTGAGGCCTAATCAATCATCTTTCCTTCTCTCTCCCGCATAACTTGAGCTCATAGATTTGTTTACGAGGGCATGTGTGTCAAACACATTTCCTCAACTCTTTAGGTTCAAATGTTTCATATGTTTGATGAGGCTTTTACCATGGCTAGAAGCTTGAGATCCACACCCTCAAAGAAGAAAAACTAAAACTACGTAACAAAAATGCCACCTTCAAATCAAATGAGTCTTCTTCCAAACCACCCAACAACCATCCCAAGCCAAAAGGATCCACTAACATGGTAGTTCTAAAATCCAGCCCTTCTCATCCATCCAATCAACCTAAACCTCCTTCCAATCTCTCACTGTGCAAAATTTTCAATATCGGTATGAAAAAAGAGTTACACTCCCATTGGGAGCCTTATTCTTCCATATTGGAAAATTTGTTGAAGGCATGGAGCCATCACTCTTCCTCCCATCAAACCACATACTAGTTTTGATCCTTCTCACCCCACACTAGCTTGGTATAAAGAAAATGAATTCTATAATTACCACCGCATAAGAGGACATAGTGACGCAAATTGTAAAACCTTTAAAAATTGTTGTAAGGAATGTTAGAAATTGGTGATCTCATCCTTGACAACCCTAATGCACACCTAATGCAAACTTGGATGTTTTCATAAAACCTTTTCCTAACCATGCCCCTTCATCAACTCACACGTGAGAAGACATCTAAAGAAGAAACCAATGTACATGTGGTTCATGTAGTCTTTAATACAACATCTGATCCTTCTATCCAGTCCTCCTATAACATCTATTGAGGAAATATTTACACAAATATTTACACAAGAACCTCCTACCCATTACCCATAGAGGAACCCACCTCACCTGTTCCTTTACCCATAGAGGAACCCACCTCCTTTTCCTTTTACCCATAGAGGAACCCACCTCACTTGTTCTTTACCCATGGAGGAACCCACCTCACCTGTTCCTTTACCCATAGAGGAACCCACCTTACTTTCTTTACCCATAGAGGAACCCACCTTATCATCCTCTCTACCCATAGAGGAGTCTACATCACCCACTTTACCTTCTTTTCCTTCCTCTCAACCATAAAAAGGATCCAATTTTATCTACTCTTCCTATTGGTGATACCTCTCCAAAGGTCTTCAAATATCCCATCACTCTTCTTACCTCACTCTTACCCACCAAGTCAGAGGCTAAGACCTTCCTATCTCACAGGCCTCAGAATCTCTTCATGGGATTTAACACCAAGTCATCATCCTCTTCATCTACTCCAAAAAATATTCTCTCATTTGGTTGACCACTTGGAGTACATTGATTACACTACCCTCTGGGGATGCCTTAGAATCCTCATTTCCACACAAATGTAGATGTCCTCCCCTGATACCTCTACCATATATCCAAATATCTTCAAAATGACTAAGGCTATTATGCCTAAACCGGTGGTATTAGCCCCTTCTTCATCAACACCCCTTCCACTCAAGCCTCCATCAGCTCAAAAACCTACTACCACCTTAGGGGTTTTACCTATACCAAGTCTGTTACACCCTGTGAAGCTAGACTTGTCAACTTCTCCACCACCAATCACAAAATCTACTCCAACACCTAAAAGGAAGACCCAACCTCTTAGGGCTCACACCCGGTATCCCCACACCTTCTCACTCACCTTCACCTCTTCATCATATTGGGCCCACATCCTTCAACCTTGGTTAACCTACCCCTTTACTAAGGAAAACCCAAAGTGTGACAACCTATATCCTTTCCTTCACCTCCCATTCTACCCACACCTTCTTCATTACCTTTACCCTCACTCTTTCCAACACCCACACTTTCACCTTGGCTTACTCGGATACCTACACCTTCTAAGTCTCCTTCACCCTACCACATTGTTCCTCCCTTTACCCAAGAAGGTGCAACCTAAACCCAAACCTTCACTACCTACCAAAAAAATTAGTTACACCAACATGATCTCTCACCTCACCCTCCTCATGAAGGTCACCTACCCCTTTCACCCCAAGACAACCTTGACCTCTCATTGTGATCCTTTGCAGGATCCTACTCTAACATCCTTTCTCGGTTGTTAGAGACATCATATTTATATCACTTCCACCTATCAAGCCTTATGATCCTCTCAAACCTAAACCAATAGGGTTTGATGACACAAAAAATTTTGCTTATCATCACTCACTAGGGCATGATGTCAAGAGTTGTAAGGCTCTTAAAAACATTCTCCTTCAACTTTGTGATTCTAATGGTCTCTTTGAAGAAGATGATCTGTTGGAGGAGGATTCCATTCTTTCTTCACCCATCACCACACAACCTAGTCCCAAACCCATTCTATAATATTTTCCTTCACATCCACCTAGGGATAAAGGTAAGGCTAAAAAACCTCTCTTTTCCTCCTCCTATATTTTAAATTAACATGGTGTGTGTAGCCACTCTGGTCACAACATGTGAAAGGAAAAGGAAAGGAAAAAGTTGGTAACCCTTCTAGTTTCACCTTCACCTACCATTACACTTGCACCTCCCCCCAAGATAACCATCCTTGGGATGGCATCACCTACTTCTTCTAGGGTTACACATCATTCAATGATCAAACAAATTCACCAATCCCCATTGAAGATGTCTTTATATGACTTGATTCAAACTTCTTGATTCTCATCATCAAGCCCTCATTGAGGTCCTACAATCCATCGAGGTTCCACCCAATGACACTTCACCTATCACCCCCTCATTACCCCTCATCAGATTACTTCCATTAATTTCTCCAAATCAGATATTTCCCTTCACAACCTATGATGATCTGATCCCACTCTTTTCATCTCCACTTACATTAATGATATTCATGTTTAAATGTGTATGATTGATGGGGGCACTAGCATCAACATCATCTCTTCTCATGCCTACAAAAAATAGGCATACCATAATTATATGTCTAGAAACCCATCATGCTTCGATCTTTTAATGATGTCATGACCACTACCCTTGGCATTTTCCTCCACATCCACGTGTGGGGTCCCAAACTATTCCCAAACTTCTACATTCTCGAAGGAGAGTTCCAGTATAACATGTTGTTAGGTCATCCCTGGATTCACGCCATGGCTTGTGTACCTTCCACCCTTCACCATTGCCTCAAATTTGAATATGAAGGGGAACCTTACACCATTCAGAAGATCCCTCCCCTTCAAAACCTATAATATGATTTACCATCCAAATGATGTTCTAATCCCAATTAAGGCATCTACCACATCTACCACTTCACTTCACTTTCCTCATCTAACCCACCTACACCCTCCTATTCCACCCTCTACTATGCCCCATCTTCTCAGGATTCAAATATAGCTCATCTATACCTATTACCCAAGTACCAACCACAACCCCTTGGTAGTAGGTGTTTTTCAATGCCTTTCACTCGAGAATACCACCTCCTCAACATTGACACATTCCTTACTCCTCAAGAGTATGGAAAACTACACCAACACCCACATTATGATCATCATATAGGAGAGGTCATACCATATGGCCCTCCCACCTTCACACCAACCTAACCTATGGGGGGCTTGACACTTCCTATTATTCTATTGAACCTCCCTTCCAAACCAACCTTTTTCATCCGACTTCTCCTACCTCACCAAACGCAGCTTCACACTTACTTTTCTTCACCATTGCACTGGAAAGGCTTTGATTTGGTCATTATGAACAAGGTCATCACATCATCATCATATATGTGCACCACTAAGAAACACAAAGACCATTGTGGTCTTGGATTTCCTAGGAAACCTCCTCCTAAGAAGGCCCGAATCACCCTCATAGAAGAAGAAAAAATCCTTCCCCACCTTCCTCACCTATCACACACCTTCTCCCACAAAGTCTATGGATCTCAATCCATTCCACCTAACTTTTTTTTTTGAACACCATCTCCTTGGGACCTCTACCTATCAACATGATGGTGAGGTTCCCTCTTCCCTTCCTCTTCTTTATCCTAACATGTTGATGATGATGATACCTTCTATAAACATCATTCAATGTCAAGATGATGATTCTATTCTAACCTATTTAGGTGTGGAGGATTCTTATATTCAAAGGTCATTACCCTCTACACACAAAACCATGTTGAATGAATCTACCATAGAAATCAACATTCACACTCATGACCCACAAAATTCTAAAGATAGGCCAATCTTTAGACTCCACGTGAAACAAGAATCTTTCACCTCTTTTCTTCATGATCATAAAAAAACATTTTCTTGGTCTTATAGTGATATGTCAGTATTGACCCTAATATCATGCTTCACAATATCATAACTAACCCTAATGCAAAACCCATGAAACAAAAGTTACATAAAATGCATCCTCGCATTTCTCTTCTTGTGAAAGAAGAACTTCAACACCTTCTCTTTGTTTCCTTCATCCTACCTATTGACTATCCACAATGGATCTCTAACATTGTTCCTATCATGAAAGTGACTAGGG
This sequence comes from Taxus wallichiana var. yunnanensis, assembly GCA_018340775.1. Taxonomy (NCBI): domain Eukaryota; kingdom Viridiplantae; phylum Streptophyta; class Pinopsida; order Cupressales; family Taxaceae; genus Taxus; species Taxus wallichiana. The sequence continues at coordinate 340,509,324 of CM031243.1, read as the reverse complement.
GACTTCATATCTACACTAAATTTCATGACCTTAACCTTTCCTATCCAAAAGATGACTTTCCTCTACCAAGAATTGACCAACTAGTTGATCTTACAGCTGGCCATGAGATGTTATCTCTTATGGATGGGTTTTTGGTTATAATCAGATATTAGTCACTCTAGAAGATCAACACAAAACCACCTTCATCACCCCTTGGGGACCTTCTTATCACATCATGCCCTTTGGCTTGAAAAATGCTTGGTGCTACCTATCATGTGCTATGACTTACATCTTCCATGACATCATGCATGACATATTGGAAGACTATGTCAATGACCTTCTTGGTAAGTCCAAGTGTCACATGCCAAACACACTATCATTCTTAAAGTTATCTTTGACCACCTTATCCAATATTGTGTTTCACCTTCAACCAAAGAAGTGTGTTTTCATAGTTCTCTCTGGGTAAGCTCCTTGGTTTCATCATCTCTTTGTGGGGTATCAAAGTTGATCCCACTAAGATCAAGGAAATTATTGACATGCCTCCACCTACTAACCTTTGGAAACTTCATAGCTTGCAAGGAAAATTACAATCCATCCGATGCTTCATCTCTCAACTTTCAAACAATGCCAACCATTTCACCACCTCCTTAAAAAGGATGTTTCTTTCCATTGGAATGATGAGTGTCACAAATCCTTTTCAAGCATTGAAGAACTACCTTCTTCAACCTCCTGTGCTCATTCCACCTAAATGATCAACCTTTTTACCTTTACATTTCTACTACTGACCATTCCTTGGGTGCCATGCTCACTCATCATGATGAGAAACATAGGGAACAAGTGGTTTATTACATAATCCATACTCTTCTAGACTACAAAACTTGGTACACTCACACTGCTGAAAATATTTTCTTAGCCCTAGTCTTCATGGCCACCAAACTTTTCACCACTACCTTCTTAATCACAAAATTTTTTTGTTACCAACACTAACCCTCTTCATTACATGTATGCCAAACCTTACCAACACCAACACACCACTCATTGGCTCATGCTTCTTGCAAACTTGGAGTTGGAGTTCATTCATCAAAAAAAGTTTTTCAAAGGAAAACCATCACGGATCAACTTGCAGATGCTCCTCTTCCTGGGAATCAATCCTCAAACTTTGATTTTCCCATGAATCTATCACCACCCTCTCCACTTGATGATATTGTTTATCAAATGACATTATTCTTTGATGGATCCAAATGTCACCATGGGGGAGGTGTGGGGGTCATCCTCATTCCTCTTGATGGTGAGCCTATGCCACTATCCTTTAAACTAGACTTTGACTACACAAATAACATAGCCGAGTATGAAGCTCTTGTGTTAGGTCTTCAAACTACCATTTCCTAGATGTTAAATCCATTAACATATTTGGTGACTCTCAATTAGTTGTGAACCAAGTCAATGGTTTATACTAGTTTCATAATGATGAGATTTGAAAGTATAAACATCATGTCCACCTACTTTTGACCACATTTTGATCACTTCCTCATTCAAGCCACTCACGATCCACTAAAAAAATTCATAGATACCATGGCTTGTCTTGCTTCTCAAATACCTACCTCACCTTCGACTCAAAAATATTTTTCACAATACAATGGTTGTAGTCACCTTCCTTCTTATATTATCCTCAACTATTAATTTTGTGGGTAGCATCGATACTGACCCACACATGACATTTGGTATAAGCAGTTCATTGACTACCTCTCACTTTCAATCCTACCTCTAGATCTCACTCACAATGGATGATGAGCCTTCCTAAAAAGTGTCTCTCATTACATCATCATGGGAGGTCTTCTCTAAAATGTGGATTTGATGGTATCCTCCTGTGATGCCTCACCAGTTCTTGAAATCCCATACACCATCAAAGAAATTCATGATGGGATTTGTGGGGGACATTTTAGTGGCCTCATTGTCAAAAGTGTATCCTTCGACTCGGCTACTACTAGCCAACCCTTAACCAAGACTATTGTGACTATGTTAAACATTGTGTGAAGTGTCAACAACATGCTAACCTTCATCATACTCCTAGTCACACCTTACAAGTCACTCAGAGACTTTTGGCCCTTTTCTCAATGGGGTTTGATCTCATTGGGAGATTAACCCTCATTCCTCACAACATCATCATTGATCATCACAATGACTAAATATTACACTAAATGGGTGGAATCCATCCCTCTCATTTCTACCAAAATCCAAGAAAATAGTCAAATTTATCAACCACCATATCATTTTTCACTTTGGTGTTCCTCATCACCTCATCACTAATAATGGAAAACAATTCAAAAACAAAACCCTACACCAATATGTGTGACAAATTTGGTATTCAACTTAGTTTCTCTTCACCATATTACCCACAAGAAAATGGTCAAGCCAAATCTTCTAACAAAACTCTCAAAAAATTCTTATGAAAGTGGTTGATGAATCTGGTAAGGATTGGCACACACACATTCCTTTTCACCTTATGGGCTTATCATACCAACATTCACACCTCTACTACTACCACACCTTTCTCTTTGGTCTACGGTACATAGAGGTCATCCTACCTCTCAAAATCCAAATTCCATCTCTTCGTATATCTCTTAAATATATCCTCTCTGATGATGATTTTTTCACCAAGAACATTTGGCACAACTTGAGCTACTAGATGAATGTTGTTTAAATGCTCTAGACCACCTCCAAATCTACCAAAAGTGCATTAAGTGTGCCTATGAAAAATGCATTCAAGAATGAACATTCAAGATCGATGATCTTGTCCTGAAGGAAAATCAACATGTAACCAAAATGGAGAAAAGTAAAATGAGGAAATTTTTCTCCTAATTGGCTTGGACCTTATATTGTCACCCATACCTATGGATCAGAACTTATCATTTATCTTCTCTTGAGGGTAAACCTGAACTTGAGCCCCTTAATGCCTTGCATCTTCAACCATTCTTTCTATTGTTGAATAAAGTACTACATCACTTTATGTCTCATATATGCTCATCCCTTGAGTGAACCTCTCCTTCCACCTACCTCTTTTTATACCAATGACTCAAATAGAATTGTGTGATTATCCATCACCATTCAACCTTATCTTGAATATGAGTACCATGGCTCTACTCATGGCATGATTCTCATGGATACTTTTCATCCTTTTCAGGATGGAATCCCATGGTCATTTTCATCACTTAAACCCCTCTTTCATAGCTAACCTTTTTCGTGTTATGGTTTTTTCCTTCATAAAAGAGGCCTATACTCCTTTATAGTCTTGTCCATGACTACAAGTCCAAAATAATGCAAAATTTTTTGGGATAACAAAAATTCTACTCTTGAGTCAAACTTCTCACAAATAGATGATTCCCTCAAATGAACATCTATGTCTCTCTATTTCTATTATAAGTAGACTTCTCCCTCAAAGGAAAACTATAAAAATCTAGCCACATATTGTACTTAGTCTATCCAAAAAAGAAGACTAATATATATTTGTTAAAACAAAAATTATCTTCTTGGAGCTTCCCACATCGATCAACTTCACAAAGACCTCAAGGAGACTACTACTATTCATCCCAATATAGACTTCCCACATCGATCATTCTATGAATGCAAAAAAAAAAATGCAAAAAAAAAAAAAAATCAAGAAAAATACAAACTTTTGGTCATGGACTTGCCTATGCTGGTTTTGGGTATCTTGTAGAAGGGGCATGTTGTCCCACAACAAGGTTACACTAAACAAACCACTCCACCCTACCCTCTTTTATTTTCTCCTATCTACTCAAGGGACATGGTGCCACTGTAACACTTTGTGATCATGCAACTTCTTTCAACCATAGACCTATCAATCATGCAATGTCTCAAGGGGTTTATGTTCATAAGCCTATTTGGTATGGCCATTATGGTCCTTGCCAACTATGGAGCATTTCACTTCTTTTTTTTTTCCCCTCTATTACTACTTGTTGCTTCTTCAACAAGATGAGACCATCACATCATATCTTGGTTCTATTCTCATTTCACCCACACCTATACCCATCATCTAGTTCCCATAATACCATCATACATTGGAATTAAATCAAATAACATCATAATCACCTTACCACAATTACCTTACCAACACTACCTACAATTACCTACCTTACCCAATCTACCTTCTTACCTCTATCCTACCAAATCTACCTCTACCATACTTACCTTCTTACCTAATCTACCTTACCCAATCTACCTACCCAATTACCTACCTAACTCCTACTTATTTTATTCTTCCCTATCTTATGGGAGAACTACATCGGCCCGAGGCCCCTTTTGCAAGGGCTATGTAGGCAACACTTCAAGGCATGGGGTCTTTGAGGTTAGCTCGGCCATTATTTTCCCCCCACGTGATCTTTTTTTTTCCTATTTTCCTATTTCTCTACCTATATCTACTTCTTAAACCACCACCATCCATATCTAGTTTCCATAATATAATATCAATACATTGAAATTAAAACCAAACCAAAACATCATCAACCATGCCTACATCTAATTTCCATAATATCAATACATTGGAAATTAAACCAAACCAAAACATCATCAACCATGCCTACATCTAATTTCCATAACATCAATACATTGTAAATTTAAACCAAACCAAAACATCATCAACCATGCCTACATCTAATTTCCATAACATCAATACATTGGAAATTAAACCAAACCAAAACATCATCAACCATGCCTACATCTAGTTTCCATAATATCAATACATTGAAAATTAAACCAAACAAACATCATCAACCATGCCTACATCTAGTTTCCATAATATCAATACATTGGAAATTAAACCAAACCAAACCATACACAACCATGCCTACATCTAGTTTCCATAATATCAATACATTGGAAATTAAACCCAAACCAAACCATACATCATCAACATGTCTACACATCTAATTTCCATAATATCAATACATTGGAAATTAAACCAAAACACAACATCATCAATCATACCTACATCTAATTTCCATGATAACAATACAATGGAAATGAAACCAAACACAACATATATAAATACCATCATCTATATACTAGAAAGTTTATGTGTCAATACATTGTATACACAGATATAAATAAGTCTCTCAAAAACTCTCATATACAACTCACCTCTTTGCACGCAGGCCGGTATATATAAGTCATAAATCAAAAATAAAAAAAATCTCATCATCTCATCATCCTCGGGAGGGCCCGACACCTCTACCACTCTCTCTTGTCCCCTCACCTAGCCTCTATCTCTATGTACTGGTCACCTCCTACTTGGCCCTGCCCATGAGTACGGTGGCTCCCTAAACTACTGACACTATGGGTCCATGAGCTGGACCTCTGACTGGACTTGTTGTGAGCCTTAGTAGGTAGCATAGCTAGAAATAGGGAGACCAAGCTCTACAATATGATCCTCATAATATCTAGCCTCAGCCACAACCTCTCTATATCGGTCCATCAATATATCACCTGTGGTGGTGGCATCACTCTACTACCTATCTATGTGGACCTTGTCCCAATGGTAGTGGTCCATGTCCCTATACCTGAGGTCATGGACCCTATCCTAGTACATGTACCTATGATGATGGACCCTGTCCTTATATATATGTGTCCCATCATGTGCCCTCGAGGTGAAGGAGGGGAAGCCACATGTCCCCACCGTACCATTGTGCCATGTGTTACTTGCTACTGTATTAACTATGTCTATAATGTGGCCACCTATGCTATAAAGTAGTAACACTAGGCCTACTAGTCCAGTCCTATAACCTATCCCATCACTGTCCTATGTGCCTATGTTGCTACTACTATTATGTCTATAATGTGTGCCACATGTGCTATAAAAAGTAGTCACCTAGGCCTACAATCTTATAACTACACCCATAACTATCTCTCTCTCACTAATAATAATGGCCAAATCAGTATTGTCTTGCCTGTGGTGTTTCCTATAACTATGTTGTCCACCACTACCTATACCCAGTCATGCACCCAACATCATCTATCATCTCATCCATCTACCTACTCCTCCTCCTCCTACTGGTGGTGTTGGTATGTGGAAGAGGTAATGGCATCTCCACATCATCTCGATGGTACTATGGGAATGGTTGGGGGCACACCTGTTGTAAGCCAAACTATCATCTGACCCATCTATGGGTATGCACTCATGCTCCTCGCCTTGTGCCCTAGATCCATCTCAAAAGTTATAGACCCTCCAACTCCTCCTCCATGCCTATGAACTCTGGATACGTGAGGTATGGCCTCCATAGAATCTCTACTAGTGATAGGCTATCTAGTACCCTCTGATAATATGTTATATCCCGAGTCACCCCATCCACCCTCACCTGCTCTCCAATCCACAACCACCACCTATATCCTCTTATATACACCCACCTCCCACCCCTATCATGGTAGACCAAGTGGATGAAGGCACACAATGTGCTCATATGCCCAACAATGTAATATATAGGTACAACAAAGACCATATCATCATATCCTCCTATAAGCCCACATAAATCCTGTACAACTAAACCAAGTATGCTGGTGCCCATGCAAAAAAAACCTATCAAACACCATGTCCTCTAGGACTCCCATCAAGGCCCATGGAAACCTCCCACCCTCTGAGTCTAGGAAGGGTGAAAAACAACCGATGCCAACCATCATCAACACTAATAGATGAGTCTCTAGGATGTGCACATACATCACACCATAACTAATACTCACACTATGTGATATGTCAGCTCTGTCATGGCCGGCCCAAACACCATAGCCATATGACCCACCACATCTAAAGACAACACCTGATATAGTGGCTCCCAATGATGATCGAAAGCCACAAAATCCTATACACATCCTCTAGTGTGACATCATCTCTCTCTCATCGGTAGATGGAAGGTGTTGGTAGTTGGGTCCCATCTATCGATGAGGGCTACCATCATGTTGTGATCTCAGGAAATCCTCCTATATCTCCTCACCACACCTAGCCCAACTTCCCTCATGTGCTCCCACTCCTCATCTGAAATGGTAGGTCTCATCTTGTACTAACAAGGGTGGAATTCGGTCCCTCATCATCATCTTTTCCTAGCCTACATCATCAACACCCACACAAGTTACTCATTTTCCCTTTTGAATTTCTATTCAACACTCAACTTAGCCTATTTTCTACCTTGCCTTACCTAGACCATCCACCTTTACCTAACCTACCTCCCAGAATCATATTCTTCCCACTATTTCACCTATTTGACCTACCCTTCCCCATCCCTCCCAAACTCATCCTATTGCATCATCATTCACCTAAAACCTCCCCTCAAATCATTCTTTTTCTGACACCTTACCCACCTACCCTACCTTAGACCTCCTCTTTGACACCCCATCTAACTCCAAACATTTTTCCTTTGACATCCCAAAACACCATTTTCTTAAACTTTGTCATTTCACAGAAAGAAAATGACATCGGTCACCCTACCGATGTCGGTACCTTTCTAGTCATCATTGGTTCACTCAACTCGACCGATCACTCAACCGATAACCGACCGACATCGTTATTAGTTCACCCCAAAGGCCAAACCCCCATGTCCCCCAATGTAAAAAAAATTGACAAAAATACCTATTTTACCCACCCAAACACACCCAAATTTCCCCAAAATTCATTTTGACCCCTAATTAACTAATTCCACCCTCCCATAACCCAATTTCACCCCCATTTCAATCAAAATTTCAAAAAAAAAAAAAATTTCATTTTTTCTAGCCTATTCTTCAACAAAACCAAGATTCAAGCTTGAAACCTACCTCTACTCATCGGCACCTCCATGGTGGGATGGGTGGAACTAACACTAAATCGGATCACCCCTAGAGCCTTCTCCTACCTCTCCATGTCAAATAGCTCTCCAAGATCTCAACCAATCACAATCAATCAGGTGGCTACAAGCGGGCCCCTCAAACTCACTCCTCCAACCACTAATCTCTCACCAAATCACTCATCCGTGAGCCTATCTTGTCATTTTCTCACAAATATGCTCTCCACCAATCATTTTCCAAATTAACCAATGCTCAAATGAGCACTTTTTGGTGGGTTTTCCATTTTAACTCATCATTTTGCCAACCAATGTCGATCGGGTCATGCCCTAGGTGACCGACATCGGTCACCCTACTAGCATATCAGTTCCCCTCTAAACCGCATCGATCACCCCACATATAACCCATATGCCTCATTTGACCTAATTTTTTTGTATCACTTCCTTTTTCTTATTGCCACAGCCCTAAAACATCCCTACATACTCACCTACCAGCCTCACCACCTCACCACTCCTAAGGATACTTAGGGGCACATGTTTCCTACCTACCTACCTACCCCTGACCTTACCTATATACCTCACCTATTATTTGACCTTACCTTTGACCTCAAACTTACTCACTCTACCATGCATAATGCTACTTACTCACTCATGTTGATAATGCTACCCATGTTGTTTCACCTACCGACCTTTCCTTGCCTTATTTTGTGATGTTTATCTCAACCAAACCAAACCTTTTTGGTGTTTCGGAACACACCTATACCCATTCCTGCACCTAGACCCATTGTGTTTCTAGGATCACATCCTATACCTTGATACCTAGACCACATCACCCTTGTTTGGATAAACTATCACCTTTGACAATGTAGAGTTTTTGTGCTCTTCAACCTTGTGCCTTGTTGCATTTAGAGCACATGTGTGTGTGTTTGACTATCTTCACCTTTAGATCACCCCATCATCACTATTTCCTACACCTACACCTTACCCCATTTTTCATCACCTACCACCTTATCAAACCCATCACCGATTCGGCCTTCCACTACATCAGTTCTTGGTTTGAGGGGGATCACCTCCACCCTATCTGGGGCATCTACTTCTTTTTTTTTTCATCATCACTTATTAGTACAAGCTACATGAAAAAAAGGGGAAAATGTAGACACCCAAAATTGGGTCGCAACCCTCTAAGCCCCTTTTATTATATACCCCCTTACCATGACCCCTTTCACACATTTTTATTAATCTAATTATCAATATTAGGTTAATTACCACCTCACCTCTCCACCTCACCTTGGACCCATTCCAAGGCCATTTAACACCTAAGGCTAAGTCATCACTCCCTTAACCACCTAAGACTAAGTCATCATTTCCCCTAACTAACTGAGACTCTTTCTAAACCTAATATTTATTTCCAACTACCTCTCCCATCAATTTCCCATGTTTAAATGAGAATCAAGACTCCTAACCCATTTCCATTCTTGACCCATGCCAAAAAGGGAAGAAACAAGCTATTTTGAGAAAAATTTGACTATTTCTCCTAACCAATGCGCTTATTCCTCGGTGTGCACCGGTCAAGGAACCACCATCGGTTCCTTTAAATAAACATTTTCAACTCTTTTTCCATGGTTCTTTTTTTTGGTTTGGAATTCTTTGATCTTGCATCTTGCATTCGCATTCAATCAACATCTGATGATCAAACACAACACCAGAGCATTCAATCCTTCTTCACCAACACCAACCTACTTGATCCATAGCCTCAAACCACTCACATGGAGAAGCACTCAGGATTTTTTTTGTGACTAGATCTCGGACCCATCTTCTCTCCTACGAGCACCCACCAACCACCACATCTACTAATCTCTAGATCTCTTATAAGTATTCTTAACCAAGTTGTTAGTTTTTAACTTTGGTCTTAGATCTTATTTTTTTTTTATGATCACCTCCTTCTCTCCCAAATACATATCCATCACCCATCTACCCAATACCCTACCAACCTGAACCTCTTTGTTCCTCCAACCACCTCTTTCACCCCTTGATGAGCTTCACCTAAATCCCAACACCCTACCTAAACCTTCCCAACACTCTGTGTAATCACAAAGCCCAAACCAACTCCTTTCACCTTTGGCACCTAATTTCCCCTATTGTGATCGGTTAGCCAACCGATCCCAGCTATAACCAATTACCAGCGTCGATAACCTGATTGGCATCAGTCTCTGTGTCTAGCATTTTCCCCTAGACCAACAAGCTCATTCACCCACCCAAAACTCCTCAAAACCTCCCATAACTTCACCTAGGCCTCCATACTACCCTCTTACCTCACCTGTAAACCTTGATACCACCACCCTCTTTAAATTTAATCTTGTATTCACTATTTAGATTAGATTTGAATTATTGTTTGTGTGAGATACCCAAATTATACAACTACAATAGGACTCTCTCTTTCATGTTATTTTTAAATCATTTTTATATATGGTACTCCTATGTGGTGAAACGCCAACCCCAAACTATACTCCTCTTAGAGAACCCTATAGATTCATCTTCGACAAACTAATGGTTGCACACCTTATCCAACTACCTCCCATCTTCCTTATTGATGACTCGCAGCCCAAACCCATATGATACTACAAGTACTATTATTGTAAACATCATCAAGTCTATGGTCATGATATTGAAAATTTTGTACCTTCAAGGACCTAGTACAATGAATTATCGATCATGGGGACCTTCAATTAGATAACCCAAATGCTCCTCCTAACCAACCATTAGATGTCTTCAAGAAGCCCTTCCCTAATCATCCACCAAACAACCAAGCTAATCCTCTCACATCTCAAGTACCTGACACCCATGCAATCAATACTCTAAGTCAAGTTTCAGCATTACCACCCACATCCATTATGCCCTCGTCTATTATACCCTCATCTATTACACCCATGTCTACTTCAACATCTATGCCTACATCTATAATCATAATAGCATCTCGCACCCATATCTACATCTATTATACCCACATCCATTATACCCACATCTACTACACCCACATCTACTACACCCACATCTAATATACCTACATCTACTATACCCACATCCATCCCCACATCTATCTCAACATCTACCTCTACATCCATGCCTACATCTACATCTACTTCTATACCCACATCTACAACTATATCTATACCCACATCGACATCTGAATCCACATCCACATCCACATCATCCCTTAAATCCTTTACCAAGAAATCTCCCCTTGATTCAATCGCAAATGATGTCCTAATCCCATCCTCATCTCTAACAAGTACAATCACTTCTATATCAACACCTCCAAATTCCACACAATCTGCAACCTCTTCTGATCTTACCAATCATGTTTTCCAAAAACCATTGCCATTCTCAATCCTCACATCTCGACACAACCTACATCAAAACCATCTGATCCTACCTCCAAAGACAAGCTCATTGTTGAAATCGTCATGGTCCCTTCTAAGAGAAAAACTTCATAGCAAAATCTAAGAACCTTGGCATCCTCATCCAAAAATATCTTACTCATCCGCACAAGAAACAAAAGCTTCCCCATTCAAAGCCCCATCAATAAAAATAACTCAATGTCCAATCATCCATATTAGGGCCTCCTCTATCCATTTTGGGACCATGTCCTTCATCTAAATCTCCCATCACCACCAAATCTGAATCAAAATCATCCACTCCTCCTTCCAAATCCAAAGCAGAATCTAAGGCCTCTACAAAACCCCATAAGAGTAAGGCACCATTTTTTCTTCATGCACCACTCCTAAACCAAATCAATCCACAACCTATGCAAACCACTCTTTTAAAACCCCTTTTTGGGTCTTATACCAAAATCCTTCATCGCCTCATCCATACATCCACAATTACCCTTCCCCTATCAAATCCTTCTATTTGTGTGGGTGGAAACCAACATGGTTTCATTATAATTTTGTTTGTGCTTATCATCATGTCCCTAGACATGACACGAGCATTGTATGACTATTACAACCCTCATCAACAACCTCATAGAATAGGATGACCTTCTCATCAAAGAATACCACCCTCTTCCATCCACTAGCTCACCTACATCCAAACATACTCTTCAAATCAAATCTACAACTTACAAGGCCTTTAAATCCAGTCCTCTATCCGCATCCTTTGTCGCAATCCCACCATTGAACTCTACCTCTTCCAAAGAAGATCTCCCCCTTTTCATAAATTTTGTCCATATTACCAATTGCTCTCACCCCCACGATTCTCAACCATCCACCTAAAAAACCAAGAGTTATCGACGATGTTCCTTCTAACAAGCCCCATCCATCTCCCTCTTTATCAAAGCCTAAGGTATCCATCCTAGCTGCTCTATAAACCCAAAATCATATTGGAATTGGACAAAGCATTGTGAAGCAATTACATCAGGCCCTGTCAAAATGTCTCTCTATGAACTTATCCAAAGCTCCCCTAATCATTAACAAGTTCTCATCAAAGCCTTGCAGTGTATCCCAATTATCACTGATGAACCTCAACCTTTCACGGTCCTCATTGGTGATCTTAAAGCTTTTGTCGCCATCTCCTTTGACAATTCTAAAATCCCTAACTTTCTAACTAAAGATAATGATCTTCCCCTTTTCATCTTCATTTGCATCAATGACACCTTCATCCGATGATCTATGATTGAAAATGGTGTTAGAATCAACATCATCTCATCCCATACCTTTAACCAACTCAAGCTTCAAGACACCATTTTCACCCGATTGCATGTAATTCTTCAAGCTTTTAATGATAATGTTGCCCTGTTTTAGGAACATTTATCCTCCCCATCCACATTGGTGAAAAACTCCTCCATGAACTCTTCTACATTGTTGAGGGGGATTTCCAATATAACATCTTACTCGCATGCCCATGGATCTATGTTATGCACTGTGTCCCATCCACTCTTCATCATTTCCTTAAGTATAGACATGAACAAAAAATCAACACACTCCTTGCTGATCTTCCTCCCTTAAAAGCATGCCACATGACCTACCGACCAAATTATGTGCTTATTCCTAGCCAAGATTAATCTTCCAAGGCATCTACTAGTTCATATGTACCTACATCCAAGTTTCCTAATGATGAATCTCTCAACACTATGATGCAACGTCTCTCACTGGGGGAGTATCAACTCCTCACCCTTAATGCTCTTCCCACACCCAATCAACTCGATAGACCCAAAAATCTCATATGTATCAACCTAATGTCAAGGATATCATTTCCTTCATTCCACCTCACCTAAAAACCAATCTTATCTATGGTGGCATTGATTACCCTTGTTCCCACACGTAAATCTAACCCCACACCAAGTTATACACCAACGGCTTCAATTTCCTCTGTAAAAATCCTTCACCTACACCTATCTCCCCCATTGTGTTTGACGTTATGAACAAGGCATGCATGATATTATCCTTGACCAATCCCACAAACCCCACGAGAAATTCATATTGGGATTTAAATAACATCCCACCGACTCTCTCACGCCTACTTCCTCTAAATCCCCCATGCACATGGATCCATCACCTCCTTTTCCATCTGATGACCCCATGGACATAGAAAACACAATGTCCCTTTCTCTTAAATTTTTTAAATCTTCGTGATCACTTTAGGACCAGTCACCATATAAGTTAAAGGCAAAACCAGTTCTCTTCCTCTCAAATTCCCCAACATGGTAAAGGGGGATTCCTCTACCATCAACATTCTTCAATGCAGTGATGATGAATCCATTATTTCTTATATGGGGGTAGAATAATTTCATCTTCATAAGGCCTTACCTCCTAATACATCCACCCTCCTCAATGAATCCACCATCAACATCAACATAGGGAATTTGCAAGAGCCCCACATCTTCAAATTCAACCAATCTCTTTATCCATGAGAGCTAGAAGCCTTCACCTCTTTCCTCTCCAAGCATAGCCAGGCCTTTGCATGGTCATACACCAACATGTAAGGCCTTTACCCTAGCATTGTCTTCCATAAAATTTTCACCATCCCTAATGCCAAACCAATTAATTAAAATTTGTGTTGTATGCATCCTCAAGTATCCCTCCTTGTTAAAGAAAAATTTTAATGTCTTCCTTCTACCAACTTCATCCCACCCATCGATTATCTATAATGGGTTTCTAACATCATTCCCATTTCTAAATCCTTTGGGAAGCTTTGTATCTCAACCAAATTTCGAGACTTAAATCTTTCTTGTCCCAAAGATGATTTCCCCCTTCCTAACATTGAGTAACTTGGTAACCTAACCACTAGCCACAAGATGCTTTCTCTTATGGATGGTTTTTTGTTCTAATCAATTTTGTATCACACCGGAAGACCAACATAAGACATCCTTCATCACCCCTTGGGAACATTCACATTATCGCGTTATGCCCTTTGGTCTGAAAATTTTAGGGGCCACCTATCAACATGTCATGACCTATATCTTCCACGATATCATCCACAAAATCATATAGGATTATATCGATGACCTCTTGGGTAAATCCAAGCATCGACAAGATCATCTTACTATCCTTAAAATCCACTTCATGTGTCTTATCCAATACTTTCTTTGTCTTAATCCATCTAAGTGTGTGTTTGGAGTTCTAACTGGTAAGATCCTTGGCTTCATCATTTTTATAGGGGTATTGAATTTGACCCTACCAAAATTAAGGCCATCCTTGAGATGTTATCTCCTAATCTAAAGTAAATTTATAGTCTTTAAGTCTGACTTTAATCAATTTGTGGCTTCATCTTGCAACTTTCTAATCATTTCCAACCTTTCCATTAGATTCTTGGAAAAGACACCACTTCAAACGGGATGCCAATTGCCAAAAATCCTTTGATGAACTTAAGCAAATCTTATATCACCACCTATGCTCATGCCTCCATGCGAGGGAGAGCCATTTTATCTCTACATCTCTACCATAAACCATGTTCTAGGTGTCATGTTAGCACACTGCGATGAGTAAGATAGAGAGAAAGTTATCTATCATATCAGTCACATTATTCACGACTACAAAACCCATACACCGAAGCTAAAAACCGTGTTGTGCTCTCTACTTCCCCACTTCTAAGCTTCAACACTATCTTCTCAATCACAAAACATACGTCATCACTAGATTCAACCCTTTTTAAATCATGTATTTAAAACCCTACCAAAATGATCACATCACTTGATGGCTCATGATCACGATTGAGTTTGACTTAGAATTCATCTCCCAAAATCAATCAAGGGCCAAGCTATCGCTAACTAGCTCGTCGACGACCCTCTTCTTAATAATCAACTCCCTTACAAAAAATTTCCAGATGAATCCATCAACACCATTGATCATGAGTATTCTCCCTTAAAATGACATTATTATTTGATGGATCTAAATTTTGGCAAGGAGGAGGTCTTGACGTTATCATTATTCCACGTTGGGAAACTCTTATTCTCATTACCTACAAACTCAACTTTGAGTGTACTAATAACATGGATGAGTATGAAGCCCTTATCTTGGGCCTCTAAACTACTATCATGCTCGATGTCCAAATCCTCGATATCTATGGTGATTCCCAACTTATCATAAATTAAATCAAGGGAATCTATCAATGTAAAAATGAGGTCCTTCAAAATACAAGGCCATCGTCAATTTTCTCCTCAAGGCCTTCGATCAATATACTATCCAAACCATTGCTCACTCATCTAATTGCTTCACAGACACCATGACATTCCTTGCATCCCTCATCCCTTAGACAATGGAGAATCCAAACTCTTTGTTGTTGTTCATCGTATCGATCAACCTTCCGATACCAACAAGATGCCTAATATCAATCTTATCGAAAGCAACCAATCTAATATTTGGTATACACGGATCTTCGACTATCTTTCTCAATCTAAAATTCCCTCTGACCTATCCAAAAATTATAGGAGGTCATTCCTTCAATGTGCTAATAGCTATGTTTTCCTTGATGGTATTTTAGACACCAAAAATGTACATCCCTCGATTGAGACGCACTCACAATCGAAAGTGATACATTTACGACATTACGCCCTCTTAAATCATCTTTAGTTAATTAATTAATCACACACCCCTCACATCTAAATTATTTAATTAATTTAAATAATTCCCCCTTTACACCTTGCTACGTTAACTAAGAAACCTCACTA
The DNA here is from genome assembly GCA_018340775.1 of Taxus wallichiana var. yunnanensis. Classification (NCBI taxonomy): domain Eukaryota; kingdom Viridiplantae; phylum Streptophyta; class Pinopsida; order Cupressales; family Taxaceae; genus Taxus; species Taxus wallichiana. The sequence goes on along the minus strand of CM031243.1, from coordinate 340,493,364 downwards.
TGACACCTCATTAACCACCTAAATGCCTCCAAAACCACCTTCCTAAAAAACACTAACTTACTCCTAACTAACTAAACATTTTAAAAACACTAACTAAATATTTCAAAAAAGGGGACTAACTCCACTTATCCTAACCAAATTTACCCTCCTCCCACTTTAACTACTTAAAAATATGCCATCTCTAGTTCGGGATCGGGAAAAATCACCCACTTAACTAACTTAGCTAGGATTTCCTGAAATCATCGGCGATTTGCCCGATCGCTAGTGATCTATAAATATGTGCATTCAGACCCCTTTCGGAGAGGATTACGATGTTTTTGTAGGTGCATTTTGTTTCAGTATTAACATAGCAGAGAGTCAAGATATCATTCATCACCGACATCAATGTCACATTTCTCCCGATTCGTCAAATCGTTTGCTATCACCGTTCAGTCATCTTCTTCCATCTGTCCACTAAATTCACCCATTGTGTAAGGTAATCTACTCATTTTGCTTACTTTAAACACTCTTTGCAAGTAATGTTTGTTTATTCATTCATAACATGTCATCAACATTCTAAATTTTCCTTAAATGACAACTTGATCAAGTTTCTTAGCTCTATTTTAATAAACTATTAAAACTAATAACAATCACTAGCGATTGCCTTGATCGCCATTGATTTACCTAAATCACCAAGTGATTCTGTGTTTCTTTTACTTTTTCATATTTTCTGCATAATTTGATCAAAATGTCTTATTTTTCCTTGTTATCTACTAATCTCTCATCCAGAATTTCAATGTCTTTGACTATCAAGATCATGCTTGATATGGATAAATCATTTATGCTCTTTGATTGTAGGGTTGGTATGTTGTTGCTTGCAATAATCTATTTCACTTCTCATTGGATAAGCTGCAATCTGGTTTTAAGAGTTACAACTTACCTTTCACAATTGGACTCATCCTTGGATCAATTCCATTGATCCAAGGTATGTTTTAAAAATTCTTATCTAAACAAAATGAAAAACTGACATTTATTGATTAAAATACTTAATGGACTGAACTTGTAGTTATTGCAAATTCTTTATCATCTTGAAAACAATTGCTTGCATTCTGTTTTGTGTTGTGCTTGGCTCTTCTTGATCGACCCTTGTAGAATGCTTAATGGCATTAAGGGAAATAGAAACCCTGCCTGGATTCTTGAGAAAAAGAAATTATTATGTACCCTTTACCTATACGGTCTACCCTAATAGATACATGACTCGGGTAATTTACCTAACTACTACTACACCACTTTACGTGGGATGACATTCTAACCTAAGTTGTTAGCTTGAAAGGAAATAACCTAGGAGATGCTAAGTTATTTCTAAACCTATTGTTTTTGGTTAAATCTACATCCTATCCTAAGGTGGAAATTTATTATTGGGGGTTATATCCTAAGGTTATATATTTAAACTAACCTAAGATCTAACCTAAGAAAATTCTATCTATCCTAAACTAATGGGATATGAAAGGGGACCTATGGGCCATTGGAAAGTGGGGAAACTAAGTGGTGGTTCCTAAGATTTTTATTGAGATTTGATTTTGATTTGGTTTTGAATGCATGAAAGTACTACCAGTGTGGCAGGGGTTAGTGAAAGTTTAGAGGAACCTACGTTGAGGCATCGCTAAGTTTGGAAATGCATTTTGAAGTGCAATTAGGTCTCGCCAACTATGAATGGTGGTGGCAAGGAAAGATAAGTGGGAAATTTGGAATTAATGTCATTAATATGCCTCGAGTTTGGTGAGCAAGCCGTCTTGGAAGGCATGCTAGCGGATTTGTTGGGGGTTGTTTTACTTTGCATGCTTCATGATTTTTCTCTGCATGGAGCTATCTAGTTTTTCGAACCAGCAGTTTGATCTGCACTTAGTGGCTATTTTTGAATTCTTTGATCTATTTTCAGTTCGAGGAATGTATAAGAGGCACTTGTGGAAAAATATTACTATTGTTTGATCTTGCTTGGAGAAGAAGAGGTCTTGGAAACTCGGTTGGAAGTCTTCTTCGAATCGGCAGAGGCACTATCAGGCATGATAGGCTCTACCCATTAAGATTTCTTGCTTTCTTCTAAATGATTCATTAAAACAATTCTGCTCACTGGAAAATTATATTTGCATGAGGTACATGGTTATTTACTTGCATTTATTCTTGAAATTATGTGCATTTTGGAATGTGAATCCTTGGCTGTTAATAGTAGTTCTTAAGAACTTTCTCTGAACCAATTGTAGGAGGTTTTCTTGCAAAGTTATTTTGAAACTTTGTAACTTGAACTAGTGGTTCTGTTAATTGTATTTGAAGCTTGTAGCTTGTATTCGAATCTTTGTTTTCTTACATTCGAAAATAATGTGGAAAGAGCTAGCTAGTTGCTTGTTGGGTTCCGAATCTCTGTTCAGTCATGTGTTTCTTGAGTTGAAGTGGGACTCCGTAGTTTCTCTAAACTCATATTGAAGCTTTGAGATTCGTTTTGAGTTCTGTTGAGACCCTGTGTTTGTTTTGGGACTGTGTAGGAACTATGTGAAGTTCTGAACTGATTGGTTGAATCTTCGTATTTAATGATTGTACCACTATTTAGTTCTTGAATACTAGAACTTGCTGTCAAGTTGTTGTGTTTTGTTACTCGACTAGAGCTCTGAACCAAAGTTTTATTCTCCCTTAGGAAGAACGGAAAGGCTTGAACCCATAAATGAATGATGATGTTTATTTCGAGCTTTTATTAGGGCCTCGAGTTTCATTATTAACTCGTATTTAAGCTTGTGTTGTTTGAACTTGTGTTTGAAACTCATTTTTGACTTGGTACAGTTTTTCCATTGTTGGTCATTTAAGATCTCGTATTGGATTCGACATGTTTAACCTTGTACAGGTATTATGAGTAGAAGTTTAGTGGGTATTAAAGACTGTAAAGCTTTTGTCTCTTTTTAATACTATCTGCTTTGGAAGGGAGCCTTGTGAGTTTTGTTTGGTTAGATGTTGGACCATGTAACTTCTTTCGAGGGCTCCTTTGTTTTGATTTTTAAGAATGAACGGTTGTATGATTTTGGCCTGTAAGACCACATTGTGTTCTTGAACTTGACTGTTTAATTCTTTTGAAATAAATGAATTGGAATAACGGCTTGCTTTGGGATAGTCGTATCGATGAAAGAGGTTTATGGGAACTTCTATTATTTCATTTTTATTCCTTTATGCTAAACGATCCCTACCTATCTTATGATTTTTAAAGGAACTAGAGGGGTTTGTAGTTATTTTGTTCAGTCGAGTTGGAAGAAGGTAGGACAGAACTTGTCTTATCAAATTATTTAATTCTTACTTCCATCTGAGTCGTGGATTTTTATAGAATGCTAAGTTTTAAACCTATTATTCTGTATGTGGTTTGAAAATTTACAGTATCACTTATCTGGATGTTGGTAATGTGGCTCTTGCTTGGGATTTCGATTGCCTTCTCATTTGCAGTTTGTTGTTAAGGTTGGTAATGGAATTCAGTTTTCGAGTTGAGAGTTATTGTGACTTTTTAATCTTTTTCAATTGGAGGACTTTTACTCCATTATTGTATCATTGTTGAACCACCATGTATTAAAGAGAAAGAATTATACTCTCTTGGGGGCATTCTACAGTTTGGGACTGTACTGTGTAATTCTTCTGAGATTTGATGTTGGATTTGAGCTAGGTGAATGAGAATAGGTCTTCATTGGAAGGTTTGCATGGAAGTTGGTTATGTGCTTGCTTTGACTGTGCATTTGGTTTTGAATTCTCCTTTGGGAACTAGCTTAAGAATTTCTAAGTTTGTTTTAGATGATGAATTTCATTTCATAGTATAAATGAAATGAAATATGGTTTGGGGTCCTTGTTGGTTTGAGATCCTTTTTTTGTTGACTGATAAGTTCATTGATCGAACTTCTCATTATTTGATTTTCTTCTTTGTCTGTATGGAAAGATGAATCATACTAATATCATATATGTTGTAACTAACTCCTTGCAGATTGGGAAAAGTTAAACGTGTACTTCTATCCTTGTGAATTTATGAAATAATTTAATGATAAGACTTGTTGACTAGTTGAAAAGTGATTGATAGGATCAATTAAGTCTTGTGGTATAATTCTGATGTTGCAGATTATAAAATGTTCCTTTCTTAAAAGTAAATCTAGATCTCTCAAGTGCACTTATTTCTAGATGTCATTACTTATGATTATCTGCATGATGTTTTCAATTATTTCATGAAAGCAAAGTTGTTTAATGAAGCAATTAGTGGAATGCACTTTACTTTAATGCTTAGTGCTTATCATGCTTAGTTCATTGAACTGACCCGTGCTAGCAATTTTGCAGATGGACATCGTAAGTGATTAAAGAAGACAGGAACTTTCATGTTGTATTGGGTTATTTAATTTTGAACCTTATATAAAGAGTTTCGATTCATTCTTGAATTGTATTGAAAAAGAAAAGTTGTATTCTTTTTGGAATGAAGGTTGTTTGTTATACAACATGCCTGAAATACCTAGTCTTGTAATTAGATAAGGTTTTTAATGAGGAATTGAATGTTGGAGATTTACTTGTATTGGTTGTGTAAACTATCTTTTGTTTATGAATAAGATGGAAATCCTATCTTGATGTTATTTTTCATATCTGCTATATGATTAAATTCGAGATAAACTTGATCAGTTGGATAAAGGGAAATATATTGGATTCCCTTATTAAGATGCAGCTTGTTAAGTTGCATAAGTTAACAATCTTATCTAAACAATTCTAATATAGTATTGGAATGTGTAATGAATATGCGATAGAACTTTAGAGTTTGTGAAAGATAAGAAGGGTTTGACAAACCCTAACACTTAATCAAGTAGAGGAAGGTTCTTCCTCGCTAAATGAAATGTAACCCAAAGAATGGTGATATGATCGTTAATCGTTAGACTTCATTTCTTATAAAGTCTACCACTAGTTGAACCTATTTGGTTGCTACACCTTCTCTGAATGATTAAGTTATATTTAATGGAACTTATGATATTGTTGTCCTATTTTGGTTAATTGTTGTTAAACTAAATAAATAAACATTAAAAGCAATCATGAGTTAAAGGAAGTTCTTTAATGCTTAATTGATTCAAGTATAGAACAAGGACTTAAGGAGTGTTGGATTAGGGTTAGCATAGATGTTGTAATCTATTTTATAATCCAAATTAATTAAACATTAATAACCTCCTTGGGGTATGTACATCGTGATGAGGTAGTTTCTGTAGGATGCTGGCACACACCAACTGTAGGGTTGTACCTTCGAGAAGACTAGGGTTTTCTCGAGGATACATCATTACAGTTGACATGTGGCAACACCCTTCTACATTGATCATCTAGATCTACACACAATAAGGACTTGAACTTAGTTTCTCTCTAGGTCAAGTTAGTGGCATGTTTAGGATAGGAAATAGCTCTCAATGGCTCAGTGTACCTTGGCACACTCGGTTGACTTAGGTCAACCGAGTATAGCCCATATACCCCTAAGTCATTGTGAACATCTTCCTATAATGATTTATGTTTCTAACCAGGGTTAGGGTTACACTTTGGGAAAGTGGATTGATGGTAGTCAGCAAATACCATTCATGATAACAGAGGAGTGAGGTGAAGGACATATTCCAAAATGATGAGTATGTCATCTAGGAATAATGACATACGTTGTATGTTGTAAATATTTGGGCAAACTATCGCAATTTACTAGTTGTGTTGTCTATGTCACCAAGTTTAAAGCAACATGATATCGGATGAATATTGGTAACAAATATTCAGATATGTTCTTTTAAAAAATCACTCAAGATCTACCGGTTTAGGGTAGGAAAAACCAAGTATATGATAAGTATTCAATACTTAGAGTTATGAAATGAATAGATCGGTGGATCACCGAGTCATTTACTGATTGCATATGGTTATCTGTAAGATTAATTGGCATGGAATGTTTGTTCTAAATAATTCTTTATCTAGAACATGTGAACATTATGTAAAAAAATTCCCTTGTTTCTAAAGTCTTAAAATGGGAAAGTTACATGACACCCCAAAATAATCCTCTAATTTATTTGTAGAGGATTATATTTTAGTTCAGTTCTCGACACCACCGCGGGAGAGGAAGAAATAAATGATTTTGTAGCTTCTAACGTATCTTAGGATTTAAATATAGACCATGAATCTAATTTATGGATCTGAAGTTATAACTAATATTAGCTATATATGTACCTAATATAAATAAGTGATAGTCGATTTCTATCTTATTATATTTTAGTACGATCATAAACATCAATAAAATCTTAAGTCATTTTTCTAAGCAGTAACATTATCTTGTTTAAGTGTGATCTTTGTAAGCTTGTTTACAGGGAAAGAAGCTTTGATCCATTACTTCACATAGTGTGTAATAAAACATAATCAACATTGTGGGTACCCTAGAAACCTTGCCATATTGAGGTCAAGCTCAGTTGTTACCCCTTGAAACAAATCAAGAAAACCAAAGGTAAAAACCATGCTAGACATTCTAGCACACCCGGTGGGACCCTGAGCCTTGTTAACTTCTTCATTTTATTATCAATTTGAGAATTTTTGACATTTTATAATCCATCTGTAGTGTTTTGTTCCATGTTTCTCCTAATTAGATTATAGGTTGCTTCTTGCTGGAAACTTTATTTTCTGGATTTGCTAAGTGAATGCTTTGGAAATTGCTAAATTAAAATTAAGGAGCACTCTCGCGGTAATTTTTAAAGCCATTTGTTTAAATTTTCATCTTGCATTCTTGATTGGATGTTCTCATCAAAATCAACATTTTGTTTTGCTCTTAAAACGAAACATTCTCATTCTTCTTGCTTCACATAGTTTAATTAGGGAGGTGAAATTGGTTGCATCCACTTATTCATCCCTCACACACAACCGAATCACTATCAAAATCTAAAACGCATTTAAACATTTCCCACCCAGGTGAAACTGATTAGGATTTCATCACCCAACAGGAATCCAACTCGGTGTTCAAGTTGAGTATAATCTCCTATCTGTTGGTATTTATTGGGTCAACACATGACTCCCTTATCATAGCGGGACTGTGAAGTGAGGGGATAGGCCCCAATACCATGTATGTACCCGATGTGATAGAGTTGGGCCTCATGTACCTTTGGGTATATCGAGGACTCGCCCTTAAACACACCTGAAACCATCCCTAGATGACCACTTCCTAGGACCCTGTTAGCCATCTTACACATTTCATTTTTGTAATTAATCAAGATAACTATAAAATCACTCTCTGATTGTTCTTTTGTATTATTTGTAAAACAACACATCTATTTGTTTTCCTTTCTTTTGGGTTTTTTCTATGTGTTTTCTTATTATGGTGTTTACTAGAAAACAAGCCTGTAATCAAATCCCTAAAAACATGTCCACCCCACCTACATATCAATAAAATCTCCCATTTTTCACTTCAACACATTCTACCCCAACGTAACAACAACTTCCATACTATCAAACAGACACATCTAACCCTTTTCAGATCCCCAACAAACTTGGAATGAAGTAGGGTCTAATTATAGCATTACATAAGATGACAACTATTGCATTCCCCACATTGGTATAATAGTCAAATCCTCTCTACACCTGGATCACAAGAAGAGGAATACTTCCTTTCTTCCAGTCCTCAGAGCATCTGAACTCCCTTTCTACAATAAGGGAGACCCCATTTTTGAGGAAATGTTAGATTCAAATCCCATTTCCCTTAATGTTTATCTAACAACAAGAAATGTTCATATGCAACCGTTTATGCCTGCATTTGTCCAATGCACCTATAACTCATCCTCTTCCATTGTGGGCCTTATTAATCAAAATCAAGACCATGTTTTCCAATAGTTATATCCATACAATTTGAGTCGAGTCTAAAACATCGAGCATTAGTCAACCTCAAGCATCTCTCATCTCTAAAAATCAATTTGAAACTTTAAGCGAACAATTTTCTATCACCTTGACCAGAGGCAGTGAGGTTTCATCAACTCGTCTATAACCTTCACATGATCTCGTCGAAGAAGACACCTCTGCTTAGAAACCAACATCTTCACCAAGTCCTTTTGTAGGATCTACATCATCTTTAAACAATGTCACTACTTCATCATCCATTTCTCCATTCACCTCGTATGTGCCAACACCTCCCTTGAGTTTCATCACTCTTTCCATAGTTATGTCTTCCCAACAAGTTACTACTCCCATCCAAAATATCACTATGTCCATCCCCACAACAACATTATTGGTTAACACTAGTGTCATTGCTAGTACACATCATGTTTCACAATACATACCACAACCTTTACAACCATTGATCTCTGCACCCTAGTTTGTACCTCAACAGAACATCCCACTACACGGTATCCCACAACAAAGTGTTCCATAACAAGCTCCATCTTTCGTCACTTCGACTATGTCTTCTCAACAAACACCTACATATTCACAACCTCTTACGCATGTATCAATGTCATTATAATACCAATATATTCAAGCCTCACAACCTATCGCTTTGCAGAAAGGATCCTCATCCCATCAGAACATTCCACAACACAACATCCTTCATCATCAAAACATTCCCCAAAAAAATCAACAACACATACCTCAACAGTATGGATATCAAAAAATATTCCATCATACCATTTCCCATAGCAAAATAACCCCTATCAGCATAATCTCCCATACCAACATAACATCTCCCAATAGAACACCCCTACCAATAGAACATTCCACAGTAGTATCAAGTGTACTCATAACCCAATCAGTATTTGTATCAGCCTAGCTCATCCCTACAACAATCAACACAAGTTGATCCTCTTCAATCCCTTCTAAGCCACATATCTATCCTAGAAGTTACTTCATCAACATCCAAGAATGCACTCTCTTATGATCAGATTTGTAATGAGCCCATTCACCCTTCTATACCATACAAGCCATATCCACCTCACTGGGAGCTTCCAAAACTTACTAAGTTTTATAGCAAAGAAGATCCCCAACAACACATCTGTGCCTTTCGTCATGCATGCTATCTAATAGCTCATGATCAAGACCTCATGCTGAGGACCTTTCCCATGTCCCTTTTCGGTCTTGCCTTAGACTGGTACAACAACATCCCATAACACTCACTATTCTCTTTCGCACAACTTGCACAATTTTTCTTAGACCACTTCTCCATAAACATAGCCCGTAAAATCACTATTAATGATTTGTATGCCATTAGACAATTTGAAGATGAATCCATCACTGATTTTGTAGCCCATTAGAGGGCCACTACCAATCAACTATCCTTTACACTACCATAGCCAAAGTTAATTGAAATTTTTATCGCGCATGTGCCAAACACATTTCATCTACTCTACAAATTTAGTCATTCCAAACTTTTGATGAGGCTTTTACCATGGCCCGTAAGTTAGAATTATGAGCCCTAGAAGATGGACAGGAAAACTTCATCCTAAGAAACCAAAAATGGAATTCCCATCCAAGCCACCATCCAACTCAAATAAGTCCAAATAAGTCGCCAACACCAAGTCAAATCTGCTCCTAAGGAAAAGAAAACCACCAAACGCTTTTGTCAACAACGCAACTATACACCCATAGTTGAAACTTATGGTACATTTTTTGATAAATTGATCACCTCCATCTAATATTACTTCCACCCATTCGGCCCATCGACATATCGGTTTGAAACCTATTTGGTATGGAGATAATGACTTCTACAAGTACCATAGGGTCAATGGTCATGACATCGAAAGGTGTTGCACATTCCGCAATGTGCTTCAATACTTGATTGACAAGGAGATCTTCACTTAGATAATCCAAACACACCCCCAAATCAAGGCCTCGACATATTTAAATAGCCTTTTCCAGATCACCCCTCTTCCTCTCGAGAAACCACAAATGAATGTTTTTCATACCATTAATACAATAACTAAAATCGATCCTATCCCTCTAACTACTTTATCACCCAACGAAACAAAATCTATAGAATCAACACCAGTACTCAATGAGTTGGAAACCATAAACATAGAAACCTCCCCTATTCAACGCATTTCTTAAAGTCTCCTCATGTCTCCATCACCTACACCCATAGAGTCTAAGCCAGAATATGACAAGCTTGAAACTGCCAAACCACCACTTCTTGTTGCAAACATACCTATATCCTCACCTGATGTTGTTACCAAGTTCGTATCCTTACCCTCTAACACAAATAAATCGGCACCTACACCTAGATTTATAGATATAACTATGATACCACTTGAAACATTCTTAGCACAATCATCCCCACCCAAGCCAACCATAGGACATGTCCATCCCCAATCTGTGAAAGTAAACAATCTGAAATCTACAAATCATTTAGACCACACCATCCAAAACTCTTCTCCTTCACTAGCATCAACTTCGAAAATACACCTAGTTCATCTAAAGTATCAAGAGGACCTAATAAGTAGGGTGTTGTTCAAGTCTTTAGAAGTCCTTATTATGATGAAACCTATCGTTTCGTAGTCCTCCTTCTGTCCTTCATTTCATCCAAGAGGCATACCCACTTTTGGAAATCCTCTTGTCACGTCAGACCTAAGACCTATGAGACCACCTAAATTAATATCACTCAGGATCCTAAAACCATCCTTATCTCCCCTAGATCTAGATCCTCTACATGAATCTTCTTTTACCATATCAATTAATCACCCTATCATTACGGGGTAAAACCCATACATCATACCCCACCATGAGTTTGCATTTCACATCTTGCCCCAAAAGTGGGCATCCGGTTCCGATCCTCTCCCTCTACCTCATATACAACCTAACTATCCTTCGTAGCCTCCGCATCCACTTAGTGCAATAGCTAAAATGCCTCTGCATCCGCCAAGTAAAAACCTATTGTCAAACAACCCGCTTCACCTCTTCCTAAGAAAAATGAATTCCCAGCTACATTCGGACCTAAAGGATGTTATGCCACCATTTTGGATAACTTATTACAAGAAGCACTCATTACATTACCACCTCCCAAGCATCAAATCACCATGGGTGGAAGCCCACCTGGTATGACTTTGCTACTTTTTGTGATTACCATAGAACACGAGGCCATACCATAGAGGATTATAGAGCCTTTCATCAAAAGTTCAAAATATTGGTAGTTCACTCTTCCTTCCTTCTCACGCAACATCAACATCAACCTCAATACCTTTAGAAGAGTCTACCCCTAAAGCATCTAACCACCAAGTCAATGTTGTCCATGTCACCACACACTTGCAAAATTACGACAAAGAGCCATCTAGGTCTAAGGAAGATAGAGACTTTTTGCCATACCTTCACCTCTAGAATTATCGGCATCATCTAACAAACCTAAGGTCTCTATTTCATTGGCCCTTAGAGAGCCTAATCAAATAGTTTCATCTATAGGTAGAGTGTCAATATAAGAAGTTAATTCTCCACTCACCACATTGCATAAAGTAAGTATTGTCGCCAAATCACTGCACCCTCCGAATGGCGGGATGTGAATAGGACGTTCGGTGTGATTGGGACACATGGGATCACCTCTCAAGTTGTGGGACTTGGGCTCGAGGTGAACCTCCGAGAGAAGGCCACTTCCTCTTCCTAAACTAAGTCTTTGTACTACTCTAGTGTAATAAAAATGATTATCTAGTCCTATGCTAACATTTTCATGGGGTTTTAGGGAAAGAGATTTACGAAATGAAACTATACTAGGGATGGTGATGCACCAAATAAAGGGTGTCTTCAGATTCGGGAAGGGTTAATTTGAAGAGGGTGTGTGCACCACTGTCAACTTCACCTCTGCACTTAGAGAGGGTATAGGATACCACAAACTAAGAGACACGCGTTCCCTTTGTTAAACTTTATCGAGGCCGAAATATACCGGTTTCCAAGTGAAGAAGGATGAACTCAAGAAGGGTGAATAGACACCACAACTCAACTACATGCAATACTTCACCACTCGATAAGCACGAACTTGAGAACTGCAGATAGAACTTAAACTTGCACGGTGTACTGCAAGTATGAGAAAGGCACAAAGAAGCACGAGAAGGATGAAAGGGCCGAGATTAGTCACAAAACACACACTTTTATTGCTTGATAACATGCCTGCACAATGCATCATACATTCGAGAAGAGGCAATAGTCGCCATTACGAGTCTTGAAGAGGAGGCTTGAAAGTTCTCTCAACACACAAGAACAACTTGCGAGAAGAGAGATTCTTGAAAAGTATACACTTGCTTTGAGATATCTAAGCTGTCCAAATTATGCAGGCTGAATTTGGAACCCTTTGAAATGAGCTTCCAACTTACATTTATAGAAGAATATGTGAGAAAGAAGAGGAAAGGTCATAATTGCATTCCTAGATTGAAGGCCCATGACGTATTTATTGCGATTAGTTGAACCACTGAGAAGGTTCCATCATGGGTCATTAATTGCCCGATGACCTAGTCTTCTCAATTAATTAAAAGAATATTTAAATAAAATATTTAAATAATAATAATAAATATTATTATTAAAATATTTAAATAAAAATATTAATTTAATTAACATAATGTTAGGACCCCCCCGTTGACCCGTTTGACTTGAAGAGGAGGGGGGTCCATGTGGATAGAGTCTGCACAAATCTCAACTCGGTGAGCTTTGAATCCTCTAACTTGGTGTTGCGATCGATTTTGAACCCCACGCTAACTCTTTCCTCGTCTTGGCATCGATCTCTTTTGCATTGAGTCCTTGAATGGTGAGCTATCAAACTTGATTCTTATCGTTTTGCTAAAATGCATGTAGATCCTGTGAACCTGGCTTGACGCAAATTAAGACTCACCACACGAATGCCACTGCTACGGTCTTGCTTCAAACTCCAAATCAAGCCATTCTGAATTACCAAGCCACCTATATGCATTGTGAACATGAAGCTTTAAGCCCAAAATTGAAAGCCTCTACAAATACATTAAACTTCAACACCCGCGAGCTTATTCTTTATCTCGACTTGGTACCAATGTTTCCACAATATGAAAAGTTTGACTCTAAATCATACTTAGTGGATTTGATCCATAATACATTGGTTGTACCCACAGAGGTTAAACAATTCAATGAATTTAAATTATTTCACTCCTGCATGTTGCACCATTTAGAAATGATTTTCGAGCTATGAAAATTGTTAGGGATCACATTACGTGGCCCTGTCAACACTAAATCGATTGATTTCTCTGTGATAGCTCTAGTCTTGACAGATAGAGTTATTTCTTCTTGTTTTGGACCACATATTCACATGCATTCCACGTTCAAACTCCATGAAACAATACCACGAGCTCTTCAACTGATTCGACCTGGCTTTGTTTTGCATATCAACCCGAGCACCCGGTTGGCTCAACTCGGTTATCTAAATCCTTCATATAAGCTTTCTCCCGAACTCATTTTTGACGTGAACCGTGTCTTAGGCTTATGCAGATGGCTTATGCGGCAAATTCTTTCCTCTGAGGCACTTGACGCCTAGATCGGTTCCTCGAGCCTTTCCAATTTGAACCTCTTACTCGCTATGGATACCTCACCGTGTGCCAAGTACTGAGCTCTACTACCTTCGTTCTTAGAGTCATCCTTACATGTTTGTGTTCTCAACTAGAATTTTTATTCTCAAGCCTTTACCATTTTCTGTGATGTATCCATGCAAACCATTTTCTACAAATTCTTCGACCTCACTTGCACACTTTATTTTTCGATTGGCTCTGCAATGATTCTTCTTGATTCGGACTTGGCATTTAATCTGTGAATACTTCACCACAAGATTGGTTTTATTGTCAATTCCTGAATGAGATCTTCATTCAGTGTGGCTCGGTCACGATTCTTCTTGATTCAGACTAGGCTATCTGCCTACTAAAATCTTAAAGAAAGCTAAGCCTACCTCCATTCGACTTGCTATGACTGCCAACTTCTCCTAATCCTCATCGTTTCTCAAACAGACCATTTACAAGTGACAAGGATGTGAGTCGTGACATACAAAACGGCCGACCAGGTATTTCAGAGTTGACCTTCGCATTCGTTTCTAGGAGAAAACATGCTGAGCAATATGAATCGTTTCACTCTGCACGTAATAAACTTCCATCTCCTGACTCGGGCAAATTTTATGAAGCCTTGAATGACGTGACTCCAATCCATTGTATACGGCAGTGAATATTTGTTTCCTGCAGTGCTTGCTGGAAGCGTTCAAAAGACTTCTACTGTGCTGCACGTGCCTGCTGCCTGTGGTTGATCTGTCTCGCGACCACATTAGTTCAGCTAACCGTACAGAGGATGAGGAGAAGGTCGTGGTAGTTATTAAAGCCGATTCAAAATCTGAACAGTTCAGTATTCTGATTGGAATCCTAACAAGGGCGGACCTGTATGAACGGAGACACTTTCTTCGTATGATCTATGGAACCCAATCCACAGTCCATGCAACACGCATCCTTTGATCTCCATGCACTCGCCACTCCACTCGGCATTTGACTCGTTCCTCCAACCTGGCGTCATTCTTTATTCACCGGTTTATATGGCAATTCACTCGCCATCTCTCGGTCATCAACTTCCTCCTGGTGACTCGCACAACGTGCTCCGATCCTGTTTACACGGCCCGTGCGGAATTTTGATCATGGTTTTCCATCTTAATATTTCCCATTGCCTTTGTGCTGAATCTCCCCTTCACGGGTGAACAAACTTGAATGCCATCTTAATATTTCCCATTTGGCATACCAGCTCAATTCCCGCATAACGGCTTGACCACACCAATCCACGGGCCCGGCCTCGGCTTTGCCGTGCAAACTTGGCAATTTGACCCGATTTCTCTACTTCACGGAAGTTTGGTCATACCACTCCAAAACTCCCCGTGTGGAACTTCTTCTTTGGCTTGCCATCCACGAAAACCCACTTGGCATTAGGCTTCTCGGATTCCCATGATTTTTCTCCTGCCGAGTTTTCCTTCAATGATTTGAGGATAACATTAAACTCTAAGTGCAAAAATTTCAGTTTGTAGCTTGTAAGGTGCGATAATTACAGCGAAACGTTTATGCTGCCAACTTAGTGACTCGTTGAAGATGCTCATATAATTGCAAAGCAAATTATGCCTCATGAATATTCGATATGAAATGCTTGATTACACCTCTATGAGATTCGCTTCCATGAGTTACATCGTAAAACAAGTAAGGTCTCGATAGAGAATCTTTGTAATAAATTTCATCAGGCCTCCCGGTAACACTCTCACTGTCACTTAATCGATTTTGATAAAAATATCTTGAAGGAGAATCCCGAATTTGAGGATGCATTCGATGCTGAACAGATAAAAACATAGTTGGGTGACCTACTTGTTGGAAGTGCTCAAAAGAACTCTTACTATACTGCAACATGCCTGCTGCCTGTGCACCGAATACTTGGCCGAGGAAGGTCTGAACACCATTATAATTCACAGCTCTTTTTAAGATGTCGGTTTGACTCAATTTTACATTGGTATTCGATGGTGCTTATACTATCTTCCTGGGTCGATAGAAGTCCTTCCATTATGTAATTACAAACCCGAGATTCAATGATGTTGAACCTCCCATATCTGCATAATTTCATATCATCTCGGTCAAACAAGATCATTCTCCCAAGTGGTTGGTCGAGCACTGTCTTAATGGATTAAACCTGGCATCATGTTGACTTTGACTCTCCCTGACTTGGCCTTCAGATCTTTTTGCATCGATCTCCACTGAGATCCTTATGCGATTCCTTTCATTCGTCAATTTTCAACGAGCTATATTTTGCATTAACAAGACCATCGTCGAGCTCTTACAACTGAGAGTCTCTCTTGAGATGATTTCCGAGATGACTATCGATTTGACACCGGGTACTTTAACAACTCAACCCCAACTCTTCATTGAGTCGAGATCAACCGGGTGCCTTTCGATGCTAGGTGATCTCTTCATATGCAATCTAGGAATTATTTTTTAATTATTATATCTCGATAATAACCGAAGGTGGGTTCCTGGGACTATTATTTCATTTTGAACATGACAGGACCCCCTTGTCCAATCTTGCCAGGTGTGTAAAATTGGATAACAGTAACTATTAAACAACTACACCAATCCCCGTTAGGATGTCACTTTATGAACTTGTGTAGACCTCACCAACTCACAAATAGGCCATGTTAGAATCCCTCCAATCCATCACTATCCTAGCCAATAATCCAGTCCCTTTCCAAAAATTATATGTTCCCTAAAAGCATCTATCGCTATCTCATTTGAACCATCTGAAATTCCCTCTCTTAGACTAAAGGATCATGACCTACCACTTTTCATCACTACTCAAATCAATGACATATCCATCAAGAGGGTCATGATTGATAGTGGTGTTGCCATCAACATCATATCATCCCTTTCCTTTTATCAACTCAAACTACCCAACATTGTTATCACTCGATCGAGTCCTATTACGCTCTTTCAACTAAGCTATTACACCCATTATAGGCACGAGTCATATACTTCGCTCAAGGTTGGTGTTAAAACTCTACTTGAACTCTTCTACATTATAGAAGGAGAGTTTTAGTACAACATGTTACTAGGATGCCCCTAGATATGGACCATGTGTTACATTCCTTCCACCCTTCATCGTTGTCTCAAGTATGAACATGAAGGCCAAACACTCATTGTCCCTGCTAATCTGAATCCATTCGCTAATTGTTATATGATGTATCACCCAAACGACATTCTTGTACCTACATCCATGCCTAAATCATCTAATCAAGCATCTACTAGCACCTCTATCCCCTCTTCCAAATTACCAAAAGATTCTTCTCTTGCAAAGCCGTGAAGTGCCTCACACTTGGGAATATTACCTCCTCATGCTCAACTCTATCCCTTCACCAAAAACATATGGTCATCCCGACAAACAACCCATGTATGACCCTAACATAGGAGATATTATCTCTTATGGTCCACTTATCTTAAAACCAATATTGTCTATGGAGGACGTGACCATCCATCATCTCACATTATCAATCCACATCACACCATGCCTTTCACACTAGATTTCAAATCCCTTGATAATCCAAAATTCACTTGTATGTATCTCCATCATTGTGCATGGAAAGGATTTGGTCTTGGGCATTATGAACAAGGGATCCATGATCATCCAGTTCTACATTCCCTTAAACCTCATGAGAAAATTGGTCTAGGTTATAAGAACCCCCTTCCTATAGCATGTGAAGCCAATACATCTAAACCAACTGCCTCCGCAATTATTTCCGAACCAGAATCACCACCCGTAAACCCTCAAGGTTCCATAAACACAAACGATGTCATACCTATTCCACCTAACTTTTTTAATCAATGTTATATCATTGGGACCACTCACATATCAATCTAGCCACTCTGCTAAATCTCTACTACTTGTTCATCCAAAAATGGTTGAAGAAGACTCACCGACCATAAACATCCTTCAATGTTAGGATGACCAAGATATCCTATCTCATATGGGAGTTGAAGATCATTACCTTCAAAAATCCCTACCACCTAAAACACCTACTCTTCTTAATGAATCCACACTCAATATTAACTTAGGAACACCACAAGACCCTCGCATAGTCAAGGTTAGCCAATCCCTCGATCCACAAGAATTGAATGATTTTACCACATTCCTAACAAAATATAATCAAGCCTTCACCTGGTCATATAGTGATATGCCTAGGATTGATCCCAACATTTTCATACACAACATTGTCACATATCCTAATACTAAGTTGGTCAAACAAAATCTTTGTAAGATGCACCCACATATAGCTCTCCTTGTCAAGGAAGAATTGTAGTGCCTTTTATCTCGCCAACTTCATCATACCCATTGACTATCCACAATGGGTCTCCAACATTATCCTAGTAACTAAATATTTAGGTAAAATTTGTATCTACATAGACTTCAGGGATCTCAATCTTGTTTTTCCAAAAGATGATTTCCCTCTGCCAAACATAGATCAACTCATAGACCTAACAACCGGCCACAAAATTCTTTCCCTCATGGATGGATTTTCTGGTTATAATCAAATTCTTATCGCCCCGACGATCAACACAAAACTTCCTTTATAACCCCTTAGGGAACCTTTTGCTACCGCATTATGCCATTCGGTCTCAAAAATGTTGGGGCAACATACCAACATGCTATGACGTACATTTTCCATGATCTCATTCATAAAATTGTTGAAGATTACGTTGACAATCTCCTTGGGAAGTCTAAATCACAAAAGGATCATCTCAATGTTCTTGAATCAATCTTCTCATGTCTCATCCAGTTTTGTCTCTGCTTGAATCCTAGTAAAATGTGTTTTTGGTGTCCTCACCAAAAAATTTAGGATTTATCATATCTCTTCATGGAATTGAAGTTGATCCCACAAAAGTTAGAGCAATCATCAAAATTCCTCCACCCTCTAATCTCAAACAACTACGCAACCTGCAAGGAAAACTACAAGATTTACATCATTTCATATCAAAATTTCCAACCATTGTCAACCATTTCACCATCTACTCCACAAAGACATAGTGTTTCATTGGGATTCTAACTACCAGAAAGCCTTCAACAAAATCAAACAATATCTATTATCACCACCTGTACTTACACCACCTCATGAAGGAGAACCATTTTATCTCTACATCTCTACCTTGGAGCATGCCCTAGGATCCATGCTTGCTCACCGTGATAATCAAGGTCATGAATAGGTCATGTACTACATTAGTTGCACCCTCCATGAATATGAAACACACTACTCTGAAGCTAAAAATTATGTTGTGTGTTGTACTTTGCTACTTCTAAACTATGACATTATCTCCTCAACCACAAAACATACGTTATCACCATTTTTAATCCGCTTAAGGCCATACATGCTAAACCCTACCACAATGACCGCATAACTCGATGGTCGATGTTTATGACAAAATTCGATCTTCAAATCATACCACAAAATTATATTAAAGGCCAGGACATTACCGATCAACTCGTTGAGGCACCTCTTCTCGGATAATCAACCACCCCATGAATACTTTCTTGATGAATCTATCAATAACATTAATGAATCCGACGATTATGAATCGATTTCATGCCCGTTAAAAAATCCTTTTCTTCGATGACATTAAATGTCAAGAAGGAGGAGGAGCCACCGTTGTCATCATACCACCCTGAAACATTCCCATCGCATTACCGTTTAATTTTGAGTGTACCAATAATATGGCAGAATATGAGGCCTTAATCATGGGTTTAACTACTACTATTCTCCTAGGTGTCCATGACCTAGAAATCTATAAGATTCACAACTCATCATCAATTAGGTCAAAGGAGAGTACCAATGTAAAAACAAGGTCCTTCAAAAGTATAAGGTCGTTGTCAACTTTCTCCTTGGCGCATTTGATCATTATACCATTCAAGCCATTCCATAATCTTCTAACAGGTTTGCAGACACTATGGCTTCTCTAGGATCCCTTGTCCCCTTCAAAATGGAAAAATCGAAGGATAAAACTAAGATGTTTGTAGTCATTCAACAATTAGACCATCCTTCACATCAAAATGAGCTACCTTCCATAAACATCATTGATGAAAATCCATTAGATCTGTGGTACACTCAAATGTTTGATTATCTTATTGAATCTAAACTCCCACCAGATTTGTCACAAGGCACTAAATGATCCTTCCTTCAATGTGTCACTCGCTTCGTTGTCATAGGAGGCATCCTTTATAAACATAGTTTTGATGGTGTATTATTATGTTGCCTCAAATCACACGAATCAACCAACGTAATCAAATAGGTCCACGATGGCATTTGTGGAGGCCATTTCAATGCAACGCCATTGCCAAGTGTATCATATGACTAGGATACTATTGGCCCACTATCACCAAAGATTGTTGCACATACATAAAAAAGTGTGTTAAATGTCAACTTCATTCTGATCTCATCCACATCCCTAGTCAAGCATTGCAACCCGCACAAGACTTGTGGCCTTTCTCTCAATGGGGGTTAGATCTCATTGGTGAAATTAATCCAAAATCATCTCAACAACATCATTCAATCATTACTGCAACTGAATACTTTACTAAATGGGTTGAAGCTATTCCTTTGACCTCAACAAATTCGGGCCCATCATTAACTTTATATATCAAAACATCATATGTCGTTTTGGCATTCCACATAAGCTTATCACAGACAATGGTAAATCCTTCAAAAATAAGGAGGTTAAAAAGCTCTGTGATACATTTAACATCAAACTAAGCTTCTCATCACCATATTATCCTCAAGCAAATGGACAAGTTGAGGCTTCCAACAAAACACTTAACAAAATCCTCATGAAAACCATAAATGACACAGGCAAGAATTGGCATACTCAAATCCCATTCACTCTATGGGCTTATCGAACTAATATCCGTATACCTACCGGCACTACGCCTTATTCACTTGTTTATGGCTCTGAAGCCATCATACCCCTAGAAATTCAAATCCCATCACTCTGTGTATCCTTAAAATATTTCATTCCTGATGAAGAATATCACCAAAATCATCTTGCATAACTAGAATTGTTGGATGAAAAGCGTCTAACAGCCCTTGAACATCACCAAGTTTATCAACAATGCATTAGTAGAGCATAAAAAAGCATGTCAAAGAATGTGACTTCAAAATCAGTGACCTGGTACTTAAAGAAAATCAAAATGTGACTAAATTAGAATGAAGTAAACATGGTAAGTTCACCCCTAATTGGATTGGTCCCTACATTATTACTCACAAATATGGGTCAAGAGCATATCGTCTCACTTCTCTTGATGGGGAACCTAAGCAGGAACCTCTAAATGCTTTGCACTTGTGACCTTTCTATTGTTAAATGATTGATTATCATAACAACAATTTTAAGATCTTATCAAAATAACAACCTTCCATTTTACTAAGCCCAAAATCATTCCATTGCTCTTTTTCCTAACATCAATACATGGGGCATATGGATGTGTGCCACCTATACATTTATCCCCTCCTTAACAAATGATTTAATAGGGTCTTGCTCTTAGCTCAAAATAAATCCAAAAACTCATATGGATGCTTCTTATTAATATCAAAAATAAATAGTCGATCCTTGAAGAACAACTATTTGAACATATATTGTTAAAAAGTAAAGTAGATTGATCCCTCGAAGGAAAGCTACCATTTTAAAGTTATGGACCGATCCCTTAAAGGATGGTCATTCAATCTAAATATAAGATGTAGACCATACCCTCAAAGGATGGCTACACATGAAAAAAGGCTTCCCATTTTGATCAGCCTCTACAAACATATCAAAATCAAAAACATCCTAGAAATCTTCCCACATCAATCAACTTTCCCATAACAAACTTCCCGCACTAATCAGTTTGCTTCTCATAAAGAGTTGGGGCATTGATTCCCTCTAAATTTGTTAAAAAGGAGAACCTTTCTTCCCCAAAAAGACATGCATTTTCCAAAGTCCACCATGATCAGTATGAACTTGTCCATTGATAGTCTCATTTAACATTTTGAAAGGTTACAAGTGCAAGTGTTATCAAAACCCATTACGCATATGTTATTCAATGGGGCATTCTTTCCACTTTTACTTCATTTTTTTAATCACATTTTAATATGATATATTGAGGTTAGGTCACATCTCCTAAAAAGATAATTGAACATCAAGACTCATAATCAAAAACATAAACATCATCATATCCAACACATATTTCATACAACATATGCATAAAAAGAACATCATAAACATTATAGCAATCACAAGAATCATAATCATCATCATATATAAAATCAAATAACCATATCACATCGAGGCTTCTCTGAGCCTATCAACACAAGAACTAAAATCATCACCATCATATATATATCAAATTCCATTATCCATACAATCAAAATAATGTCATACATAGGAAAAAGGGATTCTATGAGCCTACAATCAAATCAGTAAATCGGGAGTGCCTCCCGCTATAGCACCACCAGCTCCTCCTGCACCATCATCCCCTCTTGGTGGTCTCGAGATGGGTGGACCACACTCACCGCACTATTACTAGGCTTGGCCGCTTTGCTGGCACCCCCTTGGGTAGCTATATGATCAACGTACAAAGTGGTGTCAAGGTAGTTCGATGATCATATCCACATAATAGTCCCTCTCCACTCTCACAACCTCATAATGGGACACTTGCAATCATACCAGAAGGTCCTACAGATGCCCCTCTCTATCTAACCAATGTTGATAACTCCATGCCAGAAATAAAAGGCCCTATGATCCCCAAGGCCTTCCTGAAATTATCTCTCTAACTCTTGTACGGTCCCTATCATAAGATACCTATACAAGTTGTGCCTAGAGCCCATCACGCTCTACGATCAAGCCATCTCTCTCTCCAATAAGAGTATCTCGCACTCCCACTAAGTCATCTTGCTCTCTACAAGTGACATCTCTCTCTCTCTCTATGAGCGACATCTCTCTCTGCCTCCACTATGGCCTTCTCATTCGTCACTATAGCAACATCTAGAGCTATAGCAGCATCAGGCTCAACCCTCTCCTCATCAGCCTCACCACCCTCCTCGGCTCCTCCCTCTACTTGAGCATGCACTCATCTAACTGATCGGGCTTCCCTCTCCGCTACCCTCATCCTCTCAAAACTCCTCAATGAACGGGACCACCAAGCAGTAAAATCTAGGGTGACCCTGCATCATCAATCGGCACCACATGACCATCCTCATCCGGACCCATCACACCTAGCTGCTCAACAATGGGTGTTGGCATTGTCACAACTACCTATGGGGTATTAGTATCCCCATCCTCCCACCTATACAAAATTGGCTCCTTAGGTATATCTTGAACCAACCCAAATTGTCTCATCACCCGACTAAAGTGTATCAACTCATCCTCTCCAGACCCTACGGCCCTGGACCTAGATGTCTTCACTGTAAATATGATAAATCTTCATAAAACTCGGCAATCATGAAAACTCACATACAAATTGCTAGATCACATCGTCAACCTATAGTCCATATATCAAGTCTCTATAATATTTAGGCCCCTTGGCCTTCCCCATTCTGTCAAGACTCGCACTCTATCTCATAAAGTCGGGTGCCTCATGTCAATAACACTAGGCAATCCAAATGGATGAGCAATGGCAATGTGCTCATGGGCCCAACACTGTAGTAAAAGCCAACATCAATCCCGTAGCACTTGTGGGCCATCCAAGCCCACGGATCTCTATATGTTTGTGCTAACAAGGTAGGAGCCCACTCAAAGACTTTATGGTGATCCATCATCTCTGCGACAACCCTTCTCATCATCCACAGGAATTTTCCACCTCCTAAATCTGGTAGTGCGAAACATGAAATGCCCAACATCATCATAGTCATCCGTGGGCACCCTGCTCTCTCAAACTCATATAGGGCCTGATAATCAAAATCTCTTGAGGAATATCTCACACCCCAGGCCTCACCTTCGATAAATGCTACATGGTATCTCCTCTCTCTACATCTGAAATACAATAAACAAGCTCCCCCCTAACTAGAATTCTGGTGATACAATGAACATCCTCCAGGGTGATGGTCATCTCCCCTGTAGGTAGCCAAAAGTGTTGGTGGAAGGATTCCACCTCTCTAACAATGCAAGTATCAAGTTATGACACTGTGAATCTGCCTGTAAAACCTCATCCCACTAAATCCCATAGCCTCCAAATGGTCCTAGTCATCATCAAACAAATCCTCTCGACCTCATCTAACATCAAGGGATGTAGTCTTGGATAGTCAACTGAGCATCCACCTGTAAAATACACACACAAAAGCAAACATTAATAACGATGTAAAAATTCTGAAAAATAAACACTTACAATCGTAAAATATCCTCATAAAACACAAGCCTAATAATCAAACATGTGTAATGTTGTCTTAAACATTCAATAAATTTAAACACTTTTATCAAAAACCACATCTTCTCACTCAAAACACAAATCATTTAGGTTGCAGTAAGTGAATCATTTGGTGATTCACCTCAATCACTAGTGATTGAAGGAATCATTAGAATTCTGTAAATATGCCCTAGCATCCGTGCACCTCGATACGGCCCTAAATCCCTCAAAAACCATAAAATTTTATAAAAACTATGAAAAAACAAAACAAAAATGTGATTAAGACAACCTCGTGAGGAATGGCTTTCGTTTGCGGCTCGAACAAGTCATTTGACAAGTTTTCACTCGCAAAACACATTTTTCTCCTACTCTGACAAAGTCGTTGTCCTATACAGTGCAAGATGAATAAATAAAGA
Source organism: Taxus wallichiana var. yunnanensis (assembly GCA_018340775.1). NCBI lineage: Eukaryota > Viridiplantae > Streptophyta > Pinopsida > Cupressales > Taxaceae > Taxus > Taxus wallichiana. The sequence continues at coordinate 340,469,080 of CM031243.1, read as the reverse complement.
ATACATTTGGGTATTTATATCCCCAATTTTCCACGTGACGCAATTGCTTTAGTGATTGTGGCAATTGTCAAAAGTTTACCCAATTGTCGATGATTCCCTTGTTTTAGGCTTCCATGCCTACATTACTCAAGAACATGTCATTCTACCCTTTGCACAAGTGTGTCATGCCCTTATAAAAGATATTAGCCCTCATGATCTTTTGTTACAACAACATAGTCACAACATCGGGACTTGTCATACATCTATGGGAGATGAGCCCTTTGGCCCCCATCACTTGGTTTTCCCGCTCAACAGCTTTACCTGGTTAGGGTCATATGTCTACATGTATCGGGCTTTTGGCCACCCTATTAATTGATTCTCCAGCATTTTTCTTTGCACCTCCATAGTTGGAGCAAGCCTTTTTCAAAACACAACACATTGGTGATCATTGTATTGCACTATAGTAGACTCACCCATGTCAACACAATTCTTTTTCATCATTTTTGTCTAGCGAATTGTAAAAATCACCAGACAAAAAGGGGAAAATGTAGACACCAAAAATTTGCATCCCTCGACTCAGATGCACTCACGGTTGAAAGTGCTACATTTACGACATTACACCCTCTTAAATAATATTTAGTTGATTAATTAATTACACGCCCTTCATATTTAAATTATTTATTTAATTTAATTAATTTAAATAATTCCCTTAGACCTCACTACGTTAACTAATACACCTCACTATGACACCTCATTAACCGCCTTCCTAAAAAAAAAAAAACTTACTCTAACTAACTAAACCTTCTAAAAACACTAACTAACTAAATATTTCTAGAAAAGGGACTAACTCCTCTTATCCTAATTGTTGTCATGTAAATGTGCAATAGGGAAATTGATAATTTCCGAGCACGACAACTATACCCCGTGCCAAAAATTTTCAAGTCTATCACTCCAAGACACCCTGGATCTTTCCAGTAAGTCCAAATGACCTCCCAAATAATGTTATACCATTCCCAGGTGATTTAGGAAAGTCCATTCATTCCCCCTAGGTGATTTTAGGAGATCATTTCCAAACCTATAGATAGTTGTGGGAAGGGTTATCACTGGTCTTCCTAGAGCTGGAGCAACCTCACGAAGCACGGCACAAAAAGAGCCTAGGTGAATGTGGAGGTGATGCAAAGGTCTTGGGACATCATAGAGATGGTTTGGGAATATTTTGGAAGGTCTCGAAGAAGTTGGCGGTTTCGCGAATTAGGGTTCACGAGACCTGAGTCGGTGCACATGCCAAAAGCAATTGCTAAGCTTCGGAAGGTGATTTTGGGAGCTCGGATGGAGTAAGAAGTAAAAACACATATCCAAAAAGAGAATTACAAGATCTACATTATGGTGAAACCATATTTTTCACAACACCTTGGTGCATAGGATTTGAAGGAAGTTTTTCTCGGGCACAGGTGGAGTCTTAGATAAAAATTCCAATTTTTTAGGGATAAAATGGATTAATAGAGACATAATACCCCACCATTGGATTCAAAATTCCATTTCAAGTTAGGATCATATAAAATTTTACCAATAAATTCCACTGGGAGCTCAAGTTATCATCATTCCAATTCACCCTCTTAGAGACAGTCTAGGAGTTAGTCAATTTTCGGAGGACAAGCATCGGCACCGGGGCACAGTGGGATTTTATGTCCCTGAAGTTCCTAAGGTTAGGTACATCATCCCTTCAAAAATGTGTCCATCCCTTATGCGAGTCTTTTGGTCACCCACGTGACCAACTTTCACCCCCAAGTGTATTTTGGAGCTCAAACTCCTGTCATCGGATCGAGGACACATGTCGGCTCCCAGACCACCGTAATTTGATGTCCCTCATGTCCCTTTGAGGTGAGGGACACCAAACATGGAAAAATTCTCCCAGCCTCTCTAGGATATTGTTTTCATCACCCATATGACTAATTTCCACCCCAGGGTATTTGTCGGGCCCTTTTGCTCAAATCCCTATCATCGATTAATTGCCACGCGTCGCCTCTAGGATCACCATGGAAATTGATGTCCCTCACGTCCCTAAGGTAAAGGATTTCAAGAACAAAAAAATGTTCCCAGACCCTCCATGTGATTTTTTTTTATATTCAAATCCAGCACTTAGCCATTTCTTCCCCCTCATTTCTCCTTCACCGCTCCTCACCATGCCATGGCTTTACTCAAGCTTGTTTAGAAACCAGGTCCACCATTGCTGATCCAAACCAGATCCATCATGATCAAAATCTCTCCACACCATGAATGCACAATAATATATAGGCCTTAGAGAAAAATGGAGTGAAATGATGAAGAACGAAGAGAAAATGGAGATTTTTCGACTAATAACTATGAAGCCACCCGATCGAAAACTCCTCATATCTTGTAAAGTACAAGTCGGATCGAGATTTTGACTTTTACAAACTTTCACATTTTGCAATAAAATAAATATGCAATCAACAAGAGGTTAAATGGTTCCCGAATCATTTTCTCCAACAAAATCATCACTTCGTGCACCGACTCACATTCGTCGAATTTCACATTACTTGGCAATGGAAACAAAATAAAAACTTACACATGGGCTCCAAATAAAAAACCTATTGCAATGGAGTTTTCTTCATCGTAAATGGAGAAAAAAATCATACCTACAAATTTCAAGCTACATTAATGGCTGCCATGGTAGCTTCGTGCCCGAAGCCACTGTCAAAATTTCAAAATTTATTTCCAATCATTCTAGTGGGCAAAACTATGTGAAATTCGGAGGGTGTGATTGTAACAACAAGACAAGTCCAAAAATTATGTTCCATCGCAAATCAAGCATTGGAAACACACTTTCTAAAAATAGTAAGTTTTCCTATATAGACTTTCTATGTTTGGAAAGTCATCATCAAAAGTAGTTGAGATAAAGGAAGTGGGCATTGAAGATCACAAGGAAGCCAGATTGAGTGTTCAGAGAAAAAAATAGTGAAAATGACCACTTACCAAAAATAGTAATTCCCTTATATGGGTGTTTACTAAAAATAGTAAGTCACCCCAAAGAAGCGGTTGAGGCAAGGGTAGTGTGTGTAGGATTGAATGAGGGATTTCATCACATCACGATGGTCGAGAAGAGGCAAAAATCACCTCTCACTAAAAATAGTATATCATACGCATGCTGGGAGTTGTGGTCATCGTGAAGCAGTTCACTCAACTTGGTAAGCATTCACAAGCTGATTTGAAGGAGATTCATAGTGCGCAGGAGTTCAAATATTCGAGTTTCACCGCATTTAGAGCTTTCCATCAACAAGGATCAACGGACTTCATCGAAAATGACATCTCCTCTTCTTCTTCTCTCTCTCTTTCTCTCTCCTCTTCCCCCAACTTTCTCTCACTTTCCAATATTCTAATTTCACGTTGGGATTGCACTTTTTCGTATGTCCTAATGTTCCTAATGTAATAAGTCACCTTTATGTTATAAAAAGGGACTTAAAATTTTCCTAGGAAGTTGAAAATTTTTAAGTTGTGTGAGGACATATGAAAAGGAATTGGGGGTAGATGAAGAGTCATATTCTACTCTATAAATTGTAACGTAATTCCCATTTCAAAGGGTTGGTCATTAATTTTGTAAGCTCAAGAGTGCATTCTACCTTGAGAGAAGGAGATAGCCAAATTCTTCCCTTCCCCCCTTCTCAATTTCCTCCATTTCTCCACTATGTACAAATTTTGTTTGAGAAATTAATACAAGGATTTTTAACTTTCTTTAACTAAGGAATTTCTTGATACTTTGTGCTCATTGAATTTCATTTAGTATTAATGATGCTTACAAATTTTTTTCTTCTCATAAATGCATGTGATGATACTTCTAACTAGTGTGTGCGGGAATTTGATTTCATACCTGCAACATCGGTTCTCCTAGCTTTTCCAGCAGGTTAGTGGAGTGCCCCTATTGGATCCCCAGGTCGAAAGGCCACAACCAAAACTCACATTTTGTTACGCATGCATATATGATAGCTGCACTTAAGTTAAGTAGAGGGAATTAGATTTTAAGAGCATTGGCAAGAAATTCACAAATTTTTCCACCCAACAAATTTTCTCGCCAACAGCTTTTGGCCCTAGCATGGGGTAGATTTAGCAACATCTACACCCAAAATACAACTTGCAAGGTCTGAAAATTCAAAAAAATGAAATATTGAAAAAACCAAAAGAAAAAAAAAGAGTTCATGAAAGTCCATTTTTGAAAGATACATTGATGATTTGTGCACGTGACTTTTCACATTCCACAGTTTCCTTTGGTGTTCCCACCGCAAAATTTTCCAAAATCTAGTCAAGGAACATACACCGGGTTGAAACAGATCAAGAGGTGGTTTGTGTTTCCAATTTTGAGGCTTTACAAAATTAGCAAAAATGAATTAGAGAAAATCCATACTTCTTCTCTCAAGCCTCCTCTCCATCCGGCGCTTGATCGATTCACCCGCAATCCTATCCAAACTCATGTTGATACTCCCCTTTAAATTCTCCCATTTTTCAACCACCATTGAGCATTGAGCTCCCGGAAGAAGAAGAATTTGTAGAAGCAAGAGCTGAAGTAGAAGTAGAAATGACAATGGAAGATGAAGTAGAAAGACCCCAACCCATTGTTCCATGGGGAAGGAATACAAGCCCGCTTGCTCTTGAACCACCTCTCCACATTTACCAACAAGTTCCCACAAGAACTTGCCAAAGTTCAAAGGTGAAAAAACACAACATCTTACATGAAATCATGTGGAATTCTTGGTATCCAACATGAAGATGTTGTTGTAAGACTATTCGTGGAGTCTCTCCAAGAAAAAGTAGCAGAATGGTTCTACCTCCTACCTGCTCTGGTCCATCACTGGTTGGAATGACATCAAGACTTCCTTTGAGGAAAGATTTAAATCAACTGAAGACTATCATGACCTCTAGGTGCAGTTGGCTCAAATAGAGAAAGGAGAAAATGAAACCATGAGAGACTTTGTGGCTCGTTTCATTTGGTTGCTTCTCGGGATACCCGAAGAGGGTTCACCATCTAAAAATAATGTCAAGATATTCTTCATCAATGCTCAATCATCGGAGGTAGGATTTCTCCTACATAGAATTTAACCAAGGGATATTCCGGAAGAATGAAGATTGGCCATTGAACTTGATGATGATCGCATCCTATCTAGAAAGATCAAGAATCCCTCAAAGGGTAAATCTCAACATCCTAGAGATGAAAGAGCCAAACCTTTAATGTAGAAAATGCCAAATGAGATAGCATCTTTGAAGAGGGAATTATTTGAACAAGTTTCCTCTCAAAGAAGCAACAAAAATCAGATTGCAGGAGCACCCTGAAGGCTTACCTTGGAGGCCCCACCTTGGAGGCCCCACCTATTAATGCAATTTGTAGGAGTAAGGAAAATGAAGAGGAGTTTGAAAAAGAAAGTGAAGGTGGTGGTTTCCCAGAAAGTGATGAGTTTGAGAACAATACACAAATCAGATTTTGTGAGTATTCTAGAGGTTATGAAGAAGACAAAGAAGATGCACCCAATTTCTCATGTGCGGTATTCACTCATTCTCATTCCAAGAAATGAACACCCCCTTATCCTCATCTACTCCCTTTGACTTCATAGAATATGCAAACAAAGCCAAAGTGCAAATTACCAAAACCAAATATTTACAGACCCATCCTAAACAGTTCAAGAGGTTTGTTCAATACATCAAGAATGGTAGTCTAACACCCAATGATGTATCTCCTCATCCTAAAGGAATACTACCAAACCCACCTACACCTCCCTCATAGAACATGCTTTCTCTGAGTGCATCAAAGACTGATAAAGTTGAACCTTTCTATGTCTCCCTTCTTGTTGGAGAATATGTATTGAACAATTACATAATAGATTCTAGTGCCTTAGACAATGTGATGCCTTTAAAGGTCACCAAGGCTCTCAAACTTACCATGACTCCACCTAGCATCTCTTGTTACTCTTTGGAATCAAAAGAGGTCTCACTTGTAGGGAAGGTCAAAGATGCACAGGTGGATCTCGCCATATTTCCATACAAGAAAGTTTCATTTGATGGTTTTACTAGTATACGTCCCAACCTCATTCGAGAATGTTACTAAGTAGAAATTTCTGCCAAGACTTGGGAGGAAAATTCAAATGAATTGGTCTTCTACAACCATACCAATGAAGGGATACATGGAGAAATTTCTTCCTGAGAAGAAGATGAGGTACACAGTATGAAATTATAGAAGCCCAAAAGCTAACATTTTGTACCAGGGTAGTAGGCGGATGAATCACTTTGTGACAACTGAGGAGGAAGAGGATATTCCCATCTTGATAGGTCTAGACATGTCTTCTCGGAGATATTTGGACTTTGAAGAAGCATTGAGAATATTCAAGTTACAAGAGGGCAGATCCAAATCGCGGATGATGCAAACCATGAAGAAGAGGAAATGGTTCTTGATGATTTTCAAATAGAAAAATCAGCTTATGTGTTTATCCGTGATGAAGAAATTTTCTCATTCCCATTCAAAGATGAGGAATCCCTTGATCATGTTACCCAGGAAGAGACCAAGCTAGTCTACAATGAACCCTTGAGCAATGGGAAATAACTATTTGTACAAGGACTGTTAAGAGCCACGGAAGAAATAGAAGACCCTGAAATCAATCTTGAACTTTTAATGCAAGCCATGAATCTTGAAGACAAGCATGAAGCTGACTTGGAAACCTCAACCAGTGTGAAGATGGGCTATGTTGAAATAAATCTAGATGAGAAATATGATGTCCCTCTCGAGCCAATGGTTGGTGGATATGATGACGAAATGGAGATATTTTATTTCCCATTTGTAGAAGAAGATTCTCTCCATGATGAAGAAATAGAAGCAAGAAGTTTTGAGGCCTTTGAAGCTAAAGCCCTATAGACAAAGGAGTGATAAAATGCAGTGATTCCTAAGATGATGAGGTAATCCCTCTAGATAGTTTCCTTGAGATGAAAAATAAAGATTCTCTAAAGGAATACAAAGAGGAGATGAAGGAAATGTCAAGCATAACTCCGTCAAGAAATATTGACACACGGTGAAGTTCTGAAAGACCCCGACTGATTCTTGATATCTTCACTCGTGCCATAGAAATACAAGACAAGTACGATGTCACCTCTAATCCTTTCGTTAGTACTCAAGTACTTCATAGTGGAGAAAAGGAAAAGGATAAGTCTGAGATTTCTCATGAAAAAGAGGTCAATGAGCATAGACCTAGGAAAAAAAAGAATCTAGAATGTTCAAGCAATTTGAACGAAAAGCATCCATGGGGCAGCGATATCGTGCTCAGCAAATAATCATTTATGTGGATAAACACGGAATGCAACTAGCACTATGAAACTAATTTCAAAGAGGATGAAGGTAATGGAATTTCCAAGCAAGGACATGAGCATCAAGAAGCTCACATGGACTCACTCCTACCAAGTACATAGATGATAATGGAAGCACATGGATTCCATAAACAATTGAGGAGGGGAGGCTACTTTTTGGAACCCATCAATGGCTTCAAAAACATCATCATTCAGTGTTTCCCTCTTAAGGGTAACTTTTGAGAAATGAAAAAATCTTCAGTGAAAGTGGGTTGTCCCCCGCCTTGTACCATAGGTGATTTCTAGGTGTGTTTCCCTTTCTATTGTGTGTGTTTCCCTTCCTATTGTGTGTGTCATTTCCTTTTCATGTGCATGTGTGTTTCCTTCTTCTCTCTTTCTCTCTTGTTGTAAGTTGTACATGACTCCACAAGGCCCAATGGATAAGGCACTTTTCATATATGTTGTAAGTTGAGATTCTAAGAGTTCTCATGCCATGTCTTCAATACACTCAGTCTGTGTCATGTCCCCAAGCTAGAGCCATTTGTTGTCATGTAAATGTGCAACAGGGAAATTGACAATTTCAAGTACAACAACTATACCCATGTGCCAAAATTTTCAAGTCTATCACTCCAAGACACCTTAGCTCTTTCTAGTAATTCCAAATGACCTACCAAATAATGTTATACCATTCCCCTAGGTAATTTAGGAAATTCCATTCATTCCCCCTAGGTGATTTTAGGAGATCATTTCCAAACCTACAGACAGTTGTGGGAAGGGCTATCGCTGGCCTTCTTAGAGTGGAGCAACCTCACATAGTAGAGCAGAAGATCCTAGGTGGATTTATAGGTGATCCAAATGTCTTGGGACATCATTGAGATGGTTCAAGAAGATTTTGGAAGGTCTCAGAGAAATTAGGGCAGTTTCGCTAGAATTAGGGTTCACATGCCTAGTCAGTGCACATGCCAAAATAGCCACTAAGCTTTGGAAGGTGATTTTGGGAGCTCTGGATGGAGTTAGCGAAAAAAAAACATATCTAAAAAGAGGATTACAATACCTACACTATGGTGAAAACATATTTTTCACAACACCTTGGCACATAGGATTTGAAGGAATTTTTCTCAGGGACAAGTGGAGTCTTAGATAACAATTCTGATTTTTCAGGGATAAAATGGATGAATAGATACATAATACCCCCACCATTGGATTAAAAAATCCATTTCCAGTTAGGATCATATAAAATTTTACCAATAATTCCCATTGGCAGCTCAAGTTATCATCATTCTAATTCACCCTCTTGGAGACAGTCTAGGAGTTAGTCAATTTTCGGGAGGACATGTGTCAACACCAGGAGCCTGGTGGGATTTTATGTCCCTAACATCCCTAAGGTTAGGTATATCAGCCCTTTAAAAATGTTTCCATCCCTTATGGGGAGTCTTTTGGTCACCCACGTGACCAACTTTCAACCCCCAAGTGCATTTTTGGAGCTCAAACACCATGTCGTTGGATCGAGGACATATGTCACTCTAAGACCACCATGGAATTTGATATCCCTCACGTCCCTTTGAGGTGAGGTACACCAAACATGAAAAATGCACCCATCCATCTAGGAAAGTGTTTTGGTCATTGAACGATAGAAAATCAACACGTGACCTTCTACGCACCCGACCTCCCGAGGTCGTGCCAAGACAGCCGGTGTGGAATTTGAAATGGGAGTGAAAGTGATGACGATGACCAAGCTAATTGGGAAACCTTATGTCTTCGACACATAATAACAGAATCTATGAATCTAAGGAAAAGAATGCTCTCCTAACCTGAAGGGGTGTAATGGCAAGGTCTGATATGATAGCTACTCGGAGACTCCAATCGATGTCTAGCTCACCAAGATTCTATTGGTGGGTTGTGGAATATGTGGAAAGTAGCCTGCAAGTGCCTCATATGGGTATCCAAACAAGGTCATGGAAATTGAGACAAGAGATGTAAGCAAAGCTACACAGGAACTAAGAGCGATTCTTTGGTCTCGTCCGAAAAGTCTTAGCACTGATCACCGCTATGTTTAACAACAAAAAAATGTGTGATGATATCGGTGGAAGTCTGTGAAGATATAAATACCTATGTGCATGGGATATTGTCAATATCTAACTGACTAGTAGGTCTGTTGGGTTGCAGGACCTATTGGTCACAACCAAAGACTCGTTTCCAGAGTAGTCCAAAATTCGTAGGCCTTGTTAGCAGCTATGTTTAAAGTCTCTAACTATCTTATTTTCTCTGTGTATGTGGTGGGTGTGCATAAGATTGTTAAGCGTAGACTTGTGTCAATGTTAGTTACTAACTTTGGCCCGTTGGGTTGTGGGACCAGAGGATCACAACCGTAGGTCTTTTCCTATTGTGGACCATTGATGGTCATACAAAGTGAATTTGATTCGTTTTCGGTGAATAAACTATCTATCAAATGAAATATAAACTATATTTTTGGTGTTTTCTCAATATATAAGAACAAAACAATAAACAAGCTAATCTATGGAAATAAATTTTTTTGTGCTTTTCTAACTTTTCAGACAATGCATCTAATCTAACCAACAATTTAAAGAAAACAAATAGCTGGCCGGATGTAGCTAGCTATTTGTGTAGATGTGTGAATCTAAATCTAAGATCTACTCTAATTCAAATAAAATCTCTCCAACTCTACCTCAAAAGTGAAGAATAAATCATGACTCTAACAGAGCTATCATTCACCCACTATTTCCCTGGCAATATTGAAGAGAAAACTTCCTATTGACTTGATCTACTTGTAACTATTTGATTAATTGAAATGAATTGTTTCTCTACTCTATTTGATATGTAATTTGACAAAACAAAGCAAAAAAATACACAACTCCAACCTGGAAGAGAAAGAGCTTTGGCAAATCCGGAAGTAGGAGTATATCGTCCCTCGCTTCTTTCCTTTCTTTCTCTGAGTGTTCATGTGAGTCCAAGGATGTGAATGCAAAGAACAAAAACAAGAGGATGGCGCTTGAGTGATGGCAGCTTGGAAGCAATCGGGCGTAATGCAGGTAGAAGAAAGATAGCACAAGAGATCTGAACTTGGCTATACAATTCCTAGCAAGATTATTGCAGCACAACAATGCAAGATACACAAAATTATCAGGCCCTTTTCTTGAATACAAGCATGGAATATATAGGAATGGAGGCTAGAAGGTTACTTCATGCACAAGGAATTGAAGAGGTAGTTCCACTCATTAAATCTATTTAAAATAGAAGGAACTAGGAGAACCAAGCAAACAAAGCTATTTTTAGCAAATTTGACTCATGGACGCATTCAAAAGATAAACTTAAGTGAATCATCGCATGTAATTTCTCACGTGAAGATTCTGGAAAAATCAATCAGGACCGCCGCCTACTGTCTTTGGTGGTGGTTTCAAGACCGCCGCCTGATCGGGGCGGCGGTTTGCTGAACCGCCACCCAGGGCGGGGGCGATCCACGGCACTAAAGGCCAAAACAAGCCTATAATGAAAGGGGAAAAGGGAAAAATGTAGGGAAAAGATATGTAAGGTGATCTAGGCCACAAGTATATACTGCAAATGGGTTTTTGGGGCTCGAAAACCTTCTCGAAAGGATTTTGAATCATCACTGGGGACCTTTATAACTGTTTTCCTACCAATGTAGCACGTGTAATTTTGGGTGGGTACATATTGCCCCCTTAAAGAAGCATCTTAGCCATGAAGAGGTGTAAAACGTAGAGTCTGAGTATGGCATTACCGAAATGGGGAGTCAGAAATTATACCTAACACGCCCGTGTGTCGAAATCTCATCGTCTAAACTCCCGCTACCTTCAAGAGAAAATGAAGACTCAAGTGCAGATAGATAAAATATTGAAAAATAAACACTAAATTAAAATGACAAGAGGACTTACCATCTGTGCGGGGATATAGAAATATACTTGCGCCAATGCTCTAGCCCTATGAACACATACACTCAAAATGAAGTTATAACAACATATATATATCTAAACAAACTCATTTTCAAATTCATTTGCGCATATTGACTTGGTGATTTTTGAGCTCTGAGCCCACGGTGACCTTTTTTCATTTTTAAGAATGGTTGAATTGGAATGGATTTGCGTTAGGCTTGCCCCTTTTCTTTTTGAATACTTTTGAGAATAACTCCTAAGAAATTCGTAACTAGAGTGGTCATAAGGGGCCTCAAAGGGGTGGATAGGTAGAGTGCCTTTATTGCTTAGTCTCCATTTTGTGAGGCATATGTGATGTTTTGGTATTTCATGCTCATTGCGAGCGTTTTGACCGCACCTAGTGCACGATGGAATTGTACAAAACTATGACACACCATGATATGTACATATATCTCTTTTTGGCTTGGTTATTCCTTGCATAGAGTTGTCTTACATTGATGATTTGATTCATGTGTGTACTCTTAGATGTTTAGAATTTCTAATTTTCTATGCTTTTCAAAATGTATGCAGTGGATATGAATGATAACAAAATGATTTCTTTTTGTATTTCATAATGCTAATATATGATGATGCAAACATAATGTGATCTTAAACTTAGTTTCTTTTGCAATCTTCGGTACTTCATATTTGTCTTGACAAAACGTGATGACATAATGATATGATGAATAGATATGCTTGCCCCACTCCTAACCCCACACAACTAGTAAGATGTGAGGGCTCAACACCGAGAGTTAGAAAGGGCACAAGCCATGAAATTTTTTGAATGGTAATGGTGAGACGAAGACAGAGGTTTGACAGAGCCAAATTGGGATGCTACAACCTTACCCCACTAATGCTACCTCATAGTTTAGAATGTGAATTGCTCTACAATTTATCTAGACTTGGATCCATAGATGGCCACTTGGTTGACAAAATCTGGTTTTAAGGTTTTGAATTCTTCTTGAATTTTGAACATCTAATTCACTTTGTTTTGACTTAAGATTTCACAGTAATTGATTTAATTGTTTATGACTTTCAGGTTTGTCAAAGAGACCCCCTACACCTTGCCCCATGCTACCAGTAGGAAGCACGGGCTTATCACCATGGACAAGGCATAGGCGAGTAAGGGCATTTCCTTCCTTTCCTAACCCTACGTCACTAGTAAGAGATGCAAGCTCAACACCAAAGGTTGGTAGGGAAAAGAAATGTGTAAAATAAAAAAAAATTGTTGATTTGCATTTGACTTACTTATTTGGGCAAAAAATTTAGAATGTTCTTATTTCCAAGGAGATGTATGTGGGATAGATGTGACACCATGAAGCTTCTAGAATAGACCATGAACAAAAGACACCTATCCTAAGAAGAAACCAAAAGTAGAACCAAGTATGCAGGCCTTGGTATGGTTACTGTCAAAACTTCATCTTATCCTGTTGGAACTAATGAATTGATGCAAAAATAGTTAATGATACAATGAAGATTTGAAGAGACATGATTCAAATGTTTTGCCAATATTTTCAAAAGTTCTTGGGGATTGCTATAAGGATAAGCTCCTTGATCACACCTTTTACAAAATGAATGGACAAATGAAAATGCAATGCAGATGCAATAATGTACATATGAGAATGTTGATGGATCATGCGTAGTATCTCTTTAGGTGAAGGGAATTCATGGATTCACTAAACTCCTCACCTTCTAGAGTACACAAATGGAATGCACCATTTTTATAATCTTCCACCACTCGATATGGACCTATCCACCTAGGTCTGAACTTTCTTCCCTCACTTTGGTCTTCTTGTCAATTTGGCTATCGAGCCTTAACACCAAATCTCCTTCGTAGATCTCACATTCATATACCTTTTTATTGTATTGCTGAGCCATGCGGTCAATGTATACATTGTGTCATTTCTCAGCATTCAATCTAACTTCATTGAGGCTTTCTAATTGGGAGAGACGAGCTTCTCGATAACCCTCTTCTCCTAGGATCCCATGTAACAAAATGTGGAGGCTGGGTAGTTTGACCTCTAGTGGTAGAACTACCTCAGCACCAAACACTAAAGAAAAGGGAGTCACTCTTGTTGGTGTTCTAACCGATGTTTGGTAGGCCCATAAGGCCAAAAAAGCTTCAGATGCCAATCTCGTTTATTCTCCTTTACGTTTTTAGAAGAATCGACTTTAAAGTCTTATTGGTAGCCTTGGCTTGTCCATTAGCCTGAGGGTAATAGAGAGAAGTTGTGTGATGACTTATTTTGAACTTTACACACAACTCATGCACCTCATCATTTTTGAAAGACGTGCCATTATCGAAATAATGACCTGTGGCACCCCATACCTACAAATGATCTAGTTCAAGATGAACTTAGTGATTATAGAGCTAGGGACAGTGGTAAGGGGCATGGCCTCTACCCACTTGGTAAAGTACTCCATGGCTGTAATTATGAAATTATGGCCATCTGTTGACGAGGGAGAGAATTTCCCTATCAGATCTAGGCCCCACGTGGAGAAGGGCCATGGAGTTGCGATCGGTTGTAAAGCTTGTGTCGGTATGTGGATTTCATGGGAAAAATCTTGACACTTGTGGCATCTACGCACAAACTCTACCGCATCATGTTCGAGGGTGGGCAAAAATAGCCCATCTGATGTATATTTTAAGCAGTAGTGTGGCTGCCAAAGTGACCACCACATACCCCGTTATGTGACTCATAAAGAATCTTTTCAGACTCTTCATAATCAACACATCTCAATAGCATTCTGTCAAAGGCTCTGTGATAAAGCACATGTTCTAGGATGATGTACTTAGTGGCAATTATGTGTAACCGCCTTCTTTGTTGTGACGTTGCCCCTTCTGGGTATGTGTGGTCCATGATGAAATTGATGATGTCAGTGTACCAAGGACATATAGAGATAGGGGGCCTAGTTTCAACGAAGTATACGCACTCGTCAGAAAGTCCAAATCTACCAAATCACCCCCATCTAATGGATTATCATCCAACCAATCTATGATGATTTGACCCTTAACTGATTTTTGATTTACAAACATTAGCTCGAACTCGCCCATTAATGTAATGAAGCGCCCAACCTTTTTAGACAAGGATCCTTGCATGAGGAATGTCCGTAAGTGGTCTGACTTGACGATGACCCTTGTCTCTTGATTAAGCATGTAATGTCTTAAGCGCTTGGTTGCGAAAACTATGGAAAGGCATTCCTTTTTACTGTGTGTAGCGTGTCTCGTAATCAAGTAACATCTAACTGATAAAATAAACAACCCATTCTCATTTGTCATCATCCTCTTGTGCCAACATACAGGCTAGCAAAATGTCTGTAGCCCACGAATATAAGATCAAAGGGTGATCTGACCTTGGTGGCATTAGCGTGGGAGGGGATAACAAAAATCACTTAACTACCTTGAAGGCCTCATCACATTCCTCTATCCAATCCAGGCTATAATCTTTCTTTAACAAATTGTTGATTGGATGAATGGAAAAGGTCAAGTTAGGGATGAACCTTTGGATTGCACCGAGTTTCCCAAGGAAAGATCTAATACTAGACTCATCCAATGGTGGAACCATTTCTAACATAGCTTGATTTTGGTCGGGTCAACATCAATTCCTTGTGAAGATATAATGTAGCCCAGAGCTTTCCGCCTATTACACTGAATACACATTTCTCTGGATTTAATGTGACTCCATACTCAATCAAGCATGAGAGAATGATACGAAGCACCTCTGGGTGATTGTAGCGCTTCCTAGCCTTGGCCAACAGGTCATCCACATAGGATTCCACAATCTTATGAATAAGATCATGGAATATGTAGGTCATTGCTCATTGGTATGTAGCACCAGCATTCTTAAGACCAAATGGCATGACAACATAACAATAAGTTCCCCAAGGAGTTATAAATGTAGTTTTAGCTTGATCCTCGGCAGAGATTTTGATTTGATTGTATCCCAAAACCCATCCATGAGGGATAGCAACTCAAATCCATCGTTGCATCGACGATAACATCAATGGATGGTAGCAGGAAATCATCCTTGGGACAAGCTTTGTTGATGTCCGGAAGTCTATGCAAATACGGATCTTTCCATTTTTTTAGAACGGGACAATGTTAGATACCCATTGTGAATAATCAACTGGCTTGATAAATCCTACTTGGAGAAGCTTTGTTACTTCTTCTTTTACCATAAGGGCTACCTTTGGCTTCATAGGTCCTTATTTTTGGTTTAGCATCTGGATTAGTAACAAGATTGTGAACTGTGATGTGTGGTGCGATTCCCATCATTTCCTTATAACTAAATGTGAAGGCCTTCTGATGTTTTGTAACGAGTTGGGTATGAATTTCTACTTCCTCTGGAGTTAAAGAGGACCCTAGTTTTAAGATTTTTGGTTCCTCCTCCATTCCGATGTTTACATCAATTGTTCCCTCAATTAAGGAGGCATTACCCTCCTCAAACTCAGGTGGGGCTAGTGGCAACTCCAAGTCCCCTTCCTCTTCTACCTCGTAAATTTCAAGATCTCTTCCCGGAGATGACTCAATCATTGGATTCCCAAAATAAGAGGAGGAACGCGGAATTAAGGAAAAGTCTACCTCTTGACAAGTAAGATGCAATTCCACCAAAGCATTTAAATAAGTTAAGGTTGACTCATCCCCATCGACAGGGTACAAAGAGTCAAACTGGCCCTCAGCTTCCATGTATGTCAACATTGACGCCACTAGCACTTTGCGAATCAAGGATTCAATGTGGAGTGAAACCGTGAAGTTGGTGTCCTCTAAATCATTACTTGGGGTGAAGCATGAGGTGAAAGTCGCTATAGAGTCTACCAAAAGGTTCTATTCACATGGAACTACCTCAATTGATATGAAATCAAATCCCTTAGTTAGGTCCAACATGGCAGTTTTATAGAGTTGTAAGTGTTCAGCCCTAGTCTCGTATACCTCGGATACCTGATTTATGACTAGCTGTGAATCACCCAACACCCTAATATTGAGGATGCCCATTCTCTTGGCTATAATGAGACCTAATAGAAGAGCTTCATACTCATCCCCATTGTTTGTGCATTCAAAATTCAATTTGAAAGCAAAAGGTAAGACCCTTCCTTCGGGTGAGGTAAGGATTGCACCTACCCCGGCACCGAAGCGACACTTGGCCCCATCAAAGTGGAGAGTCCAGCAATCACTCGGAAAGATAGATGTTGAGTCATCCTTTGTAAGTTCTTCTTTTATTTCGGTTACATCTACCGTAAACCTCATCTGCTGGAAGGGAACCAGGTCCTAAAGCATGTCCCATACCCATGGAATTGAAGGGAAGAAGGATAGGAAAATCCTTTTCTAACAGTTCAACAATCTTTGTTGTAGTTCCTAGTGAAAATATCACTACAACAACGCTTTCATCCTTGAAGGCCGGAATACCCTCGATCAAACCTATAACCTCTAATTCCGTCGTGGGAACTAGCTTTTCTTCTAGTAACATGCTTATCGGTTTGTTTAACTAGTTGGTGGGAAGCTCAAATTCAGAGTGGACCCCTAGCCTTTTCTTCAAGTTGGCCAGGTGTATGTCAAAGGGCTTTGGATCACCCTGAGTGACAAAGACTTTCCCAAAATGTAGGAATCTGACTTCTTGGAACAGGGTGGATGGGATTTCTTTTATGCGGTGTATCTAAGGGAAACCAAGAATCATATTATAGTTGGTTTCCTGATCTATAATATAAAACTTAGTAAGCACTATCTTGGGTCCAAGAGTGACCGGTAATACTATGGTCCCGATCGAGGTCACCTTAAGACTATCATAGCCTCTTAATGTGTTTCACATCGAGGAGCAATTACTCTCCCCATATCTTAACTTCTGAAGAAAAGAGAAGGGGAAAATGTTAATTGCTACCCCATTGTCGATCATCACACGCTTCACATAGTTGTTATAGATCCAAACTTGCAAAAACAGGCTAGATCACCTCTACGAGCTATTTCGGCATCTGTAGGCATTTTGCTTATGTCAAATACAAACCCAATATCCCTTTCGGGCTGTCCTGGAGGGAAAATGTCAAATTCAATATGGTTCATTTGTGCCTCTGGCGGCGAGGTAACATTAGCCAAATGGCCGAGACCAAACGCTTCCAAGAGAGCGGCTCAATGAGCAAGATAATTTTTAGTAGATCTAAGAAGGAAATGTGTGAAAAGGTCTTGGTTAGATCATTGATCAAGTCATAAGCCCCTACTGGCTTACTTAGCGTGTCATGAGCATTATTCAAGACAACTGGGTAAATCGGGATTAGCTGCGATGAATAGTCTTTGGCTCTTGTTACAATGTTAATCTAGAGTTCAGCGTCCAACTCAACCAAACCTATGATCTTCATTTGTTGGTGACCATCCAAAGGAGGTGCCACCTGTGGGTTTGACGAAGTTGAGGCTTCATGATCATGAGTCCCTATTATAATGCCTTTATTTGAACCATTAGGATCTAGTCTTCTCCTTCGGATGCATGGGGAGAGGATCATTGAAGATTCCTAATGGCATGTTCTGTGGAGACACTGGTCCCATATAGGTGTTTTGATTAGGCACAATTGGATTGGCCAGAAACATGTCAACAAACAATTGTCTTTGGTCTTCTGGAAAACATTGCAAAAACTTATTACAATCATGGCAAGTTCTTGCATCATGCCCATGGACCCTATGGAAACCACAGTACAAGTCAGGATCATAATCCTGAGGCCTTTGGTTGGTTCCTTGTTGTGGTCCAAAACCATGGTTATTGTTTGGTTGTTGACTGTTATAGTTAACACTTTGGAACCCTTACCCCTGGTTCTGGAATTGGTTGGGGTATTGACTAGGGCTTGGGGTCGGCATTTGTCTTTGTGGTTGAGGTTGTTGTTGTTGTTGGGGACGATTAAAATCCACAAGCGTTTACTGAGGGTGAGAAATTGTTGCTCCTCTGATTGCTATCATTGTTATTCCCATTGTTGTTGTTTTTGTTGTACATGTACTAGTGGGACTAACAACATTAGGCTTTTTGGGCTAGTCAGTCACACCGTTGGTTGTGACTCCATGATTCTTGTTAAGGATATTTGGTCCTTGATTGTTATTTGTATTGTTGGAGTAGTCGAGTGTTTTGAGAAGGGGTAACTAACTTCCCATTTGCTCTATAGGTCTTACGACCATTGTCGATGGCTGCTTGGTTGATCTAAAGAGCACCCTCTAGCACCTCTTCATAGCTCCTTAGTGGGAACTTTTGAACCTCTTCCTTCATCTCTCTATTGAGGGAGTGGAGGAACAAATCACAAAGTTTCATTTGGTCCATGTTTGGAGCACTTGCGGAAGAGTAGAGAACATGTCGCCACCTCTAAATGAAGTGAGCTATAGACTCATTATGTTCTTGTTTGATATGAAGAAATTCTCTTATTCCTATTCGTAAAATCTTGTTCATATCAAAGGATTTGATAAAATCTGACACTAGTTTCTTGAATGAGTGTATCGAAGCCTCCGGTATCCTATAATACCAATCGAGAGCAATACCTTCAAGTGTCTTAGGGAAAATCTTTGCAACGACTGCATCCCATGGGAGCAGCTCTCAAATGGCCGTTGCATAAGCTTTGATGTGAGCATTTGGATCACCCTCCCCTTGAAATTTAGGAGATCAGGCAAGGGTCTCGGGAGCATGACTGCCCAAATGGAGAAATCTAGGGGTTCTTTGAGATATTCAGAATAAGTCCCCATTGCATATGTTTCCACCATTGAAGACCCTTGTTGGGGAGGTGGGGGCTGTGTTGGCTTGAAATGGGATAGCATAAATATTTGGTGGGGTGTATGACATCCCTTGTGTTTTTCCATATGGACCTAGGTAGGTGTACATGTCCCCCATGGAGATTTGGAATACATGTGTATATATGGGGGTTGACTTCCTTGATATGGAGTTGAAGGCATGAAGCCAGGGAATGTCACATTTCCAGTTGGTATAGCATTTGAGAATGCACTTTTGGTTGGTGCCTAGTTGTAGATGACCATATGTGGCTTGAGGAGGCATACCCAAGGTACTCATCCCAGTTAACAAGTCTACATGGTTCGAAATACTCGTGTGGATCGGCGGGTTACTGGGCAATCGGTATTTGCCTATGGTTCTATGGGTAAGAAGGAGTCCATGCTTGCCCTACATATGAATTATGTGTATTCTGGGCAAGCTCTAACTCCCTGACCTTATCAACCAAAGCTGAAATGACATCGCCCATTGAGATATTCGAATAAGTCCCCAGTTGCATATGTTTCCACCATTAAAGACCCTTGTTGGGGAGGTGGAAGCTGCGTTGGCTCCTAAAATGGGATAGCATAAATATTTAGCAGGGCGTATGACATCCCTTGAATTTGTCCATATGGACCTAGGTAGGTGTACATGTCCCCATGTGGATATTTGGAATACATGTGTATATATGGGGGTTGACTTCCTTGATATGGAGTTGAAGGCGCGAAGCCAAGGAATGTCACATTTTCGGCTAGTATAGCATTTGAGAACGCACTTTTGGTCAAGCGCTTTGTAGATGACCATATGTGGCTTGAGGAGGCATACCCAAGGTACCCATCCCAATTAACAAGTCTACATGGTTTGAAATATTCATGTAGACTGGCGGGTTTTGGGTAGTCGGTATTTGCCTATGGTTCTGAGGTAAGAAGGAGTCCACGCTTGCCCTATGTATGAATTTTGTGTATTTTGGGCAAGCTCTAACTCCCTGACCTTATCAACCAAAGCTGAAATGACATCACCCATTGACGGGGTGGTGCCCTGCTTAGACTCCTTTGGTTGAACCCTTGAAGGTTGTTGAGGAATATGGTGTCCCGCTATGAATTGTTCACGGTGTTGCCACCTCTCATTGGTTGTATTATCGTAGGTGGCGGTGTAGCGTTATTTTTTTGAAATGGGACACTACCTTGCCCTTGCAACCTATCAAAATATTGGTTCATTTGTTGAAATTTCTACTCATTCCTAGTAGAGCATGCTAGATACTCCTCATCAAGATGGGGGAGTAGATCGGATTGCATGGTGATGGGCTATCAAAACAATACCCAAGGAGATGAACTAGTTTCTCTAGTAAATGTCATGTTATTTGAACTTGATTGTTCAAGGGGTAAGTCTAAGTGATCTGATCCAATTCTTCAATGCGCACAAAAGAACCAACATTGGTTCCCTGAAGTAGAGGATTTTGAGTGGATGAGCGGTTGTCTGCCCATGTTGAAAGTGAAGGTGACTGTTGTGGTATGTTTGAATGGTGTTGGTACAAGTCAAAACCCGGGATGGGTCGACCATACTCGTCATATCCCAACATATTCGGGGTATAAGAATACCCGTAGAATAAAGGATGGACGAAAGCAAAAATGTTTAGAGACTAGCTCTTCATGTTGGGTTCACCAATTTGTATGAAAAAATCAACACGTGACCTTCTGCACACCCGACCTCCCGAGGTCATGCGAGACAACCATGGTGTGGAATTTTAAATGGGAGTGAAAGTGATGACGATGACCAAGCTAATTGGGAAACCTTATGTCTTTGACACATAATAACGGAATCTATGAATCTAAGGCAAAGAATGCTCTCCTAACCTGAAGGGGTGTAATGGCGGGGTCTGATATGATAGCTACTCGGACTCCAATCGATGTCTAGCTCAGCCAAGATTCTATTGGTGGGTTGTGGAATATGTGGAAAGTAGCCTGCAAGTGCCTCATATGGGTTTCCAGACAAGGTCATGGAAATTGAGACAAGAGATGTAGCGGAGCTATAGGAACTAAGGGTGATTCTCTGGTCTCATCCAGAAAGTCTTAGCCTGATCGGCTACTATGTTTAATAATGAAAGTTGTGTGATGATATCAGGTGGAAGCGGTGAGGATATAAATACCTGCGTGCATAGGCTAGTGTCAATATCTAACTGACTAGTAGGTCTATTGGGTTGTGGGACCTATGGGTCATAACCAAAGACTCGTTGAGGCTGAGGCCCTGGAATGGTCATACATGCAGTCAAATCCTATTCCCAGGAGCAGTCCAAAAGTTGTAGGCCTTGTTAGTAGCTATGTTTAAAGTCTCTAACTGTCTTATTTTCTCTGTGTATGTGGCAGGTGTGCGTAAGATTGTTAAGCACATACTTGTGTCAATATCAGTTACTAACTCTGGCCCGTTGGGTTGTGGGACCAGAGGATCGAACCGTAGGTCTTTTCTGTTGTGGACCAATGATGGTCATACAAAGTGAACTTGATTTGTTTTCGGTGAATAAACTATCTATCAAATGAAATATAAACTATATTTTTGGTGTTTTCTCAATATATAAGAACAAAATAATAAACAAGCTAATCTATGGAAATAAATATTTTTGTGCTTTTCTAACTTTTCAAACAATGCATCTAATCTAACCAACAATTTAAAGAAAACAAATAGCTGGCCGGATGTAGCTAGCTATCTGTGCAGATGTGTGAATCTAAATCTAAGATCTACTCTAATTCAAATAAAATCTCTCCAACTCTACCTCAAAAGTGAAGAATAAATCATGACTCTAACAGAGCTATCATTCACCCACTATTTCCCTGGCAATATTGAAGAGAAAACTTCCTATTGACTTGATCTACTTGTAACTATCTGATTAATTGAAATGAATTGTTTCTCTACTCTATTTGATATGTAATTTGACAAAACAAAGCAAACAAATACACAACTCCAACCTGGAAGAGCAAGAGCTTTGGCAAATCCGGAAGTATGAGTATTTGTCCCCTCAGTTCTTTCCTTTCTTTCTCTAAGCATTCATGTGAGTCCAAGGATGGGAATGTAAAGAACAACAACAAGAGGATGGCACTTGAGTGATGGCAGCTTGGAAGCAATCTGGGTGTAATGTAGGTAGAAGAAAGATAACACAAGAGATCTAAACTTGGCTATGTAATTCCTAGCAAGATTATTGCAGCACAACAATGCAAGATACACAAAATTCTTAGGCCCTTTGCTTGAATACAAGCATGGAATATATAGGAATGGAGGCTAGAAGGTTACTTCATGCACAAGGAATTGAAGAGGCAGTTCCACTCATTAAATCTATTTAAAATAGAAGGAACTAGGAGAACTAAGCAAATGAAGCTATTTTTAGCAAATTCGACTCACGGACATGTTCAAAAGATAAACTTAAGTGAATCATCGCATGTAATTTCTCACGTGAAGATTTTGGAAAAATTGATCAGGACCGCCGCCCTATGCGCAGGCGCGGTTTGAGACCGCCACCCTAGTCGGGCGGTAGTTTGCAAACCGCCACCCAGGCAGGGTGGGCGGTCGTGGTACTAAAGACCAAAACAAGCACATAATGAAAGGGGAAAAGGGAAAAATGTAGGGAAAATATAAGTAAGGCTATCTAGGCCACAAATATATACTATGAAATGGGTTTTTGGAGCTTGAACACCTTCTCGAAAGGATTTTGAATCATCACTAGGGACCTTTATAACCATTTTCCCGCCAATGTAGCACATGCAATTTTGGGTGCGTACATTCACCCATATAACTCAAGTTTCCAACCCCTAGGTGCTTGTCGGGCCCTTTTGCTTAAATCCCTACCGTCGGATTAACCGCCACGTGTCATCTCCAAGATCACCGTGGAAATTAATGTCCCTCACGTCCACGAAATGAGGGATGTCAAGGACACAAAAATGCACCTAGCCCCTCCATGTGCTTTTTTTTTAATATTCAAATCCAACACTTAGTCATTTCTTCCCCCTCATTTCTCCTTCACCGCTCCTCACCATGCCATGGCTTTGCTCAAGCTTGTCCAGGACACCTAATCCGCCATTGCTGATCTAAACCAGCTCCATCATGATCACCAAGCTCTCCACACCATGAATACATAGTAATATGTAGGCCTCAAAGAAAAATGGAGTGAAATGACGAAGAACAAAGAGAAAATGGAGATTTTTAGCCAGATAACTATGAAGACACCCGATTGAAAACTCCTCATATATTGCAAAGTACAAGTTGGATCAAGATGCCATCTTTTTCAGACTTTCACATTTTGCAAGACAATAAAGATTAAACAAACAAGAGGTAAAATGGTTCCTAGAATAATTTGCTCCAACTAAATCTTCACTTCATGCATTGGCTCACATTCGTCGGATTTCCCATCACTCCGGCAATGGAAACAAACTAAAAATTTGTACATGGGCTCTAAATAAAAACCTATCATAATGGAGTTGTTTTCATCACAAATGGAGATAAAAACCATACCTACAAATTTCAAGCTCCATTAATGGCCGCCATGGTAGCTCCATGCCCGAAGCCACTATCTAGGTCAAATTTTCAAAATTTATTTCCAATCATTCTAGTGGGAAAAACTATGTGAAATTCGGAGGGTGTGATCATAACGACAAGACAAGTCCAAAAAAGTATGTTCCATCACAAATCAAGCACTAGAAACACACTTTCTAAAAATAGTAAGTTTTCTATATAGACTTGCTATGTTTGGAAAGTCATTATCTAAAGCAGGTGAGACAAAGGTAGTGGGCATTGAAGATTACAAGGAAGCCGAATGAGTGTTTAGAGAAAAAAAAAAGTGAAAATGACCACTTACTAAAAATAGTAAGTCCCTTATATGGGTGCTTACTAAAAATAGTAGTCACCCCAAAGAAGCGACTGAGGCAAGGGTAGTGTGCACGAGGATCGAATGAGGGAGTTCATCACATCACGATGGTCGAGAAGAGGCAAAAATCACCTCTCACTAAAAATAGTTTATCATACGCAGGCTGGGAGTTGCGGTCATCAGCAAAATAGTTCACTCAACTTGGCAAGCATTCACGAGCTGATTTGAAGGAGATTCACAGTGTGCAAGGGGTTCAAAGATTCAGAGTTTCACTGCATTTGGAGCTTTCCATCAACAAGGATCAATGTAATTCATCAAAAATGACATCTCCTCTTCTTCTTATCTCTCTCTTTCTTTCTCCTCTTCCCCCCAACTTTCTCTCACTTTACAATATTCTAATTTCACGTTGGGATTGCACTTTTTCATATGTCCTAATGTTCCTAATGTAATAAGTCACCTTTATGTTATAAAAAGGGACTTAAAAGTTTCGTAGGAATTTGAAAAGTTTTAAGTTGTGCGAGGACATATGAAAAGGCATTGGGGGTAGATGAAGAGTCATATTCTACTCTATAAATTGTAACGTCATTCCCATTTCAAAGGGTTGGTCATTAATTTTGTAAGCTCAAGAGTGCATTCTACCTTGAGAGAACAAAGGAGATAGCCAAATTCTTCCCTTCCCCATTCTCAATCTCCTCCATTTCTCCAAGTATGTACAACTTTTGTTTGAGAAATTAATACAAGGAGTTTCTAGCTTTCTTTGACTAAGGGATTTCTTGATACTTTGTGTTCATCAAATTTCATTTAATGATGCTTACAAATTTGTTTCTTCTCATAAATGCATGTGATGATACTTCTAACTAGTGTGTGTAGGAATCGATTTCCTACCATGCAACATCAATTCTCCTGCCTCTTTTCTCACTCCCTTTTCCTGCTCTTTAGAAAACATCTTCCCTAGCAAGAGATTACTATCTTTGTTGTAGAGTCGGTGGAGTGCCCTGTTGGATCCCCAGTCAAAAGTTCACAACAAAAATCCACATTTTCTCGCGCATGCATAAACGGTAGTTCCGGTTAAGTAGAGGGAATTAGATTTCTAAAGTGTTGGCAAGAAATCCACAAGTTTTCCACCCGAAAATTTTTCTCACCAACACTAACAAAATTTACCCTCCTCCCACTTTAACTACTTTGAAATATGTCATCTCTAGTTCGGGATTAGGAAAAATCACCCGCCTAACTAATTTAGGTAGGATTTGCCAAAATCTTCGATGATTTTCCCGATCGCTTTGCAATCTATAAATATGTGCATTCATACCCCTTTTGGGGATGGATTCTAATGTTTTTGCAGGTATATTTTGCTTCATTATCAATGTAGCAGAGGTCAAGACATCCTTCATCATAACATGAACATCACATTTCTCCCGATTCATTAAATTCTTTGTCAAATCATTTGCTAACACCGTTTAGTCATCTTCTTTCATCCGTCCACTAAATTCACCAATTGTACAAGGTAATCTACTCATTTTGCTTACCTTAAACACTATTTGTAGGTAATGTTTGTTTATCCATTCATAACATGTCATCAACGTTTCAAATTTTCCTTAAGTAACAACTTGATCATGTTTCGTAGCTCTGTTTTAATAAATTGTTAAAACTAACAATAATCACTAGCGATTGCCTTGATCACCGGTGATTCTTGTGTTTCTTTTACTTTTCATATTTTCTATATAATCTAATCAAAATGTCTTGTTTTTCCTTGTTATCTACTAATCTCTCATCCATAATGTTTCTTTAAATTGCATTAGGTGGTAGGAATTACCCTACAACTAACATTGGTTCTTTTCTTATCATTTGACATCCACTCTACTGGGAACAATACGAGATCCTCCATGATCTTGATCTCTACATGATTCAAAATGCACCCTTCACCATCTAGAGGATATCTTCACAACAACTTAGTGCATCCGGGAGGCTACCAAAGCATTCTGGGACGCATACAATGAAGCTATTAGGCTTCATACAAACCTAGCACAGTATGAGCATGCTTACAAGATGGGCTTAGACTTATTAAACAATCGCAACACAACACCTAAAGTTGAAGACCACATTCACATCAGCATATCTAGCACCAACACTACACTCGCTCATCTCTTTTGACACCTATAAGAATCCTTTGATTTCTTTGTGGAGGATTATATTTCCATTCCAGATTCTGACACCACTATAGGAGAGGAAGAAATAATTGATTATGTAGCTTCTAACGTATCTGAGAATTTGTATATAGACCAAATCTGATTTATGGATCTGAAGCCATGACTAATATTAGTTATATATGTACCTAATCTAAATAAGTGATAGTCACATTTCTATCTTATTATCTTGTAGTACGATCATAAACATCAATAAAAGCTTAAGTCATTTTTCGAGTAGTAACATTATCTTGTTTAAGTGTGATCTTTGTAAGCTTGTTTACAGGGAAAGAAGCTCTGATCCATTACTTCACACGATGCGCAATAAAAACATAATCAACATTGCAGGTACCCTAGAAACCCCACCATATTGAGGTCAATCTCGGTTCTTGCCCTTGAAACAAATCAAAAATTGAAGGTAAAAACCATGTTATACGGTATCCTCTACAAATGTGGGTTTGACGATATTTTACTACGATGCCTTAGATCTCATTAATCCATTCGAGTTATCCAAGAAGTCCATGATGACATCTATGGTGGACACTTTAGAGACTTAGCCATTTCCAAATGTGTCCTTTGGATGGGCTACTATTTTCCCACCCTCAACTAAGACTATTGTGAATATGTTAAAAAGTGTGTCATGTGCCAACAAAGATTCCAATCTCATTTGTATCCCTAGCCAGGGCTTGCATCCGACTCAAAATCTATGGCCTTTATCATAATGGGGCTCGACCTTATTATCCCCATCAATCCATGTTCCTCTCAACATCATTATTTTATCCTCATTGTTATCGAATACTTCACCAAATGGGTGGAAGCCATTCCACTCGCATCAACCAAAGCTAACAAAATTATCGACTTTGTCTATCGGTACATCATTTGTCGCTTTACCGTTCCCCACGAGAATCATCACAGACAATGAAAAGTCCTTCAAAAATAAAGATCTTAAGAAGCTTTGTGAATCCTTCAATATCAAGCATAGCTTCTCTTCTCCATATTATCCACAAGCTATTATCCAATCCAAATCCACTAAAAACTTTGTGTAACATTCTTGCCAAAATTGTTGATAAGGTAGGTCAATATTGGCACCTTCATATCCCATTCACTCTTTGGGATTATCGGACTAGCATCCACACCTCTACGGGTGCAACTCCATTATCTCTTGTTTGTGTCTCTAAATTTTTCATCCCCTCGAAGCCCAAATTCCATCTTTGCACATTTCTTTTCGTGACTTCGTCTCCAATGAGGACTATCGCCAAGAGATTCTTGCATAACTTGAAATGTTAGATAGATGTCGCTTGATTACCCTCCATCATCATTATATCTATTAATAACAAATCAAACGTGCCTATAATAAACATCTCAAAGAACGTGAATTTAACATCGGTTACCTTGTCTTAAAAGAGAACTAGAATGTCACTACTCTAGAAAAAATCCAACATGGAAAGTTTTCTCCAAACTGGATTAGACCGTACATTATCACTCATGAGTATGGGTCTGGGGTCTATCGCTTAGCTTCCCTTCATGGTAAACTAGAAAGAACCTCTCAACACCTTACACTTGTGGCCTTTCTAATGTTAACACACATACCAATGTGACCTTAGTCACATTAACGGTCTCATTTCCATCATTAACCCTTTCCATCTCTCATCATAATGATTTGGAATCATGTGGTCTTTCGTCATTATCCTATATGTGACCTTGTATATGGGCACCATGACTCTGCTCATAGCATATTCCTTATGGATAAGTTCCTCCTAGGTGGGAACCATGTAATCATTACATCCATCTCCTTCTTATCTACCTATTGGAACCATGATAAGGGTCCATATGTGTAGCTTGTACACATTACTTTCCCTCCCCAATTGGTCTACTTAGCTATCCTCAGCTCCATCATAAAAAGTAAAAAATTACAGATGCTCGTATTAAAAGCTATGTTATCCAAAATACAGACTACTCTCTTGAAGGACATTTGTTCAAATAAATAAAATATTATCAAAAGTATAGATTGATCCCTCGAAGGACAACTATCACATATCTTATCCTACCATCTAAAATCAAAAGTCAAAATCCAAAGAAAAAATCCCTAATTATAGACCACTCCCTCGAAGGATGGCTACTTTCATATATCATGGTAGTAAAGGCTTCCCGCATTGATTATCCTTTTAAAATATCAAATGTAAAATGCATCCATCCAAAAGCATGCATCCTAAAAAAGCTTCCTACATCAATCAACTTTCTCATCAAAAGTAAACTTCCTATATTGATTAGTTTGTGTAATATTGCTCATAGCTAGGGCATTGACCTAGGATAACCACCTAATGAGAAGTTATTTCCCTCGTCATGAAGCTACATATCAACCCCTCGTCGTGTCTATAGTAGGTGTATAAGCACACCTTCCATCTTCCCCTCATGATCTTATATGTGGCTAACTATCATTGGTTATATGTTAACACCTACCATATGGTTACAAGTGCATTGCTTTGTTCATGTTCCTTTTCATGTTTTACCTTCAATCCAGTCCCAAAGCATCTATCCTATGTGCACTCCTTGCTATGATGAAGTGTACTTCCTATATTTGGGTCACCCTAGCAAGGTCATGTTCTATTTATCACATCCATCCAATCCGGTGATCTTATTTATATTCAATTTGATTAACAAAATCTAATCTACATCCAAGACTACTACATCTAATCTAAAAACCATCACATCATGTCTAATATAACCATCATATCATATATAATCTAAATCCACCACATTAGTTTTATATCTAGTCTAGATACATCACATCATATAAATTAATCAATACATCATATCAAATATCTACATCAACATCTAACCATTTTCACATCCATAATATAATCAACATCACACAATCATAATCCATCACATACATCTAATCTACTCATCCATATATCACAATACATATAAGACATGACAAAATCATATATATATATATATATATATATATCAAAATGTCTATACATTCGTGATAGGCGTCAACGGAGCTCTATCTCAATCTATACATCAAAATATATATCTATACATTATCCATCAACTAAGTGGTGAAATCCAAATCTGAGACTATGCCTCCTAGCAAAGGAGTCATCTATCCTCCTCCTTACCCACCATCTAGACCAAGATCGGACCTAGACTAGTACGCTCGTCATGCTCCCTAAAGTTGCATGTCGTGTTTATCTCCTCTCTCCCACCACATAGTCTGCATAGCACAATACATCAAGTAATCTCATTGTCACTATGTGCTCATAATATCACACCTCATCTCCTAGAGATTGATATTGTTCCATCCTCTCATAACAAAGAGGCACCATCTGTCTAGACCCCTATCTAGACCCCAGGTTTCTCAACTGTCACCTCGATGAAGTGCTTAGATCTCCATTCTGGCTCGTAAGACCTCTTTCTTCCTCTCGGCATCTATCATGTTGCTAGAAAGCTAGGTCTCTCTCCTGACGGATCATATCTCGCTCCTGGCACATCGTATCCCGATCTTGGAAAGTCACTTCTAGCTCTTCTTGTAGTTATGTTATCTCCACCACTACACTTACACCCCTACCCATCTTCTCACCTCCTACAGGCACCACTACCTCTCTTTCTCGCTAGCACTACCTCCTCTCCTCTTGCTGTGCTACCTCCTCATCTCTACGGGTTGTCCACTACTAAGTAAGCCACTCCACATATTCCTTCGCAACCCCTATGTCATCTTCATCCACATTCACTAGTTCTGCTTCCTCCACCAATGGATTAACCATCACTAGACTCAACAAATCCCTCTCGGCCTCAACTCACATGTATCTAATCAGCACCCCAGGCACCATCTCGTACCAATCCTAATTGTCGCATCACACATGGAAATTGTATAGCCTCCACCATGTCTAGTCTCCATCTCTATACCCATCTCACCTTCTATGGACCGGTGAGCTCAATGTCTCAATGCCTAACCATGCAGAGAACCCTTCATATGACCTCCATCTCATGTCATCCACCTCAAATGCTCCTCAATATCTTTGTATATCACTCCTCTCCCCATTCCCCATATCTCCATGAGCATGATCGTCTCTCTATCACAGAAATCCAATGGCCAACACTACTTGAGCACCTACCATCCATGGAATCCATGGTGGCCTCACTAGAGTTATTTTCTCGTAGGCCCAATAATGTAACAAGAATCCTACATCCAAACCCAATCTCCTCTCTATAAAATACATTCATAACTCATGGTAAACTTGTACTAGGAGAGCTACCCGGAATGAAAACATTATCTTATGCTCAACTATATATGCAACCACTACTACTATGGCCCATGGGAATCTTGCCCCACCTAAATCTAGCAATGCATAGTAAGATATCACCATCATGACCAAAGCATATCAACTAGTTCCCAAAATCAATGGATGATAATGTGTCTTAATATGAAACGCCCTAGATACAAAAGTGATGTGAGGGCCTTCTCTCAAACAACCACCTAGTGCATCTCCCTAACCCTTCTCTTTTATTAGCATGATGGGTTCCCCACGGATCGATAATCCCAAAATACGATACACATCCTCCAATGTGATCGTCATCTCACTTGTGTAGAATGAGAAGGTGTTAGTTCTCGGGTCCCATCTCTCTATCAATGCTATGATAAGCTCTCTATCTCGGGGCACCCTCTAATAATGGTGGAACCCGTTCGATCAAAAGATTCCACTCACCATCTCGTGACATCAACCCTAATTGTCCCAACAAGGCTAGGACTCTATCTCGTAAATATAATGTTTCTCTCTGTAAAATCAGCCAACAAACACGACGATCGATCAAAAATCATCAATCATCATCCAAATTTATCAACAAAATCTAATCTCTATTCGTTTGATGTCAACCTAACCGCCAGTCGATGCCGACCTATCCTAGGTCAACGACGACCATGTCTAGTCACTCTTGTTTAGCGTTTGGCACCTAAAATATCAAAAAATCTAAAAAATAATTAAATAAAATCAAAACCAAGCTAGGTTTTCAACACATCTTGCTCTTTGAGACCTCTGAGCTTCCTCCCACCTCCACTGGCATCCATTTTGATCAAATCTCAAGCTTTTATATCACTCAAAGCTCTTTGATCACCAAATCATGTCGTTCAAATGAGCCTTGTCAATTGTCTTCATCACTTATATAGGTGTGTTGACCCACTCATCGTTGATTCACCCAAATCATCATCAACCCCTCTACTTGTCGTTGACCCAACCCTTTTTTCATCCTTCATCTCATCTCATCCAATCTCTTTATCCAAATTATCTTTTCTTCCACTTTAGACTTGTGTGTCACCCATAACACACCTTTACTTGTCTTACATAGCTCATTTTTCTATCTTTTTGCTTATCTACTCATCTCATCGCACATCCTTAATCCTATCCAGAAGCCCACTCTGTGGCCATCTCTGTGTTCCCTCTCAGGGCACCATATCTCATCTCAAGCCCACCATTATGGCCATTTTCCCTTTCCATCCCACCAAGATGCATATTTTCTCACTTCCTCATACTTGAAGGACATTGCATACTCCTTTGCCCCCACTTTGTTGACTAACATCCTATCGAGACCATTATCTTGACTATCCCGACATTTTTGTGCATGCTTTTAACATATGCCTTTGACCCATTGGTCCCACAGTTTGCACATCCATCTGAGTGGATTCCCATTAGATTCCCTTCATCCTGTAGTGATATTTTTTGACTCATGGGTTCGTAGGACATTAACATCGCCTTCATTGAGGTCATGTTATTTTCCCTATCGATGTGTTTCCATGGTTCCTACCATCGTTATCTCATCTATTCGATTAGATTCCCATTGGATTCCCTCCATCATATAGTGATCTTTATTGATGAATCATGGTTCTATAGGACATTAAGGTCATATTTGTTGAGGTTGTCTTATGTTCCCTATTGATGTGATTCTAAGATCACCACCTTGTTTATTTTTATTTTATTTTTTTATCCTTCTCATAATGGTCATATCACTCTCTCTTTGGGGGCGTCTTTTCTATTCTTTTCTTATTCCACTCTTTCTTCCCTTCCTCCATTCATCTATTTTAACCTCAGTAATCAATTTTTCTTCATGTCATCAACCCCTAGTTTTAGGGGGAACACCTCAACCATCATCTACTATCGCTTCTAGTTTTTGTTTCACACTTGCCTAATGCAAACCACTTTATAAAAGGAGAAAATGTAGACACCAAATTTTGGTTCACTTGTCCCACATCCCGTGTTCACTCCCCTTCATCTTCATTATGCATGCTCGTACCCAATATCCATTTGAATTCCCATTTCCCTCCTAAACGCCATTTATTCCTGTTAATTTCATATTTTCCTATCTTAATCCTATCCCATCCTATCATTATTTTATCCCTCACTATTCACCCTTAATCACATTTAATAATCCCATTTTTTCGATCGATAAACCATTGGGATAGGTCGTAAAGTGTTAAGTGATTCACAAAGGTGGGGGAATAAGCCTCATCTCCCAGCTAGGTATGTAGTTGCATGTATGTGTGTATATCCTAAAAATGATATACACACGAACACGTAGTCTCATACGCAACCACGCAATGACATTTTTCCCCAACATTCGTAAGGCACTTGGAATTTTTATGAATCTTTGTTCTATTTTCCACTTGGGTGTACCTTCTTTGTTGTGAGCATTGAGGTAGTACAATATTGAGTTATTGGTTACAACACATGTCCTAATGTTATCGTTTATCTTATTGCTAAGTATCATGAGTTACTTACTTGTGACATTGATATATTTTTGATTACAGTACTTAACATGGATATTATTATTTTTGTGTGAGGAAATAATGGTAATTTAGGAAAGCAATAATTTTATGGACATGGTTTGATTATCCTTATTTCAGAATAATGGTATAGTTATGGGAAAAGCAATTGTATATGGATCTGACTTAATGAGTTATCATTAAGTATTTAACTTGATTGCCCTTAGTAAGAATGAACTTATCGATCCTGGACCGATCGTGCTTCCATGATAGGGGGAGAATATTTTGACTACTTGGTAACAACTTGGTCTGATTATTACTCCTCGACACTTGGTTATCAAGGGTTAGACAATTGATTTTTAATTTAAAAAAGGGGATGGATCACAAACCTTACTCTATATGTATTAGACTATTACACTGATTTAGTGGCATATAATATTGGGTGAACTTCTTGGCAAAGGATTTTTGATAAGAACAAGATTGGTTTGATTGACATTTTTGCTAGTTACTATGGGATAATTGACCATAGTTGATGGCATAGGGATTATTTGTAAATGTTATATAATAATATCCATGACCTAGGTAATCATATCCAAAGTGTAAATAGTAATAAGGAGGGTCTAATATTTGGGAAAGATCGTGTTGATTGGTCAATTGACCATGAAAAAATGTTAATAAGTCTTTGGATAGTATTATTGGTTGATTGACCATGCATTAGGTAGGGTTGTTATTATTATCTTAAAACACTACTTATTCCAAATAACTAAAGTGGGAAACTAGATGGGCGGTGGTAAAAATCTGGAAGGGCCACTACGTGGCAAGGATTGAATTAAATTCATTAATCGAATTGCAAGCCAAGCTATGAGGCTTCAAGGAAAAGCTAATGTACATGCCTTCGTTCTAGTCTTGCAAATTTTCAACTTCAGATTCCTCTTCTTCCTAATTAGTCCCATGTTGCAAAATTATTGCATGTTGTTGTTAAGAGTTGATTCTTAGGCTCGGATATCGAGAATGATTAGTAGCTTGAGGGTTTTATGCATGTGGAGTTCAAAGCACAGTCATTTTAGGTTGAGTCATTTATGGTATTTTGGAGAAAATAAAGAGGAGTTAAACAATGATTTTTGGCTCTTCTATTACTATTTCAAAGGCCATTAAATAAGGATCTCCTATAATATTTGCTTAAAGGGGAGACTATGGAAGAAGCATTAGAGCTTGAATATAGTTACTTGATTCAAAGTAAAGTTGCAAAGTAGCTATTGAGAACTAGTCTTGCTAAAGGGTGTGGATCTAATCTTCTTTTTGGGTTTTGGAGTTCGTACAAATATAAGATCCTTCACTCCTAGAGTTGCAAGGAAATCCAGGAAAGCTTGGAGACTATAGAAGAGGAATGAGTCTTCAAAAATAGTCATGATAAGATTTAACTCTCCCTTATCATCTTATTTCACTTATCATTGGCATTGATAAAATCATTGCATTATGGTTGTGTTTGATCTAAAGGATTGATTTTTTTAAGTGATAAAGTATGATGAGTAATATTGTTTACTTTAAAGGTAACTAGGGTAGGAGGAGAGATTATAAGCTTTGGAAAGTGTAATGATGATTGTAACTATGTATTGTATTATATTATCATTACTTTAGTAAATCCTTAGTTGCATTCTCGACTTGCTCAACTAGAAAATGGGTTTCTTTTATCAAGCTTTAAGTTATCACTTGATATCCTATCTTTTGTTAATGTATTTTGTGGGAATAATGGTTGGATTGTATTTGGGGTTTTGAACTCTTGAAAACAAATGTGGGTACCTCTACTACCTACTACATGAATAAGGAAAATCTAATATTCTCCCTTTAATCCGCTTTTCTCTGTAAAAAAAGGCAACATTAGCCTAATCTTTTGTAGTTGTTCGAGAAAAGAAATAATTGAAATGCATTCCTAATTTGATTGAAGTGTTCAAATATATCTGAAAGGTTGATTGAAGGTTCTTACCTTGATTGAATTCTGTGATTGGAAACATATGTGGAAATTATACTAAGTTTTAATAAGTGAATTAATATGATGGAATATTAAGGTCTCTACTTGATTGTTATCACTTATTATAAATAGAAAAAGATAGGTTTGTTAATGATATTACATTATGAGGGTAATATATGGCATAATATATATATATATATATATATATATATATATATATTGATAATTATTTGATTTTATAGCAACGTAATGTGTTAACATTTAAATGACAAATCAACAATGCTATCGTGATGCATTTTCCTAATGAGATACATAACAACACTAAAAAGATATGTTGTAAACTATTAGATCTATGGATTTATATAACTATGGTAAAAAGGTCACTTGTAAACTAATATTTAATGAATAATGCATCACCTTAGAGCTAAAAGGAAGAGTATTGGGATCTCTGGATCCTAGATTACCATGAAAACATACTTAAAGAATTTTAAGTATGAATAATGATGAAGTTGTTTAGAAATATTTTAGTGAATTATTCATCCGAGAACTCGAAAGTGAAATATGTTAGGTGGCTTATGACTACAACCTACCAATGGATGACTAAGTCTAAATCAGGTAAATACATACAACATAAGGAAATAAAGCAAGTATGGAAGGCGGTGGGATAGTGAAATAATTGTAGATAATTGATCTTTTACCTTGAATTAGATAAACATGTTGATATAGTTCGAGTCTTTTGAGTAGACCAATTTAATTCAATACATGCTTACTATGGTAGCAATACTTGCATTCAAAAGAATTAAATTATGTCGCCACGTATGAAATACATTAAACTAAGTCTTAAGAATATAAGAGTATTGATTAATCAATTATAAAATATCTGATAATATTGAAGGATTCATAAACATGTTGTTGCATTACTGTAAAGGAGATAACCACTAGTGGTGATAACTCGTAGTTATTGTCTATACATTAACAAATGGCCTATGAAGGGGACTATGGGTAACTGGTTTAGGATTATTTTAATCAAAGTTCACCTAACTGGTATGGGACTTTTATGTGAGCTGACATTAACCTAATGCTACCTAGCTTGAAATGGTTTGATTTTATTAAATGGGAAGAAGGGATATTTATATATATAGTTACATACACCCATGGAAGAGTCTAATGTATTATTAAATGTTGTCACACATCATATGTTAATTGTTATCGTTTATAAATATATAAGAATTATGAACAAATCTTTGGAACACGTAAAATTGGAAACATGTACATGAAAACTATTAAGGACATTATCTTCCTTATGTGTGAGGACAAGCCGATTTAGGGTTCTTACCGTAAAGACCCCCTTAGGTGGTATGGGACATCTGAGGAGGTAGCAACTACATGAGTCCTTCGTCTTGGGTTGTCTTGTACTATTAAGAGAGTCTTTTGAATAAATTTTAATGATTACTTAAGAAGCTTAATAGTGAACCTAATAACATATTAACTTAACCACAAAAGGCAAGGAATGCTAATCCATATAATTGAATAAGTGATTAAGGTGAGATGACAAGTTCCCAATGACAAGTGTGTCATCATGGAACCGAGCATGGCATACATGTCTCTGAAACTTTGCGTAAAGTAGTGTAAGTTGTTGATTACACTGTCATGATTTCACCAAGATCTAAGTTGAGAGATGCTAGTGGGATTCTGTGGCGGAACCTAGGTAGACACTTAGAGAGCATCACTTAATTATCATATCCTGATAAAGGAAAGACCAAAGGATACATTTGATGTATTGGCTCGTAAAGAGCGTTGAGGGGATCAAGTAGGATTTGTATACTCTCATGCAATTGCACATGGTTTATGATAGTTATTGGAAATGGATTGCATTAAGGTTTATGTTGGATTTAAATATATGGGTATTTAAATCGAGAAGCATAAAGTAAAAAAATCCTAGGATGAGAAGTGACAGAAAGTGGTTGTTACAAGATTCAAAAACATACAATAGGGGGAAAATGTCCATACATTCGACCACGGTGTATGGTCTTGCCCTTGTTCACATGTGATCTTTAAGTTTCAGTTACACATTATTATTTGGGTCATTTACTCCTTCTCATCTGACCTTTGCAACTTAAATCACCTTCATAAGAATATACAAACAAGTGAAGCTCGCCTCATTTGAGAACATAACACTTTCATGGACTTATAATACAAAATCTAGCACAAAAGAAATTTGAAGCTCCCT
This sequence comes from Taxus wallichiana var. yunnanensis, assembly GCA_018340775.1. Taxonomy (NCBI): domain Eukaryota; kingdom Viridiplantae; phylum Streptophyta; class Pinopsida; order Cupressales; family Taxaceae; genus Taxus; species Taxus wallichiana. The sequence goes on along the minus strand of CM031243.1, from coordinate 340,432,107 downwards.
ACACTCTACAAATACATTTAAACATTCATTAAGGATGTGACATCTACAAGTTTGAAGCTTCCCATTAAGTCTAGAGAACTGCTTCCCACATTTTCAAGCACTCAAAGTCACTCACTCAAGTAGATTTGCAAGAGAAAAACTCAAGTCAAGATTTTTCAAAGGAAGGATGTCAAATATGATTGCACTATAACTATATATCACATGTTACGTGGAGAATGATGTGCGATTTGAGGCATGTTTGGACTAGTGTCAACATTGGAGTTGCGTGGGGGTGCCCACAATCCAACTAATTTTTGTGTTGGAACACTTCTCATCCATGGTTAGGGTTTGAAATATTGAGTAGGGCATTTAGAGGCCCCTGTAGTGTGATCGACAATGACCGGGCCGAGACCGTACAAATGTTTATGCCCCTACTATATGGTCCTACCGGGAGAGAATCTTCAAATCACGGTTTGATATCAAGGCACTTACATGTCTAGAACTCCTTATTCCATCATTTAGATCACCTAAATCACTCCATAATCATCTGTAATCAGCTAAGTGCACTCAATCCCATGTATTTTTGAAATTGTATTGTATCACGTATATGTGCTTCTGTATTAATGCATTTTTTTGATATTGAATGATTAATGCTAGAAGTTAATTAATCATAATAACCCCTTGTAGCTTCTATTTCATTTATTTTTGGTTAAATGTAAATCTTAATCAAATCTAAAAATGGTGAAAACAAATTGTGCCCTTATTACTAAAAATAATAATTTGGAATTTTTGAAAAGTGTGATAAAAAAATTATGCCAAACAAAAAGAGCTTTTCATTTAATTTATAAAAATAGAGAAAATCCTCAAAGGGATTTTAAAACGAAGTTAATAATTTTTAGATATGGAATGAAATGTGTGTTGTCAATAAAAAGCCTTAGAAAGATACCCAAAGAGGAGGACTAACCATGAGACCACTAGGCGAAATTGTGAAAATTATATTAAAGGAATGATATAGATGGAAATTTGAATATAAACCCTACAATATTGATACATTTGAGACCTTAGAGTGATATATTTGATCCAAGAGTACCTAATGTGAAGATAAGAGATGAAAGGGATCTAATCTAAGTCCGAACACATGTTGTAGATATAAAGGTGTTCAAAGATCATTAGTGTCATAATTCTAAAGGATATTTTCCCTAATCCCATGATAACTAATTTTTTAAGGCCTACGGTTAAGATAAATATAAGTTCCCTACTAGGATTGAAGAAATAAGGATATTGAAGGGGTGGATAAAGCTAATGGGTGTAATATAATAAGACAATGAAATATATCAAAGCAAACATACATCTATTGCAGTCTATAGTAATGAATGACCAACATACACCATACATGTGCACGATAAAAGACTAAAGGGGGTTAGAAATACTCATCTTGGCATGTGTGTGACCATTGATTCATAATGTTTCTCGAGAGACAATAACACTAAGAGAGAATCATTATAATTGGAGAAGGGGAAAGCTTAACAAGATTATCTCTAGTCCCACTCACTACTGATGACCCAAAATTCACAAAGGTAATCTCAAAGACTCGATTCAATATATAAGTGTGAAATAATGTGAAAATGTGCATCTTTTAGAAGTGGTTGTATGTACGGTAAAGTAAGTGTTTGGTTGTGTAAGTGATGATAATGATAAGAAGGTGGGCAAGTATATGTACATGACATCATTACCCATGGGCGATGACATCAACCTTTGGGGTAAACCCTCTAGTTAAAAGGTGTAAAACATGATGAATGGAGGCCAAAATATAAATGGAGGTGAATGACGAAGGTCAAGGGTGACTTAAAGTATAGGGATAATAACGCAAAATAAGCGTAAACATGCGGATATGATGAGAAAAGTGGACATAATGGGTGTAATTCTTGAGCAAAGGAAGACATGAGGCGAGAGTACAATAACTATGGTGTAATAACTACATCTCTCAAATGTTATGGTCTATCCCACATGACGAAGTTTGATCACACCCCCATCCTAATAGGCCTCTTAAGGCACCTACTTAAGAGGAGAATGCATCGACAACCCATGCACAAAATAAATGGTTAATAAGCATTAAAAAATATGGTGTATACAAATGTTCATATTACTCGATGTAATGCATAACACATAAAGAGAAACACCTTTGTTGACTCAAACAATGACTAGCTTCAACCCAAACTTCTCCTATGTAAGGGTCAAAAATAATGTTGATTTTAACTTGTGCGTTGAAGTTGGCCTCGCTAATGGCACAATTGACCACATTAAATCAATTGTTTATAAAAATAGAAAAAAGCCACACGAGTTTCTTTCTTTTGTTATTATCGATTCATCAAGAATATCGAGAATGCATGGGATGCCAAGTGCCTTATAAAACATGCATATCTCTCTAATCTCTAGAGGAAACCACAAAAAATACTATTGAAGATTCCTTGGGCACTTACTATACACAAATCACACTTGGGATTACATTGTAAAAATCTACTATTAACATTGTGATATGCATAATGAGAAGGCCTCACTTTTACATATATCTAAAGAGTGCGCTCATTGAAATATTTTTGTATCTCACCAACTTTCTCCTTCCAACACTTCTAAAAATGCAATGCATTGCTTATGTTTCTATTACAAAGAGAGAAGTGAGAAACTAATGCTGATAAAACTATCTCGCATCCTCTAAAGCAACAAATTGACCCCATTTGCTTTCACCATCATTGTTTTTGCTTCTTCCAATTGTTGCTTTGTGCCCCATTGCATCCCCTTGCTTTAGTACTAGCATCCCCATTGCACCCCCTTGAATAAAATTATTTGTTTTATAAATTTTTGACATGATAAATAAAATATTCAAAAATAAGACCTCAAAGAACATTCCCTTTACTTTGGAATCCAAGACATAAAAATATATCTATACAATTGGTTAAAAACTTGAAATTGTTGCATTGGATAGCTGTAAAAATAAAACATTAAAAAGAACTGAAACAACAAAACGGGTGTTTCACAGTGCACTTACAATTTTTTCTTGAATTATTATGTTGGATGTGTCTCTTATTTTGGGGAACTTTACTTAGGAAGTGTCAAGCCTTTACGATGGGATTTTTTAGGCATATATTTTGACAACAATTATTTTTTGTTTGTTTCATGAGCATAAGATTTGTTCCCTTGATTTTCCATATATGCTTACAATTACTTATTTACCTTCCACCTTTCACCTTTCCTTCTATCTTAGTTGTCTTTAAGGGTAAAATTTGTGATTGTTTTGATGTTTTTCGTTATTTTAGTTGTAAAATACTTACACATATTTGAAATATATGTCTCATACAACTTACGCACGTTTCAAATATAATCGTCATTTTTATATAGATTTATATGTAAATTATTGTAATATAATAAATACATATTAAATAATTAAACAATATATATATAAAACTTTTTGCATTTTGAAAGGCAATAATGAAAAATTACCCACCTAAAAATTGTTTGACATGCATAAATGGCATGAAATTTAACCCTTGATCATATCCCATTTTTCATAAAGTTTATTGTTTGTATATATCTGGTTTGATTTACCCCTAAGATGGGACACAAGAAAGAGGAGAGAACCCTTTATTTCCCTTCTCTTCTCACATTCAAACTATGTAAAGTAGGTTGTTTGTCGTGGTCCGCATGGGTTGGATTTGATAAACACCTATCCCCCACTAAAAATTTTAGGTGATGGTAAGTTTTCAATATCACCCTTCAAAATACAAAATAATGTTATTTATATACTACTAATAAAATATATTAAATATTAATCTCTATTTATTTATTTTTTTGAATATATATTTATATATGAATTTATTTTAAAAAATGACACTCATATTTTAAGTCTCTAAGACAGCTAATATGTGTAAAAGGGCGTCAAATTCAACCCCTTATCATAGGTGCTATAGACACTAAATCACTCGCTTTGGGTACATTTCTAGGTCCTAATCACATACTACTATTCATATGATTCGTAAGTGAGAAAACTAGTAATTAACATATGTCTTTGGCCTTTTTTGTCTTTCATGTCTTCTTTACGGTCTATTACACCCCACAACCAAGTCGATACTTTACTGTTTCATCTTTTATGACTCTAGACACTAGCACCCAACTAGTTAGCTTGCCACCCAAGTGCCCTTGTCCCCTCTGGGCGCCCCTGACCTCTCTCTTTACTTTACTCACTCCTTTTGGGCATATTTTATCTTTTGGGCATCTTGTTTTCTTATGGGTTGACTTTTCAGTTGTTAATTATGAAATTCAACCAAGGGAATCATTTAAGTATAAATCTATGTGACCATAATAAAGGACTAAGCTCTAAGCATCTACTACCTTCACCTAAGGTTGCATCTAAAGACATTCTAAGAGAATCAAAGCATCCATGTAGCACTCGCTCAAGAGACAAGGGACTACATTTTCTGCATACACACATAGGACGGGAAGTTCATTTTTTCATCCACACATCTATTTACATTGTGTAGACACAAATCATACACTTTGGGTAGTTATCTAGTCTTGATTGCATTCTACTATTCATATGATTCCTAAATAAGAAAAGTACTAATTAACCCATGTATTTGACCATCTTTTCTTTCTTTCTATTCTTTACTTTTGGTCTTGCTCGGTTTGAACTCGACCCTTGATTTCTCGAGTTTGGACACCATGGTTGTTAGGAAACTTTGGTTTAGTGCCTAACATATAGTATTCATATTTACCATATGGTCAAATGTAAAAGTGGATGTAAAATGTTAGTGGGTAAATATGGTTAGTAAGTTGTTAGTTGTTATACCCGTAGCTATTACCGGGTTAATTGTTATACTCACTTCCTATTTCCTAGGAAGTTGTTTGCCTACCTTTATGGCTATATAGTAGCCAATATATTATACGTTGAATATTATGATGTGAATAATATATTTTGTTTATTTTGTGTCCAAATTCTAGATTTTGTATCGAGAAGCGGGGGTGTCGAATGAAAGTATGTGAAATATGTTCAATATTTGCATGAGAGTCATTTCCCATTGAAGGACATGGTTCATCCATTAAAGTCGTAAGGATCTCAATATATCCTTATATACGACATCAATAAATCTAGATGGAACTAGTGAAAAGTTCCGAGAACTCATAAATCTTCTAAAAATTATTCTCCTCTCAATAAGTCAAATTTGTCAGCGTATTGATTCCTTCACACAGATATGTCTCTATATATTGTCTATGAGTGCATCAAGATAATCATATTGTTCATGTTGTATATATTGTGTGTTATTTCCCATGCAATTCATTCTTATCTCGGTGTGTGTCTTTATTCGATGTTTCCACTCAAGCCTTTCTGCACACCATCAAGTTTGAGGCGTCCTACATGAGTATTTAGGCGTGGCATATGTGAAACGATAGTTACATGTAAGTAGACAAAAAAATTCAATGATATTCCATTCTTATTGTGTAAAAGATGCAATCATTTGGAATATGCCCACTTCATATGACATCTTGATCTACTGGTGCTACTTGAGTAGATCGTGATAGCATTATCAAAAACTTGATCATTTGAGGACATCAAGTTCTGATTTCCATCAAGCATCGCTCAATGGTTTTGATGGTGGTTCAACAAATAATGTGGCTTCGATATAAGACCAAGTGGTAAGCATTTAGTGAGTCTTCTTTCTTGTGTAATTTTTTGATATTTGTTATCCTCTCGATAATGGAAACATTTATAGCACCACTCGATAATATTAATGGTGTAAATTTTCACACATGGAAAGTGAAAATTCATATGCAACTTATGAATATGAATTTGTGGAGGATTATAAATGGGCAAGAAACATTACCATCAAATGCAAGAAAAGAAATAAAATGGAAAACAAGGGATGATAAAGCCAAATCCATTATTGGCTTAGCTCTTTCAGATACTAAATTACACTATGTTGATCTTGATAAACCATCAAAGGAAATGTGGGACAATCTAAGTAAGTTATTTGGTGCAAAAGTAGTCAATGCAAATTTTTCCTTAAAAATTCAATTGTTTAGATTCAAAATGGATGATGGAGTCACCATGTCTAGTCATATTAATGATTTCAGATCTCTCACTAGACAATTAGTAGAAGTTAGTGCTCATGTTGATGATGAAGATGCAAAATCCATATTACTGAATAGTTTTCCTCCCAAGTACAATAATGTAGTTTTTACACTTGGTCAAATGCCTTCTAAAACTCTAGAGGATATGATTTCAGCTCTCCTAGCTGAAGAAAAGAGAACCAAAGAAGACACAAATGAAGAAAAATATCTATACAGTAGAAAGAAGCATAAGAACTTTTCCAAAAATGAAGGAGAAGTTGAATGCTACTACTACAAAAAGAAGGGGCATACTTCTTCATTCTGCAAAGCTCGTGCTCGAGATGTGCTAAGTGGAAAAATTGGCAATGAATCCAATATAGTAGTAGATGAAGAATCATCAGGAGAAGAGGAACTTAAACCAGAGGAATGTGGATACGCATCTAAAGACTTCTTGTACTTAGAAGTCATTGATTGGATGTTGGAGGATACACAAAGGATGGAGGAAAATCTATGTCCTCTTGTCATTCACCACTAATGAGGCCACGTATAATGATTTGGTGAAGTGTGTGAGTGTGTTTTTATTTCATTTGATTTTAGTGTGGTGTTTTTAGAATAATGTGTTATGGAGATTTCACATTGTGGGGGGAAATAACACAATGTTTCAGTTTTATGAGTTGGATGATATGTTTTACATTATCATGGATTCCAAAATGTTATCCATGGAAGAGCAACTATGATGAGGGCCAAAGAATGCACTTGACACATTACAATATGGTAGTAGGTAACCCATTCAAAAACCTTCACCCCTTTGTGGATTGTATTGAACCACTGAAAAACCACCTCACTCTTAGTTTTTGGTTAACCAATGGAAAACCAACTTTTAGTTTGTGATAATCCAAAGGAAAATCACATGATTGTGAAATCAGGTGCAACGTAGCATGGACATTTTCACAATGTTAGCACTAAGGGGGGGAATGTTAAGAAACTTTGGTTTAGTGCCTAACATATAGTATTCATATTTACAATATGGTCAAATATAAAAGTGGGTATAAAATGTTAGTGGATAAATATGGTTAGTAAGTAGTTATTTATTTATACCCTGTAGCTATTCTTTGGGTTAATTGTTATACTCACTCCCTATTTCTTGGGAATTTGTTTACCTACCTTTATGGCTATATAATAGTCAATCTATTGTATGTTGAATATTATGACGTGAATAATATATTGTGTTTATTTTTGTGACCAAATTCTAGAAGGGTCCAACTAGGATGCCAATGTTAGGCACCCCACACCCTCACGGGCATCGTTAATCTCTTTGTATTTTACTCACATCTTTAGGGTCCTTTCTAGCCATTTGAGCATCTTATCTTTTCTAGTAGTCGCCTTTTCGGGTTAATTACTAAATTCAAGTAAGGGAATCATATAAATATAAATTTATGTGATCATAATAAAGAACCAAGCACTAAGCATTAGCTATCACCACCTAAGGTTACATCCAAAGGTTATTCAAGCATTCAAGCATCATTTCAGGGCGGGACTGCATTATTCTACATACACTTCATAAGAGGGGAGTCTATTATATTCCATGCACACATCTATTTACATATTTTACATCTAGCTACTTGTTCGCTATTAAGTGTGACACGCACAAGAGCCACCAAGGGCATGATTACGAGCACACACACCTAGAACTACATTGGAGTGCAAAATGTAGTGCGGTGCTTAGTCATAAGTTCACATGTTTGACAATTGAGTGATTAACTAAAATGTCGATATTATAATGGAATCTAATATCATGCGCAATAATAATAACGGCTAACTAAATAAAGAAAGTGACCCCAACAAACTTAGTAAAATAGAAATGTGAAACCCTAATGAGAAAAGAGGGTTAAGGAGAGCTTAGTTGATTCAATGACTATTTGAGATTATGTCGCATCAAGACCAAATAAATAAAATGAAGAAACAGCCTTGCAGGAGCTCCAAAAAGTACAGATCTAGAAAAATAGGCTTGATCAGGGTGCTTGGGGAATGACCCAGGACACCTAAGGCGCCTTTGGTTTGAGATTTAGACACCTAATCTATGAAAAATATTTGTAAACCTCCTCCAAGGTGTCATTAGGTGTTCACCTATATTCACCTCTTGTCGTGTTGTTCTTGTTGAAGCTGTATTAGATGTTGTTGTAAACCATAGATGAAGAAGAGACCTATAAACCCAAGCTAAGTATCAAACCCCTAAAAAAGAAATATGCATATGAAGGGGTCAAAGCTGTCTCAGTGGCCTGATGGTGGAATTACTAAGCGAGTGTTTCACTACATTTCAAACCCAAATGTATTTCTAGGTGTGTGTGTGTGTGTGTGTGTGTGAATATCGTGCCCTATGTGCTCTTGTGTCAGTCGCACTTTGTGAAGTATGCAAGAATAACTAGATGTAGAAATGTAAATAGATGGTGAATGGAATAGAATAAATTTCCCTCTTATGCGGTGTGATGCGAGATAAACCAACCTTGTCCCTTGTGATAGAGCTAAATGGATGCAAATGGAGCCTTTGATGGATGTAACCTTAGGTGGTGATAGTAGTGCTTAGTGTTTGGTCCCTCATTATGGTCTCATAACTTTATATTTATATGGTTCTCTTGATCTAATTTCATAATTAATCTCGAAAATTTTGATCACTAAAAATATGGAAAGCTAAAACGGATTAAAAGTGCCCAACATATGAGTGCAAAGTGTTAAAAGGATCGGAGCCCTGAATGGGACAAAGGCACCTAAGGCACCCTAATGTAATAGAATTGGGCACCCCAATCATGGATAAAATGATCCCAAATGGAAAAAGCCGAATGGGTGAGTACATGCGAGGTCAACAGTGATGACAAAAAGTAAAGTAAAATGGCCAAAGGACATTTGTTAATTAGTACTCTCTTCACTCAAAAACCATATGAATAGTAGTATGAGACTAGCTCCAAATAATGCCCAAAGTGCATGATTTTGTGTCTACACCGAGGACAATCGACCCCTCCTTTTGCATCTTTCTTTTTTAGGATTTGATATCTCTTTGAGGGTTTTACATGTCATTATTTCATTGCAAGTTTCAGCAATCATTGTGTGATGTCATAGTGACCAATGAAGAAGGACATCGAACACCTTGTGACTTGAGTGAATGATGGTTTTTTGAGCATTTTTTGCGAGTCATAGGCACCTGCTTAGGAGATGTATATGCCTATCTTAGGAGATTGATGTATGATGATGAAAATTTCGAGAGATGTGTTGATCGAAGGTGGGGGTATGTGTGAATGCTATGCCCCCCAAGTATATGGTGGTGAATATAGTCATATGGCATTGTCGAGAATATCATCACCGACAAGATTAAAGCCTACCATAGTATCATTGGAGACATGATAAGCAATAGAGTGAGGCGGATCATATAAAGAACCATGGCAACGTAATGTGTAGACAGTCATGGCATACTCTTCATTAGTGAAGGGGACTGGTGGATAGTTGTGTGCGTACCATCGAGAGAGATTCAGAGAGTAAGTAGGAGATGAGTCATTAGCTATGGAAACATTTCCAAATGGCATAGGAAATGTAAGTGAAGTGTGATTAGTATCTATGGTACCGCCAATATAGTCAAGCCAAGATTGTCTAAGATTGATAGAGAATCATGAGGGATGCATGTAACAAAGACCGTCAAATGAAACACATGAAGGCCATAAGCGGTCGTAATGTGACAATAGCCATGATAAAGATGAGATGAGTGAAGTGGGGTAAGATGTCATTAAGTGTTAAACCAAGTCTAGCTAATCCCTCATGTGTGCAAATAGTATCTGAACAAGTATGATTGACTAAGATGTTATGCCAAAAGGAGTTGTTGATGAGTAGTGTGCATGTGAAAGGGGGTGGCAAAGATGCAGTTTGCATGGTAGAAGACGAAATAGTCTCAACAGTGTTAACCAATCCTTGATAAAGTATCATAGCATTAGTAGGAGGGATCTTGAACCTATATTCACCCGGGCCATCAGCCATAAAGGTGTCCTTGAAATAATAGTCGTCGACATCTATAGGAGTAAAGTTAAGTTGGCCCATGGTTTATCGGTAACTTTGACTACATCAACTTCATCATCAAAATCCTCATAATCATCGGTGTTAGCATCATTATGTTGTGTAGCGTTATTGAGTATGTTAGTAGGTGGCGCACCAGGAGGAGGAATGGAAGGTGCCTCAATAGGTGGAGAAGAAATGTTGATAGGTGTTGATATTGTAGGTGAAATAATAGTTGTAGTGTGAGTAGAAATAGTTGGAGTATTTGTAGTGGTAGAAGAAGGTTGTGAAGCGCTAGACTGACCAATGTCATATGTGTCAAGGCTACTATATGGAATATGTTGTGAAGGTGGGATGGGAATAGCAGTAATAGGGTCTATGTGACAATATTTGAATGGCTCTAGATCTGCAGATTATAGTGTTTCACCTGATTCTAGAGCATTTCTTTGAATATTGATGAAACAGATAAGGGTAAAGGGCTAGGAGGAATACATGTTAAAATGTTGGTTGAAGGTTGTTGCATGTGTATGACTTCTTGATCCACATCTGATCGTGAGAGCTTCCTTTTGGCTAGGAGGAACTACCTGAAATAGAAAACAAGACCACCAAATAAAAGTTAAACAGTATATGCAGTGGAATGCCTAGCGTATGCTAGATCTGAGAAGTGTGATACTCCCTAGATGGCTATCAATCCACTGTTTAAAACAACTCAATGTTAACAATAAATGAAATCCTATTGTAGTTAAAATGATTTAGGTATCTCATTCGACTACAATAAGCAAATTTGTTCACAACAAGCTAAGCTATGATTGAATATGAAGGTCAAGGTCTCTCGCAGTCTAGTACTAAATGCTTAGTGAGTGCAGTTACAGGGCTGTTTTGGGTATTTGGTGGAGATTTTAAGCTCTGTTCTTGGTCTAAGAGTAAAAACACAGAGACCGATGTCGGTCTGGTATGACTAATGTCGGTTTAGGTGAACCAAATGCGACGGTTTGGGTAACAAGCGTCAATATGGTCGGGTATAGAAACTTATCAAAAACTTGGTGTGGTGACAGATATGAGGCTAAATGGAAATGGAAAGGGAAATGACAAGGTCTGTGTAGGTCTTAGGTATACTCATGGATCTTTAAAAACTAGGTATGGACATTTCAATGGTGTGGGTGAAGGAATGGTCAAGTTTGCATGGAGGTAAATAGAGGGAGAATGGGAATGGGAGTAAAAACTGATAATAGATATAACAGAACCTACTAAAATGAAAATAGATGAATGATGGTTAACAAAACACTTATTGTTGTATGGTTTGATGGTTGGAGGGAAATGACAGTTGATCAGATGGATGGAGATTGATGTGGTGATGGTGCTTCCTCGGATGCTTCCGTGAATGCAAATGGCTCTGTGATTTCTTCTAGTCTTGGTTGTGGATGCTCTGATGCGTGTACGAATGTTGGTTTTGCTTACATGCAGCTCTGGTTTTGTCTCTTGCTCTTAGAAAATGTGCTAACCTTGAAATAAGGTTGTTTTGGGGATTAAATGGTAATCGATGGCGGTTCGGGTTGGTAGCGGTGGTTTAGGTAACCAACGTCGATTAGGGTGGGATTTCCTAGGTTTACTAAAATGGGCAGATCCCTTTGATTTTCTTGGATCTCGTTCATTTCCTTCCATGATTAGAATAGAAGCTTCCTTTCTAATGGGGCGGGAATGTGGTTAGAGGGAATGTAGGATTTGATTTTTAGGGTTTAGGTAGGTCTTAGTTAGTTATGGCAACATACTAAGAATAGGTCTTAGGGTGAGGTGGCTAGATGAGGTGTATAGGTGAGGTGGATGTGTGGGCATTATCTCAATTAGGATATTTAAATAATAGATATTATGAGATCATAAATTAATTTAATTTAATTAATTAAATTAATATTAGAGTGGGGTGAAAGGGGCCATGGTTAGGTGAGTGTGTTCGAGTTGGTTATTTGTCGAGGGACCAGGGAAGTGTGACCCAATTTTGGTGTCTACATTTTGCCCCTTTTTGTTGTGTAGCTTGTATTGGTAAGCGACGCTAACAAAAATAAGATGTGGTTGCCCCATGTGTGGGTGAAGGTGATCCCCCTCAAACCAGGAATTGATGAGGCAGAAGGTAGAATCAGTGAGTGGTTTGATAAAAGGTGAATGTGATGAAGAGGAAGGTGGGCAACGGGGGTAAAAAGGGGTAAAGGTCTAATCGGGTAATCCAGGTAATGGGTCAGGGTCAAAGGTAGTAACAGTCAAACACACGCACACATATAATTACAGCACGGTACCAGTTTGAAGAGCAGGCAAAATCTACATTGTCCAAGGTCGATAGGTTTATCCAAACAAGGTTGAGGTAATTCCAATATCCAAGGTATAGGATATGGTCAGGAAACATGACGTGTCAGTGCGAAACGTTTAGGTATGTTCCGGTACACCAAAGGTTGGGTCAAGATAAACGATCACGACAAGAGGCAAGGTAAGGTCAATATGTCAATCAACACGGAACAGTGTCACGGTATAGCAAAGCACATGAGGTCACAGTCACTAGCGATGTTCCATGTCCAAGAACTAGGTCACGGCATGGGTAGGGCGAGGATGGGTAAAATAATGAGTCCTCAAATGAGGATGAGGTGAGGTAGTAAATGATAAGGTCGAGTTGATAAAGTGAAGTGTCCAAGGCGGATGTGGGGGTAAAAGGAGTGAGGTCGAAAAATAAGGGGTAAGGGGTAGGAAAATGACTAAGCGAGTAATCGACAATGGTTAAACGTAATTGGCGTCGATCCTGAAAGGATAGCCCCAGTAAGCTAGGGCATAGGACCAATATCGCTCGAGGTCAAACCATTGCGGTCAAGTCGGGTGGGCTATAAAAAAGTACCATTTTTGTAAGATCATTTGTCATTTACCAAATTGGAGAAAACAACAAGAGAGGAAGAACAAGGTGGAAAGTGACCAAACGACATGTAGAGCTGAGTTGGCGAGCCACATAGCGGTGATTAGTAGTCGAGAGGTAGGTCCACAAGATCGGTGTGATAGATTTGATTTGATTGAGCCGGTAGGCGATTGGTGATGGTAGAGGGGAGAGGGGTTGAGTAGACCTCGCAATGGCCCAGGTGCCACCACGTAGACGATGGCGTGATGAGGTAAGAATCTATTCCATTTGAGTGTTTGTTTTGAATAGGTAGAGAAGGGCAATCGGGTAGGAGGAAATGGGGTTTGTTTTGGGGAAACTTTTAAAATTTGAATGTGGGAGTTTAATGAGAAAAGGGGAACAAGGGAGGGTAGATTTAGGTAAGTAAGGGGTGGGAATAGGTAATTGGGTAGGTATTGGTAGGGGAAATGGGTAGAAAGGAGGAATGTGGAAAAAAATGGGAGGATGTTGCGGGTTTGTCGCGCATGTGATCCACCGACATTGGTTTTAAGCAAGTGTTGGTAGGTAAGGATCGGTATCGATCACATATACATTGACCATTAACCGATCTTGGTTATTGTTGGACCATGGTTAGTTGATGCGGACCGATGTCGAGCAACAGCTAACAAGGCAAGCCCTCAAAGAGTTCAAATGGATGGGTTACAAACAAATAGGTAGGTGAAGGGGAGTTAAATAGGGAGAGGAAAGTTATGGGTATGTGTAGGTGGGTGAATAAGGAAGATCGATGAGAGGGGAAAAATGAAAATAGGTGAGGATCAGAGATATGGGTAGATAGGTAAAATGAGAATAGGTGAGGGTCCAAGATGTGGGTAGATTGGTGGTGCTGATTTAGGGTATAAGTATAGGTGAAAGGGTGAGTTAGTTAGGGTAAAGCGGTATGGTGGGTGGCAAGGGTGCATGTAGGTATGGTCAAGTTTGACTAATATGATTGGTGGTATGTAGGCCCAGGACCATCTACAAATAAGGGATAGAGTACCTCCCTTACTTGTGGAGATACGGGGAGAGATGACATGTGAGGAGTGGGTCCATGTGGTAGATGTGGGTCGATTGGTGTCGAGGCGCTACTCTGCACGTAGTCTGGAGGTGAGTTTGATGGTTGCCCTCATCGATAGATGGCACTCGGCAACCAATACATTTCATTTTTGATAGGTGAGATCACGATCACCTTAGAGGATGTTTACATGATCCTACAACTACTTATAGGAGGTACACAGGTGTACTCGATCTCCTCAGAGGCATCCGAGGAGTTACTATTACCAGTTTTTGGAGAGGGGCTAGCCTTGTTAGGATTCCATAGTGCCAGCATGAGCTACGGGGTGATGTACCGAGCCTACCCCAGAGGAGATGAGGCTAGTAGTACTTTTGATGGAGGTAGTGTGTTGTTTTGCACTACCTGATGCAGAGGGTGGGAGATTCCCACGGTCACTGATGGGGGTTCTTCATGATATGGTGGAGAGCAGGACTTGATTTGCATGGGGGCCTACATTCCTGGTATAGATATACATGGAGTTGTGGGCTTATGGGAAATTACGGTGCTTCTTTTACATTATTGGGCCTATGAGCACATTGTCTGAGTGCACCCAGTTGGTATGCCCTGAGATGATGCATTTGAGCCAGGTTTTGTTTGAGTGGGCTACAGGTAATGGGTGTCGGTTATGGGAGAGGGCCGAGTGGTGAGAGTGACCCATGACGTAGCCTATTATAGGCTATTACTGGAGGGGTTGTCTGGTGTGGACATTATTTGGAGGCCATATGTAGGTTATCCTTCATACAGGCAGATGGCGGAGGAGCTAGATGGGTTACAGATTTATAGGTGGATAGAGGGGCGGCAGGCCGGGGAGCATAAGATGATACACCAGTGGCCCAGGTTAAGCAGCGATTTGGGTTGCCATAGGATATACCCCCACAATTCCCTCAGTATAGGAGAGATGATGTGGAGAGGCCTATATCTCCACCATGACCTACTGATGTCAACTTGGCGAGGAAGCGATCGATCGATCAGCAGATTGATGATGTCAATGTGATGACAAGTATGAAACAGTGGTGGGGTGCGTAGGCTACAGTAGTAAATCCGTCGAGGCCGAGGTAGCGGATTTGGCTCTTTGTCACGTGTAGAGAGATGCCTACAGAGGCAAGTGGCTACCTTAGTGAACTAGTTGGGCATAGTGCGGGGACATCGACGGGGGTTGAGGCATAGGTGGTGACACTGCGAGGCACGGGTGGCTGCTTATCAAGCATAGGGAGTCAGGGAACCAACACTAGCACCAGGAGGAGAGGGAGGAGATGGAGATGGGGTGTAGGTAGCTACCCTACAGGTGCAAGTGACAGGTTTACGAGGCCATTAGCCACGATGCGGGGACGGAGTTACGAGGTTGTAGAGGCCGGTTAGCCCTACACGAGCACATATGGCGACCCTTCGAGCCCAGTGTACAAGCATAGGCTCCGGTGCCAATGGCACCACCACAGGGGAAGGGACAAGGTCCCATTATTCAGTGGGAGTAGGGTAGGGTCGAGACACGAGATGGCACCACCGCAGAGCAGTACCATACTAGATTGAGAGATGTCATGGGTGAGGTGAGATACTACCAAGATCATTTGATGGCGGCAAGTATATATGTCTTATCATATGCCGAGTACAGAGCACAACAGGCCTCAACTGAGAGGATCGAGATCTTGCACACATAGTATGGAGAGTACGGGGCCATCGAGCCCGGAGGCTAATTCAAGGTGAGGCCACTAGTGCACGGAGGCTAGCTCCGAGCGGGACCATCAAGGGCTAGACCAACGCGAGGCGGAGGGAGGTTTAGCTCCATGCATTTTGATATTATAGTTTTGACATATATACTATATACCTACGTGCCGAAAGATAGTGAGGATGTATATGAGAGGTTTTGATATTTTGTTATATACATTGCCTATATGCCGAAGAGAGTTATGTATATGGATACACATGTCCAGATGATTTATTTATAGAGATAATGGTGATTAGGGTCATTATGTATGCTGTGTTGATAGAATTTTATTATTATGCATAGATGGATTCATGATAGGTGTGTTAGGCATGGTGGAGTTAGGTTATAGGCATGGCTGAGTCAGGTTGTGGTTTAGGCATGGATTGAGTCAGGTCATAGGCATGGATTGAGTCAGGTTTTGGTTTAGGCATGGATGGAGTCAGGTTGGTTTATAGATGGTTGAGTTGAAATGGGTTGAGTATGTAATTCATTAATTTGTGTAATTAATGATGATATGGGTCACGTTTGAGATGTTTTATAGTAACATGCATGATAATGGTAAAGAAATGGTAGACATAATGAATGTATGAATGATGATGATAAAAATGTGAAGCAATTTGTTGTTTGTTTGGTTTAATTTCCAATTATTGATATAAAAAGAAACTAACTAGGGTAGAATGTGATTTAGGAAAATGAAAGGTGAATTGGTTAGGGTAGAGAGTGGTCGAGCTAACCTCCAAGGGCCCCATGCCCTCGGAGTGCTACCTACATAGTCCCGGTGAAAAGGGACCTCAGGCCGATGTAGTTCTCCCATAAGCTAGGGAAGAATGTGAGGAGGTATGAGAATGAGTTGGTAGGTTATAGGCATGATTTAGGTCTTTTTAGGATATAGGTGAATTATGGGCACATTGGTATGGGTGATTTTGAGTTGATTTTGGCAAAGGAGGAAAATTACCTAAAGATAAGCGTCGAGGATCTACTCTCATATAGGATGATCGGTATGTAATGAAGAAGGTTAAAAGATAAGAGGAGGCAAGAAAGCCACCCGATTGGTAAGAATCGAATGCAGTGGGTCATACTTTAGATAGGTTGATGAAAGTAAGACCCTAAAGGCACTACATGATTGATTATTCGAAAGGTGAAAAGTAGTCACATGATCACCAAATGTCATGGTTCCAGTGGGTCCCTTGAGGTGGTAGGAAACGAAAGTGCAAATGACAAGAGGGTGAAAATTGGTTAGTTTATATGGTATTTGGTAGCATGCTTTTGGAAAGAGATCCAAGATCACAATAGGCAAGTCCATTGCGAAAAAGTTTTTTTTTTTTTGACGTGTATTTGAGATAAATTGATTGATGCGAGAAGTCTATATGGGATGAGGAAATTAACTCCTTAAGGTCTTCACGAAGTTGATCGATGCGAGAAGCTTCAGATTCTCTTTTATTTTTATTTTTGCAAGCTTTACATAGTTGTCCTTCGAGGGAGCAGTCTATTTACAACAGAGATGTAGAGAGAAAGATGTCCTTTTTGAGGGAGTCATCTTTTATTGGAAGTTTGACTCAAGGAGTTGGATCCCATGTGAGGGCTTTTAAGTCATGGACAAGACTAAGGTGAAGAATCAGATTCTTTTTCAAAAAGCAAGGTGAAATGACCATGGGATCTCATCTAAAAGAAAATGAAAAGTATCCATGAGAATCATGCCATGTGTAGCGTCATGGTACACATATTTAAGAGAAGATAAAAGAGTGACAGGTACGCACATGATTCTTGTTTAATCATTGGGGAAGGCGTAGGAAGTGGATAGTGCTCAAGAGATAAGCATGAAAGGAGGCAGAAGGTGAGGTAGGACCAAAAGTCAATAGTAGAATGGTCGAAGATGCAAGGCATTGAGGGGCTCGGTTCGGTTTACCATCAGTAAAGATAAACGATAAGAAGCGATCCATAAGCATGGGTCATGATGTATGCTCCAAGCCAATTAGGAGCAAATTTGTCTCGTTTACTTTTTTCTGCGTTGGTCACATGTTGATTTTCTTTCAAGACAAGGTCACCGACTTGGAAGGTTTGTTCATGGACACGTTTGTCATAGGCACATTTGATACGTTTTTGGTAAACTTAAAGATGGTCAAGAGCATTAAAATGGAGTTCGTCTAATAACTCAAGTTGTGTTAAACGGTCTTGGTGAAAGTCATCATCATTGAGCATGTCATGGAGAGAAATGCAAAGTGAGGGAATCTGGACTTCGAGAGGCATAATAGCCTTTATCTTGTAAACCCAGAGAAAAAGGTGTGGCAGCAGTGGAAGTGCGAATACTAGTATGGTACGCCCATAGGGCGAAAAGGAATGTGCATATGCAGTCCTTCCCAATATCGTTAACCACTTTCATGAGAATTTTATTTAGGGTTTTATTAGTGGATTCAGCTTGGCCATTGGTTTGTGGGTAGTATGGTGATGAGAAACTTAGCTAAAAACCAAACGCATTGAAAAGTTTCCACAAGGTTTTATTTTTGAATTGCTTACCGTTATCAGTGATGAGGTGATGTGGAACACCAAAGTGACAAATAATGTGATGGTTGATGAACTCACATATTTTCTCGGCTTTTGTGGAAATGAGAGGTATGGCTTCAACCCATTTGGTGTAATATTTGGTAGCGGTGATTATCCATTGATGTCGCTAGGAAGAATGGGGATTGATCTCTCTACAAGATCCAAACCCCATTGAGAGATGGGCCAAAGGTCACGGGTGACCTATAAGGCATGACTAGGTGTATGATGAAGGTTGTCATGTTGTTGGCATTTTACACAATGCTTAACGTAATTGCAACAATCATGGTTGAGGTCGGCTAGTAATAGCCTAGGTGAAGAATACGCTTAGCAAATAAGGCTAATTGAAGTGACCTCCACATATGCCATCATGAACTTCCTTAATGGTATAAGGAATATCAAAACTCGTAAGGCACCGTAAGAGAATACCATCAAATTCATGTTTATAGAGGAGGCCACCCATGATGACATAACGAGAGACCTTTTTAAGAAAAGTGTGTTGTCCATTATGAGTGAGGTCGAGAGGTAAGATGGATAGGGAAAGATAGTCTGAGTATTGTTTATACCAAAGGTCACTCAAGTCGGAGTAATGGTTCCGATAGAGTAGACTTCACGAGGTAAATAAGAGGGTGATTGGAGTTTTTGTATGGTGACAAAGATTTTAGAATCAGCGGGAGAAGTGGGTATTTGAGAAGCCAAGCAGGCCATGGTATCTACAAATTTGTTAGTAGAACAGGGGACGGTTTGAAGGGCGTAACGGTCGAAGGTGGTCAAAAGTATGTCCACATGATGTTTATACTTTTGAAGTATCTCATTACAAAATTGGTATATACCATTGACTTGGTTTATGACCAATTGAGAATCACCAAAGATGTTGATTGACTTAACATCTAAGGCATAAGCACTTGGAAAATCGAATACGAGTGCTTCGTATTCAACAATATTTTTGTATAATCAAAACTAAGTTTAAAAGACAAAGGCATCTATTCACCATCAAGTAGAATGAGAATAACACCAGCCCCACCCCTACGCTAACACTTGGAACTATCAAAAAGAGTGTCATTTGGTATATGGGTTCGTCCCAAGAAAGGGTAGCAATAGACTCATCACGGAAATTCAAAGTTAGAGGGTCGGTCCCAGGAAATAGGTGTGTTGGCCAATTGGTTGGCGATAACTTGGCCCTTGATGGACTTTTGATGGATGAATTCGAGGTCGAGGTCAGCCAGAAGCATAAGCCAGCATGCAGCTCGTTGATTTTGGTAAGGTTTGGCATACATGAAATGTAAGGGGTCGGTGTTGGTCACAACATAGGTTTTGTGATTAAGTAGGTAATGGCGGAGTTTGGCGCGACAAAAAATAAGGCTAAGCAATTTTTTTCTACATGGTTGTATCAGTTTTTGTAGTCCAAAAGAGTGTGGTTTATGTAATAAACTACTCTCCTGTGTTGGTCATCATGATGAGTGAGCATGGCACCCAAGGAATGATTGGTAGTTGAGATGTATAGGTAGAAGGGTTGATCGTCCTTAGGCAAGATGAGTACGGGTGATTGGAGAAGGTATTGTTTTAAGGCTTCAAAAGCTTTATGGTAGTCCTCATCCCATTTAAAGGAAACATCCTTTTGAGAAGGTGTTGAAATGGTTGACACCGATCGGAAAGTTGCGAAATGAAATGACAAATAGACCGCAACTTACTATACGCCTAAAAGCGTATTTAAAGTTAGCGTGAGAATCTACAAGTGACTCTTCCGCGTACCCGACCTCTCGAGGTCATGCCGAGACAGTGGTGGGGATAGAATATGCGTTGATTGAGATAAACTAGTTAGGCGATCTAATGTCTTCGACACGCACTAATGGAATTTACGAATCTAAGGCAAAGAAGGCCCTTTTAACTTGGATCCTTGATGTGATAGATCGATCGCGAGGATGGTCTTCAAGGCTCCAATCAATATCAAGCTCTGGCGTGATTCGATCTATGGGTTGTGGAATACGTGGAAAATGACCTGGGATAGTTTCGTGTATGTCTCCAAATAAGGTCATAGGGTGGATGGTGAAAACAATTGACTCTATGGATTAGCGATTCTGTTCTGCCTAGTCCGAACTCTCTAGCTTCATTAGCCGCTATATCCAAGTCACGGACAATTGTTCGATGATGATGGGTGGAATTGAAGTGGATTGGAATACTAGTGTGTGTAAGCCAACATCTATATTTGATTGACTTATGGATTCGTTGGGTTGTGAGATCATGGAGTCACAACCATGGACTCTTGGATGTTGTGGTCTAGGTGTTATGGTCATGCACGAAATCAAGTTCTAATCCCTAGTATCCGGTAATCGTATGCTTTCTTAGCTTCTATGTTTAGGACCAATAAGCTGTGATTTTCTCGGAATATCTCACAGGCGTTAAATGCAAAAAGCTTGGATCCTTAAGCTGGTATGTATGTCCATGTGAGAGAGTGTCTCCCGCACTTTTCCATTGGGACCAAAGGATCACAACCAAAGGTTTGTTCTCTTTAACCCTTCTACTGATCATGTGAGTGTTTACCTAGGGCAATCTGTAATTTGGTTGGTTTGACCAAAATGTGTGTGCTTGATCATCCTCTATGTTTAACCCTCTGGAACCCGATCGATTGTAAATCTATTGTTGTTCTAATACTTGTATTTTGAGATTTTGGTCTATGTCAACTAGTCTTTGTGACAAGATTTGGTTGAGGCACGATTGGCTCAAATATATATTCCCTGGGCTCCTGAGGTCCCGTGATTGTCATACAAAATAAAATGTAAATCTAACTGTAACGAAGCAAAATCTAACTACGTGGAATAAATCTAAAACATATATATAACTTCTATTCTTCTAAGAAATCTTTTAAGAATTTTAAGGAAAGCAAACTATTTAAATGTATCTAGGAATAACAACTAATCAATAATTTAAAACAGATAAAATAACCAAACCAAGTGTAGTTATCAACCTGTGCAATTTGTAGATTTATTCTAAATAAAATAGCTCGCAATCTATCTGCAAGATTCTCGATCCTACCTCAGAAGTGAGGAGTGAATCATAGTTTCTCAGAAACTATCAATCCTCACAGCTTCCCTGGCAATATCGAGAATAGAATTCACTGAAATGAAGTAATTATCTACTCTATTTGATATCATTCTAACTAGAACTTTGAAAGTTAAAACTTGGATTCCAGCAGCAATGGCGAATCCATTGGTGTATGCAATCTTGTCCCATTAGTGTGATCTCTTCATTCTTTCGTGTTCACGTGGATCCGAGAAAAGTGTGTAGTCTTCAGCGTCGACAAGAGTAGACATTGGGAAAAGGACAAATCGAATGGAGACCGAAAATGCGAGTAGGAGGGACACAGCGCAAGAGTACGAGCTTGGCTTATGCGATTCCTAAGCGGGATTTTCTGCAAGTCATGCAATATGAAGCGACAGAACTCGAAACTATCTTGTTTGAAGAGCAAAACTCTGAACTTTAATGGCTTCCTAAGCTATTCTACTCCAATGGATTGGATAAGACAACAACACTTGTTTTGCATGTGGATATGTGGCTTACCAATATTTTGACAATGCTAATGAGCATGCAAATGAACTAAAACAAGTATTCTAATCAAAATAATAGCTAAATCTAATGCAAAGAGAAATTCGTAGAGACAAACTTCGAATAGGATTGGGTGAAATAACAACACTGCCTGCACAGACAAGATGGGTATGTGGCTTACCCAGAGTTGAGCAATCTAACTAAAGATGCAAGTGAATTGAAACTATGGCTTCTAAACAAGATAACAAGCTAAAATACTAAAAATGAGGAGATGAGAGCAAAGATCAGTCTCAAAATCAGGCCATTTGTTTGAGCACAAGCCATGCATTTATAGGAATTCAATCACCCAAAGATCAAAACCAAACTGAACTCCTAAACAATAAACAAAGGAAAAACACTATTCCAGGGGACCAAAAACATAAATGCATGCTCAAGTCGGCAAGGAAAGCTGGTGAAACATGATATTTCACGCGAGTCGCATCAAAAGAACGTTCTGGAAAATAGCGTATGGGACCGCCGCTGAGCCTAGGCGGCGGTCACGAGGCTTTGTGATCGCCTGGCAGGCACCAGTTTCGTCACACCAAGATCAAAAGGCCAAGGAAAGAAGGAAAAAGGGGAAAACAAAGGGCGCGGGGGCTAGGCGGGGCATGCGGGATGTTAACACATACTCCGAGAGCTTTTCCGGATCCCGAACACCTTGCAAGGAGACCTGTATCATCATTAGAGCACTTGTTACATCTTGGACTCATTGCAAAGACATACCTTACAATTTTGGGTACGTACACTTACCTTGTAGAGGCTACAAAGTTATCGCAGATTAATGGGTGGAGGCATTTCAAGAATGGCCTTGACTTTAGTAGGGTCAACCTCATACCACATAAGGAAACAATAAATCCCATGAGCTTGCTCGAGAGAACCATGAAGACACACTTCTTAAATTGCTGAAAGTAAACACAATACTTAATGAGGTAGTCAAAAATGGTTTTTAGGATGGTGAGGTGCTCGGAGCGGCATTTAGATTTTTCTAGGAGATCATCTACATAATCTTCCAATATCCGTACATGATGGCATGGAAGATGTAAGTCATAGCCCGCTAGTATGTGGCACCAAAGATTTTTAAGGCCAAAAGGCATGACTCAATAGCAAAAGGTCCCCCAAGGGGTGATGAATGCAGTTTTGTGTTGATCCTCCAGAGTAAGCAAGATTTGGTTATAACTCGAGAAACCATCCATGAGTGATAGCGTCTCGTGACCAGTGGTAAGGTCAACCAATTGGTCAATACCAAGTAGAGGAAAGTCATCTTTGGGCAAGCTAGGTTAAGGTCACGAAATATGTGCAAATGCGAGTCCCCCTGTCACCTTAGTGATAGGGACAATGTTAGAAATCCATCGAGGATAATCAATGGGTAAGATGAAGGAAACGGAAAGAAGGCGTTGAAGTTCTTCTTTAACCAGAAGCGCAATGCGAGGGTGCATTTTCCTTAGCTTTTATTTTATGGGCTTAGCATCGAGAATGGTTACGATATTGTGGACCACTATGGTGGGGTCAATACCGGGCATGTCAGTGTAAGACCAAGTGAAAGCATGGTTATGATCTTTGAGAAAAGAAGTGATGGCTTCTTGTTCAACAGTATCTAAAGATTGGCCAATCTTTAGAATGTGTGGGTTGTCTTGAGTATGGATGTTGATTTCGATAGTCGATTCGTTCAACATGGTTTACATCTCAGATGGTAACAACCGGTGAATATATGAGTCTTCTGCACCAAGGTAGGTGAGTATAGATTCATCATCCTAACATTGAACGACATTAATAGAAGGTATATTGTCATCGATCATTTCAGGATACAGGAAGGGAAGAGAAGAGGGAGCCTTACCCTCACATTGATAAGTCAGAGGCCCCAAGGAAATGGTGTTTATGAAAAAAAAAAGTTAGGAGGAATAGATTTTGGATCCATCGACTCACGGTGAAGGTGGTGAAGAAGGTGAAGTGGGTGAATAAGGTGGAGAAGGGTTGATGTCCTTAATGAGTTCAATGCGGGCCCTCTTGGTAGGTGGTTCAAAGAAAGTATACCATGACGGTAGTTATGTTTGCAAGTAGTATGTGGAATAACAAAGGTGATGACCTTGCTCATAAAAGCAAAACCAAAACCCTTCCACGCACATCGGTGCGGAAGGTGTGGGTGAAATGGTGATTGGTGAGTGACTGGAGGTTGGCAAAAAATGGGTAGGTTTGTGATGGTGGTTCAGGTGTATAAGTGGTAGTATCAAGTCCCCCATAGGTGAGATTGGTGCGAAGGTGGGGAGGACCATAAAGGAGATGCTCTCTATGTGGTGATCATCACGAGGGTGTTGGTGAAGAATTTCATACTCTTGGGAGTAAGGAATGTGTTGACACTACATAAAGCGGTACTCCCCCAGTGAGGCATCAAAAACACCTTCCAAGGGATCAGTGGTCGATATGTGAGTGGTTGAGATAGATGATGTGTCAAACATTGGATCGGAGGAGGAGCTAGCGATTGGGAGGCGATGGGTTAGCCGTGGAAGTCGTAGAAGCAGTAGGAATGGAGGATATAGGGGTGGTTGAGGTATCGGTGGCATTGGTGGGTGAAGGTGGAGGTGAAGAGGAAGAAGTCATGATAAAGATGTTTTGGGTGTGAGCACATCATTGGGTTGATAAAGCATGTTATAGGTTTTGAAAGGTGATCGATCACCGAAATGGTATAAGTGTGCCCTTCATGCTCAAACTTTACACAATGGTGCAAAGTGGAAGGAACACAACCCATGACATGAATCCAAGGTCTACCAAGCAACAGGTTATATTGAAAATCCCCCTCCAAGACATAAAAAAACTCTGGAATAGTGCGAGGGCCCATGCGAACATGGAGGATGACGGTGCCAAGTGTAGAGGTGATAGCGTCATTAAATGAATGCAACATGATGGATGTTTATGCATGCAATTGTCGGGTATGCACATTTGGTCAAATGCATGGTAGGAGATGATGTTAATGCTATCACCCCCATCAATCATAACATGTCATACATGTATATCATCGATGTGGACGAGAGATGAAAAGGGCTTGGATTTGGGTCATCGGTTTGGTGTGGTGCAATCTCTTCATCTAAGAAGAGGGCGGCTACTCGGTGAGTAGGTGGAGGTGTAGAAGAAGATGGCAATTTAGTAAGAGAGACTACATAATGAGGTGTGATGATGGAGGCTACAGGTGTAGGATCATTCGGTAAAACCTCAATAGATTAAAGGACCTCCATGAGATCTTGACGATGGGATTCAGAGATTTGGATGAGGTCATAAAGGGACATCTTGATGGAGGATTGGTGTAATTGTTTAAGCATGGCACGATCTGTAACCCCATTAGAAATAGGATATGTGGGGCCGTGGATAGTGGCTCTTAGGTGTGTGTGCGAGATGGTATATTGGGTATCGGGTTGGTAGGTGGGTCGGTTTCCTTTTCTTTTCCTTTGTCCTTTTATGTGTGAGTAACAATGTGGATCATGTTGATTTGAGGCATGGAGGTAGGTGAAGTAGGAAAGCCATGAAAGGTATAGCGACAAGAAGGGAAAAAGCCAAGTGGCAGGAAGGAACCTTGTGAGATGAGTTGGGAACACTGACATTTGGGTGGAGGTTTGACAAGTTCTCTGATGCATACCATGTTAATTTCAAATCTCGGAGGTGGCTCTAAGAGTTGTGGAGGTGGAGGTCTTGGTCATTGAGTAGGAAATGAAGGAAGAAATGTGGAGATTGGTGTTGGCGAAATGGGGTCCTCATTGAGAAGACCATCATCGTCAAAGTTTTCTTTAGGAGGACACAACCGGATAAGAAATGTTTTCAAAAGCCTTACAGTTCTCTCCATCGTGTCTTAAAGACACGATGGTAGGCACAAAATTTGGTTTCAGCAAACCCCTTTGGTTTGGGTTTGAGTGGGTCATAAGGTCTAAGAGGGGTAATGTGATGATAGAAGTTTCGAGGAGGTTGGTTAGGATTTTGGCATATGATCCCGCTAGTGGATCACAATGGGAAGTGAATGTGGGTTTGGTTGTAGGTGCGACCAATTGTATAGAAGGGTCTTTGCAAGAGGGGGAGTGGGTTGAGCTACGGTTTTAGGTGTTGGTGTGGTCTTAGGTGTTGGTCGTGTTTGCTTGGGTAGGGGCATGGTAGATGAACTGAATAGAGAGTGTGTAGTTGGTTTGACTACCTTATTGGAGGGTAGTGGATTTTTGCCTTTAGGATACACCTTCTTGGGTAAAGATGATACATACGCACAAGATCTAGAAGGAAAGTGGATGGTGGAAGAGAGCGAGTTACCCACAGGGATAATCGAGGTGTTGTGAAGGTAGATGGTGCAGGTCGTGCAGAGGTGTGAGGGAAAGAGACTGAAGTGTCATGGGTAGTGAAGAAGTTATTGATGGTATTGAAGGTATGGGTGGTAAAAATGTTGCAGGTGTGGGCAGAAGTTGTGTCGGGTGCTTGGGTATGTTAGAGGTTTGCGAAGGAGGAATGGGCTACTTGTGTTTTTAGTTTACCAAGTAGGTGGAGGTTTCTTAACCAAGCTAGAAGGACGAGGTCCTAAGATGGACAGAAGGGGTGAAGGTGATGAAGGTGTGATCAGCGAGGTTGGGGTACGAGATCTAGGGGATTGGTTCTTCTATTTGGGGGCCGGATAAGTTTGGTGTTAGTTTTGGAGGATGTGGCTAAATCTAATTTGATGGGTAGATGAGTAAGGTTGGCCATTATGATGACCCCTAAGGTAGTAATAGGTTTAGGAAATGAAGATGATGTAGGCATAGGTTTGGATGTAGAAGCATGTTGAGTTATGGGTAAAGGTGTGAGTTGAGCTATGAGGAGTATCGTGAAGGAACTTGTGATAGTCATGGTTGTGTTTGGTTCGATCAGCTAAAATATTTTTGGATAGATATTGGAAGTGTCAGCGAGTGCCATCTACATTTGTGTTGAGACAGGAAGTAAAAGATGCCCCCAAAGTAAGGCTCTATCCACATAATCCAAGCGATTGGCTAAGCGTGAGAATGGCAACATGGGTGAGGTTGTGTGGATCCAATGGCGATTCCTATAAAATGTGTCTTAGAAATGGGGAATTCACTAGCTTGACCTTTGTGGGTAAGAGATCCGAAAGTAAGTCTGCAGGATATTGGGTGGTGATGGAGAATGGTCACCTAGAGCGGCAACAAAATTCTACTAGATCTTTGGTAGGTGAAGGAGATTACAGGTGCTCCCCTATGGGTAGAGGAGATGAGCAAATGTCTCCTATTGGTCGAGAGGTATCACTGGTGACGGCTTTCTAGGTGGAGAAGCCAAAGGTGAAGTGGTCTTGATGTTAACAGGAGGCTCCTTCACAGGTGAGGGAGGAGATGAAGGGTGTTCCTCTGTGGGTGGAGGAATAGGTGAAGTGGGTTCATGTGTAGGTGGAGGAATTTGGGCTAGGATTTCCTCTATGGAAGGAATATGAGGTAATTGGGAAGCAATTGGTGTGTCATCACTAAAAATAGCATGGACCTCGCGGTATGGCTATCATTAGTTGAGGTCTCTCTAGTTTGATCAAAAGAAGGGGCATGATTAGGAAATGGTTTCTTGAAGATGTGTAGGTTTTGATTGGCAAGTGTATTAGGATTATCCAAGGTTAACTCACCTTTCTCGAGCATTTCTGGACAATTTTCTTGAAAGTGATGCAATTGTCGTCACTATGACCTTTTACCCGATGATAATTATAGAAGTCGTGCTCTTTATACCATGTAGTTGTCGGTGAGTAGGATCAAAACCCATGTGCGGTTGTATGGGAGGAAGGGTAATGGCCCCAACTTTAATGAGCTTTTCTAAGACAAAAGAATAAGGCTCCCTAATTGGGGTGTATTTTCATTGTTCCCATCTAAATTGAAAGGTCTACACCGGAGAAAGAATAGATGAGGGGTTAGCCTAATTTGAGGATAAGTTTGGTGGTCTTGAGTACCACTGCGTTAGCGGTTCCCGTGGATTTTGAATAATTGTTCTATGGTTTCGAAGAAGAAGAGGTATCATTTGACTTGAATGTCAAGTTCTTATTGCGTAGTTGAATTTTCTTTTCTTGATGGTCCGAATCTCTAGCTTTTGTGTCATGGTGAATGCCTCATCAAAGGTTTGGAAAGTCTGTACCTACAGGGTTGGCGAGATATGTCTAGCACAAGCCCACATGAAGAGCTCTATGAGTTTGGTTTGTGGTAATTGGAATGTGAGTTAATTGATCAGGCTATGCCAACGAGCAACAAAATCTGCGATAGATTCGTCATCATATTGACGCATAGAGTAGAGGTCAGTCATGGTAACCTTCTTAACAACATTGATGGAGAAGTGATCCAAGAAGGCTTGGGCTACCTGATTAAATGAGAAGATAGAATTTCTAGGCAACCCACTATACCATTCTAATGCGGGCCGGTCAGAGACATGGGAAAGGTCCTCAAAAGCAAAGTGTCATCATGGGTGATAAGATAACAACCATGTTTGAAAGACTGCAAGTGCTGTTGCAGGTCCTCTTTGCTATTGAAGCGGTTAAATTTAGGTATTTCCCAATGCATGGGCTATGGACGGATAGGAATGGATGGGTGGATATGCTCATTACAAATCTCATCGTAGGTGAGAGAATTGTGTGTGCCGTAAACCGATGCCTCCGGTTCACATCTTATCCATCATTAACTTGATTAGGTCATTGGTAGGTTGTTGATGGATGTGTACCTCCTAAGCATGAGAGGGTTGGTGTTGGACATATGATGAAGGTGGCATTCCAAAGATATGGTGATGCTTTGCCATATAGGTAGATTGAGAAGGAGGGAGTGAAATAGGGGGATGTACCCAAATGAATGATAGATGAAATGGGAGGTTGCTGATAGTACATATATGGAGGTGGAAGGGTCATGGTGACTCTAGTAGTAATGGGGGCTAAGGACTGTGGAATAGAAAGGAAAATGTTTTAAAAAGGGGTAGGGGTCATCGACACTGGGGGTGGTTGTGTAGCTATGGGTATATGTGAGACAATAGGCGCGGATGAGGTTATGTTTTGGGTGGTTGGCAAAGGTATAGTGGATGTGGCGGTGCAATAGATGGATGTAGCGAGATGCGGTGGTCATAATAGGTATAGGGCCTATCTACAAAATGACCGGGGTAGGGTAGATGCGGGTAGTGCGGAGCTGAGGGGGCTAACGCAGAAGTGGGAATGAGAGTCGGGGATAGATATGGGCATGTCGTATATCAACCGACTCGAGGCATCTCAGTGGACAAGTTAGAAAGATTAAACTATAAGATAAGCGGAAGGGTTCTGGTCGAGGAGTCATGTGAATTCCTCATCCCCTGTGGCGATAGTGATAGGTTGAGTAGGATCCATGGGTGATAAAATAGAAGGTAGTGAAGGACTAGGTGGGAGTGGTTGACAACTGGCGTGGAATATGAGAGCGTTTGCTTGGCTACGCATCAACACCATGTGAACAAGTACTGACGTGGTAGGACTGTTTTTTGTAAATGATACATAAATATAACAAAGATAGGAGAAACAGGTGGTGGTAGGTGGATTAGGTACAAAATGTCAACTAGAAATTTGAACAAAGCTAACTGATGTGGTTTAGGTAAATCGACGCTACCATCAGGTAACCATGGTCAGTCCTACTATGGAAAACTACAGACGATTTGTTAAAACAAGGCAAAAGGCTAACAATCTGCTAAGTAGATAAGATTCTGATGAATTTGTCAGGACAATGAATATGATGAGAGTGACAGAGACTCTGAACAACAAAGAAGTTGAAGCAGGTGTCCTTTTGGATAGGTTAACCAAAAGAATAGTAAATCGACTCGGTTGGGTAAAACCGATGATGGTCAGAGGGTAACCGACGACGGTTGTTGGGCCAGACATCGATTCTTATGAATTTGAAATAGAGATGAAGAAAAGGTGGTTATGAGTTAAAATCAGATGCGAAATCAAACCTAGAATTCTGAGAATGATGAAAATAGGGTCCAAGCACACTCAAATGAAGCTGGAATACACCAACTATGATGAGGAGCATGTAAGGAGAAATGAAAAGATGAAAAACATGTCCTCTCACCTCAAAACGTAAGCCAAGCAGAAACACTAAGAAAAATACGATCCTAAGAGTGCTTTTTCTATTATGTTTGTTCAACTTATGCTATTAAGGACTGACTCATGAACTTTAGAATAGAATTTTTGGTGAGGAAGGCTTCCTACGAAGAAAGATATCTAAAGGGAGAGGTTTCAGGTATGTTATGGCGGGGGCGGGTCATCTTCTAAAGTATGACTCGATAGAAGTAGCAAGTGAGTTGGGAGTACCTGCCAATCCTCTGATCAGTGCGATCGTTGATAGGCGTTCCTAGGAAAGATGTCATTTAAGAATGTGTATATTTTTGAATTTGTGTAGTTTGGTAAGACTCGAAGAGAGAGAGAGAGAGAGAAAGATGTGCTTTCTATGATTCGTTTGTCAACCATCAGCTGGGAATGACTTCTAAGCGTATAGGTTGCCCTCAGTTAATGTGAGCTAATGTAGAAAAGCAGAATGAAATGAAGTTGATTTTTAAACCCAAATCGAAATATTGAATTCGATGACACAAAAAGATGAACAGGAGAAGGGATGCTCTTTCACTAATGCGATACTAATGAAAGGAAATAAATGTTTGTTTTAAAGCACCAAAATATGATTGTTTTTAGACAATAGTAGAAAAAGAGAAGATTCCAGGGGAGAATTTTAAATGTGAGAACCTTTTAGAAAGGAAATAAACATGCAGCTTTTCACCTAGAAATGAAGAAATGCAAAGAACCCCGAATGGGTCCCACTGGGCGTGCCAACAATAAAGTCCATCATAGCCATCATGTAGAAATTTGATATATTAGTGAATAGCAGATGGAAGTGCTTGCATTACATGAATCCAAGGTCTACCTAACTAGAGATTGAATTGAAATGAGGCATCTATAACATAAAATTCGGTGAGAACAATTTTAGGCCCAACCCAAATGTGTAATGAAATAGTCCCTAAATATGTACAAGTGGTAGAGTCATAGCCTCGGATGATAGTAGAATTCCTAGAAATTAGATTATCACTAATACCCAGATGCTTTAAAAGAAAATAAGCACATAAGTTGATGGTTGATCCATTATCAATAAGCACTAATTTAATGCAAGTGGTGCTAACAACAGTAGTAACAGAAAAATGTGCACACATATTACTTTTAGCAAAAGGTGATAGATCCTCATCAGTGAAAGATATGACATGTGGCAAATTATGAATAGATTGTATGAGATGTGTAAAAGCTACCGCCGAGTTGTCACTTTTTATGTGAATGGCACGAGGGGTTGCTTCTAGTGTTTGGCGACATTTAGGTGCATTACCCAATAAGTCGTAAAGAGAAATCGTAGTGGGAATATTTTTAAGTTATACAATGATTTCATATCCCTTAGAAGCAATATGGGGAACTCATGATAGAAAAGTGACAGGAGAGCATGAAAATTGTCAAGCAGCCTTTCTCCGTACTCGACCTCCCGAGGTCATGCCAAGACAATGCCGATGGAAATGAAATGTATGCAGATATGGAAAATTTAGTTGGGCAATCCTATATGCTCAGGTACACAATAACGAGATTTGTGAATCCAAATCAAAGAAGGCTCTCCTAACCTAAACGATGTTATGGATCGGTTAAACACTATAGCTTCTCGGAGGCTTCAATCAATGTCGAGCTCTACCAAGATCCTATTTTGTTACGCCCTTAATTATATATCTTACATGGGATGGATATAGCCGACTTGTTGCTATCATAACTTAATATCATGATGTATCTCTTTTATATATGATCTATTATCATTGGTTGGTCGGCCTTGTTGATGGCCATAGCATAGGAATAGTATAAATAGGGGTTATAGGTAGTGGATGATCATTATGTTGAGTATTTGAGTCTTATTATATGTTCTGGAGGTTGCCCCCTCGAAGTGGCCAAGCTATTATACTTTCATATTGAGAGAATTTATTTGAAATATTGTGTTATTTGGTGTTCTATTGCTGGTGATAATCATAATTAATCAAGTAATTTCATTACAAGTGGTATCAGAGCTTGATCTCAGCTAGGACGGTGTCAAACCCTAATTTTGAAGGTTCGGCTATATCTCAAGATTGGTAGTGAATTTTTCGTAATGTTTTTGTGGTGAGGCAAAATAAGTCAAGTAAGCTTCTCTCCAAATTTCAATAAGTTTTGACTTGTTTTGCAAAAGTTATTACGGTTCTATATTTATTCATAATTTGGCTCCCTAGGGCGTAATTTTTGGAAAATTTTCAAATTTCTTATATTTTCGGAAACCCCTCCAAAAAATAGCTAGGGTTTCTGTTTTATAAATTCCTATATTCGGCCAAAAAATTTACAAAACCCTAAACCCTAAAATTCTGCCCTATTAAGTCTACCCCTAGGCCCACATCCTTCATCATGGCTAGTAGATCTACCCGAGGCCAAGGAAAAGGACAAGAAACTCTAGGAATGACCCCAAATAAGGAAGATATGGCTTCAAATTCTACTTGGTTCGGGAGTATCTAAGGTGGTCATCCAACTTCAGGAAAGGGTAAACAATATGGTGAGTAAGGATGACCTTAATGTTGAGCTTCATCAACTGAAAGGTAGCCTTAGGAGTGAGATTCAGAAGGATTTTCATGCAATGCAACAGGAGTTGTTGAATGCTATTTCTAATACAACTTCCAATGCTAGTCATATGGGTTCTACTAGAAATGGTCACATAGATCCAAATCACTCAAATCAGGGAGGATCCTTTAATCATTCAAGTGGATCTTCTCACCAATGGAGGGGTATGACTCAAAAAATTGAAATGCATAAATTTGATGGAAAGGATCCACTCAATTGGATTACCCAAACGGAAAATTTATTCAATCTCCATCGAGATCCTAGGAGGACAAAAGGTAACTGTGGTATCCTTATACCTAGAACTCCGATCGCTTTGTTTGGTATCGTTGGTTATGTGCTCAAAGGCGTAAGAATGGCCTAAATGTCACATGGATATTGTTCATTTGACCAAGAGCTTCAATTACACTATAGTTCTAGTGTTTCTAAGAATTACTTCAGCTAATTAGCAAAGTTACGCCAAACTGGT
Organism: Taxus wallichiana var. yunnanensis; assembly: GCA_018340775.1. Taxonomy (NCBI): domain Eukaryota; kingdom Viridiplantae; phylum Streptophyta; class Pinopsida; order Cupressales; family Taxaceae; genus Taxus; species Taxus wallichiana. The sequence goes on along the minus strand of CM031243.1, from coordinate 340,399,102 downwards.
TCAGTTAAGGAGTATGTCCATCAATTCCAAACTTTGTCCTTGCGTGTGGAGGATATTACAGAAGAGTATTTGAATGACCTATTTCTTGGGGGTCTTAAGGACCACATTGAGCATGAGGTATGCATGTTTAACCCACTCAAGGTTGCTGATTCTATTATCATGGCACGTCAAGTAGAGGAAAAATTTCTTTCCAGTAGAAGGCAGACCTTTTCTAGCATAAAATATCGTAACACCTTGTCTCCTTCTTACCCTCAGCCAATTCAGTTGACACCTCAACAAATTGAAGAAAAAAGAGCCAAAGGGTTATGCTTTAACTGTGATAGCAAATATGGACCAAATCATAAATGTTTTGAGAAAAATTGTTCTACATTGAAGGATCTGGTGATGAGGAAGAATATGAGGCAACATCAACAAAGGAAGTGGAAAAATTAGAGGAAGAATCTAGAGATCCTCAGCCCACTATTTCATGCCATGCTCTATCAGGTATTAGTACTCCACAAACCCTTCAAGTTGTGGGTTATCTTAAGAAGCAGAAGGTAACAATCTTGATTGATTTAGGAGCACACATAATTTCATCAATCATAAGTTGGTAATAAGACTAAATTGTATCATTTACCCAAAGACCTAAATTTCAAGTAATGATTATAGATGGTGGCACAGTCCAATGTTCAGGTAAATGCCATAAAGTCAAAATCATGATGGGTGATTACACATTGGAATCTACGATGTTTGTTATTCCCATGGGTGGAGCTGATATTGTCTTAGGTGTTCAGTGGCTCACTACCTTAGGCACCATAGAGATAAATTTCCAGGAATTATTCATGCGCTTTCATTTTGAGGGTAAAAATTTGAAATTCGAGGTCTACAAGCTAAAGATCCTCTAGTGGTGAGTTCTCACCAAATGTAGAAGATTCTTAAAAGGGGTCTGAAGGTTTTGTAGCACGATTATTCTCTATAGAAGTCCAACCACAAATGAAGGTATTGCATCCTGATCTTCAAAAGGTTATTAATCAACATGTAGTTATCTTCAAGGAACCAAGAGGATTGCCACCTAAAAGAGAGCATGATCATGCTATTCAGTTGATTCCAGGAAGCCAACCCCCCAACATTAGGCCTTATAGATATCCATATGTGCAAAAGAGTGAGATCGAGAAGATGGTGGAGGAAATGTTGGAAATGGGTATTATTCATCATAGTCAAAGTGCCTATTCTGCTCCCGTGGTGATGGTGTGTCGTAAGGATGGAAGATGGCACATGTGTCCAGATTACAGAGAGCTTAACAAGTTCACTATCAAAGATAAGTTTCCTATTCCCGTCATTGATGATTTATTAGATGAGTTTCATGGTGCCATTTATTTTACAAAACTAGATATGCGTTCTGGGTATCACCAAATTAGAGTCAAGCAAGAAGATATTCATAAGACAACTTTCAGAACTCATCAAGGCCATTATGAATTCCTAGTGATGCCATTTGGCCTTACCAATGCTCCCTCCACATTCCAAAGTTTGATGAATTCAATATTTAGACCATTCCTACGAAATTTTGTCTTAGTATTTTTTGATGATATACTCATCTACAACAAATCGTGGGAGAAACACTTACATCACGTCAATATTGTCTTAGAAGTCTTAGAGAAACATAAACTTTATGCCAAGCCTTCAAAGTGTTCTTTTGGGGTACAGGAAGTGGAATACTTGGGCCATATTATTTCTCATGAAGGTGTTAAGGTGGACCCTCACAAGATCCAGGCCATGGTGGAATGGGAAACCCTAAGAACCATCAAACAATTACGAGGTTTCTTAGGTCTCACAGGGTATTATCGTAGATTTGTCAAAAACTATGGCAGTATAACAACACCACTCAAAAAATTATTGAAGAAGGACTCCTTTCAGTGGAATGAGGAAGCATCTAGGGCATTTGAAAAATTGAAGGTAGCTATGTGCACCACTCCAGTATTGGCAACCCCATATTTCTCCAAAACTTTTGTAGTTGAGTGCGATGCTTTAGGAAATGGAATCAGAGCAGTACTAATAAAAGGACACCCCATTGCTTTTGAGAGCCGACAACTAAAAGGAAAGAATTTGTTAAAACCCACATATGAAAAGGAAATGATGGCAATACTACATGCAGTCAAACAATGGAGACCATACTTGATGGGTAGACATTTTAAGGTAAAAACTGATCATGATAGTTTGAAATATTTCTTAGAACAACATCTATCTTCAAAAGAACAACAAAAATGGGTCACTAAGATGTTGGGATATGACTTTGAGATTGTTTATAAGAAAGGAAAGGAAAATTTGGTCATTGATGCTCTGTCTAGGAGGGATGAGTCCGTCAAAGCATTGTTATGTGCCATCTCTATACTACATGCAGATTGGGTAGATCAAGCATGAGAAGAATGGAAGAAAGATGCAACCACACATACTCTCATTCAAAATCTCCAAGCAGATCCGTCCATATCAAATCAATTTATATGGAAGGGGGATACATTGTGGTACAAAGATTGGTTATATCTATGTAAGAACTCTACACTTAAACACCATGTTCTTTCAGAGCTACATTCTTCTCCAATAGGTGGCCATGTTGGGGTCTTGAAAACATATCATAGAGTTAAGAAGGATTTCTTTTGGGAGGGGTTGAAAGGAGATGTTCAAAAATTTGTGGCAGAATGTTTGGTTTGCCAAAAAAATAAGGGCGAGACCATTAAGACACCTAGTCTTCTCCAACCTCTGTCTATTCCTAGTGAGAGATGGGAAGAGGTATCAAAGGATTTCATCACGGGATTACCCAAATCAGAAGGGAAAAGTGTCATCATGGTCGTGCTAGATAGACTTACCAAATATGCTCATTTTTGTGCCATGGCTCATCCTTTCACAACTAGTACCATTGCCATCTCTTTTATGGATAAAGTTCAAAAGCTCCATGGCACACCAAAAATTATAGTAAGTGATCGTAATCCAATATTTACAAGTAACTTTTGGATTGATTTGTTCTCTTGTCTCAGTACCCAACTAGCCCATTTCTTCTTATCATCCCCAATCGGATGGGCAAACTGAGGTGGTAAATAAATGTTTAGAGGGATATCTTCGATGTTTTACTTCGGATAAACAAGAACGTTGGGTGCAAATGGTTGCCAGCGAATGATGGTGGTACAATACTTCATTCCATACCTCCTCCAAAATGTCTCCATTTCTGGCACTTTATGGGTACCATCCTCCATCACTCATATCTAGCTTGAGGTCAAACCAAAGGTGAGAGCAATTGAAGATCACATTCAACATCAACATGAGGTACTCTCTAGTCTTAGAGAAAATTTGGCATGGACACAAAAAAGCGTATAAAGCAACAGGTTGATCAACATAGGAGTGAGGGACACTTTGAAGAGGGGGATTTTGTTTTGGTAAGGTTACAAACTATATAAGCAATTATCCTTGAAACAACAACAAAAGGATAATAAGCTTGCTCCTAAATACTATGGTCCTTATCAAGTTTTGCGAAAATTGGTAGTGTGGCATATAAGCTAGAGCTCCCTCCAAGAATTAGAATACATCCAGGTCTTCCATGTTTTTGCTTAAAGAAAGTTATTGGGAAGCACATTTCCACCCAATCGGTGCTTCCGAGAACTAGACGAGGAAAAAGGATCATATTGGAACCTAAAGGCATTCTTCGACACGCACCAAAATACGAGGACCGAGTCATTGCGAGTACACGATCAAGTGGAAGAATATGAATATTGAGGATGTATCATGGGAAGATGAAGCATTCATGCAGCAGCATCTAGGGCTTCCCAACATTGGGGACAATGTTGCTTTGAAGGGGAGGGGCATGTTACGCCCTTAATTATATATCTTACATGGGATGGATATAGCCGACTTGTTGCTATCATAACTTAATATCATGATGTATCTCTTTTATATATGATCTATTATCATTGGTTGGCCGCTTGCGATGGCCATAGTATAGGAATAGTATAAATAGGGGTTATAGGTAGTGGATGATCATTATGTTGAGTATTTGAGTCTTATTATATGTTCTGGAGGTTGCCCCCTCGAAGTGGCCAAGCTATTATACTTTCATATTGAGAGAATTTATCTGCAATATTGTGTTATTTGGTGTTCTATTGGTGATAATCATAATTAATCAAGTAATTTCATTACATAATTTTTGGTTGTTAGATTCGTGGAAAATGACCTATAGGTGCTTCATATATATTCCCAAACAGGGTCATGAAAGTGGCAGCGAGAGGTGTAGTGTTGTGTAATGATATCTGGTGGGAGCGGTGAGGATCTAAATACCAGTGTACGTAAATCGGTGTTAATGTTTAATTGATTAGGCCCATGGGCTTATGGGACTGAGGATCACAACCATGAGTTCGTGGTTGTTGAGGACCTTTAATGGTCATGTGAAGAATCAATCTCTTCTTCTAACTATCTAGTATTCATAAGCTTTTTCAGCCTTCTATGTTTAATATTAGGAGTTGTGCGATCTTCTCGAATACCTTATGGGTGTTCTAGCAACTTGTATGCGTGTAAGCCTGTGTCTATGTCAATGAGAAGGTCTCTTGCGTCTGGCTATGGAACTAATGGATCACAACTAAATGTTTTCTCTCTTTCAGGTTCTTGTATGGTCATATGGACATCCTATCAAGGCAATCTATAGTTGGGTTGATTTGACCAAAATTCATATGCTTTGTCGTCTTCGATGTTTAATTCTCTCAATTGCTCACTAATTGTTTGTGGGTTTGTTGTTGTTTGGAAGATGTGAATCCTAAGACCTTGATCTATATCTACTAATTCCATGAAGAGATTTGGCTGAGGTATTACTGGTTCGAATATGTAATCCCTGGGCTCTCTTGGTCCCGTAATTGTCATGCAAGAAATAACCAAACTTAACTGAATGAAGTAAACTAATTATGAAAATGAATCTACGCTATGCTTGTTCTTTTTGTATTTTCAAAGATATAAAATTGAATGAAATTAAAGAGCAATTAATCTAATAAATTTAGATAATGAGTAATTAATCTAAGAATGAAACTAAAACAAGCAAGGTAGCCAGATGTAGCTATTTTCCTGTGCACTTGTGAGTTGATCTTGAATATAAATATCTAACTAATTTAATTGAAAGACCTCCAATCTTACCTCAGAAGTGAGGAACAAATCATAGCTTCTCAGAAGCTATCATTCCCCATAGCTTCCCCGACAATATTGAAAGTGAACTTAACTAAAATGAAATGATTCACTACTCTATTTGATATATTGTAACTACAACTTTGACAATTCAAACCTGGAGTCTACAGAACAGAGGCAAATCTAGTTGTATCATAGCTTGTCCCCTCAGTGTGATCTCTTCATTCCTATGTGTTCTCATGAATCCAAAAAGTGAGAATGTGACAGCGGCAGCAGGAGAAGATATTCGAACATAGTGGTAGCTTGGAGGTAAACCGAATGGAATGCAAGTAGGAGAGGGATAGCGCAAGAGAAAAAGCTTGGTTATGTGATTCCTAGTAGGATTGTTGTAGGGATACGAAAAAACACACCTAAAATTCTAGGACCTATACTTCCTGATGAAAAACAACAACCTATAACTCTAAGCAGAATTAAGATTCAAATGAACTTAATCTAGAACTAAAACTATATTATGCTAAGCCATTTGTTTGAAGAACAATGATGGAACAAGATGAAACTAGAGAGATCAAGTGATCTCTAAACTCAGAAAATGAGGAGCCTTGAACTGAGAGGCTGAGAACTTATACAAAATCTAGACCTGTTGAGATTTATTGAGGAACTTTCAAACACACTGAATAATAAATCATAGAGAGAGGGGGCCATTTGCTTGTAAACAAGCTCAATATTTATAGCTTTCTTACTCACTAGAAGGCAAGTCCAAATTTCCATGCTTTATCATTTAAAATGGAGGACTACTATTACAAAGTGGCTGGAAACTCTAAACAAAGAAGAAGCGGTTGAGATTTACAAGTGCAACTTGATTTTTCATGTTGTTGAGTGCATCGGAAGGTTCTGGAAAGTGTGGGAAGGACCACCACCCGAGAGTAGGGGCGGTTACAGACCACCACCCTACCTCGGTGGCGATCACGGGACCACCGCCCGAGCGCAGGTGGGTGGTCTTGTAACTAAAGACCAAAATGCAAGGAAAAAGAGGAAAGGAGTTGGAAATAAAGCATGAAAAGGCTAGCTAAGGCATTTTAGGATGTAAATGTATACTCAGCATGCTTTCTAGATTCCGAACACCTTGCGAAGAGATCTGAATCATCATTGGGGTTTCCGTAACCTCTTTCGATAGTACAGTACATACAATTTTGGGTACGTACATATTTCCCCCTCGAGAAGCATTTTAGCCATGAAGGGGCATAAAATGGTGGGTCCGAGTATGGTGGTCCCAAATGGGGAGTTAGAGGCTATACCTGACATGCCTATGTGTCACAATGTCGCCATCCAAATTCCCACTATCTGCAAAATGAAAAGGGGACTCAAGTGTAGATAGATAAAAGAAATCGAAAAATAAATACTAAATTAAAATGAAATGAGGACTCACCATTTGCACGGGGATAAGAACTTACCTCCATCGGTGCTCCAACTCGTAAGAACACTCAAAACAAGATTAGAATATTATATATATATATAATAGCTCATTTTACTATTCATTTGTGCATATCGATTTGGTAATTTTTGAGCTCTGGGACCCACGGTAACTATTTTTGATGAGAGTGTAGTCAAAATGTTCATTGCGAGATCGTGATCATGCCTCCGAGAGCAGGAGATCGACCCACGAAGTCTCAAGTTAGTTTTTCTCAATTTATCATTTTTTAAACCTAAAATATAGAAAATGTTGAAATCTTTGTCTTGGGGGGATTATTTTTGAAAATGTTAGTGTTAAATGAGTCTCTAGGGGGCACCCATAGGGTAGGCTTTTATTTTGTCAAAAATGGTGTATTTTTGTTGTTTTTAAGCATTTTTAGGGTTTTAGGGGCACACACGATTCGGCACAGGACCGCCACCCTACACAGAGAAGTGGTCATGGGAGATCTACTCTGTGATGGCGGTGGTCATGGGACCGCCACCCTTGTAAGGTGGTGGTCACGGAACCGCCGCTCTGCACAAGGCAACGGTTCTGAACAAAAAAAGCAAAAAAGGATGTATAAATTAATTGTTTTTGCATTTTTGACATTTTTCTATGTTTTTGATGAGCTTATCTATTGGATTATGTTACTAACTTTCTCTTTTCTCTTTTTTTGGGTGGATGCAAAAGAAGGAGGAGTATATACGGTGGAGTAGAGAGAGGGAGTGTGATTGGCTCCCAGAAGTGTTAGATATGCTGACCCAGATAGAGTGAGACACTCTGCAGAGGGCCGGTATTTTGAGGATTTCACAGGTTCCTCATGTTGCTCCTACCAGTCACATATTGTGTGACTTATTCTCATACTAGGATGTAGATCGAATACTTTCTAGTTACCAGGTGTTAGGGGTGAGTGGACTATCACCCTGGAGGACATTTATCATATACTGGGGGTTTTGATTCTTGGGAGGTGGTTGTCTCTTAAGACAACAGATCCAGTCCTAGATGATTCAGTGGGCTACTTATATGGGAGATGTTGTTGTCTCCTTTGGCTTGAAGAAGGGGGTGAAGGTCTGATCTATTGTTGCTGCTCCTATCCCCATCATCCGTAAGGCCATTATGGGTATCCTGCCTCACGGTTGATTGGGGATAAGGGAGGAGATACTTTGTTATACTGTTGGGCTCTCTCCCATTATTACATAGATTGAGGCTCATGGCCGTATTTATGCTTGGGAGCAGACATTCTTGGGACCACATACCATGACTTATACAGGGTGGTCAGGTTATAGGGGTAGTCTTTGAGTCACCCTACTCTAGTTATGAGTTAGGTGTATGAGTGTATCGTCCCTATGGGAGGGGTGTACTAGTAGAGGATCCGAGGCTATTAGAGCAAGAGGTGGATGGGGATGTCAGTACTCAGGACACCACATCAGCCATTGGCTTCACTAAATACTACAGAATGGAGGCCACTCCTTATCAGGCCATGGCAGGAGTATGGGGGAGAGATGCTTACATTGATTTCCTTCTCTACTACATGTCAGTTGGTAGACAAGATAGAGAGGGTGGAGGTCCACCCATTTGATTGAGTCCCTCAGCAGTTGTGCCTCCCCTATGTTGATATGCTTCCTCCAGTGGGGTCAGTGTATAGGACTATTCGTGAGGCCTGGGGAGGTCTTAGAGGAGGCTGAGGTTGGACCATGGTTACTCATGGAGTTCCTATTATGGTTAGGTGGTGGTGGTTTGCTCGAGGGCAAGTCGGTGCTTCTCGAGCACCCTTACTTCAGATTAGGGCCACTCTTGCTCATAGTGGAGAGGGAGATGAGCCTATTGATGTGGACTCAAACTCTTCACAGGAGGGGAGACTGAGGAGGAGACGATGGGAGAGGGGTTAGAGGTGAGGCATGGGACAAGAGAGGAGATGATAGCAATTTTGAGTGGCATGACACTCAAGATATCTTGAGGGCGAGAGAGGTCGGAGGCGAGTGTGGAGAAGGAGACCTTGGTCTCGAGAGATTTCCTTACTAGACATACTGAGGGAGATGATGAGTCCATGGTAGGACGTCATTTCATTCCAGATTTTGGGGAGGCTCTAGTCATCGGTAAAATGAATCGTAGTAGCAGTGTAGATCCTAGAGACCCCACTTGGATGCCTAGAGATCCGAGTGAGTTACCACTCTTCTCTCGACCTGTTAGCTAGAGATGTTAGTTGATATTTCTTTTTTGTTGTTTTGACTTATTTTTGGTGATTTTCTAACTTGTTATTTCTCCATTTTTATTTACAGTGACTTCTCAGGGATGGCAGGATTTGATTCATTGGTGTGTGGATACCCTATTTCTCCCTTCGGGGAAGACTCGGGCTCAACTTACTAAGGACATGTTGAGAGCCTTCAAGCAGCTGGCAGACATACTGATGTGTTTTCCCCTGTCTAGAAGGTGGCAGAGTTAGTGTCCTCCCTTCGTACTGAGGTAGCTGGATATAGAGACTATTGAGCACCTGATGAGGCGTAGATCCATTCTCATAGTGAGACCACAGCCAGTGGCATGATCATGAGCACTCCCATCATTCAGTGCATTTAGAGTGTCATCATAGCAGGAGCCCTAGATGCGGTCATGCACCCTCCGAGGGATCCCACAGGGATTGAGAGGCCATTTGGTCTTTTTGTAGTGATTTTTTCAGATGTTTATATGAGTTGTTTTTGTACTTTTTCGAGATCATTGAGCATTTTGACCATGCCTAGTGCATGATGGCATTGTATATAAAAAACACATTATTAATATATATATATATATATATATATATATATATATTTGGATCTAAAATCTTTCTTTGTATCTAGAGTTTTGTGATTTGTTTCTCATGTGTACACTAGATGTTTTTAGAATCTTTGTTTTTATATGCTTTTCAAAATGTATGTAATGGATGACAAGTGATAACAAATGTTTGAACAAAAATTTCTCTTTTTGTTTGTTTTTGTAATGCTGATATGTGATGATGCAAACATACTTGTAGTACTAAACTTTTGGCTTCTTTGGGAAATGTTCATTGCTTCTTCTTGTTTTGGAAAAATGTGATGAATATGTAGTGATAATGAGATGAACTTTCCCCATTCCTAACTCCACGCAACTAGTAAGATGCGAGGGCTCAACACCAAGAGTTGGGAAGGGCACAAATTGTATGAGTTTGACTGAATGGAAATGATGAGAGAAAGACAAGGTATTGATAAACCAAATTTAGACCTACGTACTTACCTTACTCAAACACTACTACATAGCTTAGAATGCAACTTACTTTCTAGTTTATCTAGACTTAGATCCATAAATGGCAACTTGGTTGAAAAATATGGTTTTGAGGATTTGATCTCTTTGGAACTTGGATGCTTAATTTCACTTTTCACAATACACTTTGTTTTGAATTTTAAAACACTAAGATTCATTAATTTACGTGAATGGACCCCCTATGCCCTGCCCCATGCTACTAGTAAGAAGTATGGGCTTATCACCAAAGGCAGGACATAGGTGAGTAAGGGCACTTCTTTCCTTTCCCAACCTCGCACCACTAGTAAGAGATGTGGGCTCATCACCAAGGTTGGTAGGGCAAAAGAAGTGTGTAAAATAAAATATTCTGTTTGTTTAGTATTTTTTTCAATTTGACTTTGACATTTGTGATCTATAATTTTGAGTATCCTTGTTTCAAAGAGATGTAAGAGGGATAGATGTGACACCAAGAAGCTTCTAGAATAGACCGTAGGTAAGAACAACTTAACCTAGTAGAAGAAAATGAGTATGACCAAGTATGCAGGCCTTGGTATGGTTTTTGTCAAGATTTTGTCTATCGAATTGATGAGATGATTTAAAACTATTTGATGATATTATGAAAATTAAAGAGATATGATTTGAATGTTTTGCCAATATTTTTAAAAGCTTGTAATAAATTGCTTAAGAATAAGTTCCTTGACCACAAAATTTATGAAATGAGTGAACATAATGAACTAACTAAATGACTAATGCAATGTAGGTGAACATAGTATACAAATGGTGATGTTGATGACTTATGCGTAAAACCATTTAAGATGTAAGGAATTGAACAGTTTCATTAAATTCCTCACCTTCTAGTGTACACAAGAGATACGCACCATTTCCATAGTCTTTCATGACTCGGTATGGGCCCAACCACTTGGGCCAGAATTTCCTTCCTTTGTCATTTTCTTATCAATCCGGCTATCTAGTCTTAGAACTAGATCACCCTCGTATATTTCTCATTCATAGACTTTCTTGTTATATTTCTAACACATTCGGTCAGCGTAGGCTTTGTGCCTTTGCTCGACATTTAACCTAGCCTCATCAAGGCTTTCTAATTGAGAGAGTCATGCCTCTCTATAGGCTTCTTCTCCTAAGATCCCTTGTAATGAGATGCGAGAGGCTAGGTATTTCAACTTCTATTGGTAGAACTGCTTCAGCTCCAATACCAACGAGAAAGGGGTTTCCCCTATTGGTGTTCTTATTGATGTTTGATAGGCCCACAAGGCTGGGTATAGCTTTAAATGCCAATCCCATTTGTTCTCCTTAACTGTTTTGAGGAGAATGGTTTTTAATGTTTTATTTGTGGCCTCAGCCTATCCATTGGCTTGGGGGTAATAAAGAGAAGCCATGTGATGGTTTATCTTGAATTTACTACATAGTTCACAGACTTCATCATTCTTGAAGGATGTTCCATTATCTGAGATAATGACTTGTGGGACACCATACCTACAAATGATTTGATTTAGAATAAACTTAGCAATTACAGAACTCTGGTATGGTGGTGAGAGGCATGGCCTCTACCCATTTTGTAAAGTATATGTGGCCATGATTATAAAGTTATGGCCATCTATTGATGAGGGAGAGAATTTCCCTATCAAGTCTAGGCCCCATGTGGAAAAGGGCCAAGGGGTTGTGATTGGTTGCAGAGCTTGTGCCGGCATGTGAATCTCATGGGAGAATTCTTGGCATTTGTGGCATTTGCACAAAACTCTATTGCGTCATGTTCTAGGGTGGGCCAAAAATAGCCCATCCGATGTATCTTGTGAGTAGTGGCATGGCCACCAAAGTGGCCTCCACATACCCTACTATGGGATTCGTAAAGAATCCTTATGGATTCTTCTCATGTCAACACATCTTAACAACATTCCATCAAGGCTCTGTGATAGAGCACTTGTTCTAAGATGACGTATTTAGCAATGATAATGCGTAACCACCTTCTTTGTTGTGATGTGGCCCCTTCTAGGTATGTGTGGTCCATGATGAAATTGATTATGTTGGTGTACCAAGGACATGCAGAGATAGGGGGCTGGTCTCAAAAAATATACACACTCATCGGGAAAGTCTAGATCTACCAGATCACCTCCATTTAATGGATTATCAGCCAACCAATCTGCAATGATTTTCCCCTTAATGGATTTTTGGTTTACAAATGTTAGTTCAAATTCACCCATTAAGGTTATGAAATGTCCAACCTTTTTAGACAAAGACCCTTGCATGAGGAATGTCCACAAGTGATCTATCTTGATGATCACCCTTGTTTCTTGATTCAACATGTAATGTCTTAAACATTTTGTTGCAAAGACTATGGCAAGGCATTCCTTTTTTCCTATGTGTAACATGTCTCATAATCAAGCAACGTATCGACTAATGAAATAAACTAACATTCCCATTTATCATCATCTTCTTGAGCCAACATGCATGCTAGCTAGTGAGACATCAATAGCTCGTGAATACAAGATCAAAGGATGATCTGGTCTAGGAGGCATTAGTGGGAGGAGACAACAAGAAGCATTTAATTGCTTTGAAGGCCTCGTTGCATTCTTCCATCGTCAATCAATGCTATAATCCTTTTTTAATAGATTGTTGATTGGATGGACAACAAAAACTTAAGTCTGGGATGAACCTTCGAATTGCACCGAGTTTCCCAAGAAATGATCTGATACTAGACTCATCTAATGGTGGAATCATTTCAAGAACAACCTAAATTTTGGTTGGGTCGACATCAATCCCTCATGATAATATAATGTAACCTATAAGCTTACCTCTTGTTACACCGAATACACATTTCTCTAGATTCAATGTGACACCATATTCGATCAATCATGAGAGAATGATACGGAGCACTTCAGGTGATCACAACGCTTTTTGGCCTTGGCCAACAAGTCATCTACATAAGATTCCACAATCTTATGAATAAGGTCATGGAATATGTATGTCATTTCCCATTGGTATGTAGCGCCCAGTGTTCTTAAGACCGAATGGCATGACAACGTAAAATAAGTTCCCCAAGGAGTTATAAATGTAGTCTTGGCTTGATCCTCTTCAGATATTTTGATTTGATTATATCCCGAGAACCCATCCATGAGAGACAACAACTCAAATCTAGGTTGTTGCATCAATAATAACGTCGATGGATGGTAATGGGAAGTCATCTTTGGGGAAAGCTTTGTTAATGTCCCAAAAGTCTATGCAAATGCATATCTTCCCATTCTTTTTGAGAATGGGGATGATATTAGATACCCATTGAGAATAGTCCATTGGTTTGATGAACCCCACTTGAGAAGCTTCATTACTTCTTCTTTCACCATGAGAGCCACTTTTGGCTTCATTGGTCTTGACTTTTTGCTTAATTGGCTTTGCATCTAGTTTGGTGACAAGATTGTGTACTAGCGATATGTGGTGCAATTCTCATCATTTCTTTATAACTAAATGTAAAAGCCTTTTGATGTTCTTTGAGGATCTGGGTATGTATTTCTATCTCCTCCAGGTTAATGAGGATCCCAACTTCAAAATATTTGGTTCTTCCTCTATTCCGATATTTATGTCGATGGTTCCTTCGATTAAGGAGGTGTTTCCTTCCTCAAACTTGGGAGGGGCTGGGGGTAATTCCAAACTCCCTTCATTCTCCACCTCATAGATTTTGAGATTCTCTTATGGGGAGATTCTATCATGGGATTTCCAAAATAGGAAGAGGAGCATGGGATTAGAGAGAAATCAACCATGGAATGAGTGAGATGCAGCTCTGCAAAGGCGTTTAGATATTCAAGAGTCATCCCTATCACTATCAGAGTGATCTAGAGTGGTAGACTCATTCTCAACTTCCACATGTGTTGATATCGGGATTATTGGTACTTTATGAACCAAAGGTTCAACACGTATTGATACTATGAAATTTGTATTTGCCAATTCATCGCTTGGAGTGAATCGAGAAGATGAGGTTGCTACAGAATCAATGAGAAGGTTCTATTCTCATGGGATTGCTTCAATTGATATGAAGTCAAATCCCTTTGTTAGTCTTAGTACCACCATTTTATAGAGTTGCAAGTGTTCAACCCTAGTCTCATATACCTCTGATAGTTGGTTTGCAACTAATTGTGAGTCTCCGAGTACTCTAATATTACTAATGTCCATCCTTTTGGAAATGATAAGGCCAAGAAGGAGGGCTTCATATTCATCCCCGTTGTTTGTGCATTCAAAATTTAATTTGAAGGAAAAGGTAGAACCTTTCCTTCGGGAGAAGTAAGGATCACACCTGCCCCAACACCAAAATGACATTTTGCTCCATCAAAATGGAGAGTCCAATAATAATTTGGAAAAATGGAAGTTGGGACACTCTTAGTCTCTACTTCCTTTGTCTCGGTTACTTCCACCATACAAACTTTGTCCGCATGTATGGAACCAATTCCTAGGGTATGTCCTATACCCATAGAATCAAATGGCAAGGAGAATAGGTAGATATTTCTCCAATAATTCAAAATTTTTGGTGGTTCCTAGAGAAACTGTTTCTATGAAAATGGTTTTATCTTTGACTCCTGGGATGCCTTTGATTAAGTTTGTGACTTCTAGTTCTGTTGTAGGCACTAGCTTTATTTAGGTTTGTATTGATTGGTTTATTGAGCTGATTTTTGGGAGCTCAAATTCAGAATGGATGCCTGGTCTTTTCTTCAAATCTGCTAGGTGTATGTCAAAAGGTTTTGGGTCACCTTGTGCTACAAAGACCTTTCCTAGGTGTAGAAATCTTACTTCTTGGAATAACGGAAGGGATTGCCTTCATGCGATGTATCCATGGGTGACCGAGAATCATATTATAGTTGGTTTCCCGATCTATAATATAAAATTCAGTGAGGATTGTTTTGGGTCCTAAAGTGACTGGTAGCACTATAGTCCCGATTGAAGTTGCCTTGAGGCTATCATAGCCCCTTAGCGTGTTTCGTCGAGGAATAGTTCATTTCTCCATATCCTAGCTTTTGAAGAAAAGTGAAGGGGACTATGTTAACTATCTGCCCCCCATCATCAATCATTGCACACTTAACGTAGTTGTTATAAATCCAAACCTACAAATGCAAGGGTGGATCACCTCTACATGAAATTTCAGTCCATTGGCATTTTACTTATGTCAAATATAAACTCAATATCCCTATCTGGCTTCCCTGGAGGGTAGATGTCAAAGTCTACATGGTTTACTTGCATTTCAGGGGGAGGGGTGATGTTGACGAGATGACCAAGACCTAATGCTTCTAAGAGAGCAGCTCTATGAGTGGAGAGTTCTTCAACAAATCCAAAAAGGAAATGTGAGAGAAGGTCTTTGTTAAGTCATTAATCAAATCATAGGCACCTACTTGGTTTTACTAGTGTTTGTTGAGCATTGTCTTGGTATTAATGGATAGGTTGGAACTAGTTGAGAAGAGTAGTCTCGTGTTCTTGTTATAGTTTCTACTTGTAACTCGGTGTCTAATTCTACCAATCCAACTATCTTGGCTTGTGGTCGAGTTCCTAATTGGGGTGCGACCATTGGATTTGATGAAGTTGAAGCTTCATGATTGTTGTTCCCATTATGACACCTTTGTTTGTTCCACTTGGATCTAACCCATTGTTGTTAGAATGATTCAGGAGAGGATCATTGAAAATCTTAAGAGGTGCATTTTGAGGAGAAAACTGATCCCATGTAGGTATTTGATGTGGTTGGTATAGAATTTTCTAGAAACATATCTATAAAGAGTTGTCTTTGATCTTCTGGTAAACACTCCAAGAATTTATTGTAATCGTGAAGTCTAGTATCATGACCTCATTTTGTGAAAGCCACAGTATATAAATTGGGATTATAGTTTTGTGGTCATTGGTTTAAATCTTGTTGTGGCCCAAAGTTTCGATTGGGATGTGATTGTTATAGTTGTAATTTTGAGGTTGTTGCCTTTGGTTTTGGTTTTGATATCCATCTAGGCCTCGGAAAGGCCTTGTGACTGGATTTGTTTTGTTGTTGTTGTTGTTGGTTGTAATGGTTGTGGTTGTGGAGGATGATTAAAATCCACCGTATTGATCATTGGAGTAAAGTTATTATTGTGTTGATTGTTAGCAGGTGTCGGGTGTTCACAACATTTGGTCTTTTGGCTTGATCAGTGACTCCATCTGTTGTAACCCCATGGTTTTTGTTAAGGATCTTGGGTCCTTGATTGGTATTTCCCATATTGGGATAAGTCGTAGTGTTTTGATTGGGAGTGATTAATCTCCCATTCATTCCATAAGTCTTACGACCACTGTCTATTACCGCTTGATCTATTCGAGAGCACTCTCAAGTACTTCATCATAAGTCCTTAGTGGGAACTTCTGACTTCTTCCTTTATCTCTCTTTGAGAGAATGAAGGAATAAATCACATAGTTCCATCTGATCCATGTTTGGAGCACTTGCTGAAGAGTAGAGGACTGTACGCCATCTTTGAATGAAATGGGTAGTAGATTCATTATGCTCTTGTTTAATGTGTAAGAATTCCTTGATCCCTATTCTTAACAATTTGTTCATGTCAAAAGCTTTGATGAATTCTTGACACAAGTTGTTTGAATGAGTGTATCGAGGCTTCGGTATTCTATAATACCAATCAAGGGCAATACCTTCTAAGGTTTTAGGGAATATTTTAGCAACAACCACATCCCAAGGGAGTAGTTCTCGAATGGCCATGGCATAGGCCTTGATATGTGCATTTGGATCTCCCTCCCCCTTGAATTTAGGAAAATCGGGAAGAGGTCTTGGAAGCATGATGCTTCGTATGGTGAAATCTAAAGGCTCTTTTAAATATTCTGAGTAAGTCCCTACCACATAGGTTTCAACCATAGATGGTGCCTGTTGAGGGAGTGGAGGTGGAATGGGTTGTTGATATGGCATAGCATATGTATTTACAGGGGCGTAAGGAAACCCCTGTGGTTGAGTGAACATCCTAGGAGAAGAGAACATGTCTCCCTGTGGTGATTTTGAATAAATGTTTAAGTAGGGAGGAGCATTTCTCTGATATGGATTGTTTGGTACTAAACCGGGAGGTATCATATTTTCAACGGAGCAACGTTTGAAAACATGGTTCTAGTTGGTGTTTGTTGTGGATAGCTATATGAATGTTGAGGAGGCATGCCTAATGTGCATGTTCTATAAGGAGGTCAACTTGGCTAGGATGATGCGGAGGGTTGGGAGTTCCTACTTTCCCCAAGTGTGAAGCTTGATTTTCTTGAGCAAGTTCTAGCCCTCTAACCCTTTCAACCAAAGCCGAGATGACCTCGATTGGTGATGAAACAATATTTATTCCTTGATGGTTTTTGTTGTACCCCTTGAGGTTGCCGAGGGGTATGATATCCTGCTATGAATTGTTCATTACTCTGCCAAACCTCACCAAGAGTATTTTCCATAGGTGGAGGAATGGGGGTGTTTTCTGGAGCAGGGGTGGGTTGTGTTTGTAAAAATTCCTATAGGTGGGTACATGTTTTGGAAGCATTGTTCACTTCTAGCATAGCATGCTAAGTACTCCTCATCCAAAAATGGGAGTGGATCTAACTGCCTACTTGATTTGTGGTCTAGACAAAAACCCGAGGAGATGAAATGGATTCTCCAGTAAATGTCATATTGTTAGAGCCTAAGGGCTCTGGTTGTTGTGTTTGTGTGAGTTGGTCTAGCTCCTCAATTCGAAATGAAGAACTAGAGCTAGTTCTTTGAGGAGGATTTTGTGATGAAAAGTAGTTTCTTGAGTAGTTGTCAGCCCATGCAAAAAGTGATGACTATTGTCTACTTGTTTGACCATAATATGCTTCGAGACCTGAGAGAGGTCTTCCATATGTGCATCGTATCCCGACATATTCGGGGGGTATATAAATACCCGTAGAATAATGGGAAGGAGCGAAGATGGATGAAAGAAATGGAAATGAAAAAGGAGTAGTTGTTCCTTTCACGTCGGGTTCACCAATTTTGTACGATAGAAAAGTGACAGGTGAGCATGAGAATCATCAAGCAACCTTTCTCTATACTCGACCTCCCGAGGTCATGCCGAGACAGCTGGTGGAAATGAAATATATGCGGATGTGGACAAATTAGTTGGGAAATCCTATATCCTCGATACGTAATAACCAGATATGCGAATCCAAAGCAAAGAAGGCTCTCCTAACCTAAACTGGTGTGATGGATCGGTTGAACACTATATAGCTTCTCGAGGCTCCAATCAATGTCGAGCTCTACCGAGATCCTATCTATTGGTTGTTGGATTCATGGAAAGTGACTTGTAGGTGCTTCATATATATTTCCTAGATAGGGTCATGAAAGTGGTAGCGAGAGGTGTAGTGGATTTACAGGAAACTATGGATGGTTTTCTGGTCTGACCCAAAAATATTAGCTTGATCAGCTTCTATGTTCAACAAAAAAGTTGTGTTATAATATCCGGTGGGAGTGGTGAGGATCTAAATACCAATGTACGTAAACTGGTGTCAATGTTTAACTAATTAAGGCCCATTGGGTTGTGGGACCTGGGGATCACAACCATGAGTTCGTGGTTGTTGATGGACCTTTTATGGTCATGTGAAGAATCAATCTCTTCTTCCAACTATCCAATAGTCATAAGATTTTTCAGCCTCTATGTTTAATATCGGAGTTGTGTGATCTTCTCAGAATACCTTACGGGTGTTCTAGCAACTTGTATGTAAACTGTGTCTATGTCAACAAGAAGGTCTCTACATCTGGCTGTGGAACTAATGGATCACAACCAAATGTTTTCTCTCTTTCGGGTTCTTGTATGGTCATATGGACATCCTATCAAGGCAATCTATAGTTGGGTTGATTTGACCAGAATTCATATGCTTTGTCATCTTCGATGTTTAATTCTCTTAATTGCTCACTAATTTCTTGTGGGTTTGTTGTTGTTTGGAAGATGTGAATCCTAAGACCTTGATCTATATCTGCTAATGCCATGAAGAGATTTGGCTGAGGTATTATTGGTTCAATATGTAATCCATGGGCTCTCTTGGTCCCATAATAGTCATGCAAGAAATAACTAAACTTAATTGAATGAAGTAAACTAATTATGAAAATGAATCTACATTATGCTTGTTCTTTTTTTATTTTTCAAAGATATAAACTTGAATGAAATTAAAGAGAATTAATCTAATAAATTTAGATAACGAGTAATTAATCTAAGAATAAAACTAAAACAAGCAAGGTAGCCAGATGTAGCTATTTTCCTGTGCACTTGTGAGTTGATACAAATATAAATATCTAACTAATTTAATTGAAAGACCTCCAATCTTACCTCAGAAGTGAGGAACAAATCATAGCTTCTCAGAAGCTATCATTCCCCACAACTTCCCGAAAATATTGAAAGTGAACTTAACTAAATGAAATGATTCACTACTCTATTTGATATATTGTAACTACAACTTTGACAATTCAAACCTGGAGTTTGTAGAATAGAGGAAAATCTAGTTGTATTGTAGCTTGTCCCCTCAGTGTGATCTCTTCATTCCTACATGTTCTCATGAATCCAAAAAGTGAGAATGTGACAGCGGCAAGGAGAAGATATTCGAACAATGGTAACTTGAGGTAAACCAAATGGAATGCAAGTAGGAGAGGGATAGCACAAGAGAACAGAGCTTGGCTATGTGATTCCTAGCAGGATTGTTGTAGGGATACAACAAAACACACCTAAAATTCTAGGACCTATACTTCTTGTGATGAAACAACAACCTATAACTCTAAGCAGAATCAAGATTCAAATGAACTTAATCTAGAACTAAAATTGTATTATGCTAAGCCAATTGTTTGGAGAAAAACGATGGAACAAGATGAAACTAGAGAGATCAAGTGATCTCTAAACTAGAAAATGAGGAGCCTTGAACTGAGAGGTTGAGAACTTATACAAAATCTAGACCTGTTGAGATTTATTGAGGAACTTTCAAACACACTAAATAATAAATCATAGAGAGAGAGGGGCCATTTTCTTGTAAACAAGATCAAGTATTTATAGCTTTCTTACTCACTAAAAGGCAAGTCCAAATTGCCATGCTTTATCATTTAAAAGTATGTACAGGGAACCACCAAAGTAATGGGTGGAGGAATAGTAGCGGGCGGAGCCGTAGGAGGATTAGGACAAGTGCAACGAGTAGTAATCGCATTGATAAAGGGATCTATTGAACCACGGTCATTGGTGTTCTTATTGATGTCAAGTGGCATTTATGGTAAAGGAGTGAAAGATGGAGTGAATGTCGATCACCAAAGGCATGAAGGTTGATTGGTAGTGCCTTCTCAGTGGTTTAGTGAGCATTCAAGATGGTTTCATGATAGTTTCAGTGTTCTACGAGGCTTTGTTTGTGAGGCAAGATTCCATTGGAAATATGAACACAATTGGTATGGATGGATCGGAGGGGATACATGTCAAATATGATGGTGTCGACATGATAACAAGCTCTTATAGTTTATTTTAGGTTTTTTGGTGGAAGTTGTAGTTGAAACTGACTCATTTAGGCATGTTTCTAGACCCTGTTGAAGTGTGAGAGGTTGGTACAGGTCATGGAAAGGTAATATAAGCATTAAATCATCCTATAAATGTTTTTATGACATATTCGAGCTAAAACAAGGCTTAGTTTAGCTCCTGGAGGCAAAATTCAAAAGCTAGCCAAAGTTGACTTTGAGAATTAACAGTGTAGGATGAGGTAAATGAGATAGGATCAAAGAGTATAGGAGTATTTATGAAAAATTGGATCATGGATCATGTAGAGGGGTGAGTTTTGGTGCTTCATGACAAATTTCATCAAGTTTTGAGATGGTATGTGAAAGTTATGCTAGTTTTTCTAAAACATGCTTTTTAAAAGTGTATAATGAGTTTTTGTCTTCTTAGCACCCAAGAAAAAATATGAAGACTCCTTCAGATAAATCATAAAATAATTTTTGGAGAGGAATCCAAGCTTGAAGTGTGGCAAAATTTTTGAGGCAAAATGGATGAGTATTAAAGAATATATGAGCATTTTTCATTTTTTTGACATGTTATTTCTCCTCTCAGGTCTGTTTCTTGAAGCATTAAGTTGAGATGAGTTATTCTTGTTTCTGCCAAGTTGGTGAAGTATTCAAATACTAAAAAATAAGTAGTAATTTATTCATGGCATAATGATGACATGTATGAACCTCAAAGCACATTTCTTCAAGCAAATTTATCTCAATCCTTGCAAGGACAGTCTTATTCATTCATGGGACTTAAAGGCACAATCAAGGTACAATACTCAACCTGGTTGTTTATAATGGAAAGATGATATTGTTCCCTTCAAATGGTATTTTTGAATTGATTACATTCATGTTTTATGATCTATGTAGTAAGTTCAGAAAGCACAAAACTCTTATTTTCATCCTTTCCCGAGTTGTTTTGCTACAAGAGAGCCATGCACACGAGCATGCTTGAAGTTTGTTCTCCTTGAAGTCTCACTCTCTCAAGACCTTGAAGGCTATAATCATGTCTAGGTGATAAGTGTAAGGTCTCGTTTATGAAAACTATGACAAAGTAAAAGAATATTGGTTGGGTGCCCTCATTCATAGTCACAGTATTGATTGTACTCTTATAAGGTAAATGCATTCATGCTAGAATGGTTATTTGATCTTCAAAAAAATTTAGTGGTTCAAAGGAGGTCAAAATCATGTCATTGCTTCTTCAGGAAAGAGAAAATTTCAACTTAAAACTTAAGACTCTTCTTTGTGCTCAACAATGAAACACACTGTCAAACTGTTAGTCTTTTGTGTTTGAGTTCTTGAAGTTATGAGAATAAACTAAGATGGTTCAAGGTGGGTGAATGGTTATATGAGGTGTAGGGACCCTTGAAAAAACTATAGTAGTTGAAATTTTCAATTTTTATCAAGAATAGAACAAGAAAACCTTTTTTTTATTGCTCTTGGGTGTGCATCGGCAAACGGTGAAACCACGATTCTAGGGTTTGTCGAGATAAATTGAATCAAATCTCAAAAGTTATTTAGTCAAAAAATTTGAAAATTTAAAGAAGTCTTTGTTTTTAGGGTACGAGCAAGATTCAAAAGGTTATTGGTGCTTTCATTAAAATACTAATGATAATTCCTTGACAGATATTTTGTGTTTCTTCACCAAATGGTTGTAGAGCTAATTTACAAAGTGGACTTTTGTTTGAGTTTCTTCACTTTGTCATTCTAGAATCTCATGAGACATTTCGAGAATTGTAGAATTAACTTATTTTTTCCTTGAATGGTCTTGAATTGGGTTGGTAGTTGGTCTATGATGTACAAATAGCTCCATGAGTTTGTCCTTAAGAACCGTGTTTAACCAATGTTTCTCTCCAAATGCAAAATTGGTGTGGAAAGTGAATCAAATCTCCATGTAAAACTTTCAAAAGCTAGGAAATGATTCAATGAACATAGTGAAATAGTTTTTTTGTCTTAAAGGAACATAACAAGAATTTTTTGAATGCACAAGCTACCTATTACAATCAAACTCGGATAGTTAGCTAATTTGCAAAGGATCTTCATATTGTATGAACGAGAGGTATGTTGAAATTACATAGCTTAATTTTTTATGGCCCTCGAGAGAAGGTTAAGAAACAAAACAGTTACAAAACTAAAATCCTCTTCCTTAGCTCATGAAATAACATGAAGAAACACTTGTTTTTCCTTCTCAAGCAAGGTGTAAAGTCTAAAGTTTCTTTTCAACTTCTAAATGATTTGAAGAGTTAGTGGTGTATAACTGTACTTACTCAAGTGTAGGTGAAGAATTTGAAAAGGTCTAATGCATTTAAGAAAAAAAAATTGAAGTGCCTTTTGAGACTAAGTATGAGAGATACATATTTATGAACAAAAATTGAGATATTAAGAGAGGATGAATAGTTAAGAAGAAAATAGTGAGTTGTCAAGTTGAATGGTAAGTGAACAAACATGAGAAGGTGAAAGGTCATGAAGTAGAGTGATGACATAGTCTACAAAAGGGAAAATTTGTTTTGTATGAATTGTTGATGAAAAATCCCCTTTATCTTCTATTGAAGAAAACTTTGCTGCAAATCAAAACCCCTTGGGCCTAGCCCAAAATCCCTAGAATTATTTTCTAGGTCAATAGCTAGTTGTTGTGAAACAAAGATGATGAAGTCTTTGTAATAACAAGTTGATGAAGGAGAGCAGTCTTGGTGTTTTGTAGTTGAATGCTATTGTCACAACATATTGATGTCAATACAATATTTATGAGCTCTTGATTGTATATTGTAGATTGTTGATGAGGATATCAAGTCATTGTGCTCTGCTTTGAATATCAATAAAGAAAGGCTCTGAGTATATCTTTTTTTCCTATTATGTATGCATTTCATGATGAACTATATCTAATGATGATCAAGCATTAATGTTTTTGGTTTATGAGGGTGTGTGTTTGATGTTTGAAATAGAAAAGAGAAAGGTTTTATTAGGGACTTATCCACCCCTAGTCCTTTTTCATTTCTAACAGGTCAAACCTAGGCATAACAAAGCGAAGAGAATGTTGAGTATGCACTCATATAAAATCAACAACAATAGTGGTTATACTAGAAACTTTAGTGGGTGTGAAAGAGGGATACGATGATTGTGCCATGACTCGATAAGGAGAAGACATTATAGTAAGAGAGGGTTGGATCGATCGGGTTCACAAAAATGATTAACTAAAATGTGGATATTCTAGTGTAATCTAATATCATGCACAACAGTAAATAACAACTAACTAAATAAAGAAAGTGACCCAAGAAAACTAAGTAAAATAGAAATTTGAAACCCTAATGAGAAAAGAGGGTTAGGGAGAGCTTAGCTAATTTGATGACTATTTGGGATTGTGTTGTAATGAATACCAGATAAACAAAATACATGAATGACCACATAGGAGCTCCAGAAAGTACTAATTTGGAACAATATACTAGATCAAGGCGCTTGCGGAAGGACCGGGGCCCTGGGGCACTCGAGTCTAAGATCTAGGCGTCGTGGTCTATGAAAAATCTCTACAAACCTCCTCCGAGGTGTCATTAGATGTTCGCATATAGTCGCCTCTTGTCTATTGTTCTCATTGGGTGTGTTAGATGTCTATGTACATCAAAGATGAAGAAGAGACCTACAAAATCCCAAGCCAAGTATCAAACCCTAAAAAAGAAAAATGCATATGAAGGGGTTGGGCTCTCCTTAGTAGCCACAATGGTGGACTTCCCAAATCGAGCATTGCACTACATTTCAGACCCAAATGTAGTTTTAGGTGTGTGTGTGTGAATATCGTGCCCTAGGTGCTCTTGTGTTAGTCACACTTTGTGAAGTAGTGAGCAATAACTAGATGTAGAAATGTAAATAGATGGTGGATGGAATAGAATAAACTTCCCTCCTATGCAGTGTGATGCAGATGAACCAACCTTGTCCCTTGTGATGGAGCTAAATGGATGCAAATGGAGCCTTTGATGGATGCAACCTTAGGTGGTGATAGTAGTGCTTAGTGTTTGGTCCCTCATTATGGTCTCATAACTTTATATTTATATATTTCTCTTGATCTAATTTCGTAATTAATCCCAAAAAGGTCGACCACTAAAAATATGGAAAGCTCAAACAACTAGAAAGTGCCCAAAAGATGAGTGTAAAGTGTAAAAGGATCAGGGTGCCCCGAATGGGACCAGGGTGCCGGGCACCCGATCGGGATAAAATGACCCCAAATGGCAAAAATGACCGGGTGAGTACATGAAGGAGATCGTGAATGCGACGACAAAAAAAAAAAAAAGTAAAATGGCCAAAGGACATGGGTTAATTAGTACTTTCTTCACTCAAAAACCATATGAATAGTAGTATGAGACTCGAGACTAAATAATACCCAAAGTGTGTGATTTTGTGTCTACACCGAGGATAGTCTAACCCCTCATTTTGCATCTTTCTTTTTAGGATTTGATGTCTCTTTGAGGGTTTTACAGGTCATTATTTCATTATAGGTTTCAGTGACCTTGATGATCATTGTGTAATCTCATAGCGACCAACAACGAAGGACATCAAATACCTTGCGACCAATGAAAGATGGTTTTCTGAGCATTTTCATAGTCACATGCACCTACAAAGAGTCTAGGGCACCCATAGGTGCCCCGCCCTTTCCTGCACCTCAATCTAGTATATTCCTCCATATTTGCATTTTTCTAAGCTTCGTTGCAATAGTATGTGCTTTGGATTTTCCAATTTTCTAGCTCTGTGCACCTTCGATACATTTGTGAAACAACTAAATCATTTTATCCCTTCTTTATAACTAGGGTTTTACATTTTATAGCTTATTTTACATGGTTTATTTTATGTACTTAATTGAGTATCCATTTACTACTACAATAATCAAATTAAGCAATTTTTATAAAGCATTTATCTGCATTTTGCTTAATCATTTTGGTGAACCCGATTGTTCCAACCCTTTCTTTTGAATATGTATTCACCTTATCAAGTCATGGATCAATCGTCTTATCCTTCTTTTTCTCCCACTAGGGTTTCTGGCATGGTTACTACTGTTGTTGATTTCATGCAAGTTCGTACTCAGCATCCTCCTCGCTTTGTTATGCCTATGGTTGATCCTTCTATCAATGTAGTAACTACTCATTGCACTCATCCTCTTACTTCTCCACTCATTTCCATCCCGTCACCTATCACTTCTACGGATCCTCCTACTACTTCTAAGGGCTACGATATCATTGAGAAACTTAAGAATACACCGACCCAAAATATCTCTCTATGACTTATTGCATAATGCACCTGATTGTCATCATACATTAAAGCCACCCTTCATTCTATTCACATTGAAAGTGATAATTATTCGGTGGTATTCACACACCTCATTCAGTCTCTTAAAAATTTTCCGCATGTTATATCATTTACTAATGATGACATATCATCCTTTACTCTTGACAATCCATATGCAAACTTTGCTTATCACTTTATTATTATTGGCAGCACTTGTATTAAGCACATACTCATTAATGATGGTTCAACCATTAATTTATGTGCTCATTCTCTTCTAATACAATTTGGTATTACAAATAATCTAATTTCTAAGAATTCTACTCTTATCCGTGGCTACGATTCAACTACTCACACATGCTTAGGAACCATCACATTACATATCAAAGTCGGGCCTAAAACTGTCCCTATGGAATTCTTCATTATCAACACTTCATTTCAATTCAATATTTTACTCGGAAGACCTTGGATTCATGTAATGCAAGTAGTTCCATCCACTATGCACCAATGCGTCAAATTATTACATGATGGATATGAACATACCATTACAACAGGCCCTAATCCATTCAAATTCATCACATGGATAGACATCTTTCTGATATGCTTATTCCTCCTTCACATCCTATTCCATATAGTAGTATTGATACATATGACATTGGTCAATCTAGCGCTTCACAGTCCTCCTCCACCACTCCAAACATTCTGGTTATTTCTACTCATGCTATTACCATCATCTCACCCATGGTGTCTCGCGCCTCCAAGCACTACTACTCCACTTGTCGAGGTTCCTATCACTTCTACATCTAGTCCACCTCCTACCAATATCCTCGATACATCTATACAACATGAAAATGCCTACATGGATGATTTTGATGGTTCGATGATGAAGTTGATGCTATTGAACTTACTTATGAAAAATTGTGCAAACTTAATTTCACTCCTATTGATATACATGACTCATATTTTAATTATACTTTCGTATGGCCGATGGCCCCGGTCAATACAAATTCGAAACCCCTCATTATCCGGATACTTTATCAAGGGTATGTCCACACTGGATGTTGTTACACCTTCACATAGGCAGTCTGTGTATGTACCGCCTCCTTTCACATGTACACTCTTCATCAATAATTCTTGTTGGTGGCATATCCGTTGGATCATACTTTTTTTGATACTATTTACACATATGATGACTTAACTATGCTTGGCTTGAAACTCAATGATATTTTACCACTGCCTCACTCACATAATATGTATCATCGATATTTTCACATTACAACCACCTATGGTCTTTGTATACTCCATTTAGCAGATTTTGTTGCACGCGCCCCTCATACTTCTCCACTGATACTTGGGCAATCTTGGCTTGATTATATTAGGGGAAATTTTGACTCCAGTCAAGCTTCCATCACTTTTCATATGCCATTTGGCCATGTTTCTATTAGTAATGATTCATTTCCTGGCCATTCTCAAAATCTTACTCATTGGTATACACACGGGTGTCAACCAACACCTTT
Source organism: Taxus wallichiana var. yunnanensis (assembly GCA_018340775.1). Lineage (NCBI taxonomy): Eukaryota > Viridiplantae > Streptophyta > Pinopsida > Cupressales > Taxaceae > Taxus > Taxus wallichiana. The sequence goes on along the minus strand of CM031243.1, from coordinate 340,371,987 downwards.
CATCGATGAAGAGTATGTAATGACCGTGTATATCTTATGTCGGAAAGTAAGTAGGAGTTGAGTCATTAGAATGGAAACATTGCTGAATGCATAGAAAATGTAAGTGAAGTGTGATTAGTATCTATGGTACCACCAATATAGTAAAGCCAAGATTTCCCAAGAGTCAATGGAGAATTGGGAAGTACACATGCAATGAAGACCATCAAATCAAACACATGAAGGCCATATGTGGTCATAATGTGATAATTGCCATGATAAAGATGAGAAGAGTGAAGTGGGGGTAAGATGTCAGTAAGTGTTAAGCCAAGTCTAGCTAAGCCCTCATGTGTGTAAATAGTATCCAAACAAGTATGATCGAGATGTTATGCCAAAAGGAGTTGTTGATGAGCGCAGTGTGCATGTAAAATGAGGTGGCGAAGATGCGGTTTGCATCGTAAAAGATGAAACAGATCTCAATGATGCTAACCGGTCCTTGATAAAGTATCATAAAATTGGTAGAAGGAGAGGTCTTGAACTTATATTCACCCAAGCCATCAGCCATAAAGGTGTCCTCAAAATAAGAGTCGTCAACATCTATAGGAGTAAAGTTAAGTTGGCCTAATGCTTTGTTAGTAAGTTTGACTACATTAACCTCATCATCAAAATCCTCATAATCATCGGTGTTAGCATCATTATGTTTTGTAGCGTTATCAAGTATGTTGGTAGGTGGCACACCAGGAGGAGGAATGGAAGGTGCTTCGATAGGTGGAGAAGAAATGGTGATAGGTGCTAATATTGTAGGTGAAATAATAGTTGTATTGTGAGTAGAAATAATTGGAGTATTTGTAGCGGCATTTGAAGGTTGAAAAGTGCTAGATTGACCAAAGCCATATGTGTCAAGGCTACTATATGGAATATGTTGTGAAGGTGGGATGGGAATAGCAGTAATAGGGTCTATGTGACAGTATTTAAATGTCTCTGGATCTGCAGTTATAGTATGTTCATAGCCATCATGTAAAAATTTGACACATTGGTGAATAGTAGATGGAACTGCTTGCATTACGTGAATCCAAGGTCTACCTAACAAGAGATTGAATTGAAATGAGGCATCTATAACATAAAATTCGGTGAGAATATTTTTAGGCCCAACCCAGATGTGTAATGAAATAGTCCCTAAACATGTATGAGTGGTAGAGTCATAGCCTCAAATGATAGTAGAATTCCTAGAAATGAGATTATCACTAATACCCAGTTGCTTTAAAAGAGAATAAGCACATAAGTTGATGGCTGATCCATTATCAATAAGCACTCGTTTAATGCAAGTGGTGCTAACAACAACAATAATGAGCAAATGTGCACATGGATTGATTTTAGAAAAAGGTGGCATATCCTCATCAGTGAAAGATATGACATATGGCAAATTACGAAGATATTGTATGAGGTGTGTAAAACCTATTGCCGAGTTATCACTTTAGATGTGAATGGCATGAAGAGCTACTTCTAGTGTTTAGCGACAATCGGTGCATTACGTAATACGTGGTAAAGAAAAATCTTAGCGAGCATATTTTTAAGTCATTCAATGATGTCATAGCCCTTAGAAGCAATAAGGGAAGCCACCAAAGTAATAGGTGGAGGAATAGTAGCGGGTGGAGCCATAGGAGGATTAGGACGAGTGCGACGAGTAAGAATTGATAGAGAGGGATCAAACCTAGGCGTAACAAAGTTAGGAGGATGTTGAGTATGCACTCACATGAAATTAGCAGCAGTAGTGGTTATTGTACGAGCCCAAATTTGCACATGCTACATTGTCGAAAATGGTTAAAAGTCCTAAATGATGATTCATGTCTTTTCTAAAGGTGTTCGAGCTCCTTAACCTCATCACAGTTTATATTTATAGCTTAGTTTACCTTACTTAGCCTTTGCATGCTTTTCCCTAGCTTTCGCCATGCTTTTCCTTAGTTTTTGGCCTCTAGTTACGAATTGGGTGGCGATTACGCAACCACCACCCTACGCAGGCATCTATTTCGTGCGAATTTTCCAAAACTCTTTGTGTATGAATTAAACGTGTGTTGCTTCACTCTAGTTCACTTTTAGCGCACGTTTGTGAATCAATTTAGCTAATTTCGGGCTTGACTGATTCGTATCAACCTCCTCTTCCACTTGTGATTTTTGATTGAGTGTTTAACTCCCCCTTCATGTTGTGATATGGCACTCCATTGCTGCCAAATGGTTGGACCATTTCCCAACCAACCTTTTATAAAACCATCGCTTCTTCTGAAGCAAAAGGCCAAATAATTTTGTCATGTATTACTATGTTATGTTGTTACAATCCTGCTAGAGATTACACAATCAAGATCTATTCACTTGTATTGTTCTTCCTCTAGCTTGCATTGCCACCAAATTGCCCAGTAAGCCATTACTTGCTCTAACACCTTATTCTAGCTTCCTCTACATTCCCACTCCCTAGACTCACGTGGACACCAAAGGTTAGAAAATAATACTGAGGGGACATAAAATCACACCACAACTGGATTGCCACAACACTGCAATTACCAAGTTGGGGTTGTAATTGGGTTTCATCATTTCTTTAATTCTTTGTTTGAGAAATATGTATGCACATTATTCACTATAGTAGAAAAGGCATTTCCATTTTCATTGTTGCAATCATTGAATAGCTACAATAGATCATTTCCTTCAACAAAGCTTTCTTAGGATAGATAGCTTCCTTTGCCTATCTTTGTAGATTTGCAAAGAGGTGATTCTAGAAGAAAGCTTCTATGTTAATTTAGAAATCAACCAAACATTAATTCATTTAGAAGATCCTCCATAAAATCTTTCTTTACTTTTGTCGGGGAAGTTGCAGGGGAAGAAAAGCTTCTGAGAAGCTCGATTTCTTCCCGTGCCTCTGAGGTAGAGTAGAGGATTTGGTTCACATCCATAGTTTAGAGAAGCTTTAATTGTTTAGAATATATTATATTTCTTCGTACAGATAAACAACTACATCCGATTGTTTGTTTGTTTTAGGATTTATTAATTAGATTAAAAGCTTTCATTTCTTCATTTAATTGAAAGTTCTAGAAAAGCACAAAAATATTTATTTTAATTAGATTAGTTATTTTGTGTTGTTTTCTTCCTTATATTACAAAATACAAAAACATAGTGTAATCTTTGCTTATTTAGATTAGATTGTTATTTACTTTGATTAGATTAAAATCACACAAATGCACACATGACCATTTCCGGACCACAACAAGAGAGAGTTTATGGTTGTGATCTAGTGGTCCCCCAACTAAACGAGCCCGAAGACCAATTAGACTTAGACACTGGGTTACACTCACTAGTCTTTAGAACATCCCCACATCCCCTAGATATTATCGATAATATAACATCTTGAATAGAGATGTTTATAGAGCTTTCACATTCTATACTTGAACCAACAAACTATCCATAGATCTCACAAAACCACGCCTCTCTCGCTTATTCCATGACCTTGTCTAGAAATCATTACGAGGCACCCATTGGTTTTCCACATATCCCGCAACCATTGGAGGGATCTCCATGGAGCTTGATATTGATTGGAGTCTTTGTGTGGCTATCCTTTTAATCCATCCATTAGACCCATTTAGGTTAGAAGGGCCTTTCTTGCCCTTGACGAGTAGATCCTGATATTGTGCATCGAGGACATTGTTTTGCCTTGATAACTTGTTCATCCCATTTCCACATATTTTTGTCCCACATTTCATTCCAACCCTTCCTTTTGAATATGTCTTCACCTTATCGAGTCATGGATCAATCGTCTTATCCTTCTTTTGCTCCCACTAGGGTTTCGACATGGTTACTATTGTTGCTTTGATTTCATGCAAGTTCATACTCAACATCCTCCTCACTTTATTATGCCTATGGTTGATCCTTTTATCAATGTAGTAACTACTCACCACACTCATCCTCCTACAGCTCCACTCATTTCCACCTAGTCACCTATCACTTCTTCGACTCCTCCTACTACTTCTAAGGGCTATGATATCATTGAACAACTTAAGAATACACTGACCAAAATATCTCTCTATGACTTATTGTGCAATGCACTTAATTTTCATCATACATTAGAAGTTGCCCTTCATTCTATTCACATTGAAAGTGATAATTCTTCGGTGGTATTCACACACCTCATTCAATCTCTCAAAAATTTTCCACGTGCTATATCATTTACTAATGAGGACATATCATCCTTTGCTCTTCACAATCCATGCACACCTTTATTTATCACTATTATTATTGACACCACTTGTATTAAGCATGTACTCATTAGAAATGGATCAACCATTAATTTATGTGCTCATTCTCTTCTAATACAATTTGGTATTACATTTATTTCTACTCATACTACTACCATCATTTCACCCATGGTGCCTACGTCTCCAAGCTCTATTGCTCTGCTCGCTCATCGAGGCTCCTATCACTCCTACATCTAGTCCACCTCCTTCCAATATCCTCGTTACATCTATATAACATGACAATGCCTACATGGATGATTCTGAAGATTTTGATGATGAAGTTGATATTATTGAACTTACTGATGAAAAATTATGCAATCTTAATTTCACTCCTATCGATATAGATGACTCATATTTCAATGATACTTTCGTGGCCGATGGCCTTGGTGAATACAAATTCAAAACCCCTCCTTCTACTAATGTTATGGTACTTTATTAGGGGTTTGTCCACACCTTGGATGTCATTTCACCTTCTCATAGGTAGTTTGTACCACCTCCTTTCACATGCACTCTTCATCAATAAATCTTATTGGCATCATATTTTGTTGGATCGTACTTGCTCTGATACTATTTGCACATATGACGATTTAACTAGGCTTGGCTTGACACTCAATGATATTCTACCGCCGCCTCACTTACCTCATCTTTATCATATATATTTTCACATTACGATCATCTATGGTCTTCGTGTATTCCATTTAGCAGTCTTTGTTGCACATGCCCTCGTACTTCTCCACTAACACTTCGAAATATTGGCTTGATTATATTGGGGGATCTTTAGACTCCAATCACGCTTCCATCGCTTCTCATATTCCATTCACCCATGTTTTTATTAGTAATGATTCATTTCTGGCCATTCTCAAAATCTTACTCGTTGGTACACACATGGGTGTTCGCCAACACCTTTCACCGATGAAGAGTATGCAATGACCATGTACACCTTATGTCACAATGGTTCTTTATATGATCCACCTCATACTATTGCTTATCAAGTCTCCAACGTAGCTCTAGTTGGCTTCAATCAAGACAATGATGATCTTTTTTATAAATGTGTCACTTGATCTCTCTCTCATCATCAAAAATTGGGGGCATTACATTTATTTCTCCCCTAACATCAATAAACATCTCATTTTCTCGCCACTTCACATCTAGACTTTCACATACAACATACACATTTTGATATAAACACTTGTATCGTCATTTCCCGATGACGAAATCTCATGCTATGGTTCACACTTGACTGTTGAGGGCATTCTATATACATGAACCTCATGCACTACACACTACACTACAAATTTCACACTATAAACATCACAATTTGCGCTCATCCCCTTCTCGCAACATCTATTGTGTATTATACACACTAAACACTCTACACATTCACGATATATATTTCTAACATCTACTCCTTCACGTTGCGGTCATTACCATATGACGCACTCTAGTCCCACAATCCATACTTGACTACTGAGGGTCTACATCTCAAATGGACCTCACCACACTCGCGTGCTCTATCACTCACTCACACACTTTACCCTTTGTGCTTTGATGATCACATCTTTCTAATACACATAATTCAAACCATTTCCCAATGACGCACTCTTGTTCTACGATTCATTCTTGATTGCTAAGGGGGAATGTATAAATGAACCTCATCTCATGCATACACATCCACACTCACTCGGGGGCACACAACTCCTATCACACTCACTATGCATTCCATTCCATCTACACTCCACAACATACTGCATATCTTGGTCGCATTTAGTCTTTCTTACATTTACTTATTACATGCACACTTTATTACACATGCTAGATATATATCTTGTATGTCATTATATTTTTCCATACACACATGCATGTTCACTTGCTTTCTAGTTATGATCGCAGATTCTATAGATCTATACACGCAACATGGATGCTTGGCACAATACCTATTACTAGTCCCACAACGGCTCCTGGGGCATCCACTTTCATACATTACAGTGTTATTGTTTCATTTTGTTTCATAACACATTACTATATCAGATTATACACACTTTGACACTTTTTATCTTTCTAACATGCTAACAAGTGCTTTATGTGCAACATTTGTCTTGTAGGTCTATTTTCTTCCATGGTTGTCTATTACATTACTTGTCATTGTTTGCCATTGTTTATGGGCTTTTCCCTTTGTCTTATGTGCACACTTGTCTACTTTTGGCCTAGTCGGCCTTGATTGTCTTGCGACATCGTGAGTGATGTCCCATGTTTAAAACCCACTTTTCACAGTCTACATTGTCTTTTCACATCTTAGCTTACACATTTTCTACTTTCTTGCTAGCTTAATTCTACATGCACATTTGTCTTTGTTTGCACTAACACTTATTTCCTAACCATTTTGTTTTTGTGTGCCTTGGTTTCTACCGACCCCACTCCCTCCCCCTTGCAAGGCACAATTTCAACACAATGGTCAGTCCTCCTTTGGGATGCATTCTCCTCAGCGACATTGCATGCACCCAGAATGAGGGGGCTTCATTTGGGTGAATCACTCACCCCATACAACAATCTATAGTCATCATACATCACGGTTCGTCCATCTGATACAACACAGTCATCAACATCAAGCAAGACTCAAAATCGACTTAGGTCTTTACTATAAAGCACAAACACCAATGCCCAAACCAGGACAATAGCGCCTAGGTGCCCCTGACCCTTCCTGGACACCTGTGACTAGGGGCGATTACATAGAATCCTTTGTACAACACAGTCTACAATACTCCACACAATGGCTTTTACAGGGTAGATAGTCCTTAACACCCACCATACATACATCATTCAACATTTTCTTCTTCAACATTAGATTGGAATTGGTCAAACCAGATCATATTTTTACACACCATCTGCAGTGGTGTTCCATATTACGGGAAGTAGTTAAAGGTTGGAGGATGACACTAGACTTTTCTCCCTACACTTCTTCCATGTCATTAGTGTGAGATCACCCGAAAAACTCGTAGTCGGCACAACTAGCGTGAGATCACCCAAAAACTTAGTCTTCTACAACATCTACATGATCCTTTCTACACTCTTTCCTCATCACGGATCAGGTGCACATGTTCCTTTTTCACATTTTTCATTTTACATACTTCCTTACATGTTTTTACACATATACATACATATTTGACTACTTGTTTTTATCTTTTGCAGGTTCGTATATATGGGAAGTGGTAGTCAACATCATTCAACAACAACATCATCCTACATCAACATCACACACATCAACATCGACATAAACAACAAGCACATTGATGACATCTACAACATGTGTTTCCGCCCTAGGGTCACTATCTCATTACTTTTTACACTTTCTCATCTTTAGTCTCCACACTCCACCTTTTTATCACTTCATGCTTTTCCTTATCTCTCGGCATGCTTCTCACCATCAATCTACATGGTTATTAGGGACACATCTCTATCTACTTTATTTTATTGAGATTTCATTTAACAACATTAAGTGGGGAAAATGTAGACAAAAAATCTCGCACGTCGGGTAATTATCTAGTCTTGATTGCATATTACTATTCATATGATTCCTAAGTAAGAAAAGTACTAATTAACCCATGTCTTTGGCCATCTTTTCTTTCTTTCTATTGCTACTTTTGGTCTTGCACACCTTCTTGCTCAGTCTAACCTCCGACCCTTTAGTTTCTCGATTCTGGACACCGGGGGCCCACCCAAGACTCCAACGCTAGGTGCCCTCGTCCCCTCTAGGTGCCCCTGACCTCTTTTTACTTTACTCACATCTTTTGGGTTCTTTCTAGCCGTTTGAGCATCTTATCTTTTTGGTAGTCAGCCTTTTTGGGGTTAATTAAAATTTAAGCAAGAGAATCATATAAATATAAAGTTATGTGATCATAATAAAGGACCAAACATTAAACATTAGCTATCACCACCTAAGGTTGCATCCAAAGGATATTCAAGAGAATTCAAGCATCCATTCAAGGGCAAGGGAATGCATTATTCTGCATACACTTCATAGGAGGGGAGTCTATTCTATTCCATGCACACATCTATTTACATATTTTACATCTAGTTACTTGCTCGCTATCAAGTGTGACATGCACAAGAGCCACCTAGGGCACGATTCCAAACACACACACACCTAGAACTACATTGGGTATGAAATGTGGTGCAACGCTCAGTCGTAAGTTCACATGTTTGACAACCAAGGAAAATTCCACCCCTCATTTTGCATCTTTCTTTTTTAGGATTTGATGTCTCTTTGAGGGTTTTGCAGGTCATTATTTCATTGCAGGTTTCCAATGACCTCAACGATCATTGTATGATCTTATAGCAACCAACGACGAAGGACATCAAACACCTTGTGACCAATGAAAGATGGTTTTCTGAGCATTTTCACAATCACACGCATTTACAACAAGTCTAGGGCACTGCAGTGCCCTTTCCAGTGCCCTGATCCCAACATATTTCTCCGGATCTACGCTTTTAGAGCTTCGTTGTGACATCATGTGCTTCGTATTTTCCATTTTTACACTCTGTGCACCTTTAATACATTTGCAAAATAGCTAAGTCATTTTATCCCTTCTTTTCAACTAGGGTTTCACATTTGATAACTTATTCTACTTAGGTTATTTTCTCAGTACTTAATTGAGTATTCATTTAATGCTATAATAGCAATCGGATTAAGTAGTTTTTATAACATTTATCCATATTTTGCTTAATCACATTGCTACATCTAGCTATCGTCTTCTTATCAAGTGCATCTTGCACAAGAGCTTCTGAGACACGATTTCACACACACTTCACAAAAACTAGACAGAGTCCGAAATTATAGTGTGATGCTCGATCGTAAGTTCACTTAGTCGGGTGACCACTGGGGTTAGTTTGACTCCCCATTTGTATCTTTTTCTTTTTAGGATTTGATATGTTTTGGGGTTTTGAAGGTTATATCTCTCTTTGCAAGTTACAAGAAAATACAATGATCATCCAACAAAACACAAACGACCAACAACGAAGTTGAGTGGCCATCTTATGACATAGGAAAAATCAGTTTCTGAGGTCTTTCTTAGTCATGAGTGCCCAGAAGTAGTCTCCAATGCCCAGGTGGCCCTAACCCAGTCTAGGCACCCCAATCTAGGTAGATCCAATAGCTCAAGAATTTACCATACATAAATGCGATAGTTTGTTCCTCCTATTTATCGGTTTTCATCCCAACACTTTGGGATCTATTGCAAATTCATATAAGTCTTCCATTCCATTTCTTACACCTAGAGATTCATTTTTATCTAGCTTATTTCTTTGGTCGATCTCGTACTTTAACGTTTTATCTATTGCATGTGACTTTGAAATATCTAGGGTTTTACAAATTTCCATATTTGTTAAATTAGGTGCCCTAATGTATTAATAGATTTGTAGATTTGTACATATGGAGTATTATTGATACTAAAGCTATAACCTTTGAACGATGCATTCTAAATCGTGACTTTTTCCTTTCTCTCTCACTAAATTGGTGATTTATTTTGATCTCAACAAATTAAGATTTGATTCTTTGTCGTGTTGAGAGCTTTTCGATGCCATTCAAGTCTCGAGCCCGAAGTTCTTCCTAAATACAGTCATGCCTATACTATGCCTTTCTAAATATTGTTGCTTTCTTTAACTTTCTGGGTTCTTGTAAGTGTGGGAAACAAGTGTCCTTAAACCCCGTGTAATTACATTTTCCATCAATGTTGAGAGCACCCAACTCGGTTCCAGCTTTATTAGACCATTTTGTTTGGTTTATATCTTGGGAAATCAATGCTAATGCCTCTTCTTTAGGTACATTGTTTTGTTTATTATTTTTCTCTCTGTAGGAATTGTGATGAAAATGGTATTTGAAGGGTCTGTGAGAATTGTGATGTTTTGGGATTGTGTTTTGAGGTTTCATAAAAGCATCTCGCATTTGAACATGAAGATTGAAATGTGTGTATTATGATTACCAAGGTTTTCTATATATTGAGTCATTCAAATGTGGATAAAACCTTCATTACATGAAACATTCTCATCGTTATTTGCATCTTTCTGTAGGTATATTAAGGGTTTTGGTTGAAAATCGAATAACAAGGGGTAACAAGTGATACCAAAAGGATCTTTGAGCTATTAGTTAGGGTTTAAGGAATGTGATCTCCTTGTTTGCCTTGAAAGTTTATCCCTTTTTACTCTTCTCCCACATTCGTGAAGAAGACAAAGCTTTTGCTTGACAAGATTTAGATAGAAGCCCACTTCCTTAAAGAAGAAAATTCTTTTTGCCCAACAAGATTTATATTCAACGGTTCCCAGTCATCATCCATATTCTCTTTCATGAGCTTAATCACACGTGCATCGATAAAACTTCATTATATAGTCACCTCTAGGGAAAGAGATCTTCAATCTCTTATATGGCGATCAACTTCCTTTAGTCCCCTATTTGTCTTCAAATCATTCAATGGCAAAAAGGATTAACCCCACAACATTCAATTTTCTCGGGCAATATTTAGTATTAACGAGAGGACTTAAGTTTGAGTCTTAACTCGGTCAATGTAAACGAGTTGTCGAGCTAAAAATTACAATAAAACACGAGATTACAAATCTAACCTAGATTCTAAAGCTAGAGTTTTATTTTTAGTTTAATTCTTAACTAATCAATAAAAACAAGACATTATAGCCAAAAATTACAATAAAACAAGAGTACAAATCTAACCTATATTTTAACACTTAGGTTTTATTTCCCTGAGCCCATTGACTCCATTTACATGTGATCTTTCTCGAGCCAAACTTAATATCCTTTTTTCCCTGTCACCTTTTTAAATAACATACTAATGGCTTGGTGTTCACAAGGGTAAAGTATGCATTTGTAGTCACAGAGTATTAACCTATAGAAATTGCTTACAAGAAATCTACAAGACTTAAAACCAAATTCACACACAATGAGTTGTGATTGACTATCATATTGGGTTCAAATGTCATCTCCAAGAAATGTCTAGTTAAAATAATATATTCTCAATGGTATTAAAAACTTATGGCCAACACCCATGCATGTTGATTGACTCTCATATTGACTTGAAATGTTAATATAAGAAATGGCTAATCAAAATAGTAACCGCATATCATGATTTTAAATGCCCATGGCCAACACCCATATATAATGGTAGATCATCACATTAACTCCAAACCTTAAATCTAAAGAATGGGTAAATAATTTCATAATTATTATATTCCCAAAATTAATAATACCAAAATCATTAATTTTTTCCCACTAACCAATAATAATATGCCACTTGTAATATTTGCTATATTTTGTAAAGTTTTGCATGTAATTTTTCTCGAATATTCTTCTACCCTTTATTCAAGAATATTCCATTATTTTTTCTTGAGACTATAGTTTTGATAATTTTTTTACAAAGTTTCTTGGTGTAAAACATAATATTGAAAATAAAGAGTGAAGGTTTGGATTTTAGGCTATCAATCCCCAAAACATAGGCTATCAATCCTAAAACATCGGCTATGGTAGTTACTTAACCCACCTCATAAATAAACTTGTACTTGATCCAAATGAGATTTGCTCATGACAAGAAATGCACAACATGGGGCACATGGTATGCAAGGATCAAATTTGAAGGGCTGGTCTAGATTTTATTGGGAAGGGTAAATATTGGACTAACCCTTCGATAATGAAAACTAGCATGCATATTTTACACTTCATGTGACAAGATTAAATCAAGTATCCACGTCATAAAAATTAAGAATAATTTTTAAAAAATGAGAAATAGTTTTTATAAAAATCAAATATGAGTTTATTGACACCTTAAATAAAAGGAAACTTCATAATCCAAACAAAATGACCCCTCAATCAAAATGGTGTAAAATTAAGATACATTAAAACTGTAAAACCCAAATTTACAATATTATAATTTTGCAAAATTCATCATAACTAAAATAAGCATTAAATAAATTTAATAAATAAATACATAAACAAACAATCGAAATTAGATGCGAAGACAAGTACATTAGTAAACACAAAAAACCATTAAACTTCGTGTGGTGTGGACATTGGGATCTCTTGTCAAAATTATTATGAAAAATTTGTAAATAATAAAATAAATAACTTCAACTTCTACTTGGATTTCAGTGCTAAAATTAAAACCCATTTGGATTCTTATCATTTCAATTAAAAAATTCATTCAGATTTTAACCACTAAAATTAAAACCCATGTAAATTTTAACTAGTAAAATGCATTAAATTAGATTTTTTCTAACTAAATTAAAGAAAATGTGCATCTATACATTGAAACACCCACACTAACTATGTCACCAACAGATACATCAAGATATTCTTGGTCATATTTTAGAGCCAAGAGCTTCACCTTGTGCACAATATGCATTCAGATCTACTACACACAAATGATGTATTACCAAATTAGACTACTCCATTAAACACACTCACCCTTCATAATCCTCCTTGAATTTGTCCACAACCCTCTTCCTCAACTCCTTAGGCATATAGTTGAGCCGCATTGTCTTGAGCACAACTGTAAATATAAAATTCTTGTTGGCCTCCACATCACTGCTATTGAACAATAGTTAGAGAGAAGATACCAATGATGACTTGGAGGGATGCTTTCAATGGAAAAAGAAGCTTATCTTTGCTTGTTCACCCCCTCTACAAAGAGATCCTCTTCTTTACACTACATTATTCCATCTCGAGATAGGTCCAATCAACCTTTGCATTAGGGAGTAACTCGACATAGCTTGGTTCTTCTTTGCAAGGGTCATAATGGGTGAGCTCCTCAAGTGACTCGACCTTTGTTTTGCCTGAAAGCAAGCCCCAACTACCTTTTCCTTGAGCTCCTTCTCTGTTGCATACAAACCAATCTAATCCAATCATCTCATCCCTTAGCTTGTCTACACACCAAAATTGAATTGATTCGGGTGATCTGGATCGAGACCATTGCAAGCCCATCCCACCCTTTGGCACCAACATGGCTCCCATAGAGCTTGCTCGACACCCTACATTGCGAGTCATGAATTGAAGTCACCCATTGAGATTAGTTCAACACTTTTCTCCAAGCCTTGCCTTGACCTTAGATATCCATCTCACCCATATCGAGCTTGTGGCCACTTTGCACGCTCGATCTATTCTCATTCATGTTGTGTAGGCTCCCAAAGTGGGTAGATATTTGTGTGCAAGTCGATCCTAGATTTGTTCTCTCCTCTCGAGGTGGCTTTTGCAACAAAGAAGCAAATTTTTTTTTAAGGTGGTAGATAAAACATTTGAGTGAATCCCAAGCAAAGGCCAAAAACCTAAATGGTAATATTAAATCTTTGGTTATTAGGTATTTGTTCTTAAGTATTTGGTGAGCTGACATCACTAAATCAGTACCTAGCACTTGTGACGGGCTCAATTTTGAACCCTGAATGCAGCCTCATCTCCCTTTCGTGTTGTGAAGGATACCAAAAGCCTGTAGCTCAATGCTTTCATTCACATATAATATCCATTTTAATTTTATATGCGCTCCTATAAATATATCTGGACTGGATTTTGAAGTAAATACGGGAATAGAGAACGCCGGCAATCTGCATATTATTGCCGAACAGTTTGGGTGAGCACCATCCTCAAATTCCTCTCTTGGCAATCCCAATCCTGAAGCCTGAGGTCCCTTAGAGCCTCATATTCACTTTGGGTATATTCATATTCTGTTGGGCATATATACAGCATACCAACACTGCACCGAAGGGACACCCACAAGTCCAATTCTTCGGGCAAGCACAAAAATCAGTGAGTCTTCAATACCCATATTATATTTGATTTTTGGGTTTTATATACTTTTGTAAAGGTTTTGTCTTTTTTTCTTCTACGAGAGTAGTGATTGAGAGAATAGCTTGTGACCGAAAAAAACCCAAGTTTTGATTAGTCCAAAAAAACGAGTACTTGCAATCACATTACTCAGATGAAATTGAATGAATAAATATTTGTATGGATTTATGTAGTGGGTATATCTGTTTACAGACCAGATTTGGAAAGTGGTGATACTTTTTGGGTTTTCTGCATAGCCTACTGTAGCAAATGCAGGTTTATTTATTTATTTTGCTACCCATTTACTTTTTTGGATCTTATACATGGGTCATTTTTGGAACAAGGAATCTGCAAGTTGTTTAATCTATATCGAGTAGAAGTTGAAATTTGATACACATTTTCTTTTAACCTGCCCAATTATGCAGATTGCAATTGCATTTTAAATCAAAACAATCAAGCCAAGCTTTGGGAATTTATTTATTTTTTATATTGGAGTGAAGGTTTACAAAGTTTGGATGCCCAAAGGATTAGGCTATCACATTTTTAACTGACCAGTCTATACCAGAAATACGAAACTTATGCAAGCTAGATAACATGCTGGAGGTACCCAGCTCAAAATGATACAGAATAAGCATAAATAGCAAGGGCAAAAAAATTGGGTCGTAAAAACCTTCTTAGAAGCAAAAAAATTAGTAGAAAGGCATTAGTCTGGACACAACCAGTGTAAGGGCACTATCTTGAAAAGTCGTTTTATGCATTTTTCTGAGTAAAATTCTTCAATTCTTTTGCATTGATAAGGCTTCTTAGACTTGATTTGGAGGCAGTATTCAGCTGGAGCAGCTGGAGGATCAGCACCTACAGCAGTATCATTATTATCTTCAGACTTGATGATAGTTTCTAAGTTAGGCAGATCAGTTTCCCCATGCCAGTCTTCTCGGTTGGTGGTACCAATAGTGGTTCTTCAGCATGAATCACGATTTCTTCCATCCTCGGTTCTGAAATCACATACATTTTACCTTCTTGAAATTTATCTTTAACTCCTCTGAATACCTCCTCATTGACTAATTTTTACCTTCAGAAATCAGGATATTCTTCTGGGGAATCTCTCTGGTACTCAGAGTATTCTGCACATGCACTGGAACTCTATTCCCATAAAAAAGATAGAGTGTTATGTTTCCACGTGACCCACACAGTGATGAATTTGTATAAGGTGAAACAGAAAGATCGACATTTTTAATCTTGTATGGCCACTCATTAGTGGCACTCCCCTGTGCACACTTTAAAACCATCCGAACACTTGAGATGTCCATGTGACATATCTATTCTTTCTCTTTCTTTCCCCAGCATCATCATGGATGGGAAAAAAAGTCAGATTTGGTTTTGTTAACAATAAAGCATTTCAAGGAATAACGAAAAATATAGGGATAGGACAGAGGTCTTATAAACCTTAGGAATAGGTTCAAATCCTATTGGATGTAATAATATTCATTTATATTTCAAGATTTATTATTGTGCTTGGAAATGTAGCCAAGTTATTAATTAGGATTGGGAACAGTTTTCTGCCAGTGTATCATTGTCATCTTTCTTTTATGGAGAAATCCCCGATCCTTCTTTATGATTCTTCATTAGCTGTTGACAAGAGGCCATGCCTGATTCTTCTTGCATCTTATTAGAAGGTCGAATGGTAATAGTGCCCGGTAATCCCAAGGGTCAAATGTCACATTAGGGGTGAATTCTCCTTCTTTTACCCAATGGGCCAACACTCTTTCAAGTGCTCCTGTAGAAACAATATTCCCTTTGTAATCAAGTAATCAACCCATTTGCCCCTAGCAGGTGGCATGTGATCAGGTTCTATCTGAGGATTCAGGTGAGCTAACAGTGTTAACAAGGCCACTGTTCCTCTGCATGTTCTCAACTATATTATCACCACCTTGTTGTACCTGATGTTCCTCCTCTTCCTGCACCAATGCATTCAATGCCTCTTTATCTTCTGCAGAAGTCAATTTGCCCTGAATATTACCATTGTCCTCTATCACATTGGGTGGTGGTGGAACTCTTGGTATCCTAGCATACAATTTCTTATATTTTCCCTTGTTCGGTAGGTGTCCTGTTCTGAGAAACTCCCTCAAATCCTGCCTCTGCATATCAACTCCATAGCCACTTGCAAAACAGACAGAGAGTGACTTCACTTCTGGAGTCAGTAGGGTCCCTGCCCTTGTTTTGAAACTGATGCTTAATCCTTTTGCTTGAAAAAAGTGGGGAACATTTCCAGAGACAACTAATCAAGTATAATTTTTTTAGCTGTTTAACACCAATAAGGGAGCCAGTCCAAGTATCGATCCATGTGATTTTCCTTTTAACTAACACTTCCCATTCTTGAAGACTTGAAGCACAGATTTCCATGCAAGTCTACCGTAGTGGCAAGCAAAGAAGACATGTTTCATAGTTTGACACACACAATCCAGAATTATCAAGTTCTTTGCTACATCAAGCTTTCCACATTATCAGCCAAGGTATGTTCTAACTTAGAGGCCCAGATCAAATTGAATCTCCATCTACAATTTCAAGGGGTATTAGAGACATTCCAAAATTTGTTAAATTTAATCTTGCAAGCTGTAGAGGCCCTTTGTGTCAATTTCAAGAAATGGAGTCCCATTGCACCACTGGCAGACCCTGTAGCTTTTTGGATATAAAAGAAGGTTATTTCGTTCATTATCTTAAAACTTGTATTTTAATTTGAGATGATACCTTGTTAAGCCCATTTGAGGGCAGACCAACTTCTCAGACACACCAGCAGATTGTTCTTATGCGTCAAATTCCACCAGATGGATCTGAATGCTTGTGTTTTCGGTCCCCTGAATTAATACCCACGCTGATGATTGCACTAATTTGAATGTTTTGTGTCTTAATTAACACTCTTTTGACGTGTGTTTGTGTTGATTGTAACCTGTTCTAGATGAGCCTCGTCGGTTAACGGTGGAGAAGCATTGAGCTGCATGACAAGGGCACGATCTCTGTTATCTGCTACAACACAACAAACTCTTATTTTCCCCCTGATTTTATATTTTCATTGTTTTTTGTTTTGGAATCATTATCTCCACGACTGTTTTAACTTTTAAAAGATTTACACGAATACTAAGTAATATGATAAGAACATCTATTTCTAGTGTTAGCTAGATAGCACACAAGCTCAGTAGACTATTTTGTGTTCCGGCCCACTGCCACCATGGATTTTGACATCATTTTGCAGCAGCAAATCTATGGACTTTGAAAGGACTCCTTGGCATTTGCTTTCTTTTGAAAAGTGCACATATGCAGAAATAAATGTCACCTCATCCCCAGATAAGAAAGTTTGGTAGCATATCACTCTGAGCTTTAAGACCTGTTTTTGTGATATCCTTTCCACTCTACGTTTGGAATTTATATTGTGCGGTATAACTATTCTATGGAGTGAACTACAAGACCAAAAGTCTTACGATACCATTTGCATTTACATTTCAACCAAACATTTCTACATACAATTTTCTTCTTTGTACCCCTCAATGCACCCCCTTTGGCAGTATTTGCCATATCATGGCCTTGTTTTAAAGAGTTATGACAAGCATCCATAGTCATATTGACTTGAAAGTTGAAATGTTAATTTAAGAAATGGATAATCAAAATAACAACCGCATAATGATTTTGAAGACTCCAGAACTCAAATACTGATTAGTCCTCTGGAATAAGTCTGCAGCATATATGCTTTCAAGCAATCTACAAGACATAGAGACCTAGGGTTGATGCCGACACAGAATGCCTAACTTTCATATTAACTAAAAAATTAAAATTTAAGTAGTCATTTACCAGAGAATAAACTCAATGATTTTAAAGACTCTTGGCCAACACCCAAATAGCAACTAAGCAATGTAAAAGACTTAAGGGCCAATATCCATACGGAATAACTGACTTGTCATACTGGCTTATATTGATAAACCAAAGAAACAGTTTCTGTGTAAATTACCTGATAAAGACTTTGAAGTCTCGTAGGAAACTCCCAAAGCTGAATTCTGGTCTGCATATTGGGATTCAATGTGCTTGGTGATTCCATAGTGTATCATACAGATTTATCTTACCATGGGATAATCGTATACTATTTGGTTTACCAAGAAGAAAATATTTAAAAAAATCAAACAAGAGATTTCAAGCCAGAATTCTTGCACTTGGGATTTAGCTGAGGCAATTGACTCTGTGTTCGTTTAATCTGATTCATTCCAACGACCGACTATCATAGTCACCAACTTGCTGGTAAATCCAAGTGTAGCCCCCATACTCACATTTTATGGTTTTGATTTTGAGCAGGTGATGCTTTGGGACAACACTTAACGCCAATTTACTCATCCTTGGATTCTGAACGGTGATTTTTCAATTCCACTTTACTACTGGCAGAAAATGATCGCTGGATGCTAATAAGTAATATAGATTGTTGTTGATAACTTATTTATTTAAGTATATATTTTGATTTGACACTCCATTGGGCTGTAGCTAAGTACATGATATAGGTCATCGCTGTGCAAAAAGACCCAGCTTAAAACCTTCGTGGGTGTAGAGCCACCTGTATCTGTACATCTTTTTAGTTTGGTCAACTCATAGGGAAAGGACAGGCAATTCATCCCCATTATTACATTCCAAATAGAAAGACACCAAACTGTCAATCTCATAAAGAAATCTGCAGGAATGGTATCGAAGTTGTTAGTGCCATGGGAGAAATACAATTAATCTGCTTCTTTGTAGACATTTACATCTTTTGCATTCTTCCTAATTCATCAATCTTCAACCATCTCCATCGCAGCATACAAAACAAAACAACGTTAATACATACATTACACAACAACTATCACACCAAAAACATTTCCAAAGTAGCTTTACATTTGCATTCCTTCCAGTGTACCTTGCAACTCATGGTATAGGCAAAAGGTCATAGTCATTTACGAAAGTAGACAGCAGAGAGTGCCATGAGCAGATAATGGAAAACATTATAGGTATTTACTGCTGCCGTACCCTATATTTTTTATTCAAAGACCCCTATTATTGCAGCAACTATATTCTTTGCCCTAATTAAGTCCAACAAGAATTTGATTTGCATACGAATAAATAAAAGCCAGGATTGCTTTTGCAGTCATTCTAATCATGGACCTTTCGCAGCTGACTCCCAAAATGTTGTACGTTTTGCACCACTCTGTCTGCACTGCACTTGCCATTCCCAGCTGAATAAATCAAAGGGCACAACAGTATTATTATGCTCTATTACATATATTATATATTATAGCAAAACAATTAAAAGTTAACACCAATAAACAAGTAATTTTTTTGATACCAGACCAATCTATAACAAGCCATTTCTAGATGAGTTTTTGTGTCTGAAGTTTTGGCTAAGTCATATTGATAAAAGTGTACACTTCGCATTTCATCTCCAGCAGTCTTCTTTGTCAAAATATTTTATAAACATTTTATTCAGGCACAGGGCTGGTTTTATGTTGGCAACAGTGAACTTGCTTTCCAAATGCATACATTGGATTGTTCCAGAACTGTGCAAGCAAACTGAAGGCTTCAAGGCACACAAACTGTTTGAAAAAATATAAATAAATTTGCCCACCTCCTCACCTATGTCAAATACAAAAAAATGAAACTAGATCTCCTACATTCCTTGTATATGTTTGTACATTTTGCATAGACCTTGAATTACCCTGCTATCTATGAACTGGCCTCAAAATCACCCTTCATCTTTAGATTTTTCTTCACTTGTATGCACCATGCCAATAGAGATAAATTCAGAACAGTCCAAACCAAAAGGAGATGCTGTGGGTCCTTGCAATAGTTGTTGCACCCACAAGATTTAATGCCTTCCAATTTCAAGAACATCTTGCAAATAACTTACAATTATTTCTTTTGAATGCTCCTTTTACTGTTCCATTCAGTTTCCGCAACATTTCAATTAATTGAAACTCATCCATCCAATCGCTTACCAGTCTTTTGCATTTGATTGCACTTTCAGAGCATTTTAAAAAAGTTTTATGGCATGATTATTTGTTTATTATTATAAACACTTGAAAATAAGATGTATTTATTTCAACTTAAATATGTAAATTTCAATTGCTTTAACACCACACAACTCTTTTGCTGGCAAACGTAAAGTGTTAACTGCAAATTGTTCACCAATCTGAGTACTTAAGCCATTGCTTCTGCCAAATTGCAGCCTTTTTCAATTTCCTGCTCTATTCATTATTGGTTATTTTGTTAAGATCTGATAAGAATCCAGTCTTCGGATCAGGTTATGTCCCCATTTGCATTTTGACATGCACAGAGAAATTATAAATGTAACATGTTCTGGACTATTTCTTCGTAATGTCACATCCATTCTCATAATTGTACATATAGTGTTTTGAAAATTACCCAATTTGCACTTGCTTTCTTATCAAGTACACATATTGTAACTTTGTTTCTGCTGGGATTCCTGTTTTTGCAAATCTGAATTACAAGTATAATTGGTAATGCAGTGCATATGTTCAAATCATAAATACAATCCAATCTTTCTGTCGAAAAGGTTTTCCTTTTTTCATGCAATCGATTGTTGCAGTGTATGTGGGTCTTAGTATATCCTTTTTCATATATCAATTGTATGCATAGTCAGTGCATTGATCTAGAAATGTGAGCAATAGTACACCACTTCCCTTAGATGCAAAGTCAGAGGGCAACATATTTTACCAAGCTTTCCTGGACTTGTTCCTAGCCTTATCACCTCTTTCACAAATAATTTTGGCTGGGATGAGTTGAAAGTCTTTTCAACTTACAAGTGAATAATGCCCAAACTTAGTAAATTTCAATGGCTTGTAACTTTTTTGAACTTAGTGGTTACTTACTATTGGAATTCATGAGAGTAACAGTACAAAATCTATGCTCACATGGTCCCAAGGAACCTAAATGATTGGAAAAAGTTGAAAAATAAAATAAAAGGCTTTAATGTTTAACACTACTTAGAGGTTGCTATTCATCTAGAACTACCACTTACCAATTTCGAAAAAATAGAGCAGAAACATTGCAGTACATAGAGGCTATCAATATTCAACAAAAATGTTTCCAGAATATCATAATATCTGCTACAAAATGTCAATTAAATTGTAGCCGTTAATATTCCATTTCATTTTTCGCTAACAAGAAAGTAAAAGAAGACTAAGGTATTGGCGGAAAATGAACTTCAAAAGATGGAAACTTGTCATTAAACATCTACTCTTAATTGAGGTCTGTACTGTATTTTAGCATCTTTCCCAATAATAATTGTATTTGTCTTCAACCACTTTTGCTATTCCACTCCATGTTCCTAAAATTGCATTACAAATACTTGTAATTTTATTGCAAAAAATTGTCAGTAATGATTGTTTCAAAACGAGATACTGTCTTCAATGAATATTGTTCTTATCCTTTTATCAACTACATATTGTAAATTTTGCTGGTCATAGCATTCATCTTTCCCAAGATTTACATAGACATTGTATATTGCAGAATAAACATTTGCTAATGCATCCCTCAGCCCGCATGAATGACAAAAGAAAAAACTTTATTACAATTTTTCATGCAAATTGCAATACAAATGCAGGGACTAACTACAATGCGGTCCTTGTTAAAGAGGGACAAAAATTTTCCTACTAATTTAAGGACTTTTTGTCGAAATAGTAACTTAATTTGTTTTTGAGATTTCTAAAATTTATTAAAATTTAAAAATATATGTACTTTTTAATATCTATTTTTTGATTAATAGATATGATGATGCGTTTCCAATTAAAAAAATATAAACCACCTAAGTATTTACATATAATTCCTACATTACTCACCCAAAATTATCAGCACAAATGAATTAAAAATCTGTAAAACCTTTAAACTGAAAAAGGCTCCTAACAACACTAATTGTTTTTAGTAAACACATGTAGAATCCAACAAAATATTCAATTCCTCTTGCATGTTCCTGATTTCATACAGTGACCGTCCATCAGGTATCCGTGACACATATAATTAGGGTTTGTTGTTTTTCTCATCATCCATGGTTGAATCAAAGATACATCAAAACAACAATCAAGTAACATAATATTTACCCATTTGGAAATCGATGGATTTTTTTTTCCAGACAAAACCCTAAAAGAGGAGATGCCCTGTCAAGAATTAAAACCATAAAACAACCGAGGTAGTGTCGTTGTTGTCATCAGTTTTGTATTTTTTTAAAGTTCCATTAGATGAATTTTTTTGCAATGCTAAACAATTAGAAAACAATTTTATTTGTAAACTCGATCCTTATTTTGCTGACATATCATATGGTTCTATCCTTCAACACGATAAATTGCTTTATTTGATTTTTTGTTTTAAATTTTTTGAAGCATACCTACTTAATGGACATTTTTTTTTCCAGCAATCAAGTCTCAGATACAATAAGGTGAGGCAAATAATCTGAAAGAGAGGAGGCTTGTGTGGTCAAGTTCGCTACTGTAGTTGACAACATAATGCTTGTTGGTAATCCTAGCTCTGGTTTGGACGAAGACAAAAGTTGTGGTGAATACATTCGGAAGAGAGAGCTTTGAGCCGAAACATAAGCTTGGTGTTGATAATGTTCAAGTTCGCCAATCCCTAATGTTAAATTCTGCTCTCAAGGCAGAATATGACACTGTTTCTTATCAAAGGGAGGAGAATGATAGGTATGGAATCATGTATTCTATGACTAGGACCTCCATTTATTTAAAGATACTAGCTAAGTTGAATTCACCCTGCCTCTTACCAACTAATTATTTCATCTCTTAAAATGGCTGCCTATGCAATTAAAAAAGCTTTAACAAAGTGTTTAATATGTTGTAATAAAATCCCAAGGTTTAGTTGTGAATTGTCACGCGTATAAAATATGGGCAACATTTTTTTGTAGTAATAATGTGTGCTTGTGGGATGTTTGGATTGAGAAAGTAATAAAGATAAGGGTATTTTTGGCTTAATTAGTAAATTATCAAATATGGTGGTTTAAGAGAGATTGACCCCTTCTCCATTTTTTCAATATGTTAGATTTTATAAAATGTTGACTTTTATTCAAAATATTTGACGCTTTATTTTAACATGGGGAAAAATGATTAAAATGAAACAATAGACTACAATATGTCGTGTTTCCAAATTGTATGCTTAATGACCAATTTAAGCTTTGTTATGATTATCCTGGATGGAAACTACTCCTATGTGACAAAAACGATAGTCTTTTCATGTTATTGGATTTATTCAAGAATTGATGTTCATTTTTTTATCTTTGTTTTGGTGCAAGTCAGCAATATCAAAACTAGGTTTATCTAGTTAAGGTATTACAATATGTGTATGAATAATTCCGTAACAACAAATACAAAAATGAAAATCATAAAATTATGTGAGGATGCAACAAACTTCTCTTAACACAACTTCTAGAAAGTAAATAAATTAGGGTTGGGGTATAGAAAGAAGTCACTATTCTACCAGGGGAATGTGTCGTTACATTAATTTGAAACTGGATGAGGATGTTGTGCAAGGTGTTGTAAATCTGTATGTGAAATTTAAGAGCTTGTAATTGAGTGTAGGACGTGTTCGTCCATTTGTGGAAAGGTTCACTCGATTTAAGGTGTCCTATAGCCGACAAATGTGTCCTTTTGCTGCTATGATTTGCAATTTGTCTCTGGGCACTTGCATTGTTTGTCTCTAGATCTGGGATTTGGGTTTGGATCTCTACGATGACTCTTCCGCAACCACAAGTGTCTTTTCTTTGCCTTAAGAGTTATTGACTTCGAAAGAGTGTTATTATGCGTTGGACCGACCTCATCAAACTCCAAATGAAATGATGAGTGGTGCACTACATACTAATATGTTGAAGTGGGATCAATCCACATGTAGTTCTCTAGGTCTTATGGTGGAAAGGAGGTTAGAAAATGAATTTGGCCTTAAACACTTAGAATGGTGCTTGGCTTGATTTTAGTGTATAGTTGTGATCTAGGGCAACAACATAGATGTGCTTAGATTTGAGTAGCTTTGCTGTAAATTTGTAATGTGCTTCAAGGAGAAATGCTTTAATGCCCGAGTCAATGACCTTCTTAGAGTGCTTGATTACGGGATCCCTAGATGCCCCTAATAAGTTAGAGTGTGTATGTTTATATAGATGACTTGTGTGAATGATTTTCTCGCAATTGATGCTAAGATGACTAAGGTAACTTGTAATGTCCCCTTTCTATCGAAGACCTTTGGCCTATTTTGTCAACCCGACGGCCAAAGGAAAAATATAAGGGTGACTTAAGTCACAATAAATTATTATAAAGTGCTATAAAAAATAAAATAAAATTATTAAAGCACTTATATTAATTTATTTGGCTTAATAAAAATAAATGATAATCCCTATGGTAAATATGATTTGCCTTGAGGGGCAAATATCATTGTAAAGGGATTTATTATATTTTATTCTTCCTAGATAGGATAATGGCGACTTGGGCCAAAGAGGAGTAATGAAGCTTAGGAAGGATAAAAATATAATTAATTTATGTATTCTCCCTAGAGAAATGCGACTTGCACTAGGAGGGAAATGTTGTTAGGAAAAACATTTAATATGGGAAAATATTAAATGAATGCATAGGGAGAATCATGAATGCTGATTGGAGAAGAAAAAAGTTGTTTTGGGTCTCTTTGTCCTATATAAGGAGAGGTTGACTTGCTTGTAAGACATCTATACATTTTATATGACATTTTTGTCTTGCATTGAGCTCTCAACTTTTGCAAAAATTCCAAGGATGAAACCCCTTGTGAATTCTACCTCTTGTGGACGAAAACCCCAAGAGTTTGAGAGGGTTTTTCACTCAGAAATTCCCATTGATTGTAATATGATTTTCAGTCATTTCCAGCAGTGTTTTGAAGGCATTTTGGTGAATAAATTGCAGCAGTATTTCTTCTATTGGATCGACCCAGTTTGGGACAGATTTGGCATGTTTTATGAGGTATTTAAATATGATATCTATTGTCAAATCATCTACTGATTTTTGTGAAGTGAAGCAAAGCAATTTCATAATTTTTAGAGGGTTTTAACAATGGTTTTCAAGCAGTTTATTATTCAGATTTCAGATCTGATTTCTGAGTAATTTTGGGCTCCATAAATTCTGATTTTTATATGTTTGGGTTCCTAAAAATAGTGGCAATCATTTGTGATCAAAAGAATATTTTTTGGAAGTCATTTGCATGGTTTTCCCTTCCAAACCCTAGTCGACCTGCCCTAAATTAATTTAAAACTGCCCTAGGGTAATCGCCATATCCTTTCTAAGGTCTGTTTTATTGTTGGGAAGTGTGTAATAAATATTTGGGGCTGTTTGGGTGTGATTGCATACAAAACCCTAGTCGCATTTTGCAGAAATAAATCTAGTTTGCCCTAGTTAATTTGGCTTAGTGTCAAACATTGTATTTTTGTTATTTTGTGAAAAATTCATATTTGGGCAAAAGATCTATCTTGGGGATATTTCGGTGGTATCGTGAGCAATGTTCCTCCCACTGTAGGGTTTTTGATTTGGTGATAGAGCTGAAATCATGGGAGATAGACAGGAAAGCCTTTTACGGTATCCGGACAGAGCACTTCTTAGGGCAATGGTAGACACCCAACAGTGGTTGATTCAGTCCATGGAACGTATGGGTTCCACTCTTGATAGGCGAGAGACATGAGGGCTAGACCATCGTCATTTTCTATGTGCAAAGGTCCCACACCACTAGCTTCTGAATTGTTTATGCATGGAAGGAATAATGAGTCTTCACATATGGTTGATACAACTCTTCATGAGAGTGCTTTGGTGTCTTCAAGTTCCAATGAGGTATGCAAAAATTTATATGATGAATTTGATAGACATGCTGATTTGACTCAGGGAGACATGGGAACAACCTTGGGTAATGATTTATTTACATCATCCTTGTAAGAAGGCATCTTTTAATGTTATAGTCACATCATCTACACATGGAG
This sequence comes from Taxus wallichiana var. yunnanensis, assembly GCA_018340775.1. Lineage (NCBI taxonomy): Eukaryota > Viridiplantae > Streptophyta > Pinopsida > Cupressales > Taxaceae > Taxus > Taxus wallichiana. The sequence continues at coordinate 340,345,916 of CM031243.1, read as the reverse complement.
AAAAATTAGCCCATTGTGTATTCCAAAGAAGAAGAAGCTCCAAAAGGTATGATTTCCATTGAGCAAGATAAAGGTGTTAGTGAAACTTTTCTTGTTAGAGAAACTATTCCCGTGGAAAAGAAATTCGTATATGCAAGCAAAGAAGATGTAATGGAAACTCTTAGAAAGTGTGAGGAATGGAATAACAGAGCTAGAGCTGCTAGATTGATAGCCGCTCAAGCGAGACAACACCTACAAGAGTTTAAGGAGAAGATGCGGACAACTGAAGCTAGGAGTCTTCATCCACGAAAGAAGACCCTAGGGAGCAGCTGACACATGAGGATAATTCAGAATTTTCAGTTGATGATCATGCCCTTCATGGAGTTGATGATTTTGTTGATGACATTCATAGTGGACCAGCCACTCGAGAGTTGTCTTTGATGGGTGTTGAATACATCCATAACTCATCTTTGGTTATGCCACTGATTTATTATGATAGGGCAACTCTCTATTTGTTGATTGGTGACTTCATCTTCATTGATTTGTCAAGGGTTAATAGCTGTCCTACTTGGAACTCCATGTTACTTTCTGATTTTTCAGGATCTACATCAACTTTTGGTAGGCATTGGAGTATGACTTCACGGGAGGCAGATGGTGTGGTAAGAGGTACATCATCTTTGTTGTTGCAGCAATATTATCATGATGACATTCAGATTTCTTTCCCTCATGAGAAGCATGACAAATTAGAGGACATTGTTTACATTATGGAGTATGTTGAACCATTGGTCCATACTCATGAGCATCATGAGAGCTATATTTTGTGGCAAGATTTGCTTCACTTGATAGGTACAGGTGCCAGGCTTGCGGATCACTTCAACATGTTTTGTCTATTGTGCATGGCACTTGGACAAAACAAAATCAAAATTGCTTGAGGGCAAACAATTTTGGGAAGGGAGAACTGTAATGTCCCCTTTCCAATTGAAGACCTTTGGCCTATTTTGTCAACCCGACGGCCAAAGGAAAAATATAAGGGTGACTTAAGTCACAATAAATTATTATAAAGTGCTATAAAAAAATAAAATAAAATTATTAAAGCACTTATATTAATTTATTTGGCTTAATAAAAATAAATGATAATCCCTAGGGTAAATACGATTTTCCTCGAGGGGCAAATATCATTGTAAAGGGATTTATTATATTTTATTCTTCCTAAATAGGATAATGGTGACTTGGGCCAAAGAGGAGTAATGAAGCTTAGGAAGGATAAAAATATAATTAATTTATGTATTCTCCCTAGAGAAATGCGACTTGCACTAGGAGGAAATGTTGTTAGGAAAAACATTTAATATGGGAAAATATTAAATGAATGCATAGGGAGAATCATGAATGCTGATTGGAGGAGAAAAATGTTGTTTTGGGTCTCTTTGTCCTATATAAGGAGAGGTCGACTTGCTTGTAGAAACATCCATAAATTTTATATGATATTTTTATCTTGCATTGAGCTCTCAGCTTTTGCAAAAATTCCAAGGATGAAACCCCTTGTGAATTCTACCTCTTGTGGATGAAAACCCCAAGAGTTTGAGAGGGTTTTTCACTCAGAAATTCCCATTGATTGTAATATGATTTTCAATCATTTCCAGCAGTGTTTTGAAGGCATTTTGGTGAATAAATTGCTGCAGTATATCTTCTATTGGATCAACCCAGTTTGGGATAAATTTGGCATGTTTTATGAGGTATTTAGATCTGATATTTATTGTCAAATCATCTACTGATTTTTGTGAAGTGAAGCAAAACAATTTCATAATTTTTAGAGGGTTTAAACAAAGTGGTTTTTAGGCAGTTTATCATTCAGATTTCAGATCTGATTTCAAAGTAATTTTGGGCTCCATAAATTCCGATTTTTATATGTTTGCGTTCCTAAAAATAGTGGCAATCATTTGTGATCAAAAGAATATTTTTTGGAAGTCATTTGCATGGTTTTCCCTTCCAAACCCTAGTCGACCTGCCCTAAATTAATTTAAAACTGCCCTAGGGTAATCACCATATCCTTTCTAAGGTCTGTTTTATTGTTGGGAAGCATGTAATAAATATTGAAAAGATAACTTGTGCATTTGAAAAGATAAGCTGTTGAAAGTATAGGCGATAGGTTTGTTGGCCCCGAGATAGATACATCATCCAAAGTTGTCCTAGGCCCACGAATCCGTCTAGGTGTAAACAAGAATCTAATTTGAGACAAGAGATGGATTGTAGGAATCGAAGATATGTTTTGGATAAGGTGGATTGATTTTTGAAGTGCTAAGATGAAGAACAAGTCATGACCTACTGGGCTTAGAGTGTAGGATTGAGCGGATGCTTTTAGTCGATAAATAGGTAAATGGGATAATGTCAAGGTGAATGCCAAAGTGTTATTACCAAGTGCTTCATGACCAAATTTCGGGTACTACAATTGCCCCCCTCTCCCTCCCCCTTTAATTTGGTAATGGAAGTGTTGGATTAAAAGTAAAAGGAACAAGTGAATGCAAACATCTCACCCCAACCATAGGAGTGCGATGTATGTAAACCGAAGAGTGTTGCCCCCATATCAAAAATGTGAAATCTGCAATCACATGGAAAAGACATGTATTAAAGCTATAGAGAGATAAATCATATATTAAAACTGAAGTGTGCAAAATTACATAAAAGCATGAAACGACTACACACCTTATTGCTTGTGATTTGCTTATATAGGGAATGTGTGAATATCTCATATGAGAACTAGCATTAGGGCAACAAAGTCACCATCAAGCGTTAGGGTAACTAAGTCACCATCTAGCATAGTGGCAGCTAAGTCACCATCTAGCATTGGGCCAACGTAGTCACCATCAAGCATTAGGTAGCTAAGTTCTAACTCACCATCAAGTGTTAGGTAGCTAAGTCATCATCTAGCATTAGGGCAGCTAAGACACCATCAACCATTAGGTAGCCGAGTCACCATCAGATTGGTCATGAAGATAATCCACGTTGATATAATTGAGTAAATGCAACAAGTGTAATTTGAATATGCAAGATGAACTTGTGCCACTTGCTATGAAACTGTAATCCATAATGACGAACCATCCTAATTCCATTCAAATTTGATATTAAACTTGTAATTTGTATTGATGAACCATCCCAAGTCCATGCAAATCTAATATAAAACTTGTAATCTGTAATGATGAACCATCCCAATTCCATGCAAATATGATATAAAACCTGTAATTTGTAATGATGAACCTTCTAAAGTCCTGGCAATTTTGATATAAAACCTATAATTTGTTTGGAATAGTTGTACATGATTTGTTTGAATACCATCACCCCTGTCTACCTTGTGGCACTTTGGCTAATATTTGTGTGAACTTCTGAAAGAGCCCACAATATGCCCCCATTTTGAGATATGGATGCTGCCACGTGTCACTTAGCTCATAAGAGAGTGTTAACGTAAAACGTTTATAATTAAAGCATCTAAGATATGAACCATTTATAGCCTACAAACTAAACATGGTGATACAAACAATGTGCATCTTATACAATCATTTAGAGAACAAGTAGTAGATGCCATCTTATGGTAGGCATATGATAAACATATCTAGTAATCTAGAGAATTTAATAGCTAAGACTATAATAGTGAATGGTAGAGTAGGATGCAAGTAGATTGTCGGATTGGAGTATGAGGATCAACTCAGAAATTTGTGCACATCGATCACGGTCGCACTTCAATGGAGTCATGAACGCTTCATGCAATAAGCAAGAAATCGAATCAAAGCAAGAATCCAGTAGAGAAAGACAACGAAGTGTTTGACATGCTCATAAATCAAAAAGAAGGGGTACATATAGGAGTGTTGTGTAACTCCTGTGCATGACACGTGTACACAACCCTATTGACCTATTCAACCTATGACCTTTTCAACCTATGACCTATTCTCACTAAGTGAGATGACTAACCAACTAGGTGGACAAGACGTCAAATGACAAGTCTAGTCATATACACCAACACCCCCTTTATCAAGTTGAAGTAGAGGTCAAGAAAAGTCGAATCCGAAAGAAAAAACTCCCTAGACAAATAAGAAAGATGTGTCAATGAAGCCCGTTTGCTAAGCCTTATAAAGTACTCATGTACAAACAACAATCTTTCTGGAAAAGAGAAAGAGGAGAAGAATGGGTCCCGACAACAAGGCCTAATGAGGTACCCATGTACAATAAGGATTTCAAGTAATGGAGGAAAAACCTAAGGGAAAATATCCACTTACAAGAGATAAAAGACACCCCTAAACAACCTAAGAAAGATGCGTCAAATGAGTCCCGACAACTAAAGGCCTAATAAGGTACTCATGTACAAACACAATCTTTCTAAAAGAAGAGAAGAGATGAAGAATGCTATCCAACCTCCCAAGACGAAGAACGTGTCAAAGACCACCTTGTATCAAGTGAAGAAGAAGATCCTCGAAGTGACAAAGTGTGGTTCCTATCCAAGGAATGATGCTCCATATGTGAGGTGGAAGTACCTATTACTCCATGAAGGGATGGTGAATCAAGCAAAGGCGAAGTTTTGAATCAGTATAGAAGAGTGCCCAATGTCCGATGAGTCTTGAATCAAAGTACCTGCTCCCTGAAAAGTCTATAGAGGACCATAAGTAGGTGGATCAAGAAACAACTCCTCAATATGTGGTAGATGATAAGTGGATGGAGGAGGTGGGTCCCCATCACTATGAAAATCAATCAAGCTAGAAGAGAAATCATCATTAGAAGTGAGCTCAGAAATATCATCAAGTCCAGGTGAATCCGATGAAGAATCTGGAGGAACAAAGTGAGAAAAAGAGTAAAGTCGAGTGTGATGATCAATTGTACCAACTGTAATAATATTGTCACTGTGAAGCTCTCTAACATAAACAGAATCCGAGTGAACTCAACCCGCATGCTCGATTGAGGTGAGTGATATGATATATTGAAAGGAGATTAGTTGAAAGTGAAGGAACATTAAGCACATTGTTGAAAGTTCCACCATTCACTTCAATAGACCCTCTCCCGAAAACCGGTGTAGAAGTGTTGTCACCAAGCCGAATAGAAGACATATCACATGGCTCTAATGAAGTAAATTCAATGTCAAATGAGGCCATATGATGAGATGCACTGAATCAATCACCCATGTAGGAGTAGGTGACACAACTGCAACTAAAGCTCTTCCTTTTGTTCTTTCCTTAGTTGATTCTTTTCTTTTTCTTTCGCTTTCCCCTTTCCATTGTCTTTTTCCTTAGAACTTTCGTGAGTTGATGATGAAGATGGCTTGAGAGAATCGGGAACTCCTATTTTCTTCTCTAGAACACTCGTGAGGAGGTCAATCTTTTCTCAAACATTTTTTTCTTCATGTCTACCACTGTAGTACCCACATTTGATTTGTTCTTTAGGATTTTTAGAACTAGAAGAGGAAGTGGAAAAGTTTGATTTTGTAGTGGATTGGTCCTTTTTATTCTCATGATCCTTATTGTTTTGCTTCTTCTCTTTTGAAACCCTAGGTTTTTCATGACCAACAATGAGAGCATGGGATTCTGTGGACCTAAGAGTATCCATCTAAATTAGCTTATCTTGTTCTCTAGTCAAATCAGCGACAAACTCATCGAAGAAGGGCATACCCAACTTGCACCAAGTGCTCAATTCCACAATTTTTCAGTTGCAATCTTAGAGATTTGAGTTTAGTGAAAAAGTTTTGGAGAGTGTCAAAACTGCTAGGGCTGAGACTAATCAACTCATTTTCCAGTTCATGCCCTTTCATTTCATCCTATTTCCCAAAAAATTTATCTAAGGCATCCCATACTTGTGAGATCCGGGTATTTATATGAAAGCGTAGTTCTGGTAATACAAAAGACACAACAAATGTCGAAAGGCTTCATCGCATTTGTCAAACCACTTTTCTTTCTTTGTGTCTTCTTTAGGTTCAATTTGCAATCCCATAGTTATTCGAAACAGTTTTTGTTTTCTCAAAGCGAGAGACATAGCATCTTTCCATTCGTGATAGTTAAATGGGGTAAGCAAAGGAACAAAATTAGGATCCATAGCGATAAAAAGTGAGCAAAGAAAAAAGTGAAAAACAAAGAACCACACACAATGAACACCCCTTGATTGTGACACTTTATAAGTAGTGCGTTGATTACACCCAAGTGTTTGTGCGACGTGAGGCAATTGGTCACTCACCTTGTAATTAGCGAAATATCGCACAAGCGTGGAGACCACAATATGCTCAATCATGTGCAACGAAACAAGTGAACAAGCACAAAAAGCAAGAAGGAAGCTCTCTTGCCGCAAGGTTGTGGCGGATGCGCCACTAACCCGCAAGTGAAGAAGAGCAATTACATCATGAAAAGACTCGAAAATGAGTCCAAACGACTTCTAGAACACAACGAGGGCTCCCGAAAGGCAAAAAAAGGGCTAGGAATGGCGTTGCACACTCTAGCACACAATTAGTAAAAAAATCGATAATAACGCTAAAAATTACCCTTTCGTAACGTCCATTCAGCTATTTTTAAAGTTTAGGACTTTAAAAAAGATAATTAAAACGTTAAATACGACTAGTTAATTCTACTAATCTAAATGAAAAAGAGCTTAATTTTAATTAAACTAGATGCTAATTAAAAAAACTGAGATTAATTAACCTTACTAATCTAGAAAAGAGCTTAAGTGTAATTTAAATACTTAAAAATAAAAAAGCTCTTAAAAGGATAATTAAGGTTAATTGATTATAGATTATATCTTAAAAATAAAATCAAAAAGTCAACTTTAAAATAAGATCTAATAATGATTAAAAAAGGCCACTTAATTTTTGAAAAGTCACTTAAGTTTTAAAACTATCTTGCTTTTAATTAAACCCACCTACCAAATAATTAAAAACTATCAGTCACCCACCGAATTACTAAACCACCTTTTAATGATAAAGCCCCGACTGAAAATGCAACCCCTATTAAATATCCCCCCTTTTTAATGAAGCTCACATACTTTAAATCTAGACAGCTGAAACGCCCTAGAGGGTCCGTGCCGATCACCGAAACGCACTGTGCATCGCACGGGACTAGGTACATACGTAAATATACCCATAGGGACAGTGCACGGTCCGGTACGAAAACCATACCTTGTCCCCGTGGGTACGCTTCCGCACGTACCAGCGCTTTAAAAACGTTTTTTAAAAACCGAAACTCAATAAAACTTAAAAATAAAGCTTTTTTTTAAATTTTAAAGGTATGATGAGTTCCTGCACCCTACCAGTGCACATCTCGAGATGCTTCATGTCTTACATGGTACCTTGACTGCTTGCTCCTCTGTATAAGACCTAGTGTGAATCCTCAAGAAGAAGAAGGGTATGGTAGGGTAATTTCCCTAATATTGAGACCCTCGCCTTTTTTACTCTAAATGAATATATACAAAAATGCATAAATACTGTTGCTTACCATTTTTATTGCTTGAGTAAAGACTCTACTCTGCTCAGTAAGACTAAGTTAATTCTATCATTTTATAACTCTATGAGTATTAAATTTCAATAAGTATGCAAATGCTTCTTTAAATTTATAATTTATATACATATTTATATATTTATATACATGTATATATAAAAAAATAAAATATATATATATATAAAACGTACCCAAAAGCATACCGTACCCAAGATTTTTAAAAATTTGCCGTATCGGCATACCGCACCTGCACCCGTATCCAGGCTGTCTAGCTTTAAATAAATGCACCCACTTTTAAGTAAAACATGCCACTTTATAAATCCATGCAAACTTATAGAAACCCACCACACATATTAAACACCCCACCTTTATAATCGGCCACACTTTTTAAAACACACGGTCCCACTTTTTGAATTAAATACCGACCACAACTCAATGAAATCCTACCCTCGTTTTAAACCGATCCGTATTAATAAAAAACAAGCGGGAAGATTAAAAGAAGGAACGCTTTTGACTTGTTGCTTGTCCACTAAAGACGATGGGAAAGGGCCACGTGATGGCGAGTAAGAGGGGAGGAATGAGTCCCGAGGAGGGGGCTTGCCAAAAGATAAGGATGCCAAAGTAGTTCGATAGCGAGGCGAGATAAACGTAGAGAGGAGCGAAGGTTCGCTGGTAGTAATAGTCGGGGCCGACAGGATCAACACAAAACAGACCAACCACTCTTTAACACAAAAATGCCCAACACAGAGATAAACCGAGTCCGAGTGCCGAGTCGAGGTAAAAAAAAAGATTGAAAGTGAAGAGCAGAGACAAAGGCAACAAACTTAACTCGGCAGGGGCTCAAGACGCGGGCAAAGAAATAATCTTAGCTCCAAGGCAAACCAAAATAATACGTATTACACAACACGGTGAACCAAATAATGCAATTTTTTTTTTTTTGTAAAGAGAGAAATGACGATACAATTATAAATGCATATATAAACATGTGTGAGTAGTATATGGCAGGGGGCGAGTTAAGGAAGGCCGAAGGGCATGTTTAATAATGTTGAAAACTCGCTTGGTCTCAATTAAGATAAGGGCACTAACGCAAAATATGTCTTGAATTCCAAAAACAAATCAGGTTAAGCAAAAGACGTAGGTAAGGCAAATACGGCCAAGACAGAGAAGTGCAAAGAGGCCAAGATGGAGGTAAAAAAATGCAACAAGTAAGATGCAAGGGGCAAACAATTTTTTTTTTTAATTTTTTTAAAATTCACTTCCAAACCAGCAAAAAAAGCCGAGATCTTAAAAAATTTCACTTCCGATTAAAAATAAATTAAAAACTAGAGATGAAGATCCAACCTCTAATTTTAGTGGTGCCTCCAAATGTAGTCATGACAACCTGCATTTAGTTGGAAAACCCCGAAAAGTCCAAAAAGCACCCGACCGAAAACACACGAAAACCAACAAAAACTCCACAAACCAGAAGGTTAGATCTGTTAACAGATTCAAAAACTGAAATCTTGCTCGAGAAGCATGAAAAACCAAAAATGAAGTGAAAACAACTAGATTCAAACGAGTGCACAATTACCAAACCCAAGCTCTGATACCATGTCGGATTGGAGTATGAGGATCAACTCGGAAATTTGTGCACATCGATCACGGTCGCACTTCAATGGAGTCGTGAATACTTCATGCAATAAGCAAGAAATTGAATCAAAGCGAGAATCCAGTAGAGAAAGACAACAGAGTGTCTGGCATGCTCATAAATCGAAAAGAAGGGTACATATAGGAGTGCTTTGTGTAACTCTTGTGTATGACACTTTTGTACACTAACCCTATTGACCTATTCAACCTATTAGCTTTTCAACCTATGACCTATTCCCACTAAGTGAGATGACTAACCAACTAGGTGGACAAGACATCGAATGACGGCAAGTCTAGTCATATACACCATCATAGACATACGGCTCGACACCTAATGGATCCATGGGGACTTATGACACAACATGACAAAACATGACATGAGAGGCCCTTCATAAAGCAAAGGTAATTGACAAGACATGATGATTTCTCAGTAATGTCCCTTTTCGGCTGAAACTGAAAAACAAGGAATTAACACAAACTCCAATTGATAGTAAACTGAATTTTATGCAAGAACTAGGGCGGCGACTTGTTTTAGGTCCACCAAACCCTAAGCAACCTAGGGTAAATTCAGATTTTTGCCTTCTCCCCACGATTTTTTAGAAATACATCAACAACATAAAACCGTTGATGAAATCATGTAAAATAATTGCTTTAACCATAAATTGCAGACTGTTGGAATTAATTATTGCTCAAAAACAGCTGAAACTTAAAATTTCCGTAACGTCATAAATACTTGGAGAAAAATGCAAATGATAACTCAAAATGACCATAAAAATGGCAGTTATAAAATAAAATTAGATTAAGATTTTTCTAACCATCAAAACCCACTGAAAAGTGATCCCGAAATCTTCAAATGGGTAGATCAAGTTGGAAATGAATGTGGCAACTTCAAAAAGGCGTGCCCCAGTAAGCTGAAATGAATGTGGAATTTGTGCCCTAAAGACCGATAAACCCTTGTCGTTCTAAAATTTGAAGCTCACATGTGACTCTCGGATGAAGCCACCAATGCAACAAATGAGGGTTTTCGTCCCCAAGTGTTGTTGATGGTCTTCATCCCCAATAGATCCAATGAGGGTTTCGTCCTCGATGGATGAGAGAAAGAGGCAAAGTGTGCTCCAACTCCAAGAAAATATCAATATCCCAAAAATGCATAATCTTCTCCAAGCCAAGCGAACCCCTTATATGGCTCATATGTGGTGTCAAATCTCTAAAACACGATCCCCATGAGGACCGACCTCCTTGGGAGATATGTTACTCCTTTATCTTCAAGCATGCACTCCAAAGACCGACCTCTTTGTGAAAATATAAGTTTCTTTTTCTTTTCTATTTTCCCATTCCATCTTTTTATTTTTTTATTCTTTTTCACGACAAAAGAAATGTGTTTTAAAAATACCTTTATATTAATAATAATATTAAGTTGCCCTAAAATGGAGAATTGACCAAACCTAACTTAAAATATTATTAATTATTTTATTTTAGAAAAGGTGATATTACAACATACGGTTCGACACCTAATGGATCCATGGGGACTTACGACACGGCATGACAAAACATGACATGATAGGCCCGTCATAAAACAAAGATAACTGACAAGACATGACGACTTGACTAGTGTTAGTAGTAGTTAGTCGTATGTGCGAAGCAAGTATGTGTCCATCAATCGATCGGCTAAGAGCAATATAGAAATCAAGAGATATCAATCAATGTGCTTAGAAGCAATGTGTCCGAATCAAGAGAAGTCAATGTGCTTTGAGAGCAATAGCTAAATCAAGAGATGTATCAATCAATGTGCTAAGAGCAATGTGTCTAAATCAAGAGACATATCAACCAATGTACTAAGAGCAATGTGTCTAAATCAATGTGCGTCCTAAACAATGCGTGTCATACACAATGTGTGTCCAAAACAATGCATCTTAAGTAATATGTCATAAGCGATGTGTTCCAATCAACAGATGTATCAATTAATGTGTCTAGGAAAAAATATAGGCGATAAGCACCATGTGTAATTAAACGAGCATAAAGGCAGACAAGTATCAAGCAACCAATGCATAGAGCAATCAAGGTATAGAACATACAGAGCATAGAGCAAACAATGCACAAAGAAAACAATGTATAGAGCAAACAATGCACAGAGAAGGCAATGTATAGAGCAAACAAAACCTAGAACATATAATGACATAGAACATGCAATGCATAGAGCAAACAACATAAAGCTTACATTGCATAGAGAAAACAATGTATAGAGCAAACAATGGCATAGATCATATAGTGCATAGAGCAAACAATGACATAGATCATAGAGAAGACAACATATAGAGCAAACAATGGCATAGATCATAGAGAAGACACCGTATAGAGCAAATAATGTCATAGAGAAATGAGCGTATAGAGAAAACAAATGGCATAGAGCAATCAATGCATAGGCAAACAATGCCTAGAGAAATCAATGACATAGAGCAATTAGTGCATAGAGCATACAATTGCATAGAGAAATCAAGGCATAGAAGCAAATGGTGTATAGAGCATACAAGGCATGGAACAATCAAGGCAATGCATAGAGCATACAATGGCATAGAGCAAACAAGTTATAGAGGAAAATAATGCATAGAGCATACACGTGTATAGAACAATCCATGGATTGGATAGTGTGTAGCAAATATTGTGCCTAGAGTGAGTGATGTATGAAGTAACGTGAAATAGCCAAAAAGAGGAGCCCAATGCCAATAATATTCAAACAAGCAGCACCGCAAAGAAACAAGTGGCAAAGTAATGATCAACAACAAGTAGGTGTGGAACATGTCACCTCAATGCCTAGAGGTAAAAAGTGTGATCATCGGATGAAGCAGAGTATAGCACATGTCAAGATATAAGGCCGTACAAGATAAACTATAGAGGCTCAGTATCACCGATAGACTAGTGTACTAGAATATAATATTGTGCCTAGAGTGAGTGATGTATGAAGTAACGTGAAATAGCCAAAAGAGGAGCCCAATGCCAATAATATTCAAACAAGCAGCACCGTAAAGGTAAGCAAGTGGCAAAGTAATGATCAACAAGAAGTAGGTGTGGAGCATGTCACCTCAATGCCTAGAGGTAAAAAGTGTGATCATCGGATGAAGCAGAGTATAGCACATGTCAAGATATAAGGCCGTATAAGATAAACTATAGAGGCTCAGTATCACCGATAGACTAGTGTACTAGAATATAATCTAGATAAGCTCAATATGTGAGATGCCCCCAGTGTAGGTATACTTCCAATGTAATTGGTATTCCCTAGGGTATAAGGTTGCAAGAAGCCGCAAAGTATGTAAAGATTTGATTTAAGTAAGCTCTGTATGCAAGATTGTAATATTCCCTTCCCATTCGAAGACCTTTGGCCCATTTTGTCAACCCGACGGCCAAAGGAAAAATATAAGGGTGACTTAAGTCATAATAAATTAGTATAAAGTGCCTATAAAAAAATAAATAAAATTATTAAAGCACTTATATTAATTTATTTGGCTTAAATTAAGTATGCACTTATAAATTAAGTTGTAATATCTAGAAAAATGCATAAGGGGTCTAATGCTATGTTGTATCATTCCTAGGAAGTATGGCGACTTACCTAGGGAATGAATATTGGCCCTTTTGGATGTATAAGGCCCATTTCTAAATTTTATCCTCCCTATGAGGAAAATGCGACTAGCCTAGGCAAGAAAAGTGGGACTTATGTTTAGAAATAATCACTAATTGTGATTGGTTGAGTTGGAGATCCTTTTGGGTCCCTTTTTCCCTTTATAAGGGAGAGGTCGACTTGAAGAGGGACATCTCATAATCATTTTATCAATTCTGAATTTTATCTTAAGCCTGGTGCTTTTGTATAAAAATATTCTAAGGACAAAAACCCTTAGTATATTGCCTCTAGAGGACGAAAACCCTCTTAGAGATTAGGAGGAATTTCTACACTAGATCTTCCATTGAGCTTGCAGCGAGTTTCTCAATCATTTCCAGCAGTGTTGATGAAATTTTGTGTCAAGGGTTCAACCAATAAAAGTGCAGCAGTATTATCTTATTTTTATCTGGTGGAGCGACCTATCCCTTGACTGATTTGCCAAGTTTGGAGTAATATTCCAGGTCTGTTTTTCATGGTCATCGTTTGTTCTAATTTTGGAAGCTCATATTAATTATTTTCAGCCACTTTAAAGGGCATTTCAATGTTATCTCAGTCCTCTTTCAGCTACAGCATTTTACACTGTTTTTCCAGCCTGTTTATGTGCTTAAAAATCATATTTTAATCCTATAAAAATCTGCAACAAGTCTGAGTTCTGTGACAGCAAGTTCTAGTGACTTCTTGTATGGATTTGATCTCCAAATGCTAGTCGCCATTTCTGAATACTCCTGGCAGCTGTCAAGCTATATCCTGTATGCTCTTATTTATCAGCTCAAAGTCTGATTTGTGTCATTAAAATTCTGTATTTTGTCATTGAGCAAGGAGTTATCAATTTTGGGTGTGTTGAGTGGTGTGTCTATCAGAACCATAGTCGCATTTTTTCCTCTTGAAATCTGATCTGCAGAGATATAATCTGAGAAATTCATATATAAAGGTTGCTTTGAGTGTTGGCTTTGCCAAAAATCACTAAGGGTTCAAGGAGTCCTATTTGGGGACATTACAAAGATGCCCCTGGTGTAAGTATACCTCCAATATGGTGGGCCGTCCCGAGGAACAAGGCTTAAAAACCATTTAGTGTATGTATAAGTTTCTGTGGATTACGGTATCTGCAACCGTCTTATGTCTATGCTTGAGTGCATAAGGATGTAGGGTGTGTAAAGTTTTAAACCGGGATAACCACAATGTTTAAGTTTGTGCAATAAAGAAGCCAGTCATATGCAGGTCCTAGTTTTGCTTTTTTGCCATAAGAGATAACATGAATAAAATTGCCAACTTGGATTTGTACTAAGGGCCTTGGGCCATAGGCTATAACAATAGAAGAAATGGGATGGTGTCTTGGGTAATAATTGTTCCCTCAACAATCACATCGAACCCTTGAAATGTGCTACGTCGTTGGGTTATGCTCTAGTCATGGACTATATAGTAGGTGTTTGGAGATTGGGTATTGTGCTTTGAGCCAATGCCAAAAGTTGTAGAACTAGATTAAGCATAAGTGTAAGAAGCTATGTACACGTGATTGTGTTGACAAAAAGAAAATGCTAGTTCATATGCTGCTTGGGCAGAGGTCCTCTATCCGTGGGTGTAAGACACATCCTACCGGGGATTAGTAGGAGATGAATCGTTATCCAAACCAGAGAAATACTCTCATGTGTATAATAACCATAATCGTCAATGCTTAGAGTAGTAGTGTTGACAAGCTGCGGGTTATGAGCAACATAAGGAACGGGTGTTCCCTGCAGTGGGCAAAGGTAGTGCATTGGTGTTTGATATGGGTCATGCTCACACAGTTATATGTTTGCTGCATGTTGTGCACAACTAGGTAATAAAATATGCAGGAAAAAGGGGCACAAGGGATGAATCAGAGTAGGCATGAGTGGTGTCATAGTGTACGGAGCTATCACACTAGGATTGAAGTCTCCTAGTCAATTGATTTAGTGTGGAATAGGACATGTGAGGTGCTCCCGTGAGTGTAGGAGTATAAGTGAGGTTGTAAAATTGGCAAGTAACATGTGTGGTTGTGAAAGATACTATAGGATGTAGTGAAGTAAATGCTAATGTATTTTAAGCACTTATATAAGGTGTATTGAATATCTTGCTTGCCACACCGACACATATGTCTAGTGAGCTTGGCTTGTGCTAGAGTTGGGAATTGTGAGACTAGTGTATGTTTGTAAATTTGTGTATACAAATAGCTATTGGACCATGGTGAGTGTAGCCTAACAATGCACCTTACTAGAGGTGTAAGGTGAATAGGGTTTTGCATATCAACAATTGGATTAGCAAAAGGGACTATGGTGCCTATGCTCTCAATTGGCATGTCACCAGAAATACACCATGGAGGGCATGCACACCATTTGGAATAGTAGGAGGTTTGTTGGAAACAATAACATCCAACTATTTTGTGGTATGGTATCACAATCACAAAGAGGTAAAGCCTTGTGAGGTATATTATTAGCCGATGTAGGATATTCCCAAGAGTGTGAAAGAGATGCACAAGATGTTTGTAGGTAAGATCATGTGGTGGATTGGTGTTTGTATAATCAAGATCAATTGTTGACATATGAGGTAGGGTGTCACCCATGGCATGTTGTGGGGATTCTCATCAAGTGTGGTCATAGGTTCCTTGGTAGGAACGTCATTAGTCAATGAGGCAATGGTGTCAAGAGGCTCATCGAGTTGTATGTGTGTGTCTTGAGCAACTTGATCATCTACAAAAGCATTGGTGTTGTCATCAATGAGGTCTTGGATTTTCGTACATAATGTGAAGCCCTTGTTGGCCGAGTGTCCTATAAATTGGTGATAATGACAATATGAGTGAGCGTTGAATTTATAGTGTTTTGGCCGAGCTTTGTCAATGACTAGGGGGAAGGTAGAATGACAAGATTGTGCTCAAGGAGCTTCCAAAGTATCATAATAGGAGGTTTTGGTAATAGAGGTCCATTGACGTTGCGCAGATTGTGGACAAGATTTTGAGGGTGTGATGCATCGAGATGCTTACTTGCAACATTGGTGTGCTTGGGGTTGAGGCCTTTCCTTGAGGCATGGATCCGCACTAGTAAATTATTGGCATTATCTCGTGGAATTTCGAGATGGTTAGCTAGGATTAGTTCTCTTAGTTCCTTTTGTAATTTTCCCCAAGTTCATAAGGAACACTTGCCATG
Source organism: Taxus wallichiana var. yunnanensis (assembly GCA_018340775.1). NCBI lineage: Eukaryota > Viridiplantae > Streptophyta > Pinopsida > Cupressales > Taxaceae > Taxus > Taxus wallichiana. Next base: position 340,330,047 of record CM031243.1, on the reverse strand, counting down.
GTGATTATACAATAAGGGTTTTAAGGAAAACCTAGAATCATGATGTTGAAAATCTGAAACTCTAGGGATGAGAAACGAAGCCGTAGGTTGAAGTAGATCGATAGATAAAGTGGGTTCGCCAAAATGTAATATCAAAACTAGGGTTTATCTAATTAAGGTATTTACAATATGTATATGAATGATTCTAGAACAACAAATACATAAAAGATAGTCTAGAAGTATGTATGCAATATATTGTGCTCAATGCAACTTCTAGAAAGTGTATAAAAGAAATTAGGGTTAGGGTTTATAAATAAGTCACTGTTCTACAGCTGTAGGGTTTGTTATAGTAATCTAAAATTGGGAAGGATGCTGTGCAAGGCGTTGTAAATCTGCGTATGAAATATGGGAGCTTGAAACCGAGTGGACATGTTCATTTGTTTGTGGACAAGTTCGCCTGATGAAGGTGTCCTAGGGCTGACCAGTGTGTCCTTTGGTGTTATGATATGCAATTTGCCTCGACACTTGCTTCATCTATATCTCTCGTATCTGGGATTTGAGTTTGGACCTTTGCGATGACTCTTTTGTACTTGCAAATGTCTTATCTTTGTCTTGAAGACCTATTGACTAGAAAAATGTTTATCATATGCATTGGACTGACCTCACCACACCTCCAATGATACAAGGAGTGTTGCACGACGTACCAATATGCCGAAGCGGGATCAAGTCATACATAGTTCTCCAAGTCCTATGGTGGTGGAGGTTAGAAAGTGAAAATATAGATGGAGCCCTAATTTTGTCCTCAACACTTTGCAATGATACTTGGCTTGATTTTAGTGCATAGTTGTGATCTAGGGCAGCAAAATAGATGTGCTCAGATTTGAGTAGCTTGTTTGTAATGTGCTCTAAGGGAGAGAAGCTTCGATGCTTGGCTCAATGACCTTTGTAGAGTGTGCTTGATATGGGATCCCTAGATGCCCCTAACGAGTTAGAGTGTGCATGTTTATGTAGATGACTTGTGCCAATGCTTTCCCGCTCAACTGACCCTAAGCTGACTAAAGTAACTTGTGCATTTGAAAAGATGACTGTTGCAAGTGCAAGGGATAGGTTTATCAGCTGTGGGACAGATTCGTTGGACGAACCTGTCCTGGGCCTATGAACCCATCCAAGCTAAAGTTGGAGCTTGGTTAGAGACAAGATGGATTGCAGAGAGTCTGAAGATGTGTTCTGTATAAGGTGCATTGATTCCTGAAGTGCTAAGCTGAAGAACAAGTCATGACCCAATGGGCTCAGAGTGTAGGATTGAACAAGGTGCTTTGAGTTTAGTCAATAAATAGGTAAATGGTATAATGTTAAGATAAATGCCTAAGTATTATTGCTAGTGCCACAGGACCAATTTTTAGGTACTACACAAGCAACCCAGCTTGCAGCGCAGATTTTGATCTCTTGATTTTTTTGGTATTACAGCTAATTTCTACCATTTAATAGTGAATTTTGTATTCATTCTTTATAGAGTAATGACAATACCATTATACCACTTAAAATTTGTTTTATATGTATTTACTAGCCAAATTTAAAGCACAGATTTAGTTTAAGATTTGTCTGATTTCTGATTAACTATTTTTCAACATCTTAGGAAGCAATCTGTCACCTTTTTAGTGTTTTGGTCTACAGTAAGTTGTTTTCAAGGTATTTTGATCTGAATTGAATCTTTGTCAAAATCTTTTTGGACTTAAACTTTGTTGTCTCATAGTTTCATTGTCACTATCTCAGTACTGAAGACGAGGAGGACGATGACGAGGAAATAGCCAAGCAACTAGCAAAAGCTATGAAAGTTTGTTTACCTGAAATTCTAAATAAACAGTAAGTCATCTTTCTATTTACTGAAGAACTTAATAAGTTTACTTATTAACCACATAATACAGCAATTACATAGAAACTGCTGCAAATTTTGAGAGTTTAAAATAATGAGAGTAATGTTATCTCAGAATCTCAGAATATATAATAGGGGAGTAGTCATTATATAGGTGTAGGAATTTATCCACTTGTTGTACCTTATAGTAATTCCCCACTTGTCAATCTGTAGATACACTGCTTAAAATCCAAGGCTGTTCCAATACATCTAACATCAAGAGCTTAAGTTTCTATGCCACTTCCTCTACTTTCTAGTTTTATTTTCAATCAAAGAAACCAGTTACTAATTGCTTTCTGTAATGTGACACTAACTGGTACATTTAATATAAAAGCTCAATTGCACATGCTCTTTCTAGTAACATCTAATGTATTGATTTAGAACGAGATTTTTCTGCCTAAAAACCACTAAGAATTGCCGCCAAATATGAGACTCTGTACCGATTAAATTATTTTTAACATCCCAATGCTAGAGATTATAAAACGAAAATTAATATCTATCACCCGTAGTGATTGTTTGCAGATTGAATGGCTTCTTTCTTTCTTATAATTATGTAAGGTCTGGTTTTTTAATGTTGTCATGGATTCTTGCTTTTAGGCAAACCAAGTTCATTCCTTCCACAACATGATCACTTCTGATCAAATTTCGTAAATCTCGTCTTCATTTATGGGTAGAGGAACAATTGGCCGGAAGTAGTGAAGCTCTGGGGAAATTTATTTGCATTGTAGATACTAGATACTACTAAAGAGAAAATTTTCAACAGCTATGCCAAGACCTGTTGTTAATTGGATTTAAACAGTGTTACTTGAATAAATTGAGTTATCCTTCACAGGAGAAATCTGGATTCAAAAGGTCAAGTATTCAAGTGTTTTCCAAAGCACTTTTGGATAAACTGTATAGAAGTTTTTGCTTACCTATTAAAATGTCAATTTAGGTTTAAATTTACTACAAACACAAGCAGTAAGCTCAATTTGTCCAAGGCAGCAGTTTAACTCTCAAGTTTCCTTCAAATCAAGAGGGGTACGAGATACATTTTAAAAATCAGTGGGAGGAGTAAAGGTTCTGTTATGAACCTTATTTATTCTATGCCAATAATAATTATTAGGCAGTGGACTCAGCCCACTTTTAATGTAAGTAGGCACTTTTAGGGATGTGGGTCCACCAATCCACCTTTTCTCAATGTATTTAGGCTTAACTTAACTAAAGACGTTCTTTGGTCAATGTATTTAGGCTTAATGTAACTAAAGATGTTTTTAGGATTTGAGTAGGTATGCGAAATTTTATCATCCCACATGCATAAAGTGAAGAACTCATGATAGGGTAATCAATTATGAGTAGGCCCTTGGACTTCAATGTGTCATTATCCTTTGGATGGAAGTTGTGCTGAAACCTACATTGACCGTGTTTTGGCCCAAGAGCAGCTTCCACACTGCATTGGATATTTAGGCCTTAGTTGACATCCATATCATCTCAGGGGAGTGTCTATTCTCTTATGTACCATCTCATGTATGTTTTATAATATTATATCTCAGTTTCATTTCCGTTTTAAGCAGGTTGAAGTACTTTTAAGCATTAGTAAATTTTTGTTTGTCTTTCCAGTTGCACAAAAACAGAGTGAGAGATATGTATCTCATTTGTTTGTCTCTTTGTGGAAGAAAGTCTTTCTTTCATTTGATGAAACTATCTTGCTTATTGGATCTTAATAATATGAAACAAAGATCCAGTTTGTAGTTCATAGTATACCAGAGACCAATTCGTTATTATTTCGATATTTCGAGTTCTTCATCATTTTAAGAAAAGAAGAAAAAACTTGCTCTCAACGAGTCGCACACTAAGCATAGCACTGCTCCAATTTTTCAGTAGAGGCATATTTCAGATGCTTGGAAATTTCAGCAATTTTAGATTTGGTTCTCAGTTCTGATTTTATTTTTCAGATCTACCATTCTACAGTCATTTCCAGTAATTTAGCTTTAAAAATTTAAGCTGTTTCTGTTTTTGCAGTTCCAGAAATCTTAAGTTTAATATTCTGCTAGAAATTAGGTTTCGTCTAGTTTTCCATTTTCAGTAACAAAATGGTGGTATCATAGCACATTCCTGACCTGGTGGGAGAAGCAAAGGTAAAGAGTTTTATAAGCTTAAAACCAAATACGACCAAATTCTAAAACAATAGAAAAGGTTTGATTTCTAAACAAGTAAATCCAATAACTAATATAATATAATAGAATAAAAGATTTAAAGTGGGTACTATAGTCTTAACACATAATAACACAATGTATAAGATATTTTCTCAACTTGTCATTATATTATCAGTCCAAGGTTTGTTCAATATATCAATGCAAATTCGAATATCTAGGCATCTCTGATTTTCATGGACTACATTCCTTCTTACGTAGGAATTCTTCTCATATTCTCTTCTACATTTTTATATGCTCCATTCAACCATAGTTCACATACTTGTACTGGAAAATACTTGGCAATACTTGACAACTTAAAAAATACCTAAATTTCTTTAAAAACATAAAATTTATGCAAAATATATCAAATGAGTTTGTAAAATGTTGGGGAAGTGTTTTCTATTAGATTTGAATATAAATAGAGTATAAAATCGCATCATCATGCGAATACAACAGCCAACTGATAAGTCTTATGAATTTATGATGATTGTCATTGAAAATCATCATCATAAATTGCATATCTATGCAAGTTACAAATTACAATAATTTACAATTTCCTCTTCCTCGTTCTATTGAAAATTGGGGAGAGGGTCTAGTGACTATACTAGTCCTCGCACTTGGTTGCGACTGCTCGCTCCTCTTAGAAGAGTTTGATTGTGGCTCCACCCTAGTACTAGATTGCAGTAACTCCTCTGCCCCATGTTTGACATTATCTTAATAACCTAAGTCTCGAGGAATCGGGATAGTGGGATAGAGGGACGGGGTTTTCGGGACAAAAAAACATTTCCCAAAATTTGGGGACGATTAGGGGATGACTAGGGGACGACTATTAAAATAATATAAAAATTAATATTTTAATTGTATTCAATGAAATTTAGGGATTTACAATGTGTTCAATGTATTTTAGGTACTTTCAATATCATAATTTAATGTTCTTGGTAATAATATCATTTTAAAAGTAAAAATATCGAAACCTTTTGGCTTTTTTTTTTTTTTAAAATAGTAGACATTCCCTCTAAGTCCCCAAGTCCCCAAAACATTTGGGACGTCACCAAAATCTAGAGGACGTGTCCCTGCGTAACACTGGGTCACATTATCTACAAAGATCGCGCCAATCCAATCTATCTTGCATTTGCTTAACCTTCCATAGCTTCCTTATAGAAAACAACAATCTCGTCCTTTGTGAATATGGGGATATCTTCTTCTTACTTGCAATCTAGTTCTTTATATAGATCAGTCACATCCAAATCAATAGGTTTTTGCGATGTGTCCTCCACCTTTCTAGTGTGAAGTCAAGATTGTCTTGCACAAAACTCGGTCATTGAGCCGTCATTGAGTCAATGTTGGACCTCAAACAAACTCCAGCTTGCTCTCCCATGACTTCGCCTCCCTTGGTCCCTTACGTACTATTTGGAAATTTGACAAAGGGGACCCCGACACTTTCTCCTTTCACCTTCGTCAGCTTCTCCCCACCATTCCCCATTTTACCTCTCTCACCTCTGACCAGATGTTTAATACCCTTTCCTGCACTATTTGTGAGGCTGCCATGAGTTCCTTTCCCCACGTTACTCACTCCACCCTATGCCGTGGTACATGCCCTATGAACAATTGGTATGGCGAGGATTGCAAAGACTTCCATTGGAAACTCCGCTTTGCTTTCCTGCATGCCCTTCCCTCCTTTCCTTCCCTGAAATCAGCCTATCACCGCCTCCTTCGTCATAAAAAACGCACTTTTATCTCTCATAGGCACCGTGAGCTCCGTCTGTCGCTTATCCACTCCCCAAAGCATTTCTGGCACACCATTCTTCCCCGTCATTCGCCTTTACCCCTGACTTAGATCCCAATTCCATGTTCACTCACACCTCCACTCTTTATGATTTCCCTGCCAACCTCACATCCAGGTTCATTCCCCTCCCTCCCATTGCCATATTTTCACCCACACCAATGTGAGGAATGCCATTCTAGCTATGAGCTGTAGTAAAGCAGGGGATGAGGAAGGGTTCCAGCGGAACTTTTCAAATTTGGGCGGAAGACGCTCCTTAGTTATTTTGTGGACCTCTTCAATTAGGTAGTTTGTACAGGTTTTCCAACGTCTTGGTCCCACCACATTATCCACCCCATACACAAGTTGGGGCCTACTTCTGATCCTAACAATTACAGTCGATCATGGTGGGTCACACATTCTCCAAACTCTATGCTACGGTGCTTCATTTGTAGCTTTCCAAGTTCCTCGATCAATACCATTGCAGAGCTAGGGGACAAAGCGAGCTTCCAGGACGACTTACCAGACTATCGATCACATCCTCACTCTTTGGGCCATCATCGAGGAGGCTCGCCACCGCTCCTCCAAAGTTTTTGGTTGTTTTGTGGATTTTCGAAAAGCTTGTGATTCGGTCCAACGGGAAGCCCTTTTCCGCAGGCTTAGAGATATAGGCATTTTCGAAACTCTTCTTACAGCCATTATGCGCCTTTATGAGGAAGTCCTTGGCCGCCTTCGCACCTCTGTTGGCTTGTCTGACTTCATCAGGAGCACCATTGGAGTCAAACAAGGTTGTTCCCTCTCTCCTACCTTATTTGGGATCTACATTGATGAGCTTGAAGATTTTCTCAGGGACCACATCCAGGAAGGGGATAGGTGTCTTTTGCACATGTTCTGATCTACATCCTTCCTTCTGCAGATGACGTGGTTCTCCTTGCTTCTTTTGCAGAGGGTCTCCAAAGGCAGCTGGATGCCTTAGCCCTATTTTGTGATCACAAGCAACTGACAGTGAACCTTGGGAAAACCAAAGTTATGGTTTTCAATTGTCTGAAGACTTCGGACCTCCACTTCTTCTTTAGGGGTGTGGAGATTGAGATCACTTGCTCTTATACATACCTGGGGATTCTTTTCTCTGGACCTTGTTTTAGCCTCCGTCTCTGCTCTCCAACCCCAGTTAATAAGGGGTATGGCTCTTTGGCGATTCTTGAGAGACAGTGTTTCCGCCACCACTTTCAGGACATTCTTTCCAAGTTGTCCCTCTCCGATTCCCTGGTTAGGCCCACGGTTTTATATGGTTCGGAAATTTGGGGTCCCTCTCTTTTGGACTCAGATTGGGCTATTATTGAGAGTGTTCAAATCCTCATGCTCGGGCGTATTATCAGCTGCAAAAGAATATGTTCCTCACAAAATCATTCTTCTTTGAGTTTGGGGCTCTCCCTTTTCGATTGGAGACCATCTTCAGCCTTGTGTTGTTGTTGCACCGTATCTGAGGGTTTTCTGGTTCTTCTATTGACATGGACAGTACATTTATCTTGCGCTTGCTGCCCTTTGAAGCTATTGCATCCTCGATCACAGTGGTCAATCTCGTTGCTTTGGTATACTGCGCTTTCATGCCTTTTTGAGTCCATTGGCATCCAGATGGACCGTCTCCCTCCCTTCAGCTATTCTCTGGATGCCCCTACCCATCTCCTACCGAACCAACAGGACCTTCATAGAATAATCAGAGATGATATCTATAGACAATTCATTCAGCACACTTGGACCAACCCCCCGGGGGGATTGCGTCCGAAGATGTCATTCTATGCGGCACACTTTCTTGAGATCTCGTGATGGGGCCATTATTAGACCCATGTACATTTCCCGACATTGGTTACATGTCCTTCGTATCTCTCTGGGTCAGTTTAGAGTGGGTTCACATCGACTTTGTGTGGAGACTGATCATCACTTAGACCGCTCGGAGTGGACTTGCCTACTTTGCTCTCTCTAGGAGGTTGAAACTGAAGAACACTTCATTTTCCGGTGTCCTGTTTACTATGAGATTCGTGGGAGATTCCATTGCCTGTTCCGCGAGCTTCCTTCCTTCACAACTTTCTTCAAATATTATGATCAGAGATGTCTTGCTCTCTACCTTCAGGAGGCCCTCAGGCTTCGGGACAGGCTCCTCCACCCTCCTCCTAGACGGATGAATACTAGACTGATCACTTCTTTCTTCCCGGTACTCTCCCGATGAGGGGTACCAAGTGACACTTGGACACGATTCTGGACCCTCAGTTCAGATCTGTCAAATCTTGGGACTCCATTTCTTCCACTCGAGGCCCCCTACCCCGGGACGTCTCAGGGCCCCTTCTCATAGACAACGATCCACCAGGCTTACAGAGAGGCACCGCCTTCCTCCTGACATTGGCTTCCCAGGCATTCTACAGTCTCAGCTACTGGTTATCGGCGCATTACAAGTCACTTCCATCCGGCCTTGAGTGTTAGGTGATGCTGTTGGGGGGTTGCTCCTTCTCCCCCTCCACACCTTCAACCTATTCCTCTTCTTTTTGGTCTCTTGGCCTCTGCTTTTTCCTTCTCTTCTTCTTCTTCTCTCTTTGTATCTCAGGCGACCCGTTTGGGTCCTCTTGCTGGGTTTGTTTGCTTTGTATCTTGCAGTCCCATTGACCTACTTTTGTGGTCATGTGTTGGACATTAATATTATTATCTTATCTTATCTTATCTCACATTTGAAAATGCTACAAGGTTGAGATAAAATTCAGAGTGCTAGCTTGTGAAGATTTGGGGTATTTCTACCCCAATCTTCCCACCAACCTACAAACAAGACATTCAAAAGGTTGTATGTAGTTAATAATTGTAAATTTCTAACTTCTAAGATATAAGTAAATTCATCGATTTTCATTACTTAGCGAATTGAGTGGATCTCCTCGAACAACTAGCGTTGAAGAAAAGGGCCTCCCAAGCAAGCTAGCATGCTTGTAATTCTGCAACCCTACAATAATGAGGTCCCTCACCTCAACCTCGAGGTGTCATCTTCTCAACCCGTTGAGAGGCCCTCTATAAACTCCTAGTTAACATCCGTGACGCCATCAAAAAAGAAAAACTTGGGTTGAGGTAGTACCTGCCGCATGAATGGGTTGGTGGAGTTGATTGTTCCACTTCCGATCAATCAACTACCAAAAGGGACCAAATCTTGCTATATCCCCTATAATAGTTTTGGATGGCCTCTCTGGCCCTATCCGTGGCCTCATAAATGCATTCCTTCGGGTTTTGCTCTCCATCCACCAAGCGTAAAACCGTTACTAAAGGCTCCGACACCTACAAACAAATTAAACTTTAAAGTTACAAACTTACAATTAAAGTAAATAGCAATACATTTAAAAATTGAAAATAAAGGAATTAACTTGAAATTTAAATTGAAGTTTGAAGTTACCTTGATGATCTCTGTAGCTTTCTTTGCAAAGACATCATTAAAAATTGTCTTTGCAGTCCTCTCGCTATCGACATTCTTTGAATATGGCGAGTCTAGCCATGCTTGAATCACAAACATTTGCTTCAATGGTGTCAACAAACCATAAACACTTTGTAGTGTTAGGAAGTTAGTTGCAAACCTTGTGACACCTACTTCCACAAGCTCTTTCCCATTGGTGCATTCTCTCATCAAACCGAGAACCCAAGGGTGGTTATAAATGTATTTTGTTACATTTCTCGCATCTTCGACAACTAGTCTCAACTAAACAATTTCGCCCGTCCTCTAAAAGAAGGTCAAGGCAATGAGCTGCATAAGAGGTCCAAAAAAGTGATGCTGAAGTAGTCTCCCAACTGCCACATATGTTGTTGCATTGTCGGTGACAACTTGCATAACATTCTCAATGCCCACCTCTAAGACAACCTTCTCCAACATAAGGCTCAATTTTTTTGCTTTCTTATTATATTAAAGGCATCAATTGACTTAAAAAAAACTAGCTCTCCATTTTAAAGTGCTAAAAATTGATGAGGGTGCGGTTCCTTCCATCCGTCCACCCATCTAAAAGAATGGTGCATTTGAACTTCTGCCATTGTTTTTTTTTGATCTTCAAGAATTGACTTTGCATCTACAACCGCATCCTGGAGCAACCTTCGACTTAAGTCTCTTGAAGAGGGTGCCTTCTATCCCTTCCCTACAACCGTTAAATGTCATCACCAAATACTCCCAAGACGGGCCTCATCACCACGTTAAAGGAAAGGTTGTAAAACTAGAAATTTGCACATGCCTTATCTGTTTCCTCATGCACCTCCTTGCTCTAACTTGTACCTTGCAGTGAAGGTTGTGCCCCGAGTATGTTTTGAGGTAAAACATATTGTGCTTGGCTCGAACTCGACAAAGTCCGTGCCTCATAGCTATGGAACACGACCCTAGTCCACAATTGTTGCTGCATCTCACTACTTTTCCATTGCCATTTCAGGTCTAATGGCTGCTTGCACCCTTGTCCTCTCTAGTTTCCTCTCATCCAACAATGCAAACTCTGCCCTCAACTCTTGTTTTGCTACTTTCGTGGTATTGGGACATGGTGTGGCAAACAATGCATGTGACATGGTACTTGATGATTGATACCTTTAGAGACCTTCTTCCCGTAGAAACTGCAAATCATATCCCCCTCAACCACTCCACGCACACCATACTTCTAAGCGGTAGTATGAAAATCAATGGGAACGCTTTCTGCTGTTGATGCTGAGTTGGATGCCATTGTATGCTAACTTGCAACACGTTCAAATTCAATTTAAAAAAATAAATAAAAAAATAAACCATAATTTTGTAAATGTAAATCCTATGTATTTATTTAAAAGTCGATTCCTAAACCATAAAATTGTAAACTAAACACTAACTAGTTAAACCCCATGTATATTAAAAAATTTAGCAGTTTTGATCATAAATTATGAAAAGCTAGAATTAATCATGATTAGAAATGACAAGAATTCATATAAATTTGTAAATCATATTTAGAAACCTAATACTATCAATTTAGAAAAAAATTGCATGCTTGAAAAAAGAAATAAGAAAAAAATAACAAACTTGGAAATGAAATTCTTCAAATCTCTCTATAAATCCACTTTAAAATCTCTCCAACTCACTTAATGGATGCTGAATAGCCGTGTGACTAAATTTGTGGGGGTGGGGGCTTTTAAAGAGCAAAAATCTGCATATTTTCAGCATTTTTGACTATCAAAGCTGCGTTTTCACTGTTCATCGCATTTTTTCAATGTCTGGTGAGTCCGTGTTCAAGACTTGCCAAGTTTCAGGAGTTCCCACTACGAGTTTCAACTGTAAACTCGCCAAAACTCACCAATGTCAGATTCGCGAGTTTTAAGCCAAAACTCTTCAAAGGAAAATTTGGGCAAGTACTCGCAGGCTCGATGAATACTCGCCGAGTTTGTAAACTATGCATTCATCTATAAAAGGCTATCTATATCTTCTATTATTTGATTTGTGTGTGTGTGTGTATTATAATGAACCATCCTTAAACGATCAAATACACATCCCTAATATGTGAGCTTCCATTTTGAATCTTCATATTTAACACAACTCCTCAACTGGTAGCGCCTAGGTGTCACCTTGTTAACACCTGTCTACTCTGCTCCAAGGTTGTTGCTACTCCATGTGCTTGTGTGCCAGCTCTGGGTGGCTTTCTTGAACATTTAAATTACTTGCTAACATTTCCTCAAGACTTAAATCTTGCCTTGCCCTTGAGGCAACTGGAATATTGAAATGTCTAGATCGTCTATGTAAAAAGGTGGCTGATCACATCTTTACAATAACAGGGGTGCTTAGGGGTTGCACAATGCATTGGGGGAAGCTAGGTCGGTTTCCTTGGTCTTATAATTGAATCAAGAGCCCAACCCTTAGGTCCTCAACACTTTCATCCCCAAAATTGTTTCCCTTGCTGGTGTTTTGATGTAGTCTCTCATTCTTATGCAAGTGAGAGTACATATGCAAATTTCTGTGCTATCTTTAGCTGGAATTCCATCCATTTATTGAAATCTTTCTTAATGACTCCAATCTTCATTTTGAGCTCTGTTGTCTCAACTACCACCTTAGGGATGGTAGAGGGTTGTTCCCTTCAACCTTAAGCTCAGCCATCTATGCATGCATGTCAATGAGCTCAATGAGTAAGTTCAGATGATGGAGGGGACCTGGCACAGGTCATTCATTTTTGATGATGTGATCTCTGTTGGTATGTGCCACCTTATACTGGTGAAATAAACCACTCATTTTATCCCTCTCAACCGCTTGAGTATTCTTGGTGACATCATACTGTCGAGCTCCTTCCTTGATTTGTTTCTCTACTATACTTATCCGTTCCTACAATTCTTTTGTCATCCATTTCATTGTGAAGTAGTAGGATAGGAACCATGTTGCAGCATCCCTAGCCACCAAGACCTTTAGTTATTTTTTAAAATTTCTCTTCAATTCCTCTCCTTATCCGAAGCGGTTTTATAGCACTATGGACAAATTCTTCCACTACTTTTTCCTTAAATCATTCTTTTCTTCTCCTCAAGGGGTTATTTGTTGGATATAGTTATCTACCTCATCTTTTAGTTGATCTTCCACTGATAAGGTGCCATGTATGTCAAACTTTGGTCTTACCTAATTACCAAGCTCAATACTTCTTTCATGTCCCTTCTTGTTTGGCAGTTCTCTGCATCCAACCCAATGATGCCGAGTACTAGAAGGTGTTCACAATTTGTACTTTTGTATTGTGGGAAGTTTGTTCAATGTGGTAGCCTATGGTGCTTGTTGAATTACCTTGTTCTTTCTTGTTTGCTAAGCCTTGCTACTACTGCGCCCACTTAGCATGGGAATTCTGTATATTGAATAGCTTTAGCAGTTGTTTCTCCCTTTTGTAAGGCTCCATCCAATCCATCCTTAGATTTATTGGTGCTGCTTTTCTATTCTCCTTTGCTGCCATCTATCTTAGGTTTATCTTACCTCCTAGACTTATTGGCACTTATTCCTCTTCTTTCTTTGCATGGTCTTTGTTCCGTTTTTCTGATCTTGTGCCTTCTTGGCAGCAATCTCTTTTTACTATTCTTCTTCTTCGAGTCATTCAACCACTAATTTTTTTTTCCAACGGGTTTTTGGTTCGGTGGTCATCTTCTTTTTGCCCCATAGCCTTTCTTTAGTTTGACAATCTTCTTCCTCTTTGGTTTCTTGGTTGCTTCTTCTCCCTTTTGTAGCTTTTTTTCCTTCCGTTTCTTCTCATCCTCTGTTTTTTTTTCTTTTGGACAATTTCCTCTTGCCGTCTTGCTTCTCTTTCAATGACAACTTCCTTCTTACGTTGTTAATATTTTTGAGCCATTTTCTCTTGGAGATCTTTGGTGGATTTCCCAGCTACTGCTCTCATGTTCGCCTCTTGCCGAGTCTTGTCTGCATCCCCTTCTCAACTAGCTCCTTTACTTTGGCGGTGACTTTTGCCTTAGCTCTAGCCTTCACCTCCTCTTGAGCAGTTTTTTTCATCTTAGCTTTTGCATAGGCTTCCTTTTTTACATTTGTATGTTTCTTTGATTTCAATTCTATTAGTTGTTTATTATGAAGCTGATGAGTCATTTCATTATCTACTTTTTTTTCTCTTATCTGCTCTTACCCAACTTCTTGTTACATTTCCTTTTCTCTGGCGACGGGACTTTTTAATCTTTCCCTTTAGCTTTTCTAATTCTTCTTTCGTTTGGCTTTGTTTCATCGCTTTCTCCCTAACTCAAGGAATTAGTGCCTTCAGGATGCTATCTTGATATATCTCATTCCCCTTCATGTGTGTTAGAATAAAGCTTAGGTTTCTCGCTTGCCTGATGTTATTGGAATCTAAGAATTTCTTGACCAAATCCATTACACGTACCATTCTGACTTTTGCAGAAAGTTCCTGTACTCCTGGGGCCCTGCATTCTTTTCTTATTGGGCCTTTTAAGTCTTTTCTTCTTGAATTATGAGAATCTTATATTGAAAAATCTATTTTTAGAGCATGCACATCTATGTTAAGAAGACTAAAGAAGTTTGTTCTTAGAATTTGAGAATTTTATGGAGGAGCCCTATTGCTGCCAATAAAGTAGCTTTTGAGGCATAAAGTTATTCTCCATCAAGTCTCTGATGTTAATTGCCCAAGAGTAGTGCAAATATGGACTTAACCATTGATATGAAGTTTGATCTAAGACAATTGCGATAATAGGGGAGATAGATGAGACCACTGCATTTGTGCTGCATGTTGTACACTCATTTGTATTAACTATTACATATGCTTTACAAAGGATGTACAAGGAAGCCTCTAGAGGAAGAATATTATGATATCAAAAATTAATGTACCTTAGTCCCAGGGTTGTTTTAGGAGCTGTCTGTGTTTCATTTTTGGTAGTTTTTAATGATTATTAAAGTTAAGTGTACTTTTTGCTAGTTAGGAAAACAAAAGTAGCTTAAAGTTACTTAAATACCGCATGTGAAAAGTAAAAATGTTCAGAATGAAAATAACCATAAAATTAACTTTAAGCTATCCTGCATACACAAAGTTCACAAAGGGGAAGTCATTATAAAAAGTACCCGTATGCTGTGAGAATGAATATCTTTTGGAAAGAATTTATTTTTGCACTACTTTTAAGGCTTTGGGTGGTATCCATACTATCCTTTATTTGGCCTGAGTTGGTGTCCGCACCTTCTCCAGAAAGTAATTTTCTCTTCTACACAAGGTTTATTCTAATTTCTAGCATGGTTATCTAAGGACAGCAGGACAGGGGGACGGGGTTTCCAGGATGATAAAATATTTCCCAGATTTTGGGGACAGTGGGGGGATGGCTATTAAAATAATATATAAAAATTAATATTTAAATATTTTAACTTTATTCAATGAAATTTAGGGGTTTAAACTTTATTTAATGTTTTTTTGGGTACTTTTGGGATTAGGGTTCCATGTTTTTGGTAAAAATAACAGTTTTTTTAAAGTAAAAGCTTTGGAATTTAAAAAATAAAATAAAAATTGGGGATATCCGCCCAGGTCCTCGAAATGTTGGTAATACCAACAAAATCTAGGGTATGTGTCCCCACGTAACACTGGTTTCTAAGTAAAGTTCTGTTTTTGCACTTTTAGGAATCTGGGTTGTTTAGTCTGCTATAATTTCAAATTTCACATCTACAGTTTGCCCTAGAATTTTTACATGTCAGATATTACTTTGTTTTTGCAGCATTTTTATACTTCAAAATTTTAAATGTCTATTTGAGACATAGGATTTGCAGCAGTGCAGCCAGCTACAGTTGGCTACATAAAAATGGCATCAGAGCCACTTTTTTGGCCTAGTGGGAAATTGGAATACCAATTACGGCTTCAATTTCAACCACTCTAGAAGGTTACCAAGTCCAGAAATCTGGATCTGTTCAGGAGGGCAAAAGATCTGAAAATTCAGAATTCTTGAAATAGTTTGAGAAAATTCTGAGATTATTATTACCAACATTTAGAGTCCAATGCTGGACCCATCATCAGGGTGAATGACAGTGGGGAGATGGCATTGGACTCCAAACTTTAGTAATAAAATCTTTTACGCAATACATCCAGAAAATGATTTACACAAAAACTGTGAAATGAATCTTATAACCCTAATTCTGAGCTTAATTTATATATATGCAAAAATTGACAAATATAATGAAAAAATTTAATAAAGTAATATAAAATGTTAATGTATTTACTATTTAAGAATACATAAGGGTGTTGGATGTCTTTTTTGGGAAAAAAACAGTGCCGACCAGGACACAACTTATCCGGGCTGGCTTAAAAATCCGGATCAGGCCTGATTTTGTGCAGATCCGGCTGGATTTGGTAACTATGCTAGAAGATAAAAACTGGAAGCCATCACCGATTTAATATGTGAACCAAGAGGGACCATTAACCAGATTAACATTGGTATTATGGTCACGAATAGAATTCTAAGTGCTCTAGTCCTATCCATGGAAAATAGAGAAAGAACAAGGACGCGACAATGATGAAGAGGAATCAGCATGCACCTTGAAACCAAATCAGAGAAGTTGGATGCCATGAGGAATGGGAGATCCCTTATATAAGTGATAGGAAAAGGTATATATACCTACAAGAAGATCACGGGAAAGATTCCAATTCCGGAGTTTGTTTGGGTTGGTGAAAATATCAAGTCTAGTGCTTGGATTGGAAAGCTGAATCATTTTTGTAAGACTAAACACTATATTCGAGTTTAAAAAAATTTAGTTTGTCACATTGCACCTTGAGGGACCAGCATTCGATTGGTTGCAAATTGTTGAGCATGAAATGGAGGTAGATGAGCTGTACTTGAAATTTGAGAAAGACCAACTAATGATAACCATTAAAGGTCTACCCCCAACTGCAAGCAGGTTGGTCTCAATACATGAGATGGCCAAGCAATTTGTTTAAGGAGAGTTCGGTATTGTGCCTGAATGTAGTTGAATGAGAGGAGTTCACATTAAGGTCATAGCACAAGAGCCAAAAAGTCAAAAGGAAGTGCACTTAACAATTGATGAGTTCATAGACTTGTTTAAGGAATTGACTCATGGACTTCCACCTATAGAGGACACAAACACATTGTTCAATTGGAACCAGGATCCAATCCTGTCATTATTCCTCAATGCTGATACCCCGAGCTAGGGCATATAGTTCTAAGCTCTCTACTTGCAGGAAACGCCTAGGGCCCCCGTTTCCATTTCCGAAACGTTTCGGAAACGGAAACTCCTTCGAAATGTCCTAGTCTCCTAGAGATAAGTATACATGATAATAATGTATAATTTCAATGAATACAAAATATTTTGAGTGTTTTATCAGTTATTCTTATCACTTATGGTGTATGGAGTACAATTTTAAAATGAGTACTATGCACACACACACATATATTTTGATAATATATTGTATGACGTTTCCGTAATGTTTCGTATCCAAGGTTTTTGAAAATTGCCATTTCCACGTTTCGTACACGTTTCCGTTTCCGTTTCTTGGCAACATAGGAACTTCTAAGTAAGAGTCCTTTTGTACCTCTAGTGGTTTTGAGAAGGAAGAAGGATACCTCCATCCGTATGTGTATTGACTATTTGGAGTTGAACAAAAGAACTATTAAGAACATGTATTCTATTCCACATAGATGGGCTACTTTCTGAATTACAAGGGGCAGCTGTGTTCACCAAGATAGAGTTAAGGTTTGGTTACCACCAGATAAGGGTGAGGGAAAGTTATCAATCCAAGACACCCTTTGCACTCGTCATGGTCACTATGAGTTTCGAGTGTTCCCTTTTGTCCTCACTAATACTTCAAAACCTTTCAAGGTACAATGAATTGAATATTTCAACATTATTTTAAGAAATTTGTTTTTGTTTTCTTTAATGACATTTTCATTCATGGCAAGTCTTTAGAAGAGCATTTTTGTCATTTGAGGGCTGTTTTAGAATATTGCAAGTCACCTCTCTATTTGCGAAGGAGTTTAAGTGTGAATTTGCAAAAAGTGAGTTGGTTTATCTAGGCCACACAATTAGTAAGGAAGGAGTAAAAGTTGATCCAGCAAAGATTCAAGCCATCCTTGACTGGCCTGTTGGCAAGAATGTGACTTTGACCGCACCGTTTCAAATGAACAAATGAAGTAGAGGTTGCATTCCAAGTCATCTAGAAGCTAATGAATTCCACTCCCATATTTTTCTTCTTGACTTCTCACAGCCAGTTGTAGTATAAAATCAGCAACCAATTGCTTTTGAAAGCAGAAAATTGAATGATAAGTAGTTATTATGTATCCATGACAATGAAATGCTAACCCTTGTGCATGCAATAGGAAAATTCAAGCCATATATATTAGGACAACATTTTATTATCAAAACACACCACCAAAGCTTAAAGTATTTTCTTTGTTTAGAAGACTTTAGCAGAGCAACAGGAAAATTGAATAGTTGCAAGGATTTTATTTTGAAATACTTTATAAGAAGGGCATACACTATGTGATTGTAGATTCCTTACCACGAAAGTCAGAGATACAAGCTCTTTCTATAGTTGAACCTGCATCGAGAGGAGATATTGAGTGAATATACCAAGAATGAGAAAGCTAATGCTATGTTATTGGACCAAGAGAAAACACTTGAAGAGGACAACTACTCTTTTTCAGGTGACATGATTTTCTTAAGGACAGGATTATATTTGAGTGCCATTCCTCCCCAAGTGCTGGTCATACTGGTTTCTTTAAAACCTTTTACAACATTAAACATATTTTTTTGGAAAAGGCTCAAATCAGATGTTAAAAGCTTTGTTGCATCACACAAAACTTGTCAAAAACTGACGAAAAAGACAATCAAGTCCTGGCTTGCTTCAACCATTACCCATTCCCAACCAAAAATGGGAGTGCCATAATCCATTCCAAACCAAAAATGGGGGTCCACTACCATGGACTTCATAACAGGCATTTCACAAGTGGGAGGAAAGATTTGTATTTATGAAGTGGTTGATTGGCTGACTAAGTACACCCATTTTATTTCTGTGGATGATGTAATCTCATAGTTTTTGAACTATTAGTGCAGCATATTCATATGCTGCATAGACTTCGAAAAACATGGTGAGTGATCAAGATCCAGTTTGTGCAGCTGATTTATGGAAGGAGTTGTTTAAATGTGTTGGAACAATCTTAACTCCAAGCACTGGATGTCACCCTCAAATAGATGGACAAATAGAGATTGTACAATTATAATCCTCCCACACTGATTAATGGGTCTGTTGAAGACACCCAAGCATCAACTGTCCGCAACTTTCTTGAAGAAATCAACAGATTTCAAAACAACTGAAGGAGAACCTTAAAGCAGCTCAAGACAAGATGAAATATCAAGCAGATCAGCACCAAAGTGATAATTTTAGGTTGGTGGGTGGGTTTTCATGAAGTTACAGACTCTTATTTGAAAATTCCTATTTTTGTCCATTAGTCAGTTTCAAAAGAGACCGAGTGAATAAATTATGCATTTTCCCTGAATCCTATTCATCAGTAGTGGACTTGTTGATGTTATTGTGACATTATATCAACGTGTCCATACGAATCATGTAAACAAATACTATTGAGGTTGTCAAGGTTATCATGTACATTTCAAATAGGACTTTCCTATTTTATTTTTTTACCATCGAACCTAACCACAGTAGTCTAAATGTTCCCAGACCTTTAGAATGTTTTAGTCTTCTTGATGGTTTTCTTTGAATACCAGAGAGGAGCCTTTAATCCTCTCACCGAAATCTTGGAATGTATCCCAGTCCCCTCTTGATTTAGAGAAAAGACTAATCTATGTTGCCAGGAAACGGAAACGGAAACGGAAACGTGTACGAAACGTGGAAACGGCAATTTTCAAAAAACCTTGGATACGAAACGTTACGGGAAACGTCTGTACAATATATTATTAAAATATATATATGTGTGTGTGCATAGTACTCATTTTAAAATTGTACTCCATACACCATAAGTGATAAGAATAACTGATAAAACACTCAAAATATTTTGTATTCATTGAAATTATACATTATTATCATGTATACTTATCTCTAGGAGACTAGGACGTTTCGAAGGAGTTTCCGTTTCCGAAACGTTTCGAAACGGAAACGGAAACGGGGGGCCCTAGGCGTTTCCTGGTGACAGGGAGAAAAGTTAAAGAGTTAAAATGCTTCCTTGGACAAGAGTAATCTCAGAAGAAGATCATAGTCAACATCCTTCTGCTGTTTTCATATTTCTTACCATCCAACCCGGCCATAGATGACTAGTGTTCACAAACCATTAGAATATTTTAGTCATCTTGAGGATTTTCTTTAAAGACCTGAGAAGAGCCTATATTCCTCCCACTGATTTTTGGAATGTATCTGGTACAAATCGTCATTTGAAGGAAACATCAAGAATTAAAATGCTTCTTTTGACAAGATATAGCACAATGCCTGAGTTTGTGAAAAAACTTAAATTATACCTTAAAAGCTAACATTTCAATAGTTAAGCTTTTGAAGCCAAACATCTCCTGTGAAGGATAACTCAATTTATTCACAAAGCATTTTGTTTGAACCCAATTAGCCACAGATCTTAATAAAACTGTTGATTTTTTTCTCTTAAGCAGTATCTACAATGCAATGAATTCCCTGGACAATTATTAATTCTAGTCAATAATTTCTCTATCCATGCATGAAGACACAGATTATGAAATGTGATCGAACCTGGACTTATTCTGGAAAAAATGAATTTGGTTGGACTAAAAGAAGGAATCCACGAAGCCATTGAAAGACCAACAGTCACACAGAACCAGGGATCACTTTCAAATGTATTCTTCCTGTCCTTGGGACTCTAGTTGCCACGTGAGCAGAAATGAAAGTGGGAATTGGATATGAAAGGCCAAGCTTAAGAATCACCAAACCCCATGGAATTATAAGAGAGAAGCTATTCAATCTGCAAATAATCATGCTTGGTAAATATTAATCTTTTGCATTAAAGCCTTGAAAACTAAAACCAGCCTCACATTGGTACAGAATCTCATACTTAGCAAGGATTTCCACTGAATTCTGAGTAATTTTTGGCCAGTGATAATGGAAACCTGGAAGAACAATGATTTCTGAATAGAAATCTGAAATGCTAAACATCTGGAAATATAGCTGCTTGAAAAATTGTTAACAGCTAAAACTTTTGACAACTAAATTACTGGAAACAACTGTACATCCCTAAATCTAACAATTAATTTGGGATTGAGAACAAGGATATGAAATTGCTGAAGTTATCATGTTTCTAAAAATAGCTGCCGAAAACTCCAAACTGATTTTCTTTTTTCAAAACAGGAGAGAATTTTTTTTAATCGACAATTCATTGATACTAAAAAAGTACTTCAATCTGCTGAAGCTGGAAATGAAACCAGACTTTGGTATTACAAAATATAGATGAGACGGTACATAAGAGAAGATAAACCTTAGTGAGAAGATAATGACAACGACTCAGCCCCAAATATCCAAGGCAGTGTAGGTGTTGCCCTTGGCACAAAACATGGTTGCTGAAGACTTGTGAAATGCTCATCCACATGACATGACATGGCCAAAGGGCCTATTTATAATTACTTACCACATCATGAGTTTTCTCTTCACACATGTCGTATAATTAATTTTCACATACCTAACCAATTTCTACAGAACATCTTAAAAGGTGGGTTGGTTGACCCACATACCAAAAATCGTGTAGGCACAAGATTCGTGTTCGAGTTTGGCGAAGAAAAAAATTCGCAACGATAAAATTCGAAAAAAACCGTGATTAAATTTGACAGATAATTTGCAATTTCAAATTTATTTAGTAATGTTACAAAAACTGAATCAAATTTTTAAAAACGTAATAATAAAACATTAATTAAAAAATCAATAATATGAACTTAATTAACAACGTAATAATAAAAAAACAAAAAAACTTAACAATTAAACTTAATTGAGCATAATAACAATAAAAGTTAATACTCTATTAAAAACCTAACAATAATTTTTTTTTAAAACTTCAAAACTTTATTAACAAATTTATAATAAAGAAATTAATAGTTAAAAGTTAAAAATTGAATAATAATAATAAGTTAAAACTTTATTAAAAACATAACAATAAATATTTTAGGTAAAACTTAACAATAAAATGTAAAACTTTATTAACAAATTTATAGTAAAGAAATTCATTTCAAAAAGTTAAATATTGAATAATAAAAAAAGAAACTTACAAATACAATTTAAACTCTAATGCTCAAGTCTTTAAACCTAAAGACCTACCTCACGTCCACTCCTGACCAGGCCCAACCAAGGCAAATGCGTATGCGACAGCGGCAGCTGTGGAATCGTGGCTCCCTGACGGCTGAGCAGGGAAGAATTGCAGGTTATGGGTGGTATGGTCAGGGTTGCGAGGCTTCCTTCCACTCTTTTCAGCAGCACCCACTCTCAGCTCTGGCAGTTCTCGCACAAAGAAACAATGGCCACTCAAAAAATGTAGGATTGTTTTTACCCTGCCAAATATCAGCGAATATTCCCGATTTTTTTATGCCTGCTTTGAAGTTCGCTGGATTTCAAAATTTTTCCTTGAAATTCGGCAAACCCTGTGACTTAGGCTGGGACATTACCAAAATATCATTATTGGCATAGAAAAATAAAGTTTCATTACAGTCCCTTCTCCCTCCCCAAGCAATGCTTTACCCCAAAGAAATTATAAAGCTGGATGCTAATAAAATTCTGTCTTCCAGCTTCTTGAGATCCTTTATTCTTTCTGAACATTGTCTCCTGGGTCAAATAGCCAAAGAGAATAATCTGGTAGAGAGCATGTTGCTGCTGGAAAGAATCGAAGTTAAATAAGGACCCCATCCATAGCTGCAGTTTCAAAATATTTTCCATTTGAGGAGTTATTAGCTTCCTTTGTTTTGAATCAACCTGTAGCTGAATGTACTGTTGCAAACCCTAGGTCTGAAATAGACAAAAGTGAAATTTTGACAATGAATTGCTAGAAAAACTGAAATTGTATAATATCTAAAGTTTGAAGATGCTGCAAAAACAAAATACTATCTGATCTGTTGTAAAAAGCCTAGGGCAAACCCTAGATATGAAATCTGAAATAATAACACCAGATTTCTGAAACAGCAAGAAACAGAACTTAACATTTGCTAAAAAAATAGAGTGAATAGTATGTAGAAGAGAAGATTACTATCCCGAGAAGGTGTGGCTGCCCCCTCCGTAATTGATTTTCCCCAAAGCAATTGTAGTGTTAAATGTTATAGTATCTCTGGTCCTTCCAATGTTGCTTCTTTCACTGGCAGATCCTTTGGGTACTCAGATAGTACCTTATTCCTCAAAAATTTCTCTGTGGCAGCCAAAATGGTCTCTGGAAACATGATAACTGGTCCATCATTTAGCAATGGCAGGGCATTTAAATTTTTGACATTTTTTCGTACCTCCTTCGAGTGTGTGAGAGATTGAAGGTATCATGCACACGAGTTCCATGCAATCTTTCTCATCTGTGGCAATATCTTATAAGACCCATAGTATTGAGGCCCGAGCATTTTTCATCTGTAATTAGCATATATATTTATTATTCCATAGCAAATCTTCAACTTCTAAAAATTCAACTTACCTGATTTTGCTTGCTGTTCTCTTATCTTAGTATTTTGCTTTAGAAAATGTAAATTGTCTTAGAATTGTGTATTGCTTAAATGCTCAAATTGATTGTAGGTAGTTGCATACACGAAATGAAACATGTACACACTGAAACGCGAAAAAATAGAGCTCAACACGAGAGCACCTTAGAGAAACCCAATGTGGGAAAACTCTAGAAAAGTAGGGCTTTTCCTTCTCTTGCTACCATCTCCTTGCAACACTACAAGCTAATTTGTGTCTTTGAGGCTTTCCATGAACATTAGCAACACATCAACGATGTTCTCCTAGCTTGCCTTGATCTGCAACTTGCTTCTTTAAGTGCTGTAACTCTGAAAACACTCAACCAAAAGAATTAAATGACCCTCCAGGGGTGTACATAAACACAAATTCGGCAAATGGACTGAACAGAGGTCCCAAAGGAGGGCAGTAACCTTTCAAATGATGGAATTCTGGGAGTTTGAGCTTCTTTGGATCGATTAGAGTGCTATTTTATCTTTTCAATATAGGTTTGGCATGTTACAAACCGATCTGTATGTTTTCTCCTATATTTTACAAGTTCATCTTAAGCCAAACCTGTTGCACAGTTTCGACTTTAGCCAAATCCATCAAGTGAGGGTTATTTTCAGCTACTTATGGCCCAAAGGTGTCAGGATCACACCCTAGAACCTTTTGCATCTGCTTCATTCTGTACCTGCAACTCTGTTCTTACTGAAATGTCATATTAGGATTACTCGGAGAATCTCAAGTGACCTTCCTTGCTCATTTTGATGAATAAGTTAGATTAGTGGCCTAATTGAATTGAATTCAACTTACTTTCATGATCCAATCCGAGTCATTTATGTCCCTTCTAATAAATTTCTGCCCAAAGGGTTGTAAGTTAAGACCTTGAGCCAAATTGTCCAGTCTAGTTGGCAATTTTAGAGTTTAAAGAACAATGCATAGAGTTTTGGTATTCATAATTATATATCTCCACTTCAACATACTAGGACTTATCTGCTATCTATGGACTAGTTCACACTTCACACTTACTGCAAACATCCATATAACATACGATTTCTGTAGCTTAGTATTGTCAGAAGATGCATCTTTACTCTCAAACTTCCCTCAATCAAGAGGGGTATCATAAGAAAACCCTCAAGATCTAAAACATTTTTTTTTAGGATTATTAGATTTTTATGGTTGGTAAAAAGAGTTTAAACAGCAGGAGAAAAGTTTGATGCCTGAAAAGTACCTTCCACGTTTCATTTCTTGGGCTCCTTTGTACTTTGTCATTGGATTGCAAGTGTTGAGAAATGCACCGCTGGTTGGTTGGGTTCGACCAAAGAAAACAATTGATCAAATGGACTTGGCTGGTATATAGCACTGCTATGGGGGAGAGACATACACAAGGAGAATGGGAATTGGAGGTAATAAGCACCCAAGAACCACTCTTTTCAATGATATCTCTGTTGAATACCAATAATCTGGTATTTTAATCTTGAAAAGTACACAAAATTCCAAAGTAAACATGATCGGATACTGTCTCTGAAATGAATTCCTAGTCAGTGAATGATTTTCAGGAACTGATGTTTCTCTGGCTATGATTAATTCAAGCAGCCATGGAGGGAGAATGGAGAATACCACTGTTGTGGGAAGATCATATAGTGAGGGAGTACAGGACCCGGGCACCTTGGCTTATTAATCCATAGAGTTAATTCTACCGTTCCCAAGACATAATTCGGTAAAAACAGAAATCGCAGTATGTGAGGCAGCAATTTAGGGATTTCTGCTTTACTGAGAAAGGAGCAACAGAGTGGGTGAAATTTGATTTTGTTCATGTCGTCATCTTACTCTTTTTGAGTGGAGTTTCATCATAATATTCAAAATCAATGCGGTGCAAGTTCTGCTTGACGGATCTTTGGGGTAGATATCACAGTTGAAAGATTTTGGTTTACCAAATATCTAATAAACTTCTAAGGTTTGAACTTTATAAAACTTTGATATATTCAAAATTGCTTACTTTTGATTAGAATCCTGGTCATAAATGACAAACGCATTTGTTTACTCTATATATAGACTGACTTATTTCCAAGTGACTTTAACTGTATGTTTGTTGGAAGAATTTCCTCGCAAAAGGAAAGCATGATTCCTTGCTGAATAAACCATGGCTAATTGAAATCAACGATTACTTCTGCAAACTGGCATATGAGCCTTAATTGATCAATAATTCAGGGGAAAGGACTGTCTTCATTATAGTGTTAAGTCCATGTATTCTACTCTACCTTAGCTTGGCAGTGCCCTTCGGCATTACAGTGTTGGCCTTCACTTTTCTTAAAATAATGTGCCCATGCTTGGATAGTAGGTTTTTAAAATCCCTTATTTAAAGATCTTGGTTGCAAAAATATCATCTTGGTATGAGAGTACATCTTCACTATGTGCGGGCATTGATCTTATTGCTCGACAGCAGATTATGCTTCTGCTTCTTGTCTTACAATGTGTGATTTTTGAACAGTGTGTTCTTTCATCAAGCAGTACTCTGATTTGGTCTGAGAATAGAGTTTTTGCTTTCTGTTTCTATGAAGGAATACATCATATGCCGAGCATGTGGAAGGCATTGTAACCACTTTCAAGATTAAAGGATATGATGCGGTGGAGGACGGTGTTGTGCTATCCGAAACCCCTAAAGACAAATGGTAGGGCTATTTTAATTTTATGCTCAAGAATTAATCATAGTTTAAGTTCAAAATAGGTAAGTTCACTGTATAGCTTAAGAAGGTATCAAATAATAACACGTATTACCATTTGTGAATACTGAATATTTTAAAATACTACTTTGTCACTGCTTTTGTATTCTTTCATTGTTGTGTTTTTATGCAAAAAGTAGCATTCCAGTAATTGTTTTTTCTATGTTCTCAGTCTGTCCAAGACAGGACCAGGTGAAAACATTTCTTGGAAACCTGATATACAGTTCGCTTCATCTACGATAAAAAGTAAGTGTGATTCAGGGAAACCATTAATCAAGCAGGTCAAGAACTGGATAAACATTTGATTCAAGCCTCAGCATGGCAAACTGAAAATCAGCTCCAGGATGGACTTCTAGTTCCACCAAGAAATCCAAAAAAACTGAACAAATTGGCTCGGAAACAAGTCAAAGACACCCTAGGGGCTAAATGGTAATTTGTTTAGTACTTAAACTAAATCAACGTACCATTCTGAATGATTTGGGTTATTGATAGAAATGACACATTTGTGCGAACAGGTTTGACATGCCAGCACAAACAATCACTCCTGAATTGAAGAAAGATCTTCAATTATTGAAGGTAGTGTATACTATTCAATGAAATGGCTGTATTTGGTTTATTTGTATAAATGTAAAACAGGAACTTACAGGTATGTTGTTGAGATTTGGGATTGCTGATTTTCTCCACCCATAGCATGTGTGCAATGTTCATGGATTTTGCAAAACATAAGATACTAACTGTTTTTTTATTTGCGTTACAGTTGAGAGGTGTTCTTGATCCTAAAAGACATTACAAAGCAGATGATTCCAAAGGTCTTCCCAAGTATTTTCAGGCAAGTACTGATACTCTGAATGGCTGTAGATGCTGTTTGGTATTCTATTTGCATTGATCGCAACTCCTGTAGCTGTGGGCACATATAATTTTCTTTCTCCCTGATTTTGCATGCTTCAGGTGGGAACTGTCATAGAACCTGCTTCAGAATTCTACTCGGGAAGGCTGACAAAGAAAGAGCGTAAGCTGACTATTGCAGATGAATTGCTTTCTAATTCTGAACTTGGGCAGTACAGGTGAGGCTGATGGTCTGTTATTTGATTTACTATTTTGTAATACCAACCATCAAGAAAAGCGCAGTGATTCCATCCTCGTGTAATCCACAATTCTATCTATCCTGTGGAAGCTCAGAATTTGATGTCTTGTATTGTTTTTCTAAATGCCAGTGCAATTGTTCCAAACTACCACAGTCCGGAATTATATGGTGCTTAGAATTTTTTTATAGGGTTGTTTAGTGTCCTGATTGCTTTTTAATGATTAATTTTTGGTACAGGAAGCGCAAGTATACAGAGATTGAAATACAGAGAAAGGCTGTTTCAGAAAAGTTTGGAAGAAGAAAAAAGTTCTCATAAGCGCGGAAGATAACTTTGTCCACTGTTTATTCTGAAATAATAGGCTTGTATTTTATGCTTCTTCTAGAAAAGAATATGGACATTATCCATGGTGAATATGGAAGGAGGCCAGTTCTGTTGCAATCAATTGTAGGATGATATAAATTATATCATTCTTTTGACATTTTTAGAGAATATGGTTGATGAAATTCTATTCACCAGTTATATTTTCTCAACTATGTAGGCACACTTATTTGACTCTCTTCATGAATTTACATACATGAATTTATACTTTACATAGCCTCATCTCATTGATATTTCAGATAACAGAAGTAAGCAGAATGTCGAGCATGTATTGCTCTGAGTTATGTGGAATATTTGCATTAACTAAGATTGACATCTCCATTTTGATTGATTTTGTTTGCACTTTATGTTGATCCAGCCATAAATGCATTGGTCAATAGGTTAAATAACTTACAAATAATTTTTAGTTAATAGAATTAGGATCCCGATCGTGATATTAACGACCTCGCTAATTCCAGAAATTGAATCCCATTCAAAATGTTCCAGAATGGGTATGAATGGAATTGATAAGTTCCATCCGCCCAAGTAAAGAACTGTTACAAAGAATGAAGAAGCTAATAGATTTAGGTAAGAAGCGACGTAGAATAAACCAAATTTGATACCCGAATATTCAGTTTGATAACCCGCTACCAATTCTTCTTCCGCTTCTGGTAGATCAAAGGGCAATCTCTCACATTCTGCTAGAGACGAGATGAAAAAAGCTATAAACCCTATAGGTTGACGCCACAAATTCCATCCTAAAAAACCATATCTGCACTGTGCTTCAACTATATCAATTGTACTTGAACTGTTGGATAATTATAGTCGATAGAACATCAATGTTCTTATCTCTATTCCAAAACCGTACGTGAAACTTTCGCTTCATACGGCTTCTCAATGGCCGTTGAAAAATAAAAAATGCAATAACCAAAAGAAAACAAGCACCAAATTATTATATATTATATTAGATAAATTGGACCAATGAGATTCTGTCTGCTACAATAATATAAGCTTTTGAACGAGACTGCTATGTCATAATCACATATACAGTATATGCAAGAAAGCTCTTAGGTTGTATCCTAGGCCTGCCAGACTTAAAGTTAGCAATGTTTCATTCTTCTTTTACATCCAATCGCATGTAATGTATTTATTTTGGATGTAAGCTCAACAACAAACACATATTTAATTTTTAAAGCCTTTCCAGGTGCACAATAATTTCTTCATAGCAGCCTTCAATTCTTATGCGGATGATGAGTTGAAGTCTTAAGCCCATTACATACGCAGTGAAAGAAATGAAGATCGGCCCCTTAGACATGGATAGGGTGTTAAAACATCTTTCAAACAGAGAAGTTGATTAAAAAATGATTAAAACAGGAATAAAAAGATTAAAACAAAGAAGAATAAAAGTGATTAAAACATAGAAGATGAAGATGAAGATGAAGGTAGTGGTGTTTTTGTGTAGACTGTGGTATGTGAGAAAAGTAGATTGATATAGTGATAATGTTATGAAGAGATAAGAATGTTGGTAAGATGGAAGAGCCTGAAATGATGTTTGAAATGTTAAAATTTAGATAGGTTTGACAATGTTACTATTGTTAGTAGTCTCGAATTTTGGATGAAGCAATGGATGAAAATAATTAACTTGCTATTCTTTTTATATTGAAGTGTGGTAATTATATAAAGTTGCGTGTGTATAGAAGGGCTGCAACATCGATCGATGTCCAAGATATGGCATCACATTATCAAATGAAAATAGTCCACTTATATTTAGCAATTGCATGTGGGCGACACAATGGAGATGTTGATAGCGGAGGTTATGAGTGGAAGCCAAAGAAAATTACGTAGAGAGGAAATAGGGGCAAGGGGAGAGATAGGAACAACCTTGCCATATGTGTAAAAGTTCAAGAGACATTGGTACATTGCGAGAGGAATCAAGTGCTCTTCTTCTTTTCTAAAAGGGGGTTGCCCACATCTCATGCACGACCGATGTATGTATCAAATTTGATTGCCAAAAATGGGACAATTTAGATGGTTTTCCACCAACGTTGTATACAATTGTAATCACTTGGTGAATTCCTCCATAGAAAAGCCTAGCTTCAACCCATATGTTGCGTTGTAGCTCATGTGACAAAGGACTTGTAGTCGAGAGGCAAAAGAACAAGTGTTGTCATTCATCTAATTCGACAATGCAAATGCATACAAAGAGGGATGATATGAACTTCCTCTTGGACGAGCATTTTTACAATGAACTCGGATGCCACCGATGGATGTTTTGTTGTGCAAGATGAAATAATAAAATAATTAGAAGGGATATTTATATGATTCTTTAATTTAACACTGCTTTTGTTTCTATCGTTTATGCCACAACTGAAATGAGGGATTCTTTACACGGGAAAATGGCAAATGGGAAAGGCATAGAATGCATCTACAATGAAGGGCGTAGGGCAAAAGTTTGCGCCCTTAAGATCAATGGTCCATATCTTATACACCATTCTTTCTTCCAACAATAAATGACAAAAATGGATTCATTATTATTGTGCCTATTCATGATACCAATTGCCATTCAATATGAGGCCTGAAAGCCCATGAACCTATTTCCAATACAATACTTGAAATTTTATGGAGTCATCATTCCATTGTAGCACATCTAATTTACGAAAAGTTTATTTAGACTAATACTATCTTCTTAGAAGTTGAATGACAAGAATGTTTTGTCGACTTCTTTGGCTACGCAAAATCTCAACAACTTGTGGGACACATCATCCACCTCACATAATTTTGCCAAATCTAGCGAAGAAAGAAACAACTCCTTATCAAGGCACTCACAAGCGTATGACAACAAATTCATCGGCAAGGCACGAGAATTTGCACCTTGATGATATTTCTAACAAAGCCTCTCACGTGTTGCATGGGGTGCACACAACACAAGTGGATTTAAAGGGGATCTAGTAGACGAATCCAAGGTAGATGGTCAACACAGATTATAGCGCTCAACAATTCAAATACCCTCTCCACCATCTCTTGAAGACCATGTAAACACAAAATCCTCGACATAATACATTAACATGTATATATATATATAAATAGAAGTCTATAATTATGTACACTTACAATTAAAAAACAATATTCAAAGTTCAAAATTAAAACAATTAAAAAACAATATTCAAAGTTCAAAATCAAAACAATTTTAATTTTATTTAATGTAAAATATATCAAACTTTAGAGGAAACATACAATTTTTAAAAACACGAAAAATAAATATACAAAACACATCAATTCAAGAAAGGCATATTGAAATAATGTCTTTATATCTATTTTAACATTTTCATTCTAGTTAATTTCTTTCCGTTCGAGTTGGCTATTCTTGGTCTCATGTACACACTAATATTTAGCTTAAAATTAATGTTTGTTGAGTATTAAATCTGTCTTAACAATTCGGTACCCTTGAAAGCCTCATTTCTAAGTGGCTTTGTAATTTTGTGGAAAAATTGCAATTACGTTAGAATACACATTCAACTAATAGAGCAAAATAAATTTGTAAATGCAAATGCAATGAAAATAGAAAATCCTTTAGAACATAAAAACATGGTATATTAAAAATAAATTTTGACATATATTGTAAGGGTTGCAAAAATTTCATAACTTTGAATATTGTTAATAAAATATGTTGGGTACATTAGGGGACAATAACTCCCGACATACAACCAATCAAAAAACTTGCTAGTGAAAATTCTTGAGCAATATTTACAAGATTGAATCTTAACCTTCGCTCAAAGATTCAGAAGGAAAAATGTCTACACATATTCACCACCCCAAGAACTTACATAAATATTGTTTTAGACAAGCACTTTGTATATATTCATTTACTTGGGATAGCTAGAGATGGTCCTCTCAAGTTTCGAATAACTCATTTAGCAATCATCAACCATGAGCCATGCCCTTATCTTTGCATTCTTTTTATAATTATTAAATTGAGGAATGCCCTTTTCTAGTTTAGGCATCATTTTCTTTACTATATTAACAAAAACACGAACAAAGTATAAGGGTGACATAAGAGGACTAACGTGAAGTGAAGATGCCGCCTCATAAGACAACTAGAGGGCCTCAAACAAATCCATGACATGCATGTTAGGGGAAGGCCATGTAATTGACACAATAGTTTGGCCACCCAAAGGTGGACAACGAAGAGGCCGAGAACCTTACCAAGGTAAACCCAACCACACATGTTGAAGAGAACGTGCCTCAAGTCCCACGTTTTCCTTGAGAAACTCATGCTTTGCGATCATAACTTCATTTACTGTAATCTTACTCAAAATACATCGATCCATTGCAAACATCCATAAATAACCAACATGAAAAGCATAGTCAAAACCATAGGAACCTGTAGACACCTAAAATTTAGCTCGAGTAATTTAAATACTTAAATTGTGCTAATTATACCCTCTCTCGCAAATTGACGACATATCGTCAATATCACACATTTTGTCTTCTATCATCGTTAATTAAATTACATTACGTTAATTAATTAACTCTTCTATCTAACAATGACGTCAATTAACGACCTTTCGTTAATCAACTCCCATTTCTATCTAGATAAATTAATTATTTCTAATTAATTAATACCCTTTTCTATTTAGCCGATGGGGTGGGAGTGGTGCGGTCAAGTCACATGGTTGTGTGCTTGCCCACCCGGTTTCAAATCCCCCTGAGGCACGATCCTCTTTGGAGGTGGTTTCGTTTCTTTAGAGGCGGCATCTGCCTTGTGTTGACACTTTGGTGATTACTCACGCTAGTGGCTGCTCCTCTCGTTGTCGACGCTGGTGGCTCCTTCTCCTCCCATTCGCTACGCCGTGGCGTGTTGCTCCAATCACTATTCTTTGCTCCTCTCGCCGCGGTCGTGGTTGCTCCTTTTCATTTGTTGACACTTGTGGGTCGCTCCACTTCTTTGAAATCTTTACCATGCATTTGCTCCTCACCGCCGCCGATCTTTGGTGGTTGTTCTAATAGTTATCCCACTCATCATGCGGTGGGTTGTCGACTTCGGCCGTGCATCTTCCTTTCGGTTTCATGGTTGCTTGATTGGGTTCTTAATAGTGGTCCCCTTCATTGTAACCGAATTTGTGGATCCTCTCAAAAATCCTCATGTGTACAAGGATGTGGGTCCTTTCAAACACCCTCAATTTACCCTCGATCCAAAAAAAAAAAACCCTTTTCTATCTAGATTAATTAATTATTCTTAATTAATTAATTCTCTCTTCTATTTAATCAATAGATCATCATTTATTTGATTGAAATCCTCTCTTAACATAAACCATACTAACTATTCCTCTAAAAACTTTTATAAGCTTGCACACCTATTAATTAATCACTTGGGTTAATTAATAAATCCCCTCAAACCCCATGAGTCACTAAAGGACAAAATAAACTCTCCTAAGGTTGACTCAACCCCTTTCAACCATCCTTATCCACAACTAACTCAACCTCTCTATTATCCCACATGTAAAGGGATGTAGAGATTCTTTTATCCATTGGGCTATATAAAGAGCCCTCCTCCTACCTTTTTATTTACACCTTTACACCTTACATGTTTATAGCTAATCTATAGGCATTTTATCTTAGAGCATCTTTCATTTGAGCTAATAGCCTCATTCTTGCATTTCATTCATCCAAGCTTTTGGGTCATATGGAGAGAATCAAAATGGTCTTGTAGCCATACTTTGATGAGCTTCCATTCCCAAACCCTTGAAGATCAAACAATCAACTTTGATTGTCATGGATCTATCTAGGTTCATTTAGTGTTTTTGGTGATCTAAAGAGTAGAGATTTTAATGCTTAGCATATTAGTTTGATTTCTATTTCAAAGTTTTAATGCATAATGTTGGTATTTAGTCTTGTTTAGCTCTTAGCATGATGATCTTTGTGTAGTTAGTTCATGTTTTGAAACTACTAAGGTGTTAGTTTTAATTCTCTTTGCATAGCTAATTAATACATTGATACATTTGGCATGCTCGGTGGGACTTACTCCATTGTCCTTTGCACTTAATTTCAAGTTTTTGTAGTTAAGTTTCAATTTTAGTTACTAACCCTCTTTTTGCATATATTGACATAACTTGTTTTTCTTAACTTGTTTTGTTGAGTTTGCATGTGTTGAGTATTTCTTGTAGGTATAAAGGAGGTGAAGTCTTTGTCGAAATTAGAATTGATGGAAATTTTTTAAGATTTATCCATGTTTTCATTTTTAGAGCTTACTTTTTCAACATTCTACATGTTAGTTTTGTCAATTTCTTGAAAATATTAAGTTCTTGAACATGTAGGTTAGTGTTTGATAGTGCTGAGTCTTCTATTTACATATTAATGTGGCGGAGTTCTTTGTCAAAATTGAATCTTGGTGAGAAAATTTCAAGATTTCATCATGTTTTCATTTTTAGAGCTTACTTTTTCAACATTCTACATGTTAGTTTTGTCAATTTCTTGAAAATGTTAAGTTTTTGATCATGAATGTTAATGTTTGATAGCGTTGAGTCTTCTATTCATATATTAATGTGATGGGTTGTCAAAATTGAATCTTGGTTGGAAAAATGTGACCATTTTGTAGATTAAGGGACGTTTTTTTGACATTTTTGGGTACATGTTAAGTGCATACCCGTGAGCATAAGAGCATGTGTAACCCATCTTCCGGAGGCCATAACTTTTGCTCCCAAACTCGAAATGACTCCGTTTTTGCGTTGGAAATGTATTGAAGTGAACTATGCAATGAAAACATAAATTTAGGATTTATACTTACAAAAATTGTAAGTTTTCCATTTATTGTAAAATTGGTCATTTTCTAACATGTCTAATGTTTTGATGAATGTTGTATTTCCATGCTTTACTTGATTTAGACCAAAGCTTGTGTATGCTCTTCTCTTGCACCTTTTGGTGATATTGAGAATAAAAATAATTTTGATCTCTATCTTTTTAACATTTGGATTAACTTAGAAATTTGATTATTCATTTTGTTTAAGGGAATGCACCTTTTACAAAACATTTTTTTATAGTCCTTTGATTTAAAGTTTTTCATTTCTATCTAGTTGGGCTAAAGTTTGTGTATGCTCTTCTCTTGCTCTTTATGGTGATCTTGAGAATCAAAAGCAACTTAAGTCTTCATTTTCTAACATTTGGTCAATTGGAAACTTCATCTTTCATTTTTGTTTAAGTGAATGACTATTTATCAAGTTTTTTGTATGGTTCATTAATTGCAAAGTTTTCCTTTACTTTTTACTTGGATTATTTGTTGTGTATGCTCTTCTTTTGCATTCTTGGATGATCTTGAGAATAAAAACAACTCTTAATCCTCTTTTAAATAATGTGATTTACTTGGAGAACTACTAACGTTTGAGTGTAGGACCTAAAAATGTTTGTCAAAGAAAGGAGTTCAAAACAAACTTTTCTAACTACACGTGTGTTGCAGGTTGCCAAATGGTGAATGACTAAACCACATTAAGTCTAAAAGATAAAAATCACACCACATTCAAAACACTTGATTTGCAGGTTCGGATAAGGTACGCCCCACCGCTTAAAACCAAAACATAACCCCTTTGGCATAAGCCTTAAGCTACAACAATGGGGGTGGTCCTAGGAACCCCAAAGTAGTCCACGCAAGAGGGAACCTTGTGGACGAAATGGGAAGTGCTCCGCACAACCTACTTGACTAGTATTACCATTTGTGAGATTTAGCATCAAAGTTATCCATATCGTGACCCTAGTGAGAGTACATGATGGACACATTTATGCCCACTGTGCTTTAAGGGGGTAAAGTAAAGCCGAGATAACCCAAGATTAGTTAGTGCAACTTTCTTGGTAAATCAAGCTCGCTCTTAGATAACTTTTGACACCTAGTTGAGTGAACCACCTAGGAAGGCCATTCAATCTTTGGAGCCAACTTGACCAAATCATTGTTGTAAAGAGCCATCATTCATCATGAAATGTGTGAAGCATTACTTTTTCTTAGTTTTTCACTCGCCCTAAGGTGAGGTAAAACTTTTCAAAGTGAGGCCAACATTTTTCATCCTCACTTGTACTACTTCCTTCGCTTTCTTTTGACACTTTGTTGATCAAAAGAAGAGTGACCACACGTGTATTGCCAATTGATTGTCACCACTTTTATGTCTGTTTACGCTCATCCATGTTTGCGACTGAGTTGTTAAACGTCTAAAGTGTGTGGAAACATTTTCATATCATTGGTATTATTATTTTTGATCTTGATACCCAAGTCAAGATCGTCATCATAGTTAGGCTTGATTCATCACTTGATTCTCTTTTGAGGTGTTATCTTGCTTATATTGTATTGCCACAATTTTTGATACTTACGTCTTGTTTCTTGCAAACTCGACCTAAGTGTCTAGATTGTAACGTTAGGCTACACACATCGTAACAATTCCTTGGTATACTCTAGCCTTAGTTTGCCTTCAAACATTACCTTGATTTTGAAAAGTGTTGTTGTTACCTTTATGCACGTCGTAATAATATTATTTCGATACTAATACCTTACTTTTCCATAAAGTTTGGTTAACGTATCTTAGTGGTATTGTTGCGTCATTCATGTTTGTAACTTCTACTTTTTGAGATTTAGGTCTTGATTGGATCTAAACTCGCTTTTAGTATACCTTGTTTGGAAATCGTATCAACCTTTTGTTATTACTTACGTCTTGTTCATTTTGAACTTGGCATAAGTGGTGACATTTTGTTGGTCATCTTACGCGTCAAACTATTGATTGATCGGACACTTAGGAATTACTCCATTTGATTGATTGGTTTACCAAAAAATTTGCGTGATTGTGCCTCATTTTCACATCGATTTATCCATTTTGGACAATCACTTTGATCCATTGATTCTTTATCATTCATTATTCTTTGGTCATTAATTTGGCTTTGGGTTTTGAACTTGCGTGATTGTTCCTTGTGTTTATCCATCTTATAAACTCATTTCTAGGAAAATCCTTTGGGTCTTTGATCCTCTTTATCTTCTTTTTTTTTCCTAAGTTTGTGGTTATTTTTGAACATATCTTTCAAACCTTAGCAAAAACATTTCCTATCAAGCAACTTTTGCATCAATCCAACATTGGAAATATTTCTTTTGTATCCTTTATGTTGCTAAAATTTTGATCGATCCTTTGACATTTACGCCTCCAAACTTGTTGTCCAAACCTTGTTGGATTATCAATCTTATGGTGTATGTTTTCCTTAGCTTCCCTTTGGAAAATCACACAAGCATCCCCTATCTATTTATAAAATGTCTAGTTGGTTGTCATTATGCTACCCGAATTGACATGGAACTTCCTTCTATTTGAAGGAGTTCAATCACACTATCTAGGTCTAGGAATTTGGACTTAGTGAACGCCAACCATGATTGATTATCGCAAGGTTCCTTATACATACGACAATAAGGAATCAAAGTTTCAACATTCACATCAAAAGATACCCATCATGGCTAAACCTCATCTACTTCTTCGGGCTAGAGAACCCATCCAGTAACTGTTACCCACATTCATCTCATATTTGTAGGTATGGTTTGGACACTTCGATCTAAATTATTAATCGAGTTCCCCCACTCTTCTTTTGATTCTAATGCAAATATTTCCTCTTCTTCCGAGGATTCCAATCCAAATATTTCCTCTAAATCTTCGATGATTCGGATCCAAACTACTATTCGATCAATATAATTCGACTCCTAAGTCACGGTATTCCCCTTCTTCGCAAGACCTATATTATAAGTCACCTAAACAACGTTCTCCTCTAAAGATTTATGTCACCACAAGTTATCTTCATCATTCATCTAATGTGACTCCTAAGTCGTGGTCCTCCCTATCTTCTCAGGACCCTCTTCATCATACATTTAATACGACTCCTACGTCACGGTCCGCCCTTTCTTCGCAGGACCCCTTTTATTAGTTGCCTCAATGAAATCTTCTTCCTTTGAAGATAAGTGTGAATCTAAATCCTTCCAATCAAACATCTAATACAATTATTGAGTTGCGGTCCTCTCTTTCTTCACAGGAGCCTTGTTATTATTCATTCAATGCGATTCTTGAATCACTGTCCTCCCATTCTTCACATGACCTTCTTCATCAATCACCCCCACAAAGTCTTCCTTCTTTGAAGATTCGTGTGACTCAAATTCCTTCTAGTCAAACTTCTAAATCGACCCATGCGTCA
This sequence comes from Taxus wallichiana var. yunnanensis, assembly GCA_018340775.1. Classification (NCBI taxonomy): domain Eukaryota; kingdom Viridiplantae; phylum Streptophyta; class Pinopsida; order Cupressales; family Taxaceae; genus Taxus; species Taxus wallichiana. The sequence goes on along the minus strand of CM031243.1, from coordinate 340,292,732 downwards.
CAATCTCTAGACTTTGGACTTAATCCTACTAGTTTACATATGATATACCATCATATAGCTTGGTCCACAACACCTTCTTCTACTCTGAGACATCTAGCTCCACATCTTATTCGTCCACCACGTCATTTTCTTCTATCAGGTCATCATCAAACATCTTCTAAGTCTTCCACACCAATTGAACCTCTTTTTCTAATCAACCCTTGGTGGTCGATTGACAACTCATACCGATTGATTTCTTTCGAAAGGAGTGATCATGGCATTTGTAAGGGCACATGAAGATATTCCTTTATCGATTACAAGAAAAGATTCACTTTAGACTTCAATGCGTCCACATATTGTGAGGAAAAGGTTGATTCCTTTTATCAAGAAACAGAGGAAGAGCCTCAGATCATACAACTTGATCCTCCTCTTATTTTTCTATCTTCACATTCTTCATTATGTGATGAAACTCCTTGGTCTTGCATTGATCCATGACCTATCTTCTTATCACCCAATCACTCTTTCTATATCATAATTACTCAATCACAATCTCTTATGGGGTCAATGCCAAGTAGCCCTTCATCTTTGTCTAGGTGTGGGTCACTTTCTAGTAGCCCTCCCTCTGCTATTTGTGGGACATTTTCAAGTAGTCCACTATCTTCTATTCTTGGGGCACGTCCAACTAGCCATTTTTCTTCTATGTATGGATCACCCCCGGGTAGTCCATCATCTTCTATTATTGGACCACATCCTAGTAGCCCATCATCATACATCTATGGGTCACGTCCTAGTAGCCCTTCTTCTTCTATTCTTGGGCCACATCCTAGTAGCCCTTCGTCTTCTCTCTATGGCTCACCTCTTGGTAGCGCATCTTCTTCAATCCTTGGGCCGTATCCTTTTCATCCATCACATTATTCTTCTACCAAAGATTGTGGCAAGTCCACTTTGCCATTCCTCCGATCAATTCTAAATGTCCATGTTCTTCTCTCACTTATTGAGATCATACAAGTCAAACATTAGCTAATAATAAATCTAGACATGTTCTTTATAAAGCTAAGATCAAAACTCCGAAGAGCTCTAAAGCTCCCAACAACTCAAAAAATTAAAAATTCAAAATTAAACGCGAATCCATAATGCACACCAACGTACCCATCAAATATGACACAAAGTGTAGAAACCTATGGATAGGGAACTCAAGCTCCCACATACGAAACCCATGTTTCAAAACAAATCCTAGTCATTTGTTGAGTGTGAACTCACCACGATCATCGAGATCGGGGATAATATCACTCTTGATAAACAAACTTGTTTAGTCTCCCTTATCAAGGAAGTCACACACATTGTTGTTGGATCCTATCATGCATATTGAAATTGTTGGTCCCAAATTTTAAAAATAAAAAAATCATAAAAGAATTCAAAAATACAAAAAAATGAGAAAACATTAAAACATTAAAAAAATCAAAGTGTTTTGCAAATGTGCAACAAGAAAATTGACAATTTTTGAGCATAACAAATATACCCATGTATAAAATTTTTCATGTTTTATCATTCCTAGGGACCCCAAGTCAAATCCGTCAATCTAATCACCCCCTATTTTGATGTCAAATTGGTCCCTTAGGTGATTTAGGAAACTCTATTCATTCCTCCTAGGTGATTTTAGGGAGTTACGAAAAGATGTTATCTTCGCGATTGGGAAGGGCTATCACTGGCCTTCCCGTAGGCTGGATCAACCCCCTCGAGCAGAATGAAAGGGAAAAATTCAACATGGAGATGGTTCAGGAAGATTTTGGAAGGTCTCGGAGAAGTTGGGGCGTTTTGCTGAATTAGGGTTCACAAGCCTAGTCGGGCACAAGCCAAAATAATCACTGAGCTTTGGAAGGTGATTTTGAGAGCTCCAAATGGAGTAAGGAGTAAAAGAAACATTAAAGGAAATAGGATTCCAAGTCCTACACGATGTTGAAATCATATTTTTCACAACACCTTGGTGCATAGGGTTTTAAGCGCTTTACTCGAGCACAAATGGAGTACCAAATCACAATTCTGATTTTTAGGGATCAAATGGATGAATCAAGACATGAGATCCCCACCATTGGACTAAAATGCTATTTCCAGTTAGGATCTTATAAAATTCACCAAACAATTCCACCGGAGCTCAAGTTATCATTGTTCCAAGTTGCCCTCTCAAACACAGTTTAGGAGTTAGTCAATTTTAGGAGGACACGTGTCAGCACCAGGAGCTTGGCGGGATTTCATGTCCCCGATGTCCCTGAGGTAAGGTACACCAAACTTGGAAAAATGCACCCAACCCCCATGTGACCTCTAGAACCCTTATGTGACCTCCATACTTGACAGTTCAGCCCCCAGGTGCATTTTTGAAGCATCCATTCCCTGCCGTCGGATCAAGCGCCACGTGTCAGCTCCAGGACCACCGTGGAATTTTATGTCCCTCACGTTCTTGAGGTCAGGGAAATAAAACATGGAAAAACATGCCCAGCCCCTATGGGGAGAGTTTTGGTCATCCACGTGACCGACTTTCAACCCCTAGGTGCATTTTTGGAGCATCCATTCCCTGTCGTCGAATCAAGTGCCACGTGTCATCTCCAGGACAACTGTGGAATTTGATGTCCCTCACGTCCCTAAGGTCAGGGAAATAAAACATGAAAAAATGTGCCCAGCCCCTATGGGGATTCCTTTGGTCACCCATGTGACCCGCTTCCAGCCCCTCAGTGCTTTAAAGCTGATTTTGGAGCACTCATTCCTTGTCGTTGGATCGCCTCCATGTGTCGCTGTCTTATTCATTGTGGAATTTGATGTCCCTCACGTCCTTGAGGTCAGGGACATCAAGCATGGAAAAATGTGCCCAACCCCTATGGGGAGTCTTTTGGTCACCCATGTGACCAATTTCCCCCAGTGCTTTAAAGCAGCTTTTCTCACCTTCATTCCCTACCGTCGATCGCCGCCACATGTCGTCCTCTTGACCACCGTGAAATTTGATGTCCCTCACATCCCTAAGGTTAGGGACATCAAGTCATGAAAAATGTTCCCAAGCTTCTCCTTCCATGATTTCAAAAATTCAAAAATCTAATTGCCGCTTCAGTGCTTCTAGATTTCCACTCCTGTGCATAGATTTTCTCCATTCTTCCTTTGTAACTTCTCACCACCATTCCTCCATTGCTGAACCTCAAACCAGACCTGCCACAAAGTTACTTCCCTTCACTCCATGAAATCACGTAGGTCCTAGAAGGAAAATTGGAGCAAACACAGAAGGAGAAGCACAAAAAGAAGAAGGAGAAAACAAAGAAAACTCCATGGCCATGAAACAAGAAGTTGAAGAAATCTCTCAAACAGATGCGTGAAACAACAAGATTTATTTTTCTATTCATTCCTCTATGCAAGGCCACAAAAATACACCTTCAAACTCTCCTCTCGAGCAACAGAGTATCCATGGCGAAGAAATCCCACTTTTGGCTCAACGAAGAAAAATTCAATTTCCCGTCAAACCGTTGGGTGAAACAAAGTAGAATTACACATGAAGCATGAGTAGAGGAAACATATCACAATGAAATTTATTTTTCACAAATGGAGGAGAAAACCAGACCTGTAATTTTGAGGTCCATTAATGGTTGTTGCATCTAGAAGCACTACTAGGTTTGAAATTTGAAAGTTTAAAATCTCCTGGACTATTAAACAAGCGGGTCTGAAATTTTAGAGGGGAAATATTGGGCAAAAACCCATATCAAAAACTTCATTCCATGTCAATTGGACCTCCAATTGCCCGCTTTATAAAAATAGTAGGTATTTTACATAGGGACTGCTATTTCGGGAAAGTTAGCAATAGAAAGAACCTGCGAAGGAGACAAAGACATTGGAGGTGCACGGAAGTTGATAACTCATTGAACAAACACTTTTGACACTTACTAAAAATAGTAAGTGGTCCCACAGACACCTACTAAAAATAGAAAGTCACATTGAAAGAGCAGTTTTGGCACAATGGGACATTCAGAACTTCGTCGCATCAGAGCTTTCCATGAACAAGGACCATCGAACTTCATCACGGGAAACATCTTCTCCTCTTCTCTCTCTTCCCTCTCCCCCAAATTTCTCTCCCTTCAAATGTTCTAATTCTTCGTTGGGGTTTGCACTTTTTGATATGCCTTTAAGTCACTTAAAAGTGACTTTAGAAACATAATGTAAATTAAGTCACCTTGATTTTATAAAAGGGACTTAAATATTTTGTAGGAATATGAATAGTCTAAAGTTAGAAATAAGGCATATGGAGGGTCATGAGGAAGACGATAAGTCACCTCTCATTTTATAAATTGTAACGCCATTCCCATTTCAAAGGGTTGGTCATTAATTTTGTAAGCTCAAGAGTGCATTCTACCTTAAGAGAACAAAGGAGATAACCAAATTCTTAATTTTCCCCCTTTCTCAATTTCCTCCATTTCTCCACTATGTACAACTTTTGTATGAGAAATTAATACAAGGAGTTTCTAGATTTCTTTGACTAAGGGATTTCTTGATACTTGGTGTTCATCAAATTTCATTTGGTATTAATGATGCTTACAAAGTTGTTTCTTTTCATAAATAAATGTGATGATACTTTTGACTAGTGTGTGCGGGAATCTTATTTGTTACCCGGAACATTAGTTCTCCTACCTCTGTTGTCACTTCCCTTTCTTGTTTTTTAGAAAAAGTCTTCCCTAGCAAGAGATTGCTAGCTTTTCCCAGCAGAGGTCGGTGGAGTGCCCCTGTTGGATCCCTGGTCGAAAGGCCACCACATAAAACCACATTTTCTCACACATGCATATACGGTAGCTGCACCGGTTAAGTAGAGGGACTTAGATTCCTAGAGTGTTAGCGAGAAATTCACAAGTTTGTCCACCCAATGAATTTTTCGCCAACAGTTTTTGGCACCCACCGTGGGGTAGACTTGGCAACATCTCGCACTTTATACAACTGCAAGGTCTGAAAATTAATTTTTTTCAAATATTGAAAAAAAGAGTTCATGAAATTCTCATTTGCCGAAAGATACACTACTGATTTCTGCACATGAATTTTCACATTCCACAATGTCCTTTCGTGTTCCCACTGCAAAAGTTTCCAAAAGTTGGCTGAAGGAAGATACACCAGGTTGAGAAGGTCGAGAGGTGTTGTTGATTCCAATTTCGAGGCTTTGCAAAATCAGCAAGAATGAATTAGAGATAATCCATACTTATTCTCTCAAGCCTCCTCTCCATCCATCTCTTCAAACAGTTCACTGGAAATCTTGTCAAGACTCCTATTGATACTCCCCCTTCAAATTCTCCCATTTTTCAACCACCATTGGTCATTGAGTTCCCAAAAGAAGAAGAATTTGTAGAAGCAAGAGAAGAAACATAAACGACAATGGAAGATGAAGAAGAAAGACCTCAACCCATTGTTCCATGGGGAAGGAATACATGCCCACTTTCTCTTGAACCACCTCTCCATGATCTACCAACAAGTTCCCACAAAAACTTGCCAAAGTTCAAAGGTGACAAAACAAAACATCCTAGAAGAACACATCACTGCCTTCATGACATCATGTGGAATTCTTGGTGTCTAACATGAAGATGTTGTTGTAAGATTGTTTGTGGAGTCCCTCTAAGAAAAAGAATCGAATGGTTCTACCTCCCGCTTGCTTGATCCATCACTAGTTGGAATGACATTAAGATTGCCTTCGAGGAAATATTTAAATCAACTAAAGATTGTTAGGACCTCCTGGTGTAGTTGGCTTAAATAGAGAAAAGAGAAAATGAAACCATGAGAGAATTTGTGGCTCATTTCGAATGGTTGCTTCGTAGGATATCTGAAGAGGATTTGCCATCTCAAAACAATGTCAAGACATTCTTCATCAATGCTCAATCATCATAAGTAGGATTTTTTCTGCAAAGAGCCCAACCAAGGAACGTTGTAGAAGCACAAAGGATGGCCATTAAACTTGATGACGATCTCATCCTCTCTGGAAAGATCAAGAATCCATCAAAAGGAAAGACCCAACATCTTGGAGATGAGAGAACCAATCCATCACTGCAAAAGTTGGTGAATGAGATAACATATTTGAAAAGGGAATTATTTGAACAAGTTTCTTCCCAAAGAAGAAACAAAAATTAGATTGCAGGAGCACCCCGAAGGCTTGCCTTGGAGGCCCCACCTGTCAATGCAAGTTGTAGGAGTAAGGAAAATGAAGAGGATTTTGAACAAGAAAGTGAAGGTGGTGGTTTCCTAGAAAGTGATGAGTTTGAGAACGATACACAAATCAGATTCTGTGAGTATTCTAGAGGTTATGAAGAAGATGAAGAAGATGCACCCAGTTTCTCATGTGTGGTATTCACTCATTCTCAGTCTAAGAAAGGAGCACCCCCCTCCATTGCTGTAAATAAAAAGAAGGTTGATGATCCTCCTATGGTGACTCTACAAAACAAAATAATCAATCGAGGATCACCACTTCCTCCTTCCATGAAGTTTGCATTGTTGGAGCTTGATCCTGTAGCAAGTAAGAAGGCTCCCGCTATTCCAAGTAAGTCTTCCGATACCTCTTCCAATTCTAAACCCAAATCTGCTCCTACAAAATCTAATTCCTTGAAAGCTCCTAGTGTGCCATTCAAAATACCTTCCATTCCTCAAACATCAAATCCTGCTCCTAAGCCTATCCAGACTCCAAAATCAGTCCCTTCACACCCTTGTCCACATCTGCTCCCTTTGACTTCATAGAATATGCAAACACGGCCAAATTACAGTTTACCAAAATCGAATATTTGTAAACCCATCCGAAGCAGTTCGAGAGGTTCATTCAATATATCGGGAATGTTAGTCTAACACCCAAAAATGTAGCTCATCACCTAAAGGAATACTTCCAAACCCACCTACAACTCCCTCACAAAACATGATTTATGTAAATGCATCAAAGACTGATAAAGTTGAACCTTTCTATGTCTCCCTTCTTGTTGGAGAATATTTACTGAACAATTGCATAATAGATTCTGGTGCCTCAGACAACATGATGCCTTTGAAGGTCGCCAAGGATCTAAAACTTACCATGACTCCACCTAGTGGCTCTTGTTACTCTTTAGAGTCAAAAGAGGTCTCACTTGTAGGAAAAGTCACAGATGCACAGGTGGCTCTTGCCATATTTCTAGACAAGAAAGTTTTAGCGATGATTTTGGTAGTAGACGTCCCGACCTCATTCGGAATGTTGCCGAGTAGAAGTTTCTTATGAGACTTGGGAGGTAAAATTCAGATGAATTAGTCTTCTGCAACCATACCAATGAAGGGAGACATGGAGAAATTGCTTTCCGAGAAGAAGATGAGGTACATGATATGAATGTTCGAAAGCCCGGAAGCTAACATCTTGTATCAAGGTCACGAGATAGATGAATCACTTTGTGGAAACTGAGGAAGAAGAGGATATCCCCATCTTGATAGGTCTAGACATGCCTTCTCAAAGAGATTTGGAATTTGAAGAAGCATTGAGGAGATTCGAGTTACAAGAGGGCAACCCTGAATTGCCGGATGATGCAAACCATGAGGAAGAGGAGATGGTTCTTGATGATTTTCAAGAAGAAAAATCAGCTTATATGCTTATCCAAGATGAGGAGTTATTCTCATTCCCATTTGGGGATGAAGATGATCTCAGTCAGGCCATCTATGGAGAGACAAAATTAGCTTGTGATGAGCCCGTGAAAGGTTTGAAAGAAATGTATGTACAAGAACTGCTTAGAGCCGTAGAAGAAACTGAAGATCCTGAGCTTAGTCTTGAGCTCCTGATGCAAGCCAAAAATCTGTAAGACAAGCGTGGAGCTGATTTGGAAGCCTTAACCAATGTGAAGGTTGGCCATATTGAGATAAATCTAGATGAGAAATATGATGTCCCTCTCGAGCCAATGGTTGGTGGATACAATGATGAAATTGAGGTATTTTATTTCCCATTTGAAGAGGAAGAATCTTTCCATGATGAACAAATTAAAGTAAGAAGTTTTGAGGCCTTTGAAACTGAAGCTCCTCTAGACAAAGGAGTGATAAAATGCAGCAATTCCCAAGATTATTGGGTAATCCCTCTAGATAGTTGCCTTGAGCTGCGAGAATAAAGATTCTCCAAAGGCATACAAAGAGTAACTGTAGGAAATGACGAAGTATAACTCCATGCAAGAAATATTGGGTGCAATAGAAGTTGTGGAGGACCCTGAGATGATTCTTGATCTCTTCACTCGTGCCATGGACATACAAGACAATTATGAGGTCACTCCCAATCCTGTTGTCAGTACTCAAGCACCTCATAGTGGAGTAAAGGAAAATGATAAGTTTGAGGTCTCTCATGGAAAATAGATCAACAAGCATAGACATGGGAAATAAAATAATCTAGAATGTTCAAGTAATTTGAACAAAAATCAGCTTTGGGGCAGTGATGATATGCTCGGTGAAGAATCATCTATGTGGATAAACATAGAAGGTAACTGGCACTATGAAACTGATTTCAAAGAACATGAAGGTAGTGGAATTTCCAAGCGAAGACTTGAGCATCAAGAAGCTCACATGGACTCACTCCTACAAAGTAAAAGGATAATCATGGAAGCACTGGCTTCCATAAATAATTGAGGAGGGGAGGCTACTTTCTGGAACCTATCAACGGCTTCGCAGAACATCATCATTCGGTGTTGCCTCTTAAGGAGTAAATTTTGAGAAATGAAAAATGCTTCAGTGAAAGCGAGTTATCCCCCGCCTTGTACCATAGGTGATTGTTAGGTGTGTTTCCCTTTTTGTTGCATTCATTTCCCTTCCCGTTGCGTGTGTTGTTTCCCTTCCTCGTGTGTGTGTGTTTCCTTCTTCGCTCTCTCTCTCTCTCTCTGTTGTAAGTTGTAGGTGACTTCACAGGCCCAATGGATAAGACAAAATATGTTGTAAGTTGAGATTCTAGGAGTTCTCATGCCATGTCTTCACCGTGCTCAAGCCATGTCATGTCCCCAAGTTAGAGCCAGTTGTTTTCATGTAATTGTTTAATAGGGAAATTGACAATGTTTGAGCACGACAACTATACCCTCTGAAGAATTTTTCATGTTTTATCATTCCTAGGCACCCCGGTCAAATCCGTCACTGGTCATCCCCTATTTTGATGTCAAATTGGTCCCCTTAGGTGATTTATGAAAGTCTATTCATTCCCCTAGGTGATTTTAGGGAGTTCTAAAAAGATGCTATCTTCTAGCAGTATTGGGAAGGGCTATCACTGGCCTTCCCAGGGTCGGATCAACCCCCTCAAGTGGAACGGAAGGGAAAATTCAACATGGATATGGTTCATGAATATTTTGGAAGGTCTCGGAGAAGTTGGGGCAGTTTCGCTAGAATTAGGGTTCACAGGCCTAGTCAGTGCATAGGCCAAAACAACCACTGAGCTTCGGAAGGTGATTTTGAGAGCTCTGAATGGAGTTAGGAGTAAAAATAAACATTTATGGAAAGAGGATTCCAAGCCCTACATGATGGTGAAATCATATTTTTCACAACACCTTGGTGCATAGGGTTTTTAGGTAGTTTTTCTCAGGCACAAGTGGAGTACCAAATCACAATTCCAATTTTTCAGGGATCAAATGGATGAATCAAGACATGAGATCCCCACCATTGGATTAAAAATTCCATTTACAATCAGGATCATATAACATTTCACTAAGAAATTCCACTAGGAGCTCAAGTTATCATCGTTCCAAGTTACCCTCTCAAAGGCAGTTCAGGAGTTAGTCAATTTTCGGGAGGACACGTGTCGCACCAGAGCCTCGACGGGATTTCATGTCCCCGACGTCCTTGAGGTAAAGTAAAAAAACCTTGGAAAAATTAACTCAGACCCCATGTGACCTCTGGGACCCTCATGTGATCTCCAGACTTGACAATTTATCCCCTAGGTGTATTTTTGGAGCATCCATTCCCTGGTGTCGATCAAGTGCCACGTGTCAGCTCCAGGACCACCATGGAATTTGATGTCCCTCACGTTCCTAAGTTTAGGGACATAAAACATGGAAAAATTCACCCAACCCCTATGGGGAGAGTTTTTTTCATCCATGTGATCGACTTTTAACCCCCAGGTGCATTTTAGGAGCATCCATTCCCTGCCGTCGGATCAAGCACCACGTGTCAGCTCCAAGACCACCATGGAATTTAATGTCCATCATGCACCTGAGGTCAAGGACATCAAACATGGAAAAATGCACCCAACCCCTATGGGGAGTCCTTTGGTTACCCATGTGACCCACTTATAGCCCCTTAGTGCTTTAAAGCTGATTTTGGAGCACTCAATCCCCTCGTCATCATATCACCGCCACGTGTCACCGTCTTTCTCATTATGGAATTTGATGTCCTTCACATCCCTAAGTTAAGGGAAATCAAGAATTTAAAAATCTTCCAAACCCCTATGAGGAGTCTTTTGGTCACCCATGTGATCGACTTTCAACCCCCAGTGCTTTAAAGCAACTTTTGCCACCTTCATTCCCTGCCATCGGATCGCCGCCACGTGTTGTCCTCTTGACCACTATGGAATTTGATGTTCCTCATGTCCCTAAGGTCAAGGATATCATTTCATGAAAAATGTGCCCAAGCTTCTCCTTCCGTGATTTCAAAAATTCAAAAAATGTAATCTGTCGCCAAAGTGCTTCTAGCTGCTTCCACTCTTGCGCACAAATTTTCTCCATTCTTCTTCTACAACTTCTCACCACCATTCCTCCATTTTTGAACCTAAAAGGAATGATAAGAAGATTTTTCCAAGCCGTGATCTCAGATGATAATAGCACACCACATTAGATTTGCAAAACAAAAGAGCTAAAATACCATATATGGAAATCCATCATAATCCATAATGCTCAATACATTACAATACAATGACTTGAATTACTCAATAAGAAAGATGTACATATAGGAGGAGGGAAGTGCAACTACTACCTAAATCAGTGGTGAAGAACTCCCACTAACTGATATTGGTAGTTAAGTTAACTCTAAAAGACTAGTAAGCTAACTCCACATAACTGAGAAGCTAACTCAACACAACTAGTAAGCTAACTCCACACAACTAGTACACCTAAGCAAGCTAACCCAACAAGTGTAGGGCTAACAAAAGTGTAAGAATTATCCTAATAAATAAATAAAAGGATAAATAATAACCTACACTAACACCCTCCCATAAGCATAACTTAAGTGGATGAAAAGAAGGTGGGTCCCGACAACAAGGCCTGATGAGGTACCCACATACAATAACTGGGAAAATTGGACACCACAAGGTACCCAAAACCAGTAATAACAAAGTAGAGAGAGAAAAATCCCGCTGCAAGATATCCTAAGAAGCTCGGCTCCAAAAACTCATACAATGTTGAAGAATTGTGGTGCGCACTATGGTCTGAATCCACTGCTTGATCATAGAACTAAAAACAACTGACACTGGGCTTCACTAGAATAGCTCCATGCAAGGAGACTGTCAATGGAGTGATGTTGAAAATGCAAAAAAATACCAAACATAATTTGATCAATTGCTACAAATAGGTGTGCCACGATCCAAGAACAACCAAGGAAACAAGGCAAGGACATGAGATCTAAATAAATAGGAGTGCCACGATCTAAGAAAAGCCAAGGTAACAAGGCAAGGACAAAAATTTGAAGAAGCAAGATCAATTGCTATAAATAGGTGTGTCACGATCCAAGAACAATAACCAAGGCAACAAGGTAATGACACGAGATCCAAATAAATATGAGTGTCATGATCCAAGAAAAGCCAAGGTAACAAGCAAGGACACGAAACCCAAAGAATCAATATCGACACCACACCCTCCCATGCTGCTGAATGAGTAGAGTGATACCACAAATCTGTATGAGTTATTAAAATCAACTACTCAAACACTGACAAACTAACACCGGCTTCACCGAATAACTCCCCCATAAGAGAGACTGTCAACATGCCAAAAAATGTCGAAAATACAGATCCAAAATATCTTAACAAACAAGAGAGATATAAATGTATACACCCATAGATACAAGAATGTAACACCCAAAATTTTAGGACATCGGGCTCAACCGAAATTGCGTCCATAAGTGATTACAACACCCTCTCAAATTTGGCACTTTATAATTGAGTGCATGTAAATATTACAATGAGTAAAAGTACATTTTACATTTGAAATATGTGTATAAAAATGTCACCAATGCGTAGATCTTGAAAAAAACATAATTTCAAAAAAATAAATCACCTTAATCCGAGCTACGGATCAAAAGTTATGAGCTCTAGAAGGTTTTGCTATTAAAATAATATTTTAATGCTGATTTTTTTAAAAGGTACACGTGACACCCAAATGTCCAAAGGGTAAAAGAGTGCATCCACATGATACAAGCTTACGACCAAAGGATAAAAGCCTATGCCAAAAACCTAAATGTCCAGAGGGTAAATCATTGCATTAAGAGGGTACACGTCAATATCCAATGGATAAAATAATGCATCTAAAACAAAAATATTTAGAGGGTAAAAGAATGCATTCGGAAGGTACATGCTTATATCTAATGGATAAAAAATGCACTGAGAGGGTACAAATCTGCATCTAGTGGATAAAAGACTACATCCAAAACAAATATCCAAAGGGTAAAAATGCATCTAGAAAGTACACGTTGTATCGAATGGATAAAAGAATGCACCTAGAGGGTACAGACCGTGTCCAGTGGATAAAAGAATGCACCCAAAGGGTATAGATCTGCGTCCAGATTTGACTGTCTCAAAACATGGTCGAGTTTACAATCAATTCTAGGGTTTTGGCACCTTCCAAATCTAATGGCGCACTCCATTTTGTATAAAAATGCATGCTGCAAAAAAGTGATAACAATTTCTGAATACATGAAAATAATAAACCGTTGCTTGCAAATAAAAACTTACAGATGGATGTCTACATCATCTATTGCTCTGATACCATGAAAGGAATGATAAGAAGATTGTTCCAAGCCATGATCTCAGATGATAATAGCACACCACATTAGATTTACAAAACAGAAAAGCTAAAATACTATATATGGAAATCCATCATAATCCATAATGCTCAATACATTACAATACAATGACTTGAATTACTCAATAAGAAAGATGTACATATAGGAGGAGGGAAGTGTAACTACTACCTAAATCAGTGGTGAAGAACTCCCACTAATTGATACTAGTAGTTAAGTTAACTCCAAAAGACTAGTAAGCTAACTCCACATAACTGAGAAGCTAACTCAACACAACTAGTAAGCTAACTCCACACAACTAGTAAACCTAAGCAAGCTAACCCAACAAGTGTAGGGCTAACACAAGTGTAAGAATTATCCTAATAAATAAATAAAAGGATAAATAATAACCTACACTAACACCCTCCCGTAAGCATAGCTTAAGTGGGTGAAAAGAAGGTGGCTCTCGGAAACAAGGCCTGATGAGGTACCTACATACAATAACTGGGAAAAGTGGACAAAACAAGGTACCCAAAACTAGTAATAAAAAAGTAGAGAGAGAAAAATACCGCTTCAAGATATCCTCAAAAGCTCGGCTCCAAAACTTGTACAATGTTGAAGAATTGTGGTGTACACTATGGTATGAATTCACCGCTCGATCATAGTTCTAAAAAACAAGCCGACACTTTGGGCTTCACCATTTAGCCTATTAACATTATTTTGTGACATTTATCTCTATGGTATCCATTTGAACTTGGTCTTTCATCACCTTGGTAAATTAAAGAACGACTGACCTCTTAGAGATCCTATCACTATCTACATATAATAAACTTGTTGGGAAGAATTTTTGGGCATATTTGTTGACACTATCCAATGTCATCATCACAATCACTTCCACATCCTTCCATCAAGCCATCAGTGGTTCTTAACCCCTTGTCAAACAAGAGAGCTGAAATAAGTTTTCAGAAAGCAAAAGAATCAAAATCAATCAATCAAAAATCAAAAGCTAAAAGAAAAAGAAAATTGATATATAACTCTCTCTTGGGGTATTTCCAATAATCTCTACCGAGGCTATGGATGCCTGATGGAAGTAGAAAAATGTTGTGATTAGAATCAAATGCATCTCTGTCAGGGCTATAGATGTTTGGATGGAAGCAGAGAAATGTACGACTCTCCTTCTATAATCCATTCACAAATCACCTTTCAAACTAAATCATTCCTACACATTGGCTAGTGTCTTCACTTACTTGTCTATCAACTCTTTCCTTCAAGAGATAATTCATTTCCACATGCACACATAGGATCTTGATGAGTAAATAAGATTAGTATGTTATCAAGTGCTAGTGTTTGGACCTTGTTCAAATTCTTGCTTTAGCGCATGTCTTTTCTCATGATTTGTGTCTTAGGCTAATCAATTTTTCATCAACTGCCATCTAAATATTTTCATAGCATCCACTGTTCTTCAGAATTTTTTTAGAACATCCATGTGTATAATATGTCCTCTTTTCCATGTTTGTGGACACCTTTGTCCCCCTTTAATAAATCAATTTCCCACTTCCTTTCTCTCATGTGTTTCTTGGCCAGCTTACACTAGGGGCATCCTTGCTCCCTCATGATTGAACCTATTTTATATTGGCCTTGACCCCCTTCTACGTGTGAAGAGTTTATCTTTGAATACTCCCACCTAATCGTTGGGGCATGTCACATCTTCACTTTCTCGTATGCATGGCATTTTCCCCTTGTACATCCCATCTATCATTTGGGGCATCCACGCTTCTTTGTCTTCCTATAAATAGTTTGCAGTGTTTTATAGAAAATCATTAAAATCATTAAAATATGTTCCTATAAAATAAAAATAATAAAAATCATCCTACAAAACATTGCTCTTTGGTTCTACTTTGTTCTTGTGCGTGACTCACAAATCATCTTGGTCTACCTATATCAACAAAGCTAGTTTGCTTACTATGTTTGTACTCTGGGTGATCAGGGATCACTTTTGAAAGTTCCCTAAACATCCCTAAATGGTGTAAGTGTAGAAGATCAGCTCGAGAGCTTTCCAATGACTCGTGAGAACACGGAAAACGAACATCGGGAGCTCTAGTTATGTCGGTCAAAGTTCAATCAAGGAGAAAGTCAACTCTAGTCAACTGGTCAATATTGGACCAATCGCACTGTGACACGTGGCTTACCACCACTCGTCGAATTCGCTCAATTTTCCTATCGGGAGATGACAAGTGGACTACATGATGACCGAGTTAATTAATTTCGATACCCCATGGTATGGGTCGAAATTATATTTACTTGGTAAGTCCACTTTCCAAATGCCATGCACATGTATATGTCAACCGATATATTAATGTACATACATTAGTATTTAACCGCCAAAACCAAATGCATATGCTATGACCACGTGGAAGGTGGTGAAGCGGTTGTTAGGGGGCATTAAGCCATGCGTGGATGTTTCCACTTGGAAGAAGGTGGTGAAGCGGTGGAGATGGGGGCGGTTAAGCCTAAGGTGGTCCTTTGACCACTATAAAAATGCGTGGAAAGGCTTAATAAAGCCTAAATTATTATCCCACCACCCTATTTGAGATATTTATCCCATTAAAACATGCTTCTCTCGCCAACATGGGTATTTAACCCATTAAAATATGCAAATCCGCCCAAATGGGAATTTTATCCCAAATTACTTAGTACGGGTTTAGGCTAATATTATCCTAAGATAATATGCAAATGCATATTTTAAGGGCCCTAATTTTTATAAATAGGGAACCTGTTCTTTGTAATAGACATAGGCACCCAAGGACACATACACAAAATACGAAAACAAGCTCAGAGCTTGGAAGGCGAATGAGAAATTGTTATTGTGTGAAGACCTAAATTATTTAGGCATTATTATTTTGATTATTATTGACCTATTATTTATTAGGAAATAATAAATTAAATATTTGTGATTGGGAGTAATTATAAACTACCCAATAGGCCCATTGAGCCACACCAATTACTTGCAAATCCTGGATTGTCGACCGGAGTGCTAGCGTCGCATTGATAGCATCGGGAAGGCCGATCGAAGCCAAAGGAGATTGTGCATCAGGAAGGTGAAGAACAATTCGACTGATCATTGGAAGTTTTTCGAAGAACTGGTGTACTGATAGGAAAGTAAATTTCCATTAGGTTTTCTTGTGAAAGTACTATTGTAACTTACAAGTTTTGACTAGTGGAATGGTTCGATAAGAACCTGGAGACGTAGGCAATTGCGAACTCCGTAATCAATCTGTGTGCAATTGTCATTATTGTCTTGCATTATTTTAAATTGATTACTTAAAAGGAGTAAATTATCGGCAAATAATTAAAGCCTACAAGGGTCTGAGATCAGGTAGTAATAATCTGATTATTTTCGGATCATGTTTGGTATCAGAGCTAGTAATCAACACCTACAAACTTGCTAATCTCTGAAGCAAGTTTGGTATCAGAGTTGGTTTAGCTCCATATTTTTTTTTCAGTAAATCTGATTAACAAAGTGATTGCTTCAAGATTGGTGCAGTTGGTTTAATTTGTGTGAATAGGGTACAAGTGCACTATGGGCAAGATGTCTAAACAGGAAAAGCTCGAGGAAATTGAAGCTTATAATCACCAGATCCAGGAAGAGAACTCTCTCCTGTGATCCATGTATTACTCCTTGGAAGAGGAGAATGCTCATTTGAAATTGGAACTGAAAACCAAGGATGAGCTCTTGGCAAGGTTGCAATGTGGTGATCAGAGGAAGGAAATACCTTCAAATTCAGATGCAGAGGCCATGGCAGATGACTGCACTGTAAGTTGTTCACCACGGGAATCTTCTTCTTCCTCCCATTCGGTTTCGGATTCAGGTAATGAAGTCTTTGGTTTGTTTGAAAAGCATACTAGAGGCATTGGATCCAAGTTACTAGATAAAATGGGATTTGATGGAAGAGGCCTTGGGAAAAATGGCCAAGGCATTTCTAACCCAATATAGGTTGAGGATCGTCCTCGTTTTGCGGTGCGAGAATGGATATTGGAGAATGCTCCAAGAACGCTGACGGAGACAAGCTTCAAAGCAAAGAGAATACCCCACTAGTCATGCAAGAAGATTCTCGAGCGGAAAGTTGTGCTTCGTCGTTACAGCGGGATGTGGTGAGAGAAATCAGCGAAGAGGTAATGAGATTCCACCTCCAGTTTCTTACCATAATCGTAAGCACAGTAAAAATTCTGATCCACTTTTTCAGCTTAAGAAGTATGGTTATGATTTTCAGAAGATGTGGAATTCCTTTCCATGTAATTTTTGTGGATTGCATAACCATTCAGTGGCCAGATGCTGGAAGAGAAGGACACTAATGAAGAAGTTGATGCCATTCATCAAGAACAAGGCAAATCGAGAAAGACCAATCTCATCATGCGAGTCGAAATGGCGAGAAAGAGTTCCTCATCCCGAAAGAAGGAGATTAAGAGGAATTTTGTGCTCATTTCGGAGGAATGAGCATTAGGTGGAAAATTGCTGGAAACTGCATCCATCTCGCCATCAGAGTAATGGCAAGCCAAAGATGGAATGGAGGCCTATTATAAAGGCAAAGGAGGTTTCTACTTCACCACCAGTTGACAAGTCAACCCAGGACCAGGTAATACCTAAAAGTGAAAGTCCTTAAAATGGGTAAGTCAACAATTTTTCAATTATATATTGCATAATTGATTGATGAATCGTATGCGATTAAGTTTGGAGATCAAATTTTGTGAGAAAATGTTGAGAGAAAGGTTTACCATTCTCAGTGGATTTTCTTACTTAGAAAATTTGATTAATGCTCCAAACATATCTCCTAATCAGCTTGTGAGTACCTGTTACAGCTTGGATACATGAATTAACTCATATAAAGCTTGGATATTGATCGCCATTTGTGCAGACAATAGAGTTCTCAAAAGATCAGCTCGAAACTTCATTCTGTGTAGAGGCATTGCGACCGTGCAACAAAATGGTACCTGATATTAGTATGTCAACAAGAGGAGCTCTAAAAGGATTAGCTCGGAACGTCATTCGGTGTCAAGGCATTGCGACCACACATACGAATGGTAGCTGATCAACAGACTTAGCATCATGCATTGGAGGCTCGAGGTCTTGCAAGAGGCTTAGCATCATGCATCGGAGGCGTTGAGGTCTATAACGAGACTTAGCATCATGCATCGGAGGCTCGAGGTCTTGAAAGAGGCTTAACATCATGCATTGGAGGTGTTGAGGTCTGTAAAGGGACAAGGCATTGTCCATCACCGACATCGGATCAATCAAAGCTCTACATAACATGGAGTTCCTTCAAACCAGTTTGGATTCTACGGAATCAACTCGGAGCCAGGAGCTATGTTATAGAGTCAAAGAAGATCCTTGTTGTCAGATATCAAGAAGCTTAGCACCGCACAAAAGGAGCGTTGAGGTTTCATTCAGAAACTTAGCACCATAAAGCGGAGGCATGAAGGTATTCTTCGGATATCATAGTGGTGCAACGAAAGTGTCATGGGCCCGGGATCGGAGATCGAGTTTTCAAAGTGGGAAGGTTGGAGGAGAAGACCCAAGGGTCTACTACAGTAGCACTTCCGAGGTGGCAGCAAAGTTTTTCAGATTCAGGACAATATGGAAGCTTTTTGGGACAAAAAGCCTTTCTTAGTGGGGAGGTGTGATCAGGGGATCATTTTTGAAAGTTTCCTAAACATCCCTAAATGGTGTTAGTGTAGAAGATCAGCTCGAGAGCTTTCTAACGACTGTGAGAACATGGCAAACGGACATCGAGAGCTCTAGTTATGTCCGGTCAAAGTTCGGTCAACGGGAAAGTCAACTCTAGTCAACTGGTCAATATTGGACCAATTGCACTGTGACATGTGGCTTGCCACCAATCATCGAATTCACTTGATTTTCCTATCGGGAGATGACAAGTGGACTACATGATGACCGAGTTAATTAATTTCGATACCCCATGGTATGGGTTGAATTTTTATTTAAGTGGTAAGTCCACTTTCCAAATGCCATGCACATGTATATGTCAACCGATATATTAATGTACATACATTAGTATTTAACCTCCAAAACCAAATGCATATGCTATGACCATGTGGAAGGTGGTGAAGCGGTTGTTAGGGGGCATTAAGCCATGCGTGGATGTTTCCATGTGGAAGAAGGTGGTGAAGCGGTGGAGATGGGGGCGGTTAAGCCTAAGGTGGTCCTTTGACCACTATAAAAATGCATGGAAAGGCTTAATAAAGCCTAAAATATTATCCCACCACCCTATTTGGGATATTTATCCCATTAAAACATGCTTCTCCACCAACATGGGTATTTAACCCATTAAAATATGCAAATCCACCCAAATGGAAATTTTATCCCAAATTACATGGTATGGGTTTAGGCTAATATTAGCCTAAGATAATATGCAAATGCATATTTTAAGGGCCCTAATTTTGTATAAATAGGGAACCCGTTCTTTGTAATAGACATAGCCGTGCAATGGACACACACACAAAATACGAAAACAAGCTCGAGCTTGGAAGGTGAATGAGAAATTGTTGTTGTGTGAAGACCTAAATTATTTAGGCATTATTATTTTGATTATTATTGACCTATTATTTGTTAAGCAATAATAAATTAAATATTTGTGATTGGGAGTAATTATAAACTACCCATAGGCCCCATGAGCCACACCAATTACTTGCAAATCCTAGATTGTCGACCGGAGTGCTAGCGTCGCATTGATAGCGTCGGGAAGGCCGATCGAAGCCCGAAGGAGATTTTGCATCGGGAAGGTGAAGAAAATTCGACCGATTATCAAAATTTTTTCAAGAACTGGTGTGCTTGATAGGCAAGTAAATTTCCATTAGGTTTTCTTGTGAAAGTACTATTGTAACTTACAATTTTTGACTAGTGGAGCGTTCGATAAGAACACGAGACGTAGCAATTCTTGAACTCCGTAATCAATCGTGTGTAATTTTCATTATTGTCTTGCATTATTTTAAATTGATTACTTAAAAGGAGCAAATTATCGGCAAATAATTAAAGCCTATAAGGTCCGAGATCGGTAGTAATAATCTGATTATTTTCGGATCACCGGGGCATAATGAGTTTCTTGGTACTATTTCGTAGTGCATGATTACTTTTCATAGGACCAAAATGTCCTTCGTTATTCCCCTTGCATGTATCCTTTCTTAGGGCACCATGTTTTAACCCTTGTTTTTAATTCGCATAGGTTAGAATCAAAGCTTGATAATAAAAACATTGTATTATGTTTCTCTGTTGGGTCGGCTTGTTTACTTTCTCGTATTGCATTGCATTATGTATGTTGCAAGGAGTTAGGAATATTTTACTTTCTCGTATTGCATTACATTTTGTATGTTGCATTGAGTTGGTGTTTTCAGCAATGGACAATTGTTTATAGTATGGCTTTTCATGTCATTCTACTTTTGTCGTATGCTTATATTTTTGATAAGGACCGATGACGTAGATATTTTTCAATATACACTAAAGTTGTTTCAATGCACCTTTGGATGAAAGCTTGCTCTTTTATTTTCATGTTCATTCCTCTTTTACATCATTCTCCTATCAACACTATTCTTCTTATTCACCTAGGGCATCCTTCCCCTACCCATTCTTCTATCCATTTCTCTTACCTTTTTCGATCGTCGATCACCTTCTTTCATCACCCCATCGACACTCAAGGGGCATCTCTCACTTCTACTAATTTTTCTTCTACGCCTTCAAAATTTTGTCTATCTACTATCTTTGAAGTGGTTTCACTTATGCCACCCCAAAGAGGGGAAAATGTAGACACCTATAATTTAGCTCGAGTAATTTAAATACTTAAATTGCGCTAATTATACCCTTTCCCACAAATTGACGGAATATCATCACTATCACACATTTTCTCTTCTATCATCGTTAATTAATTACATTATGTTAATTAGTTAACTCTTCTATCCAAAAACAATGTCAATTAACGAAATTTCATTAATCAACTCCCCTTTCTATCTAGATTAATTAATTATTATTAATTAATTAATTTTCTCTTCTATTTAATCAATAGATCGTCATTTATTTGATTAAAATCCTCTCATAACATAAACCATACTAACTATTCCTCTAAAAAGCTTTTATAAGCTTGCTCACCTATTAATTAATCACTTGGGTTAATTAATAAATCCCCTCAAACCCCATGAGTCACTAAAGGAAAAATAAACTCTCCTAAGGTTGACTCAACCCCCTTTCAACCATCCTTATCCACAACTAACTCAACCTCTCTATTATCCCATATGTAAATGGATGTAGAGATTGTTTTATCCATTGGGCTATATAATGAGCCATCCTCCTACCTTTTATTTACACCTTTACATCTTACATGTTTATAGCTAATTTATAGGAATTTCATCTTAGAGCATCTTTCATTTTATCTAATAGCCTCATTCTTGCATTTAATTCATCCAAGCTTTTGGGTTGTATGGAGAGAATCAAAATGGTCTTATGTAACTATAATTTAATGAGCTTCCATTCCCAAACCCTTGAAGATCAAACAATCAACTTTGATTGCCATGGATCTATCTAGGTTCATTTAGTGTTTTGGTGATCTAAAGAGTAGAGATTCTAATGCTTAACATATTAGTTTGATTTCTATTTCAAAGTTTTAATGCATAATGTTGGCATTTAGTCTTGTTTAGCTCTTAGCATGATGATCTTTATGTAGTTAGTTCATGTTTTGAAACTATTAAGGTGTTAGTTTCAATTCTCTTTGCATAGCTAACTAATACATTGATACGGGAAGGACAATGACTAAGCGTATTTTGGTAGTGTTTCCTTCCTATGTTGTTGGATGGTTTAGTTCTTTGACCACAACACCACCATTGGTGCCAATGTTGACAAATTGATGGCCCTCATTAGACATAAGCAACATCCGACCCCAAATACTAAAAAGAATTGGCCCCTTCGTTGACAAACATCAACATGAATAGAGGACAACCAATGCGAGAGCCGGTTTATCTTGACTAGTTGAGTGTCGGTCATGGACCAAATGCATTTTTTTAATAGTATACTCTATTGTGCGATTCGATAACATGTGTCAAAGGGGACAAGGCTCAAGTCATTTCCTTTGATGTCGACATTCTCCATAATCTTGAAGGAAAGAAACTACTATGTGTAGAAATGTTTCATCTACAAGTCATGCACCATCAACCACATGTTGATTGTGGTGGTGGTGCATTCCTTAAAATATTATTCCTGTGTGTCACTTACATTTATAAAAACACGAAGAAGAAAGAAATCCCAGGACATGAACAATGAAAGTATAAAATTAGAGTGAAAAATAATGTTTTTGTTTTACTTAAAGAAAAAAGAACGTGTTCTCAAAGTCCACCTTATCCTCTTCATTTCACATATGAAAAACTATGTGGCATAGAGGACAATGTGACATAGAAGTAGTTGTGGTAGAGTGACTAGCTCATAAAACACATTTGCTATTTTTTTAATTTTTAGTGATTAGGGTTTGAGACAATTGATTGAATTTCTATATGTAGTAAACATCGATAATCAAGATTTATATGTGCATCAATGACGCCTTAAACATGGTTTCAACTATGTCGATGTTTGTCATGTGTCGGTGGAGAGTGGGCTACTTCCACTAGGAAAATAAATATCAACGTAATAATAACATAAAGACTAAACTTATAGTTTCTTAAGATTTAAAGTTACAAAAACTAAAACAATCTTAATTTGTTTTTATCAACCTTATTTTTATTCGAAACCAATGATTTTACACAGATATCGACATCTCTCGCCCCATATTTTTTACAAAGTATATATAGTTGATTACACTTGCTTTGAGTAAGTGTATATCCATATCGAATCCTTCATTTGGCAAAGCAATGAAGACTAGGGGGAAAATAATTTTTCAAATTCACCCAAGGAGCGATCATGACCCTATCCATTTTACTCTCGGTGTCATGTATGTAGAGGGATTTTTACCACGGAGGTTGGTTCAACAAACCATCATCCTCACCTTTGGATTATAACCATTTTTATAACATTCTTATTTGAACCCTTTATAGGCTTAATATAACATTTCTTGTGGTCAACATAGAAAGTATGAAGAACATTAGGAGGAACATTGCTATTAAGGACAAAACCATTAGGGAGAGAACACTATATATACCTTATTTTTCATTCTTACTATAGATATCTCTTTGCGAGGCATTGACACATTAATCTCTCTTAGTGTGTGCCTTAAGTGGCATCACCAAGACTAAGGTTAATTTGGTAAGCAATAGCTGGTAAGAGACTCGTCGTGTGTGATATCACCCTAACACGCTCAATTCTTACCTTCCTTATTATCCTCTTACTACCCTTTTTATGAC
The DNA here is from genome assembly GCA_018340775.1 of Taxus wallichiana var. yunnanensis. Lineage (NCBI taxonomy): Eukaryota > Viridiplantae > Streptophyta > Pinopsida > Cupressales > Taxaceae > Taxus > Taxus wallichiana. The sequence goes on along the minus strand of CM031243.1, from coordinate 340,269,413 downwards.
CACTAGATATCCCAAGTATTATCACCTTCACATTTGCTTTCAACACCTTTAGATCCTTTTTAGATGATGCTCATAATCGCTTCCAAGTATTAGTTTCATGTATATAATTTTTCCTCACCTTACTTTTATGCCAAACTATTTGTGGCCGATGAGATATACCATGTAGAGCCTTTTTATACTCGAAATATCGACCATGTTTGACGTCATCGATTAAGAGAGATAGTGACTTCAAGCTATGTTACCTTATAAATAGGCATCATTGTTTTAATTTCTTTACATCATCATCACACATTATGCTATGTTTTTGATAAAAATATGCTCTTAAGGGTTTACAAGTTTTAGGGTTTATTAGATCTTATACTTGGAGGTGTACCTCGGAGTACAAGATTACTAGGAGCAAAAATAATAAGAGTTTCATAAGCGAGGTCCACAATGTCCTCGGAGTCCCTAACTTTGGTATACTTAGGTCTTCTACCTATCTCTCTTGTAATGCATCCACGATAACTCTCTCACGAGGTCTACTAACCCTTGGGGGTAATGCATAGGTAGAGTCTTCACAAAGGTGAGTATCCATAGCTCATCTCTTTCCTTTATATTGATATGATTGATTATATTTGATGTATCATGCATTATACTAGGATAGAGTAGCATATATTTTTCTATTTCATTATCTCTTATAACTTTTCCTATTACTTCTAAATGACATTACAACCCTTAGCCTATATATTATTATAACCTTAGGACCTTTATAAGGTACTATATCCTTTCTTCGACATATTATTTGGAACCTTGAGTGTTTGACACAAACATGGACCACTATCTTCTAGATCCATAACCATTACACATCTTGACATTTTATCTTTGGCTGTGTGCTCACCCCATGTGCTCTTCTATTTATATTCTAATCAATATTATTGAGAAGAGAAAAATCATATTGGCCATCTTAACTAACATACAAATCACTATGAAGAACATCATGCCATGGAAGTGGGATAATTGTAGTAGTGATATAGAACAACTTCAACCAAATTTGGAACAATATATTTATCACTCGAGGTTTTTCTTGTATTCCGCATTTAATCTAATGCTAAAATAATTTTTATAGGCCTTCAATTAGATTTCCAGACTTCAAATTATCAATCGTCAATTGATCGCCATTATAAATCAAACTTGTCAACTTACCATATTTTTATTGCAAGATTGATCCTTATAGTCATTGAGGTTTTGTTGTCATTGAACAATGATTTTTTTACTTAGGAATTTATAACATAGCCAAATCAGATCTTACTACAACTACACGCGTTGTATCATCTTTGTTGACTATAGTGGTTAAATAAGTATTTATAACATTGAAATTAAATTTTAAGAATTGAAAACATCTGCCATCAACTAATTGAAGATTATTAAAAATCAAACTTGATTTCTTTTCCATATTTTAATCACAACTACAAGATTGATCGCTACATTCATTGAGGTTTTTTATTAAACAATGTTTTTTTGGCCTAAGAATTTTAAACATAATTTTTAAAAATCCCACTACATTAAGATCATAGTACAAGGTATATTCCCCTTAATTATAAGATCATATTCTACATTAACCTAACTTGCGCCATAAGAAATAGAAGGAAATTAGATGAAGGACCAAAAGTTTGGCTAAGAGAAAAACATGTTCACCAAGAAGGTTGGCCTTTGAAGCACATATTATTGAGAATAATAACATATTCTCCTTATTTGTCATAAAACTAGTTTATGGTGATAATTTTATGTACCTATTTCCCACTCATTCTTCCATTTCACACCTTAGGTATTTTGTCAACAAACATTATATGTGGGGTTTCATCAAATATGTTCCCATCATTATTTAACCACCTTTCCCTTGCAAGATGAGGATAAACATAATCCCCTCAATACGTAAATGATTTCAAATGAATTTTCTAAGTGATCCATGCACCACCACACAAGTTCATGCACTTCTCTTAAGGACTAGGGGTTATCCGACCTTGTAACATCTCTCACCATCTACGTAACCTTATGACACCCTCATGCACCCATATAAAACCTTGAGGCATACTACACAACACTCCCGACACCACATAGGGCCACTTGAACTCATCGACATCACAATAAATTCTCAATACTTCATGACATGTTGGGTGGAATTTTGAGATTGTGTTATGTTAGAGCATCTTCCAACAAACTATGTATCTCAAAGTTCAACTGCTAAACTTGTAGGATGGAAACTATATCTCAAGTAAAAGACATTTTTTTCATCGATCTCTTTTGTAACCACCTTCTTATAATGAGGTATATATTGTGTGCCTTTTGACCATGTGAGATCATTAAGGCTTCATATAGAGATCATAAAATGTATGTTAGTATGTTTTGAGTATCCATGATCCAAACAATGAGTTGGGTGGCAATTCTAGTGGGGCAACTTTTGGGAGGCATAAATTTTTCACCATAGCTTTGATTGAGGCACTTACTAAAAATAGACACCCTAGAATTGTACATATTAAAATAGTTGGTGTTGGAATTATGGTCAAATTATCCATACTTAGTCATCTCCATTTTATCTCACTACACTTCGTCACCATAGAGCTCAAACATTTAGGTTACGAGATACTCATCACATTAAATATTGAGTATTATGATGCAGGTGATAATGATGTAATGAGCATGAAACTCTGGAATACTTGAAACACATATGTTGATTGAACACTGAAAAGATGTAGAGGGAAGACATTCACAATGGGATATTCAAGGTTGGTAGGGTCACTTTTGTAAGAGACTGGATGGTTCAATTCATCCTAGTGGTGGTAGAAGGGGATCATCATGTTTACAAGATCAGGCAGTCATCTTAGGTACACATGGTGCAAGTCTTGTATTAGTGTTTTTGAACACTTATTCAATGCTTTGGAGTGTGTTTGCACTTCACAGGTGAAGGAAATTGTAATCACAGAGTGTTTTAAGTCAACACAAGGTTAAAGGTAAAGAACTTCATTCTAAGAGCTTCCTATCAAGATCCATTGGAAGCAAGCTCTTAAATAAAAAAACCTTCTTCGATTTCCCTCTTCCTCTCTCCTCATCCCTCTCTCTCTAACATTCTATTTCTTCATTGGGAATGTAATTTTTCACTCTTTCATCTTATTCACTTAAGTGGCCTTACTTTGCATTGTAAAAGTCCCTTTTAAAAAATAAGAAAAGGACTTAATTTCATTCCTAGGGAATGTGAAAGGTCACAAGTGGTGGTAAGATGAAAATTCACATGGGGGAGATGAAGAGATAATTTGTAAGCTATAAATTGGGATGGATTCTCCATTCCAAAGGGTTAGTAATTATTGGTTGTTTTTAGTTGTTCGCCTTTGTTTCACTACTACTGCAAGTAATAAGCTACATTCTTCTATTTCTTTACCTATGTTATTCTACTCTCTCTAATTTCATACTTTGAAAGCAATGTAATCTTGTACAACCAAGAAGAAAATTTGTGTCTTTGATTAATGAGTCCATAGAAATTTGTGTCTCTAATTTATTAGTCTTGCTTTATTTCTTACATGGTTTATTTCTTACTATTGAATGTATACCTACTCTGACTAATGTGTGTGAAATATGTAAGTATACTCACAACATTAACTCCCCTCTCCATTTCCCCATCTCCTCTTTACCTCTCTTCAAAGCAAATTCCTCCCTTGTACACTTTGTCTGAAAGTTTTCCACAAGTTAGTGAAGTATTCCCGTGTGATCCCTAGCCTAATGACCACCCACAATTTTATTTAGTCCTTACATTCAATAAATGGGAGCCTCCCCATACCCAAGAAAGGGGCCTAGCCTGTGACCGTTGTCAAAAATCACTAATATTTCACCATAACAAATTATTTCACCAACAATACAACAATAATGTAGACATAGTAATACCATTAGTAATAATGATTGCAATATAAACATTTAAACAAACACATCCGAAAGGGCCGGGCATAATTCATCATAATCCTCCCAAGTGATACTCTCTTTAGAATATTGGTCAATGAAGCCTTCATTTAAGAAAAAATCATTATTTTAAATAAAATAATACAAAATTCTCACACACTAATGGGTTTAATAATCAACACACTTGGGTTCTAAAACATGAGTGATTTATAATCAAGTATATGTGATGATCTACATTATACTTTTTTAATAAATATAAATAAAAAACATTGTACAATTAAGAGATAGCTATGGATAATACCAATGTATATGTAACTAGATTGATATACTCTAGAATATCAAGGGACCACATATCTTGGAGCCAATTTGGCTGACCTATAAATTTTAATCAAGCTTGTATGCAAATTTATATGTGTCCTTGTGCTATTTCTTAGATATTTTCTTGACTTTCCAATGGACTACGACATAAATTTGCAACAATATAGGTGATCACTTATCGATAGGTTGATCTTCCTCTGCATTTGTGAGGGGTAGATCCCTCATATCATGGGGTTTTGGTACTTTTGACCTAAAAGCATGAAAAGGAAATAAAAATGAAATAAAGGGGAAAATTAGAAATGAAGAGAGAAAGAGGAATTATGGAAGGTGAAATGGGAAACCATCAACATATTAAACACAAAGAACCACCTAAATAACCTAGATTAAAAGAATAGGTCAAAATTATTATCTATGACACACAAATGGAAACATAGGGACAACAAGTAGAATGAGAATGAGAATGAATGTCGAAGCACAAAGTCAATTTTTAAACTTATTACAAATGATCGGTTCAAAGCTCATCAATCCATATTTTCAACACAAATTTTATAAATATGAGATTTATTATATACAATCTGGAGAATTTATATTTTAATAGGATCGAATGTTCGTGAACAACAAAACACATTTTATGAAAAGTTATTACATCAATGTTTTTCCAATATATAAATCTCACCCAAATATCTTGCATTTGTATTCACTAAAATCATAGAAAATGAACAATCGCTGTACACCAAGTTTCAACAATCTTTTCCATTGAGGTATTTAAAAGTGAATAGCTTATTTTAAAATATGTTTTGAGTATGTTCCTTTGCCAAAGTTGTATTTTGAAGCAACTACATATATGTGATACATGTCTTGGTGATTGTTGGTAGAGAATTATGTGCACCCTTCTAATTTAGGCAGCTATTCAAGTGTTTGAAGGTCTCTGCAACAACAATGGGAGTATCTCTAAGGTGTGGGACCTTAACCCTTGAGATAAACCTCCAAAATAAGGCTGGTTCCTTTCCTTAAAATATCTAGATTAACCAGTGATCTAATCTACTAAAAAATCCATAAAGTTAAGGGGAAAGAGTACTAAAATTTGACAAGAATGGTGATACACTAGAGTATGAAGGGATCACTCTCCTTAAGATCAATGGAAAAGAGACAAACACAATGAAAAAAGGGAAGATATGAGACACAATCCACACTGCATTCTATAAACCTTTATCCCTCTTTATAAATGACGAATGGGATAAAAACATAGAGCTATAAGTCTATACATAATATAATAACAAAAAGAAAGGTAATATGTAATAACACAAGCCAAAGGATATATAAATCACAATCAACTAGATATTATTTCTTAAGGAATACACAATCTCTCATAGTCATTGAGAAGGCAATGAATGCATTACATAGTTCAACACAAGGGTATGTAAAATACCGAACACTTAGAAACTAATCGGGTAAAGTTTCTTTGCATTCAAGAGAGGATAGTTTCACTTATGAAACTCATTAAATTTATAGAAGGACAAGAGAGCACAAGGGATCTGAAGATGCCATGGGAGATGCTTAACCCGCTTGACCCTTCCAAAAAACTCCAAAAATGGATTAGAAGTTAATTCCCTAGTCTCATGATGATCCACACCCATGGGGGTAACTTGGCATGGACTAAAACCTTTAGATATTTTCTATGTGGATGAGCCCATGAAATTGGGGAAATATATAAAGAGTGAGTTGCCAAAATTTAATTTTTGGTCATAATTATGTTTTGGACCACTAATAACAACTCATTTATTATTTAAAAAACCATTCCCCATCCTTTTAGTTTTTTGGGGCATGAGGAGAATATACCATCCAAAAACCATCATGAGACAAAAGAAATAAAAAACCATCTATAACTAATTTGTGAATCAATTGATTAAGAAAACGTATTAAAACAGGACCAAAAATATATCATTAATATCCCAATAATTTCCATAACCCCCTTAAAAAAATTATTTGAGTGAAACTCTTTGAAAAATGCTTCCAATGAGATCGGTCTCATGTCAAACGAGACTCGGATCAAAAATATGAGAAAAAAACTAGTCCCGTGTTTGTGTCACAAAATCGAGATCAAAAATGGGTATGGACCCATAATTCAGTTATTTGATAACAAAAAATATTTATCATGATACAAAGTCACCTTTATTGTGTATTTCATTTCAATACCTTTCCAATAATATTGTTTTTCTCAATTTTGTGGTCCCGATCAAAAGTTATGGAATTTTGAAGATTCCCATCAAAATTGGGAAAATCCTTTATAATGCAGATTTAAATAGTGCATAATTTGAAATCCTTCATAATGAAAAATTTGAAATCCTTGAGTGAAAAATTTGAAATCCTTCATAGTGTGGAATTTTAATTCTTTTAAGTGTAGATGTTCAAATCCTTCATTGTGCAAACTCCTTCTTCTTCATAGTGAGTATTTTGAAATCCTTCATAATGTGTAATTTGAAGTCCTTTGTGGTGAAAATTTTATAATATTTTGAAGTGTGGATGTTCAAATCCTTCATTGTGTAGACCCATTATTCTTCATAGTGCAAGTTTTCAATTCCTTTATGAATTTTTCCTTTTGTGACTTTTACACTCTTATGAATTTTTCCCTTTATGATTCTTTAATTTGCTTTATCATGACCTAAAACCACCTCCAATGTGTTTCATTTCAATACCATTCGAATAGTGTAGTTTTCCTCAATTTCATGTCCTTGATCAAAATTTATGGCATTTTAAATATTCTTGTAAAAATTGGGAAAATCTTTTGTAGTGCGGATTTTGAAATCTTTCATGGCACTAAATTTGAAATCCTTCATAATCTGGAATTTAAAATCCTATAAAGTACATAATTGTAAATCCTTTGAATTGAGGACCCACTTTTCCATGCTATATCACTCCTTTGATCGGTGGTCTCTTTGCACGCGTGACTTTTGAACTCAAGGCCAAAACAAGGAAAAAAAGGTTAAGTCTTTGACCACTTTGAAAAGTGGAATATTGGATCTAACTCACACAAGAAATTTGAACAAGTTTTGAGGCATAAAAGATCAAGAGTGGATGAATAACATCGAGGCCCACAAGTACTCATATTTTAAAACTAGTTTCCCAAAAATAATTAGGATGCTTATTTTGGTAATATTTACGTAATATTTACAGCAATATTTTGGTAATATTTTTGGGGCCATCTACATTATATGAGAGAACCAATTCTATGTGTATCCATTGGGCATGGATTCAAGTGAATACTAAAAAAATCCTCTCACACTTTTGAACTCTATCATTATATGAAAAATAATTGTAATGGCCTAGAAACCTGCTTTGTGCCCCAAGAATATTCTCACTTATGCACCTCGATATGTGTAACTCTTAACCATTATAATATTTTTTGTGAATTATTCAAAAGAGAAGTAGAAGATGTATGGGGAAAATAATTTTTCTCAGTAAATGGATAGGGTGATTACAAGAGTGTATGTGCCTATTCAAACACAACTGAACTGAAAGATAAACATTTCAATGCTTAAGCTTGAGAAATGTGACCATGGTGACACAAACACTCTACCAAAAAAACTTCCTAGAAATTTATACTTGACAAAAGTGGGAAATATAACTGAAAACATATGTGAAGAGTAAAAAACAACCATATTCTAAAAACTAACGCCAAGAAGACACCAATAATGACAACAAGGAAACAAAACAGAGTGGAAAATGGAAAATATTTACAACTATGTACAAGGGGGAGAAAATTTATAAATAAGGCTTGAGGAAGATCCCATTAACTGGGATAGGAAATATTTCACCATCAAGATTTTCCAATTCAAAAGCATTACTCTCCATGATCTTTGTAATTTGATAAGGACCACTCCAAATAGCATCAAAATTCTTATGTTTTCCGACTTGGAGCGGTCTTCATCCCATTTTAGGACCAAATCTCCTTATCTAAATTTTTGAGGGTGGGATTTCTTCTTAAACCACTTTTACATAGCTTGTTGGTGGTCTTACAGTTTCTCCTAGCTTCTTCCCCGATTTCTCCTAACTTAATTTTTGGCGAGAGACTTGTGTGCAACATTCTGATTTATACATCTATTCAAGTATATAAAGGTATCTTAACAACAATGGGAGTATCTCTAAGGTGTGGGACCTTAACCCTTGCCATAAACCTTTGGAGAAGGTCGAATTCCTTTCCTTAATATCTCTAGATTAATCACTACTCTAAACTAACTAAAAAATATGTAGTTAAGAGGAAAGAGTGCCAAAATTTGAAAAGAATGGTTATACAAAAGAGTATGAAGGGGTCACTCTCCATGATATCAAGAAAAAAGGAATAAAATAGTGATGAAGGGACAAATAAGAGCCATAATCCACATTACATTCTAACAACTTTTAACCCTCTGTATAAATGACATATGGACTTGAAATATGAAAATATAATTCATACACATCATACAATAACAACAGAGAAAGGTAATATGCAATAACACAAGCCAAAGGATAGATAATAATCACAATCAACTATTGCTTAAGGAATACAAAATCTCTCACAATCATTGAGAAGGTAGTGAACACATAACACAGTTCAACACAAGGGTGCATATAGACTCGGAACAATCATAAACCATTTGGGAATAGTTTTTAGCATTCAAGAGATAATAATTTCACCTATGAAACTCATTACATTTATAGAAGGAGAAGAGAGGATAAAGGATTTGAAGATCTATGGGAGATGGTTAACCTATTTGAACCTTCAAAATATTGTCCCATAAGCGGCCTAGAAGGTAATCTCCTAGTCTCACGATGATCCAAACCCATGGGGGTGCCTTGGTCTATAAGAAATCCTTTATATATTTTCTATGTGGATGATCTCTAACTCAGATAAGTTAATTTCCCCAAAATCATGGGAGATGGATAAGGAGTGAGTTTCATAGGGTCCATTTCTAGTCATAATCATTCACTGGACCACTAATAATAGATTGTTTCTTATTGAAAAATAATTCAAACCATAATCTTCAATTTTTGTGGGTAGGAGGAGAATATACCATCTAAGAAGCATCATGATACAAAATGAATAAAAAAAATAAAAAAGCATTTGTAACTGATTTGAGCATCAATCAATTGAGAAAACGACTCAAAACAACCCAAAAGTCTATCATTAAATATATCAAGTGTCTCCACCATTACCTTTAAAAGTGATTTTTTGGTGACACCCCTTAAAAAATTATTCTAATGAGACAAATCTCATGTCAAATGGAGCTTTTGATTAAAATATATGAGAAAAACCAGTCCCATGTTAGGGTCACACCCCAAATCCAAAAATACTTGTGGGCCCTAAATTAAATCATATAATAATAAAATATTTATCATCACCCATAACCACCTCCAATGCGTAGTTATATTCAATACCTTTCCAACAATACCATTTTTTCACAATTTCGGGGTCCCCATGAAAAGTTATGACATTTTGAAGATTTTTGTCAAAATAGCAAAAATCCTTTGTATGACAGATTTTTGAGCTGACTTAGAATTCCTTCAATGTGCGAGTTTTGAATGATTCACATAATTTTTTCCTTAATTGTATAGCTTCTTTATTGGAATTTGAATTCCTTCAATTTATGGATTTTTGAATGATCCGCATACTTGTTTCCTTTCTTCTCATGATCTGCGACCATACTTTTACTTTTCACAACCTCTTCTTGTACATTGAGTCTTCTACTCAAGATTTTTTTCAACTTCACCCTCCACCACATTTACGTAGAGTCTAAATATTTTGCATAACTCTTTGTTACAAAAATTTTAATTATTCCTATTCATGAGATAACCACTCCTTCGTTACGTGGGTTTTCTTTGATACACGGACAAGTTTATTTGTTCCCCAACTTTGTTTCACTTCAATATGATTTTCTTCACTTTGCTCCATGGTATTTCAACCTTACACATCTTTCCTTCTGTGGAATTTTCATATTCCTTCCACTCTCAACATTTCCTTACTTCATGGTTATATAGGTACTTAACCTTTGTTCTACAACATATTTCCCTATGGTGATATTCCTTTGCTATGTAGGTTTTACAACTCCACAGAACACTACATTTTTGAATTAACGAGAACACTAAGTTCCTTTGTTATGTGGAATTTAATATTTCTTATGCACTTAAATCCCTTTATTCTACTTCACAATATTATGTGGACCCCTTTTCCTTGTCTCGTGACATATAACTTTGCGGTCCTGTTCATTTGTTACACAAACTTTACAAAAATTGTGAAACACTACAACTTCAAATTTTTTTGGAACAATAATTCCCTTTTGATTTCCGTGGAACACTAAGTTCCTTATAACTCTATGGAACACTAGGTTCCTTTATGACTCTTTAGAACACTAAGTTCCTTCCAACTCCACAGAACACTACATTTTATGACTTTCGAAATACTAAGTTCCTTTGTAATGCAATCTTCTCATATTTCTTCCTTTTGCAAACTTTCAAGATTATGTGGCTTTCAAGATTCTAAAAAATAAGGAAAAATGGATAAGTCCTTGACCATTCTCGACTATAAAAATTTGGATGTGATCCACACAAGTAATTTGAAAAAGCTTTGAGACAACAAGGTACACAAGTATTCATTTTGTAACTAGTGGCCTAAAAACAAGCAAGGTGCTTATTATGATAACATTAACCAACTCAACAATACTTATGGTTCTTACATTATTATGCTCGGATTCTAAATTGTGAGCCAACTCTAGAGATGGAAGTTCAAGTGAGATGGGTAACCTAGCTTCTCTCTTGTATACAAGTGCAAAAGGAGAGTTCCCAACAAATTTCTTTGGGTGAAATTCTATCAACCCAAAGTTCTATTTTTACCTTAGTATGCCACTACCTATGATTGCATTCCATTATTATCTTCATGATTTTATCGGAGGAATCAACAAGGCCATTTACTTGAGGATAATAGTTAGAATATCTCTTTAAGTAAATACCATCCCTCGAGGAAGAATTAGTGATTTTGGCTCTAATGAAAGCCTTGACATTATTATATATACCGTGTGGGGACCCCAAATCTGGTCACGGTATCTTCTAAAAGATTACAATGACATTTTTAGTTGCTTATTAGAGAGGTACAACCTCTACCCACCTTTTAAAGTAGTCCATAATAGTAAACACCTAATGATATCCAACACTTGAAGGAGGGTTCGCCATACTATTGAATTCTAAACCCCATTAAGAGAAAGGTTGATAAAAAATGTTTGGTTGAAGTGGAAGGGCCGCATTACATACCAATGAAAAATGAACATTCCTTACAACTTCTTACCCATTTATGACAATATGAAATCAAATTGGGCCAAAAATAGGCAGCCCTCACGATATTTGTTATAGTAGTTTGAGGAGCAAATGCCCTCCAACAAAGCTTGCATAAAACTCTCATATTACCTTGTCAAATTTGTCCGGTTATACACATATTAACATCACACCATCAATGTTTCTCTTGAAAAGGACACTCTCAATCAACTCATAGTTAAGGGCCTGCAATCTGAAATGTCTTTTTTGTGTTTTGTTAAAAGTGTTGGGTAAATTTCTAGTGTGAAGGTATTCAACCATATTATGAAACTAGTCATTTTCAACAATCATCTCTGTTGTAACTTCTACCGATTGGACATAAAATGATTATTTTATGGGACCCTCATCCTCAAACAAGTGTTGACATAGTTCGCTACCTCTAAAATACTTTTTTGACTTTATATCAATGCTAAACTCCATGATTTTAGTAATCCAAGAAGCTCTTTTATCACTTATTTTAGTGCTCATAATGTATTGCTTAATGCTTGGATGAGTAATAAAGATTCTGATCTTATTGTTGGATAACAAGTGCTCCAATTTTTTTAGAGATCTCAAAACAACAAAATTTTGCTTTTCATAAATTTGTATTTCGACTCATACTCTTTAAGTGTCTTACTTGTAAAAGATATTGGATACTCTAATCCTTGCTGATTTTCATGGGTTAAGATAACAACAATACTACTCTCCTATCCAAATGCATATAAGATAAATACTTTGTCAAAACTAGGGTTAATGAGAGTGGGGGCATGTGATGCGAGACACCCCAAAATAACCACTACACATTATAAACATTCAAAATCTTATTAAACCCATTGTCCTTCTCTATAATTAATTTAATTAATTCTATTGCACCCTATCACCCCCTTAGCTAATTTTATTAGCTAATTTAATATCAAATTAATTAAATAAATCCTCACATATCCACTTTCATATTTAAATAAATTAAATATCCTCACATCCTATCCACCTCCTCAACTCAAGTTGACTAAAAGTCATGAATAAAGCTAAAAATCATTATTAAATTCAAGAAGATATGTTTAAATTAACTCAAATCATGCATTTGAGTTAACTAAAGATATCTCCCAAGTCATGACAATCCAAAATTAGTTCACATCCTTCCAAAAGCAAATCATTCACGACACTTTTTGGGTGAATAAAATAAAGGATATGAAATTAATAATAAAAAACATGTGCAACCCCTTGCCAACTCAATAATGACTCATCCATGCAAATTTAGAACAACAATTCAACTCTTCAATCAATCTAGAAACTCAACTAAACAACTCAGTCATGTTTAGTTATCTCCAAATCAACTCAATCTAATCTTAGCTTGAGGATTCTCCTTCCTCAGCTATAAATCAATGGTCTTTCCTTCACAAATCATCCACCAACAAGCTTGAGAGTTCATACTATTATTTTGTCTAATTTCTTGGTGAATCAATCAATCATACCATTATTTTTCCAATATCCTATCAAATCAATTATCTTCATGCTCATAGCTTGATCAATATTCCATTCGAATACTTTTTAGAGCATCCACAAATCTAAAAAGTATTCAAATCAATCGAGATCCAATAGGAGCATTACTCAACCTTGCTTCTACAATCAGATCCAATCTGAGGTGGCTTTGGAACTTATCAAGGGAAGGTTTTCTTTATTTGTGTTAATTTTCTCTATTTATGTAATTTCCATGGTTCACATGGGCTATAGCTTTCTTGATGTTTTCAAAAATACTCTTGGATTCTTTAGTTTATTGCAAATTACATCCTTTCTTAAACATCAATGTTATATCACTTACCAACTCAATAAAGTTAGTAGTGAGTTTCTTTACAAAATTCATCTTCCTAGGAATGACTCAAATTATTTTGTGTTGGGAAAGAGAGAGAGAGAGCCAATATAATTATAAGTCTATTTGATGATCGGGGATATTTTTCAGTTTCAAAATTTCCCTAAACTTTCCTAAACCACACAAGTGCAAGTAGAGCCTTTAGAGATCTTTCCGACGACTGTAAGAACGTGAAAAATGGACACTCGGAGCTCAAGATATGTCCAAACAAAGTTTGGTCAACCGGAAGGTCAACATTGGTCAACAGGTCCATGGTGATGTGGACGCGTACACAATTGCCAAATGGCTCGATCAACATTGGGCAAGTGGAAAAAGAGAAAAATGCAATTTCATATTACTTGTGTTATTATTCACCATGTAAATCCATGTTACTCTATGGTTATTAAACCAATTACCAATTCAACGCATTATTTACCAAACATTAATTAATAATGTGCCAAACATAGGCCTATATCCCACATGCCATGGGAAAATTTATACATGCGCCAAACTTGGTCAAACAACCACATTAATAGGCATCCAAAATGGCTCAAAAGCCAATAAAACTCCAACCGCCTTACCTTTTAAAAACCACCTCCACCGCTTTAGCATTAGAATATGGGATTAAAGCAAAATCCGCGGCAAAATGGTAGGAGGCGGGATTTGATCCCCCGACCTCATAGGTCTAAAGCAAATCCGCTAGCCAGCTCACCCAAGGGGTTCTCTTGGTTATAAAATGGGTCACTACAACTTATACAAGGAGGTGCCAGGTCTATGTAAAAGCCATAAGGAGGCAGTTCTCAAAAAACACCATTTTTGAAGGCCTTGCACTCAGATTGGGAACTCGAGTAAAAAGGTGAAATGGAGGGAATTATGAGACAATTCCAATGATATAAGATTTGATGTTTTTTTTTGAGTTTTAACCTATTTTTGGAAGCTTTGAATGTAATTTTTAACAGGGATCTACAAGACAACTAGTTGGAAAGCACGGATTTCAATATTGATTTCGAGTTTTCGGTGTGTAGTTTTGGAAGTACAGGTTGTGTTTACAAGAACAAAGAATCATGGGCAAGTCATCCAAACAGGAGCAACTGGATGAGCTTGAAGCCACTAATCACCAACTCCAGGAAGAAAAATCTTTCATGAGAGCTAATTTCTATTCCTTAGAAGAGGAAATAGTGTGGTTAAAATCTGAGCCACAATCCTCTATAACCAAGAAAGAGGAGTATGTCAATGAGATGCTTGCACAAAGCAAGAAGTTGATGGGATTTGTTAAAGAGTTGCAAGAAGAAATACGGACCAAGGATGCCCTCTTGGAAAAGCTACAACAAGGTGAACACAAGAAGGAAATTCCTTCCAAATCAGATTCAAGTACTATAACAGAATGCATTGTAAGTTGTTCACATTTTAATTCTTCCTCTCATTCAGTTTCAGATATTCCTTTGGGTCAGTTTGAAAAACACACTAAGGGAATTGGGTCTAAACTAATGGTTAAGATGGGATTTAATGGAAAGGGCCTTGGTAAAAATGGACAAGGTGATGCTAACCCAATACAGGTAGAGGATCAACCTTGGTTTGCAGGTTTGGGATATTCTAGTAGGCAAATGGAAATTGGAGAAAGTTCCAAAGTAGCTGAAGGAAGACAAGCTTCCAACAGACCAAGGATCTATGCCTCTAGAAATGCAGGATTCCACCATCAAGAGGAACAATGAAAGGTGTAAGAAAGCAGGTAAACGAGGTAATGAAATTCCACCTCCTCCCACTTACACTAAAAATAGCACTAAGGGAAAATCAAATCCTAAAAATTCTAATACACTCTTTCAGTTGGAACAATATAGCTTTGGTAAGAAAAAATATGCTTTCCCTTGCAAATTTTGTGAAGGTACTAATCATTCTCATTGCATATTGTTAGAAGAGGAAAATTTTGATTAAGAAGTTAATGCCTTTTGTGAATGATAAGGCAGGTGTTAAAGACCAATCTCACCAGGGAAAGGTGAGAAATGGCAAAAATGTTACCTCTCCTAAACAAAGGAATCATTCTCCTAGACAGAGTTCGGAAATGGAAAAATGGGTAAGACTCCTAAAAACAAGGAAGTTAAATTTTGTTCCCATTGTAAAAGGAATGGTCATGATGTTAAGATGTGTTGGTATGTTCCTTCAATGAAACATTGGAAAGTTGTTAAAAAGAACAGTATTGTAAAACCAGCAGTGTTAAACCTAACTAAAACTCATTTTAGTCTTTGGGAAGTAAAACCACCTAAACGGAGAAATCCAAGTAATTGGATGGGAAAAACATTCCTCAACTTTATGTTTGCATTGCAGTAACTGGTGATAGTATGCAAACATTTTCAAAGCTATATTTTAGGGATTTGATCCTATGTTTATATTTAGCTTTGAAATAATTTGGAAGTAGCCATAAAGAAGATTTGAGTGATAGGTTCATCATACTCATATTCATCTTCTCACATTTTGGTTGGTTATTCCATTTCTAACAACAATATGCATGGATATGGGCATCATCAGAATGTCTATTTTGAAACTTGTAGTTTTATAGTGTTGTCATTTGTGCAAATATTATGGATGCTTATAAGACCCATTCGGGAACTTGTTTGATATTGTAATAAATAGACAAACTTGTTGTATCCACATGTGTTATTTGCACTAATTTATAAGACCCTTATTTTGGGCAAATTTGATTTTTGTAACTATCAGATGTGGTTGCAATTAGGGTGTAAATTTATTACACTAACAAACTGGTTTGCAAAGGCACCAGGTGATCATTTTGTAGATTATGGCAGTTCACCAATTTGGGTAAGCATATAGTTTATAATCTATCCCTTTACAGTTTAGTGTATGGATAGAATATTTGCATATTCACGTTGATTGATTTTGACTATAGCCATTTTGGGCATTGATGGTTTAATTATTCTGGATAGTGAATATTTGCAGTTGTAATCAACATAATCACAAAGTGTTAGTTGAACACTAGCTTCCGTTATAGATGGGTGTTATTATTTGACTTATTATTTGTGATGGTGATACAATGTTTTGGCAGATTCACGTGGATTCAGTTGTTGACTATAGATATTTTTGGGCGTTGATAGTCTATTTTATTCTGGATAGTGAATACTTGCAGTTGTTACAGTTTTAGATGGATAGTGGGCACTAGCCTAATTGTGGGCAATTTAGATGTCTTGTATATTGATTTGTGTTATGGAATTGTAATTTTTGGTAATCGGTTGTATCAAAAAGTGACAGTTGAACACTAGCTTTCCGTAATAGAATGGGTGTTATTATCTGGTCAATTATTTGTGATGGCATTACAATGGGGTATGACAGTTCACAATTGTGTGCAGAGTTGACAGGGTTGCAGCGTTTCAGTTGAACACTAGCTTAATTGGGTGTTATTATCTGATCGATTATGTGACTAGCTAATCAACTATTTGCATTTAATTAACCTATAATGTTATTTTGGGTTCTTGTATGTGTTTTTGCAATGCAAGAAGAGATAACATGTTTTGTGGGTTGATACACAAATTTTTGTGGACAAAAATCCTTCTCAGTAGGGAGGAGTGATCAGGGGATATTTTTTAGTGTCAAAAGTTCCCTAAACTTCCCTAAACCATGCCAGTGCAGTAGAGCCTTCAGAGATCTTTCCGACTATAAGAACATGAAAAATGGACACTCTGAGCTCAAGATATGTCCAGTCAAAGTTTGGTCAACCGGAAGGTCAACATTGGTCAACAAGTCCATGGTGACGTGGATGCGTACACAATTTGCCAAATGGCTCAGTCAACATCGGGCAAGTGGCAAAAAGAGAAAAATGCAATTTCATATTACTTGTGTTATTATTCACCATGTAAATCCATGTTACTCTATGGTTATTAAACCAATTATAAATTGATGCATTATTTACCAAACATTAATTAATAATGTGCCAAACATACGCCTATATCCCACATGCCACGCTTTAACATTAGAATATGGGATTAGAGGAAAATCCACAGAAAAATGGTAGGAGGTGGGATTTGATCCCCCAACCTCATAGGTATAAAATGGGTCGTTGCAATTTAGACAAGGGAAGTGTCATGTTTGTGTAAAAGCCATAAGGAGGCAGTTCTCAAAAAATGCCATTTTTGAAGGCCTTGCACTCAGATTGGGAACTTGGAGTAAAAATATGAAATGGAGAAAATTCTAAGATGATTCCAATGATGTAAGATTTGATGTTTTTTTTTGAGTTTTAACCTATTTTTGGAAGCTTTGAATGCAGTTTTTAACAGGGATCTACAAGATAGCTAGTTGGAAAACACAAATTTCAATGCACTTCTGGTCCGAAAAGTGACTTGGTGTAAACATGAAAAGTGTTCAGAATTCAGAGATGATCTCAGATATATGATTTTTTTCATAGAATGTTTTTAAATCTCCATTTGTAGGTGTTTTTCTAACACAGTTGCAGGGAGATCACATTGTGAAAACACTGTAGGAGCCACGAATCATGCTTGGCACAATTTCTGCTATTTTTCAGAGTTCTTGGGACATTGATCAGCTAATTTATAGGTTGTGATTCATTATTGGTTATTTTTAAGAGTTATTGTACTTACATTTCAATATTATTAATGGATCGGTTCAATCTGAACCCAGGGACGTAGGAATTTCTGAACCCTGTAAACAATCTTGTTTGTTATCTGAGTGTTTTCAGTTTTCTGATTATTTATTTGCTACCCAAGTTTTCCACACTTCTATGGATGCATAATAATAAAAATTTAATCAATTTTTGGAGTTTAGAATACTTAAAATTGGTTAAGAAAATCATGATCTTTGGAAACTTTTAAAAGTGAAAAAAATACAACACACGTTTTCGAGATCATTAGATCAATATCCAAACCACCTTTAGACACAACAGGTCCCAAAATTTTTCCCTCAAGGACAACAATGATACATTTTTTAGATTTAAAGATTTTCCAAACTCCCTCCATCTACTAAAATCATGCTTAAGGCGCACTAGATGATATTCATCTCTTTTAGAAAAATAGTAATATCATCCAAATAGATTAAAACAATATCCCTAATAAGCTCATTAAAAGATAAATCCGTTTCCATTTGAAAGGTAACATGAACATTGGGTATTCTAGAAGGATTTTCTGATTAAAAAAATGTCCTCCCCTTGGTGTGAAATTTGTTTTATATTGGTCGAGGCGCTTTGATAAGGATCTAGTTATAACCCGATAACCCATCCAAAAATGAAAACATCTCATCTCGTGATACCGATTGTAATATTTTGTACATGGAAGGTAAAAGGTAATGATCCTTGAGAGAGTATTTATTGAGGTCTCTGAAATCTACACATAACCTTATATCTCCATTCTTTCCTAACAAGGACTAGGTTTAGAACTCGGGAAGAGTGCTTGATGAGGAAGATAATCTTGGCTTTGATAAATTTGATTAGTTCCTTTCTCATAAATTGTTCGATCTTAGGATTAAATTTTCTTTGCTTTTGTCGCATTAGTTTAGTCTCATGGGAAAATTCAATGGTGTGCTAAATGATATTAGGATCATTTAAGGTTATCATAAGACCATACAAAAATGTTATCATATTGTTGGCATAATTGGATGAAATTAGGCTGCCTTCACGATGTTAATACCTTTCCAAGCTTTAGTTTCTTTCTACTAGAGATAACCACATAATGATAGTCATTTTATTTATTTTTTAAACTCCTCTTCTCTCCTTTATATTGATCATCCAAGGTGAATATGCTTTAAAAAGTGATTAAACCTTTTAGATAGCTTTTTATTCTTATTTGAATGCTTTGGTCACTATAAATTTCTTGTAACCTTAGTAAATTTGTAAAACTCGAGAAAACTTAGCTTATTGCTAAATGAAGAGCACACTCTATTCATGTTTGTCAAAAACATGTCAATGGAATTCATTGTTAGGCACTATTGATCCTATTACTAGCTTGACATGCTAGTCTACAACGCTCATATTATCTTTAGAAGGATCAAATTGAGCTCCAATAAAATCCATCCTATCTGCATCCAAATTTTATTTTCTTGGGACAACTTGAATGTTGATGGCATCCAAATCTTCAAAGAGATCCCAAACTATGTGTCTCATAGTAGGATTTAAAGAGAGGGTTATTAGCTAGGCAATCTTGACCTAACTTGTTGAAAATTTAGCTTAGCATCCCCAAAGATCATCAACTTCTTGAGCCCTTTACTTTTAACAATTATTATCCCTTGAATCAGGGCTTCATATTCAACAACATTGTTGGTACAATTGAACTATAGCCTATGAGAAAAGAATAACTTCTCTTCCTTTGGGGAAGATAAGACAACACCTGCACCAGCTCTAACTTTGCACTTTGAACCATCAAAAAACATTTTCCATATTTCATATGAGTCATTCTTTGATTTTAGCAAGCCAGGGATGAAATTGTCCTCATCCATTAGACAATATGTGCTAAGTCTAGTCTCCTCAAATTCCTCATAAGGATCATAACTCCATATTTCTTTGGCCCATTCATCCATTTTTTCATTAGGAACTTTATCTCTCACTTCAAAAGGTTCAAGATCAAAAATTTCTCCCTTAACTTCAAAGGTTAGGGCACAATTCAATTCAGTGGGATTTAGATCACATGTTTCCATATGGAATTAGGAAAATGGATCAACCTTTATTATGATTCTAGTGCCATACCTAGTCTTATGACACATTTGAGACCAATCGAGACAATAGATACCCCTATACTTTTTAGTAAAATATCCAGACAAACACAAAGCAAAGACATGGGAATGTGTTGGCTAGATTTTCTTCACAATCGAAAACCTAGGCGGTCATGAGATAAATCTCCCTCATTTACTTGGTGAGGTTCCCGTGTAAAATTTTTTCAGTTATATTTTCTAATATTTATCTGTTGGTTTTACTTTAACCGCGTAGCTCATGGACCATAGCTAGGCAATTTTGCAAAGAAGAAAACAAGCGTAAGATGTGTATATATGCGGAAGAGGGAAATAATTGGATGCGAGTAGAAAAGAAATAAGATGTGCACCTAACCAATAGTTGTCGAGTTGGTCGCATGCACATAAATGAAACAAATAGATCTTGAAATGCGAGAATTCAAAGAAAAGAAAGTTTCGATCTTGATCTAAGATAACACAAATTTTATGCAAAGATCTAAAATGAAATAAGAAACAAATGCACCATTGACACAAAGTTCTCCGGAAATATGCATCCTCTCTATTCCTTATCTTTTAGAAATATGTCAAGGGTTTCACTCAAAGTCCGGAACACAAGAATGCTTGATTAGAAATTTTGATCCTTTAACCCGAGTTCTTCCTCTATTTATAGTGTATGGATGACAATTACAAATAGGAAGCTTTTAATGAATTGACACAAGTGAAAGCTATGAAAAAGGGAAGCAACTGGAAATATTCCTCCTGGAATTCCTCTTTGCATGACATGCATGATTTATAACTGAAAATAGAACCTTCTATTTTGCATGTCTACCACCTATTTCTAAGTAATTGACTTCTTCCAGTAACTTGAAGTAACAACTTTTTTAAAGCCAATTACCTAAGTTTTATAGTTTAATTGATTACTCAATTACTTTGTTGAAGAAAATAAGAGAAAGAAAGAAGAAAGAGGAGAAATTAGAAGAAAGTTGCTACCCTCTCACTCTTGTTCATCTTCCATACTCTACATGTTGATCCAACCTGTATTGCATTTCTACTTCATTCACTCTAGTAATGAATGATCTAAATGATATCGCTGCCTTGAATCTGAGATGCCTTTTTCTCCCATATGTTGTTGAATCATTTCCTTTGATTATCACCAAACTGGATCTGGAAACAACTAACTGTGATTTTACTTATGGGTGTTGTCTCTGACCTGTCTTCCCTCTTGTCCTTGAAGATTTTGTAGTTCTTCTCTAGTATGTGCACCAGTGCAATGTTTTCCGTAAACAATTCAGACAAAACTCATCATTTTTATTTTTTAATTGCATATGAGCAATTTTAAATTCTGGAAAGCACTTCGGGTAAAGGCAAATACAAATAAATTCAATGAAGGCTTAACCGGAAGATTGGGAGAATATGCACAAGTTCTGAAAGGAATTTTCCATGCATGAATTCCACATGGGATGCATTAGAAACACGAGAATGAATTTTTACCAGAAGCCTTTGCAATTATGAGATCTGGATCTATTTCTTCCTCAAATTCTGAATACATATTCAATGTATCAGACATTGAATTTTGATTTCTTCACCAATATGGGAATAAACGAATTATTCTTGCAAATAATTTAGACAAGTATGCATTCCATAGCGTGAATATCTAATTGCTTCATTGAGATATGATTATAAAGTTTGCTGCCTTCTATTTTTAGACTTTTCTTGCATTCCAAACAAGATAAAAATATTATTTTATTCACTGTGCACTCACATCAACATGCAGATGCTCTAAATAATAAAAGAAAGCTTCTCCAACCCTAGGTGCCAAAACTGGATGCTTCCCGACAATTAATAAAAAAGTCAGCTTTTAGGCATTTAGCTATGCCAGAATGGGTCGCACTTTTTGGCTAGAAGTCATGTTAAAAATAAGAAGTCAAAGCAATGGGAATTTTTACCTTGCAAGGTAGCTAAGAAATTCCCGCTTTTCACTTAAGTGACTTGTCTTTCATAATGGGAATTTTTACCTGCAAGGCAGGCAAGAAATTCCCACTTTTCACTTAAGTGACTTGTCTTTCATAATGGGAATTTTTACCCTGCAAGGCAGCTAAGAAATTCCGCTTTTCACTTAAGTGACTTGTCTTTCATAATGGGAATTTTTACCCTGCAAGGCAACTAAGAAATTCTCACTTTTCACTTAAGTGACTTGACTTTCATAATGGGAAAAAGTAACCTTTTAGGCACCTAAGGAATTCCTGCTTACCTGCCACCTCTAAAATTTTCATTGGTAGCTTAAGTGATTCCTTCCAAAAAAATGCGACTTGCATGAAAGATAGCTCTTTTCCAAAAGTGCAACTTGCATTATGACTTCCACCTTTAAAATTGTGTGAAAATTTGTCACTTAAGGAAGCGTGGAAATTGGACGTGGAAGACAACCTTGAAAATTGTGACTGGCATGAAGACAACATTTCTTTCCTTTTTTGGATTTTTGGTGAAGAAAATACAAGTAAAGAATAAAATATTTAATTTCTAAACTCAATCTATTTTTAAAAGAACTTTATTTATTTAATAAATAAATTTCTCTCAGACAAAACCTAATGAAGGGATATAGTGAGTTTTAGCATGTGGGTACTTGGGGAATTTGACTTTTATGACTATCTGGGGATACCTTAGAGCAATGCAAACAAATGGAGGAAAAACAAATACAAAATGACCCGTTACTTTGAAAAGAACAATTTTTTTTAAAAGGGGTAGTCCCAGTTCCAGGTGAAATCTTGGGGACACCGGGATGTTTGTAACTAAAATATCTCCGGGGATAGTGATACTAGGAAAAGCATGTACGGTTAGATTAAGGTTTTATAACAGCCACAATTTTCATAGCAATACCATCTAGTTGGAAAACACATTTGTTAAAAGGGGTATAATTCAAGCCAAGTGTATCAACAACTTGTTGGGCATGACTATGCTACTAGCCCCATAATCAATCATACAATTATGGACCAAATATTTTCTAATGATTAATGATATGTAAAATGGAGGGGGTTTAGGAGCACAACTTACATCATTAACATTAGATTGATACAAATTGGTTGGAGTTGGGATTACATCCTTATGAGTTTTGGGAAGAAGCTTGAACTACATTAATCCTTTTTGTAGTAGATGCATCTACCATGGAATTTCGAAACCATCCTATAGGGAAACATGAATATTTATTCTCTTCATTTGATTAACAATATAAAGGGGTAATGTTGCAGTTCTTTGTGAATTGTGAGTATCCATAACTTTCTTTGGCTTCTCAATGATATGCTGATGTGAAATTGTAGACACCTTGTTTGTCTTAGCGAGATGAGGTGAAACCTCTACTAGTTGATAAATTTCTCCCCTTGAAACAACTATCACATGATCTCTATGTTTTGGTAGAAAATTTACATAACAATATTTATCTCTTATTATTTCATATGGGATGTATTTACATTTATATAGGAATATCATTCCTATAAATAAGGAATTCACAACTACTTTACTCACCCAATTGTATTTTACGTGAGTTGTTACAAACAACCTCACACACCCCTAACAATATACTAACTCACGTAAATAACTCACTTACTATAACATTTTACCACCCATAAATAGGATTAGCTCATATAATGTGAGCGGTAGCCAACAATTCTCCTGACATTCCCCCCTTAGTGTGAACATGGGGAAAACCTGCCTTATACTGTAACGTGTCGCTTTGATGATTGCTCATGATCTGGATGGTTTTGTTTTTAGGATAGCCAACAACCTCTGGGATGGTTTTCAAGTGGTAAACCAACAACCACAAAATATGGTTTTGTTTTTAGGATAACCAACAAACCTTCGGGATGGTTTTCAAAATGGATAACCAACAACCATAATATCATGATGTTGTAGTATTATCATCAACTCTCATCACATTCTTCCATCAGGGGATTACACAAGAATTGTGCTCACACATTACAAACTGAAAAAGAAATTGGAAATGGAACATTGGCATCAAGATCCCCCCCACAATGTGAAATATACATTTATTCAAACCACATATGAACAACAAGAACATTGAAATTTAAAGAACAACTGAAAAAATTGAAAAACATGCCACCAAACCTTCATGTGGCCCTGTCATTGGTGATTAACAAGAGGTCACTGATTGAATTCCAACATCCGATGTTTCCCTCCTCCGTTGACTTGTTTCTAATTCATCTCTAGATTTGAACACGAGGCTTAGTTTCAATGTCCTCCAATTTAGACTCGGACGTCAAATTCCACCGATAGTGTGTCTCACTAAAAGTGAGGCAATTTTTTTAATATTTCAACACTTTTGATGGCTTGACAATAATAAAACTCACTTGACGACACTTTTGGTGACTTTGAATCTTTTGACTTATAATAATGACTAAAAAAATTTATTCTACGACACTTTGATACTTATTGACTTTAATGACACTAATTGGACACAAATCGATGGATTGATAAGCCGATAATGACACTACATTTATTTGAAAATAATTTGACACAAATATATTTTATCTTGAACAATGACATTATTTAAAAAATAATAATGAAAAAGGAATTTTTATATAATTAACTACAAGAAATTTTGAGATACTAACTTTGAATAACCAAATGATTTAAAAATGACTTGAATAACTAATTAGGACTATTGATCGAAACCTAACAAATTATGAAACTAATTGACACTTGAATTTTTGACTCACTTAACTATTAATAAACTAAAGTAAATTTTGGACTAAACGTATAAAGAAAAGACACTTTTATTTAAGTTTGAGTTAAAATGTGTGTTGTTGGAATAAAAAAACGCACAATTTCAAGTTGAAAACATCGGGATCGAGAGAAGAGGTGAATTCCATATGATAATTGTGTGAATATCAAATCTTGACCTAACAAGAATGATTCAAGAATAGAAAAATGTTGGATAAAAATGATGTAGATCTCCTTAGAATCGGGCCTATCATGGATCCATCCTAGTTTCCTCTTTATATGCACAAAGGTGAATATATGCTACTTGAATGTTCTCTCCTTTTGATCCGAATGAAAAAATCTATAAATACATTTTTATAAAACCATTATTTGGAATAAAAATACAATATAATTGCCCCGTGATCAAAATTAAAATCTCATTTTGCACACTTATAACCTCTTATGCTCTTGGATCTATTGCTCTAATACCAAATGATTTGGTAGACTAATTACATAACAATATTTCTATCTTATTATTTCATACGAGATGTATTTACATTTATATAGATATAAATAAGGAATTCACAACTATTTTACTCATCCAATTGCTTTTTCGTGAGTTGTTACAAAGAACTTCACACACCCCTAACAATATACTAACTCATTTACTATTACATTTTATCACTCGTAAATATGATTAGCTCATATAATGTGAGCGCTAACCAATAGTTTTCTTAACACTCTAGATGCTAAACATCTGTCTCCAAGAGTATTTTATTTGATCTTGTATTGTAATTAGAATGCACTTGTGGTTGTTGAGTTCCCTCAACTTGATTGGTGGCACATTAGTTTTCGTCTTTCTAGTAGAAAAAAATATTACCAAATTGTTGAAGTAGATGGTGGTTATGGATCATTTATTTGATTGGGTTGCACTCATGAACTACCAAGGCTTGTGTCAATGATCCATGAGGGAAAATTTTATACTAATGGGGTTGGGAGCAAAGAGAATACCATATTATATCCTCATCCATGTTGTTTTGCATAGGGAAAATTTCTCTATTAGAATTAATAGGAGCTAGTTATGTTTGATTTATAGGCCTTGCAGGGCTAATATGGTTTTGAGGCTATGCTCTAGTGGGTTGGTAGGTAGAGTTATATGGATGTTAAGGTCTGTGAGAGAGTGAAAATTGCTACCTTTTCAAATTGGTCAATTCGTTTTCCACATTCCGTAACATGACCTTAAACTCATCTAACTCATTAGATGAGGTACTAGAGACGGTTTCCAATGAATGTACAATAAGAGGTTGGGGATAAATTACGGAATGGGGGTTAACTATGAGAATAATGTTATAAGGGGCCTTGGAGCTAGCTTACCAACTTAGATCAAGTTGTTCTTAGCCAAGATTTCAATATTACATGCATCGGAAAGGTCTAAACCTCCCATAGATTATATCATAATGAAAATATCTAAATTTAGATCCCTGAGATAGTATAAGAAATTTAAATGTGAATAAGGCCTTACCAAAAGTGGGATTCTATCCCAAGACTTCTAAACCCATAGTTAAAATAAGAAAGATCCTTACTAGATTTCCTCTCATCGTTGTTATTAGCTACTCCATAAGTGACAAATGGTCATTATTGTCAGACAATTATCTCGAATATTTCTCCAAATTCATCCCATGTGAAATAAAATTGGGAGGAATGTTCCCATACCATGCCTAATATTTTTCCTTTAAATGAAGCTACTAAGAGTCTCATTGCAACATCTATTTGGGTTATGTGATGAACTGAGCACAAGTGGGTGATATCCCTAAGATGATCAATAGGATTAACATGTTTCTCAGCTATGAAATAGGGAAGACTTTGAGAGCAGCACTTGAGAGGTCATTCCACACATTTAAAGCCAATAGGCTACCAATATTGAAGACTAGAAAAACATGATTCCTTAGATGAGCCATGGTATTTAAGGGTTGAAGGTTGTTTTATAGGATTTATGAATGAAAACCATGTGGGGGAGTGGAGAGGAATATCTTAGACTTAGGGGTTCTCTCGAGATGTTTACGAGAGACCTACTCATATGATTTTTCGAGAGACAATTGTAAGAACTCAATAAGATGTTTAGTAGCACTACTTCTTGTGTTGATATTTCTCATAAGCTTTAATAAAATAGAGACATTATAGTCACCATTTGTTTAACAAAACAAGTTTAGAAACCTAAAAAAATCTAAGACAACACTAAAATGTAGTTCCTTTAATAAAAATCCATGAGAATACGAAGAAACCTCACAAGATGTAAACAAAATGGAAATAACTATCCCATCGGGTGTGCCAAAAACTATTGGCGAGAAAATTGTGTGTACCCTTCTGATTTAGTTAGTTATTCAAGTATTTGAATGTATTTATAACAACAATGGGAGTATCTCTAAGGTTTGGGACCTTAACCCTTGAGATAAAACTCCGAATAATGTTGAATATTTTTCTTATAAGCTCTAGGTTAACCACTTTGCTCTAAACTAAATAAAAAATTGATAAAGTTAAGGGGGAAAAGTAACGAAATTTGACAAGAATGGTGATATACTAGAGTATGAAGGGATCACTCTCCTTGAGATCAAGGAAAAGGAACAAACACGATGATAAAGGGGAAAATATAAGACAAAATCCACACTTTGCATTTGATTAGCCTTTAATCCTCTCTATAAATGATACAATGAAATGAAACTACACATCTATAACCCATACACATCATATAATAACAATAGAGAAAGGTAAGATGCAATAACACAAGCCAAAGGATAGATATAAATCACAATCAACTATATATTATTGCTTAAGGAATACACAATCTCTCATAGTCATTGAGAAGATAATGAATGCATTACATAGTTCAAAATAAGGGTTTGCACAGACTCATAACACTCAAAACCAATTGGGTAGAGTTTCTTTGCATTCAAGAGAGGATATTTTCACTTATGAAACTCATTACATTTATAGAAGGAGAAGAGAGGAGAAGGGATCTGAAGATGCCATAGGAGATGCTTAACTTGCTTAACCCTTCCAAATGTTTTGGTACAAAGTTTCACACACACACACACACACACACACACACACACACACACACACACACACACACACACACACACATAAACTCTTACTCCAACATTCATTTGACAACATAAAATTTAGAGGAAATGTATTCATATAATTATGGAGATCATATCTCCTCTTATAGCTCACCCAAACAATATTCTCTCTAACTATTTGTAACTATTTGTAATATATAAATATATATATATATATATATATATATATATATATATATATATACATACATACATATAGATTAACCAACTAACTTACCATATTAATCATATGGTAATTACACATAATGTAAATTATAGTTTATCATATGGTAAATCATAACTAACATATGAATACTAGACTCCTAACATTCCCCCCTTAGTGCAAACATGGTAGAAACACAATCACACTCTCAACTACAATATGCTCACCTCTGTTGCATGCCCATATTCGTGGCTCATGACATTGATACAAGTGAAAGGAGCAATACTCATTATGGTTTTAAATAAGTTTACTACATACCTTGACATGAACAAGTCCCATCAACTGTCCACCTCATGGTGGTTTTTTGGATCTCCCACAAACCTTTTCAAAATCCATGAACTCAATTACACTAGTGATTTTAACGCCTATTTCACTAAATCTAGACTTATTCCAGTCCAAGCAGCTAAAAATATAGACAATATTAGAATCCAATATTACTAGTTTTGGATTCCAAAATGTTAAATATTAGAGTTTATTGTAGTCCAAAATCACACATATTGGAATCCAAAATTGCATATATTGGAATCGAAACCACATATATTAGAATCCAAAATCACATATATTGGAATTTACTACACTCCAAAATCACATATATTGGAATCCAAAAATCAAAATATTGGAATCCAAAAATTAAAATATTGGAACCTATTATACCGGCTTACGAGTCCAATATATCGATTACGATTAAATTAATGAATCGAGAAAAATCGTTTAATGATTTTAGGGAATCCAGAGCGTTGATATGAGAAATAATGCCTAGCGGCTATTAGCCTCTTATCCGTTTTAAGATGTCTTTAAGATTGAACTATGCATATTTGAAAAATTAAAACACCTTATGGCCTAGCGGCCGCTAGGCTAATGACATTCAAGAGATTTGAGACACTTCCAAGTTCATTTAGTTTGATGTGATTGAACCTCAATGCAACCAAAGAATCACCGAAGATATTATGAAGAAACTAGTAGGGCGATGATCCAATGTAGGAGAATGTAATTAATCAGAAAAAACCATTAGATATATATTTTCATATTTAAATATGGATATGAAATTAATTAAAATTAACCGTAAAATAATTCTAGATATATTTTCGTATTTAAATAGCTATGAAATAAATTAAAATTCCGTTACTAAAGGTAGAATTCCCATATTAATAAAAGATATCATAGTAAATCTCTAAAAATAAGCTCTTTATAATTGGGTTTTTGATCTAATAACATCCCGAACATCTTCCATGGCCTTTAATGGTTGCAATAAAGGCCACAACTCATCTAATAAGTATTTGTCTTCTACATTGAAATCTATGTTAGATGTTTTAGCAATTATGTAGTTCCCCACTTTATTGAACTTGCTTTTTCTAAAGAGCCATTTGTAAGCACTATATTTTTACAATGGTATGATGCATTAAACTGCCACCAAATGGAGTTAAGATTCTTGAGATATAATTTGGGATTCCCAGAACCTTCGTAATCGGTGTGTTTGGTCTCAACACAATCTTCTTGTGTAAATATGAACTTGAAGCTTCCAACCTCTAAGAAAATTTTTGAAGGAATGAAGGCATCATGTCATCAACATTTGAATTTCTTGCCAATGTCCATAGTGCTATTTTGAAATGTTTTTTGCAACGTTGCAAGAACTCTTTCACATTTGGTATGAGAAAATAAATTTTTGTTTTCAGCTCGATGCCGCCAATATTTTTTAACTTCTTGTATGATGAATCAACCTTGTGGATGGTGTGTGCCAAAACACCGTTTATATCAAATATGATCAGTTTCATGTTGCATGTGTTCTTATTTGCAAATGAAGAAAAAAACAAAATCAAATGGTTGAGGGTAGTGAATCAATCCAAAAATAAAACACACGCCCCTTTTGTTAAATTGTTATATCAAAATTAAAGGGCATTCCTCATTTCTTAATGTAGTAGGAATATTTTTTTGACATTTTTTTGAATCGAATGTAATGTTTCAGGGCGACGAATCTTTACAAATTGTATTGTAGTTATTTCATTTCATATGAACGTGGTATACATTTTTTATTTTGGAAGAAAAAATAGTATTCAAGCATGCTTAGAATTAATTTAGGAATACATATTTGATTAATAAAAATTGCTCAAATTTTTGTTACGATAATTTTTTTAATTCGCATACACAACTTATACATTCATACTCTCAACAAGTAATAATCAGTGAAAATATAAATACTCCCAACTTATATTTGTACAATCTCAACATACAAAATAGTTAAGTAGAACTATCATAATAACATATGAATGTATCTTCTTTACAATTTTAAGCAAGATATCATCTTAATAAGTTTTGAAATGATAAGTAGTTATTTAGCATTTTTCGTTCCAAATATTTGATGTCATTTACCACATTCAATCCTTGAGACACTAATAGTGATAAGTCTTTGTACAAATTGGTCATCAACCACATATCTTTTGAACATTCTCCTATACTTTTCATCCCAACCATACAATTTTTAAGAGGGTTTCCCTTTGCACCTAATGTATTACATAATGTGTCTTTAGAACTATAGGAAACATCGCTTCCACTCCAAACCTTTTCTAGATCTCTTCTTGTAATTTCATCTACTATATTGCAATGTTTCTTTCCCCAAATGAGTATTGGATTCAATTTAGGCTATAATTTTTATTGATGGCCTTTGTCGCTTTTCAACATCGGAAGTGAGATTGTCGGACCATAATCTCACTTCAAATTTTGTTTTTTTACTATTGGTAAATAGTTTTTTGAAAGGGACTATACCCTTGTACACAAAGGCTCAAAAGCCAAATTTTACAATTACAACATAACAAAATGATCAAAATTAGGATAGAACATGAATGCCCAACAACATAAAACAATCTGCTCAGAAAAGTACCAACAACCAACAACATATCAATAAATAAATAACTGATGTACATTGACCAATCTGCAACAGCACAAAAATACCATTGCAGAACAACACATTGCTGCTTGACAAAGACAAATGATCAATATAGAACAACCGAACAACAACAAAGAATCAATTCATCGAGGTGGAGAAGTGACATTTTTAGCCATAATTTTTTTCTTTTTACGAACCATTACCCAACCCGATGAAGCCTCCACTATTTGAGGGTTAGATAAAGGAGGATTATTTTTCTTAGTCGCATTATTTCCAATGAAAACAACAATGTTGTTAACATGAGATAATTTTTTTCACTTTCCTTACTGTCAACAACTGAATGAGATAAATATCTTTTATTTTCCTTGCTGTCAACAATTGAAATTTCAGATAAAGGGGTTTTTAGGACAGAGTCAGATTCAACTTCTGTATTTGCATTTGAGTCTAGATCCTCTTTTGCACCAAAAACCAAGTGTTCCGGGAGGGCGTCTTTCCACTAGTTGCGTTTCTCATGTTGGCGCTTTGCCATCCCACAATCGGTAGAGGTGTGGCCTAAACAGAAACACCTTCTACACCGAAATGGAAGGCCTTCGTAATCTAAAGGTTGTGACCAAGTTCTATTTTGCACTTTAAGATCAATGGTTACGAGGAAGGTTTTTAGCCATGTCAAGTTCCACCAAGATTCGGGCATATGTAGTATGGGTGTAGTCAAAGGTTTGAGAATCTATATAAAGTGTAGTTCCCAAGGTGTTACCACTAGATATCAGACAGTCATGACTCCAGAATTGAAGGGGTAAATGGGGCAAATTGATCCAAGCAGTTTACATGAAAATAACTCAGTGAGCGGGTTAAAAGAGGGGAACCATGGTTTAATGACCAAGTACTTAGATTGGTAGACCCAAAGCTTAGATGCAATGGTGTTTTTATCAACTATTGAAGAAAAAGCCACAATGAAAATACCTTTAGCACACGGGTATAATTCTAACCTCCCAGTGAGCATTGGAGTCTAGTGCTTGGAGATCCACGCTCGAAGGGCAGGAAGGTGGGCCAAAGTCCCCCAAATTTACGATCAAAGCGTGTTCCTTGTAGTAGTTCTCGATTAAAATGACCTCTTCCCCAAATGTTATGCATGGGGTAATGTCTGCGCAGCTTCATGGGAGATTCCTTGCCCTTCAATGCATCTTTGAAGGAGGTTATGATTGGCCCGTGGATTTTAGTGTGAGTTATCCTATGTGTCCTCCTCTCATGTTGGAGGGTCATGTCACATGGGTTAGGTTTAGGTTAAGTTTAGGGTTTCATTTGTGTCATGCACTAGGGTTACTCAAAGACCCTATATGTACCCCTTTTCTATTCATTTATGAGCATGCCAAGACACTCCGCTGTCTTTCCTCTATGCAAGCTTTTTTTTTGTTGAGCAAGTTCTTCCATTACTGATCATTTTTTCCTTACTATCGCTGGAGCTTTCACAATTCCGTTGGAGTGCAACTACTTCATGGTGCCTCGTTTCCGATTCGATTCTCGCAAACTCTTTTCATGGTATCAGAGCTGAGATCGGGTAAACGTGCACTCGATTTGTTTTTTGTTGCTATTACTCCTTGGTTTTTTTATTTTACTCTGCATGCAAGTCCTTTGATCACTATTTTCTAGAAATTATCTTACAAATATCTCTAACAAGCTTTCTCGGAAAGTTTTTTTGTGTTTTTTTCTTGTGCATGTGCATGTTTTTTCA
The DNA here is from genome assembly GCA_018340775.1 of Taxus wallichiana var. yunnanensis. Taxonomy (NCBI): domain Eukaryota; kingdom Viridiplantae; phylum Streptophyta; class Pinopsida; order Cupressales; family Taxaceae; genus Taxus; species Taxus wallichiana. The sequence continues at coordinate 340,236,668 of CM031243.1, read as the reverse complement.
AAATACTTTAAGAAATCAGAGGTTTTTCTGCTCTTTTTTTGTTGGATGTATCAAAATCCAAAATAGAGATTCCTTTCATTTATTAAAATGGAAGTGAATTTTTTTAAGATTTCTGGTTTTTGCAGGATATTTGTCTATGCATGTTGTTTGTGGTTGCAGGATCTTTGAGTTCTTCAATCGTGGTTACTCATCAACAAACCGTTGTCCCTCGACCTTTTTGACAAGTTTTCATGCACGGCCGCACTTTTTCATTCATTCCTAGGCGTTTTTAACCTCAGCCACATTTTTTTGCTTGCAAGGGCGTTTTCAACAACACAGCCACGTTTTTTGCTTGCAAGGGCGTTTTCAACAACACAACCACGTTTTTTACTTGCAAGGGCATTTTCAACAACACAACCACATTTTTTTGCTTGCAAGGGCATTTTCAACAACACAGCCCACATTTTTTTGCTTGCAGGGCATTTTCAACAACACAAAATGCCACATTTTTTTGCTTGAAGGGCGTTTTTTGGGCTTGGCAACAAAAACGTGTCAGTAACTCTAGCGCGCCCCCGTCCCTCGTATAGTTGCCTCAGTAAGTCATTTTCTTTGGAACAGTCGTTTTTAGGTTAGTTTTCATTAATCTTACTCAAACAACAATAAAAAAACCACCGCTTTTTACAAAACGGCCTGAGTTTTCTGTTTGATTAAAAGCTTCCTTTTAAAACACAAAATCAAACAATCTCTTTTTTAGTATGCGTTTTAAATCACCAAATCTTTCTTTATTTAAAAGATACTTTCTAAAAACGCATTCAATCTTTATTTGTTTAAAAATCTTCATCTAAAATTCCTTTTTTAAACGCATTCTTTCTAACACTTGTAAGTTTTAGAAACTCTTCAAAAAAGTGCTTTATTCAGTGATTTGTTTAAATTAAAGTCTTTTTCAAAATTCATTAGATTTAATTACATTAGATCTAATTTTTATTTCATTAACATTATTTAAACACTATTTTCTTAGGCATTATAAAATTTGGTCTATTGGCTTGTTGTATTTTTAACCTTCCGTCAAGTGCCGAAGACGAAGGGTGAGGTCCGGGATAGGCAGGTGGCTAATCCCCCCTCGCAATACAAACAAACCCTATCTCAAATTCCATGCCGTTTCCAACGGCATACATACAACACCTTTTGCATGCGTTTAGGGCACTTTTTAAATCCGTTTGCAGGCTTATTGGCTTTTTCTCATCAATTACGGGAATTGGTTTTTGCTATAACTTTTGACTCGTTGCTCGGTTTTGAGCACTTCTTTAGTCAAAGTTGCATGGTTTTTCGCACTTTAGATGATGGTATCATTAGCTTTGTAAATGCACTAATTTTATAAAGTCCCGCATTCTGGAGGGGTGTCTTTGTATTGCTTAATTCAGCTCATTCTTTTGAGCTTTGTTCTATTCCTTTTTTTCATGGACTTGTGAGCGCGTCCGCCACAGTCTTACGACAAAGGGATTCTTTCGTGTGACGTGAGATGTTTTTTCTCACCACCAGGGTTGGCTTTCGCCTCCTTTCTATTTTTTTGCTTGTGCTTGTTTACAGTGTCCCTTTTTGTTGCGCTCCACGAAACACTGTTGTGGTCTCCTCTCTTGTGCGTTATTACGCTAATTGCAAGACGAGTTACCAAGTGTTTCAAACCGCACGCACGGACCCGATTGTAATCAACACACTAACCTATAAAGTGCCGAAAGTAGGGGGTTGTTATTGTCCTGGGTGGTTGTGTTTCTTTTCTGCATTTCTTTCTCTCTCTCTCACTATGGATGCACTTTCAATTCCTTTTTCTTACTGTTCAAATTTTTCAAGGAGATCGAAAATAATAATGAAACTAAGGGATAAAGGGTTATTTCGCATCACCATGGGAACTGAGACTAAACCAGATAAATGAACCTAAAAATCTAAGTGGTTAAACCGTAGTGATGAAGCTTTAGGTCTTCTTTGCATGTCCATTTCTCCTAACTTGCTCTTCCACATTGAGGTATTTGAAACACCTAAATCTGCGTGGAAAACGCTGGATGCGATGTTTGGACAACTAGATGACATGAGAGCGCATGAGTTGGAAAATGAACTACTAGGGTTAAATCCTAGTGACTTTGAAAACCTACAAGCCTTCTTCTCAAATTTGTCCACATTAGATTATTGTTAAAAGGATGTCAAGTAGAAAAGAAAGATTCTCAACTGATCTTGTCGATTCTCTCTAAGCTAGGTCCCGAATATTTTGTCTTCGTGTCAACTTTCTACGCCACAAAATCTGCTTTGGGCGATACTTGGACGATGCCCTCCTTTGGCTATTTTTCGTCCGCAACTCATTTGAGAACAGACAAACTCATTCAAATGGGGTCTCTCAAGTCCAAGTCACATGCCCTTGTAGCAAGTACTAGTAAAGAAAAGAAGACTGAAAAGAAAAAAGAAATAAAGGATCAACCTAAGAAAGAAACCAAGATCAAACCTAAAAATGACACAAACACTTCGACTTTTGAGCCTAAGGCACAGAAAAGCAAGTATTCGTGTTCCTATTACAAGAAAACTAGTCATGACGATCAACACAGTTTTAAGAAATAGATTGATCACTTATCTCATTTACTTGAAAAAAATAAAATAAGTGTTCCTGAATCCATAAAACAAAGTGCTCCGAAGGCTGAGTCTTCTTTGTAAAAGGTACTAAAAATGATAAGAAGAAAGGAAAGGCCCTTGTAGCCAAAGTTGCTCCTTCATCGACATGGATTATAGATTCCAGTGCCTCACACCACATGGGTTCTTCACATGTTGATTTTTATAGCATCGAACCTTGTGGAATGTCCCAAATCACGATGGGTAATGACACGATAGTGTTGGTTTCCGATAGTGGATCGGTAGAGATGGATGGGGAACATTTAACCAAGTGTTGAGTGTTCCTGATCTCTCTACCAATCTCCTATCAGTTTACCAAATTACTCACCTTGGTGAAGGAATGCGAGTGGAATTCTGTCCTAATTCGGTGATCATTTGTGAGCTTAACAATGACACTACAAAGGGCCGAGGGAAAGGCAGATCACCGTTCACGGTTGTACACTTTCTCCCACTTTACTTCTAATTCTACGCCCACTTTGCCTTGCTCACTCATGCAAATGAGGTTAGTAAACTATGTCATGAGCATTTTGGACATTTAAACTATCGCTACCTTGAACAATTGAGTCAAAACGAAATGGTCAACAGGGTTGCCTCGCGTCAAGTTTTCTAAGGGTCTTTGTGAGGGTTGTACCCTTGGAAAGCATCCCGAAAAGAACTTTGACAAAGAAAATCCCGGAGAGCCACTCGTCCTTGGATCTTGTTCACAGCCGATGTTTCGGTCCATTTCCTTCTCCTTCGTTTACTAGAGCTCTTTATGTGCTAACCTTCATTGATGACTATTCGTGATATACTTGGGTATATTTTCTTAAGCTTAAGTCCAAGTCTTTGAATATTTTTCAAGACTTCAAGGCTCTTGTTGAGAAACAGGTGGAACGGTCCATCAAGGTTCTTGAGCGAACCGACAATGGAGGTGAATATGTAAACAACGAGTTCATGGATTTTGTACTTCAAGGGATCTCTTTGCAACATACAATTTCTTAGAGCCCTTCACACGAATGGAGTCGCAAAAGAAAGAACCCTACTCAAGGAGATGGCCACTTGTATGATTCACTCAAGTCTCTTCCTTTGTAGTATTGGACCGAAAGCGATGAATTGTGCAAATTACATTCAAAATTGTGTTCCACACAAGGCGAAAGAAGAGGATGACACCCTTTGAAGCCTGGTTTGGACGCAAGCTTGATGTTGAGCACTTTCGAGTCTTTGGATCCAAGACTATGGCTCGGATTTGCAAGAAGAAACGCAAGGCCTTGGAACCACAATCCAAACCTTGTATCTTGGTAGAGTATCCTAATGGTGTGAAGGGATATCGATTGATGAATTCTACTTCTCATGAGCTATATATTGAGAGAAGTGTTATGTTCGATGAGTCTTATTTGAATTCTACTTCTCCACCTATTGAGGTTCTTCAGCTCGTTGATTTGGATTCTGACTCATCAAATGATGATACTGTTGAGCGTGCTCCTCTTCCGGATCCTCCCGACCATCGACCTTTGAGTCTTCTCGATTCGACAAGAGTGATGATGAGGACTATGTCCCTTCTAACTCAAGCGAAGAATCTTCCGACTCATAGCTCGATCCTCCTAGTCCCCTTTGGGCTAGGAAAACTTTGCAAAGTGCTGGAGATTTAGTTGGAGATACTTCGGATATGAGACGTATTCGCCGATTTTGTTGGACCCCACTCTTTCTTCACCTCTGCTTCTGATCCACGGTCTTTCCGGGAGGCTTCGGTATTCTGAGTGGAATTCTGCGATGGATGAGGAGTATTCCTCTCTCATGAAGAACGATACTTGGGATCTCACCACTCTTCCGAAAGGAAGAAAAATCGTTCGGTGTAAGTGGGTGTTCCAAACAAAGTATGGAGTAGATGGAGATGTCGAAAAGTTTAAAGTGCGATTAGTAGCTAAGGGTTTCTCCCAGATAGTTGTGGTTGATTATACTGAAACCTTTGCTCCGGTTGCGAAGATGACTTCTATTCGACTGACCCTAGCCATTGTCGCAACAAACAGATGGAAAGTCCATCAAATGGACGTTAAGAGTGCCTTCCTTCATGATGACCTAGAGGAAGAGATCTATATGGAACAACCTCCGGGTAATGTCCAAGGTTCCTCCATCATTTGTAAGTTAAAGAAGTCTCTTTATGGCCTTAAACAAGCCCCTCGGGCTTGGTATGCCAAGATGGACTCCTCCTTACTTACATCAGGGTTTACTAGGTGTCACTCTGATCCAAATGTTTATATTCTACGGAAAGATGACTCCATACTCATTCTTGTTCTATATGTTGATGACTTGTTGATCACAGGAAACTCTTCCTCTATTATTGATTATGTGAAGATCGCCTTAGCCAACAAGTTTTCCATGACTGACTTAGGTCTGCTTCATTACTTCCTTGGGATCCAGATTTCACAATCTGACTCGGGAATCTTGATTTCACAACCTAAGTATGCTCTTGATTTGCTAGCTCGGTTTCAAATGTCTAATTACAAGTCTTCTCCTACTCCTTTTCTTTCCGGGGTTAAGTTGGTTTTAGATTGCTCTACTCCCTTGGTTGATGGTACTCTTTACTTGACGCTAGTTGGGAGCTTGATCTACTTGACTCACACTCGACCGGATTTATCGTATGTTGTTGGGATCATGTCCAGATTCATGCAGGAGCCACATGAGCTGCATTGGAAAGTAGCTAAATGGATCCTTCATTATGTTCGTGGCACTTATGCTGATGGCATTCACTATCATGGAGGGGTTGATATTGACTTGATTGGATTCACAGATTCTGATTGGGCGGTGACTTAGATCATCATAAATCTACTTCAGCTCACGCTCTCTTGGTTCAGTCCTATTAGTTGGTCTAGCAAGAAGTAGAATGCAATTACGATATCATCTACAGAGGTAGAATACGGAGGAGCGATTAATGCTTTGCCACGCCACGCTATTTGGCTCGGCTACATGGTATTCTCGACATAGTTTGGCATCCACTTTCGGTGGCCTACCATTATCTATTGTGATAACACGAGCACAATCTCTATTTGTAGAAATCCATTTCAACATCAGCGGATGAAGCACATTGAGATCCATATGCACTTCATACGGAGCTTATTCATGATGGTATCATCGACATTCAATACATTCAGATAGCTGATCAGATTGCAGACTTATTCACCAAGTCTTTCACTTAGATGAAGTTTCTTCACTTATGGTCTCTTCTTAGGGTGAGGTCTTTTTGTAATGCCCATCTTCTTAGGGCTATGTAGTCCTTTTCTTCTTCTTCTTCTTCTAGAAAGATTGTGTTTGTATATGGGCACCTTATCAGGCCTTTAGTTGCCGGGCCCCATTGACACATCTTTCTTAGTTGTTTAGGAGTGTCTTCCTCTTCCATCCGACTCATCACAGTCGCTACCCTAGCTTCGATGAAGGGGGGGTGTTAGTTTGAGTTATTCTATGTGTCCTCCTCTCATGTTGGAGGGTCATCTCACATGGGTTAGGTTTAGGGTTAGGTTTAGGGTTTCATTTGTGTCATGCACTAGGGTTACTCAAAGCACCCTATATGTACCCCTTTTCTATTCATTTATGAGCATGCCAAGACACTTCACTGTCTTTCCTCTATGCAAGCTTTTTTTTCTGTTGAGCAATTTTTTCCACTACTGATCATTTTTCCCTTGCTATCGCTGGAGCTTTCACGATTCCGTTGGAGTGTAACTACTTCGTGGTGCCTCATTTCTGATTTGATTCTTGTAAACTCTTTTCATGGATAACATCACGCGGATTCAGTGCGACATAGTAGGCGGTGCGGTGGTAGAGGCTCCTTGGCCGATCCCCGCCAAGAGGAGAGTGATCTCCCATCATAGCTTGAGATGATCTAGCATTTGAAGTAGCCAAATGAATGCCCCCAACTCTACCAGAGGGAGCACGAAAGGTGTCAACACCTTTGCATGTATCCGATCCACCATTGTCGTCCATATTCTTCCCAATGTAAGTATTGAAATCCGTGATAAGGCCGAATCCTCGAATCAACCTCTAGAGCCTTTTTGCCTCCATCTTTAGGTCGATGGGGTCTCAAGTGAATCCTTACGCGCATGAGATTTTGATTTAGGATTCACATATTTTGAGAATTTTAGGGCTCACAGAGACATTGCCCCATTTCCTTTTCCATTGGAATGTGTCATACAGGTCGCGACCACCATGGGATTGAACAGTCCATTCAAATTTTGTTGATAATGACTTTATAAATTCTTTCATACCATCGCACAAGTTGATAGTCTCCTTGCTTTGAACTTGAATGACATCTCCTTAGAGGGTGATTGATTTTTCTCATATAGCAAGCTCCGAATAATATATAATTTAACTAATATCATATTAGTGAGTTTGAGTGATATTAGTTAAATTATATATTATTAATAATGAGTTAATATAACTCATATTAATAATATAGTGTGAGAGTATAAATAAATGTAAGTGAGTTGTAATAAACAACTCATATAGATTATTGTAATAGTGAGTTGTGAGAACAACTCACGTAGATAATTGTGTGTGGAGATATTGGTGGGATATGTGAGAGAATAGTGGTGAGTGATCATAGGAGAGATTAGTGGGATGTTATTGGTAAGCCTCATCTCCTTGTTTATAGGAAATGGAAAGGCTATATATGTAATCTCTTTGTAAGCACCATGTAATTGCTCTAGATATATTGAATAAATTATAAGAGTATTTTTATTATATTTGTTCTCTGCAACATTGTCTCATGTCTCTTATTGCTTTCTACAATTATTTAATGTAATTGTTGTTATTTTAGATTAGATAAGCTCTCAATTTCATATCATCCGGTATCGAGAGCGGGCGAGGTCAAACTATGAGATTCATTGCAAAACAAAACCGTAGCCTTTAGGATACTGATTTGAGAGTTTTGAAGCTTTTGTCGTCATGTTTTCAATTCCTCGGATTCGTGACATAGGGATTGCCAACGACTCTGCTCCAATCGTTAATGATTCTCCAATTGTAATTGTCGCCGATTCTGCCGATCGCCGATGATTATATATGCAGATTGACGAGACCATGTGGATCACCAATAATTCTATTTCCAATCGCCAACGATTCACTCTAGTCACCCACGATCATTGTGTAAAACTCAACAGTGAGCTTTTTCCTGCATTCTTAGTAAGTTTTTCAAGTTTTCCAAGTTCAAATTGAGGGGGCTTTTAAACTAAGTTTCAAAAGGACTTTTTACTAAGTTAAACAACAAACATTAGACGATGGAGAAAGGAGGCAAAGGAGGAAGGAGGTTAATCAATGACCTCTCGCCACCGTAAGTGATGGGGCCACATAATGAATTTGTGGCATTTTTTTTTGTTGTGTTTTATTTTTTTACTTTATGCAAATAAGAATAGATGGATCATACATGTTCAAGTATTGTAATGTGTGAGCAATTTCTTGTATTTTCCCCTAATGTAAGAAGGTGATGTGAACTAAATATGTACGCTGCTATGAAATGGTTGTTGGTTCCATTAGAAAACCTTCTTGTGAGTTGTTGGTTCTCTTAGAAAACCTTCTATGGTTGTTGGTTCCATTAAAAAACCTTCTTGTGAGTTTGTGGTTCTCTTAGAAAACCTCTATAGAGTGGTTGTTGGTTCCACTAGAAAACCTTCTTGTGGTTGATGGTTCCACTAGAAAACCTTCTACAGAGTGGTTGTTGGTTCCACTAGAAAACCTTTATTTTGTGGTTGGTGGTTAGCCAAGTTAGGAGAGATTAGTGGGAAGTTATTGGTAAGCCTCATCTCCTTGTTTATAGAAAATGGAAAGGTTATATATGTAATCTCTTTGTATTGAATAAATTGTACGAGTGTGTTTATTATATTTGTTCTCTCCAATTTCTCAACATTGTCTCATGTCTCTTATTGCTTTCTACAATTATTCATTAGATAAGCTCTCAATTTCATATTAAATAGAATGTCAATTATATTTATGATTCTAGTTTTTGTATTTTAAATGGAAACACTATGTGATGAAAGAATTTATTAAATGATGCTTTATCAATTCTAAGACTTAAATGGCTGAAATGGAAAAACACTTAGGCTAGACAAGAGTATAACGACACACCCTTAAACATGACATTGGATCTACCGTTACACTTCTACCATTTGATTTGATATGGCTCACCCAACCTCGGAGCGCATTTTAATAATGTCTCGTGATCAACACGTTATTTAGATCATACAAAAATATAGAATAATAAAATTACTTTTCAAAATTAGGGTTCAAATTACAATAATATAGAGAATTTTCAATAATGTGGTAAAAACCAGTCCAATCAACAAGGCATGTCAAACCCTAAACTTTTATATTGTAAAAGTGTAAGACCATTTATGACATGGGCACATAAATGGTCTTTTCTTATTATTATGTAAAACCTATTTCACTATTACAATCATATTTTCACGTTTTTAAATTTTTTGTTCATTTTTCTTAGATTCGTTGTTAGTTGTTAGGAAATTGATCTCCTCCTTTAAAATCTTAATTTCATTTATATGTCTATTAAATGTAAGGAAAATAAATGTATTTCGTGGTATGTGTTTAACTAGAGAAAACTTTACCTTTCTTGATATTCATGAGACCCCTCAACAACCAACAATAAAATATAATGCACTCAACAAGCACTTTGGTATAGTACAAACATCCCAACCCTTACATGTTCCATGTGTGCAAATAAAGTCTATATTCTTCTCTATATAGATGAAATTTACTTTTGGTACAATGATGCTTTAGAAATAAACAATTAATTTTTTAACAACTTTAATATTTACTTGCGATCAATTTGTGTACCTAAATCACTAGTGCATCTTTGTAGTTATGGATTCCTTGAATTCAAATTAAGATTCTATTGGCACACAACGGGTATAAGAAACAATCAAACACAAGCCAAAACCTCGAGGCACTTTTGGACCATGGGCGAAAAGGGCCCAGAGACAAATGCCCACTTTCGAGACCATACCAATTTCATACTCTTACGAAAATGGCAACATGAGAAAGCTGAGAGAAAATAGTGGAAGGAGAGATCCTTTCTAGTAGGAGAAATCAAAAGAAAGGAAATAGTCATGGCCCAAGAAGTTGATTTGAGGGAAACAAGGTTGAAAGTGTCAAAATCATAAAATGATTATTTGAAGGTCACAGAATATAAAGAAAACACCAAGAAGAGTCTAACTTGGACTAATGATAAATAAACACACTAGCACCAAAGTAATTTATTAAGTGTTTATAGTAGGAAGGTCACTTCTATCATGGTATATCTTGCCATCGACCACGCCTTTGAACCAACGCGAGATAAAAAAATTAAGTAGATATGCAGATTTAGGTGTCTTGGAAACAATTCCAAGATGTTCAAATTAAGCATTACCAACTTGAAACAGTAAATCAAATGTGAATTATCAAAAGGATTGTAATCTTACTGATGAGGATGACGATCATAATTATTACACTATCTACAAAAGTACAAATCTCAGAAGATTATTTGTGCATCCCAATCAGATATATTTATCTTTCTTTTAAAAAATACAAATAACTATATTAAAATATATTCAATGTATGCTTAAATTGCTTGTTTGTTAATTAACTTTTATGGCTACACCAGGCCAACCAATGTTTGATTGGATTTTTTTTTCTTGTTTCTGGATATTGTGTCCTCGTAGAAACACAGCAATCCATGGGGACCAAAAACAGTAGCAAGAAAATTCCATGCAACAGCCGCTGTCTGACACAGGACTGCCCAATCTTTCTTAACTCTTGGAGTGAGATCCCTTTTCCCTTATTTACCATACCAAAAATATAATATAACAGGTTACATATTATATTTCCAAAATCCTTCTTATCCAGTTCATAAAATTGTGTAGATCTATGTTGTAAATGTCACGCTACTTTCAAAATTATGTATTGATAATAATAATAATAATTGTTTTTATAGTAGACGATGTGGGAGGCCTATTTTTGGGTTTGCAGGTGATTTATAGCATATGTGACTACCTCGTGCTCTCAGTACACAGTAGACACTTAACTATACTTCAAGTACGAGACATACATACCCTACCCCCTGCAAAATTTGAACTTGTGAAGGAAGGAGAATTCTGCCACATATTTTCCATTCTAAAAGATGTGGGCAGGCACAAATTCAAATCAGGAAAGGTAAGATATATTGGCAGGCACAGGCACATCATAAGCTTGAAAACTTACAAACAATTTCTTATTTTGAGTGGCTGGCATCAGTGTACTAGCATCTCAAGTATTGCTCATGCTAGATGGGCTTGAAATAAAAACACATGTTGTAAGGAATTATTACATACCAATGATTCAATGGAACTATTTAAATGCATATCCCGACTTTGTAATTGACAAAGCCTGAGTGAGTTAATAATAATTTCACTAAAATGAGAAGCCTTGTAATTGAAAGGCTTAATTTAATTTATCTTCTATCATGTTGTTCTTTTCAGGGCAAGTTACCCAATTGGCTTGAGGTCACAAAGACTGTTAAGAGGAAATGGTGGCTGAAAATATTTGCCACCTAGAATTTCTTTTGCTATATAAAGATTTGCAGCTTCAGTTGTGTGAATGCCATCCCAACTCACATAACTGGATGGATCAGAGCAAACTGGAGCCACGAAAACAGTGCCATTTATTTCAGTCTTTTGGCTGCAGAAAAACTGTGGACTGAAATTGTATTCCCCTCCAGTGCCACAACACGCCTTGGTTCCAAACATAAAGCCTGCAAGTCATGCAATACGAAAATCATACATCTGTGTCCAGAAAAGAAGGTAAATCAAGGCCATAAGCCCTATAACTTTGAGTTCATTCTGAATTTGTAATATAAGCAGGCCCATGCACCCCTCCTGGTTGTGCATTATGGTAAATCTAATAAGGTAATCATTGTTGTTAACAAGACTAGATTTCAGCACGAATTGTAAATCTAATAATTCAACGATCTTTAAGTGAACAATCTCATTATGTCCAGCAGGTCATGGTCTAGTAGTAAGTCAGAGTATTTGCCACGTTAATAACTCAAGTGACCACAGAGGATATGTATGCCCAGGACTAATTTGGACACACATTTCTCCCAATTACAGAGGATATGCATTAGGAAACTAGAGTCTTTGCAGCAATGAATATGCAGAAAGTTGAATAACAAAAAAAAAAACAGTTTATAGAGATAGAGATAAAATAAATATACAAAATACCAAACATGCAAGAGACGAACACCTGATTTATGTGGTAAAATCCCAGCTGGGTGCTTAGGAAACATCCACGGTGTAAGATATCAAGCCTTGATATCTTGCACCGTGGATGTTTTCCTAAGCACCCAGCTTGGGTTTTATCACGTAGTCTCTGCATGTTTGGTATTTTGTATTTTTATTTTATCTCTATCTCTGTAAACTGTTTTTTTATTGTTATTGTTATTCAACTTTCTGCATATTCATTGCTGCAAAGACTGTAGTTTCCTAACAATATGTATGCCCAAAACTACTTTGGCCTAAATGATGTTAAAGGTCGCCATTTCATCATCAACTGAATATTTACCAACTACCTATGCCTATGATAATTGATCTGTAGTCACAGACAGATCCTGATTCTGATTGTCATGGTTTCTAAGCCGAATGGTGGTAAGCTTCAAAGTGCATTCCCCAGTGGATGTGAACGTTTACTGATTTACTGAGCAAAAATGTATCCAGTCTAACTGATAACCAAAGATGGTTTATATGCTTGCCAAAGAAAGATTACCATGTTTTGTTGGGTTTGTATAGATTTCCAACTTAATGGCATGTGAGTCAACATATACAACAGATGCATCTGGTAAGACTTTTCGCACTTCCTCAAGCTTTTCTTTGAGTAAGTTATTGTAGTACAACACTGCATTGTTGTAGGAAATCATACATCCATAAGAGTCCAGATCAGACTTATTATGAGGAAGCTCAGTCAGAAAGGATGGAAAGCAACCAATTGGTGCAAGATTAGCCACAAATATTGTCCTTGCCCCTTCTCTGTGTAATGCCTGTTTGAACACACCGACAGAGCCAATCAACTAAATCTCTCCGGATCCCAAATGACTCTTAATGAAAGGTCAGTGGTCAAGAATTACCTTCACAGTTTCACCAATCTGAGAAGCTACTTTAGGGAGAAACTCCTTAACTCCTTCAATTCCGATCCAACCAAGTTGTGAGGTGAAATCATTCTGCCCAATATCAAGAAAGTACAGAGCTTTACTGAAGACATCCGTGGTTGGCAGATACTCAAAATGCTTTCCTGGAAAGAAAACAACAGATTAATAAGAACTAACCAGAACAATGCAAGTTTGGTCAACCAAAAATCTTTTGCAAATTTCTGATCTGTTTTAAGAAATTATGGTTCTGCATAGCACAGGCAATAGTGAATCACATAATAGTAGGATGCATTTCGACTACACAATCCAATCATTGAAACAATCCTACTCCATTTTGAGTGATCATAATTTTTATCCAATCATTGAAAAAATCTTTGACAACCAAAATGTACCTTTTGAAAGAAGATGAAGAGCCCGAAACTTGAAATCCTTCATTTGTGTGTACTGAACTCCTAGGTAGAAGGGGCTGATCCCAGTTACATACTGTGAAGTATTGGGTTGAAGAACTGTCCCAGCGTCGGAGGCATAGTTGGCTCCATGGCGGAAATCAGAGCCCAAAGACTGCAAATATGGACTGAGAAATGGCAAGCCAAAAGCTTGAGCTGTCCAATTGCAGTAAAATAAAAATATCAGTTAACTGATTTTATTCAGTTATAGAATGAAAGTACAAGGAATCAAATCATTCTGGGATATGGGGAAACACGGATTTACTACCAAATTCAGATCTCACAAAAGAAAAATGCAAAACGCACATGACATTTTTAGGAATTGAATCATTTAACCTCTTCCCTCAAATTACCTGTATTCTATTTCGTGAATGATTTCCTCTGGGAAAGAAAAAAACCTCTATCAGCATTATTGCGTATTAATGTTTGTATTGTTTCCCACATGGATATTTGGCTGTGCTCTGTTTTTTTGTTAGCTGGTTGTCATTTTTGCCACCCACTAATTTCTTAATTTAAGCATACAAAATTAAAACAAGGAGACTTCAAAGAAGTTCAAAACCATCAACATAATATATGATAATGCATACCGATTCAGGCTAACCAGGGAAATCAATTAGAAGGATCTGTATTGGAATCCCCAAAACTGAAAATTGCACGAAATGCACACTTGCCTTGGCTACCACCTACTAGAGAATAACATCAGGACCACCAATCCTGTAGCAGTAACAACCCTCATCTCTAGGTGGACTGAACTCTTTGCTTTAATCATAATGCTTCCCCTTAATCACCCACACCCTAAAATCACCACATTGATATCCTAATACATAAATATGCAGATCTAGTATACTTTGACAAAGGAGCATGAAATTTCACAACTGCCAAAATGAGAAGCAAATCACCACTGTAGATCTAGGATTATCCAGTCTGCCAATATATCATCCAACTAAAATCATATGCTAAGGAAGAACCCTGACCTGCTTTAATATCAGCAAATGCAGCACAAACTGAGAAAAGTTAATTTTGGGTCAGTGAGAGAACATTCTCAATGTAAGTTAACTCTCTGATTTTGATTATAAGTGATAAGTTAATTGTTTCTATTTTTTTAGTACTGCACTCAACTGAGCACTAGATTACATAGATTGTAGACATCTCTACTCATGCTTAGGAGCAAGCATATAATGAATTTACAATTATGACAGTACTCCTATTTTCATTTATGCACTAGACAGCTGCACGTTACGCTTATATCTGTTTTAGATTCTAACTATGTAGCTTTCTTTTTCCTATTATAAAATAATACCGAGGAACAGGGATCAGTCATAGATGGGAACATCAAATGCAGCATAGTGCTGGCTTATTCTGGCCATTGTTTTTGCAAATTCAATGATTATGCCATCCACCAAAATATAAATGTGAAGAATTATTAAAAGGGGATGAAGTTGGGTTTGAGTCCCATACCAAGGGATGTTAATCCTAAGTGGAAAAATATAGCAACTGTTTTTCCTTCTTGATGACCCACATTTTCAGCTCATATTGAATGTGAAAATCTGTATGACTATGACCGCATCCTCTGATAACAAGTTGGTTTGTTCCAACTAAAGAAATGGACTTCCAAAGAAGAGTCTTTGTTTAATTTTTGTTACCTCAAGGAAAAGTGGGAAAAGAGAACATATAAAATTTGGAAAGTCAGCATTATTCTAAAACCTTGTTTCCTTGAAAAGTTTGAGCTCTTTGAAGAATTTCAGTTTTATACTATCATTTTCAGATTTGAGACTTTACAACAAAATGAGAAATGAGTTTAGAGTTTGCTGGGGTTTTCAATATCATTTAACAATGTTTTAAATTTGATTTAAATTTATTTAATGAATTAAAATGTTTAAGCATGGTCCCATGGAGGAGTTTCAGCCCCTATTTTCTTGTAGAGAAGTCCTGTGATTCTTTTTGAAGCTAGCTACAGGAAATAATAAAATTTAGGCCTAAAAAAAAGGAGCTCTGCTTTTGTCAATAAATTTTTAGTGATTTTAGAGGAAAGTATAATTTTTTATTTACTTGCAAATTACCATAAAATTGCAATGGGCTCCTATAATACCTCAGTGGGTATTGTTGAGGAAAGTAATACAAAATATGAGACTGTTACATCGGCTGAGATATTTATGGATCGCCCCCTCCATGGAACTATGACATAAAAGTAGGGATAAAGTTGATATAAAATACCAAGAAATACCTAATTCTTATTCTGCCAATTAATTTCCCAACATAATTTTTTAAACTATGTTGTAGACTAGCTGGTCTTATGGACATTACTAATATCTTTCATTCATTCATATAATTTAGAATTAAAATTGAGTAAAATGTTGCACCCTCAGCTGACAAGACTAAGATATTTAACTTTGTAACTACTCTTTATGTAAATTAATTCATTGAAATAATATTCTTAAACATCCAAATTAACTGAGAAAAAATAATTTTTTCATTTAAAAAAACTGATTTACATTGCCAAATATTTTTCTTACTCCCAAATTTATTAATTTTCCACACTTTTATATAATTTGTATAGATATTCATTAATTGGGTAAATTGTTGCACCCTCAATTGACAAGGCTAAGTTATTCACTCCTGAACCACCCTTTATGAAAGTTGAGTCATTGAAGTAATACTCTAAAATATTAAAATTAATTTAGTAAACATTTTCTTTTCCCCAAATTAGCTGGTGTTATGTGCAAGTTTACAATACAGTAAAAATAATTGTCAAATGTATGTATTACTGAAACAACTATAAAATAAAAGTTGGGAAGGCTGCGAGAACGTTAAGATCAGAGTACCTATAAAATCAACAACAAGGCGTCCATCAGATGCCCTGCCAGAAGGTTCGTGGAAGAAAGTCATTCCATAGGGCAGTGACAGTCCAGGAAAAGCAGCATAGAAACCCCTGTATCTGAATTGGAGTCCCCAAAATTGAATATTGCAGGAAATTGGCATTTTCCCTGGCTGCTTCTTACTTCAAGCACCATCATGATCATAACTGCTGCTAGTTTTATCACCATCATCCTTTCCATTACCAATCAATTCAATATAAATCTGTAAAACTAAACTAACATTAATGCGGATAGCAAGTTTTGCTTAATATCTCACTGAGCCAACAGAGTATACAACATGGGTACCCGGTTTTATTGATATTCTCAATGACCCGTTACAGTGCCTGATATGGGTATCTGAAATTTCTGAGGCACCCAAAACAAAATATGTATATTTCTCGCTCTTGAGATCTTCAAATGTAGTAGTATTCTGGAGATGTGCATCTGGATTGAAGCAAACTTTTCGTTAGCTTCATCATCAGCACCTAAGAAGAGAGCTCCTTTTGGGTTATTATTATTGAGCACATTTGGATGGAAATCAGGTTTTTATGGAACCACATAAAGAATGACTGGTAAATTGGTAATGTTCTGAAAACATTTATTTTTTCCTATCATTTGGATTTTTACGAGCAAGAGTTGTGAGTCCTAAAACAGTGAAGTCACATGGGCAGCTGGACTACATTGATGAGGTCTGAACATGATCACTGTGCGTAAACATACGTACATGGGGAGTCCCCACCCGGATTCGAACTCGTGTTGTCTTGTTTTTGTGGGCCTCGATTCGATAAGGTATGTATTGAGATGCAAAATCTGAAGCGGATAAGGTTCTACCTAATTGGAATTGGTAATAGAATGTCGGTCCCCAAACAATTCTTACAACATTATCCTTTCATATAGAAATGTCTACGAGGCTACCAAAGACAGCATACATGACAACGGATATTGGTAAAGATCTTTCTGGGATTCACATCTCATGTTGGTGAGTTTGATAATTAGCTCCACTGTTTTTGTAATCATATTCTCGCTAAAAATATTTTGAAAGGAAGCAGTAGCCACTCTGCTAGCAAATTGGGCCCTAATGTCGTTATAAGCATAGGGGAGAGGGGGTCACTAGTGGACACCCTAATTTGAGGGTGATAAATTTGAAATATATTAAAACTAGCACTTGCACCAAAAGGAAGTGTATTGTTACGTTGATAGTAAACTATGAGGGATTGTCGAGTTGTCAAAATAATTGCAAGATGTACTGAACATGTATGTATGATTAAGGTAGAAAGCACATAAAGTTTGTAGATTTGTCGTAGCAATCATACGTACCCCGCAATCAATCATCCATTATGTTAATGAGAGGGCCACCTCCAGTGTGGCTTTGGTCGTATTAGTATAAGGATCATACTATATTACAGGTGGACCTAGCTCATATCGTAGCCAACCAAAGTGACATTGATGTTTTGAACCGAGCCTATGACACCAAGCATGTTCGTCATCGTTGCCTCCGACGACATCACCCAAGATGAAGATAGAGGAGCAAGGGTTTGGAATTGATACAACTCTTGCTCATATGCGCCAACTCTATGTCTGCGGGTAACATGGAGCAATTATAATATTTTGCGGGAAATTTCACTTTGAAATGCGTAAGAAAAAAATAGTTTGATTATTTTACTTGAGGATTATTGTTTTGCTAGCCATTGTGTATTTTTAAAATTATTTTTCTCATTGTTAATTTGAAACAATGAAGTTGCTTGAAAGAAAAAATAATGTATGAGCTATGTCGAAAATGTCTTGCAAGTTGGTGCTTATAATGTTAATTCAATAACACAACATGTGACATGTCTTTCTCAAAGGCTTTTGCAACAAGACAACGACCTAAGTCAAAACACCTCCTTAAATATCGTTAAAATGGAAACTCACACATATCCATATTTTAGTTATGTAAAAATAAATTCTAATCACATATATACATAAACAAACTTTGATGTTTAAACGAGTCATTTGACTAATTTAAAGATATATTTATTTATTATTAAATTGAAACTTAGTGAGAGGAACATGACACACATTTAAATTAATGGATAAGGTCCGTAACATTAAAATGCTTGCAAATGTTTAGTGGATACGTGTATATGCCTTTTCCATGTATCTATTTCACCAAACAAAAACACACAAAAAAAAAAGGTTTGTTTTTACTATTTTGCCATATGTCCACCAATAAATTAAAATCCTTACATAGTATAGAAATACAAGTTTAATTTTGAATTATACGAAAAAGTCACGATGCTTTAATATTTCGAAAAGCTGGGATGTCAAGGTATTTTTATAAATAGATGACAGGGGATTGAGCTTACGCTGTACAGTATCCATGTAACCTTAATTGATATACATAAATATTATATGTTCAAAGAACCATGTAATTAGTTGAAACATATTCTTGCGCGTGAGACCATGTTACTATTTTTGGACATTGTTTTTGACGGTATGAGGCCCATTTTTAGGGCTTTTTTGGGAGACATCTTTCCCAAGTCCAGGGGTTAAATTTGACGGCCGTTTAGACGTTTTTCACGATTTTAGCCGTAAAATACTTGCAAATATTTGAAATAACCGTCACATGCGACTTGCATATTTTAAGTATGACCGTCATTTTTTATATATATTTATATGTAAAATATATAAAAATAATTAAATATATACAGAATAATCTGATTTATAGTTTGTTAATAGTATAAAAATAACATTATTTTACATTTTTGAAGGGCAATATTTAAAAATGACCGTCATCTAAAAATTGTTTGATAGGCATAGGTGGCCGTCAAATTTAACCCCTATTCCTAACTAAAGTAGTCTATCATTTAATTATGGTGGAAATTAATACTTGTACACCTGTAAGTTGTTGTAAGGAGAGCATTTAATAGTTATGAGTCATACATATAATTGATAATTCTACACTATTGTTACATAAGAATTAAACAATTAGTAGATGGTATTATAACAATTGTAGGCTATTATGTGACCAAGAGTTCTATCTACTAGTAGACCATGTTGAAGTACTAGCCCTTCTCCCCTAAACATACATACTCTCCAACTCGAGTGAATTTGACGAAGTTTGATTTGATGTTGATTTGGGAAAGTGATTTTACATCAAACATGCAATACATGTTAGAATTAAATTTAGTTAGAGCTTAAACAATAAAATTAGAATTAATTATATCAATATTGTTCCTTGTGTAATGAATAACAAGAGAGGGGTTTTGATGAATATCTAATTTTGTAGAGTTATGAAAACAATAATCACAAAATGACATTTATAGTTTTTAAAGTTTAAAAGTGAAAACACATAAAATTCACAATAATTTGAGTGTTTCCTAGAACCATACACTTGACGTTTACGGGAATCCTTGCCATACATTGTACATTTGTGTTAAAATTCGTATAGGCGTAAATTGATTTGGCAACTTTGTTTATTGGCTCCAAGGATTTGAAAACCTTGATTGCTTTCTCGATATTATATAAAAATCCCTAGGAAATCAATCCCCTTTAACACCTTAATAAGGTAGCTAGGTCTCCAAAATGATAAGGAAAATATATGTTTGAGAAAAGTAAAAGTTCCTTGATATTTAGAAGGCCCCTCAACCATGTACAATAGTGAAAGAAACACACATGTCTAATGTAATGCTCCATCTATGTAATGTTAGAGTTTCTATAATATTGAATGAGCTTTATAAATGTTTAATTTCTTCTAAGATACGGCGAACGATAAATGTTAGATACTTTTCGATTTCCTTACCTTATATTTTTTTTTTTATCTCCATCTCTAAATGTGATTTGGTTACTTTACACCATTATTACGTAAAAAATAAACAACTAGTATGTGGTATTATGATAACTATTAGGTGGTACTATGACAACTATATGGTAATATGTTATTAAGACTCATATCCACTATTACACCATGTTAAAAACTAGCTCCTCTCCCTTTAACACACACTCACTCTCCAACTCCAATGAATTTGGAAAAGTTTGGTTTAATGTTGGTTTGGGAAAGTCATTTTACATCAAACTTGCAATATATATGTCATTTAAATTTAGTTAGAGCTTAAACTCTAAAACCAAAAGTAATTGTATCAATATTATTCCTTGTGTAATAAATAACGAAGGGGTTTCAAGAATATCTAATTTTGTATAATATGGAAACAATCATCATAAACCGACATTAAAATTAGGGTTTTAAGAGCTTGAAAGGGTGAACCCATAAAAGTCATAGTAATTTGAATAATTCCTCCTAACCATACACTTGACATTTCTAATAATCATGGTAATACATTGTACATTTTTGATAAAATTTAGATAGGCAAAAATTGGTTTGACAACTTTATTTATCAAGTCTAGGATTTGAAAACCTTTCCCTCTTTCCTAAATATTTGATGCAGAGGATGAAAGAAATGCAACAATCTTGCATCAACAAAAAAATAGTATGTGTGTGTTTGTGTGGACTAATTGATATTTTCTTTTTGCTTTGATATGGTGACATTGATCAATAGGAAGCATCAACCTTCCAACACTTCAATATTAGTAAGTATACATCGTTGTCGGACATTTGATTAGGTTCTAAGATAATTGGTTGAGATTTTTAACAATCACACAAACCTAGAAAGTAGTCGCATCTATTGAAGGAATAAAATGGATAGTTTGTGGGGAAGAGGGCAAAAGCACCAAGAACTTACCTAAACCTAATTTTTTTACATATTTGGATTCCTCTTGAAATGTTAAGTAGTTACAAAAATAATTTATTTCAAGTACATATATGCAAACGTGATGGCACATGGAAGTTAGAAGACCTTGCATAGTGACCAAATCATTGGTCTATACTAAGAGGTAGTTTTGAAAGCTTAAGTGGGAGTTGTGTAATTTTCTTAATAGTTTTGTAAGATTGAGTGGTTGTTTCCACAACCACCACCAATTGCATAAAGTGGTGGTGTGTACAAGGAAAATTGAAATAATGAAACAAACAAACAATAACAACAAACATGATCTTTCTTCAAGCTCCTTACTGACCTCAAATGAGATGGATGAAGTATGGAATGAAGTACCACACTTGTTGAATCTCATTTGATGAGTTGTTTGTGGATGCTCTCAAATTGGTTCCAAATGGAAGAAAGATGTGCTACGAGCAATGGATGGATTTGTTGATCAAATGGGCAGCCTAACGGTGTATAAATTCTAATGACAATTTGGCATAGTAATGTTGCAAATGCCTTAAGCTTCCAAGAGATGATTTGTGAAGGAATGAGCCTCTTATTTATAGTTGAAGGAGAGGTCATGGATTGTGGATCAAGCTTTGAATAAGTTACAGGTTAATGAATGCATTTTCCTAATTTAACAAGTTGATTTGGTTTATACAGTTGGCTAGTTTGAATAAGAATTTAAGGGGAAATGAATTTGAATAGTTGGCTCTTGAATTATTAAATTATACGTGCAATTTAGATTCCTCCTTTGTAGGGTTATATAACTTGAGTGGAGTGAGCTAGTTCAACTTGAGTGAGTTGGACAATGAAGTGGAGATGAGTGGAGGGTAAGTGGATGAATAACTTTTATTTAATTTAAATAACCTTAATTAAATTAGCTAAAGAGTGTAAGTATATTGTTCATGAATGATAAAATTAATTAAATTAATTCTAGTGAGATGTGGGTGAACATTAATTTAAATGACAATGTGCAAATGGATAATATGTAATTTTAAGGTGTTTACATTTGCTTCTCTTTAAAGTATTATTACAGAGTAATATAATTTTAAATATAGTAGACACATGTAGATTGATATACAAATGATAGAGAAGTGTGGTGGGCTTGTTTGACTTTTCCCTGGTGAAGCAATTGGATGCCTCAACAAGTCTGGATTATGCTAAGGGAGTGATCCTTCAAGCGGATGGGTGACGAAACAAAGCGGTGGATAACCACTTGATAAGAGGAAGGAGAATGCTTATAAGTTGAGAGTGATGAGAAGGATGATGGGAGTGATTTTGCTCATAGCTTGAGCTTCCATTCAGATATTGTATTTTAGAGCAACCTTATTTTGTTGTTGCATAATAGAGTTGGCACCATGATTATGAAAGAATCATGATGTTTAACCCATTATGTGCATAAACAAACACACACAATAACAACAACAAAAGACAAAAAGTAAAGTAAACCCAATATACATAATAAAGGTATGCACCATGGCTATAAATAAATAAATATGATAACAAAATACTTGTAATTAGCCAAGAAATAATAGTAACAATGCAACACAACTGTAAATAAAGACAATTAACTATGCCCCTAATGTGTTCCACAATGATGATTAAGCATATTTGGATGCCCCTAAGTAAGGATACATGCAAGGGGATTGGATCGAATTGAAAGAGTGGGGTCAAGTGACACTCTTGTTGGATCCACATTGAAGATTAATCTGAGATTGAAATGGGTCATTTCCCCAAACAAGGATACATGCAAGGGAGAAAATGAGAGTTGAGATTTCCCCAAACGAGGATACATACAAGGGATAAGATTGATTTGAATTTCCCCCAAGCAAGGATACATGTAAGGGGTAAGATGATTTGTTTTTATAGTCATAGGATAGTTGGAACAATCACTAGGATAGGAGTTAAAAGTTTGATTTTGTTTTGTTGTGTTGATTTTTTGGGATTTTTGAATTTTGTAATTTTTAGGATTTTTTGATTATTTGAATGTTTTTGGATTTTGATTATTTGATTTTTATGGGTTTTTTAGTAGTTTTGAATGTTTTGGAGTTCTTGATTTTTGGAATGTTTTTGGATTTTGTGATTTTGTGAATGTTTTTAGATTTTGTTTTTGGTTTGATTATTTGAATGTTTTGATAGATTTTGTTGATTATTTGAATGTTTTGGATTTTTGAATTGATAAAGAGTGCACTATTTGAACTCATGTTCAAACAATTATAAACATTTCATTCCATTGGCAGAATGGATTGTAGATGATAGAGTGATGAGATATCTTACTCCATTCTTGACTCCACATAACTAGTAAGATGTGAGGGCTCAACACCGAGAGCCAAGAAGGATGTGAGACAAAGGAGATAGTAATATGAAAATGAAGATGATGGATGCAAAGACACAAGGTGTAACAATGGTCCATTTGGGAAAATGTGACTCATCTCCAGTCAAATTATTTGACCGATTCCAAGATGATTTCACTTTATAGGTTTTGACTAAACTTATATCCATTGATGGCTTACTAATTAACAAGACCCGGTTAAAGGATTGGTTGTATCTCTTAACATGAGCAATTAAATTGTTTCTTTGGATTTGTAGGATTGAGAACTTTTGATTCATATTTTATGAAGGTTGTATTTTGTTTGAAATGACTCCCTACATCTTGCCTCATGCAACCAATAAGAGGCAAGGGCTCAACACCAAAGATAAAACACAGGCGAGTAAGGATTCATTCCTCCTTTCCCAATCTCATACTACTACTAAAAATTGTAGGCTCAACACTAAAGACTGTGAAGGATGAAAGGTGTAATGATTTGAAAATTTATTTTTGTATTTTTTATTCATTTTTCCTTGTTTGTTTGTATTGTTCTTGTTGGGAAGGGAATTTTTCCCCTAAATCTCATTTTCATGCGACTAGTAGGACACAAGGGTTCAATACCTTAGACTGAGGTAGATGGTCAAAATATCTGGGTAAAGAAGTTTAGTGCTTTATGTAAGAGAGATCGTTTGAAAGGAGGATTTTCCATTCGTAAGTTTTTAGGCAAGACCATAGGTAAAAATATCTGAAATAGTAAAAACCATAATAGGGATGAGGTACATAATGCCTAATAGGAACAAGATTAACTTGTGTCTTATAGGTGAAGAGTGTGAAGAGATGATAATGCTATGATTGAGATATTTGCCAATGGATGAAAAGTTTAAAACTATTTTTTAGATGAGTTGATGGTACAAGTGGCCTCATCTAGTGTGGAGAGTTTTTGTGGATAAGTAGTGTTTTCTTCTACATTTTTATTTTCATATAGTGATTTGATGAAGTGTTGGTGATGGAAGATATTTATTTCTTTTTTACTCTTTTTATTTTTTTGATGTTTCACATTAGGGTGGGAAACAAATCATCATTTTGGAAGAGGTCCATGGTTATGTGAGTCGAATGGTCCTAATTTATGAGACTTGGGTGGACGAGGTCCAATTCAATGGTGTGAATAGAAATATTTTCAATGAATATGTGATTTGATTGGTCTTGATTTACGAGACTTGGGTGGATGAGGTCCAAGTCAACAGAGTAGATAGAAATATTTTCAATAAATATATGATTTGATTGGTCCTGATTTACGAGACTTGAGCAGAGGTCCAAGTCAATGAAGTAGATAAAAAGATTTTCAATAAATTTATGATCTAATTGGTCTTGATTTATGAGACTTGGGTAGATGAGGTCCAAGTCAATGGAGTAGATAAAAATATTTTCAATAAATTTATGATTTGATTAGTCCTAATTTATGAGACTTTGGTGGACGAAGTCTAAGTAAAA
The DNA here is from genome assembly GCA_018340775.1 of Taxus wallichiana var. yunnanensis. Classification (NCBI taxonomy): domain Eukaryota; kingdom Viridiplantae; phylum Streptophyta; class Pinopsida; order Cupressales; family Taxaceae; genus Taxus; species Taxus wallichiana. The sequence goes on along the minus strand of CM031243.1, from coordinate 340,212,072 downwards.
AGAGTAGATTTTTTTTTCGATGAATAAGGATTTATTATTCATGATGTTTGGTTTCAAAAGGTCACAAGGACCAAATGAGAGGATTGGACTATTCGACAATAGATTTGTGACTAAATCTTGAAATGGTTGTGTGTAGATACCCTTAGGAACACGCACATCGTGGAATGCGTGTGTAAATATGTCTTGAAACATAGGTGATGTTTTGGTCAAATCCATGAGAGGGATTTGTGGAGGTGTATTCTCTAATTGTTTGATAATATCATTGACATTAGATAAAAAATTACATTTAATGACTATTTTGAAACAACAATAGATTTAGGATTGGACATTTGAGGTGTCCAAACTTGTTGTTGAAGCATGACTATAACATGGATAGGGGTGTCAGTTTTGATGGTAGCCATAGTGTGAGGCGTAGGATTTAGCAATGAAATTATAGGATCAAGCTCAACCTTGTTTGATGATTGGCCCTTATCATTAGATTTTTCATTTGTACCATGAGTTGAAAAGGATTCTTGAATCACTTCCAATTCCTCATTTGGCGTGGTTTTATTAGAAGTGTCTTCGACTTCAATGTCTCCATTATCAAGTAAATCTTGGATGTAATGACAAAGTTTTGAACAATGATCCGTAGGATGGCCATTGATGTGGTGGTATTCACAATATTTCGATTCATTATACCACATAGATTTTGGCTGCTCTTTTGTGAAGGTTCTTGTGAGTGGATAGGTGACCATGTTATCTTTTGCTAATTAATGGAGTACACTAGAAAGGTTTTACCCAAGAGGTGTAAATTTTCTACGTTTGAATTCACATGGAGTAGTTTCTTGACTAGGGAGTATGATTGTTTGATTGTTTGATTGTTTGATTCCTTTAAATGATGATTTGAAGGAATTTTGATGAGGCCTTTAGCAATAAGGGCTCTCTCGATTTTAATTCCTTTTTTATTACATCTTGAAAGTTGTGTAGGAAATACATTTGCATTTGGAATGATAATTCAATTAAGATTTGGTATGATAATGCATATCAATTGTTTTTCAGCTATTAAGCAATGAAATTAGTTTGCAATCCCTTACCATCATTTAAGGAATGAGTTGAAAGTTTCATTGTTCCTTTTATTTGTTTTGAAAAGGTCCATCATGGTGAGTTTTGTTGACATCTCATGATTTTTTTCTAGAAAAATTCATTTGATGCATTATGTGTGGTCGTCATTGTTTATTGAAACTAGTGTTTGATTTGATCAAATGTAAAAATGTGTTTCAAATCTAATCAATGGATATTATGATTTTTGATTCAATTTGGGTTTGATTTTAAAGTCTATTAGGACTAATTTGATGAAATATTTAAAGTTTGTTAGGACTAATTTGATGAAATATTTAAAGTCTGTTAGGACTAATTCTTGATTGGGTTTGGATTACTAAATATGTGAATAAAGTGAATATCTAACGTATAAGGTTTCGACTTTGGTTTGATTTGATTAATACATGAATAAAGTTAATATTCAATCTATAAGGTCTTGGATTTGATTCTTGATTCGATTTCTTATGAATTGTATAAACAATGAAAAACTCACATAAAAAAGACAAAAAAACTTGTAAACCTTCTTGTAGCTCTTCCTTGCAAACCTCAATGTAAGGTTTTATGAAGCCTTTAAACTTATGTAACCTTGTGAAATGAAGATTGTGGGTGCTCTTGAAAGGGGTCTCCAAATGGGAATTTGACCATGCTACAAGAAAATGTTGGACTTAGATATAGCTTCTAATATGTAGATATTGGAAAAACGTTGACATAGTTTTTGTACAGGAAATCCAAGAGGATTTGTAAAGGGATAGACACACTCTTTTATAGAGGCTAAGTAGTTTTGTGGAATTAGTTGAATGCACATGCTAAAAATAAATTTTGAGGGAAGTTAAATGGTTCCGAGAAGATAAATGTCATTTAGGGGCAGTAAATGGATTTAATTGGAAGAAGTTGCATCCATAAAGGTGGTTGTGCATGAAATTTAATTTCCCACACCTTTCTAGGATTATAAAACCTAAGTTGACTGAAATAGTGAAGTGGAGTCCAAGTGGCAATTGACTAGGAAAATAGGTGTACTTTCCTAATTAGATAACTAATTTAATAAGTTATAATGTGCAAACAACTAATTAATCATTTATTTAATACATGATAATTAAGCTAGCTAAAGGTGTACTAAAGATTAATTTAATTAATCCTGACAAGGGGTATAATGTGTATGATTAATCAATCATAAGGGGATGAATAATAGGTTGACTTGGGATAATACTAGGAACATGTATGTGAATTTGGGGTGTCTGCGCATTTGCCTCTCTTTTAAAGTATTATTATGAAGCAATCACATTTTAAAGATAGTATACATATGTAAATTAGTAAAAATGAAACATTTGGATGCCCTAATAAAAATAATGGTAAGGGAATGCCCCTGAAGTGGGTGGGTGACGTAACAAAGTGGTGGACAAGCGCTTGATATGAAAAGACAAGGGATTAAAACAAGGATGGGAAGGATTGTGCTCGTAGCATGAACATCAATTGGAGGATAAATTTAGAGCATCATTATTTTTTTGTTACATAATAGAGTTGTTGCCATGATTATGAAAGAACCGATATGGTTAACTTAGATGTGTGTAAACAAACACACACATATAAAAGAAAAGATACAAAACAAAACATAACCAATATACAAAGTAAGTGCATGCATTAGGGTTATAAAGGAACCAATATGTAATCACACTACTTGCAAGTGGTAAAAAAGTAAACATAAAAATGCAACACAACATCGAAAAGAAGACAATCACTTATGCCCCTAATGCATGCCACAATGATGATTAAGTAGACACAAATTCCCCCAAGACTAAAACTTATAAAAGGATTGGGGATAGGATTAGATGAAGAGCGGAATATACTTATCTAATCCTCATGAAACTATTGTTGGGTCCATTTTACAAATGATGTAAATGAAATTTCCCTAGGTGAAGTCATATCACGAAGGAAAAAACAATTTTTTGACTTGCCCCAAGCAGAGTTAGCAATCATGCAAAGGGAAGAAAGTGATAGTCATAAGATTGGAATGATCACTAGGGTATTAGATAAAGGTATGAATTTATCAAGATTGTGTTGAAATTTTGAAATATTCACTTGAAGGGTTTTCCAATTGTAGGCTTTCTATGATAAGTGAATGTTTGTTTGAAAATTTTATAAATTTTTTGATTTTTTTGAAATTTTGAAATATATGATTTTTTTGGATTTTTGTGAGTTGTTGAAAATTTTGAAATACAAATGCAAAAAATGCAAAAAAACCTAAATACACAAAGAAAAAAAGAAAACACTCAATGGCTTATGTAGTAAACCAAGAGGAAAACACACCACGTGCAAACAAAAAAAAGGCATGAAACAAACAATGCAAACAAACCCAATATGAACAAGAACACCAAAGTTATATGTGAACTAAGATGCCAAGAATTTTCCTGTAATTGGTCTATAATAAAGGTAAACAAAGTAAAAAAAAATAATAAATTGAAAGAAGCAAAAACATCATCGTAATGTTGACAACCCACAACAAGATACAACACCATTTGTAATAATGACGTATAATGACACTCCAAATGTGTTCCACATTGAAGAAATAAATTTTTTTGAATGCCCCTGAGCGATAGCTTAGAACACGAGAGGATTGGATCATGATGAAGAGCAGAGTGATACTTATGTACTCCAAAAGATACTCTTGTCGGATCCCATTGAAGTTTGATCTGTATTGGATTAAAATGTGAAATCCAAATGTGCCCCAAGCAAAGTTATATTGTGAAAGGGTAGATTGATTTCCTCAAGCATAGATATACACCACGGGCAATAAAAGTGATTATCAAAAGATGATCTGGAACGATCATGAGGAGCATCGTCAAATGGCAAAATTGTTGAACTATATTATTCAGTTATTGAAAGTTGGTCAAACATTATCTAAATGTTTTGATTTTGGCAAATTTATATTATTTTTTTGATTTTGGAACAATTTTATATTTTTTTGGTATTTTGAGAAACATATTTAAATGTTTTTAAGTTTTTCGTGAGACATTTTTAAAATGTTTTTGTATTTTAAAACTTCGGTAAAGGGGCACACTTCTTGAAAGCGGTGTGCAAATAATTAGAAGCATTCCATTCCATTGACATAAATGTAGATGATAAAATGATAGGGTGTTTCACTTTGTTTGTGACTCCATGTAACTAGGAAGATGCGAGGGCTCATCACCGAGAGCCAAGAAGGACATGATAACAAGGTGAATAGTGATATGAAAGTGAATATGATGGATGTGAAGACACAAGGTGTAATAATGATCCATATGAGAAAAATGTAACTCATCTTCAGTCAAGATTATTTGACCAATTCCAAGATGATCTCACTTTAATGGTTTTGACTAGAATTAGATCCATAGATGGCCTACTGATTAACAAGATCCGGTTGAAGGAACTTCTTGTCTGTCTTTAACATAAGCAAATTCTTGGGATATTTTTGATTAAGCACTTTTGATTAATATTTATAAAGGCTTTATTGGTTAATTATTTTTGTTTGTTTTTGAAAGGGACCCCCTACATGTTTCATCATGCCACTACTAAGAGACAATGACTCAACACCGAAGACAAAATGTAGGTGAGTAAGGACATCTTCCTCTATTCGTAGTCTCATACTACTAGTGTGAAGTATGGGATTATCACCAAATACTGTGAAGGATGAAAGGTGTAATGATTTTATAGTTTTTTTTTTTGTATTTTTAGATTGATTTTTGCCTTGTAGATCGATGATGTGCTTGTTGGGAAGGAACATTCTACCACCAAGTCTCAAATGCCTTGCAACTGTGCTAGCAGTCATAAGGGTTCAACACCGTAGACCGAAATGGGCGGTCAAAATGATTGGGTAAAGACGTTTGAAATTTTTGTTAAAGAGAGAACTTATTTTAAAGGATGAGTTTACATTAGTAAGGATCAAGACAAAACCATAGGTGAAAAGATCTGAAATGGTAGAAACCATAACAAAGATGAGACACACAATGCCCAATAGGAACAACGTTAACATGTGTCGTGATAGGTGAAGAATGCGAAGATATGATAATGGAATGATTAAGATATATTCCAATAGATGGAACACTTATAGTTATTTGTACTCACTTTCCCGCTTCCGATTTGTAAATAGTTCTTTAAGGAACATTTTAATATAGAGTTTTATTCTCTTTTTATGCTTTTTAAGTTTTTTGAATTTTTGAGGATGAGGATTTGAAATGGAATCATCAAGAAAGAGGTCCATGTTTATTAAATTTTAATGGTCTTGAAATGTGAGACTTGGGTGGACGAAATCCAAGTCAAGAGGGGGAATCAAAATATTCAATAGGTCCTGAAATACGAGACTTGGGCGAGACAAGGTCTAAGTCAAAGGAGGAGATCCAAAGATTCAATAAGTCCTAATTTATGATACTTGGCCGTACATGATCCAAGTCAAAGGAGTGAATTAAATGATTAAATGAATCTCGAGGTATGAGACTTGGGTGGATGAGTTCTAAGTCAAAGATTATGATTCGATAAGTTCTTGATGGAATCGAAAGACCTATGTGATGTTAGAGGATGATTATAAATGTAGGGAATATGTTGAGATTCATATTCACCTATGAATGGAAGAGTGTGAGGAAAGAAGGATTGATCTATAGATGTACATCCAAGGTTCCTTGTAGGCCATAGAGAGAAAATATTCAATGTTTCTCCTTTGAGGCTAGGGAGTAATTAATTTGATGAAAGATTTGTAATTAAAGTGTGAAAATGTTGTATAAGGATATTACTTTAGGTATACATACCTTGTAGAATGTACTCGTGTAGATTTATTGAAATGTAAGGGTAATCGTTGTTGAGATTCTTGTAAGATTGATCGTGTGAGGTATAATGGACATGAAAGGTTGCATTGTAGTAAGTGTCCAAACTTGATGTGGTTGTGTTTTGATAAATATACTAGAGATGTTAGGTGTAGGAGCCAACGGTGAAAGAATAGAATCAAGCTCAAAATTGCTTGATTATGGATCCTCTTATATAGTGTCTACAATATATCAAGGGTTGAATTGAAGCAAGGTCAATCTCTTGTTTGATGTTTGGAAGGTTTTTTCATGAAACAAGTTAAATGTTTGTTTAGACGAGCAAAAGAAAATACGAAGAAGAAATAGCTTCGTTTGGAGGGAGAGATAATTGAATTTCATCATTGTGATCTCATTGAATGTCAATATGTATAGAAATGGGAACAACAGTCAACTCTTCATTTGAAGTTGTGGAAGTTGGTGTGTCATTGGTTGTGAGAGCTTTGTCGTCAAGCTCTATGGAAATGGTTTCATCGTCAATTAAGTCTTGGACATAATGACGAAGATGTGTGAAATGATAAGTAGAATGGCATTTCATGCGGTGGTATTCATAATATTCTCGATGCATTATACCATGTAGGATTGAGTTCCCCATTAGAAAAGGGTCTCGTAGTTGGATATTTGATCATGTTAGCCTTTACTAATTGTTGAAAGACACTAGATAGACTTTCTCCGAGGGGTGTAAACTGAAGTTCAACTATGCTCAAATTAGTGTTTATAATACATGATATTATGGACTCATAATGGTCATTGTTAGAGGATTCATCATTTGTACCATGGTTAGGAAATGGATTATAAAACACCTTTAGATTATTGTTGGGTGTTATGGTAGATGGTAGGTCTTCGACCACTATGTCTCTATTTTCAATGAGGTCTTGTATGTAATTTCGAAGTTGTTTTCATATGTCCATTTTATGACCATCAATGCAATGAAAATCACAATATGTATTAGGTCTATACCAATCTCGCTTAGGTTCTCCTTTACAAAAGGGTTGTGTAATAGGGTAAGTGACCATAGTGGCACTTGTTAGTTGTTGTAAGATGCTTGAAAAGGATTCCCCCAAAAATGTATATTATCTTCATTTGTAATCACGAGGAGGGGTTTCTCTTCATAGAATGGTGATGGATGGTGTAGACTTAGTCTGTTTATATTAATTTTTCTATAAGTTGTGCACATCGTGATTATCCGTGAAACCATCATTGACAATGTTACGGTTGTGGTTGATGCACCTATGTTTATCATGAGAAGTTCTAGGTTTTTCATTATTATGGTTATGATTGTGCCCATTGTATTTAGAATGAGGCTTGATCAATCCTTTAGAAATGAGAAAATTTTCAATTTGAGTTCCCTTTTCGATAACTTCCTAAAAAATGTTGAGGCAATGCATCTACATGTGAAAGGACAACTCATCATTAAGGTTTGGGATGAAGATGCTAACCATCTATTTTTTAGGGATTGAACATGGGAATCAATTTTTGATTCCTCGCCATCGTTGTAAAAACTATGCAAATCTCTCATTTTTTTTTGTTTGGTGTTGCAAAAATCCATCATTGTGACCTTAGAGTCAAGGTTGAAAGATTTTTTTGAAAAACTCCTTCAAAAGGTTCAAAAAATTAGAGATAGATCCATTTGGAAGGTGTAATAACTAGTTTAAAGCTTTTCCTCCTAGACTCTTAGGAAAGAGGCGCAAGAGAAAAATATGGTTATAAGCCACCTCTTGGTATGGCATGAAGATTACTTTGACTTGCTCTTTCGGATCATTTTTTCCTTGTATTTAAAAAATTTGGGCGTCTTGAAAGAGCATTGTGAGGGTATGTGTATGATGTCCATGTCAAAATGGTATGGACACAATTCATCAAAATTGAATAATTTGCATTGTTTTTATATACCAAAATTGTGTCCTTCATCATTTGTCACTCTTGAGAAAATGGTGAATTGTTTTGTGGGATGAATGGTGAATTATCATTCTTATGATTGTTGTTCTCTTTATCGTTCTCAAAATGAGTTTTGAAGATTTCATCACTCTTCTTCACGTGTTCGATACCTTTGGTATTATTTTTAGTGATTGTAGAGGATAAGAGATCCAATTGTTTTGCCATTACATTGATTTGATCAAGCAAGGCTTGGTTGGGATTAGGGGGACGAAGTACTATATATTTCATTATTATTAGCATTTTTTTACTTGGTCATGTGTCATCATGTGTGCTTGACTCATACAAACAGGCCCTTAGGGGATTTAGGTTGTCCTTGTAAGGTTTTCACCATATCCTCATCAAATTCCGAGGGAAATATTTCTCCCATTGCAAGGAGATGAAGAAGGAATTGGTATTTTTTTTTCATAAAGTGGTGTCTATGGAAAGATTTTCAATTTGGTCTTCATCCTCTTCATCCAAACTAAAGTGGAAAGTATTTATTTTCTGTCATCAAAAGGGAATATAATCACGATGTCATGTTCCCACCATTTTTGAAAGAGGGAGGAACAAGAAGAGGTGTGATAGAAAAATCAACCCTTAGCAAAGTGAATGCTAAGATGGAAGAGGGGAAGGTTGAGAGAGCTCAACCCTAGAAAAATGAGTACTAAGAGGGAGGAGGAGAAAATGGTTAGTTTATTTCCTGAATCTTAACAAAATGAGAGTTAAGAGAAAATGGACTAAAAGGGGTTATATGTGTTCTACTCTATAACAAAAATGGATGTTAAGGGAGAAGATAATTGACAAGGTGAGTGCGATCAAATCTTAACAAAATGAGTGATAAGAGTGATGAAAAAAGGGTGTGAAAGGTTAACTCTTAATAAGATGAGTGTTAAGAGGAACAAGAAAGGGTGACTTCACAACACTTAACAAAATGAGTGATGTTAAGGTGGAAGAATGGATTGAAATGTTAGTTTGGAAGAATTTTTAACAAAATGAGTGTTAAGAGATATGAAAAGGTTTGAAAGGGGTTTCGACTCTTTACAAAGTGAATGTAAAGAGGGAAGAGGTGAAAGAAGTTAATTTTCTCAACTTGTGAAAAATGAAGGCTACAAGAGGAGACTTGATTTAACAAATACCGAATTTGTAAAACCCTAATTGCAGAGTCATGTATAATAAATAAAAGATAAACCAAAAAATTTACACAAGTAATAAGCTAGATAAAAATAAAACCCTAGGTGCAAGAGAGAGGATAAAATACTTACCTGATGTTCTCTTAATCCTAAAGTGTTCTTGACTAGAAGATTGATGAACATGAGGAGGATATTTTCGCATTGTGCCTGGTATATTTTGTAATTCCTAGATGATCTGGGACTAGGGATCCTTGGTTCAAGCAAGGGTGCCTAGGATCTATTGATCTCTGCTGGGCACCTCTCGACCATGTAGGAGCTCATAAACTAGTTTTTGTTATGTTGCACAAGTGTCACTAACCTTCACTTTTGTTCAACTCGTATGTTGTTGGATGATCACATAATTCTTCTGTAACCTACAAAACAAATGATATCCTGTAAAACCCCAAACTACATCAAATCCTAAAAAAGATGCATTTGTACAACTAGGGTGAAAATCCTTAGTGGTGAATCTGAGTTGATTTGATTTTGATAAATTCCAAAGTGTCTTAACCTTTGTCAATTGAAAATTTGTCATTAATCTCTACAAAGTCGGAGGAAGAAGATCTTTCTTCACTACGGACCCTAGTAGAAGGTTGTTTCTAGATTTTGGAAAGTCTAATTCAGAAGAAGGAAGAATTTGGAAGGTTTTGGAGATCAAGCATCAAGAAAAGAGATCTCCATTGGTGAAATTGATCGGCACATGATTGAAGATTGCAATGCTTCCTCAACTACTTCTGAATTAGGTAGTCTCTTTGTAAATCTGAATTCTCCATCTGGAGAGGGGCCTTCTCATTCTACCTTTATATTTGAAAGATTTGCATCTCATTCTACCCCTGTATTTTCCAAATCTGATAGTGTCTTCTCGTGAAAAAGATCCATTAGGGGATAGTCATTCTGAAAATTGTATCCCTGTACCACACAGACCCCTCACTCCTCATCACTCTGTTTCTCCTGTAAGATCACCTCCTCAGAATAATATGGCTCAACCTCCACCCAGACCTCCATTTTTGTTAATACTTTTGGTCCCATCAGTTTTAGAGGTATGGATGGCTATCCAAATGTTGTGCCACATGATGTAAGAAAAAATTGCCCAAGTTTCAAGGAAATAATGCAATAACTGGTGATCAACACTTGAAACTCTTTGTCAATATGATGGAGGATTTCAAAATAGAGTTTGAAGATGTATACATTAAATTATTTATTCATACTCTAGAAGAGGATGAAATGGATTGGTATAAAGCTCGTCTTGATAACTGTATTGATTCTTGGACTGAAATGAAGAATGCATTTAGATTGCAGTATGGTGACAAAATAGACCCTAGGTTTCTTTTGTTAGAATTTGAGAATATTAAAAAGAATCCTAATGAATCAATGCATGATTTTAATACGAGATTCAATAAGACATTGAGAATATTTCCTATGAATTTGAGGCCATGTGATGAATCTTGTCTTATAAAGTATGTTGATGCATTTGACAAGAAGGTGCATAATATTTGAGGGATAAAAACCACGGCACTTTGAGTCGCCTTTACTATGGCTTTGCAAATTGAGAACAACATTAAGGCCATTGGAAAACCTCTTAAGAGGGAGGGTGTTAAACTGATAAACCTAGAAAAGCCTCAATCAAGTAAGGTAGTGGATCTTGAGGAGGTTGTAAGGACTTTGGCTAGGGCTGTCAAAGAAATCTCTTACAAACTAGCCCGGGTAGAGAAAGGAATTGGGCAGAGTTCACAAGGTTAGCAAAAGGCACAAAATCATGACATATTTAGAAATCATCCTGTGGGTGATCGGAGGTCGAGATGACAAAGGTAAAGTACCCATGGGATCTAAAAATAGACAACCCCAAGCTAGGGAGAATAGAGTAGTGTCCGATCCTTTAAATACCAAAGTTGTTATTGTTGAAGAGACAAATCAAATTGATTGGTGTGATAGATGATTTCTGCCCCATCCTCCATGTGAAGTAAATCAGCAAGAAGAAGAAGCTGATAATGATGATAACACTGATGATGATGCATGCATGGTGGATTCCTCTATGAGTTCACAGTAGGGAGAAACCTCAACTGAGCTAATGAGTGCCAAAACTACTAAAGATTTTTGGGATTGCATTCATAGGGTATCAACTCTTCCTCCCACTCATACTTCTAAAATTGATATGGTGCAAGATTTGGAACTTCCTAGTAATGATTTTGAGTACCTAAGAGCTCTAATGATTGAGAAGTATGATTGAGGGATACCTTCTGAGGAGAATAGGAAGTTGTTAATGAATGCTGTGGTTGGCCATGAAAAAGAATATAATACCAGGAGTAGGGTTTCCAAAGGGGTAGGGCCTCAGGCCAAACCAAAAATTCCAGTGCTTACCAGTATCCCAAAAGAGACTCTAAAGAAAGATACATCTGGCAAAGGCCTTGTTGTCTCAAGTAGAACTTGTGTCCCTCCCTATGCCCAAACTATCAAGAATCCCATACCATCTAATGAGTTTGCTAATCTCCCTTCCAATGTTGCCTTGCTAAAGAATGTTCCATATGACATTGCCCAAGTTTTGAGTCAAATCAAAGTTAGTGTTCCAATTGTTGAGTTGCTTAGGATTCTTGAGCACAAGAAGAGAGCATTTGAGTACTTGGGATTGAAAGAAGAAAAGAGTACCCCAGAAGAAATGTAAACATTGTAGAAACTCCTCCAACCATTGGACCTTAAAACCCCACCGGCATTAGAAGAGCTTGGAGAAGCACTCAAATTTACTTGGGACATATTTGGTAGAATCCCATTTAAATGTTGATCCATTTTTTACAACTTTGATCATTAAGGACAAACTGCTACACAATTGTATGTTTGATTTTGGAGCATCATGCAATGTCATGCCTCTTGAGGTCATGAATGAGCTGGATATCAAAGTGACAACAACATATGGAAGATGCACTACCATGGAATCTAGAGAGGTTCCCTTTGTTGGATGTGTGAAAGGGTTGGTGGTACAACTTGTAACTTATCTAGGTAAGAACTTGAAACTTGATGTTGTTGTCGTTGATTGCCCTGCCAAATGGGGCATGCTATTATCAAGAAAGTGGGCTGCAAGTGTTGGTGGAAATGTTCAGATGGACATGTCTTATGCCACCATACTAATTGAGGGAAACCTTGTGAAGTTACCTGGTGAAAAGAAGATGTTATATCTTATTGAGGACCCCAATAATGCTTCTTATGAAGTATTGCATGCAAATATTGATATTGATAACTCTGTGAGTTATGTTACTTTCAAGGAATATGAAATTGATCAATGCAGGTATCATGAGTAGGATGATTTTCCTGAGACTTTGATGTTTGATGTAACCTCGAAAGATGTTAGAAAAATTGACCCAGGCACAAAGGATAAGCCTGAAGAAATGTGGTTAGATAGTGACTTGGATGGAAAAGAGAGGAAATCATATGACCAAATTGTTAAAAACATATCAGAACTGCTTAGCATGGTCATATCCGTAATGGCGCTTACTTGATGTTTTTCTTTGATTGTTTTCTTTGAATCGAAATGCTCTCCATTATGCACAAAGTGTATAGTTCTTTGTTTTCATTTTGCTTTTGTGTTTTTGTTTATTCTTGTCCCTTGTGACTTGGTTTTACCGGTTTCTCGCTTCATTTTTGGAGGATGGTTCTAGTTTCTTTGCTATGTAAGATTTTTCTTTACTACGTTGCCCAATGGTCATTTCTGGCACTTGTTCTACTATTTGTTTTTGTGGCACTCACAGGAGTGCCCATCCCTAAGTCGGAGCCAATGTTGGTGCTCAAATTAGTCTTGCCCGTTTTTCATTGAAATTCCTCGGTTTATGCGGCCTCTGTCATATTTTCTATCTCCCCGAATTGATGCATAAAAATTATGTCCTCCATTTGTCGAGTTTGGTTCCCCATTCCTGTTTGTTGTATAAGAGAAGATGAGAGACCAAAATCCCAATATCTCGGTAGTGGAAGCCATCAAATCCCGTATTTCTGATTTGCACCCACTAAAGCCTCATTGAGAGAATGATATTATATGTTTTCATGGCGTGGAGGGTGTCGAGATGTTTCCAAAGGGTCTTCTCCCGCCCAAATCTGAGTCCCCATGTGAAAGAGTCTGCAACTTGGGCGTAAAACTCGGGTTTTTCCTTTATTTTCATTTTCCACAATCATGTTTTGTTGTCCCTATGATGTTTGTCCCAAATATCTATGAAAACATGATTGGATGTGGCTTGGAGGATCACATTTGGGCCTTATCTCATTTCCAAATTCTCATCCTTGAAGAAAATTCATCTTTGGGCTCAAATGACGATTTTCCTGTATTTTACGGTTTGACGGGTGTATTTATCCTGGTCAAATTTACTTCTCTGCATCAGTCAGGAAATGTGGCCCATTTTGGTTGGATTTGGCTCGGTGGGGCACTTTAAAAAATCTAAGGCTTGTTTCAACCTAAAAATTGTCCACGTGGAGGAATGGCGCTCATTTGAAATTCACCTTTTGGTTTTGGCATTGGAGTTGCGTCGGGGGACAAGTGGAGGATTCTACCGGGTCTTCCCATACTTAGACTTTTTCAACCAACTTTCTTGAGGCCTGAGACACATGGAGGGGTCATGCCTATTTGGAGACTTGCCCCTATGCCTCACCTTTGCAGTTGTGTCGGGAAACACATGGACAACTTTGATATAAAGTATAAAATGGGTAGAATCAATGGTTGCTTATGCATTTCACTGTTTTCTACCATTTTTGCTCCAAGACTTCTAGAGACGTGAATACACACTATTTTTCATTGTTCTTTGATGAAATTCTTTGTCGTCTCTATCGGTAAGGTGCCATTGAATGGATTTGAAACTGAATTATGAGTCCAAGGATCATTAAGGTCAATATTTTGAAGAGGGAATTACTCAGTGCACTCGTAAGAATGGGAATTACTTGGAGGAAATGGATGCGGGCAGAATTACCAAGGAAAAAGAGGGAAAAGGGATGAAATGATGAAAGTGCAGGTGCAAAAGGTGAAAACGGTTTTGCCTCAAGAGTAAAAAAAGGGATGACTGTCAAGTCCAAATATGCAGAGAGGATCCAAAAATGATTAAAAAGGGGATTTATCACATGACGAATCGAGAATGATTAAAAGGACTCCCAAAAAGTTGTGGCATGGCATCCTAATCATTAGTCGAGGGCCCTAGAAACGTGATCAGTTCACGCTTGGTCCACCGGCAGATTTCGGATATGAATTTGTTAAAATTCACTGTCTGCAAACAAATTAATTGTAACAAGAAAATGTCCCTTGAACAGTATTCTCTTTTTGGGGGTAAATTGAGTGAGCAAAAATGTATAAATGCAATGAGAATACTCTTGTAAAAGGTTGGAGTATGAATTCTTGAGAATTTTTTTGAGAAAGTTGTCTTCCCGAGAGACCAAAGCCGAGATTACTTGTTATTTTCTTCTGTGTTATATTTTATGTCGTGTCAAGTTGGTTATAGATGTATAGCCATTGACAAGCACTGAGATTGCTTTGAAGCTTTCCCCTGCTGATGAATCTAAGCAATTTTGGAATTAATTTGTGTCTAATCTCTAGCAATTTTGTGTCTGCTTTATTTTTAGAATGTCTACAAATAGTTTCTTTCGTTCCTATTGCAATCTTACACTAATTTTTTTGAAATCACACAGATCTCATCCTTGTGATAGTCTAATGGTATTTGCAATTTCATTTCAAGAAGAGCCTTCATCTTGGATGAGATAAACAAATTTAAAATCAATTCACTGTCATTTGTTGATAAAGATTGTCTGTAAGTCTTCGGGTGTACCTTAGGTGTGATTAATCAGAAAATTTAGTGTTTAATTGAGTCTTCCAATTTGAGCCTTTGTGTTGGAGTCTTAAAGATTATGTGAAAACGTCTTTGATCCGGGCCTCCATTGAAGCACACCTTCTGGTTGAAGGAATGTCTTGACTATTCTAAAGCTTTCTATTGTGAAGTTGTTCATTATTGTGAAGTCCCTCCAAATATTTGGTATAATCAACTTTATCCTACTTCATCTCCCACCAAAATCATTTAAAAACCATTGATCCACCCTGAACTACCCCTGTTTTCCTTGTGTATCAACAAAGGAACAAAATCTACTTGCAAAAATATGTAGAACAATCAGGATTTCTTAATGTCTTTAGTAACCTTTTCCTTGTATTAAAAATATCTCCATAATCTAGAAGTGACAACTCGTGAGAGTCAGATTTGGTGTGTTGATCATATTTTCCCAAGGTCTTCTCCTCATAGAATTTGTGCAAAAGAAGGATATGTCCATCTCCTTCGTTAAATGGAGGTTACACTAAGGGTCCTCTCACCCTGGTTGAAGAGGCACGACCTAAAGTAGCGAGGATAGGTCAAATCCTCTTAAAGGTGCTATCTATCTCTCCACAAATCCGAGTAACAAAGGGTGAGTTAGATCTCATCCCCTGCTACAAAATGACACACATTATGATCTATCTACCTCCAAGCTCCTTATCAAATCAGTATTTCTGTTTAACCTAAAAAGGAGAACAAATTTGGATACCAACACTCGTGGCGCCGCTGTTCTTTGGGAACTGATTTACATTGTCGAGGACTTGATTTATGTTGTTGGGAACTGATTTGCATTCTTTGAGATAGATTTTTTGATTTGTTGTCGAGTTCATATCCATTTTCTCCTGTCAACAACGCTTTTGGCGTTGTTCTTAGGGATTCTTTGAAGAATTTAAAGTTTTCCAAACCCTGGTAATGTTTCTTACAGATTCTATGTGCAAATACATTTTGTAAACATCATTCTCTAATCATATCTGTAAGGATTGAACAAAGTTATAAGTTTTGCGTGTTGTCTGTCTAATTTTTCCAACAGTTATTGTACTAAGTTTGTCTCACCATTGATAAATTTAGGTGAAGGAACGTTTGATTTGTAAAGGTTTGCATGATTTTTAGTGGCTGATGAGATATTTGACAGATTATTTTAGTGTATTTAAACAACTAGAGTGAAAATCCTTAGTGGCGACTCCGAGTTGTTTTGATTTTGATAAATGCCAGTGTCTTAACCTCTGTCAATTGAAAATTTGTCATTAATCTCTGCAAAGCTGGAAGGAAGAAGATCTTTCTTCACCGCGGACCCTAGTAGAAGGTTATTTCCAGAGTTTGGAAAGTCTAATTCAGAAGGAGGAAGAATTTGGAAGGTTGTTGGAGATCAAGCATCAAGAAAAGAGATCTCCATTGGTGAAACCCGATTGTACGTGATTGAAAATTACAATGCTTCCTTAACTACTTTTGAATCGGTAGTCTCTTTGTAAATATTAATTCTCCATCTGGAGAGGGGACTTCTCATTCTACCCTTATATTTGAAAGATTTACATCTCATTCTACCCCTGTATTTTCCAAATCTAATAGTATCCACCATGAAAAAGAGCCATTAGGGGATAGTCATTCTGAAAATTATATCCCTGTACCACATAGACCCCTCACTCCTCATCACTCTATTTCTCCTGTAAGATCACCTCCTCATAATAATATGACTCACCTCCATCCAAACCTCCATTTATCGTTAATACTTTTGGTCCCACCAGTTTTAGAGGTATGGTTGCTATCCAAATCTTGTGTGACAGATGTAAGAAACAAATTGCGTAATTTTCAAGGAAATAATGCAATAATCGGTGATCAACACTTGAAACTCTTTATCAATATGATGGAGAGTTTGAAGATGTATACATTAAATTATTTATTCATACTCTAGAAGAGGATGTAAGGGACCGTATAAAAATTTGCCGATAACTTTATTGATTCTTGACTAAAATGAAAAATGCATTTAGATTGCAATACGGCGACAAAACAAACATTAGGTTTCTTTTGTCAATTTGAGAATATTAAAAGAATCCTAATGAATCGAAAGCATGATTTTAGTACAAGATTCAATAAAACGTTGAGAAGATTTCCGTGAATTTGAGGCCATGTGATGAATCTTGTCTTATAAAGTATGTTGATGCATTTGGAAAGAAGGATGCATACTATTTGTGGGATAAAAACCCGACACTTTGAGGCAAGCCTTTCTATGGCTCTACAAATTGAGAACACCATTAAGGCCATTAGAAAACCTCCTAAGAGGGAGGGTGTTAAACGATAAACCCGAGAAAATCCTCAATCGAGTAAGGCGGTGGATCTTGAGGAGGTTGTAAGGACTTTGGACGGGGATGTCAAAGAAATATCTTACAAGCTAGCCCGAGCAAAGAAAGGAATTGGGCGAGTTCACAAGGTCAACAAAAGGCACAAAATCATGACATATTTAGAAATCATCCTAGGGGTGATCAGAGGTCAAACGATAGAGGTAAAGGACCCATGGGATCTACAAATAGACAACCCCAAGCTAGGGAGAATAGAGTAGTGTCTCGATCCTTTAAATACCAGAGTTGTTCTTGTTGAAGAGACAAATCAAATTGATTGGTGTGATAGATGATTTCTACCCCATCCTCCATGTGAAGTAAATCAGCAAGAAGAAGAAGCTGATAATGATGATAACACTAATGATGATGCATGCATGGTGGATTCCTCTATGAGTTCATAGTAGGGAGAAACCTCAATTGAGCTAATGAGTGCTAGAACTACTAAAGATTTTTGGGATTGCATTCACCGGGTATTACCTCTTCCTCCCACTCATACTTCTGAAATTGATATGGTGCAAGCTTTTGAACTTCCTAATAATGATTTTGAGTACCTAAGAGCTCTAATGATTGAGAAGTATGATGGAGGGATACCTTCTGAGGAGGATAGGCAATTGTTAATGAATGTTGTGGTTGGCCATGAAAAAGAATATAATACCAGGAGTAGGGTTGCCAAAGGGGCAGGGCCTCAGGCCAAACCAAAAATTTTAGTGCTTACCAATATCCCAAAAGAGACTCCAAAGAAAGATACATCTAGCAAAGGCCTTGTTGTCTCAAGTAGAACTGTGTCCCTCACTATGCCCAAACTATCAAGAATCCCTTACCATCCGATGAGTTTGCTAATCTCCCTTCCAATTTTGCCTTTCCAAAGAATGTTCCATATGACATTGCCCAAGTTTTGAGTCAAATCAAAGTTAGTGTTCCAATTGTTAAGTTGCTTAGGATTCCTGAGCACAAGAAGAGAGCATTTGAGTACTTGGGATTGAAAGAAGAAAAGAGTACCCTAGGTAGAAATGTAAACATTGTAGAAACTCCTCCAACCATTGTAGACCTTGAAACACCACCAACATTGGAAGAGCTTGGAGAAGCACCTGAGGTTTACTTGGGGACATATTTGGTTGAATCCCAATTAAATGTTGATCCATTTTTTACAACTTTGATCATTAAGGACAAATTACTGCACAATTGTATGTTTGATTCGGATCATCATGCAATGTCATGCCTCTTGAGGACATGAATGAGTCAGTATCAAAGTGATAACAAAGTATGGAAGATGCACTACCATGGACTCTAGAGAGCTGTCCATTGTTGGATGTGTGAAAGGGTTGGTGGTATATCTTGTAGCTTAACCGTAAGAACCGAAACTTGATGTTGATTTCGTTGATTGCTTTTCCAAATGGGGCATGTTGTTATCAAGAAAGTGGGATGCAAGTGTTGGTGGAAATATTTCAATGGACATGTCTTATGCCACCATACCAATCGAGGGAAACCTTGTGAAGTTTCATGGTGAAAAGAAGATGTTATATCTTATTGAGGACCCCAACAATGCTTCTTATAAAGTATTACATGCAGATATTGATATTGATAACTCTATGAGTTATGTTGCTTTCAAGGAATATGAAATTGATCAATGCAGGTATCATGAGCAGGATGATTTTCTTGAGACTTTGATGTTTGATGTAGCCTCAAAAGATGTTAGAAAACTTGACCCAGGCACAAAGGATAAGCCTGAAGAAATGTGGTCAAATAGCGACTTGGATGGAAAAGAGAGGCAATCATATGACCAACTGTTAAAAACATATCAAAATTGCTTAGCATGGTCATATCCAGAATGGCAGGCACTTGAAGTTTTTCCTTGATTGTTTTCTTTGAATCAGGATGCTCTCCATTGTACAATGTATAGTTCTTTGTTTTCATTCTAATTTTGTGTTTTTGTTTGTTTTGGTCCTTGGTGACCTGGTTTTACTAGTTTCTCGGTTCATTTTTGGACGATGGTTCTAGTTTCTCCGCTTTGTAAGCTTTTTATTTGACTCAGTTACCCAATGGTCTATTTTTGGCACTTGGTCTACTATTTGTTCTTATGGCACTCACAGGGAGTGCCCATCCCCGAGTTAGAGCCGATGTTGGTGCTCAAATTAGTCTCACCTGTTTGTCATTGAAATTCCTCAGTTTGTGGCCTCTGTCATATTTTCTATCTCCCCGAATTGATGCATAAAAATTATGTCTTCTATTTGTCGAGTCTAATTCCCCACACATGTTTGTTGTATAAGAGAAGATGGAAAACCAAAATTATGATATCCCAAAGAGTGGAAGCCATCGAGATCCCGTATTAAATGGGAAAAGACGTTTTCTGATTTTCACCAAAGATAAAGCATGTTAAGAATGATATTATATGTTTTCATGGCATGGAGGGTGTCGAGATGTTTCCAAAGGGTCTTCTCCTACCCAAATATGAGTCCCATGTGAAAGAGTTTGTAACTTGGAGGTAAAACTCGAGTTTTCCTTTATTTTAATTTTCTACAGTCACGTTTTGTTGTCCCTATCATTTATGTCCCAAATATATATGAAAACATGATTGGATGTGGCTTGGAGGATCACATTTGGGCCTTATCTCATTTCCAAATTCTTTGTCTTTGAAGAAAAAATCATCTCTGGCTCAAATGGTGATTTTCCTGTATTTTACGGTTTGACGAGTGTATTTGTCCCGGTCAAATTTACTTCTCTGAATCAGTGGAAACATGGCCCATTTTGGTTGGATGAGGATTGGTGGGGCACTTTAAAAACTCTAGGCTCACTTCAACCTAAAACTTGTCCATGTGGAGGAACGACGCTCATTTGAAAATTCACCTTTTGGTTTGGCATTGGATTTGTGCCTGGGACACTTGGAGGCTTCCACCGGTCTTCCCATACTTAGAATTTTTCAGCCAACTTTCTTGAGGCGTGGGACACATGGAGGGGCCGCGCCTATTTGGAGACTTTCCCAATGCCTCACCTTTGTAGTTGCACTTGCAGAGAAAACACGTGGGCGACTTTCTAATATAAAGTACAAAAAGGGGAAGAATCA
Organism: Taxus wallichiana var. yunnanensis; assembly: GCA_018340775.1. NCBI lineage: Eukaryota > Viridiplantae > Streptophyta > Pinopsida > Cupressales > Taxaceae > Taxus > Taxus wallichiana. Next base: position 340,191,873 of record CM031243.1, on the reverse strand, counting down.
ATGGTTCTGTGGCATTTCACCTATTTTTCCACGATTTTTGCTCCAAGACTCCTAGAGACGTGAATACGCACTATTTTTCACCGTTCTTTGATGAAATTCTTTGTCGTCTTTGTCGAAGTAAGGTGCCATTGAATGGATTTGAAACTAAATTGTGAGTCCAAGGATCGTTAAGGTCAATATTTTGAAGAGGGAATTTCTCGGGCACTTGCAAGAATGGGAATTATTAGAGGAAATGGATGTCGGGGAAAATTACAGAGGAAAAAGAGGGATAAGGGATGAAATGATGAAAGTGTAGGCGCAAAAGGTGAAAAAGGCGTTGCCTCGAGAGTAAAAAGGGATGACTTGTCAAGTCCAAATATGCAGGCTCAAAAATGATTAAAAAGGGATTTCTCATGACAGACTCAAAATGATTTAAAGGACTCCCAAAAAGTTGTGTCATGGCATCCTAATCATTAGTCGAGGGCCCTAGAAATGTGATCACCACGCTTGGTCCACCCGGCAGATTTCGGATATGAATTTGCTAAAATTATTGTCTCAAACAAATTGGTAATAAGAAAATGTCCCTTGAATAGTATTCTCTTTTTGGGGGAAAATTGAGTGAGCAAAAATGTATAAATGCAATGAGAATACTCTTGTAAAAGGTCGGAGTATGAATTCTTGAGAATTTTTTTGAGAAAGTCATCTTCCCGAGAGACCAAAGCCGAGATTACTTGTTATTTTCTTTTACGTTATATTTTCATCATGTTAAGTTGGTTACGATGTATATCCATTAAAAAACACTGAGATTGCTCTGGAAGCTTTCCCCTACTGACGAATCTAAGCAATTTTGGAATTAATTTGTGTCTAATCTCTAGCAATTTTGTGTCTGCTTTATTTTCAGAATGTCTGCAAATAGTTTCTTTCGTTCCTATTGCAATCTTACACTAAATTTTTTTAATATCACATAGGATCCCATCCTGTGACAGTCTAATGGTATTTGCAATTTCATTTCAAGAAGAGCCTTCATCTTGGATGAGATAAACAAATTTAAAATCAATTCATTGTCATTTGTTGATAAAGATTGTCTGTAAGTCTTTGGGTGTACCTTAGGCGTGATTAATCAGAAACTTTAGTGTTTAATTGAGTCTTCCAATTCAAGCCTTCGTGTTGGAGTCTCAAAGATTATGTGAAAACATGCTTATCTGAGCCTCCATTAAAGCACACCTTCTAGTTGAAGGAACGTCTTGACTGTTTTTAAGCTTTCTATTGTGAAGTTGTTCATTATTGTGAAGTCCCTCCAAAGATCTGGTATAATTAACTTTATCCTACTTCATCTCCCACCAAAATCATTAAAAACCATTGATCCACCGTGAACTATCCTGCTTTGCCCTGTTTATCAACAAAGGAACAAAATCTACTTGCAAAAATATGTAGAACAATAAGGATTTCTTAATGTCTTTAGTAACCTTTGCCTTGTATTGAAAATATCTCCATAATCTAGAAGTGACAACTCGTGAGAGTTAGATTTGGTGTGTTGATCATATTTTCCTAAGGTCTTATCTTCATAGAATTTGTGTAAAAGAAGGATATCTCCATCTCCTTCATCAAATGGAGGTTACACTAAGGGTCCTCTCACCTTGGTCGAAGAGGCACATCCTAAAGTAGTGAGGACAGTCAAATTCTCTTAAAGGTGTGTTGGTCCAAAAATCATCGGGTGGGAAAATCTATGGATAGACAGGCCAACAGTGTGCACGGCATAGCCCTCTTTGAGACAAGAAAGTGAAACTGGTTTATTGTTATTCTACCAAAGTAGGAATCAGCATGCAAGTTTTACAAAGATTCTACCTTCAAGGGGTTTGGGATCTCATCCCAGTGGAGTTAGTTCTGACGAAGAACAGAAAGGGATGAAGGAGGGAATAGAAGAAAGATGGATCTGAAGGGAGAAAAGAAATGAATTCCAAAGTAGAAAGGTCAGAGGGTTTATGTTTTGGGCGTGAGTAAACAGAGCCAAACTTACTCACATAAACAAACAAAGCAATACTGTTAAACAAATGAAAAAAGCATAGGTGAATCCAACAGAATAAGCATGTAGATCTAACTTAAGAAAGATCTAACACATAACACAGAATTCAACACAAAGTCTCAATTTTTGTATTAATAAGTTGTTCTGTTACAAGAAAGCTCAAAGTCTTTCTCTCCTCACTTCTATTTTTCATACAAATTTGCTCACCCTGAATACTACAAGTATCCAAGTATTTATAGAAGGAGAAGGAGAAAGAAGACAAAAAGGAGCCAACAACTATTTACAAAAATAAAATAAAATATTTAAAAGTCAAAAGTTGACTTTGGGAAATTTTGTGGATGACAACATCTCATGATGCAACATGGATGATGTCATCATTTGTGCCAACATTCTTTTAAATATTTTACAAAAAAGGGACAAACTCTAGGAGAAAGGAGCCTATTCATCATCATCCCTTGGCTGGAAAGGAGTGTCCTGCTTCTGCTCAGGAGAGGAAATGTGAAATTGAGCTCGATACTCCATGAACTTGCTAACCATCATTTGAAGTTGATCCTGAGCGGGACCTTTGGTGTGATCCCCGATGACTTTGCAAGTCTCCCATTCATCTCTGAGTCTTTTTGGGAGTTTGAAGTATTCATTACCTGCCTCCATCAGGTATCCAACAAAGTTGTTGTAGGCCAGAAGGTTGTTGATAGATTCTATATCAAAAGAGGCCTCTGACTCTAAACCTTGCGATGCAATCTCCTTGAAAATTCGGATAGTGTCATTTGCCTTCCTTAAGGCATATGATGGGGTGAGCAAACCTGGAGATATCCTTAAGATGATCTGCTCCATTTGATGCATTGTATCAGATCCAAGGCTTACTCCTTGATTTTGTTTATTTTCTCCAAAACGAACTCCATCCGGTCAACTTTGATAGTCTAGAGAAGAAAGGATTTTATTGGGTGCTCTCAGGTGATTGAAGACACCGAATTTCATTAAGTCATCGACTGGCCAGTCGAGCATCTTCTGGAATGTCTCGTGTTGCAACCTAGCATGGTCCAACTCTTTGGAGATAGGTCCTACTATTGCCTGGAGTTCCTTGTTAGCTTGATCTATATTTTGATAGAGCTTTGTGAACTTTGTAATCACTTCCTCACTATCTTTGAGGATCTGCTCTCTCCAGGAGGACACTGCTACACCTTGCTCACTGATCTTGGCGTACTCATTTATCTTCTCCTAACTAAGGGCTTCAGGAGTTTCGGTGGCAGCTACAGGAGGTGCATTGCCCATCTTTTGTAGGGCTTGGAGAAGATGCTTGTTTTGTTCTTTCAATATCCTCTTCTCTTCCTTTGCTTCTTGAAGCTTTTTGCAAAGGGCATCCACTGCAGATAAGGCCTCTCCTTGCAGGCTTTCTGAGGATGTTCCCATTGTGACCTGAGTCACTGTAAAATTTGTAGGAGACAGATCTTTTTCTCCTTTGTGGGATCAGGGTATGCGATCTCCATAACTCTTTCACCTGAAGTGCTTTGAGAGAAGTGGGTTATAGCCTTTTGCTTCTTAGCCCCTTTAGTTGGAATAATAGAGAAGTCCATAGGTGCAATAGGGACTTTCCTCTTGAGTTGACTCAGGTGTTTGGAGATCCATTCTGGACTTAGGGGAGTGGGACTAGAGGAAGAAGAGGAAACGGGGGTGGAAGAAGGAGCAACTACAGTGGACACAGGGAAATGTGTCGAGACGCTTGGTGGTGGCATTGAGAAAGAAGCCAACCCTCCAACGCTCACGGGGTAGGAGTCACTACAGGAGAGGAAACCGTGGGGGTGGAAGGGATCTTGTGAGATGAGGGAAGAAATGCTGGGGGACAGATCCGCGAGGGAAGAGAAGATGGAGGAAGAGGAAGGGGGAACGATAGAAGACGGGGGAGAAGACACAACCAAAGGAGTGGTTGGTTGAGTGACATGAGGAGGAGAAGGAGGAGCAGGAGAGGGGACAGTGGGAACCTCAATAGTTGTAGTAGTGGCAACATCCTAAGTGGATGTGCCCATTGGAACACTTACCGCTTCTTCTTTTGGGGATATCAGGCTTACTACCTATTCTTCGGCGGCAGGAGGACTCTCAGGAGCTTCCTCTTGAGTAGTGCTTGTCTCTCCCTCTTTATCTTTTCCTTTGCCTTTAGGTAAGTGCTTTGGCTTGGTGGGTGCATTACCCAAGGGAGACATGGTAAGTCTACTCCAAGGTAGATGAGACTATTTTTCTTGCACCAATGCTCAGTGCACTGCAGAGTGCCTTTGGCCCTTTCCTCAATAGTCTGAGGTGCCTTGGTTCTATCAATTTCAGCAAATGGCCAATTGTCCCCATCCATGTCTAAGTAAACCTAATCAACCTCTTGATCAGTTGTTTGAAGCCCTTTGGGACAATGGCCACACCATATTGAATGATCTCTACCAGGGCCAATCGAGAGTGATCCTTTCGTTTGAGCTCGACCTCATGATACAGATCGATGTAGATATCTTCGATCTAGGGGACGTGAATTGGATCAAGCTTTGCCCTTGGAAGGCAATTGCGAGGATCGAAGGTTGGCCTCATCGGGAAATTATGCTTTAAGTTGAGCAATTCGAGCTCTGTAAACATTTCCCGAGCTTTTCTCTGTGAAGTGCAGGTGTACCTGCCCACTGTGAGGGGGAATGGAGTTCCACCCTTCTTTCTTTTCAAACACTTCTCATGGTATGTGATAAGTTGTCTAGATAGCTCCAATAGGATCAGCTTGGGTCCCGCATACCTTGGCAACTTGGTGGGCTCTCCCAAGAAGTTGGCGGCTCTAAGATAGGTGAAAGTGGGGAATTGCATGAATAACGCTCCCCATTTCTCTATGGTGGATACCACACTTTTGGTCGTTCGACCATGAGTCATGTTGGGCCTCAAGAGGTAGATGACACCGTAGAAGAAGGCATCATTGATTTTTTTGAATTATGATATACTGTTTTCCAGTTTTAACTTTGGATAGTACTCATATATTCTGACTTGGGCCATACCCCACATCAATTCAATGTTGGGTAGTCCCTTTCGGAGGCAACAAGCGTATACCACATAGGAGTTCATATAGAACCTCCCAGTTGCTGAAAGTTGTTGAAGCTACTCGGAGATGGTGCTGCTGATAATCTCCGTCCATTCAAACGCGTTGATTAGGGACATTTTTTCTCATTGTTTCTAAATATTTGAGCATCCACTTGTGAAAGTAATGGGCATCAGGAAGCCCAAACACCCTGCTCAGGAAGGTGATGGTGTCACTCAGTTCTTCTAAAAGTCATTGCGATGAATGACTTGTGGCCACCTGCTTACCACCTTCTTGTTTTTGAGGTACACCTCATTCATCAGCTGCATGCATTTGTCTTCATTTTTGTTCCATGTTTTCATGCGCATGCTGCCTTGGCTTATCACTACAAAATGCCGGTGGTGGGGGATACCCAACATAATCTTAAAATGCTGGGCAGTGAGGTTGATTATTACCTCACCCTTCTCATTTTTGACACATCTTGTGTCCTTATTGTAACAATGACCCACTAAGATCATGAACTCGTTGTTGATTGCGCTCACGGAATCCCTGTAGCAAAGTGCATCGCTGCCCACCAATTTATCCATCCATGGGCTGCTTGTGACCTAATTGGTTCTGGCCCAGAAGTCTTCCATGTCGATGTGACCAAGTTTTGAATCTCTGATATCTAAGTCACACTTTGCAAGGGACTCAGGCATCCTGACCCTTTGGTATTTGTATTTCATTTCTTCTTCCATTAGCTTGGCTTTACCCTTGGACTTAGTTGGCTTCTTACTCGATGAAGACATGTGTGAATTTGAGTTTAGCTGTTGATCTGCAAGAAGAATCAGGGAATTCCATCACAGAAGAGACATGTTAGCTATTAAGTCATCCATCAAAGCTTACAGAATGAAAATTTAGCAATTTATGAGTCTCTGGGCACAAGGTGCAGCTCTAATGTAGGTTGCAGGGTTTTAGAAAAGCAAGGCGCACTTTGGGAACGTGTTGCATGGAAGGAAACAACACCAAAAGGGGTGCAGGGCACAAAAGACTACACACAACATTTAGATGTTGGTGTTAATGGGTGTGCACTTGTGCCATATGAAGGGTTTTAACTAGGCGCAGATTTATTCGGTGTAGCAAGGTCTCAAGGTGTGCCATTGGCACAAATGTGATATATGTTGCAAAATATTATAATGCGCCAAGGATTTAAGCTTCGTGTGGCACGGAAGAGCCTACACAACATGCATTTGTTGTTGTAGTTGTATGTGTGCTTGTGCCTGTGCTTGTGCTTTAGGAATTTATAAGGCACGGGAAAAGCTAATGTTGCATGCGGGGATAGTGCGCCTATGGCGCAACTGTGTTTGGTGTAACAATGAAAAAGCCTGTCTTAAAAAAATAGTGGGCTTGAAAGACTTCAGATTTTATAATTTTCACTACCTTTGCTTTTTTAAAAATGGTTTGGAGGGAAACCTTAGCATAGCAGGGACAAAAGAGTTGAGTAGTTTTGAGGTAGGAACTTCCAGTTTTGCAGATCTAGAAGGTGGACGGAGAACGGTTTGAAGTGGGTTTTATTTTACAAAATGGGTTGGAGTTGCATTACCTTCTTAGGTTCATTGTTGTTTTTAATAACACAAACCACCAAAACAAACAAAGAAACCACAACAAATCCACAAGAAGGGCAAGGGCCACTTACTAGGAATATATATAAGATAGAGGAAATGATGTGGGGTCCATGAATGCAACGAAAAGCAACACACGGGCCTGACAGGAACGTTGACAAGTGCAGAAGAATAAATTTTCTCATTTTTTAATCATGAAAATGATAGGTCGCATGCACCTATATATAGAAAAAGGTGCAATAAATGTGCCACCATCTTTTCTAAGGTGTACCAAAATGGATGCTGACACGAAGGGATTTGCGCCATAGGCGCAGTTTTGGGAGTGTCAACACCGCGTTTTCAGCACCTTGGTGTAACATTGGGAGGTGTAACATTTGGAGTGTTGACACTCCAAATGATGTGCCAAAGGAAAGGAGGGGGCATAATTTTGATTGATGTAACGTGAAAGAAAACTGCGCCCAACCCAAAAAGGTTGAAAATGACCAAGTTCTATAAACTAGATTTTCTGGAAAGGGATTTCATGCCATTTTGAATGCTAAGAGACCTCAACGGGGGACTAAAACAAAATTTTTGGTATTGTTACCTGTAAAATTGCCCTTGTCAATTTTACAGGATAACAAGCTGCTATCCATCTCTCCACAAATCTGAGTAATAAAGGGTCGGGCTTAGATCTCATCCCCGACACGGAATGACACACATTATGATCTATCCGCCTCTAGCTCCTTGTCACAACTGTATTACTTGCTCGGCTCCGAAAAGGAGAACAAATTTGGATACCAACAAAGTGCGTGTGTAAAGATGTCTTGAAATATAGGTGACCTTTTGGTCAAATCAATGAGAGGGACTTGTGGAGGTGTATTCTCTAATTGTTTGATAATATCATTGACATTAGATGAAAAAATTACTTTTAATGACTATTTTGAAACAACAATAGATTTAGGATTGGACATTTGAGGTGTCATGGAAGGTGTCCAAACTTGTTGTTGTAGCATGACTATAACATGGATAGGGGTTTCAATTTTGATGGTAGACATAGTGTGAGCCTTAGGTTCTAGCACTAAAGTTATAGGATCAATCTCAACCTTGTTTGATGATTGGACCTTAAGGCTTATCATTAGATTTTTCATTTGTACCATGAGTTGAAAAGGATTCTTGAAATTCTTCCAATTCCTCATTCGGCGTGGTTTTATTAGAAGTGTATTTGACTTCAATGTATCCACTATCAAGTAAATCTTGGATGTAATTACAAACTTTTGAACAATGATCCGTAGGATGGCCATTGATGTAGTGGTATTCACAACATTTCGATTCATTATACCACAAATATTTTGGCTGCTCTTTTGTGAAGGTTCTTGTGAGTGGATAGGTGGCCATGTTATCTTTTGCTAATTGATGGAGTACACTAAAAGGTTTTACCCAAGAGGTGTAAATTTTCTTCATTTAAATTCACATGGAGTAGTTTCTTGATTAGGGAGTATGATTGTACAATTGTATGATTGTTTGATTGTTTGACTCCTTTGAATGATGATTTGAAGGAATTTTGATGAGGCCTTTAGCAATAAGGGATCTCTTGATTTTAATTCCTTTTTTTATTACATCTTGAAAGTTGTGTAGGAAATACATTTGCATTTGGAATGATAATTCTAAATTAAGATTTGGTATGATAATGCATATCAATTGTTTTTCAGCTATTAAGCAATGAAATTGGTTTACAATCCCTTACCATCGCTTAAGGAATGAGTTGAAAGTTTCATTGTTCCTTTTATTTGGTTTGAAAAGGTCCATCATGGTGAGTTTTGTTGTCTCATGAATTTTTCTAGAAAAATTCATTTGATGCGCTATGCGGTTGTTATTATTTATCAAACTAGTGTTTGATTTGATCAAATGTAAAAATGTGTTTCAGATCGAATTGATGGATATTATGATTTTGATTCGATTTGGGTTTGATTTTAAAGTCTGTTAGGACTAATTTGATGAAATATTTAAAGTCCTGTTAGGACTAAGTCTTGATTGGGTTTGGATTACTAAATATGTGAATAAAGTGAAAATATAACGTATAGGTTTCGAATTTGGTTTGATTTGATCAATACGTGAATAAATTTAATATTCAATCTATAAGGTTTTGGATTTGATTCTTGATTTGATTTCTTATGAATTGTATAAACAATGAAAAACTCACATAACAAAAGACAAATAAACAACTTGTAAACCTTCTTATAGCTCTTCCTTACAAACCTCAATGTAAGGTTTTGTGAAGCATTTAAACTTACGTAAGCTTGTGAAATGAATATTGTGGGTGCTCTTGAAAGTGGTCTTTAAATGGGAATTTGACCATGCTACAAGAAAATGTTGGACTTAGATATAGCTTCCAATATGTAGATATTGGAAAAAAGTTGATAGAGTTTTTGTACAGGAAATCCAAGAGGATTTGTAAAGGGATAGACATGCTCTTTTATAGAGGCTAAGTAGTGGTCTAGAATTGGTTGAATGCACATGCTAAAAATAAAATTTGAGGGAAGTTAAATGGTTCTGGGAAGATAAATGCCATTGAGGGGCAAGTAAATGGATTTAATTGGCAGAAGTTACATCAGAAAGGTGGTTGTGCATGTAATTTAATTTCCCCCACCTTTCTAGGATTCTAGAACCTAAGTTGACTGGACTAGTGAAGTGGAGTCCAAGTGGCAATTGACTAGGAAAATAGGTGTACTTTCCTAATTAGATAACTAATTTAATTAGTTATAATGTGTAAAATAACTAATTAATCATTTATTTAATACATGATAATTAAGCTAGCTAAAGGTGTACTAAAGATTAATTTAATTAATCCTAACAAGGGGTATAATGTGTATGATTAATCAATCATAAGAGGATGAATAATAGTCAGATCTTTGGGATAATACTAGGAATATGTATGTGAATTTGGGGTGTCTCGCATTTGCCCCTATTTAAAGTGTTATTATGAAGCAATCAAATTTTGAAGATAGTATACATATGTAAATTATTAAACATTGAAACATTTGGATGCCCCAATAAGAATAATGGTAAGGGAATTCCCCTGAAGTGGGTGGGTGACACAACAAAGTCGTGGACAACCACTTGATTTGAAAAATACAAGGGATTAAAACAAGGATGGGAAGGACTAAGCTCGTAGCATGAGCATCAATTGGAGGATAAATTTAGAGCAGCATTATGCTTATGAAAGGACCAAGATGGTTAACTTAGATTCGTGTAAACAAACACACACATAACAAAGAAAAGATAAAAAAGAAAAACATAACCAATATACAAAGTAAGTGCATGCATTAGGGTTACAAAGGAACCAAGATGTAATCACACTACTTGCAAGTGTAAAAAAGTAAACATAAAAATGCAACACAACATCAAAATAGAAGAGAATCAAGTATGCCCCTAATGCATACCACAATGGTGATTAAGTAGACACAAATTCCCCAAGAATAAAATATATGAAAGGATTGGGAATATGATCATACCAAGATCGAATATATACTTATCTAATCCTCATGACACTCTTGTTGGATCCATTTTACAAATGATCTAAAAGAAATTTCCCAGGGAAGTTATATCACAAAGGAAAAACAATTTTGTGACTTGCCCCAAGCAGAGTTAGCAATCATGCAAAGGGAAGAAAGTGATAGTCATAAGATTGGAATGATCACTAGGGTAGTAGATAAAGGTATGAATTTATCAAGATTGTGTTGAAATTTTGAAATATTCACTTCAAGGGTTTTCCAATTGTAGGATTTCTGTGATAAGTGAATGTTTGTTTGAAAATTTTATAATTTTTCTGATTTTTTGAAATTTTGAAATATATGTTTTTTTGGATTTTTGTGAGTTGTTGAAAAATTTAAAATACAAATGCAAAGAAATGCAAACAAACCTAAATACACAACAAAAAAAACACTCAATGGAAAAATTTAAAATACAAATGCAAATAAATGCAAAAAAACCTAAATACATAACAAAAAAAGAAAGCACTCAATGGCTTATGTAATAAACCAAGAGGAAAACACACCATGTGCAAACAAAAAAGCATGAAACAAGCAATGCAAACAAACCCAATATGAACAAGAATGAATGACACCAAAGTTATATGTGAACTAAGATGCCAAGAATTTTCCTATAATTGGTCTATATTAAAGGTAAACAAAGTAAAAACAAATAACAAATTGAAAGAAGCAAAATCATCATCACAATGTTGACAAACCACAATAGTACAACATAATTTGTAATAACAACGTCTAATGACACTCCAAATGTGTTCCACATTGAAGAAATAGAAAAATTTGAATGCCCCTGAGTGATAGCTTAGAACATGAGAGGATTGGATCATGATGAAGAGCAGAGCGATACTTATATACTCCAAAATATATTCTTGTAAGATCCCATTGAAGTTTGATCTGTATTGGATTAAAATGTGAAATCCAAATGTGCCCCAAGCAAAGTTATATTGTGTAAGGGTAGAGTGATTTCCTCAAGCATAGATATACACCATGGGTAATACATATGATTATCAAAAGATGATTTGGAACGATCATGAAGAGCACCGTCAAATGGAAAATTGTGGAATTGTATAATTCAGTTATTGAAAGTTGGTCAAACATTATGTGAATGTTTTGATTTTGACAATTTTATATTTTATATTTATTTTTGGAACAATTTTATATTTTTTTGGTATTTTGAGAAACATATTTAAAGGTTTTTAAGTTTTGTGAGACATTTTAAAAATATTTATGGTATTTTAAAACTCGGTAAAGGGTGCACTTCTTGAAAGCAGTGAAAATAATTAGAAGCATTCCATTCCATTGACATAAATGTAGATGATAAAATGATAGGGTGTTTCAATTTTTTTGTGACTTTATGCAACTAGGAAGATGTAAGGGCTCATCACCGAGAGCCAAGAAGGACATGATAACAAGGTGAATAGTGATATGAAAGTGAAGATGATGGATGTGAAGACACAAGGTGTAACAATGATCCATATGAGAAAAATGTAACTCATTTTTAGTCAAGATTATTTGACCAATTCCAAAATGATTTCACTTTATAGGTTTTGACTAGACTTAGATCCATAGATGGCCTACTGATTGACAAGATCCGGTTGAAGGAATTTTTGTCTCTCTTTAACATAAGCAAATTCTTGGGATATTTTTGATTAAGCACTTTTGATTAATATTTCTACAGATTTATTGGTTAATTGTTTTTGTTTGTTTTTGAAAGGGACCCCCTACATGTTTCCTCATGCCACTAGTAAGAGACAAGGACTCAACACCGAAGAGAAAATGTAGGTGAGTAAGGACATATTCCTCTATTCCCAGTCTTATACTACTAGTGAGAAGTATGGGATTATCACCAAATACTGTGAAGGATGAAAGGTGTAATGATTTTATAGTTTTTTTTTTTTTGTATTTTTAGATTGATTTTTGCCTTGTAGATCGATGATGTGCTTGTTGGGAATGAACATTCGCCACCAAGTCTCAAATGCATATAACTAGTAGGTCATAATGGTTTAACACCGTAGGTCAAGTGGGTGGTTAAAATGATTGGGTAAAGTTGTTTGAAATTTTTATTAAAGAGAGAGCTTATTTGAAAGGAGGATTTTCCATTAGTAAGCTTTAAGACAAAACCGTAGGTGAAAAGATCTGAAATGGTAGAAACCATAACAAAGATGAAACACACAATGCCCAATAGGAATAAGGTTAACATGTGTCGTGATAGGTGAAGAATTGATCCGAAAATAATCAAGTTATTACTCTCGATCTTGACCCTTGAGGCTTTAATTAGTTACCGAAAATTTTCTCCTTTTAAGTAATCAATTTAAAATAGCTAATGCAAGACAATAAGACAATTACACAAATATTTATTACGGAGTTCGAAATTGCCTAGTCTCCGGGTTCGTGGTCGAACCGTTTCACTAGTCAAAACTTTTAAGTTATAGTAGTACTTTCACAAGAAAACCTAATGGAATTTTACTTTCCTATCAGTACACCAGTTCTTCAAAACTTTCAATGATCATTCGAATTGTTCTTCACCTTCCTGATGCACAATCTCCTTTGGCTTTGATCGGCCTTCCCGATGATATCTATGCGACACTAGCACTTCTCGGCCGACAATCCAGGATTTGCAAGTAATTGGTGTGGCTCAATGGGCCTATTGGGTAGTTTATAATTTACTCCCAATCACAAATATTTCATCTACTATTGCCTAAAATAATAGGCCAATAAACAATATTTGTTGACACATCTCACAAATAAGCTTAAAAATAATAAGCTTCTCGACTAATGTGTCCACCTTTCCGCGCTCTAGCAATGAGCTTCTCTGTTGTGCCGGTGTGTCCCCACAATAAGTTTAACAAATAATAAGCTTGGGGTGTGTTTCCACCTTTCCACGCTCTAAAGAATGAGCTTCTGTTGCGTTGCGGTGTGTGTCCCCACAATAAGCTTAACAAATAATAAGCTTGGGGTGTGCGTCCACCTTTCTACGCTCTAAGAATGAGCTTCTTTGTTGTCTTTGGTGTGTGTCCCCACAATAAGCTTAACAAATAATAAGCTTGGGGTGTGTCCATTACAATGAACTAGGTACCCTATTTATACAATTTTAGGGCCCTTAAAAATGCAATTACATATTATCCTTAGGCTATTTTTAAACCTTAGCCCGTAGCATTTTGATAAGGGATAAAATATTCCCAATAATGAGTGGATTAACATGTTTAATGGGATTAAATCCCAAATGGAGTGACATTTGGATAAGGTCCCACATTTTGGTGGTGGGGATAATGTCTTAGGCTTTATTAAGCCTTTCCACGCATTTTTATAGTGGTCAAAGGACCACCTTAGGCTTAACCGCCCCCATCTCCACCGCTTCACCACCTTCTTCCACGTGGATGGCTTTGCATGCCCCCACCACCGCTTCCCTCCTTCACAAATGGACTTAGCATGTGGCGCGCTTTAATTGGGTAAGTGGAAATTTGAATACTAATGTTTGAACATTAATATATGTGGTTGTGGCAAATGCGTGGCATTTGGAAATCAATGTGTAAGTGGACTTACCAAGTAAATAAAAATTCGACCCATACCATGGGGTATCAAAATAAAATAATTAACTCAAATCATCATGTAGTCCACTTGTCATCTCCCAATAGGTAAATCAAGTGAATTCTATGTGTGGTGGTAAGCCACGTGTCACAAAGGCGATTGGTCCAATATTGACTAGTTAACTAGAGTTGACTTTCCCCTACCGTCTCAAGTTTGACCGACATATCTAGAGCTCCCGTTGTCCATTTGTCGTGTTCTCATAGTCGTTGGAAAGCTCTCGAGATGATCTTCTACACTGACACAATTTAGGGATTTTTATGGAAATTTTGAAAATGATCCCATGATCACACCTCCCCACTAAGAAAGGCTTTTTGTCCCAAAAAGCTTCCATACTATCCTGAATCTGAAAAACTCTGCTGCCACCTCGGAAGTGCTGCTGTAGTAGACCCTTGGGTCTTCTCCTCCAACCTTCTCACTTTGACAACTCGCTCTGATCCTGGGACCTGTGGGTTATGGGCCCACGACGCTTCCACTGCGCCACTCTGATATCCGAAGAATACCTCCATGCCTTTGCTTTATGGTGCTAAGTTTCTGAATGAAACCTCAATGCTCCTTCTGTGTGGTGCTAAGCTTCTTTATATCTAACAACAAGGATCTTCTTTTACTCTATAACATAGCTCCTGGCTCCGAGTTGATTCTGCAGAATCCAAATTGGTTTGAAGGAACTCCATGTTACATAGAGCTTTGATTGATCCGATGTCGATGATGGACAATGACTTGTCCTTTTTCAGACCTCAACGCCTCCGATGCACGATGCTAAGCCTCTTTCAAGACCTCAAACCTCCAATGCATGATGTTAAGTCTCTTACAAACCTCAACTCCTCTGATGCATGATGCTAAGCCTCTTGCAAGACCTTGAGCCTCCAATGCATGATGCTAAGTCTATTGATCAACTACCATTCGTATGTGTGGTCGTAATGCCTTAACACCAAATGACGTTCTGAGCTGATCCTTTTAGAGCTCCTTGTTGACATACTAATATCGTGTACCACTCACATTTGCACGGTCACAATGCCTCTACACAGAATGAAGTTCCGACCCAACATCAATGCCAATGGTGATTCAACTACCATTTTGCTGCATGGTCACAATGCCTCTACACAGAATGAAGTTTTAAGCTGATCTTTTGAGAGCTCTATTCTCTACACAAATGGCAGATCAATCTCCAAGCTTTATATGAGTCAAATCCTATATCCAAGCTGTAACATGTACTCACAAGCTTATTAGGAGATATGTTTGGAGCATTAATCAAATTTTCTAAGTAAGAAAATCCACTTTGAGTATCAAACCTTTCTCTCAAAGATTTTCTCATAGAATCTGATCTCCAAACTTAATACCGCATACTATTCATCAATCTGAATTATGCAATATATAATTGAAAAATTGTTAACTTACCCATTTGAAAGGACTTTCACTTTCGTGTATTACTCAGTCCTGGGTTGACTTGTCAATCCCGGTGGTGGTGGAGTAGAAACCTCTTCTACCTTTACAATAGCCTCCATTCCATCTTTAGCTTACCATTACTCGATGGCGAGATGGATGCAGTTTCCAACAATTTTCAACCCGATGCCCATTCCTTTGGCAATGAGCACAAAAATTCCTCTTAATCTCCTTCTTCTTGGGATGAGGAACTCTTTCTACCATTTCTCGACTCTGCATGATGAGATTGGTCTTTCTAATTTGCCTTGTTCCTGATGAACGACATCAACTTCTTCATCAATGTCCTTCTCTTCCAGCATCTAACCACAAAATGATTATGAAATCCACAAAAAGTACATGGAAAGGCATTCCACATCTTCTAAAAATCATAACCATACTTCTTAAGCTGAAAAAGTGGATAAGAAGTTTTACTGTGAATATGATTATGGTAAGAAATTGGAGGTGTGATCTCATTACCTCTTCGCTGATTTCTCTTACCATATTTTGCCTATGACGACGAAGCATGAGTTTCCTGCTCAGAATCTTCTTGCAAGACTAATGGGGTAATATCTTTGCTTTCGGAAGCTTGTCTCCCGTCAGCGTTCTTGGAGCATTCTCCAATTTCCATTCCCACACTAGGAAAACCCAAACCTACAAAATGAGGATGATCCTCGACATGTATTGGGTTAGAAATGCCTTGGACATTTTTACCAAGGCCTCTTCCATCAAATCCCATTTTATCTAGTAACTTGGATCCAATGCCTCTAGTATGCTTTTCAAACAAACCAAAGACTTCATTACCTGAATCCAAAACCGAATGGGAGGAAGAAAAGATTCTCGTGGTGAATAGCTTACAGTGCAATCATCTTCCATGGCCTCTGCATCTGAAGTTGAAGGTATTTCCTTCCTTTGATCACCACATTGCAACCTTGCCAAGAGCTCATCCTTGGTTTTCAGTTCCAATTTCAAATGAGCATTCTCCTCTTCCAGGGAGTAATACATTGATCACAGGAGAGAATTCTCTTCCTGGATCTGGTGATTATACGCTTCAATCTCATCGAGCTTCACCTGTTTAGACATCTTTCCCATAGTGCACTTGTACCCTGTTCACACAAACTAAACCAACTGCACCAACTTGAAGAAATCACTCTGTTAATTAGATTTACTAGCTTCGATACTAAACTTGCTTCGGAGATTAGCAAGTTTGCAAGTGTCGATCACCAGCTCTGATACAAAACTTGCTTCAGAGATTAGCAAGTTTGTAGGTGTTGATTACCAGCTCTGATACCAACTTGCTTCAGAGATTAGCAAGTTTGTAGGTGTCGATAACCAGCTCTGATACCAAACTTGATCAAAAATAATCAAGTTATTACTACCTGATCTTAGACCCTTGTAGGCTTTAATTAGTTGCCGACAATTTTCTCCTTTTAAGTAATCAATTTAAAATAGTTAATGCAAGACAATAAGACAATTGCACAAATATTTATTATCGAGTTCGGAATTGCCTAGTCTCCGGTTCGTGGTCGAACCGCTTCACTAGTCAAAACTTTTAAGTTATAGTAGTACTTTCACAAGAAAACCTAATGGAATTTTACTTTCCTATCAGTACACCAGTTCTTCAAAACTTCCGATGATCAGTCGAATTGTTCTTCACCTTCCTGATGCACAATCTCCTTTGGGTTTGATCGGCCTTCCCGACGCTATCTATGCGACGCTAGCACTCCGATCGACAATCCAGATTTGCAAGTAATTGGTGTGGCTCAATGGGCCTATTGGGTAGTTTATAATTTACTCCCAATCACAAATATTTCATCTACTATTGCCTAAAATAATAGGCCAATAAACAATATTTGTTGACACATCTCACAAATAAGCTTAAAAATAATAAGCTTCTCGGACTAATGTGTCCACCTTTCCGCGCTCTAGCAATGAGCTTCTCTGTTGCGCCGGTGTGTGTCCCCACAATAAGCTTAACAAATAATAAGCTTGGGGTGTGTGTCCACCTTTCCGCGCTCTAGCAATGAGCTTCTCTGTTGCATCGGTGTGTGTCCCCACAATAAGCTTAACAAATAATAAGCTTGGGGTGTGCATCCACCTTTCGTGCTCTAAAGAATGAGCTTCTTTGTTGTGCGGGTGTGTGTCCCCACAATAAGCTTAACAAATAATAAGCTTGGGGTGTGTCCATTACAATGAACTAGGTACCCTATTTATACAATATTAGGGCCCTTAGAAAATGCAATTACATATTATCCTTAGGCTATTTTTAAACCTTAGCCCATAGCATTTTGATAAGGGATAAAATATTCCCAATAATGAATGGATTAACATGTTTAATGGGATTAAATCCCAAATGGAGTGACATTTGGATAAGGTCCCACATTTTGGTGGTGGGGGATAACGTCTTAGGCTTTATTAAGCCTTTCCACGCATTTTTATAGTGGTCAAAGGACCACCTTAGGCTTAACCGCCCCCATCTCCACCGCTTCACCACCTTCTTCCACGTGGATGGCTTTGCATGCCCCCACCACCGCTTCCCTCCTTCACAAATGGACTTAGCATGTGGCGGTTTAATTTGGTAAGTGGAAATTTGAATACTAATGTTTGAACATTAATATATGTGGTTTGTGGCATAATGCGTGGCATTTGGAAATCGGTGTGTAAGTGGACTTACCAAGTAAATAGAAATTCGACCCATACCATGGGGTATAGAAAATAATTAACTCGGTCATCATGTAGTCCACTTGTCGTCTCCCGATAGGTAAATCGAGTGAATTTGATGTGTGGTGGAAAGCCACGTGTCACAGTGCGATTGGTCCAATATTGACCAGTTGACCAGAGTTGACTTTCTCGTTGTCTAAACTTTGACCGGACATATCTAGAGCTCCCGCTTGTCTGCTTGTTGCGTTCTCACAAATCGTTGGAAAGCTCTCGAGATGATCTTCTACACTGACACAATTTAGGGATGTTTATGGAAATTTTGAAAATGATCCCCGATTAAGAATGCGAAGATATGATAATGGAATGATTAAGATATATTCCAATAGATGGAACACTTGTAGTTATTTGTACTCACTTTCCCACTTCCGATTTGTAAAAGGAATAGTTTAATGTAGAGTTTTATCCTCTTTTTATGCTTTTAAATTTTTTTGAATTTCGAGGATGAGGATTTGAAATGTAATCATCAAGAAAGAGGTCCATGTTTATTAAATTTTAATGGTCTTGAAATGTGAGACTTGGGTGGACAAGATCCAAGTCAAGAGGGGGAATCAAAATATTCAATAATTCCTGAAATATAAGACTTTGGCAGACAAGGTCTAAGTCAAAGTTGGAGATCCAAAGATTCAATAAGTCCTAATTGAGGATACTTGGGTGGACATGATCCAAGTCAAAGGAGTGAATTAAATGATTCAATGAATCTCAAGGTATGAGACTTGGGTGGATGAGTTCCGAGTCGAGGATTATGATTCAATAAGTTCTTGATGGAATCGAAAGACCTATGTGCTATTAGAGGATGCTTATAAATGTAGGGAATATGTTGAGATTCATATTCACTTATGAATGGAAGAGTGTGAGGAAAGAAGGATTGATCTATAGATATACATCCAAGGTTCCTTGTAGGCCAGAGAGAGAAAATATTCAATGTTTCTCCTTTGAGGCTAGGGAGTAATTAATTTGATGAAATATTTGTAATTAAAGCGTAAAAATGTTGTATAAGGATATTCATGGGTATACATACCTTGTAGAATGTGCGCATGTAGATTTATTGAAATGTAAGGGTAATCGTTGATGAGATTCTTGTAAGATTGATCATGTGAGGTATAATGGACACAGAAGGTTGCATCAGTAAGTGTCCAAACTTGATGTGGTTGTGTTTTGATAACAATACTAGAGATGTTAGGTATAGGAGCCAACGGTGAAAGAATAGAATCAAGCTCAAAATTTCTTGATTATGGATCCTCTTATATAGTGTCTACAATTATATCAAGGGTTGAAAGGAATTCTTGAAGCAAGGTTAATCTCTTGTTTGATGTTTGGAAGGTTATTTCCCAAAACAAGTTAAATGTCTATTTAGATGAGGAAAAGAAAATATGAAGAAGATATAGCTTGGTTAGGAGCGAGAGATAATTAAATTTCATCATTGTGATCTCATTAAATGTCAATATATACAGAAATGGGAACAACACTCAACTCTTAATTTGAAGTTGTGGAAGTTGGTGTTTCATTGTTTCATGCGAGAGCTTTGTCGTCAAGCTATATGAAAATGGCTTTGTCGTCAATTAAGTCTTGAACATAATGACGAAGAGGTGTGAAATGATAAGTAGAATGGCCTTCCATGCGGTGGTATTCACAATATTCCAATGCATTATACCATGTAGGATTGAGTTCCCCATTAGAAAAAGGTCTCGTAGTTGGATATTTGATCATGTTAGCCTTTACTAATTATTGAAAGACACTGGATAGAATTTCTCCGAGGGGTGTAAAATGATGTTCAACTATGCACAAATTAGTGTTTATAATACATGATATTATGGACTCATAATCAACATTGTTAGAGGATTCACCATGTTCATGAGATTTTCCCTTTGTACCATGGTTAGGAAATGGATTAGAAAACACCTTTAGATTATCGTTGGGTGTTTTGGTAGATGGTAGGTCTTTGACCATTATGTCTCTATTGTCAATGAGGTCTTGGATGTAGTTGTGAAGTTATTTTCATATGTCCATTTGATGACCATCAATGTGATGAAAATCACAATATGTGTTAGGTCTATACCAATCTGGCTTAGGTTCTCCTTTAGGGAAGGGTTGTGTAATAGGGTAAGTGACCATAGTGGAACATGTTAGTTGTGTTAAGATGCTTGAAAGAGATTTTCCCAAAAATTTATATTATCTTTGTTTGTAATCATGAGGAGGGGTTTCTCTTCATATAATGGTGAAGGATGGTTTAGACTTAACTTTTTTATATTGATTGTTTTGTAAGTTGTGCACATTGTGATTATCCGTGACACCATCATTGACAATGTTATGGTTGTGGTTGATGTACCTAGGTTTATCATGAGAAGTTCTAGGTTTTTCATTGTTATGGTTATGATTATGCCTATTGTATTTAGAACGAGGCTTGATAAATCCTTTAGAATGAGAAATTTTTCAATTTGAGTTCTCAATTTGAGTTCTTATGATTGTTGTTCTCTTTATTAGTCTTAAAATGAGTTTTGAAGATGTCATCACTTTTCTTCACATGTTCGATACCTTTGGTATTATTGTTAGTGATTGTAGAGGATAGGAGATTAAATTGTTTTTCCATTGCATTGATTTGATCAAGCAAGACTTGGTTGGGATTAGGGGATGAAGTACTATATTTTTCGTTATTATTAGCATTTTTTTTACTTGGTCCCGTGTCATCATGTGTGCTTGACTCATACGGCGGGCCCTTAGGGGCTTTAGGCTGTCTCTGGTAAGGTTTTCACCATATCCTCATCAAAATCCTAGGGAAATATTTCTCCAATGGAGAGGAGACGAAGAAAGAATTGGTATTTGTTTTTTCATAAGTGGTGTCTATAAAAAGATTTTCAATTTGGTCTTCATCTTCTTCATCCGAACTAAAGTGGAAAGGATTTATTTCCTTCCATCGAAAGGGACTATAATCATGATTTCAAGTTCCCACCATTTTTAAAAGAGGGGAGGAACAAGAAAAGGTGTGATAGAAAAATCAATCCTGAGAAAAGTGAATGCTAAGATTGAAGAGGGGAAGGTTGAGAGAGATCTCAACCCTAGAAAAGTGAGTACTAAGAGAGAGGAGGAGAAAATGGTTAGTTGATTTCCCAAATCTTAACAAAATGAGAGTCAAGAGAAAATGGACTTAAAGCTGTTATATGTGCTCTACTTTGTAACAAAAATGAATGTTAAGGGAGAAGAGAATTGAAAATGTGAGTGTGATCAACTCTCAACAAAATGAGTGATAAGAGTGATGAAAAATGGGTGTGAAAGACTAACTCTAAATAAGGTGAGTGTTAAGAGTAACAAGAAAGGGTGACTTCACAACACTTAACAAAATGAGTGATGCTAAGGTGGAAGAATGGATTGAAATGTTAGTTTGGAAGAATTTTTAACAAAATGAGTGTTAAAAGGTATTAAAAGGTTTGAAAGGGCTTTGTGACCCTTTACAAAGTGAATGTAAAGAGGGAAGAGGTGAAAGAAGTTAGTTTTCTCAACTTGCGAAAAAATGAAGGCTACAAGAGGAGACTTGATTTAACAAATATTGAATTTGTAAAACCCTAATTGTAGAGTCATGCATAACAAATAAAAGATATAGCAAAAATTTACACAAGTAATAAGCTAGATAAAAATAAAACCCTAGGTGCAAGAGAGAGGATAAAAGACTTACCTTATATTCTCTTAATCTCGAAGTGTTCTTGATGGAAGATTGATGAACATTAGGAGGATACTTTGTAAAGAATCGTGCTTGTAAATTTTGTAATTCCTAGATGATCCGGGGACTAGGGATCTTGGGTTCGAGCAAGGGTGTCTAGGATCTATTGACCTCTGTTGGGCACCTCTGATCACATAGGAGCTCATAAACTAGTTTTTGTTGTGTTGCACAAGTGTCGCTAACCTTCACTTTTGTTCACCTATATGTCATCGGATCATCACATAATTCTTCCGTAACTCCCGCAAAACAAATGATATCCTGCAAAACCCCAAACTACATCAAATCCTAAAAAAATATGCAAATGGGGAGTCGACTAACCGTGGTGGTCACCCAATAGAGTGAACTTAGGGCTGAGCACTACACTACATCTCGGACTCGGTGTTGTTCTGTGTGATAAAATTGTGCCTAGGAGATCTTGTGCAAGATGCACTGATAATGCAGTGATAGCTATATGTAGAAATGTAAATAGATGTGTGGATGGAAAAATGAATTTCCCCTCCTATGCATGTATGTAGAAATTTTAGTCCCTTGTCCTTTGAGTGAGTGCTAGATGGACGCCTTGATGCTCTTCAAACGCCTTCGAAGCAACCTTATGTGGTGATAATAGATGCTTAGTGCTTGGTACTTTATTATGGTCATATAGCTTTGTATTTATATGATTCTATTGATTGAATTTTATAATTGACAACTAAAATGCCAACCCATAAGAAAACAATATGCCCAAAAGATAAAAAGTGGCCCAAAATAGGTGAGTAAGATACAAAGAGGTCGGGGACACCTAAAGGGAACGAGGACACCCGTGCGTTGGTGTCCGAGTCAATAAAGATAAAACAATGACTATTAGAATGGGATGTTGGGTGTGCAAGACCAAAGAGGAAATAAGAAAGAAAAAGGCCAAAGATAGATGTCAATTACTAGTTTTCTCACTTAGGAATCATATGAATAGTGGTATGTGATTAGGACCTAGAAATGTACCGAGTGCATGATTTTGTGTCTATGAGACTTAGATAAATGATGAAATATGTTCAACACTAAAAAAGTAGTGTTAAGGGAAAATACTTAGGAAAAGTGATGAAAATTATATATTGTTAACCAAATGTATGTTAAGAGGGGAGAGACTTAATGATGAATGATATCAAATCTTAAAAAAAGTATGTAAAAGAGGAGACACAACAAAGAAAAGGGAGCACTTAAATAACGATTAAAGTGAATTTCATCACAAGAAGTGAAGAAATGAGGAAAAGGTCTGAATCTCATGAAAGTGGAGATAATAGATGAAAAGAAAGTGATTGATGAATGTCCTCAAGTTGGAGAAAAGTGAATTATTTAAAAGAGAGGAATAAAGTAATGTGAAAATGTTGAGAATTCAACAAAATGTGAAATATGACAATGTAAGAAGGATGGAATGCTTTAAGTTCAATAAGGGTAAATGTCAAACTTAAGACTTATGAAAATGAAAAATTAAGGTGATAATGAGGGTGATTGACCATGATAAAGCGAGTATCATGATGTCAAGACTTAGATGAAAAGGATGAAACCGATCAATTTTGGATATGGATGTCCACAACCCAAGATTTTGGCTTGTTTACAAAGCGACAATGTGGATGACAAAGAAAAAAGTGAGTAACCAAAGTGAAACACAAGTATGTAACATGAAGAAAAATGAATATTGATGAAGTGAAAGTTATCCTCTAACTTAAATTGGATTGGAAATTGTGTGGCTTGTTAGGTGGTTCTCTCAACTAGGTGTCAGCAGTATGCCCGAGCAAGCATGGTGCTTATGCTAGTTGTCGCTTTACTTTACCTTCTTTGAAACAATGAGCAAAGATCTTGCTCAAATGAATCACACTCGGGTTCCTAATAAGGATATATATGACTCTAATCTCACAAGAATATTTTTGGTTAGTTGGGACAAAAGGTTCCCTGCTTTCATTAGCCGCCTCTTAAGGTGCTTGATTACTTTGGGGTTCCTGTGGTACTTCTTAAATGAGTTTTATGGCTTAAGCCAAAGCGCTTCCCACGCTATAGAAGTTGCGTAATATCCTTTCAACCACAACTGAAAATACAATTTGAATGGTTAATTTTGATCTTGATTAAAGGATGTCTTTGCACATAAGGAATTAGTAGTTTTCTTAGTTCACGTTCAAGGAAACCTGCAGTTAGTAGTTTTGATGTGGTCTTTGTAATACGGTCCTGCAAACAATTGTTAGTAGTTTTCCTAAGGTGAACAAAGATAAAACAATGAAAAAAACAAAACCATGTTTCTGATTCTGAAGATCGCTTGCAAAAATTGTGAGTGAAGAACATACACATGAATTGTTGTGACTAGCTTCACAAAAATGAAAAAAACGACAACAAAAACAAGATAAAAACTGCCACAAAGTGTTAGCTACCATGAAAAAAGTTTAACACTTATAAAATGTCTTGAAAAAGTGAGTGTAATTGGATGAAAACATCCAAGAACCCTATAAAAGCAAATTTCATGATTAGTCTATCCGATAAAATTGACGAATAATAATGCAAAAGGGGGCCTAATTTAAATTAAAAGACCTAAGTTAATTGATTAAACTAATGATTAATTAATTAAAACAAACTAATTAATATTAAGTACCTAACTAGATTATCAATTAAAAGAAAATATAATTAAATCAAATTGAACACAAAGAATAATTAAAGAAAATATTATCCTAAGTGAAAGCTATAGTGTAAATGTTGAGTTAATAAACTAAACTTAGAACAAGACTAAACTAAAGTAAATAAAAATTTAAAACAATGACCTAATCTAAGGTGAAAACTCTAAAGTAGAATGCATGGTAAGACACATAGGCTCGGGTTTGTTGCTTTGTGTGGGAATTTTTTTATTTGTGTTGTGTGGCAGCTTTGGTTTTTTTTTTGGCTTGTGCAAGTTTTGTAGGGATGAAGATCTTGGCAGGCTTGGAATGACTTAGTGGTACTTGACATGCATGATGTTTAGCTCGGGGAGATCTGCAAAAGGGAATACCGGGATTCGTGGATTGGTACGAGTGTGGAGATGCGATCACGGGTGGCCGAGTCATGTCCAAGGGGTCGAGGTCAGCATATTGGTGGAGAGGTGAGTTCGTAGGGAGAGCAGAGAGGCTTAGGGGTAGGAAGATCGAGGTCGGGGTGAGCTCGGCTCGGTTGAATCATGTTTGAGTTGGGTCATGGGGAGAGGCGAGGTGATTTGGGGGAGTTGGGAGAGGGATTGTGTCATTCAGGCTTAGGTGGGAAGTCTAGGTGAGAGTTAGATCATGCGGGGTTGGGAAAGTAGTAGAGAGGGGTTGGGGTAGCTCGTAGGGTACGATTAGTGAGGTTAATGCGGGGTGAGGAGTAGCTCAATGAGATAGCTCATCGAGCTAAGAGATAGGGGGTGGGTGGTGAGGTTAGTTTGGTAGGGAGGGAGCTAGATTGGTCAAGCTTGAGTTTGAGCTAGGAAGGGTAAGGGGGTGGAGTGGAGTAGTCGGGGTTTAACAGAGAGTTATGACTTTTAGTAGGGATTTGCTGATTTTTTTGCAAGATTTGTTGATTGTTTTTATGATGTTTAGTCAAAAATAAGAGAACACCATGATTAGTAAAATGGAAAAATCTACTTAATGCTATATATAGTAGAAATACCAAATATAGTTAAGACTAATCGGTTTGCTAAAGTTAGAGGGAAAAATACTAATTGAAAAAATATTGTTTTGATATAAATCAATTCTCGCTCCCGTAAATCAGAAGAAACCCAATTAAAAACACCGCAAAAAGTAAAACAACAACAACAAAACTATTTTTAATTTATTTTCTAAGATCATATTCTTACCTTCGGATGCTCCGAACACCTACACAAACATAACAAAACAACAAAAACAAACCAAAAAGAAATATTAAACACATAAAACCACATACACAAGAGTTAGTAAATATTAAACATCTGCATTAAAATATTAATGAAATGTGAAACAAAAATGAATGGATAATGGGTGAGTCCCACCGGCATGCCATAATGTAAACAACAAAAAAATCACATAATGAAAGATAAAAAACAACTTGTAAACCTTCATGTAGCTCTTCCTTGCAAACCTTAATGTAAGGTTGTATGAAGCCTTTAAACTTGTGTAACCTTGTGAAATGAAGATTGTGGGTACTCTTGAAAGTGGTATCCAAATGGGAATTCGACCATGCTACAAGTAGATTTTTGACTTGGATATAGATTCCAATATACAAATAATGGAGTAAAGTTGACAAAGTTTTTGTATAGGAAATCCAAGAGGATTTGCAAAGGCATAAACATGTTCTTTTATAGAGGCTAAGTAGTGTTTTGGAAGTGGTTGAATGTACATGCTAAAAATAGCATTTGAGGTAAGTTAAATGGTTCCAGGAAGATACATGACATTAAGCGACAATAAATGGATTTAATTGGTAGAAGTTACATCCGGAAAGGTGGTTGTGCATGTAATTTAATTACCCCCAACTTTTTAGGATTCTAGAACCTTATTTGACTGGACTAGTGAAGTGGAGTTGAATGGAGTGGTGAAGTGGAGTCCAAGTGGCAATTGAATAGGAAAATATGTGTACTTTCCTAATTAGATAGCTAATTTATTTAGCTATAATGTGCAAAATAACTCATTAATCATTTATTTAATAAACGATAAGCAAGCTAGCTAAAGGCGTACTAAAGATTAATTTAATTAATCCTAACAAGGGGTACAATGTGTATGGTTACTCTCTTTAATTAATCAATCATAAGGGGATGAATAAAATGTTGCACTAGGATAATACTAGGAAATGTAGACAATAAATCATGAACTTTGGGTACATTTCTAGGTCCTAGTCACATACTACTATTCATATGATTCCTAAGTGAGAAAACTATAAATTAATAACTATCTTTGGAATTTTGTCTATGTTTCATGTCTTCTTTCGGCCTCTTACACCCTATATCCCAATCGATACTTTAATGCTTTATGTTTTATGACTTTTGACACCAAAGACCTGCAGGAGATGCCAATGCTCCGGTGCCCCCATCCTTCCTGGCACCCCAAAATCTCTTTACTTTACATGATCCTTTGGGCATCTTATTTTCTTATGGGCTGACCTTCTAGTTTTTAATTGTGAATTTCAACCAAGGGATTTGTATAAATATAAAGTTATGTGACCATAATAAAGGACCAAGCTCTAACCATCTACTATTACCACCTAAGATTACATCCAAAGGCATTCTAAGAGCATCAAAGCATCCATATAGCTTCATTCAAGGGACAAGGGACTACTTTTTCTACATACATGCATATGAGGGGAAGTTCATCTTTTCATCCGCACATCTACTTACATTGTTACATCTAGTTATTGCTCGCTATCAAGTGCATCTTGCAAAAGAGTCACACACATGATTTATTGCACACATACATGAGAACTACACGAAGTTTGAAATGTAGTTCAATGATCGGTTGTAAGTTCACTCAATCGGGTGATCGACGAGGTCATTCTCGACTCCACAATTTCATCTTTTTATTTTTAAGATTTGATGTGTTTTTGGGTTTTGAAGGAGATCATTTGTTTTGCAGGGTTATAGGAAAATCTGCGGGCATAGTGCGACATACAAGTGAAAAACAACGAAGGTTAGCGACATTGGTGCGACACACAAAAACATCATTTTCGAGGTTCTCGCATGAGACACAAGCACCCAAAAATAGTCTCTAACACCTAGGCACCCCGACCCAGTCGAGGAACCCCGGTCCATCTTGTTCCTATAGTTCTATAATTTTCTAGGTTCATTTGTAAAAATCTGCCCTCTTGTTTCATCGAGTTTTCTAGCTTGACATACTTCAAGATTAGTTGTGAAATAAGCTAATTCTTTATCCTACCTCTTGAACCTAGGGTTTAAATTTCCTTTAGTTTATTGCTTGCGTCAAATATGTACTTTATTACTTATTTATCATATGTGACTATATAATTAAGGTTTCAAAAATTCCATATTTGTTAAATCATTTGGTGAACCCAATTCATTCAAACACTCTTAAATCCTCATTTTTCTTCTCTCATGGCTCATAAGGTCTCTCAAGTCTCCTTGCTTCAATTGCTTCAAATGCACCCCTTTTACAAAGATACTCTCCAAAAACTATAGATATTATGTATCTCCCTATCAATATGCCACTTGTTCAAGTTAGTGCTATCTTTGATCATCTTTCTGATGACTCTCTTGGTCCTAATTCCAATCAATCTATTTACAAATCCATTCAAGCTTTACATTCTTTATTTCAAGATAAATTTCAGGATATGGAATCCATGATTACATCTCTTCAATCTAAAATCCAACATCTTAAGGATGCTTCTCAGCTCACGCTAGTTCTTCTTCTCATCCTCATTTTATGTCTTCTACATGTGCTCATATCAGTGAACCCCAAGTCTTATACTCCCCATGCCTCTAAATTTTGATCACAATACTAAGCAACATGATATTATTCCTCAAATCCTTACTCATTAATTGATCAAATTTCCATCTACTCATTGTTATCCTCCTTATCGGCTTGAAAAATATCAAGGTTGTCCATATTGCAATTATCATCAAATCAATGGACATAATGACAATGATTGCTATGATTTACAATGAAGAATCAAGCACCTTGAGCGTCAGGGTTTTATCTCATTCATTACACAAAATTCTAATATATGCCCATATCCAATTGCTAAATCTCACTAGGTTCCTAAATTTGATTCATCTATGTCTAATGAGCATCATGCCATTGTTACTAATGTTCCTTCTACGAGAAAGTCAAGAGTCGCCTAAGCAACTTCCTCTCAACATCAGTCCATCCTCTTCTCCTCTCAAGTCTTATACAATGTTACCAATCCCACATAAGCTACCACTATTCAAGATTCCTCCCCATCTTACTCCACTTCCATTCCCGATTAATTTTGTCAAAGAAAATTCTCCTTCTTCTGATGGCCAGGACATATTTCCAACTCCGCCACCATCGCATGGTCCTACTGTTGCTTTTGCTTACCAGTGTGTTTGGATATCTATCTTATCATGACAAAGAAGAAACTCTCCCACAATGGCACGGTATATCTCATGTCATCACATAGATATTCATCATCATACACTTGGAGGGCATCATGCTTCCTCCACCCCTTTTAGTATTATCAGGTGTCTCGCATTTCTACTATTTCACTTCATGCTTTACATCTAGTATTTCTCCTTCATCATACACACATTGATACACACATCTTGTATCATCATTTCCCTATGACGTACTCTTTTGCTAAGGTTCACACTTGGCTGCTAGAGGGATACTACATCCATGAACCTCACATCATACATATGACACATTTCATACTTTGCATATTTACGAAACACTATTTCTAGCATCACATTCTCACACATTACACTACCCTATGACACACTCTTGTTTCATGGTTCATTCTCGAATGATGATGGTCTAAGTTTGAAATGAACCTCACTACATTCACTCGCACTCTCTTCATCTACACTTCATTGATCAATCTTTCAAGCGCACATGTTCAAACCATTTCTCGATGACACACTCTTGTTCTATGGTTCATTCTTGACTTCTAAGGGTTCTTTAATAAGTGAACCTCCTCTCATGTTCATCCACATTCACTCGGAGAGCACACTGCTTGCTCTTATTATTCAATTCACATTCCATTGCATTTATGCTCATAACATGTTGCATATCTT
Organism: Taxus wallichiana var. yunnanensis; assembly: GCA_018340775.1. NCBI lineage: Eukaryota > Viridiplantae > Streptophyta > Pinopsida > Cupressales > Taxaceae > Taxus > Taxus wallichiana. The sequence continues at coordinate 340,162,579 of CM031243.1, read as the reverse complement.
GGCTGTAATTATTCTTGTTTTCTTATACTCACATGTTACACTTTGATTACTATGTTAGCTGTATATCTAGTATGTCATTATATTTATCATATACACATACATGCTCACTTGTTCTCTAGTTGTGAATGTAGACTTTATACAAATCCTTAGATGCATCACATGTGCTTAACACTATACCTCTTACCAGTCCCATTGAGGCTCCCTAGGGAATCTACTTTTCTACACACTTCATCTGTTATTGTTTCATTTTATACTACTTCCTATTCTTAATATCACACTACTATATCAAGATCTACACATTTTGACATAATTTTTATCTTTCTAACATGTTAATGGGTGCTTCATGTGTAACATTTTCTTTGCAAGAACTATTTTCCACCATGGTTGTTTGTTACCTTCCTTGTTATTGTTTTTCATTATTTCCCATTATATGCCATTATTTGCAAGCTTTACCCTTTGTCTTGTGTGCACACTATATGCTTTTGGATGCTTTGGCCCTAATTGTCTTGTGACATTGTGAGTAATGTCCCATATTTAAAACTTGCTTTGCGGTCTACATTGTCTTCTTGATTTTTATATTACTCTTTGTATTCTATATGCGTATTTGTCTTTATTTCACTAACACATGTTTTTAGTCACTTTGGTTACATGTGCCTAGGTTTCTACCATGCACATCCCTTCCCCCTATAGGGCATCTATTTTAGATCGGTGTTCGATCCTCTCCTTTGGGTAGTATCATCCTAGTGACATCACATGTATCCTAAATGAGGGGGAGCATACATTGGGTGAAACAGTCACCCCATTTAGTGGCACACATTCAAAATTTAGACCTGCACAATACAAGAACAAAGCAATATATAGTTTGGGCTCAAAATCTGAATTAGGTCCTCAACATAACACATAAACCAAAGGCCCGATATAGACATGAGCACTTGAGTTCTCTTTACCCTTCCTAGGTTCCTATGACCAGGGGGACAACAACAATATTTTCTTAGATCAACATAGTTTTCATAACAATTATACACAGTTTTTTTACATTCCTCGCAAAGAGTCGAATGCATTCTATCTCGCTTTATTCTTTTTCTACTTGGATCGAACTAGATCGAACTTGATTGAATTGAATAAAGTAGGATAACACCATCTACAAGTGGTGTATAAATCTTGGGAAGCAGTCAGGGTTAGAGAATAACACTAGACCTTTCTCCCCAACACTTCTTCTGTCGTGGTGTGAGATCGCCCAAAAATCACACTTAGTATGAGATCACCAAAAAAACCCATTATTGGCATGAGATCACTAAAAAAATCACTCTTCTACAATGATTCAAGAAACTTTCTATTCTTTTTACTCGTCATGGATCATGTGCACATGTTCCTTTTACTACTTTTTCACATTCTTACATACTTTTTACGTGCTTTGATCAATTTTTTCATATACATGACTTTCACTACTCTTTTTCTCTTCTTTTTGCAAGTCATCCTTATAAGAAGAAACATTCTCAAGAGAGAAAAAAAGCACAATAATAAAAAAAGATACAACATGGTACACACATTATGCTTTCCACCCCTAAGGTCACTTCCTCTTTCCTAGCTTAGCTTCCACGCTTCATTTTTATCACTCCATGCTTTTTCTTGTCTCCTCGGCACACTTTTTCCATTGATCTACATGGTTATTAGGTATGCATCTCTTATCTACTTTATGTTATTAAGTATTCACTCAACAACATAAAGTGGGGGAAAATGTAGACACTAAATCATGCACTTTGGGTACATTTCTAGGTCCTAGTCACATACTACTATTCATATGATTCCTAAGTGAGAAAAATAGCAATTGACAACTATATTTGGCCTTTTTTTCTATGTTTCATGTCTTCTTTCTAGCCTCTTACACCCTACAACCTAGTCGATACTTTACTACTTTATCTTTTATGACTCTAGACACCAGCGCCCTGTAGGTCAGTTAGTGCCCAGATGACCCCATCTTTCCGGGTGCTCTTGACCTCTCTTTACTTTACTTACTCCTTTGGGCATCTTTTATATTTTGGGAATCTTATTTTCTTATGGGTCAACCTTCTAGTTGTCAATTGTGAAATTCAACCAAGGGAATCATATAAATATAAATCTATGTGACCATAATAAAGGACCAAGATCTAAGCATCTACTACTATCACCTAAGGTTACATCCAAATGAATTCTAAGAGCATCAAAGCATCCATCTAGCTTCATTCAAGGGACAAGGGACTACATTATTTGTATAAAAGCATAGGAAGAAAAGTTCATTTTTCCATCCATACATCTACTTACAAGATTGCTTCATCTAGCTATTACTTGCTACCAAGTGTATCTTGCACAAGAGCCACCTAGGGCATGATTCTTATACACACACACACACGATAACTACATGAAATCTAAAATGTAGTGTAGCACTCAGGTTGTAAGTTCACTCGATTGGGTGTTTCCTGGGTCAATCTGAATCCCCATCTCGCATCTTTTTATTTTTAAGATTTGGTGCATTTTGGGGTTTTATAGGAGATCATTTATTTTGTAGGTTACAGGTGAACTCTGCGGATATAGTGTGACATATAGGTGACAAACAATAAAGGTTAGTAACATTGGTGCGACACAATAAAAATCATTTTTGAGGTTCCGCACATACACATGCGCTTAGAAGAAGTATTTGACACCTAGGCACCCTTAACCCATCAAAGGACCTGGTCGAGCTTGTTTCGATAGTTCTATAATTTCCATGGTTCGGTTGCGATAGTATGCCCTTCTATTTCATCGTTTTCTAGCTTGACATACTTCAGGATCAATTGCAAAATCAACTAAGTCTTTTATCCTCCCTCTTACACCTAGGGTTTCAATTTCCTTTATCTTATTTCTTACATCAAATATGTACTTTATTACTTATTTATCATATGTGACTCTACGATTAAGGTTTTACAAATTCTATATTTTTTAAATTAGGAACATGTATGTGAATTTGGGGTGTCTACAAATTTCCTAAATTTGAATAAAGTGAATATTCAATATATAAGACTCTTGATTTAGTTTAATTTGATGTTTTTTAATGCATGAATAAAGTGAATATTCAATGTATAAAGGGGTTTGATTCAATCAAATGTGCTTAAACAATGGATAAAGTGAATATCCAATAAAAAGGCTTAAATCGTGGTTTGATTAGATTTTGCTTAAGTTTAGGATTTTTGGTGAAATCAAAGACTAAGGATAAGAAAATGGTTTGATTTGATTTTGATAAGTTTGTGGAACAAGATGGAATTAGTTGGCCCTAGTTTGTTAAGCTTCCTAGGAGTTTGGGAGATTCTCTCACCAATGTTTTATGAATGAGTACACACACTAGAAAACTTCGATTACGGACTTTACCCCTCAATCAATTAAGAATAGGGCCATTACCATAGATAAATTTTGGTTTTTCTTATGGGTAATACTAGTTATGTAGGATGGGGTGCTACATATTTCATTGGTTAGTTCTCTCAATGTGCCAACCACTTTGGGGTTCTTGTGGCACTCCTCATAATAAGTTTTAGGGATTATGCCCAAGTACTTTCCACGCTTAATTGACCGAGTATTTACCCTTATCTGAACCTGCATTAAAAATGTGTTGTTTATTTATTTTTAATTAGAGAAGTTATATTTGTAGTTGACCATGGAAACATGCATGTAAGATGTTAGTAGTTTGTTGCTTGATATTGTTGATGAAAATTTCTAATTTCACAATGGTCTTGTTAGAGCTCAAAATTGTACTCATCCCGCAGTTATGATAAATTGAGGCTTTGAGGCAACATGAGAATGTGTCCAAGTTTTGGACTTGCGCTTAAAACAGACCTCCTGGAGAAGGCCATATTCCTCTGCATATTTCTACTACCAAAACTAATCCTACAAAGGGAAAGGCAACTAGCTATCACTACTCTACGATTTCAAGGGGCCGGGGTGAGAAGGAAATGTATGAAAGTAAAATATAAGCTAAGGGGAGGTGATAACACCAAAAATAAGGGGATGAACAATCTCAAATGAGTGAAGACAAGAGGAAACACACACAAGGATGACCGAAAATGTGCCATAGTTTGAAACAATGCTTACTTGATTTCATGGAGCATAACATATAAAATTCCTGAAAGAGATATAAAATATGCACAACAAATCAAAAATGAAAATGAAGGTAAGAAGATGCAATAAAATCTAAACTGGGGAAGAAGATAACCATAAAATACAACTTTTATTGCTTCTAAGTGATGCACACTTGATTACAAAGATGAAAGAGGAAAGGATTTATATGCAATGGCTCAGATTTGAGGTCTACAACTCAAAATTACAAGGAACAGTACTCTTAACAAACTAAGAGAGTTCAACCTTTTACAACGAGCATTGTTCTACCTTAAATAGAAGGAGAAAAGAGGAGGAAAAAGAGGGAAACCCAAATTTTCAAATCCAACCACCAACAACCCGCATTAAATTCTGAAAAATAACTTGAAGCACTATCGATCCACCTCCCCATGTCATCTTAGCTTGTGGTGAAGGAAGGGGACCAAATCGAACAAATATGGGTGGTTGAGTTGACTAAATATTTGGATTAATGACCTGAGACATGTTTCCCTATTTTTCCCCACCAAATCCTACCAAAATATGATTTTGAATAGCCTAGAGTGTAGCCCATGTTAGCAACTTTCCAACAAGACCAACATCACTTGAATATACGTGTTGTCGAATAAGTTATGGTGATTTGAAGTTTGTAGTGTAGGAGGAACACACAAGACACATTTCACGATCTGGCCATTTAAAGGATTTGACTAATTGTCTATTTGTTTTGTGTTTTCTCGCCACGTGTTAGGAATTCATTTGATGTGAGGATTCAACATGTAGTTGGCATGTTCTGATATGTTATGTGTTGTGCACTTTATCTGACAAGTTAACACGTGGCAATCAATTATTGGTGCTAGAGATTGCACTTGGCACATGCACAAGAGCAAGAGGCACAAAGGGAAGAATGCATAGGTTTGCAAGCACACATAAGAGGATGCGTGATAAGTGGGAAAGAAAGGTACATATCTGAAAAGGTATGCAAACATGTGAAAAAGAAGGGGATCATGCAAAACAAGGATGTGCAAAAGAAAAGGTGTAAGAAAAGTGTGTAAAGGAGGAAAGTGGAAGAGAAATGAGTGCATGCGAGGGGATGCACAAAACTCGAGAAGGAAAGGCATGCACGTAAGGCATGAAAGGGACTTAGAAAAGTGCAATGCAAGTCAACAAGTGCATGCAAGATGGATGCACATGAACCTAGAAAAGAAAGTTAATGCATAAGAAGTACACGAGAGGGGAAACAGAAGGAGATATAGGAATAAAATAGAAATGTGGAAGTGTGTGGAAGGAAGCGAGGAGAAGGAAAAACATAAGGAAGAAGTAAAAAGGTAGTAAGAGGGTGTATACAAAGAATTATAGCTAGGAAAACATGCCAAGGTTTTAAAATCAAGAGCATACGTAACTTGAAACTTAATATTAGAGCCGAAGGGAACTACAAGTTGTCTAAATGACCGGGGTGGTTATTTTGGACAAAATTTTGTGAATTTTAGGGCCAACTTCCTACTAGATGAAATAAATCACTAGCCTTAGAATCCTCTATTGGTTATGGAGTCTACCCGAAATCATAAAATTCTCGATCTATAACTTGAATAATTCTCCTTGAAGTCACTTGAAGAACTTCTTGGACTCTGCTAAGAACCACTAAAAATATTGGAAAGTGCCATCAAGCTACAATGGCCTCTCTAAACTTGTGAGCACATGAAATGATATATGAAAGAAGCAAAAGAGTGTGCATAAGAGAGCACACGAGAGGAAAGAAATATGTATAAAAAAACACTATGCCCAAAGTACACTTTAAGGAATTGAAACTACATTATTTGTACATGATGCGAGAGAAATTATTTTAGAGATGTAGAGAGTTTGGGGTTTCCAAACAACAATACTTTACCGCATGCAATAGTGACTTGAAATAAATATTATTGTGCAATGTGCATATTATTTTCTTCACCCTTGAACTCATCATCGGGATTGAAGATATTCGCTAATGACCAGCCTTTCGAAATTTATTTTTCTTGAGTTGATTCACTTAGTCACCATAGCTATCATGAAATTCATCTTACATTCTTGAAGATAATTCACTTCATTACTCAATGAACTAGACAATCTGCATGTCACTATCAAACACTTGCTAGCTAGTTTCATTATATATAATGGATGGCCTAACCATCATCTTTATGTGTTGCACCTTACAAAAAATCCTCAACAGTGAGAATTGTGAACTAAGGGATGCCATTTTATCTACTTCTTTGTTCAATTTCCTTGGTACCACCTATAGATTAAGAGATTCAAATCTCTCTAAGAGGTCCCAAAATTTATGTTTGTAATATTTGAGAATCTTATTATTTGTTGCACACTTGTTTGTGACCTGTGGATAACCAACTCAGTGTCCCAAAATATCTACAATACCTTAATCTACTACTTCTCAGTAATAAGAAGGCCATACACCAATGCTTCATATTCTGCTACATTATTGGAACATGCAAACTGTAGCCTATGTGTGAAGAATAATTTATCACTCTTGCAAGAGATGAGGAAACACCTACTCCTGCACCATTTTTTATTGTGGATCCATCAAAGAACATCTTGCATAGTCCAAAATTTTCATCATTCTTATTGAGTGTAATAGGCAACACAACTTTTTCTTCAAGGATGCAATAAGTACCAAGACCAGTTTTAATAGTTGTATCATAGGGATCAAATTCATAGTTCTATTTTTCCCATTCATCTAATAATAGATTAGGTATGGAGGGAGGAATATGATGCTCTTTTGAAACTAAATCTTATTCTTGGCCTTCTTGGATTAGGAAATTAGCTTGGAGAGGGGATGGGTCATATGAATCAACATGATAGGAAAATATAGGCTTAGCTTATATGGTAAACCTCGGTACCATACCTTGTTCTTAAAAGCATATGAGACCAATCAAAAGAAAAGTAGCCACCCACCTTGGCAGTGAAATATCTTGATAGGAAAATGGAAAATAAAGGAGGTAGGTCAATAATTGACACATCTTGAGTTATAGTCAGACTTGGACATGCATGGAGGGTTAAATCAAGATCCTTGATGACTCCTAGAGTGGTAACAATTAAGCCATCAATTTGTAGGAATCCTTTAGACATAGGACTATACTTAAGTCCTCCGACATCAACAATTTTCTTATGTATAACTGAAATACTAGCCCCTGAATCAATCATATAGTTGTGAACAAGATGTTTTCCTACTATCAAGGACATATAAAAGGGTGGGGTTTTGATAACCAACCTTACTTTCTTCTCCTCTACTTGACAAATATTGACAATATCATGAAGTCTTTTGATATATGGATCAACTTGCGAAGTTTTTCTAGAGCTTCATGCAACAAGTCATGTTGAGATGGAATGGCTAGGGCATCCCACATTGTGACGTTTACATTTTTATTTTCATCTAGTCCACAATTTTGAATGGAATTCCCATGTATTTGTGCATTTGAGACACAAAATTCTCTTTCCTTACTTGCTCTATTTCTGGAGGAGGAACCTTGGGAGGCATAGAGGCTTGACCTACCAAAGGAGGAATGCACACAACTTTAGTTGAAAAATGTGCGAGAACCTCACACGTGGGAACATGTGCGCAATAAATGTCGGTATGAATAACACCATCCTTTTATGTTTGAAGAGTAGTCGTTTGGCGAGTAGAAGGTGGCATGCTAGTTTCTAGCATTCTCTTCTTGTACCTTGTGTTGTTAGCAACCCGCACGTGTGACCTACTCAAGTTGTCCATAACTTGGTTTATTGCACAAAATTACTCTATACCAAAGAACATAAGGTTGGTCCTAGGAATAAATTCTAGCACTTATGAATTTTTTTGGCTCATGCATGCTAGTGGAAGGATCATAACTTGAAGCACTTGAGATCAAGAAGGCTTATGCACATAAGGAATTTATGTAGTTATACTTGATTGTGTCGAAAGTTGCAAAGGAAAACACCACTATGTCTCCCGAATGATGTTGTTTTGTAATGGAACTAGTGATTTGATTGCACTCGATGTTGGAAGCAATTACATAGGGGAAACTGTTTAAAGAGGAAGGTGTGCACTAACATACCATCTGTCATTTTTCTAATTCTTCACGTATCTCGATTTGGATATTGATTTCGAAGGGATGGTGGCCTTAGTTAAATCCTTGATTATAATTACTTGTGAAGGCTTGCACCTGTTATTTTTTTCTAAAGATATGAGTTTATTGGAAAAATTTCTAATCAATGCCTTCATTTCTTCATCATATTTTTATTGTTGGGAGAATAGGACATGGAGGCAATGGGTCGAGAGATTTTCTCAGAATGAGAGATATGAAAGGATGAGTTGCTTGAGGTAGCTCGGAAACAAAGGAATAGGTAGTCTAGAGGCTATTTTACCATCTTGGATAAGATAATTTTTTTCCCTAATAGCTATAGGATAAGCATCAGGGAGTTGTAAAACACCCATAGACTATATCATCACTACAATATTAGAATTCAAGGCTCTTAAAAGTAAAGAAAACAACCTTAAGGGGTTGGTCTTAAGAGGGCTGAAATTCTATCCCACGTCTTCAATGAATCGAACTTAAAATCATCCATGAGGTCATTAGGAGCTCTTTTGTTCATTGCTGAAGTTGTTCTAATAAGGAGATGTTGTTAGCTTTCTCCTCAAACTGATTGCAAAGTGTAGTGTCAAGTCTATCCTAGTTGGTAATAGAGGTAGGTATTAATATTTGTACCATCAAGTGATTTACCTTTGAGTGAAGAAGAAAACAACCTTACAACTACATCATCTTAAGTAACTAGGTGAACAAAGAATAAATTTGCAATATATTGAATGTGCTTAGTAGGGGTAACTTGATTCTCACTAGTTAAAAATGGAATACTTTTGAATACAACTATTGGTATGTTGAGTGAAGACAAGGGAAAATACGGACATGGATGGTAGAAAAATTTTCCACAGTCTGAAACAACACTTACTCCCTTTCTTTCATGGAGCACAAAAACAAAAGTCTTGAAAGAGATATAAAATATGCACAACAAATCAACAATACAAAAGAAGACAAGAAGATGTAATAAAATTTAAACTAGGGTAGAAGATAGCCACAAAATAAAACTTTTATTGCTTCCAAGTGATGCAAAATCAATTACAAAGGTGAAAGAGGAAAGGATCTACATGCAATAGCTCAAATTTGAGGCCTGTAACTCAAAATTCCAAGGAAAAATACTCTTAGCAAACAAAGAGATTTCAACCTTTTATAATGAGCATTGTTCTACCTTAAATAAAAGAAGAAAGAGAGAAGATGAGGAAAAAAAAAAGGGAAACTTGGATTTTCAAATCCAACCACCAATAGCTCACATTAAATTCATGTAAAAGCACCTATAGCACTATCAGCTCCACCTCACCATGTCATCTTAGCTTGTGGATGAAGGAAGGAGATAAAATATGAAGAAATCTAGGTGGTTGAGTTGATTGAATTTGTGCATTAATGACCTAAGATGCATTTCCCTATTTTCCATAAAAAATCCTTCCAAAATCTTATTATGAATAGACAAGAGTGTAGCCCATGTCAACAGCTTTCCAACAAGACCAAGAGTACATGAATCTGAGCTCTATAGTAAACGTTATGGTGATTTGAAGTTCATAGTGCATGAGGAACATGCAAAAAACATGTTCACTATCTGGTCAACTGAAGGATTTGGCTGACTGTCTATTTGTTTTGTATTTTCTACCACGTGTTAGGCATTCATTTGATGTGAGGTTTCAACATGCAACTGGCATGTTCTCGATATGTTTCGTGTTGTGTAGTTTATCGACAAGTTAACACGTGGCACTCAATGACTGGCATAGGAGATTGCACTTGGTTCGTGCGCAAGAGAAAGAGGCACAAAAGGGAAAAATTCAGAGGTTTTTGAGCACACATAAGATGGTGTACAAGAAGTGGGAAATAGAGGTGCATATTTTCAAAGGTATGCAAAGATGTGAGAAAAAAGGGGATCACACAAAACAAGGGATCGGAGAAGAAAATACATAAGGAAAGTGCGCGAAGGAGGAACGTGGAAGAGAAATGAGTGCACACGAGGTGATGCAAGAACTTGGGAAGGAAAGGAATGTTCACAAGACATGTCAAGGAATTATCAAAGTGCAATGTAACTTAGCAAGTTACCGTAAGATGGATGTGCATCGACTTGAGAAATAAATCGAATGCACATGAAGTGCGTGTAGAGGGGAAATGAAAGGAGATAAAGGAATAAAGGAGAAAGGTGGAAGCACGTGGAAGGAAGAAAGTAGAAGGAAAAACACAAGGAAGAATAATGAAGGGTGTGTGAGGGTGTGCGTAAAGAACTACAACCAAGAAACTGTGCTAAGGTTTTAAAATCAAGAGTGCGCATAACGTAAACCTTGATGTTAGAGCCGAAATAGAACTGCGAGTTGTATAAATGACTAGGGTGGTTATTTTGGACAACAAGTCCTACACAAAAATGATTAGTAATTTTTCATGCAAAAAAATATTTAGAACAATGAAACAAATTTCACCATTTCTAATTCTCAAGATCACCCAAGTGGGTGTGAGAGAAGAGTATACATGATTTTTATTGATTAGATTAAATAGTGCAAAGGTTAGAAGTAAAAACAAATGTTAGTTATTTTATTTTATGAAAACCTGTAGAAAATGGTTAGAAAATAGTCCTTAGACAATAAACAAAAGTGAACTAGCACACCGCAAAACTATACAAAACATTAAAATAGAAAACATAGAATGGTAGTGCAACATTTTTGACTCTAGCAAACTTTATAAAAATGGAAACACACTTTGTATTAATGCTAGCGCACCCTATAAGCACACAAACAAATTTAGTATAAATGTAGATGTAGGTAGTTTGAATGATAATGTAAGTAAAAAAGTGGGCTTTTGTGCATGTAAAATACACTAGCATGAACAAGTTTTTCAAAAATAAGAACTAGACATAGAGACACAGATTAGAAGATGATAGCGCATGAGTTAAGAAATGCTAGCACAAGTCGGGAGATGTTAGAGCAAGTATAGATATAATATCACAAGTTTTAAAATGGTAGCATACTAAATTATAGCCTATTAATTAATCCTATTTGATTAATTAAATCATCTCCAACTCCCATGAGTTTCTAATCACTTGTTAATTCCTCTAATCAAGCTTAACAAGTCTAAATCTACTTTATCCTTTATCCCACATTCATTGGGATTCAAGCTTCTCCCAAATTGGAAAGCTATATAAAGGACCCTCCTACATCCTTTCACACCTACACCACACTTTTTCTAGTGATTTATACAAGCATATGATAAGAGACTTCTCCATTATTTAGAATAGTTACTTCATCTTTGTGCATCCATTCTACCATTGTTGAGTAGAAAGGAAGATCTAAGCATGGCCTTGTAGCCATTTCTTGGTGAGATCCTTCCCTCTCTTTGGAGATCAAACACACAAATTTGATTACTCATGATCTAAAGAGGCTCATGTTTAGAATAATCATACATTTAAAATAGTAGGAATGGTTAGCATTAGATGATTTCTTTCATGTTTATGCACTAATTAGCTAGTTCCTTTAAGCTATTATCATGATGTTCTTATTAGATTAACTTTTTTTGAAGCTACTTGGTGTTAGTTTCATTCCATAGCTTAGTTAGTTTAGTATGCATACATTTGGCATGCCTAGTGGGACTTACTCCATAGTCCTTTTGCATTAGTTTCAAGCTTTTGTAGATTAATTTCAATTTTTGGTTTACTAACCCTCTTTTAGCAATTATAGATAAATATGGAGTTTCTTAACTAGTTTGGTTAAGGTTGCTTTGTTTTAATGCTCTTTGTAGGAATGAAGGAGGTGAGGTGCTGCCAAATTTGGATCAAATTGGCAAAATTTTAAGCTTTTTGACATTTTTTCTTGTCAAATCTCATGTTTTTATGTTCTATAGGTCCTTGCACGCTAGCGTGAAGGAGGCTTGTATTTTTGTCACTAGGCTTGCATCAACATGTGCAAGATTGTGCCATCTTGTTGTTAGGCTTTCACTAGCGTATCTCTTCCTTGTGTTACCATTGGTTAGCTTGTTTTTTTGCTTGAAATTTTCCTCTCTGTGTTAGGATTGCGCTACTATCTTTAGGCTTGTGCTACGGTCTCTCTACCTACGCTAGTGTAACACTATTTGTGTTTTCTATCTTATACCTACATTTTTTCCAAGTACCCTTGTGTTGTTTTTCATAGGCTTGTGTTACCATTCATAGGTTTGTGATATTATTGTTAGACTTGAGCTAGCATCTAGATGTGTCAAATTTTGGCTCTAATTTTGAGGTTTCCAGATTTAATTTTTTATGTTTTAGTGTTTTACAGGTTTTCCTAATTGTTTTCTACAGGTTTTAACATTTTAAATCAGATTTCTAACATGTTGATAAGATTTAATGAATATCATGTTTCCATGTTTCATTAAATTAGACTAAATTTTGTGTATGCTCTTCTTTTTGCACCTTAGGGTGATCTTGAGAATCAAAAGCAACTTTAGTTTTCATTTTTCTAACATTTGGTTAATTGGAAACTTAATCTTTCATTTTTTTAAGGGAATGAACAATTTATCAAGCATTTGTATGGTTCATTGATTGTAAGTTTTCCTTTGCTTTATAGTTGGATTACTTGTTGTGTATGCTCTTCTCTTGTGTCCTTGGATGATCTTGAGAATCAAAAGCAACACTTAATCCTCTTTCAAATATTGTGATTTTCTTGGAAAATTACTAACGTTTGAGTGTAGGACCATATACGCTTGTCAAAGAAAAAGGATCTAAAAAATACTAATACACATGTGTTGCAGGTTGTCAATGGTGTACTAAACCTCATTAAGATTAAAGATAAAAAAACACACCACTTTATTCAACACACTTGTATTTACAGTTTGGTTAAGAGCTATGGCTTAACCACTTTAAACTAGGGAAGTATCTTGGCATAAGCCATAAAAATCATTGTGAGGATTACCCCAGGAACCCCAAAGTAGTCCACACCTTGAGAGAACTGGTGGATGAAATGGGAAGTGCCCCTTACCCACTTGACTAGTTGGAAAACCTTTGTGAGAAAAGCTTCATGTTTCCCATATGGGGCCCCGTTCATTAATTTGATTGTGGGTAATGGTCTATTATCTAGAAGTAATTCTAGAAATATGTACCTCCTTTAGGAAAGAATTGGTGAGTTTGTGAAAAAATCTTAGGTGAACCATTTGGCATTGGGGCCAACTTGACTTTATCCATCATGTTCTATTGAGCTCTCACAAAGCAAGAACTTCTTTTGGAGTCAAAACCTTGTTAGTCAAATAAGGGAGAGTCCATTGAAGTTTGAGCCACATGTTATTCATCATGAAACTTACAAGGCATTACTTTGTCTTAGTTTCTACCTTTTCCTAAGACAAGGTGAAACTCTACCAAAGTTAGGCTAAGTATTTTTCATCACCACTTGGTCTACTCCTTTGTTTTCTTGTTTCCCATTTGGGACAAAAGAAAGCATACATACATGGGATACTACTAGAAATAATCATGTCCACCACTTTTGTATTCTACTCACATGACTAGGTTGCATAATGCCGGAATGTGAGTGTTGAAAGTGTGAATGGTACATCTTCATGTTCTAGTAGGCCCTTTGTCTCACACCATATTGAGACTCATTATCATTGTAGCTAGGTTGTCTTATCATTGAATTCCTTTGAGTTGTTATGCTGTCCCACATTATATCAATACAATTTTGATACTTACATCTTGTTTCCTTTGTGAAACTTGATCTAAGTCTCTAAGTTGTATTATTATGTTGCTCACATAAATAAAAACTTCTTGATATACTTAGACTTAGTTTTGATCCCAACATTGCCTTGAGTTTTTGGAAAGTGTCATTACACTTCTCATTGTGGTAACATCATTTTGATACTAAAATCTTGCTTTTCTACAAAGATTGATTAATGTGTCCAAATAGTGTTGTTGTGCTTTCTCGCATTTATAGCCTCCATTTTCAAAGACTTGGACTTTGTTTGTATCTAAACTTGTTTTAGTATACCTTGTTTGGAGATCACGTCAACACCTTCTTAGTATTTAGGTATTGTTTATTCTAAACTTGACCTAAGTGTTGATATTGTGTTGTCATTATTTGCACCAAACCTATCTTTGAAAATGTAGGGAGTAGTTATTCTTGTGATTGGATCATAGTCTTGTACTTGATTTTTTTCCTAAATACTTCTTTCTATATGATACCTTATCAAGTGTGTCATTCTTTATTCTTTGGTGTCCTTGGTTCATATTTCCTTGATCCTTTAGATTCATTTCCATTCATTATTTGACATTCTTTGTGATGATTTGACGTCATTACACTACTTGGTTTGTCCTAGGGTCCATTTTAAATCAACCTTAGTAAAACCTTTCCTATTATGCCTCCTATCACAAGGATGGGGCATCAAAATTAGGGTCAAATCCCTTTGTAAATGACAAGATAAATCCTCTTTTTGAAGATAACACCATGGTTGATCATAGTGGTGGTGAGGAGAATTCTCCTTGGGAGGAATTTGAATTTAGTCCCACCCAAATAGATAACTTCTTGTTTCAAAATAGACATGAGGTTCTTATGCATGTTGTAGAGTTAGGGGCCAAGTTTCCACCTACATTTTGATCCCTCTCTCCTTTCCAACATGGTTCATGGAGAGGAAGAAGTAGAGCATCCTCCATGTAACATTGATGACATCCTAAACCTAGGCCATGCTTCTACTTCTAGGCAATAAAATGATGAAGAAGTTCCTTCTCAAAATGATGGAGGATATCACATCCCCATTGTCAAAATTCATTACGAGGATCATGAAGAACATGCTAATCATGAAAAACCTCCTCCTCATGAGAATTACGAAGAGATACCAACCCAAGAGGTTACCTTAGAACAAAAATACAAGCTCTTACTCACCAATTGGAAAGCTTGGCTTCACATGTTAATAAGGAACCAATGAAGACTCCTAGAAAGAAAAAAACCTAGAGCTTTGTATCATGAGTTCTATACCAAAACTCCCATCAGGAAAAACGTAAAGATTCATATGAGGAGTTATACATAAACAATAAAGGTGGTGAAACAACTAGACTTAACCACTTATATAGGCCAACACCACCTACACAGGGGAAACTCTTCAACCAAGAGTGGTTATCCATGAAGAACACCCTTACTTACTTTACAAGAAGGCAATGTAGGCCATAGTAAAAAAGTATCAATTTGAGGAGCTATGCCCATATCCCTTCGACATGGCTATGTTGCAAGTACCTTTCCCTCATCACTTTGATTGTCCCAAGTTTGAAAAATACAAGGGAAAAGGTGATCCAAGAGACCACATTAAATACTTCTACATGGCATGTCAAGAGGTCACTTTTAGTGATAATTATCTCATTCACCTTTCCCACGAGTCTAGGGGGTCAAGACACTCAAATGGTTTTTACATATACCTAAAGGGTCCATTTCTACATGGCTGGAATTAGCAGAACACTTTGTGCATCACTTCTCCTTTAACATGGAAAATGACGTTACCATGATAGATTTGTGCAATGCAAAACAACGGAACAATGAAAGCTTTGCTAGTTTCTTACAAAGGTGGCGAGGGCTAGCTAGTCACTTCCCTTGCTCCATACTAGAAAAAATAATTGGTCAACATATTTGTACCTAACTTACACCCTAGATTGATTTCCACTTGCAGATGCATTATGGAAACACATTTGAAGAGGTCATAGAAAAAGGTAGTCAAATTGAAAAATCATTGTTAGCAAAAGGGACTTTAAAACCCTTCTCACATGATAATCATGATTCAAAGCCTAATGAAAAAACCAAATTTCTTTCCAAACAAGAACAAGAATGTCATAGGTGATGGTATAATGGACTCTAAATGAGTACAAGTTGTTCAAAACCATGCTCCTTTTGAAACTTGCTAAGGGACCTCCAGCCCCTGAGTACAAATGTCGTGCTTTCACCCCTCTATTTGACTCTATGTCATCGATATTAAAATAGTTAGAGGTGGTCAACATGGTTAAATACCTAGAAAACTATACCTATGGAGATGATGCACCTAAGCCATCATGGTTTAGAGAAAATGAATATTGTGGGTTTCATCATGTCAGGAGGGTCACAAAAATGATAAGTGTTTGAAGTTGAAACACTTCATCTAGGACTTAATTGATAGTGGTGACATGGAAATGGATTCCTCTGCCCCTAATAAATATGCCAATGCAAACTTGGGAATTTACAAAGAACCTTTCCCCAAGCATAACAAAGGAAAGGAAAATTTGGATCAAGGACAAGTCGTCCCAAACCAAAAATGCCAACTATGTTGCAAAAATGAATAATCCTTTTGATGCCCTAATTGGTTGTGTTAACCCACCTTTTGAGCATATCAACACCATTAAGATTAAAAAAAGGAGTGCACATGGAAACACGACGTGCTTCACCTTGTTATCTCAGAACCTCCTCTTCTACCCCTTCAGATAGTCATTATGATGTTTTAGAGAAACTTGAGAAAACTACTGCTAAGATTTCGATCTTAGATCTTCTCAAAATCTCTAATGTTCACAAGGACATCCTTTGTAAAACATTACAGGGGTCGGAGTGTCAGTTGATATTGACCCTACACACTTCCAAGCCATGGTCACACAGATTGCTCCAATGGAGCACATAACCTTTAGTCATGAAGAGATTCTTGAAGAGGATCCTACCCATAACTTACCCTTACACATTGAGGTCATTATCAATCGTAAGAAGATAAAAAGGGTGCTTGTGGATGGTGGATTAGGCTTGAACATTTGTACTTTGAAACTGGTTCAACAACTAGGTCACATTGAGGCTATGATCTAGAAACTAAGGTCATTACCATCAAGGCATATGACAATGAAGAATAAAATCAGCCGACATGATCACTTTCTCATTGGGAGTAGGGCCTACTACTCATGATACTAAGTTCCATGTTTTAGACTTGGAGCTTCCTTACAACATATTTCTCGGTCACCCATGGATTCATGCCATGCAAGGTCATACCTTCTCTACGTATCATCAATGTTTGAAGTTATATCATGAAGGAAAACCATCACTATTCAGGGGATCCTCAACCCTTTTCTCATTGTAGAGCATTTTTGGGTTATTTTCCCACCACTTATGAATGCCCTTCTATGGAGATGGTCATTCCAATTCAATCAAAGGATCTCACCTCACGAGTTGATCCAGATACCTTGTCTACTAATGATAATGGTGCTCAACATCGATATCTCCCTTTTCTTCATGGGAGATGAAACCCTTTCAAATGGTTATGGAGAGTATGATCTCCAATAGGCTCTTCTAGTTTCAAATCTTCCCCTATCACCCAAATCACATGGTATGGTAGGCCTTGCTATAAGTACCAATGATCCAGAAAATTACAACATTAGTGCTTTCACTCTTGGTGGCCTATTAGCAATGAAAAGTTTCTTGATAAATCTATGATACCACCTCCCACTGATGAGATGGCATCATGTTACCAAACCCAAGTATGCAATTCCCAATAAGATGATGTACACCATGGGATACCAAGGGTATGGTTGTGGCACCAATGAACAAGGTGTGTGGGAACCTCTTCTAGATACCTCATCAAAAGTTTGTAAGTATGGTATTGGTGTCTAACCCTATGGATCCATTCAAATAGAGGTTGATGCTACCTCTTCTGAAAATGAAGATAGTTCATCTAAATACGAAAGTGAAACATATTCCCAGATGTGTAGTCTTTACGAAGACCTTGCCTCCATGAACCTATTTTTTGACATGGCTATCTTGACTATAACCCCTACCATATCCCCTACCATTCTAACATTATATCTTTTCTACCCATCACTTGTTAATTGGGACCAACAACAACACATGTACCAATCAATCGACTTTTTGAAAATGATGAAGCTATTGGTGAGTTTATGGGTCTTCATGATGACATTCCAATTGGTGATCATAAGAAAGGATTCTCCATCAACCTTGATGCATGTGCATACTTTTGGGAGGAGGCTAAGTTCACGGTCATCAAAGTAAAAAAAAATCAGCAAGGAAAATATTCCAGAGAAATCCTTGTAAAAATAATAGGTCCAAGTCCTATAGTGAAAACCTTTTTGAGGCACTTGCAGAAAAAAAAAAAAAAAATCAATGGACAAAGAAGTTGACCATCCTAAGGGTGAAAATATCATTGAGACACCCTTAGAAGAAGATCTCAATCTCCCCCGATCCTACATGTATGGAGGAAGAATCCAAGTTTCTTGTGGAGGAGACCATAGATGTAAACATTGGTATAGAGGAAATACCTAGAATGGTCAAGTTGGGAGCTTCACTCTTAGCCCAAGAACAAAAAACCTTTGTGTTGCTTTTGCATGAATTTTCATATATCTTTGTTTGGTCCTATGTGGACATGCCAGGGTTAGATCCAATTAGTAGTGCATAACCTAGTTGTGCATAAAGAGGAAAATCCTATAAAACAAAAGCTCAAAAAGATGCATCCTCACGTCACCTTATTGGTAAAAGAAGAGCTAGAGAAATTATTGGCAGTAGGCTTCATTAGGCCTATTGATTATTTAGAGTGGATTTCAAACATAGTCCCTATACATAAAAGAAACCCATTGGTATTAGAATTTGTACATATTTTAGAGATATAAATAAAGCTTTTCCTAAGGATGACTTTCCTCTTCCTAACATTGACATGATTGTTGATTCAACAACTGGTTATGAAATGCTATCACTCATGGATGGATTTTTAGGGTATAATCAGATTAAAATTGTTGAGGAAGATCAACACAAGAAAAATTTTACAACCCCATGGGGAATTTTATTATCAAGTCATGCCCTTCGGCCTCAAGAATGTAGGTGCAACATATCAATGGGCTATGATTGTCATCTTTCACGATATGCTAATGACATAATGGAAGACTATGTGGATGACATCTTGGGTAAATCTAGGACTAGAGAAGATCACCCAACTATCTTACGATGCATCTTTCAACGTCTTAGAGATTATAAGGTTTGACTCAACCCAAATAAGTGTGTCTTTGGCATGTTATCAGAAAATTATAGGATTCATTGTATCATGAAGAGGAATTGAAGTAGACCCTAAAAGGTCTCAAATATAACAAAAATTCCTCCTCCTAAAAATATCAAAAAACTACACAGCAACTTACAAGGGAAGATTCAAGCAATCAAAAGATTCATCTCCCAACTCATGAGACAAGTGCCATTCATTTACACATCTTCTAAAGAAATATGTTGACTTTCATTAGGGTCCATAAAAACAACAAGCATTTTCTTTTCTTAAGGAATATCTGTCCAAACCCCTTCTAATGCCACCTACCACAGGTAAACCACTACTACTATACATTTTTGCTACTCAATTTACAATTGGCACACTTGTTGGCCCAATATGATATAGAGCAGAAAAAGAAAAAAATTTTACTACCTTAGTCATACATTGATTGCTTACGAGATCAACTACCCATAGATTGAGAAGGCTTGCTTGGTTATCATTTTTTCTTTCAAAAACTTCATCATTATTTTTGAATAATAAGACCAAGCTCATATCAAAAGTTGACCCATTGAAATACTTGTTATCAAAACCTGCACTTACAGGAAGGATGGCCAATTGGATCATCCTACTTAGTGAATTTGATATTGAGTATGTTCATCCATCAGAAATCAGTTAAAGGGTAGGTGTTGGTGGATCAACTAGTTGAAGCCCCTTTTCCAGTACTAAACCATTGAGTCTGGAACTTCCAGATGCTTCTACAATGTACCTTAAGGATTCCATTACATGGCAGATGTATTTTGATGGATCCTTTACTTTCCATGGTTCAGGAGCAGGAGTTGTGCTCATTACTCCATCAGAGATCCTGATTCCACAAGTGTTTAGACTTGGTTTCCCATGTACCAACAACATAGCAGGAATATGAAGCTCTCATTACAGTAGGGATGAAAATAGCTATACGTTGGGATATCAGGTAGATCAATGTAATTGGTGATTCCATGTTAATCATCAAACAAGTTAATGATGAATACAAGGTTAAGGATGAGAAGCTCATTCCTTACAAGAAACTAGTAGATACATTGAAAGAATTATTTGTATAGATCACATTTGAGTAGATCCCTAGAGGATAGAATCAAGCAATAGATGTTATGGCTACAATTGGTTCTTTTACGCATCCCACCTAGGAATAATGATATGCCCTTCTTTGTCGAGCACTTAACTACACCAACATATGACATGCCAGAGTCCTATTTGGTATGTGAAGTTTTTGGTCCCCATTCCCCTTGGTACCTTGACATTTTAATTACCTTCATGATGGAACCTTCCCTCTGGACATTTCCCATTCTAAGAAAATGAAACCTTATCCAGCGCATAGCCCATTACACCTTACTTGGGGGCACTCTCTACCATAGAGGCTATGATGGAATATGTTACGTTGTCTTAACTCAGATGAATCTATCTTAGTGGTTAAGGAGGTGCACAAAGGCATCTATGGAGCCCATACAAGTGGGATAGTCTGGATAAAAATATACTAAGAGTAGGCTATTATTGGCCTACCATGGAGACTGATTGTTGCAAGTATGTAAAGAAATGTTTGTTATGTCAGAAATATGGCAACTTGATACATGCCCCAACACAATCATTACAACCTATTACCACACCATGGCCTTTTTCAAAGTGGGGACTTGATCTCATTGGTAAGCTTACCCCTACATCCTCTAGATGGCCATATGTTCATTATTACTACCATTGAGTACTTCACAAAGTGGGTAGAGGTTGTTCCTCTCACCTATGTCATTGGTGCACAAATATCCAAATTCATAATGAACCATATCATTTTTGATACTGACATCCCTCTTCCATTGTAGCTGATAATGGTAATTCATTCAAGAACAAAATTGTGAAGGTGTTGTGTCAACGCTTTCAAATCCATGACTCAAGTATTCAACCCCCTATTACCCTCAAGGTAATGGACAAGATGAAGCCTCAAATAAAACCCTTGTTCATATTATGGAGAAGATGGTGAATAAAACTAGCTGTAATTGGCATTTGTAGATTCATCCTACCCTCGGGCTTACAGAACATCCATCTATACCCCTACTGGTGCTACTCCATATTCCTAGTTTTTGGCACAAAATTCATATTACCCTTGAGATCGAGCTCCCCTCTTTGTGCATAGAGCTAAGAGATTACTTGGATAAAGATGAGGACTAAAAGTGGCTCGGCTAGATAGAGCTAGAGATCTATGGATGAGAAATACCTTCATGCCCTTGATCACCTCAAAGTGTATCAAAATTGAGTGCATCAAGGTTATAACAAAAGAATGATACCTCACCAATTTGAGGTAGGAGACCTTGTTCTAAAGGAAAATCAGTTCAATACCACCAAGGATCGTGAAAAGAAAGGTAAGTTTGAGCCTAACTGGTTAGGGCCATATGTTGTGGTTGCTAAATTTGGTTCGGTGCATACAAGCTTGCTGACTCTGATGGTGATGAACTTAGGAACCCATGAATGCCATGCATCTCAAGTGTTTCTATGCTTAAGTATGGGGTCCCTCAAATATCATAAAATCAACAAAATAATTATAAAATCAGAAAAAGTAAAGAGAAATCAATGCATCCAAATGTGAAAACCATGCAATTGTGGCACTTTGACAAGTCCTTTGGTGAAAACTAGTTTTTGGCACCATTGGAGGGTCTGTTGTTCACAAACATCTCATATCTAGGATTACAGTGGCTTTATCCTAAGCTAGTCTTTACCTATGTTTGAGATACTTTTGAGCCTATCCCTCTTGGCCTTGATCTAGCTGATCCTACTTTTGTATACAAAGAGTTTTCCTTTGTACATTCCCATCTAATGTTGGGGAAAAATTTGCATCGTCACTTATTGCACATACATGTGGAATTCTCAACTTGTACATCCCATCTATCACTAGGGGCATCCACGTTTCTTTGTTTTCTTACACATAACTTTAAAAACTTTTAGAAAATCACAAAACATTCGTATAACTTTTGAAAATCCCAAAACATTCAAATGTGTTTAGTTGGAAAAATCAAAAATTCAAATATGTTTCATAGAAAACTCAAAAAACAATATAACATTGTCTCGAGATAATACCAAAAACAATGCAAAACATTTCAAAACTATCTCGTAAAAACAAAGTAGTAGTTTGCTTACTTTAGTTATTTGTTTGTACATAGTTTTGTTGGTTTTCCTTTTTGTATTGTGTTCTTTAATTGGATTCATTTTCTTACTTAGATTAAGTGTTACTTTAATCTGTTGTGGAGTTCATTGGGTTCATTTTTATCTTGCATGCTTGTATATAGTTGTGTTGTTTTGATTATATTTGATTAACTTGTGCTTGTCTTGTTTGCTTGTACAATTTTTTATCATTTCATCATCGATATCATCTATCATCACATCTAAACATCATCACATATCAATAAATGCTAAGCTACATCATCATACAAATGAAAATTAAACATGTATGCTAAGCTAACATCATATAATATCATCAATTGGGGAAAGAGGGATTATTTTATCCCCCTCATCATAGACCATAATAAAAACATGGGCTAAACATGTTATCTCATAAACACAAATATGCGATAAAATAAACAAGTCCATCATCATATATCCATATCAAAATCAATGTCCATGTACAAAATGTGTCTCGATATACATCAGATACAATATAGGCCATCATGGGCATGAATAAAAAAATGCCTTCATCTCGAGGCATAATAAAAAATAATACATATATATCCGGTAAAAAATGTGCCTTCATCATGAGCTAAGATGGACCTTGTGGTAGCAACATCTGTTGTGATGGACCTGCTTTGTGTTAAACCTCTCTGTTGAGGTGATGGTATTTGTGTAACACCTTGGATAAACTGTTATATTTATCTTTGCATTACAAGTGTTGGCATGTGATTTTCTTGAATGAGGTGTGTTCCCTTGATTGTTGAAAATCATGCTTGTTATGGATAAATCATTTCTACTCTTGGACGAAATGATATGGCTTGTAAGAATCCATTTTCACTTCTTATTGATAGGCTGCAATCTGATTTGAGAGTTGCAAACTTCTCTTTTACTGACTCATCCTTAGATCAATTTCAGTGATCCAAGGAATGTTTTAAAGTCTCCTTATAGGACTGAATGATAAATTGACATTCATTAGTTTGGGAGACATAGCGGACTAAACCTTTGTATGTTACAAATTCTTTGGTCTTGTATGAGCGTGTCTTCATTAGGTTTTATGTTGTGCTTGTGTCTTTGGGATTGATCTCTGCAGGACATTAATTGCGTAAACGAAATATAGTTTGCTTCATGACTATGAAGGGGATCAGAATCCTAAAACCAAAGGATTATCCTAACGGTATCCTAAAATAGGTAAGAGAACCTAATTCCTAGCTACGTCTACTTATTTGGGTTTTGGTCTAACCTAAGCTTCTTATTCTATTTCATTGGATGGTGTCCTAACCTAAGCTCTTGTGCTAAATGAATAAGGGAGAAAATTGCTAAGGTGATACTAGACTATTTTAACCTAATGTCTAATGCTAATGGTTGTGAATTTAATCTAACATAAGTTGGAAATTACCATGGCAATGTTTTAAGACTTGAGATAATGTATTGTTAGACTAACCTAAGTTTTGGGAAATCTAGCCTAAACTATTAAAAAGGAACCTAAGGGTTGCATGACACTATGGTGACGGTTCCAATGGATTTTAATTGATTTGATTGGGTTTAATGCATGGAGGTACTGCCAATTTTGGCAAAGGCTAGTTAACTTTAGTGGGGGCTTACATGGAGGCTTCACTAAATATGGAATTGCATATTAAATTGAAAATGGCATTCGCTAGTTTTGGGAAGTGATGGAAAGGAGAGATAAGTGGGAGATTTGGGAGTAATGGCATTAATGGACCTCGGTTTTTGTGTGTAAACCATCTTGGAAACAAGGGAGGTGGATTTTTGAGAGGTTGTTTGGTTTTGCATGTCTCACGAATTTTGCTCTGCATGGAGCTATCTGGTTCTTTGAACCAACAATTTGACTTCTTCTTCTTGGCTATTTTTGTTTCTCTAGTCTATTTTTGATCAAGGAATGCATATGAGGCATTGAAAGAAAATTTGTTTAGTTTTGATATTTTGTGGAGAAGAAAAAGAGTTGGAAGCTTGGTGAAGTCTCCTTTGAATTAGCGGAGGAACTATCGAGGCATGATAGGCTCTACCCATTAATATTTCTTGCTTTCTTCTAAGTGATTCATTAAAACAATTCTGCTCTCATGAGATAAATATTTACATGATTTGTCTAGTTAATTAATTTCATGTTTTTATGAATCTATGTGATTTTTGGGATGTAAATCCATTGTAAAGTAATGTTAGTTTTTGGAAATTTTCTTTGTGCTAGTTTAATGGTGACATGCATGCGAAGCTTGTATTTGAAGCTCTATATTTCATTCTAAAACTTGTATTCAAGGCTGGTGTTGTTTTGAACTGGCATTCGTTGCTTTGTGTGGTTCTGAACCTTTATTGGAGCCTTGTGTTTTGTTTGAACTTGTATTGGGGCTTCATGTTTTGTTATGAGCTTGTATTGGAGCTTCATGTTTTTCGAGCTGTGTTGGAGCTTTGTGTAGTTTTGAACTTTTGTTTGAAGCTTCATGTTCGACACTGTACTAGTATTCTATACTTGCATGTTCTGAACTTGTGTTGGAATCGATGTGTTTGGTTCTATACTTGTATTCTGAGCTAGAATTTGACTCGTATTCAAGGATTTGAAATACTTTAAACCCGTTTAATGGACTGTCTACTCGAAAGAGACTTGAGAGATTAGTTTTGGTTTTAGTTGTTTTGGTAATCTCTTTTGAGATCTTCTCCGTGTAGCTTCTTGAGTTGGAATGGTTGTAGTACTTGTCTTTTAGACTGTACCGTGTTCTTGAACTGGTAAGGGCATGTAAGTTTGGGGGATATTCTTCCCTTCTCTGCTATGAGAAATCCCGTGTCTTGTTGAAAGCTTGACTGTTTTGTTTGAAGGATTATTAGACTATAACTGTACCTTGTTGTGGGTTTGGTTTGATATAGAGTTTGTTGGAATAGTCACTACACAGTTTAAGAGGTTTATGGAAATACAATATGTATTTTCCTTCTTGTGAACAATGTTGAAATGAATACCTTCTTGTTGCAAGCTTTTTAGATGGAACTTGAGAGTCTTTGTTGTGATTCTGTTTTAGTCGAGTTGGAGGTAAGATTGGGACATTACTTGACTTAAACATATATTGAGTTTTCTTACTCTCTTCAGATCTTTTTAATTGATTTTTAGGTTTTATTAAAAAGATGGATTGAATACCTTAGTGTACTAAATTTTGTATGGAAGGATACATTACCTCTACTCAGATTGTTTTGTATTATTGTTCTTATTTGGATCGCGAACTACTTACTCTATTGTATTGAGTTGTTGAAGCCTTGTAATGGGATGTCAGTCTTTGCAATTCTTGAATACTTCATAACTTGTCTAGCTTATATTGTTTTGGGTTTTCTATTCCTTGTTGGATTCAGTGAATGAATCTCTTGGTTTTTAAAGAGAAAGGAATATGTTCTCTTGTAGACAATACATTGTTTTTGGGATCATCTTGAACTTCGTTCGTGATTTGAATTTGAACTTGTGTTTTAAATGAATGGGAATAGATAAACCAGTTGGTTAAGATTTGTAAGGGAAAATAGAAGTGTGATTTCTTTTAACTGTGTGTTTGGTTTTGTGTTATCTCTTGGGAACTAGTTAAAGAACTTATAAGTTTGAAATAGAATTGGGAATTCATTTGATAGTATAAATTAAATAAATTATTGATGGGCCCTTATCTAATATAGATCCCTTTTTATTGTTGTTTGGATAAGTTCATTTGATTGAACTTCTTGGTATTCGATTCTCTTCTGAGATGGAAATGTCTTGTGGTTTGTTTTCTCTACTTTGTATAAGTCATTGGTTGTAATGATGTGGAAAGAGATTAGCTTGAGTCGGTATGTTGGAAAGAAAATATAACATGCTTAGACCGACTATTTTGCTTGATTGAGTCATACTCCATTTGGTTTGATATTGGTAGGTTGTCTCTTTTTGCACTCTGTCTTTATATAAATCCTGTTTTGGATGGACATTGGAAGATGTTAATTCTTTGTGAGTCTATCTTGCAATGGCGGAACGTCTATTTTCAGATCTATGAAATTATAACTTCTAACATGTGGAAGTTAGTTTAGACTTGCGGGAGGATTGTTTTGACTCTCTACCCCTACTTGGATTTATTTACGATTCTTGTTAGATGTTATGCCTTTAATCTTGAATCCTTATAATGTTATCCTTGAACTGAGGTAGTTCGGTGTGTTCTAAACATGTCTTTTCTTTCGAGATGATTAAGTTAGTAAGGAATAATATGTATTGATTCTTCTTACGTGCTTAAGTTGTAGGATGAATCATCTTAATATGAACTATGCTTTGCATATAACTCTTTTGCTACTTAGTTAAGGTAAAAGTGTATTTCTATTCTTGTAGAATTATGAAACAATTGGATGATAGGATCTGTTGATTGTTTTAAAGTAATTGATAGGATCAATTAAAACTTATGATATAATACGATGTGGTGGATTATATTATGTTCTTTTCTTTAAAGTGAATTCGAAATCTTTAATCGTACTTCTTTTCTGGTTGATATTAATTATGCTTATTTGTATGATATATTAATTGTTTCATTAAAGCGAGTTTTTAATGGAACAATTAATGGAATGCACTTCATTTTAATGCTTAGTGCTTATCATGCTCGATTCATTGAACTGACCCGATTCGTCTAGAAATTTTGCGAGATGGACATCGTAAGTGATAAAAGAAGACAATTTTTTTTATGATGCATTGGCTTATTTAATTCTAGATCTTATGTAAAGGATTTTGATTCATTCTTGAGTTGTATTGGAAAAGAAAAGTGATGTTCTTTTAAGATATTAATTCTGATTGACATGCAGAATGTTTGAAATGCATAGTCTTGTAAATGTATATTTATCATCATGAATTGAAAGGTTTTGAGTTGGACTCCAATTTGTGGTGTGAATTATTTTGTACTTGTATGATAAAATTAGTAGTGATATCTTGGTGGTATTCTTTATATCTGGTTGTGTACTTTTAATTTTATCAATTAATAAGTTAGATAAAGGGGATAGTACATTTCCCGTCTTTATTATAATGAAACTTATTAAATTACAAAGGATGTCGTTCTCTAACTACACAACTATAGTTTAATAATAAAATATGCTTGGGACATACAATTAAACTATATGAGCAAAGAATGACAAAAGGAATAGTGGTTATGATCTTTAATCTTTATAATTTTGTTTACAAAGTAAACACTAGCTGAATCTAGGTGGATGACGCACTTGATTTGGACAGCTAGGTTGCATTAGGAATTAAACATTGATGTTGCTATCCTGTTTTTGGGATAATTGCATGTTATGCCATGTTAATGAACAAAAATGCAAACTTGAATTAATGAAGTTCTCCATAACAAATCAGGTTGATTATGGTTAAAGAACTTAATGAATGTTGGAATTAGGGTTAGGTATGGTTGTTGTAATCTGAATCTTAATCCAATATTAATTATGAATTAATGACCACTAAGGGGTATGTACATCGTGATGAATCAATTCTAAAAGATGTTGGTACATGCCAATGTAGGATTGTACCCTTGAGAAGTTCTGAGACTTCTTAAGGATACAATGTTGTAGTTGACATGTGGCAACACCCTTCTGTATTTGTTCATCTAGATCTACACACATTTGGACTTGAACTTATTTTCTCTCTAGGTCAAGTTAGTAGCATGTTTAAGATAGGTAGTAGCTTTCTATGACTCAGGGTACCTTGGCACATTCGGTTGACTTAGGTCACCGAGTATGCCCATATACCCTAAGTCATTGTGAGCATCTTCCTATATAGATTATGTTAGTAACTTGGGCTAGGGTCAAACCTTGGGCAAGTGGACCTGACGGTAGCCAATAAAGATTATTCTAGATAACAATAGAGTGGGGTGAAGGATGTATTCCGAAATGATGAGTATGCCATCTAGGAATAGTAACATGAACAGATATGTTGAAAATCTTTGGCCAAAGTATCGAAGTTGCTTGGTTGCATTGTCCTATGTCACCCAAATTAAAGCAACATGATGTAAGATGAATATTGGTAACAAATATTCAGATAGGTTTTCTAAATAGACCACTCGGACCCGGGATAGGGTAGGAGAACCAAGTATACGTAGTATACATAAAGTATTCTATACTTTAAGACAAACATGAGAGATCTGTTGGTAACCAAGTCATGGAATGAGAGATCGGTAGTATACCGAGTCATTACAACTGCATATGGTTATCTATTATGAGATTGATTGGCATGGAATGTGTGTTCTAAATGATTTTTATTTAGAACAAAGAACATTATGTTTCAAAAAAATTCCCTTGTTTCTAAATTCTTAAAATGGGAATGTTACATCTTGGTATCAGAGTTGAAGGTTGTAGCTCTTGGACCTATTGTGTCCATAATCTGATGAAACTTAAATTTTCTTATTAATAGAAAATGGTTAGAACAAGAGGAAATGTTGCAAATAATCCTCCACCTGAGGAAGGAGTAGCAACTACCCAAAAACTTGATGAGATCCTTGCTGCCCTGTTGGACACAAGAGATCGTTTGGCTATACTTGAACAACAAGTAATGGGAAATGAGGAGGAAGAAGATGTTGGTAATAATAATCAGCCACCTCTAGGGACAACACCAATTTAGGTGTTGATAATAACAATGTGAACATACCTGATCAGCCTGAGAAAAAAAAGGCTAGGCGATACGGTTGAACTCACTAATGATATAAAAAAGATAAGTCCACCCAAGTTTGATGGCACCACATTAGGAGATGGGGTTGAGAATTGACTCAATGAAATGGAGAAATACTTTGTAATAAGGAATTTCTTAGAAGAAACAAAGGCTATATGGGGAGCATATCAACTTTCCCATGAGGCATCTTCATGGTGGTTTAGCCATAAGGCTGAGTTAAATATTGATGAACCTAATATCACATGGGATCAATTTAAAGGTTAATTTAGGTAACGTTGGCTGTCACAACTTCACCACTATCAGAAAATGACTGAATTCCAAAACTTAGCTCAAGGAAAGCTAACTATAACTGAGTATTGGGAGTGGTTTACTAAACTCCTTAAGTATGTACCTCGAACAAAGTGATGAAAAGTTCGGATACGAGAAATTCATCATGGGATTAAATCCTGTTATAGGAGGAGACGTGGATGTTCACAACCCAACCATGATGGAAGGGGTTGTTGAAAAGGCCATAAGGAAGGAACAAAAATTGAAGGCAATTTCTACTCAAAAGGAGGAAGTAAGGAAGAAAATGCCTAACTCCTCTTCATCATCTCTTGAACCTAAGAAAGGACCGTGGAATATATTTGGAATAAAAAGTAAGTTTTCATCGATACTAATAAGAAAGTAGCAATAAACAAGTTTGTTGTTAATGCATGGAAAAACTTTGTCAAGAACAATAATAATGGATGAAGTCCTATGGAGGTCGAATCATAACTCTAAGGTTGGAAATAAATATGAGCCTAGAAAGGGACATGTAGGAAGTTGTTATAACCATGGAAAAGATCATTATTCAAATCAATGCCCTTTGAAAAAGGATGATCATAATTAGAAACACAAGATACACGCTACATAGCTAACAAGAAGACCAAAAAAATAGGTCGTGCCATAGAGGTTACGGGTTAGTTATTTGGTTTACCTATAACTATTCTTTTTGATACCGAGACTATCAATATTTTATTTCTAGTAAATTAGCATCAAAACTAAAAATAAAAGCTGGAAACATGGATAAAACATGGACTGTACATTATGGAAACAATGTTGTTCATACAGTTAGTATGTGTCTTTTTGGAGTAGTCATTGACTTACCTATTTTTTCCACTGAAGTTGATCTTTATGTTGCACCATTGTGGTTGTGTGATGTAATCATAGGTGTTAATTGGTTAGAAGAACATAAGGTTAAAGTGGGCTGTTTTGAAAAACACATTAGTTGTTTAGATGACTGCAGAAAACAACAGAGATTCAGGGTGTGAAATGTGAGATTTATGTTAGAAAACTGTCAGCTATGCAACTTAAAAAGGCCAAAAATAAAGGTTGTACCTTATATGTAGTAAAAATTATAGAAATAGCTGAAGAGAACAACGATGTCATGGAATGATATCCGCTTGTTATGAAACTTCAATGACGTGTTTCCAAAAGAGTTACTAGGTCTTCCACCCAAAAGGGAGTTTGACTTCACAATTGAGATCAAGCCTGGAACCGAGCCTATTTCTAAGGCACCATATCGAATGACTACTATAGAATTAGTAGATCTTAAGGCTCAATTGCAAGAAATTTTGTCTAAAGGTTTGATTAGACCAAGTTTTTCACCTTGGTGAGCACCAAGTAATTTTTGTGAAAAAGAAAGATGGAAGACTTAGATTGTGCATTGATTACAAAATGTTAAACAAAGCAACAATCAAGAGTAGATACCCACTCCCTAGAATTGATGATCTATTTGATCAGATGCAAGGAGCATCGGTATATTCTAAGATAGATCTTTGATCTGGATATCATCAATTATAGATTAAGGATGAGGACATTCATAAAAAGCTTTGAACAAGGTATGAACATTATGAGTTGACGATTTTACCTTTTGGATTAACAAATACACCTAACATTTATGAATTTAATGAATAATATATTTCAATAATACTTGGAAAAATTTGTGCTCGTATTCTTAGACGACATTCTCATATATTCTAAAAGTATTGAGGAACACCATGAGCATTTGAAGATAGTTTTGGAAATTTTGAGAAAGAGACGGTTATATGGTAAACTATCTAAATGTTCTTTCTATGACACATAAGTGCACTATTTAGGACATGTAATAAGTAAGAATGGAATTGTTGTAGATCCTTCTAAAATAGTAGCTATAAGCTGAGTTGCTGCACTAAAGAATGTACATGAAGCTAGAAGCTTCATGGGGCTTGTTGGTTACTTCGAGAAAATTTGCTAAAAACTTTTCTAAGGTGGTTGCCTTTGATAAATTTTATACGAAGAAGAAGGATAAGAAGTTTGTTTGGAGTGAGAAATGTGAATATGCATTCAGAACTTTGAAGGAACAGTCAACTTCAACACCTATTCTAGTGGTACCAGATCCTAATGGAGACTTTATGGTAGTAACTTATGCATATGGTGAATGTCTAGGAGGTATTTTGTTACAAAATGATCATGTCATAGCTTACGAAAGTATAAAACCAAAGTTACATTAGTTGAATTATGCTTCACATGATTTAGAGCTTGCTGCCATTGTTCATGCACTACAAGTTTTGAGGCATTACCTACTTGGTAAGCCTTTTGAATTAAAAACTAATCATCTTGGGCTGAAGTATATTTTCACTCAGCCAAATCTAAATGCAAGACAATGAAAAATGGTTAGCTTTTTTGTACTAGTATGATTTTGAAATCAATTACATCAAAGGTAAGGAAAACAGAGTGGTTGACACTCTAAGTCGTAGGAAGCACATTTATGCTCTTATAACATTGAAAACTTAGTTTAAGGATAAAGTAAAAAGTGTTATGGAATCTGATTCTTACTTTCAACAAGTAAAGACAACGCTTGCTGCAGATCTAAATGATGTGAGGTATAAAGGTTTTCAATTTGATAACGAAGGAATCTTAAGATTTGAAAACAAATTATTCATACCTTTGCTAGATGGTTTAAGAAAGAAAATGTTATAAGAATTTCACAATTCACCTTAATCTGGACACCATGGTATCACAAAGATGCTTGCTGATATAAAACATCAATATTTCTAGAAAGGGATGAAAAAGGATGTTATTAATTTTGTGACACATTGCCTTAAATGTCAATGTGTTAAAGTGGAACATATGCACCCAACCGGTTTATTGTATCCTCATAGCATACCGCAATACAAGTGGCAAGTGATAAGCATGGAATTTGTACAAGGGTTACCTATGTCAAGAAATAAACATGATGTTATTTTGGTAGTTGTTGATAAACTAATGAAGGTAGCACATTTTATTGTTGGTAATCTGAAGGATGATTCTCTTGTATTGGCTAAAAGATTTGTGCACGAAATTTTCAGATTACATGGAGTACTGAGCTAATCATATCTGATAGAGATCCTAGAATGACATCAAGGTTTTGGCAAATGGTTAATGCATCTCTAGGAGCTAAGCTGAATTTCAGTTCTGCGTATCATCCGAAAACGGATTGACAGACTGCAAGAGTTAATCAAGTTTTAGAGGATATGTTACGAATGTATTATACAGATCAACATTATAAGTGGGAAGAGTACCTTCCACTAGTTGAGTTTGCATATAATAACACATATCATGCCTCTCTTAAGATGACACCTTTCGAAGCATTATATGGAATAAAATGTAGAACCCCTATTAGTTGGGACAACATTAAGGATAGAGAGGTAATTGGACTTGAAATCCTTACGGAAATGGAACAACAAGTTAAAATGATTCGTGAGCACTTGAAAGAAGAAGTAGATAGGAAAAAGAACTATGTTGATTTAATATGGGTTGACAGAAATTTTAATTTGGTGAGAAAGTCTTTCTTCATGTTAAACTGAAAAAGAGCTCTATAACTTTTGGCAAGGCTGCCAAGCTATCACCTCATTATGTGGGACCCTTCGAGATTCTTGAAGTAATCAACCCCATAGCTTACTATTTAGCATTACCTCCTGCTTTATCACGAATGCATGATATTTTCCATATTTCTTTGCTTAAGAAATATGTTTAATATTATCACATGTGTTAAATTGGAATTCCTTGCAGCTTAAGACCTAGGAATAATCATGGTTAAACCCATACGAGTGCTGGAAACTCGCCTGATTGCATTTAAGAAATTGTGAGATAAGTCAATGTAAGGTCTAGTGGGACCAGTTTAATGAAGAAAGTGCAACCTAGGAAAACTTGGAAGATATGAAAACTACAATTCTATATTTATTTGATCAAAATTGACTATGATGACTGATAAAAATTTGTGATTTTATCTTTATATGTCAATAAGTCTACCAATTTGGGGTAGATAACTATTTATTTTTAAATAAACTGCTATGAGAATGCTGATTTCTAGAACTTCAAAATATGATATTGTTGCAAACATATGTTAAGAAAGTGAATACATTGATTTTCCTTAATGTAATGTTCGCATGAGATAATCATTAGGATGATGATTATTTTTAGGAGGGAAGTATGTAACACCTTGGATAAATCATTATATTTCTCTTTGCATTACAAGAATTGGCATGTTATTTTCTTGAATGAGGTGTGTTCCCTTGATTATTAAAAAACATGCTTGTTATGGATAAATCATTTCTACTCTTGGACGGAAATGATATGGCTTACAAAGAATCCATTTTCACTTCTTATTGATAGGCTGCAATCTTATTTGATAGTTGCAAAATTCTCTTTTACCGACTCATCCTTAGATCAATTTCAGTTATCCAAGGAATGTTTTAAAGTCTACTTATAGGACCTGAATGATAAATTGACATTCATTAGTTTGGGAGACATAGCGGACTAAACCTTTATATGTTACAAATTATTTGGTTTACATGAGCGTGTCTTCATTAGGTTATATGTTGTGCTTGTGTCCTTGGGATTGATCTCTGCAGGACATTAATTGTGTACACGAAATATAGTTTGCTTCATGACTATGAAGGGGATCAGAATACTAAAACCAAAGGATTATCCTAACGGTATCCTAAAATAGGTAAGAGAACCTAATTCTTAGCTACGTCTACTTATTTAGGTTTTGGTCTAACCTAAGCTTCTTATTCTATTTCGTTGGATGGTGTCCTAACCTAAGCTCTTGTGCTAAATGAATAAGGGAGAAAATTGCTAAGGTGATACTAGAATATTTTAACCTAATGTCTAATGCTAATGGTTGTGAATTTAATCTAACATAAGTTGGAAATTACCATGGCAATGTTTTAAGACCTGAGATAATGTATTGTTAGACTAACCTAAGTTTTGGGAAATCTAGCCTAAACGATTAAAAAGGAACCTAAGGGTCGCATGGCACTATGACAATGGTTCCAATGGATTTTAATTGATTTGATTGGGTTTAATTCATGGAGGTACTACCGATTTTGGCAAAGGCTAGTTAAATTTAGTGGGGACTTATGTGGAGACTTCACTAAATATGGAATGACATATTGAATTAGGCGGCATTCGCTAGTTTTGGGAGGTGGTGGAAAGGAGAGATTATCTAGGAGATTTGGGAGTAATGGCATTAATGGACCTCGGTTTTGTGTGTAAACCATTTTGGAAACAAGGGAGGCAAATTTGTGAGAGGTTGTTTGGTTTTACATGTCTCATGAATTTTGTTCTCGCATGGAGCTATCTGGTTCTTTGAACCAATTGTTTGACTTCTCTATTTTTGGTTTCTCCGGTCTATTTTCGATTAAGGGCATGTATATGAGGCATTGGAAGAAAATTTGTTTGGTTGTTAATCTTTCATGGAGAAGAAAAAGAGTTGGAAGCTTAGGTGAAAGTCTCCTTTGAATTAGCGAGGAACTACCAGGCATGATAGGCTCTACCCATTAAGATTTCTTGCTTTCTTCTAAGTGATTCATTAAAACAATTCTACTCTCATGAGATAAATATTTGCATGATTTTTCTGGTTAATTACTTTCATGTTTTTATGAATCTCTGTGGTTTTTGGGATGTAAATCCATTGCAAAGTAATGTTAGTTTTTGGAAACTTTCTCTGTGCTAGTTTAATGGTGACATGCATGCGAAGCTTGTATTTGAAGCTCTGTATTTCATTCTAAAACTTGTATTTGAGGTTGGTGTTGTTTTAAACTGGCATTCGTTGCTTTGTGTGGTTCTGAACCTTTATTGGAGCCTTGTGTTTCATTTGAACTTGTATTGGGGCTTCGTGTTTTGTTATGAGCTTGTATTGGAGCTTCATGTTTGTTCTGAGCTTGTGTTGGAGCTTTGTGTAGTTTTGAATTTTTTTTTGAAGCTTCGTGTTTGACACTGTACTAGTATTCTATACTTGCATGTTCTAAACTTGTGTTGGAATTGATGTGTTTGGTTACGTACTTTTATTCCGAGCTAGAATTTGACTCGTATTCAAGGATTTTGGACCCGTTTAATGGACTGTCTACTCAAAAGAGACTTGAGAGATTAGTTTTGGTTTTAGTTGTTTTGGTAATCTCTTTTGAGATCTTCTCCGTGTAGCTTCTTGAGTGGGAATGGTTGTAGTAATTCTATCTTTTAGATTGTACCGTGTTCTTGAATTGGTAAGGGCATGTAAGTTTGGGGAATATTCTTCCCTCCTCTGCTCTAAGAAATCCCATGTCTTGTTGAAAGCTTGATTGTGTTGTTTGAATAATTAATAGATTGTAATGTACCTTGTTGTGGGTTTGGTTTGATATGGAGTTCGTTGGAATAGTCACTAACAGTTTAAGAGGTTTATGGAAATATAGTATGTAATTTCCTTCTTGTGATCAATGTTGAAATGAATACCTTCTTGTCGCAAGCTTTTTAGATGGAACTTGAGAGTCTTTGTTGTGATTCTGTTTCAGTCGAGTTGGAGGTAAGATTGGGACAGTACTTGACTTAAACGTATATTGAGTTTTCTTACTCTCTTCAGATATTTTTAATTGATTTCTAGGTTTTATTAAAAAGATGGATTGAATACCTTAGTGTACTAAATTTTGTATGGAAGGATACATTATCTCTGTTCAGATTGTTTTGTATTATTGTTCTTATTTGGATCGCGAACTACTTACTCTGTTGTATCGAGATGTTGAAGCCTTATTATGGGATTTCAATCTTTGGAGTTTGTGAGTACTTCTGAACTTGTTTAGCTTATACTGTTTTGGGTTTTCTATTCCTTGTTGGATTCAGTGAATGAATGGGTCTTTTAAAGAGAAAGGAATATGTTCTCTTGCGGACAGTATATATTGTTTTTGGGACTGTACTATGAACTTCATTCTGTGATTTGAATTCGAACTTGTGTTTTAAATGAATGGGAATAGATAAACCAGTTGGTTAAGATTTGTAAGGGAAACTAGAAGTGTTCTTTCTTTTAATTGTGTGTTTGATTTTGTGTTATCTCTTGGGAACTAGTTAAAGAACTTATAATTTTGAAATAGAATTGGGAATTCATTTGATAGTATAAATGAAATAAATTATTGATTGGCCCTTTTCTAATTGAGATCCCTTTTTACTGTTGTTTGGATAAGTTCATTTGAATGGAATTCTTGGTATTCGATTCTCTTCTGAGATGGAAATTTCTTGTGGTTTGTTCGGTCTACTTTGTATAAGTCATTGGTTGTAATGAGGTGGAAAGAGATTAGCTGAGTCGAGTATATTGGAAAGAAAATATAACATGCTTAGACCAATTGTTTTGCTTGATTGAGTCATACTCCATTTGGATTGATATTGGTAGGTTGTCTCTTTTTGCACTCTGTCTTTTTATGAATCCTCTTTTGGATGGACACGGGAAGAGATTAATTCTGTGTGAGTCTAGCTTGGATTGGTGGAATGTCTGGTTTCAGATCTATGAAATTATAACTTCTAACATGTGGAAGTTAGTTTAGACTTACAGGAGGATTGTTTTGACTCTCTACCCCTACTTGGATTGATTTGGGATTCTTGTTAGATGTTGTGCCTTTAATGTTGAATCCTTATAATGTTATCTTTGAACTGAGGTAGTTTGGTGTGTTCTAAACATATTTCTATCTTTCAGATGATTAAGTGTGTAAGGAATAGTATGTATTGATTCTTCTTCTTTGCTTAAGTTGTAGGATGAATCATCCTAATATGAGCTATGTTGCATATAACTCTTTTGCTACTTAGTAAAGATAAATGTGTATTTCTATTCTTTTAGAATTATGAAACAATTGGATGACAGGATTTGTTGATTGTTTTAAAGTAATTGATAGGATCAATTAAACCTTATGATATAATGTAGATGTTGTGGATTATATTATGCTCTTTTCTTAAAAGTGAATTCAGAATCTTTAATCGTACTTCTTTTCTGGTTGATATTACTTATGCTTATTTGTATGATATATTAATTGTTTCATTAAAGCAGAGTTATTTTAATGGAACAATTAGTGGAATGCACTTCATTTTAATGCTTAGTGCTTATCATGCTCGGGTTCATTAATGACCCATGCTTAGAAATTTTTGCGAGATGGACATCGTAAGTGATAAAAGAAGACAATTTTTTTATGATGCATTGGCTTATTTAATTACGGATCTTATGTAAAGGATTTCAATTCATTCTTGAGTTGTATTAGAAAAGAAAAGTGATGTTCTTTTAAGATCTTAATTCTGATTGACATGCAAGAATGTTTGAAATGCATAGTCTTGTAAATGTATATTTATCATCATGAATTGAAAGGTTTTGAGTTGGACTCCAATTTGTGGTGTGAATTATTTTATACTTGTATGATGGAATTAGTAGTGATATCTTTGTTTTACTCTTTATATCTGGTTGTGTACTTTTAATTTTATTAATTAATAAGATAGATAAAGGGGATAGTACATTTCCCCCCTTATTATAATGAAACTTGTTAAATTGCAAAGGATGTCGTTCTCTAACTACACAACTATAGTTTAAGAATAAAATATTCTTGGGACATATAATTAAACTATATCAGCAAAGAATGACAAAAGGAATAGTGGTTATGATCTTTAATCTTTATAATTTCATTTATAAAGTAAACACTAGCTTTGAATCTAGGTGTATGACACACTTGATTTGGGCAGCTAGGTTGCATTAGAATTAAACATTGATGTTGTTGTCTGTTTTTGGGATAAGCGCATGTTATGC
This sequence comes from Taxus wallichiana var. yunnanensis, assembly GCA_018340775.1. NCBI lineage: Eukaryota > Viridiplantae > Streptophyta > Pinopsida > Cupressales > Taxaceae > Taxus > Taxus wallichiana. The sequence goes on along the minus strand of CM031243.1, from coordinate 340,124,526 downwards.
CACATTAATGAACAACAATGCAAACTTCAATTAATGAAGTTCTCCATAACAAATCTGTCTGATTATGGTTAAAGAACTTAATGAATGTTAGAGTTAGGGTTAGGTATGGTTATTGCAATCTAAATCTTAATCCAATATTAATTATGAATTAATGACCACTAAGGGGTATGTACATCATGATGAATCAGTTTTAATGGATGTCGGTACATGCCAACTACGGGACTTTACCCTTGAGAAGTCCTAGGACTTTACCCTCGAGAAGTCCTAGGACTTCTCAAGTATACAGATGTTGTAGTTGACATGTGGTAACACCCTTTTATATTTGTTCATCTAGATCTACACACATTTGGACTTGAACTTAGTTTCTCTCTAGGTCAAGTTAGTAGCATGTTTAAGATAGGTAGTAGCTTTCTATGACTCAGGGTACCTTGGCACATTTGGTTGACTTAGGTCAGTCGAGTATGCCCATATACCCTAAGTCATTGTGAGCATCTTCCTATAATAAATTATGTTGCTAACTTGGGCTAGGGTCAAACCTTGGGCAAGTGGATTGATGGTAGTCAGTAAAGACCATTCTAGATAATAGTAGAGTGGGGTGAAGGACGTATTCTGAAATGACGAGTATGCCATCTAGGAATAGTAACATGAACAATATGTTGAAAATATTTGGCCAAAGTATCGCAAGTTGTTGGTTGCATTGTCCTATGTCACCTAGTTTAAAGCAACATGATGTCAGATGAATATTGGTAACAAATATTCAGATAGGTTCTTTAAATAGATCACTCAGTACCTAGAATAGGGTAGGAGAACCATGTATACGTAGTATACATAAATTATTCTATACTTTAAGACAAACATGAGAGATCGGTTAGTAACCAAGTCATGGAATGAGAGATCAGTAGTAAACCAAGTCATTACAGCTGCATATGGTTATCTGTTATGAGATTGATTGGCATGGAGTGTGTGTTCTAAATGATGTTTTATTTAAAACAGAGAACATTATGTTTCAAAATTTTTTTCCCTTGTTTCTAGAATCTTAGATTGGGAATGTTACAATTTGTAATGACACAGCCAACTGGATGGCCTATTAGATTTGGATTTGGATCTGCTTTACCCGACCATATAACTTAAGGGTATGTCCCTCATCCCTTTGGAATGGCCCATGATATAACCCTCTATAATATGTATCCTCACCGGTGGTCGTGGTAGCCTCAAATACTACGTCCCGAGCACCAATTTGCTAAGGCCACATGTTGGAGCACATCACTCTCTCCCCGTCGGTCTATTCACATCTTCCGAACTTATGTACGCATCACTATCCATTGTGTCCTCTCAATGGCCAACATATCTCTCTCAATCTGCAAACCTATAATATCAAACTATAGTGAGTCCTCTCGGATATCACTGATCCCTCTCGGTTGTGACTTACAGTAATTCTACCTCACGGAACCTAATCTCATGTACTATGGTCAACCATCCGAGGATGATCTTGAGGTGATCTATGTAGTAAAACCCATCCTCCACCTACTTGAATATGTGGTGGACACCCCCATCCATCTCCTCCATTTCCACCTACTTCTCTCTATGGACTCATTACTCGAGGCGGTGAGGCTAGAACATGTATAACCACTTCTGTATAACCTATTGTACCACATGTATTTGTTCTTGTGGATACAACTTCTGCTGCGGCTATGACTACTATTGTGAAGGCACCTAGGGTGGTGGACCCTATGCTGGTTATATTGAAACTTGTACATGAGGAACCTGCTACTAAGCTGGACCCTGTATTCCTACTCCTACCTCAGCCTCAACTAATCCCAATCTGGCTCTATCTCTTAGAGCTTAGATGTGTAACCCCTATCTTTGTTGCGCTTATGCCCATGTCTATGACTACTTGAGGTATGGTAATCCATAGGGAAATCTTGTGGTGTACCATGGATCATAATATGGAGTGGTCTAGGGTGTATAATATTTGGTCGTCTTTACCCATGGCTATGGGGTAACACCTATGAAGCTATTGCGGGCTCACCGTTGTCTAATCTAAGGCCCAAAATCAAATGTATCTCATGCTTTGTGAGTGTACCACATGTTATCACATGAAATTCCTTGTATGTGGCCCATATGTCTCTATACTCGATCCACATGGCACCACTTTGTGAAATGACCCCACCCGCCAATAATGAAGTGATCCACCTCTATAGTGCTAAGCTCAGTGGCATCCTCTCTCCATTGAGTACAATCTATAGGGACACCAGGTGATCATACAAAGTTGTAATTCATCAAATGATCACTGTGGTACACAATATCCCCTATGTGTGAGTGAACATCCTCACCCATTATTTCCCAACCCATGTATGATGGCTCATTTGGAGCCACCGACTCGTAAGAGTCCATGTGGGCAACCAATAACAATGTGGTCCCAAGCCCATATCTGTAATAAGGTAGATGGTCCCATGCTCCTCATGCCTCGATATGCTATCAAGTGTAGGTCAAAGTACATGTGGGATAGTATGCACTTGACCACGAGAATACATCTTCATCCATAAGTCAATGTATCACTCATGTCAATCCAGTGGGAAGTGTGTACCCATCTTGTTAGGTAGCAGTAGTTCTTCAACAAGCTCCATCAAGTAAACAAAAATCCTCACAATCCATCAATCCTCAAAAAATTGTAGAGGAGTATTTCCATACCCTTCCAGGTATGTCACAGTGTAAAATAATGTCCCATATGTAGTGAAGAATCACTATGATCCCCATCATAAGTAATAAGACTACCTTGAATCGAAAATTAGAGGATCGATACACATCCTCTAAAGTGACCGACATCTCACTTTGTCGATAGTTTAAAATTCTAGCTCCCACCCCTCCATCTCTCTATGAAGGTAGTAAAGTGGGCGTGATCTAATGTGATGTGAGTCATCTATGAAATATGAGTCAAACCGGTAGCATTCGAATAATAATTAATCCTTGCGGCTCCCACCATGTGAATGTATGTTCATAGGCTCTAAGGCACCCACACCGCTCACATACATCTAAGTTGTGTGATCTCGCTTGTAATATTGCACAACATATGATTAACATCATGTCTTCTACTAATATATTCCTAATATGTTCTAACTGCTTTTGCATTCTTCTACTCATTTCTAGGTTTTTATAAAAATCTTCAATTTCTTCTAAATTATTTTCTAAGGCCTAAGTTTTGTGCTAGCGCAAGAATTTTTACACTAGCGTAAACCTTTCGGCACTAGTGCGATCCTATCTTTAGCGCACACCTTCCTACACTAACTTGTTCATTCTTGCATTAGTGCAATCCTGCGCTAACGCAACCCTATTCACACTAACTTAACCATTTTAACACTAGCGTAACCCTAACTAGCAACAAAACCTAATACTACAGTAACTTATCCATTTTGATGCTAGCACAAGCATGGTAACACTAGTGCGAAGCATGGTTACGCTAGCACAACCAAAGGCTTGCTCTAGTGTCATCCCATGTTTTCCCCCTTACAATAAATGTTAATAAATGAACTCAAAATTAATTTGTTTTTGGTTTACATACCGGTGCACTATCTATGGGAGGCCTCATGTACTCTCGAACACAATCCACACGATGTCTATGCCTCTTAATTTTTCCATATCTCTTAAACGTCGAGAAAATACCGACTAAAACTCCAAAGGTAGGGTAACAATACTTGTCGCGATGGATTTTACCTCTCATGCCTTGCTTATTTATAGTCGTTTTGCCCTAGTTCTTCATTTTTCTCATCCCAAGCGCTAGATGACCACCATGATTCTTCTATATTCTTCTGCTATGTCTTGCTTTCGTCGTAATGATGATTTTTATTAAATTGTCATTTTTCGCCCATTTTCACTATGTTGGGGCATATTTTTTCTTCATGGCGACCCTTTTACGCTACCTCGAATGATTTTTGCTTCCCAATTTTTTTGGTGACATACCACAGTGTTGTCATTCTTCTATATCATTTTCTTCTTAAAATCCAAAAATAATGGTAAAATTTCAAAAAAATCCAAATTTTTTGGTAAAATTCAAAAAATCCAAAAAATTGGTAAACTTTAAAAAAATCCATAAAATTGGTAAAATTTAAAAAAAATCCAATTTTTTTTGTAAAATTCAAAAACTTAAAAAAATTGGTAAAATTAAAAAAATTCAAAAATTGGTAAAATTTCAAACAAATTGGTAAAATTCAAAAACTCCAAAAAAATGGTAAAATTAAAAAAATGGTATAATTTCAAACAATTTTGTAAACATTCAAAAAATTTCAAAAATTGGTAAAAAGAATGCACACAAATGAAGCATTATCGATGCATCGTCGTCCTTAAACATCAAAATTTTCCTATAAAACATCTTTCTTTGGTCCTCACTTGTTCTCGCACATGACTTACGGATCATATTGATCTACCCTCCATTAACAAAGTTGGTTTGCTTACTATGTCTAGTACTCCCTTGCACAACAAGTTGCTTGGTACTATTTCATAGTGCATGATTTCTTTTTCATAGGACCCCTGTGTCCTCCGTTTATTCACCTCACATGTATCCTTTCTTAGGGTGCCATTTTTAACCCTTGTCGTTAACTCAAACATTTGGGAATTGAAGCTTGATAACAAAAACATTGGTGTAACTATCTTAAATGTTGTTTGTTTGAGTATGTGTGTTTGTACTTGTTTCCCTATCAGGTTAGCTTGTTTACTTTCTTGTATTGCATTACGTTATGTATGTTTGCATTGAGTTAGTGTTTTAACAATGAAAAAATGTTAGTATTATAGCTTTTCATGTTATTTTACACTTTTTTTGTATGCGTATATTTTAATAAAGGCGATGATGTAGATCATATGAGCAAAGTGATGAAACAAATTTGTTTATTGAATGAACTGGATGCAAAAGATATTTCCATATTCTTCACTATCATGTCTTATCACTATCAATTTTTCTTCCAAAACACACAGGGCAATAATGATCATTTTCTCCCCCTTCCCTCACTGGTTTCTTCTATTTGTCACCCCATCGACACTCGAGGGCATCCTTCATTCTACTAATTCTCTTGAAGATTTACTTGTTTATACTTGTCTACTATCTTTGAAGTGGCGTCACTTACGCCACCCCAAAGAGGGGCAAATGTAGACACCTAAAATCCACTTACGTAGTTTTATTGCTAAAATTGTACTAACTATCCTCTTTCCTATCATTTTTATTATAATTAGTGATTTATCACTAATTAACTAATGTTTCCCTCTATTTTGGTCAATTAACAACACTTCATTAATTAACTAGCCTTTATTCAATTCCAAATGCCAATTAACGACACTTTGTTAGTTATAATCCTCTTCCATTTGAATAATTAACTATTATTAGTTAATTAAGCCTATTTTTCATTATATTTAATCAAAAAACTATTTTATTGGCTAAATTATAGCCTATTAATTAATCCTATTTGATTAATTAAATCATCTCCAACTCCCATGAGTTTCTAATCACTTGTTAATTCCTCTAATCAAGCTTAACAAGTCTAAATCTACTTTATCCTTTATCCCACATTCATTTGGATTCAAGCTTCTCCCAAATTGGAAAGCTATATAAAGGACCCTCCTACATCCTTTCACACCTACACCATACTTTTGTTAGTGATTTATACAAACATATGATAAGAGCCTTCTCCATTATTGAGAATAACTACTTCATCTTTGCATCCATTGTACCATTGTTGAGTAGAAAGTAAGATCTAAGCATGGCCTTGTAGCCATTTCTTGGTGAGATACTTCCCTCTCTTTTGAGATCAAACACACAAATTTGATTACTCATGATCTAAATAGGTTCATGTTTAGAAGTAATCATACATTTAAAATAGTAGGAATGGTTAGCATTAGATGATTTCTTTCATGTTTATGCACTAATTAGCTAATTCCTTTAAGCTATTATCTTGATGTTCTTATTAGATTAAATTTGTTTTGAAGCTACTTGGTGTTAGTTTCATTCCATAGCTTAGTTAGTTTAATATGCATACAAGGATCTAAAACTTGAGTGGAGTGAGCTGGTTCAACTCGAGTGAGTTAGATAGGAAAGTGTAGATAAGTAGATAGTGAGTGGATAAATAGATTTTATTTTATTTAAATCGCTAAGGAGTGTAATTATGCATGATATAATTAATTAAATTAATTCTAGTGAGATGTGGGTGAATATTAATTCAAATAGTAATGTGTAAAGGTATAGTATGTAATTTTAGGGTATCTACAGTGGCTCCCGTATGAATTGTAAAATTAAAGGTAATTGAATATAATGGTTTGTTTTTTTATCGTGAGTGTTATTAAGACTCTTGAGATATGAAAAATAGATTCCAAAAGGTCAACAAATTTCATTTTGGTTTGAATTTACGGAGAGAGGTTTATATTTTGGAAAGTAAAAAGGAGATAAGATACAATTAGTTGGGATAATAGATAATTCATCTAGAGAGGGTTAGGGTTGGGATTTAATTCTAGTACAAAGGGAATAAGAGGGGGATTTGTTTTATCAAGCAATATTTTAATAATCTTGTAAGGTTAGTGAGTGTGATTGTGTGTATGCAATCATATATCCGTAATTTTAATTAAGGATTTAATAAAGAGATATGTGTTTGAATGTATGGTTGTTCTCTTAAAAATTCTTAAATGTGAATTTAAGAGAAGCTTAGTTTGTTAAATATATATGGCACATAGAGGAATATTGGGTGGTAGAAGAAGAACACATGGAGTATAATAATTTTCAAAGATGCTAAAATAAATACACGTGAGAAGTTAGTAAGTTTGCAAATGACACATGTGATCATAGAGGGGGTAATTTATATTTATATTTTTGCAATAATATATAAATATAAATAAGGTTATTAGTGTAAAAGGGGCCCTAATAATGAGAGTAGGATGTGTTTAATCCTAAAAGTAAGAGTTAATATTTAAAATCACATGATCACACATGTTTTGGAAATTCTTTAACAAGTGATCCTCGGGTAGTTGAGGATGGACCTTTGATAATCCATTACATGGCTATGATCTATGAGATGAATGTAAGGAATGGTGAAGAGTAGGACATCATGTCTATAAGGCATGGTAAAGAGATAAAAGGATTATTTTGATTTCTAGAATATGTTTGATTTATATGCATGTTCAACAATGAATAATATGTCGAAGTAAGAGGAAAAATATATGTTTCTAGAAGTATTAGAGAAACATGAAAAAGTAGGATGAGAAAAGAGGAAGAATGTCATGCATGAGAAAAAGAGGAAAATAATGAGAAAGAGATGGTGGTGCATATGTGGGAGAAACCCATATAGGATTTGAAGAAGAGGATCTTTCGATTTAAAAATTTATTATGTTGATATTATGACCAACACATCCCCATTTGACCTGAGTAAAATGGAGACCCAATGAAGAGTTTGAACCTAACTTATGGGTTGATATTTTGTTTAGAAATCAAGAGTTATCATTTATTTCTTAATTTAATACTTGGTTTTTTCATTTGTAAAAGATATTTTTAAGTATTTTAGTGTGTACAAGATCATGAAAAAGGGGAATTGGAAAAGGTAGTAGATTTTTAACTAAGCAATCTATTTTATTTATTTAACATTCCAATTCCTTTCTAAGTTCATTTTTTAGAGATCATTAAATTAATTTGTTGAAGGGAGACATCCTCGAGAATTTTATTCACACTAATGAGGAACATGTGGCATCTATTGATATATATACTTTTGGAAAAGGTGTAGAAATTGAGGAATAAGAGAAAAATCATACAAAATCTAGTTAAAATGATGGTTGATGTGTGTTGAATATCCTTTATCACTACATTTAGGACTATGCTTAGAATTAAATTTATAAAGTTTCGATTATGGAAATAATGGTTCTCAATGAAAACCACATGTTAGTGATCAAATTTCAGTATTTTTGAAATCTTACATGGAACACTAAAGCAATAAAGTCATCCAAGTATACTGATTATTTCCATGCATATTTCATTGGTACTCTACAGAAGAAACATTTGACATAAAAAAACACCAAGATTGAAGATCTATATAGAGAATTAAAATACTTGATGTGATTTACGAAATTTAAATCTTTATTAGAGGATTAATATCAAATGAATATACTTAATAAGAAATATATACCATGAAAAGTGTGAGCGAGTGTAAACAATAGTGAGATAATTGAGTGAATTATCTTATATTAAGATATATGGGTTGAATATGTGATGAAAGACGACTAGAACAAGATGGATCTAAACCTGTGTAAGCTTTATATGATAAAATTAAATTTGGAATCTCTTAGGATGGGATCTCTCACATGTTGAAAGGACCTCCTTGGCATTGGTGTCTGCACTAGTGCTAGTGTCCTAGCAAATGCTTTGCTTCCGGTCTTTTCGGGGTTTGACAATGTCTTCTTTTCTTGTTTCCTATTGCATTAAATTCATTATAGGGTTCCTATGTCGCATCTGAAGCTAAAAAATAAACCCCTAGATATCTACACAAATATACCAAAAAAACATTAGATAAAACAAATAATGCATATTCATGAGTTAAATTGACATCAGTGGTCTCCTTAATATGATTGTTACTAAGCACTACAATATATTTTAGACTATATATAGTTCTTGTGTTTGTGTGATTTGAATTGTGTCCCTTGAAGCTAGGTTGTCCTTGTGCCAGTCACACCAAGATAGTATCTTCAACTAATTTTTCCTAAAATGAATGTGTGAGATGTAATTCAAAAATAACCCCTCCTATGTAGTTAATGATGCATCCCAAATGCATTCTTTGAGTGTTGCTCCTTTCCCAAGTAGTAAATAGTAAGTATTAACCCCAAATTGTCCAACCCATAATAATGGTAAGTGAGTCATCTATAAATATGATTCCCTTATTTGAATTTCATCATTAAAAACAAGAAAGGGTGAACCAAAGTAATAAGAAAGATCTTAGAAAAGGTACCAAATAATGTGGCATTTGAAAACCAAGAAAATGAGGGAAAAGAATAGAAGCACCAAAAGGGGACAATAGCACTTGGGGCACTCATGTACCTAATAGGCGGTAGTGTTTTGGATGTTTGAAATATATAACGATCAATATATGGTTGGTTCACATGTCTTCTAGTGTCCAAAATTAAATTTATCATTCGAGAAAAGTAAATTTATCATTCTAGTGTGGGAAAGTACTTGATAATGAAAGAGTAAACCAAGTGTTATTAATGTTCGGTCTTCTCACTTTAGAAATCATGCATATAACAACATACTTAAAGGTGTTGTGCGCTCTCATGTTGTATCAAAGTGTTGCATTATTAACTAAGTCCATGAAGCTAGATCACGAGGACTTCAAAATCTACTGTAGAAGATGTTAGTGTAGAATGTGGTAGATACAGTCATGGAAGAAATGGATGAAGATAAGGAGGTTGAGGAGGTGGCAACTATCCGCCAGGAACTTGTTATAAATGTGGATTGCCAGATCATTACCAACGTGATTTACTAGCCTTCCAAATATGTACACATTTTCAAAAGGAGAATAAGGTGGAAGTTGTCACCTTACTGTATAAGATAATGAAATAAAAAGGAAATAAGGGATCATGAATGATTAAAATCATGTGCATTCTCGGGAATGAAAATAAGTCAAAAGCTATACCAATAGAGGAGATAACCACCAAAGTAATTTCTAATTGGCTACATGGATATGAAGATATATTCCTAAAGGCTACCATGATATGAAGGGTTTGTGCTCATCCATGGGAACAATGAAAATAAAATTAATTGAGGGGATAAACCAATTAGAAAGTTCCCATACTAGATGAATCCTAACCTACACGTAAAACTCAAACTAGAACTTCACAACATGCTTTGGACGTAGGAGTCATCATACCAATAGAAAAGTCTGAATGGGTAATCCCTATGGTGATCATCATCAATAAGGATGGGCACATCATAATTTAAATGGATTATCGAGATTTGAACTCTGTGTGCATAATAGACCCCTTCCCTACTCCCTTTATAGAATATATTTTAGGATTCATAGGAAGGGAAATATATACATTCACGAGATGGGTTTTTTGGATATCACCAGGTCAAAATTTTAGAAGAGGATCACCCAAAGATAAATTTTATGACTGAATGGGGATCATATGCCTATATATTCATGTTGTTTGGACTCAAGAATGTACCCATCATCTTTTCATGCATTTTTGTAACTTCTTTTGAGGATTTCCTACTAAAATTTCTTCAAGTATATCTAGATGTTTGAGAAGTCTATGGCTTGGTAAAATATCATTGTGATAACTTTTGCTTAATGTTTGAGCACTACCAAGAGTTAAAAATTTCCTTAAATTTGAAGAAGTGTGTGTTTTTCCCTCCATTTGGTTTTTATTACGGCATATTATCTATAAAAATGGATTATTGGTGGACCCAACAAAAATTGTAATAATCATCACTCTCGCAACAACCGCAAATATAAAGAGAGGTGCATGCCTTTTTGGGACATGTTTGGGTATTATCACAATTTCATTAAATAGTTTACATGAATTGAGGAACTATTAGAGAAGTTGATATGAAAAGAGAATTATTTAAGTGGGGTTCGATTAGTAGCATGTTTTTAATTAACTCAAAGAGAAATTAACACAAATGCCTACTTTATAATTCCCAAGTTGGAACAAACCATTTCATGTACATGTAGATGTTTCAAAAAATTTTTAGGGTGAAATATTAGCACATTTAGAGGAAGGAACTCTTGACCATCCAATCTACTTTGCAATCCAAAATTGATGCGTGCGAAAAGAAATTATACTACCATAAAGCGTGAAGGACTATCCATGGTTTATGTGCTTCAATTTTTTTAGAATTATCTCTTGGCCACATCATTCATGCTATTTACCAATCATATGGCCCTTAAAAACTTGGTCAACAAAGTAGTATTGCATCCGAGAATCTACGGTGGATAATAGTATTCTAAGAGTTCCATTTCTTAGTGGTGGTAAAGATGGGTATAAACAATGTCGAGCCGATCATTTTTCGCAAATAGATACCAGAAAAGTGGCGCAACCAATAGAGGTTGGAATGTAAGATGCTCAATTCCTTAGTATCTAGAGTGAGTTAGAAGAATTAGAAGATTATATTTCCGTCCTACAAAGTGGGGTGGTGCATGATAATTATAACGTCAATCAATGCAAGCAATTAGATTTTAAAGCAACACCATATCAACTAATTGCCAATCGACTCTATAAAATGGGACATAATAATTTTTATGGCAATGTGTTCTACAACATGTAAGACATGATATCCTAAGTGAAACACATGAAGAAATTTCAAGTGGTCACTATGTAGGTGATTCTACCACTCAAAAGATCTATAATGTGGGGCTTTGGTGGTAGAGTTGATTGAAAGACACGAAAGAATATGCCAAGGTATGTGAGCAATGCAAAAGAGTTGACAAGCCAGAAAAATGTGATAATATGCCTTTAATCCCAATAACCACCTAAGAACCATTTGAAAAATATACGATTGATTTCTTTGGGCCAATCAACCTATGACACAACAAACATACACCATAAATATAATAATAACAGATGATTATCTTACACAATGGGTAGAATCCACAACAACTAAAGATTACACAACATTCAAAGTGGAAAGATTCATTTGGGAAAACATTATAAGCAGATTTGGTTGCCCATTGAGCCTAACAAATGATAGAGGAACACATTTCTTGAATGAGATAATTCACATTATATTGCAAGAATTTATGGTTCTCATCATAAGATGACCCCTTATCACCCATAAGCTAATGGTACAATGGAAGCGTTCAAAAATATATCAAGCCACATAGTGAAAAATATTTACGACATCGAAGAAAGGACTGGGATGAAAAATTATCAACAATACTTTGGGCATATCGGACAACATACAAGCACTTAAATAAAGCAACTCCCTTTCAAATTGTTTATGGGAAATAAGTCATGATAAAAATCATCTTTTTGTAACCATCATTGATAATTACACATCTTTGTAACTCGGAAGACGTAGACTCAATAAAAAGATTAACGATTTTGTTACAGATAGACAAAAAATGATTATAAGAGAGGTGGCCCACAACATTGAGAAATGATGTCAGGAAGTATGGTATGACCGAAACTTCAAAAGAAAAACTCTTAAGGAAGGTGTCAAGGTTGTTTTGTTTGACTCTAAATTTACATGACATTTAGGAAAGCTTATAACTCATTTTCTCGGTCCATATGATCTCATTAATATATTTCCAACCGGGCATGTAAATTGATGGATCTTAGCGGAAAGATGCTTCCAGGCTACTTTAATGGGAGTAGGTGAAGTCATATTTCTAGCCACATTGACATGTAATGAATAAGGTGTATGTCATTATATTAATTATTTTTTAAAGGTTAGGTTTATTTATGATTTTTAATAAGTGCTAGACAATTACGCACTTTGTTTAGTATGACCTTATAGAACAAGCTCAAAATCATCTTGCATAACCTCGCACAAAAATTTAAAATGGGAGGAGTGATTGGTGGAGGAAAATTTCAAAGGAATGTGGAAGAATTTTGATGACAAATGTTGTTGAAGTGATATACGAGATGCTGTTAGATAAAAAGGGGCACAATAAAAGAGAAATGTATAAAAAATCACATGCGCAAGCAGAAAATATGTGACAAGGAAATGGAACAGGGATGAAGTGTGGTGAATGGAGGAATAAGAAATCTTCCAGGAGGATGTTATCTTAATATGGAGCTATGAAGAGGTGTGTAAGAAATAAACAGGGGAGCAAACTATGGCCTAAAAACAAACTCTTGTTGAACACATCCAAGGGTGTAATGGAGAAATATATGAGGAAGTAGCCCATGTCACACACTTAACACTTCGTAGAAAGAAGGAAAACATAGAAAAAGAAAACTATCATATCTGGGAATTAATGACATATATGGGAAACTAACATCTCATGCATGTGGGAAGTAAATGAAACAAACATTTATTTCTTCTAAGAAGAGTATAAATAATAAGTGGTAATTCATTTTAATTACCGTACAATGATGAAAATGGGAGCGCTTAGGTGAAAAATAGTGAAATAATTTGCAAAGACAATTCAATGCCCAAGCTTGTCAAGAAATAAATCGACATTAATGCCACCCTAAGATTTTTCAATAATAGAGAGGAAGCATAAATAAACTAGCTTATTAGAGAAATAACTAGTCCTAATCGCCATTAACATAGGGGTTGTAAACCCTTGATAAGATGACAAAATTTGGGGCAATAAACCACCCTAGGGTGAAACAAAGTGGTTTTGAGCCTACAAAGAAACAAAATGAATAGGAAGGAAAGGTGTTAGAGAAAGGAAACAAGTAAAGGCTCACAAGTTTAATGAGTATGTCAGGATCAATATCTTGAAGCAACTTAGAGGCCATGATAATTAAAGAGGTCAAGAGCACCAAAGAAGAATTCAATATCATAAAGGATACACCATTAGATGAAGGAAGAAAGAATTCCATACCATAGAAGGAGAAGATCACTATGGACACATGAAGGAAATATAAGAAGGAACAAATCTAATGCCCTAGCCATTAATATTAAAATACAATACCTAGAGGAAGATGAAATAATTGGGGATTAAAACAATCATGTAATTTTGACCAAAATATTAGACAACAATCATCTCATACTTGGGGCTTGATTGACCTATTTAGAAATAAATGTTGTTTCCAAAAAGATAGAAGGATAGTTAAGGAAATGATGTTTATGATAATAACATACACAAAATGCTAGAAAAATAAGGCTACTTTAGGTACTTAAATCTCCTTACTTCAACAAACCATTATAATTATACGAATACATTATCTCATTTATTAGGGAAGGGTATTTATATTTTACGGAAGAAGTGCATGAAACTATCATGCCATTTTATTAGTAAAGAAAAAGGGCTCAAAAATCATGAAGAATATTTAACACAAGCCCGAAAATTGATGCCTCCATAAACAACATTGGAGATCTCCTCAAATACAAACATAGTGGGAAGTTCATGTCCATAAATGAACTCAAGGAACCTAGGATAAGAGTCATTTTGTGACTAAATACAACCAAAATTTTAGGGCTTGAGAGGTAGATTGAACTCAATAAGAGGTTTCTAAACATTGCGCATAAGGTAACACATGGGACAATTTTCAACTACTCCCAATTTTTCATGTAAGGAGTAATAACAGATTTTGACATGGTCCAAGAAACTAAAGGGGTTAGATTCTAATGGGGCATGATTTTTTTGTTAATAGTCTTTAAGGATCTTGGTGTACTAGAAGGGGATGGTGAACCATCATGGATATATCCATCCATGGATCTATCTTTGAGATAATGTATAAACCATTTATGACACCCCCAATACTCAACAATGCATATAAGGGTTTACTACTTGGTTGACATAATTGTGTAATTTAATTGAGAAATATTGGAGAATCCCTCATCAATTACCTAAGGAGATTATTCGAGAGGAGGAGTTCATTATTTCCATAAACTATTTAGTGCGAAAGGATCAAAATGCTGATCGGACTTGGACACCATGGGCCAAATTACCCTATGCCTTCACAACGAATTACTTTGTTCGATCTATCAAATGAATCAATGGGGTAAATAATCTCAATATTGATGCAAAAAGGATAGATGAGGACATCTATGTGTTACATGAAACATACAAGCACCCTAATTGAGACACAAATGAAGGAACTCGGGTCATAAATATCTATCACCTCACCAAATGGGAAATTATTATGGTAATGAATGAAGTGCGAAACTCTTATTTTATCTATGACCAAAGAAAAAGGCTAACAAGGAAGACACGATAGATGAAGAACCCGATGAAGAAATTGTTATACCTAAACATGCATGACAAGGAACACAACAACAAATAGAATGTGTGTGACAAATACAATAAGATAAAGAAAATGCATGCACGCAAACAGATAAACCTATAAAGATAAGATGGTTGTATCTAAAGCAAAGCCCAATGTTGGTGTAGACAAAAGAAGGATATAAATAAGTAGTTTTCCTAGAGCCACGGGGTCCATGATTGACATTATCCAAAAGGAGACCAATGTTGAGATTCTAATATAATACTCTTCAATCTAGGTAAGCAATGGGGATAGGCCGAGTAAACATATGGAGTATGTGTGCCTTGAAGAACAAATAACCTCTTCTCTCAAGTCACCACATAAGGTGATGGAATTCAAAGATAATCCAAAGGAGGCCACATGAATTGAAATTTCCGAGGAGCTCATGTGGAAGGAAGTAACCACGAAGGATAATTCAATGTGGAATAAGCCCACTCAAATAAGGGAAAAAAATACAAGATAAATACCTTAGCACGAGAGGAAGAAGAAGAATATGTACAAATCTACCCCAACCCGGAAAAAGGTCAATGCATGAAACATATCAATGGGGAAAGAATGATTATGAATTATTCGAATGGGCCAATATTAAGAACACCATGGAAAGTGAGTGCCCCAAAAAGCCTTTTTCCTTTTCATTGATACATGCACTAAAGAATCACTCAGTAATTACCAAATGATAGCATTCACACCATCACATCTAAGGATGGAGATTCAATTCTCCTCAAAACCACCTATAACATGTCCGAGACTCAAGTGGGGATACATTGCTAAATATTGTTGGAGATGTAGTACAAAAAACTATATAGAACAACAATGAAGCAAGAGTATATAGGGATTTGGAAAGAAAACTAGAGGAGGATATGAGAGAGGCAAGATGGTAGTTGCACAAGATTTAATATGAAAATAAATGTCTCTAGGATAAATAAGTGTGCATCGAGTCAAAGGTCAAGACCCTAAAGGACCGGGTGATATGTAATGAGATGCAACTTTCTACAAGATAATTCACTCATACTAGGCACACAAATAGATAAGCTTGATAAATTAATGAATTCCATATTCAATGAAATGGAGAAGGAGGAGGGATAAAAATGACAAGGGGAAATAGTGAAAAAATTCTTTGTGTTTACAATAAGAAGCTTGAAGTATGAAAATGTAGCACAAAAAGATTAGAGGCCAAAGTATAAAAAGATACAAAAAAATTGCTTAAAGGGTTATATAAGAAACCCCAAATACTCAATCCACAAACAAAGAGTTGGTGGTTAAAATACGGCATTTGAAGCCTAGCTAGAGGATGACTCCTAGAAAGAGCTAACCATGATAAAAAAATGGAATAATTTGGAGCGGTTAGCAAGGAGGTTGTGGAAAGGAAAGAAAAAATGAAGCGAGTTCTTAATGGAGTTGAGAAATCTCATTGATACTGATAGAAACTAAGCTTAGAGCCATGCACCGGATTTACAAAAGTAATTGAACCAATTGTGTAGAACAATGACCGCAAGATTCAAAGTTTCTTTAGTGTTTAACCAACTAGTTATGCGATTGGATAAATTAACCCAACTCATTGATACAACAATGATTAAATGGAAAGCGCATAAATACTTGTTGTAGGTTGAGATGCATGAGTTATTCGAGGATATCCATAAACATTTCTGAGTATGGACAACCATATTAGTATGGGGTGATGTTGGCCCATGATTTATCATATTGTTTATTCTTTAAGTCTTGAAGGAATTGATATTCTTTATTCATGATTCACTATTCTTTGGAGGCGTGCGTTGGAATTTTGTAAAGGAGTGTGAAATATATAAACAGGGAGCATGGAAGAGTTAATTGTGCAAGGAAAAGGGAAAAAAAGTATGCATGTAAGGAGAACAATGGAGGTGCATGGGAGAAACCGAGAAAGAGGATCATGTAGTAAAAGATAAGATCCGGGAGGGGACATGCGAGAAAATCAAAAGATAAGGATAAACATGATTCTAAAATTGGAATTAAATTTTAGTTCTTGACATTTTCATGAAGTTGACTAAGGGATTGGAGAATACTAAAGATAAGTAACGTCCTATGTGGAGGATCAACATGAAACATGAATTTAAGGTGGAAAAATTCTAATTTTTGCTACCAAATAAATGTAATAGTTAACTGGAGTTATAAACTCAAAGGCTATTCTTAGCTCTTGTAAAAGTAGTGAAGGACAAGTTACCACTAGTATAAATTATTAGAGAAGCCAATGCTTCTTAACCCAATATCACTTCAGCAGAATAAACATTATTACAACCATGAAAATGCATAGAAAATCAACTCAAAGCTACATAATAGAATGATGCAAGTGGTGTACATATAGGAGGAGGAAAGTGAAACTACCACCTAGATCAGTGGTGAATAACACTCACTAACTGATACTGGCAGTAGAGATGACTCCACACAACTAGTAAGTTAACTCAACACAACTAGTAAGCTAACTCAACACAACTAGTACACCTAAGCAAGCTAACACAACAAGTGTAGAGCTAATATAAGTGCAATAATTATCCTAATAAACAATATAAGGAAAAATAATAACCTATAATAACACCCCGTAAGCGTAGTTTAGGTGGGTGGAAAATAAGGCTTGATTAGGTACCCACGTACAATAATTGGGAAAAAGGGACACTATAAGGTACCCAAAACCAGTAATAACAAAGTAGAGAGAAAAAACTAGTTACAAGGCATCCCAAGAAGCTCAAATCAAAAAAATTGTACAATGTTGAGGAATTGTGGTGTGCACTATGGTTTGAATTCACTTTGCTCGATCATAAAACTCAAAAATAATTGACACTAGGCTTCACCAAAATAGCCCCATACTGAGGAGACCTCAGCGGAGTGATGTCAAAAGTGTAAAAAAAATCAAATATAATTCGATCAACTACTACAAATAGGTGTGCCACGATCCAATAAAAATGACCAAGGTGATAAGGTGAGGACTCAAGATCCAAAGAAATAGGAGTGCCACAATCCAATAACAACCAAGGTAACAAAGAAAATAAATAAGACCCGAAGAAGCATGATAAACACTACACCCTCCCATATTGCTAAATGGGTGGAGTGACACTACAAATATGTATGATTTGTCTGAACAACTACTCAAACATTGATAAACTAACACTAGGCTTCACCAAGAGAGACCGTAAATATGCCTAAAAGTGTCAAAAATACGAGATATAAAATCTCTCAATAAACAAGAGAGATATACTACACCTAGTAAATAAAAATTATGAAAAAAGGAGCATTACAATGAAGATGGTATATAAATTAGAACAAGAAGGCTAATGGAGGAGGAGCCATACCTATATAGTCCTCTTGATGAATGTCATGTTACGCCACGAGTGATCAAAATCCACCCCAAATCAACATAGATGGATGAAGAAGGTGCCTGCATATGATTCGGTGCAAAAATGCACAACGGGGTCATGCAAAAGAATATCTCGAATATGTGTCAAGTTGATCATGTTTGACATTTAAAATCTTAGGTTTCTTAAGCCACATAGAAGGTGCGGTATTCATGTGTAGCTCATGATCCTTTGAACAATTGAGCGAACAAAAATAGGAGTCAATGTGTGATCCCATGAAGTACCTACTTGAAAACCAATGATATGGTGAGAATTCCACTTAATAGGTTGTATAGGGAAGAAATACCTGTGAATTTCTACCAATACCTCTTCCAGTGTAACCCATAAAACAAAGCATGTGAGAACTTAATGTAGTGGTATGTATATCAAAAGAGCCATGCATGTGATTTGAAGTAGGATACATAACATGTATTAGTGCATAGAAACACAGTGTGGAAGAACATGAAGTAACAAGTGCATAGGATCAAGAGCATAAAAGTAGGATTAGAATCAGAAAATGACAAATCAAGGTCAATGAGTGTAGGAACAATAGTTGCTTTAGTGGACTAGGGATAAGGATATGACTATCCACAATATGAGGTTGATACTTGAGAGGCAACAAGTTTTGACCGCAAGGAGTGTATGAGGTGATACATGCCATGAATGAGTGCTTGTAGAAGAGAATTTTGCTTCTTGAGCGATCTATTTTCTTCCACAAATTTGACTAGGTCCTCTTGAATGGAACAAACTTCAGTGAATAACATCTAATTCTTAGATTGTAAAGAAAAGATGTCAAAGCACAAATCCATGATAAATGCAAAAAAACACACTTAAAAAAATAATGCAACACCCAAATAATATAGGATGTTGGGCTCTGGCAAAAATGCATCCAAAACACAATGGACTCCTTTTCTTGTTATCATATCTTCGGACCAACATAAGGCGAACAATAAATAAGCAAAAAGTTTTCTTGTGAGGGGGCTTGAGCACCTGTTAAACCGGTCATCACCCTTTAGTCTTCGACACTCAAGAACAAAAGAGAACCAGGAATATACTATGTAGTGGACTAGATAATGGGGGTTTGGGGCGCGGTCCCTGAGTGGAGTCATGGGGCGGTGCCCCTTGCAAGCTCTCGGTTGCGATACGGGGTGGGGTCGAGGGTAACACCCTCGAAGCTAAACATAAATGAACCCTTTAAACAACTAGTGAAATAGCCTAAAAATTAAATTTTCACCATAAAATAAACCCTCCAAATTGCTTATAAGTACACGAGTTTATTAGAATTTTTCCTACTTTTTGGAAAAAAATATTGCTCCCCACATAAATTTCCCAATTACAAAAATTCCCCTTTTTACAAAAACTTTACTAATTTTTTTACCTTCAAAATAATCTCTACCTTAGTCGAGGGAGCTATGGAGTGAGTTGGGCAAGTAACTAGCATGAGTTGTGTGAGCCACTTTCCGATATGAAAAAGACGCAGGGATGGACGAGCTCACAAAATTACCCTCGAGTGGGTTGAACCACTGAACCTCTAACAATACTTACAATCACCTTTCAACTCTTCCAAGGCTCTTCTCAGAGATTACTTTTCTAAATATAGTTTTCATATTCCTTTCGAAATGAAAATTAAATTTAAAAAGAAGGCCGTATTAGGGTTTATACCCTAATCGCCCAATGATTTATAGAAAAGGTAGCCAAGTTGGGAGCTTAAGTGGCTAAGAGGAAATTCAATCAAATCCGATCCAAACCTTAACAATGCCAATGATTTACGCCGCCACAGAAGGAGCCAAATTTCCACTGCGAAGGAGAAATCACAGGAGAGCAAGTAAAGAAACAAGGGGCCGAGTTACAAATAGATGCAACCAAGCATAGGGAAACCAGATCCAAAACAGGTAGATCAAAGGTATACCGTTGAGAAAGGAAAATTGATTTTGTAGGAAAAGCGAGGAGACAGAAGTCTACAATCACCAAAAAGTTTCTTTGTTTTCCTAAGCCATAACTGAATGTAAATATTATTGTCCGCCACTCTTGCAAGTTGATTTCAATTTCAACCAAACACAGGCCGAGAAATATCCAAGAAAATTAGAGCAGAGATCAGGAACCCATATGAGTTAAAGATGATTTGCAGGTGTGGAGGATGCTGCAGTGTTTGGAGAGCTCACAGGCTGGGTCGAGCCCCACAAAAAGAATTAAGATGCCATAAAATGGAGAGCCAATAAGTTCTACAAATTCTTCACTCTACGCATTTACAACAGATCAAGTTGCTTTAGACTATTTGCAGGGTAGAATGTCATCCAGATCTCTGCCAAGGAGAGTGCTTAAAGGTCGTCAGGCACCCAGATCACAAGCTAGTTTGAAAAATTTTGCCGATAGGAAGAATTCCTGATCCACCACCAAAGAACCCTCAAGATAAACAGGTAGGAGAAACTTGATATTACGTCGCTGCCATGTCACAGAGAGAAGATTCTAACGTGCGAGCATCAAGATCACGAGATGAGATCACTTGTCAAGAAAAGAGTCTTGCCTTGGCATACAAATCATTGGATCTCAAATGCTCACTAATAGACTGAAAGTACCTAGGAGAGGGAAGTTTTTAACTCAATATAAATTACCAAAACATATGAGGAGTCTAGTTAGACCTGCGAGCTATACACAATAGAGTATTGTTGTAAAATTCCACAGTGCTAAGCCAAGATAAAATTCGTACAAATGCAATACAAACCGCATAAAAACCACAAATGCAATGAGGTTATAGGATGAGTAATGGCTACATGAAGATGCTCTGATACCATGTTAGAGAATCCGATTCTTCTTATCCTAGGATCACTCCAGCAGAATAAACATTACTGAAAATGCATAGAAAATCAACTCAAAGCTACATATTAGAATTATGCTTGAGTGGTGTAAATATAAGAGGAAAGTGCAACTACCACCTATACTAGTGGTGAATAACACTCACTAACTGATACTGACAATAGATATGACTCCGCACAAATAGTAAGTTAACTCAACACAACTGGTAAGATAACTGAACACAACTAGAACACCTAAGCAAGCTAACACAACAAGTGTAGAGCTAACATAAGTGCAAGAATTATCCTAATAAAACACATATAAGGATAAATAATAACCTAAACTAACATAAATACCCACGAAGGGATATAGTTTAATTGTATACGTAGGTGTGTATGTATGTATGTGAGTGTGTACGTAGTTATGTGCATAGAGAGTTAGAGGATTAAGGTATGAGTGACTTGTTTTTTTTTGCTACTAGATGGCCCAAACTTGTAATTGCGCAACAATTGATATATGAGCATTATGTTTGGTCTATGCATGGTTGTGTTGTATTGTTAATACATTAGGAATAAAAGTTTAATTGCTAAATTAACAACTCAATTCACTTCACTTTTTCTAAACTATGATGGGACCTAGAAACTCCTCGTGCTTTGGGTGATCATGCCTTATTTTATCTAAGTATTACATGTTCTTTGTGTTGTAGGGAAATCTTGCATGCCATTGACACTATAATGACACACGCATAAGGAAAGAAAAATACTAGATTACGAAACATATGCATAGATATCCTTGTAATAAAACCCACTTAATTCCCCCTCTTTTGAGGTGAGTGAGATATTAACATAGAACGTTTGGCTCAAAATATATGATGTGTATCCATGTCGAATATGTTTGATAATTTTTGTTGGATATCTTGGAGGGCTAGAGTTTTTGGCCACCCTTGAGATCCTATTCCTACAAGGGTTTGTATGGGCTTGATTGTTATAGAAACAATCGAGCACATATGAAATCGATAATACAATTAATATAGTATACCAAGTATACAAAAATCTCACATATGTTAGTCATATAAAAGGCATAAATATACAAACAAGATACAAAAAGGTGTCACATACAAATAAATCACAAGAAATAGGTTGTACAATCCAAAACCAAGGACAAATATGTGTCACCAAACCATCATAGAAAAGGCTATAGGTTGCATACATAGAAGAAATAATACAAGCAATCAAGAAATTGAATACAACAGAAAATGGTAGTCTAGAGGCCCATAGATTAGGACAAGATAACATTGCATAAGACACGTGTTAGCCATATTATTTTTAAAAATATCAAATACACAATATAATATATAGAGAAAAATGAGGAAGTAAAAGTAACTATATTGGAACAAAACCTAAGTAGTATAGGAGATGCCCCCAAAGATTACGGTCGGTGGGAAGGGTATAGGATATAAATTTTCACCGTCTAAAAATATATGTATGTTCCGCATCAACCTCAACATACCTAGTGATCACATGTGTGTAAAAAATATATAGAAAAATATGTTATCTATCAAATTATATGACAAACAACATATGTAAAGTAGCAAGTTATAAAACAAAGTCATATGCAAGTATTGATTTTTTATTTCTAAATATTTTAATGCTTATTTGATTCTTTGAATATTTTTGTATTTTTGGAATATTTGTATGAAGACAAATCTAATGCAAGGGTCACCCTATGTTCATCTTAGTAGGGTGATGGGATAACCCTTTAGAAATAAAAGGCTTAGTCACACATAAAATAGACACAAGTGCATTAGCAATAGAATGACAAAGCAAGATAATTAGTTTCATAGTAGTGGAAGAAATTGTAACAAGTGTAAGAGAAATATATAATATTTGAAGCTATGGTAGTAAGGAATGTGTAAATGACTAAAATTCATGGGTATTTATTTTATCAACCTCAACAAGAGGGAGATACGTGAGGCTAAATACTAGCAAAAATTTGATATATAATTATTTCAAGCATTAGAAACATACATACGCTTCTAAATTGAATGATACATAGGCATAATAAAATCCATATTAATAAACATTATAACATGTTACAAGAGGGTATGGGTTTCTCCCAAAGATATAAGCACGGCATATGTAGTAATAATAGATTCAACCATAGGAGAGGAGATATTTTTAATGGGAACACCATATGTGGGAAATAATATAACATCATGAATTAAGGTTCTATCACCAAATGTAGGATCAAGAGATAAATCATTGATAATATAATTTAAATCATTTGTAATTAGAATATAAGAAGAAAGAGCATCATTCAAAACATTTTTAACATGTATTATCACAATAGGAGAAAGATATTCAATGTAAGTAGTGTCTGCATCATCATGTATAAGAGAAGTATCACAAGTAGATGCATCATATATAATTTCACAATTAATTGTAACATTTTCCATAAAAAGAGGATATTCAAGTGTATCATTTAAGATTGCGGTAATTCTATCATTTTCCATTTCACGATAAGATAAGGACTTATTACCAACATTTTTACATGACCAAGTATAATAGTAAATAAGTATCATCATGTCCAATATCATTATATTTATTTCTATAACCATCATCACAATTACAATAATGACTAGAATGTGTATCATGTGTATGGTTAAGACTAGTTACAATTTATATATTACAAGCGAGGAATCCTTGAGGAGAGAGGAGCCAAATATTATAGAAACTATTGAAATATATGAAGTAGGAAAATAAACATCACATATTAGAGGTCAATATTAGTAGGTACCTCTATTCATTAGAAAATATTAAATTCATCTTTGAGCATAGGGTGTATGTAGAATAGCTCTTTGAAGGAGATTTCAACATTAGGGGCATGGGACATTAGGAACAAATGGGATCAAAGATAGGAATATAAAAATATCATACACCGAAGAAAGGAGGATGAGCCATAGGTTCACCTAGAATTTGAGTGAAACCGGGTTCACCAAATGTTTACACCCTAGATAAGTGTTTGGTCTTATATTAGTTCCTTATTTATTTAAAGGCATATTGGTTATACGGGTTGAATATTATGAATCAATTAATTTGGAAAACAAAATATAGTTTATAAGGCAATATACTATATATAAATTATTGTTTAAAACATAAGAAGGGGAGTGATTAGTTGAATAAATAGGTACATGCATGATCTAGATGTATAGAATGGCAAGGATCTAGAAGTACTTATGTATTTGGAACTCTAATTGTAATCTTCATTGGTATGGAGTTGTATAGTTTGTCATAGGTCATAGTACATTATGGCACTACGTTGTACAATATTAAATGGATATATTTTGGTTCTCTATAACTTTTGGTGAACTTAGGTGACCTAGAAATATGCTTCATTGTCGATCTTTAAGGTTTGAAAATGTGTGATGCTTTTATAGTGACCTATAATAGATAAAAACCTCATATACTTACACTATCATTTAATGAACACAATTAGATAATAAAAGGATAAATAAATGTGTGGTGGAATTATACTAACATGGTGGCCAAATATTGCTAAATTGATATAAGAAATGAACTTCATTCCCTCAAAGGTATGAAAAATGCCACACAATTCTCCTATTATACGTGTAAGTGTGTACTCAAATATAATACAACCCCTACCATGCCTTCATGTATTTTTAAACAAATAATATTGGGCATAACTATATATTTAATAAAATGTACCTTGTGTAGTGCCGATATAGTTATTATACTTTAGATATTAGATTTATTCACTTTGAATCTTAGAAATTCTGGAAATGATTTGTGTTGACTTTCTCTTGTTATGATTTGGATCTAGTACCTTTAGAGGCTTGTCGATGGGGATTATATACTCTTGAACCTAGTTTGAGTGATTTATACATAAGTAGTGGTTATTAATAAGGAGGAATTCCTACTTGAGGAAGATTTAATAGAGCCTTGAATGCTTTTAGAGTGTATTTTATAATAAGGTCTCTTGAGAATGTTAGGTGAGTTATCAAGTGTATTATAATTGGTTATATAGGATTTTATAGGTTATTTTCACATTAAGTTTGACCTATAGGATAACAAATAACCCAAAGAAAGATATAAATATTAAAAGAGATATTGGAGTGTGGGAAACAAAACTATATGGGTCGACCCAAACCATAGTATGGCTAGGTTCCGATCCGTGTAATTATAGAAAAGTAATCCATGATGTATAAGGAATATTTAGAGAAAGATACACTAATTTGGATGAATGAAACTAAGTATATGAATAATTGAGAAGTGTGTCGAGTAAATAAAACAATGCGGAGAGAGAGAGAGAGAGAGAGAGAGAGAGAGAGAGAGAGAGAGAGAGAGAGAGAGAGAGAATACACACACAATTCATTGTATAAAGAAAAATCAAAACTGTTCATTATTGAAGTTTCCAATTTTAGATGTCTCCAAATTTACACATTTGGGACATAAATCTATCTTGAATGGTGTAATTATATGGGTGGAATATTTAATGGGTGGATAGACACCTTGTGAAACACACACACACAAACACACACACACACACACACACACACACACACACACACACACACACACACACACACACACACACACACACAAAACACACACACACTCTCTCTCTCTCAAATGATTTCAGGGGTATCTATATTCCCTATGAAACCCTTCTTTGGTGCATTGGGACACCCAATTCTCATTATCTTGTGTGTTGTACACCTGATTCCCTTCATGTTTCTAAAAATTCTCCAAATTGGGGATGTATCACCTCAAATCCTCTAGAATAAAGAACTTCCAATCCCTATCCCAAGTGATTTGGATAAGAAGTTCCTCCTTCAAAAAAAAAATAGGCGTATTCCTTCTCGTGATTTGTTATCTTTCAAATTGAGAATTTCAAATTCAATTTTAATATAACATTAAATAGGATTTTTATATGGATCTTAACTACACTCTATGTTTCATATTTTCACATTGAGATCTTAAAACCACCTTAAACATCTCAATAAATCAAGAAAATCAAACAAATAAAAAGTTTGTTTACAAACTCATGTATCAATTATTTTAAGCAAGAAAATGCCATTTATTATCTTAAAGGGGGAGTGTAGACACCTATATTTGGTAATATATTACTTAATAATGTAAATATTATCTTAATCCATAAATAATGACTTTTGCACCTACTCTAAGCCTAATTATTATATACTTAGGGATGATTACAAGACTTTCACTTTATCTATTGCATTGTTTAACACTCACAAAAATACCGATTAGAAAAAACTAATCTATCAATCATAATTATCATGCATAAAAATTACAACACCACATATTCCTCCTATAAAGCAACCATCTAAAAGGTACCAAAATCATCTAATGGTTTGGTCCAAAATGAGTGGTTTTTTTCTAAGGCCTTCCAATGATCATTTTCTCGTGTTGATATATTTTATGGGTTAATACTTATCTCATGGGTTGACATTATTGTTAAATTAAACCTACAAAAGCCTATATAATAAATTCAAACACACCCATTAACTCACCTAACACTTTTGAGATCTCTATAAGTAAATACATTTAAAAAGGAATACAAATCTCTCCTAAATTTCCCTAAAGTAGAAACACACATAAGGAGAAGCATCCATATAAGTATAAAGCACATAAATGAGGTTCTTAAGTGAAGCTTCTCAATCCAAGATTCCTCAAAACCAATTTAAGAAAAAACAAGTAAGAAAATTAAAAACATAATTAAATGATCATGCTATCAAATATATTTGCATCCCCATAAATATCACATCTCTAGGGAGGAAAAATAGGTGTAGTTTGAGGCCTCTTTAGGAAAATTCCAATGTAGGTGGTGTATGGATTGTAATTCAACCCAAAAGATAACATTTTGTAATGGTTTCACCCATGGTTAGGGTTTTGGGTCATTTTGGTTTATAACAAAGGGTTTCACACATTTACAA
Source organism: Taxus wallichiana var. yunnanensis (assembly GCA_018340775.1). NCBI lineage: Eukaryota > Viridiplantae > Streptophyta > Pinopsida > Cupressales > Taxaceae > Taxus > Taxus wallichiana. The sequence goes on along the minus strand of CM031243.1, from coordinate 340,097,502 downwards.
GGAAATAAAAAGTTTCAAAATCCATCTTCTTAGATGAAACCACCAAATGGTTTTGTACTTTAATAATGGTTTTATCTTTACAAGAAATACACTTTTAGAATCATAGATGAAGAATATATTGGACATTTCCATTCTATTTATCACTTTAACATACCTAGATCAACTTTTAAATTAGTGAAATACCTAAGTGGACTTACTCTCTTATAACTTATTCTATTTAACACTTGTTATAATTGATCTATCTTGCAAATTTTTATATATCTATATTCTGATATGAATGTTATTATTTAATTGATAATATAAATAAGCATCTACTATTTCTAATCCTCATTCGAAATTAAGTAAATAAATAAATTCTCCCATTCCACCCATTTATTTATATCGGATCTAATCACACATGATGCAAATAATTACTTTTAAGTCTTTACAGATAATTCTTCTTAGGGGCATCCACATACAAATGGAAAGGTTATAGCTTATGAATAAAAAAATATAAAGCCCCATGAATTAAACTATCTTATTTATAATTTAGAACTAGAAATTTTTCTCGATACCTTAAAAGTGTGTAATCATTATTTGATAGGAAGACCCTTCAAGAATATGATAGATCATAAGGGGTTCTGATATATTTGTACGAAACATGATTTAAATTATAGGAAAATAAGGTGGTTGGAACTTATTTTTAATTTTTAAATTGATATAATGTAGTGCCCAAAAGACTTATTCTCTATTTTTATGCTAACTCGTTGTATTATTTGTATGGAGACATTGGATACAATACTATTATAATTGTTGTTTTGGACATTATTATGATTTTTTCATCATATTAGCGTTTAAATGCTAACTTGTCTTGGCAGGATGTTGTATGTGGCATACAATGCAACCTTACTACTTTTTATCATTATTACTTGATTTAGATGTGATGTTATGGATATTGTTGATTTGAGATTTATATGGATTTTATTTTGGATATATCATGGATAATTGTCGTAATTTCTATATATCTCATTAATGGATGGATGTTGGCATAACTAATTGGATTAGCTAGCATATGATTGATTTGGATCATTTTGACATGTGTATTATTGTTTTACTTAGTTTTTGGATCAAACAAGCATGATGTGTGAATTGAGTGTTTAGGATACATGTTATTCCATAAGATAATGTAGGATTCTTTGAACACACCTCCAAGTGGCACAATAGGCCATTTAGGCCGAATCGACGCCCCCTCCCCAATCCTCTCCTCCCCCCTAGTTTTTTAGCCTTATTTTATTATTTATTGGACTATGGTTGGGAAATGTTGAATTTATCCTCTTGACATGTGTATTAAATTATTTTTGGCCACTTTTGGCTCACTTTTCTCCACTTAAATTAATTTAGTTTTATCTCTCTTTGATTTCTTGTTTAAGTTGTTTTTTGGGAGTTAATTGTTTCTCTCTTGTTTGGGATGGCTTGATTTGGTTTATCCTTGATTAAATGGGGTTTAATTCAATTAATCATGGATTAGGTAGACCAATCACTGCTCCTAAATGTTATCTTTTCCCCAAAACTCGGATTTGGGGAAGAGGTGACATTTTGGATGAGTGAAAGGCATGTAAAATTCTATATTCTACTTGAAAAGAGACCCCAGTACCATACATATGGGTGGGTGAGCTATTTTCAAGGCTCATAAAGCCTATTTTCCCTCTTTGACCCCCTTTTCAACCAATTTTATTTATGATTCTTGGATTTGGGGTTGGAAGGAAATTTGGGTGCTTGATTCTCCATGTGGAGATGTGATTGATTGTTTTTGAATTATTATTTTCTTTTATTGATTTATTGGTGCAAATTTAGGGTTCATAGATGACATGGAATTGTGAGTGGATGGGTGACACATGTCACCATCCCATTATTTTGTTTTGTTTTGGAGACTATTATCCTATTTAACCCTCCATTTTGGAGGGTTGAGGGGTTCTTTTGGTCATTTAGGATTGGAGATTTTGGGAGAGGAGGAGATTTTGGAGTTTAATAGCTTGGAGTGTAGATTTGTAAGTTTGTTCTTAGACTCTCTTTATTTTTCATGTAGGCATCACCTCTCTAACACTTTATTATTACTTTAAATAATAATTTACATGCTTCTTACTTGTTATTTGTGTCGAAATGGCATTTTGTTATCAATTTTCTTATTTTTCTCCATCCACCCCTTGGGGAGTGGATTTTAAGTTTTGGGGAAGATGGAAGAATCCCTCTTACTTTCCACAAGGCTTGATGGGAAATCTGGTGGGAATTTTTTCAAACTCCATTCATTTGGTTGAAGTGGGAGATGTATTTCCATATGGTTTGGAAACCATCTCCCATCCTTGCTAAGGAAACCTCCAAGGTTTGAAAAACCTTGGAAAGGAGGAGGCAAGGAGAAATAAGGATTATTGGAGGGATATGGAGCATTTGGAGGTTTTGTGGATACTTGGAAAGTTATAAACTCATTTAGATACTTTTAAATTGGATAAAATGGGAATTCCTAACCCTCTTCCCCACTTGTTATAAACATGGAGATTCTTGCGATTTGTGTTAGTTTTCAACTCTTTTTGGTTGTTTGCATGTTGTTTTTTTATCTATTTCCCTTATCCCTCATTGTGTTATTTAGAGGAATGATTCTCCTCTCTCCCATGGGCCCAGAGGGAGGAGAACATGCTTTCCTTCATTGGAAGAGGCATGTGATGATGTCATTTGGCTAGGTGGACAACCAAGTCATCCATCTTGTGGTTTGGAGGCTTCCTATTCGGAGACGAAGATTGGTTTTGGACCTTACTTGGATCTTGTTTCTTACATGGTAAAATGAAGGTTTTAATTAAAATTTGGTCATCTCATTCCCACTTAGTGAGAGGATTTTCCACATGTATCTTATAAAATTTTAGTTTCTTGATAATTTATAAGAGAGGGAGAAATGCAATTTTTGTTGTATTAGAGTGAATATTGTATTGATATTTCTCTTACAAACCTTGTGACTAGAAATAATAAATTTGTTAGTTTTTTTCAAGAGAGAATATTCATTTACCTTGGATTTACAATGGAAATTATTTTGCAACCAAATATTTGAGCTTACAAGAATAGTATTCATTCTTAATAACTTCTTGAAATAGGTGTTGTAAAATAAAAATGTTGTTTTTCAAACTTTAGGAAATATTGAAAATTGTATTTTAGTTTTTGTTTTAAGTTTAAGAAAGGAAAATGGGTTCATTGTGTGTTTGAGATGGTTTAAATGTTAATAGTTTTGTGTTACCTTTCCCCCAAATGCATACTTTTTGTCTCATTGTGTTAAAAACAATTGTTGACCTATTGTCTCTTCTTGTCCAAATTTATCATCTTAAAGGATTATAAGAGGATATGAATCTTCTCATTTAGGATTTTAGAAATAATGGTACAAATTTTGGTTTACTTTGGTAATGAATGTATTTGTTTTATGTCCTTGGAATGGTTCTAATAAATTTCAGTAATGTGTGTGTGTGTGTGTGTGTACTCAAGTTCATATATAAAACAAAATGAAGAATATATATAAATACATTTATGTGGATTTAAGTATTTTATAAAATAAAACTTGTTAGGTTAAATTTTATACATATAAAAAAATTTAATCAAACCCGAGAATGGAGGGCCACAACCCTCCCCAAACCCTTCTCTTTCGATAAAATTTATTGTAGCGGCATGACCCCATGTTTAACCCCAGGTATCCATAAAACAAGTTGTGACCTTCTTCTACCCTAATGGAAATATCTTTGTGCTCATACTCCATAAACACACACACACATGCATTTGTAACCTATGCTTATTTATTTTGTAAAACCACCCTTAGGGACCGTAATTTCCCTATAATAGGGATGTCAAAGCCATAAACACACACACATACACACATGTACACACACATTCATGAGTACTTTTAAATCTAGAACTATATATATTTTTCAATATGTATGCAAACATACATTTTCTTTTCCAAACCCTAATAAGGAATTTTACAAATAGAATAGATGAATCCATTAGATTTTGTCTCGAAGGAGCTCTCCTAAAAACCTACAAAGAATGAGGAAATAGAAGGGAAAATTAACAAGTTATAAGGAAGTTTAGGGTTCTAAGTTACCTTAAAATATATGATGGAGAACCATTTGATCCAGGGCTCTCATCTAAACTAGGTTTGGCCACTTGGCAAGTGGCCCTATTAAGTTGACTTTGAAAATTTGCAAGTGAGATTATTTTTCTCTCTCCCCTTTTGATTTGGCTGAATTAAATTACTTATAATTGAATTAAAGTGTATTTTTTGGTGTTGAAAGGCATGGGTCCATTTGGATGGGGCCAAATGGGACCCATGCCCCCAATTAAATTATTTATACCTCATTAAGTAAAATTTTTATCTAGTTAGATTAATTAAACCTTATACGTTGTAAATCCACATGGAGAGAGTGTAGTAAATCCACCTCTGCATGGCCAAGGGATGAGCATTGTTATCATAGATATCCTTTGTCTCCAACCACCTACTTATGGGGGAAGAATAATGGATTTGGATCTAATTCATGGCTCCTTAGTCTTGATAGTTTCTTTGGATTACATACATATGAGAGAAATGTCAATAATTGCTTGGATATTCACCTTCTTCACGACACAAAAAGGTGTTTGATGGAGAAATGAGAAGTGGAAGCTCCATTTAACTCGGGATACAATTATCTCGTGAGTTATTTGGGGAGTGTTTTTGGACTTGATACATGTGTAACACTTCATATGCTAGAGGATAGATGAGTTTCATGATCTTTATCGGGTTTTTGGTATGAGAGCCACTTTTTGACCTTCTATAATATGTAAAATACCTAGAGGATGATAAATTACAATTTAATAGGTTCATTAAGGGCTTGAATGCAGATTTGGCTGGTCATTTAGGATCTTATCTCCTTTGACCTTGTAGAAGGAAATGGAGAAGGACTATTTAGATGAGGAAAATACGGGAAAGTCCTAGGATTCCTGGGATATGAATAAGAGAAAATTCATGCACTACAATATTTCATATCTCAGGGAATGGTTCCACATTTTAGAGGATATTTTAGGCCCACACAGTCAACACCGAGACCCCCACCACGTATGTAGTAGTATACACAATATCAAGGTCACCAACAGTATAGATCTTGATTCACTTGAGATATGTAGAGAGGTAGAGGTCTACGAGGCCATGGTTTTGGTATATATAGGAGGCAAGATGGTTAAAAGGTTCACCCATATCACACTCAATAGTCTAGCTGAGTTGGTTCTACAGATTCAATTCAATAGAGTATACATGTGACATCCAAATAGAGAGATATACATGGGTACTTTATTTATGAAGCTCTTGATCATTACACCCACCTATGTCCTTAGAGACTTTTTCCAATAGGAAAAAATATCCCATGTCATAAAAGATGATAGGTGATTAGGACATACTTGTTTCACCTACACTACAGTAGAGAACCGTCATACTAAGCACCATGTCATAGTCATTAAGACCACATGTATCATCAAGGGTATTTATGTTTCTATATTATTTGATTATAGTGCTTCAAAATAATTTATATCACCTTTTATAGTGGATTGATATATGATTGTGGCTTTTAGGTAGTCTTATAGATGGCAAGTAGAGTGGGATACTTGGGAAAAATATTCATTGACATCTATGTGGAGAGTTTCATACTATATCTTGGCATTTTTATCACTACTTTGGACCTCTACATTATACCTTTGGGATCCTACAAGATAATTTTGGGCATGGATTGGATTACTTTTCATCAATCCAAAGTATATTGTTGAAAAAATTTCATTGAGTGTTAGGATGAATTTGGTACTTCAACCGTGATTTCTAGGGTTCAAAGACCCATCTCCATGTGTAGGATTTCTTCCTTGTAACTCTTGCAGAGCATGCATAAGCGTTATCATATGTTCGTTATCATGATCGGTGATAGGTCGAGGAGGTTCCAATTATCTCACCACTTGATGACCATCCTATTTTGAGAGAGTATGCATATGTTTTCCAGTGAGATTCCCATTTTCCCACCATGTAGAGAGGTATATTTCATGATTGAATTAGTGCGATGTTGATCCTTTTTCACAAGCACTGTACATGATGATGAATCCCAAGATTCATGAGATAAATAATTAGTTACAAGATTTTTTAGAGAAGGGCCTCATCCACCCTAGTGTGTTCCCTTGGAGCTTACTTGTGATTTTTGTGAAGAAGGATGGGTCCCTTCACTTGTGTGTCAATTTCATACAATTTTACAAGATGATAGAGAAGAACCATTATCCTCTTCCTAGGATTGATGATTTGTTTGACTAGATGCAACAAACCATTGTGTTCTCCAAGATTGATCTTAAGTTAGTGTACCATCAACTACGGATTTCATAGGAAGATATCTAGAAGACAACTTTTCAAACTTGTTAAGGGTACTATGAGTTCATAGTGGTTCCATTTGGTTTGACCAATATAATTGTAGTATTCATGAGTCTCATGAATGGTGTCTTCATGACATTTCTAGTTAGAGGTATAAATTAAATAACTAATACAAATTTAAATTAAACATTATAAATTAAAACATAATACAAACAATATAAATAAACATTACAAAGATTTAACACTAGTTTTACGTGGAAAACCTCATAAGAGGTAAAAAACTACGGTGAAATAGTATTTTCCATATATGAGAAAATTTAATATTTATAGTCCAATAAAACCTTCTCCACCCCACTTCTCTCCACATTTACATGATTTCAATTTCACATTGAATTGATTTTACCGGCCCCAAGTGCCAATTATTAGTGGAGTGACCGGGTGTGACTTCCTCTGAAGCACCCCTCCACATATTTTAAATTAATTAAACCATAAACTATAGTTTATATTAAATAAATAAAAATATTTCATATTTTTATTTATTTAATTATAAACTAAAGTTTATAATATATATTTAATCTAATGATTAAATATAAATAAGAACAATAAGAGGGAATAGACCTTACTTGATATTATTATTCTAACACTCCCCCTTAATATTAAGTGGGGTTTATATGCCAACATTACCTGTTTATACAACAATATTTATAATCCTTAAACCATGGTGAGGGTTTAGGCTAACATATCACTTTTGAAGGATTTATACACCTTCATCATGCTAAACTTACCTTTTTGTACAAAAGGATTTGGAATCCATAAATTAGAAGTGATGATTTAGGCTAAACATGATTTATGAGACTACATCTCATAGTTTCTCATGGAAAATCTATATAAGAACCTTAGGATCCTTTTATAAAGTAAGGACCTCCTTTACAAAATGATGCTTTATTATTGGACTACACAATAAACTTAGAGTGATAAGTTTACTTAGATCATAAAAAAATATTTTACAATGTTTTTATGGAGCAGAAGTATAGAGGTGAAGAAGAAAACACATGGCCAACCATTAGGAGGTGGCATTGTCATGCACACTCCCCCTCAATGGAAAATCTAAAAGGACAAACAAAGGCACAAAACTTTTAGAACTTCACGACATAGAATAGATTCGTAAATATGTCTACAAATTGATCTTGATGAGGACAAAACTTGGAGATATATATGACTCAGAGTACCTTTATAAGATGAAATGCATATAAATATTTATATGATTTGTTCTCTGATGATGAACTGGATTATTAGCTAGAGAAATATAAATATAACTGTCGTATAAAATAGGAGTACTTTCAAGAAACTTTCATGTGAATTTATTCCAAAATCCACTTCAGTCATATGGCTTCTATCATTTCATCCATTGCACTTCTATATTCTACCTCATTAGAAGAGATGGATACTGTTGATTACTTCTTGCTACTCTAAGTAATGGAACCTATACCAAACTTGAACATAGATCCAATCATATATTTTCTATCTATTACATCACCAACATGGTCATAATCACAATATCCATATAAACAAGCATTATCAGAAGAAGTGTAATGTAAACCAAAATTAATTATTCCTTTAATATATCTTAATATTATTTTTGCTAACTTCCAATGATCCTAATATGGTTCCTGCATGAATTTGGAAGCAATACCTACTGCATATGCAATATTAGGTCTAGTGATTGTTAGATAAATTAAACTACCTACAAGTTGTCTATAAAGAGTAGGGTTAGCTTTTTCACATGCAAGTTTAGGATCAAGTTTACAACCAAATTCAATAAGAATAAAAAATATTTTACAATCCATCATATTAAATCTTTTAAGTAAATTAGCAGCATATTGTGACTGAGATACAATAATAGAATGTTTATCTTGAAAAATAGCCATGTCTACAAAATGATGAAGCAATCATAGATCATTCATCTCAATATATACAACATTGAAAATAAATTGATTATCTTCAATTTTCACAAAGAATTTAGAGAAATAAAGAGATAACTCTAAATTTTGTAATAATTGATTTCCATGTTTTTGGGCTCTAAAACCTACTATTGGTTCAAAGAGTAAAAACTATATTATGTTCAATCATATAAATTGACATTAATATTAACCTTGACTAGGTATATGTTCATATTCATGGATTTTTACATTTTTCATTAAAAAATTCCACAAGGATAAAATATATGCCAAGATGATGATCATGCATTCGGACTACATGATAAACTTTTTTTCATAATTTAGATCCTTATTTCCTCAAAAAAATGATGTATACAATATGTATTATAAATGTCCTTATGTACACTTCTTAAGATATTTAATTAAAAAATTAATTAAGAATTTATACTTACATCTTAGAACCATTTATATTAGCATTTTTGGACCATTTAAACTAGCAGCTCCAAACCATTTATACTACGAGCTCTAGACCAATTACACTAGTAGCTCTGGACCATTTATACTATGGCTCCGGACCAATTACGCTAGAATCTTTGGACCATTTAGGATAACAGCTTTGGACCATTTATACTACCATCTTTAGACCAAAAATACTACCAGATTTGGACCAAATATATTACCAACTCGGACCAAATATACCGCCATCTCCAAACCAAATATACTATCAACTCTAGACCAAATACACTATCAGCTCTAGACTAAATATATTGCCACTTGAGACCAAATACACTACCATCTCCGACCGGATATATTGGCAGCTCCCAAAGTTAACATGACCTAATCTTTAATGTCATAATCAGTAAATCATTCTTACTTTGAGTAGAAATACATGAAGCAAATGCAAAACATTTAAATATATATAAACCATTATTTTGTATTCCTTCTGCAATAGTAACATCTAACTCATTTTTAATAAACCATTTATCTTTTAGTAAAATTATACTATAGTTGTTTTGAGTTAGTTGTGAACATGATAGAAAATTCATTTTCATTTTAGGAACACACAAAACATCATTTATATAACCATTAAAAACTTTATCTCTACCTTGATTTTGAACATCAAGAATGGAATGATCGCCAAGATAAATTTGATCATTACATTCTTTGATATCATAAATAATATTAGATCTATAGGTCATGTGCCTAGACGCACCACTATCTAAGATCCATTTATTTTCTTTTGTAATAACTAATGTAACATATAAAGTAACTACATTAGGTTTTAATTATTCTTTTGATTTGTTTTGTTTTCTTTATGATTTTTTAAATTTGTTTTTTTACCCTACAGTTTTTCTTTTTGTGACCAAATTTCCCATAATTATGGCATTTTCTATCAAAACTAACTTTTAGGTGATTATTCACTAGTTTCTTATCTTTACTAGGGTGTTTAAATTTTGATTTCAACTTTTGATTCTTGTTAAATTTTAAAAAGTCATTTTTAGATTTTTGAGTGAGAAGTGCATGAGTGGCATTCTTCTTCAAATCAAAATTTTTAATGACTTGTTCTTCTTGAATCAAGAGAGCACTAAGTGTAGATAAGTCAAGAATATCTTGTTCAGTTTGATATTTTGAGTTTAAGATGGAAATGAAGTTCCTAAATCTTTCATGGATGTTCATTTGAATGATAAATTATAATAATTTGTCATGAATCAAATTACAATTACATCCATCTAGTTGAGATTTAATGTTTTTAATTTTAGCTAAAAATTAACCACTTTTTTATCCCTTTGAAGGGATTTTTCATTAATTCAAGAATGAGTTTTATAATTTTAGAAATACGTGTACCTTCATGCATTGATTCTAAAAAATTCTAGGATTTGATAGGATTTTCCTAGTTTCTAATGTGTAGCAAAAAGTCATATTGCATGCTTCGCAAAATGATTGGCATTGCTTCTTGCACTTTCTATTCAAATGTAGAAATGTTTTCTTTTGTCACTTGTCTATCGTTGGGTGCCTTTTTTGTACCATTCATGACAGTCTATAGCTTTGTGCCATGAATTTAGATTTTAGTTGAATCTTCTAGATGTTGTAGTTAGTACCATTCAACATCTATGACTTGCCAATACTGAATTTATTAGAACCAATTTTGAATGAAACTTCCAAAACTCAATTTAAGATGAAAAAATTATATCTTTATGAAAGATGTATTCAAATCTTTAATCTATACTTTTGATAAAAAAATTGTTTTAAGGCGAATTTAAGGTAAAAATGTAATAATGTTTAAAGGATTAGTAAATTCTCCATGTCATCTTTATATGATGATCCAAAGTGGCGTAAAAAATTTGGAGGTATTTTCCTTCCTGACATACTTTAATCGACACTTGTACTCTTAAAACACACAAAAATGCGACTTGTCAATTTTATTAATAACTTCATAAAATCGATCTTTGAAAACTAACACGATGTTATACATTTTTCTAACTTATATTTAAGATAAAAAATGAATAATCTAAGGAGATAATACAATAAAATAATTATTTAAATCTTATCAAATAAATCTTAACAATTTAATTTTAGACACAAATTCTTAGGTTTTATTAATATTTATTGAAATTCAATCTCTTTTTTTAAAGTTTATCCAAAAATTACATGATAAAAATTTTCCTCATTTTAAAAAAATTGGAAGGGTTTTGAACCTTGGACTTGAAGATTTTTATAAAATTATATTTACCAATTTACCTATACATCTTTACACTTATATATTTAAGACAACATTTCTTTAAGGTTGAAAAGAATAAGAAATAATAATAAAATTTGTTACTATGACCTATTAACACACAAAAAGCTGCACCATTTGAATAATCATGGAAGAATAATAGAACTTTTGGTGAACATGGGATTGTCCTCAAAGTGTGGGACTTTTCTCTTTGGGATAAACCTCTAAAGAAGGTTGGTTCCTTCTCTCCTAGCTCAATGCACACTAACCTAAACTACTCAAACTATAACTAAATTTAAAACTAAAGATAAAAAATACAAGATCCAAGGTTAAAAAGGAGTAGAAAAGTTATAAAATGAAATAATGGAGATGCACTAACACTAAGACAAGGTTCAAATTTGACAAAAATACACAGAGAAACTGCATGAGTAGACATTTTAATGCAAACACAAAACTTTAAAGAGCATGGGTGAATAAAACTCAAAGAAAACTAGAGGGTATACGTCCACAAAAATGGAGAACATTCAAAGGGAAAATAACCACAAGTGTATTGCATCTAGTAAGTATCCATCACGTTTACAAAAGCGGAGGTTAGACACCTCATGAAAAATGAAAAGTTGCAGAGGTCTAAAGGTAATAAAATGCTTTGATCCAAGCCAAAGCATGCAAATTTGGTAGAAATTAACCCGTAAAACATGCCCAAGCACTTATATTTACACAATATCAGAATGAGAGAGAGAGAGAGAGAGAGAGAGATGGAGGGAAATTTGAATTTGGACCTACCATGAGTGCATACCACATACTGCCCATAGATCCTATTGTGATTAATCTCCCTGACATACCAAATTTTCTTCTACAATATGCCATCGGGTTTCATAGGTGAGGGCTCGGGCACCATTTGATCTTTTACTCTAGGTAGGTGATAAGGTTGGGTGCTTGAAATAAGCAACTACATGTTTCCTCTCGAGCTCTCATTATTTTTCCATGAAATTCCTTCCAATCCCACAACTCCACACTCAAACATGAAGGATCTTGAGATATGAATCAAATGCAACAACTCTCATGTAATTTAGAGAAACACACATGAAGATATTCTCAAGAAAATTTCTGCATTATTCTGTGGCCTTACAGGTATGATCTATTTTTCTCTCGGAAATTATTTTAAAACATAGCCCTTAATGTCCTATGAATTTTTGCAAGTATCTTACAACATCATGTGGTTTCTTGTATTTTAATTCCTCCAGTGATGATTTAGAAATCCATGAGACACTAAACAAACACAGAATTATAATATCCTCACACTTCTCCTTCACACTAACGCTCAATATGTAAAGGATTTTCCTTTAATCTTATCCCTCTATCCTGATTTAAAAATTCTTGGAATACTACATGGGAAAATCTGCGAGAACACTTGTGAAGTGTTCATGGCTTTCCAAACTTAGTCGATTTAACATCCTTCATTTCCTCACCGAGTGGTCCTTCAAATTTTCTCTAAATAGTGAAACTTCTACTTGGTGGACTTCACCCTTGTTCTACTGAGAATTGGTCAACTCCTTGGAATATCAAATTTCTATAAGTTTTTCATAACACTCTTTTTCCATGTCGTGAAGTCCTAGACTCCATCGAGAATCTTCTTAAGTCCCAAACTCAACCTCTTCATTCTGCGGGTTAAGAGAAACCACATAACACCGAGTTCCTTCAATATATAGAATACTAAAGTCTATTATTATGTAGAATTTCAAAAAAATTATTGCTAAGTTTAAAATGTGTTTTGGGTTATCAAAATAGTTTGGGATTATTTTGGATAACAATTTGGAAACTCAACAGCTATCTACATGCGAGATAAATGATGAGTTTCCTTGATGATCCATTAGGCATGGAGTCAAGATTGAAACTTATAAGATGATCTATAAACTTAAAATCATCCCCTAAACTTGGCATTGCTCAATATTGATAAACTCGTGGAAAACTGAAACCTCTTCAAAAGAATCTTGAAATGCAAATACCATATGAAGAAACCAAGACATGTGTAAGGCACTTAGGGAAATGAAACTACACTACAAGAAAAATAATGTGCTAAAAATTACTTGAAGGAACTGAAACTAAAATAATATGTACAAGGTGGAATCTTTATTTCATAAGAAACTCTTAAGGTAGATCCCATTTACTTGAATCATAAGCTATTTTCTATCCAATGTTGATAATTGGAAAGTATTGTGTGGCTTACAACCTAAGACAACATAGGGGCCACTCCATATGGAAATAAAATTTGAATTCCTTCCTATTTTTTCTTTTTCTTGGTCCCATTTGAGGACAATATCGCCTTCTTGAAATCTTCCATCCACTTTGCTTTCCTATTGAAACATTTATTTACTTGAGCTTGGTTCAAATCCATTTCTTGCATGGATTGACCTCTTAATTATTATAACTCTATTAGCTTTGCATATATGATTTCCATGGCCTCGGACTAAAACATTTCAATCAAGTTAATGACCTATAAGGATTGTAACTCAAGGGATATTGGAAATTTTTTTTCCTTACCATAAACTAACATGAAAGGTGAACTTCTGTTGATCTCGTATGAATGATCCTATCAACCCATAAGGCTGATTTAGGTTTTGTATGTCATGTTCTTTGATTTTACTCCAAGGTCCTTATTATATCCTTCAAAAGGTTCTTGTTTTTTGAATCAACATGTCCATTACCTTGGGGTAGAAATTTGAAGATGTGCTAAAATATATTCAATTCTTGACATTCTAATCATTGATTTTGGTGTAAAGGAATGCCAACGAATTATAAGAAATGATTGTGGAAGGAACACAAAATTTGGTCACAATACTTTCATTAAAATCCAAGATGCTAGCTTCATTTACTTTCTCCATAGAAACTACATTTTCTATTTGGTGAAGTAATAAGTGGTTGTGAGGATTCACTTGTGACCCAATCTTGAATATGGATTTATTAATTTAATAAAATCTAACCTCCATTGCATGAATGGTTGATCTACAGATATGGGGTGGAGTGGAAGAGTTGTTAGTCTCTCTTTTCCTATGAAAAACAAAAATTTCTTACATTTTTAACCCATGCGTAATGTGATCCTCAAAAATACTTAGCCAATAATAGTTGTCTTTCATGATCTAAAGTTTTTTTGACCTCGAGGAAAAGTGTCCTCTAGTTATGGCATCATGAAATTCATGTAAGACCTCAATATGATCTACCTTAACACACCTCAAAATTACTCCATTTGCATCCTTTCTAAAAAGGATACCATAAAAAAGTACAAAGGGGATAAATTGAAGTATAAAATACCTTCTCTTGGCCTTAGTCAAGCCTTGGAGCATTAACCTATTTGGAGAAATTTCACTATGTTGGGTCTAACAGTGAGTATGAGGGCATTTACTTGTTCTTCTTGATCATGTTTAAAATCCAAAATAATATCTTCTTCATTTCAAATCATGAAACCATCTTCTCACACAAACCCTTGTCTCTAACTAGCTTAGTCACTTTGATGTTGATGTCATGTTCCATCACTCTGGTTATCCAACTATCTCTTTTCTCATTAAGATCCTTGTTCAAAAGAAAATATTTTACACCAATATGTGAAACCATAAGATGGATCTTATTTTTGGATACCGGATGTTTGAATTTATTCAAGATTCTTATGATAGCTAAGAAACGATTCTTAACAAAAAAACACCTTACCTTATAATCCTCAAGATTCTTGCTGAAGAACATAATTTATTTCTCTTGACCTTCTTTGTTTAATTACACAAGCATGGAGAATATTGTGTTTATTCCTTCAAAGGAATACAAGGCAAAAAATTAGTGAAATATGGATTGATGAATGTTAGGGCTTGTGCAATTTCTTGTTTGATAGCCTCAAAACTCTTCTCCCTTCCATGTTCCACTTGAATAGCATACTATTTTTTGGCATTTATGTCAATGGCTTGAGAAGATTAGTAAAATTTGGAATGAAACACATGACAAAGGTTATTCTCCCCAAGAAACTTTGCAATGATTTCTTGTGGGTGGGTAATGGAAATGCGAGGATGACACTCACTCTTTCTGGATTAATTGTAAGGTCCTCTTTTGAGATAATTTGTCCAAGAATTTTACCTTAATGTGCTAGGAATATACATTTTTGGGGATTGATAGAAACCTCAAACTGTCTGCATCTCTCAAATACCTACTTGAGATGAAGTAGATGATCATTTACATCCTTGTAAAACATTGTGATATCATCTATGTATATGAGAACAATGTTATTGATCAACCATTTAAATTCCATATCCATGGCTCTTTGAAATGTTTAACTTATGTTGGAAAAACATAATTAAGCTAAAATGTGAACATGCCTAATCTAATTGCTATTATAGCAACTAAAGAATAAACAATTAAGTAAAAAATTAAGCCAAGAAAGAAAAAATGAAACCCTAAGTGCAAAGAGAGGATAGAAATCCCTAGCTGATTTGTAGTTGTTCTGGATTGTTACAAGTGCTGATTGGATAAATAGAGAGGGAGGAACATCTCACGGAACCTCAAAAAAGTGTGTGAGATGACGATCTTCTGGACTAGGGCACTGGAGAGGGATATGGGCACCTGTGGGTGCCCTAGGTCTTTTCTAGTGCATGTGTGCTGCCAAAATGCTAAAAAAACTTCTCTAAGTGGTCGATAGTTGTTTATTGTTGCTTGTATTTGGTCACTCTGAGGTTATATAATGATCTCCAAAGTTACTAAAAACCTTCAATAAAGTAATGAACTGTAAAACCCTCAAATAGAAATCAAATCCTAAAAAATAAAGATGTTGAATGAGGGGTCAGACTATCCTCAGATGTCAAAATGGTGATCTTACGACTGAGCGTTGTACTACATCTTAGACCCAATGTAATTCTTTAAGTGTGTGTGGGAATTGTTCCTTAGGCGGCTCTTTTGCATTTCGCACTTGATAGCGAACAAGTAAGATAGATGTAAAACAATGTAATTGATGTGTGCATGGAATAGAATGACCTTTCCTCCTCTCAAGTGTATGTAGAATAATCGACCTTGTTTCCCTTGAATGGTGATAGATGGATGTAATGGAGCTATTAGATGATTGATGGATGCAACCTTAGGTGGTGATAGTTAATGCTTAGTGTTTGGTCCATTATTGTGATCACATAACTTCATATTTATTTAATTCCCTTTCTTAAATTTCATAAGTAACCACTGAAAAGGCCGACTACCAAAAATATAAGATGATTAAATGGCTAGAAAGGAACCAAAAGATGTGAAAAAAGTACAAAGGGGTCAGGGGCACCCATAAGGGACGAGGGCACTTGGCGTTGACGTCCTGGCTGGGTGGTGGTGTCCACGATGATAAATGTCAAAGCATAAAAAGGAATAATGAGAAAGTAAGGGTGTAAGACCAACTGTGGCAACAGAAAACAAAGAAAGGTGGCTAAATACATGGGTTGATTAATAATTTTCTTACTTAGGCATCATATGAATAGTAGTATGTAATCAGGACTAGATAATTACCCAAAGTGCGTGATTTTATGTCTACATTTTCCCCCACTTTATATTGGTGAGAAAAATCTTGGTAACATAAAGTAGATAGTGATGCATACCTGATAACCATGTAGATTGATGTAGAAAGATTGTGTTGAGGGACATTACAAAGCATGGAATGATAAAAGTGTGAAGCATAGATGCTAAGGAGGATAAATTGCAAAAGTGGTGATGAAAATGAACCTAGGGAGGAAACACATGTGTA
This sequence comes from Taxus wallichiana var. yunnanensis, assembly GCA_018340775.1. Taxonomy (NCBI): domain Eukaryota; kingdom Viridiplantae; phylum Streptophyta; class Pinopsida; order Cupressales; family Taxaceae; genus Taxus; species Taxus wallichiana. Next base: position 340,080,715 of record CM031243.1, on the reverse strand, counting down.
GATGTCACGATGTACATGTTATTGATGTCGATGTCGATGTTGTTGATGTTATGAAGTGACTACCACTTCCAATACATACATACCTATAAAAGAGAAGAATGAACAAGTAGTCAAATACACATGTATATGATCGAAATGTGTAAAAAGTATGTAAAATATGAAAATGTGAAAAAGGAACATGTGCACCTGATCTGTGATGAGGAAAGAGTGTAGAAAGGATCTTGAAGATGTTGTAGATGAACAAGTTTTTAGGTGATCTCATGTAAGTTGTGCTAACCATGATTTTTGGGGTGATCTCACGCCAAGTCATGGAAGAAGTGTAGGGATAAAATTCTAGTGTTATCCTCCAACCTTTAACCACTTCCCACAATGTAAAACACCACTACAGATGGTGTGTAAAATTCAAACAATTCGATCCAACGTGAAAGCTCGTTGTGCATGCGTGCCAAAATGCCAAAGACTGTGTGCCTGTAAAATTCTTTATGTGGACTTCTATAAACCGTGATGTTATTCCAAATGTTTTGTAACTACCCCTAGTTATAGGCATCCAGGAAGGGCTCTTGTGGACTGTCTTTGTCTAAGGACCCAAGTTTGATTTTTAAACTTGAAACTAAAGATTGTGTTGTATCGGTGTTGTAATGTACTATGTAATGACTATATGATGTTGTATCGGTTGAATAATTCACCCAAATGATGACTCCCCTCATTTGGGGTGCATGTGACGTTCAAGGAGAATGTGGCCCAAAAAGGACTAAACACTATGCTAAAAGTGTGCCCTATAGGGGAAAGGGAATGTTATTGGTAGAAACCAAATCACATGCAAACAAAGTGGTTGGGAGACAAGTATTAGTACATACATGTAAAATGTAAGCTAGTAAAAAAATAAACAATGTGTAATCTAAGATGCAAGAAGAAAATGTAAAGCATGAAAAGTGGGTTACAAACATGAGACACCAATCACGATGTCATAAGACAATCAAGGCCGAATAGGCCTAAAGTACACAAGCGTGCACACAAGACAAAGTCAAAATCCTATAAACAAATATCAACCAATGACAAGTAATGTAACAAACAACCATGAAAACAGATAGTCCTACATAATAAATGTTGCACATGAAGCACCTGTTAACATGTTAAAAAGATAAAGAGTATGAAAAACATGTATTATCTAAAAATGTAATGTGATATAAAACAAAATGAAACAATACAACCTATAATGTATAGAAGTGGATGCCCCAGGATCCGTTATGGGACTAGTAATAGGTACTTCACCAAACATCCATGTTGAGTGTAATAGATCTGTATAATTTGTGATCATAACTAGAAATGCAAGTGAGTGCGCATGGGTGTATGATAAAGATAATGAAAGATAAAATATCTATCTAGCATGGGTAATAAAGTGTGCATGTAAAAGTATATGTAAGCAAGACTAAATGTGACCAAGATATGCAGTATGTTGTGGATGAGATGGAATGGAATGCAAAGTAAATGATATGAACAACGTGCCCCCAAGTGGATGTGTATGTAAGAGAATGAAGTTAATTTATTTATGGCCCCTCGGAGTTAATAATGAACCGTAAACAAGAGTGTGTCATCGGGAAATGGTTTGAATGTGTGTACTAAAAATATGTGATCATCAAAGCACAAAGTGTAGAGTGTAAACACATGACTGAATGAGTGAGTTGATTACATCCGTGAGTGTGATGCGGTCCATTTGAAATTTATACCCTCAATAGCCGAGTATGGACCATAGAACTAGAGTGTGTCATAGGGTAATGAATGCAACATGTGAAAGTAGATGTCAAAAATATATATCGTGAATGTGTAAAGTAGATGCTGCGAGAAGGAGATGAATATGCGAGATGCGAAGTGTGTAATGTGATGCGTAGTATGTAGTATGTAGTGTGTTATATGTTGTGTGTTTTATGTGAGGTTCACATGTATCCGATGCCCTCAACAGTAAAGTGTGGACCAAAGCACAAGAGTCCATCATTGGGGAATGACAATACAAGAGTGTGTCAAGATGTGTATGTTGTATGTGAAAGTATATATGTGAAATGATGAGAGAATAAGACACATGTCAATGCTAGAGGGGGGAATAAATAAGTATGATGCCCCCAAGTGTATGAGGATGGATATTTATGCAACAACATAAACTATACTATGTCTTTGTGGAAGAGTGTTGTCTATGTCATGATAAGAGGAAGATCCAACACAATTGTAGGCAGATGGAACACTAGGATCATGTGATGGTGAAAAAGTTTGAAATGTGTCTTGATCATCAATAGGAGTAGTTTATTTGACAAAAGTGATTGGTTGGAGCTTATGTGGGATTGATGATGTTGCAAAAGACTTGATAGGAGAAGAAGGTGGAATAATTTTTAAAGGAGGTTGCTTAGGTTGACTTGATAGTGCCATAGATGCCTTGAGAGGAGGGGAGTGAGACTAATTTTGAGAGGCGGTTTCTTGACTTGAGTAGATTGCATAGGTGGTGCTTGAGTGGTGGAAGAAGAAACATTATAAGTGATGAAATCTTCATTAGACACAAATGAATCAACTTTAAGAACCCATTGAGATGTAACAAGTGGAGAGGACCATGTAACAGAATGTTTTGCAGTGAATGAGATAAAACCTTGATGCTCAATATGCTTGATTCTTCATTGTAAAGCATAACAATCATTTTCATTATGTCCATTGATTTGATGATAATTGCAATATGGAAGACCTTGATATTTTGTAAGCCGATAAGGAGGATAATAATGAGTACATGGTAAGCTAATTAATTGATGAGTTATGAGTTTCAGAAGAATATCTTGTTACTTATCATTGGTTTAAAAATTGAGAGGATCGGGGGTGACAATATTTGAGGTTCACTAATATGAGCACATGTAGAAGACATAGAATGAAGATGAGATGTAGAAGGAGAACAAACATGAGCCTGAGAAGCATCCTTAAGATGTTGGATTTTAGATTTTAGAGATGTAATTATGGATTCCATAGCTTGAAATTTATCTTGAAATAATGAATGAAGATCTTGAATGGATTTGTAAATAGATTGATTGGAATTGGAACCAAGAGAGTCATCAAAAAGATGATCAAAGATAACATTGACTTGAGTAAGAAACATGTTGATAGGAAGATACATAGTGTCTAGGGTTTTGTGGAGAGCATCTTTACAAGATGGGTGCATTTGAAGCAATTGAAGCAAAGAGACTTGAGAGACCTTATGAGCCATGATGGAAGAAAAATAAAGATCCAAGAGTATTCAAACGTGGGTTCACCAAAATGATTAAGATAAAATGTAATTAACATGTCTAATTTGATTGTTATTGTAGCAGAAAGAATAAACAATTAAGTACAAAAATCAAGCCAAACAAGCTAAGCAAGAAATTATGAAACCCTAAGTGAAAAGAGAGGATAGAAATCCTTAGCTAATTCTGAGTTGTTCTTGGGTGTGTTGAAGTCTTGATCAAATAAACAAAGAGGAAGGAGTGTCACACAGAACCCTAAAAAGTGTGCAAGTTAATGATCTTCCTTAAGCTGGGGTGCCTACTGAGAGGGACATGGGCATAACATCCTCTGAGTGGTCATTATTTATTCGTTGTTTTTCATCTTTGGTCACTTTGAGGTTGCACAATGATTTCGAAGTCATCGAAACATGCAATGAAGTAATGACCTATGAAACCCTCAAATAGACATCAAATCCTAAAAAGAAAGATGCATAATGAGGGGTCAAACTGTCCTCCAGATGTCATAATGGTGATATTACAACTAGGTGCTACACTGCATCTCTAACCCAATGTAGTTCTATATGTGTGTGTGTAGAATTGTGCCCTAGGTGGCTCTTATGCGTGTCACACTTGATAGCGATAAAGTGAGCTAGATGTAAAGAAATGTAATAGATGTGTCCATGGAATAGAATGAACTTCCATCCTATGAAGTGTATGCAGAATAACCATCCCTTTTTTCCCTTAGATGGTGCTAGATGGATGCAATGGATCTCTTATATGCTTGATGGATGCAACCTTAGGTGGTGATAGCTAATGCTTAGTGTTTGTTCCCTTATTATGATCACATAACTTTATATTATATGATTCACTTTCTTGAATTTCATAATTAACTCCGAAAAGGCTGAATACCAATAAGATAAGATGCTCAAACAGCTAGAAAGGACCCAAAACATGTGAATAAAGTAAAAAGGGGTCAGGGGAACCTAGAGGGGACAAGGGCACCAGGTGCGATGTCTTGGCCGAGAGCTAGTGTCAAGGATGATAAATGCTATTGGCAACAAAAAAGTAAAGAAAGGTGGCCAAAGACATGGATTAATTAATACTTTTCTTACTTAGGAATCATATGAATAGTAATATGTAATCAAGACTACATAATTACCTAAAGTGTGTGATTTTGTGTTTACAAAACCAAATGACATCTTCTTGTAAGCATAGGTTCCCCATTTAGTGGTAAAGGATCTTTTGAATTGTTCCTCATCTTTCACCATAATTTATAGCGAGTATTCATCTAAAAGGAAAAAAACTGTTTGATCCTTTTACTATTTGTATAATTTGCTCCATAGAAGGTAGCAGGTAATGATCCTTCAAAGATGTTTCATTCAGTCTCTAAAGTCAACACTTTGATTTCTCCATTTATCTTTCAAATTAGAACTAGATTGGAAACCAAAGATGAATGCTTGATGGGGAAAATGATGTTTTCCTCAAGCAACTTGTTCAAATCTTTCTTCATAAGAGGCTTAATCCGTGGATTGATAAGCCTCTTTTTCTCCTAATGGTCTTGGAAATTAGGTCTAGTTCAATGGTGTATTAGGATAAATCAAGATCAAAACCCATTAGGTATTCATATCTCTATACAAAAACATCATAAAATTCTTGAAAAATTTCTACAAAAGCATGTTTTTCTTGTGGTTACATATCTTACCAATATTAAGTAATTTGTCCTTGCCGAGATGGGTTCATAGTCCTCATCTTTGAGTGTCATGTTTTCCTTTTTATCTAAGTTGATCATCAAAATTGAATATGGATTATGAAGTCACCAGTCCTTTATGAAATTTGTTTGATCTGAGTTAGACAATTTGGCCTCCATATTGTTGCTCCAATTTGTCTTGATTACTTGATGAAAATTCATCTTATTCCTAGGTGAAATTGAAAATCTATTGATCACTTTAAAACACTTTCAAATTTGTGTTGTTAACTAGTACATGGGCCCCACAACCACTTTGATATGTGGTTGTAACCTATCCTTCTTGATATTTTGAGAAATGTTTAATTTTTTTCCTACCACGACTAACCTATCCATGGGTTCATTTTGTTATTTTGGAATGATGCGAGATATTAAAAGCTTCAAAACCTTCCAAATTCCGGTCTTATCTTCTATGCTTGTAATATCCCAGCGATTCGTTCTTAGTTGCATTTAGACCTTTGAATTGGTTTACAACCAATTCACTTGTCCCCAAAAGTCCACAATTACTTGATATTCTTCTTTCTTACCCATTACAAGCCATGGAATAGGGATTAATACTCTATTGAGTTGTTAGAACAACTAAATTGGAACCTAAAAACATAATAATACCTCATACTAGTAGGGTATACGAGTACCACAACTCCCACACCTTATCTTCTCTTTAAACTATGATATTCAATATGTTTATATGGATCAAAAACATGATGCTCGGTTCCCCATTCCTCAAGTAACAAATATGATATGCATTCAATTTGAGTATCCGCTTCTTGGACACTTGGGTGATCCTCTTGGTCATAAATTATATAATTAGCATTGATGGGGCTTGTAAAATAAGGTTCTATACAATATGTGGTAATAGGTTTAGACTTAATAATATCCTCGATGTCATATCTAGTTATGAAAAGAAAGTGAGACCAATCCTGGATAGGTATCTCGGAAATCTTTGTGGTGAAATCTCACAAAAGGAACAATGAAAAGAATGGGGGGAGGTAATTGAAGAAAACATTTTACAAAATTTAAAATTTGGTACATGTGTGTAATGTGAGGTTTGAACCTTTGAAAACTCAAATAGTTCCCATTGTGGTCCCATTCAATTACACTACTACTTTTGAGAGTGACTCATATTCAATACCAAGTAGGTCTAATATTTGTTTGGGTATCACTTAACTTCTTTCCCATGAGTCAATCATGCGATTATGTATAAGATGGATGCCTATTATCGAGATACATAAAAATTTGGTGGTTTCATGTTCTTACCGGGTTGTTCATTCTTTTGTTGAAGTGTGTTAGTGAGCACCACTTAGTTATTTTCCTTAGATGATTCATGTTGGATGGGCATGTTGGACATGATGGCTTGTAGGAGATCTCTCTACCCAAGAATAGTAAGAGATTCTCATATTGAGATGCTCACATTGGTTTTCTTAGTTTCCTATAGAATGTTGAAATGAGTACTGTTGACTTCTACAAGTAGAGGAAAATACTTTCCTTTCTTATCTATTCAACCCATTGACTTTCTTTGGATGGTGGAATTTTTCCATTCTGTGGATTGCCTTTGAGCTATGGATTTTTCTTGTCTTACAAAAATTACATGTTGCATGGGATATATTTTTTTATGGATCTATAATGTTTTGCGAATCAATAGTGTATTGTGGGTTTACCACATTTCATAGATCACTTGTTGAAACTTGAAATCTTCCCGATTCTCGTGGTTTGTTTGAGTTGGGGTAAAGACTTGGTGAAGCAAAGGGTGGAGCACTTGCCTCAATTTTCCTTCTTTTTGATCTTGTGTCATGGCTACACTTAAAGAGTGTGGTTTATTTATCCCTTAAAGTTGAATAATTCTATAGAACTCCATTTTCCAATTTACAAGTGAAGTATCACTTGGCGGAATTTATTGAGTAGTCCTTTTTGTGGGTTTTCTTCCATGGGGATGCATTTTGAACTATTAAATACTTTGGATTAGAATATCATTGGGGCAAGTTGCTTGGTTGTGTGGAATATTGCAAGGGAAACACCACTCATAATCTTACACAAGATTATTTTGTCTTGGATTGAAAGCCTTAGATGAGCTAGATGCATTCGGAATATAGGATTGAAATGGATTTGTGAGGGTAATTTGATTATGAGGAGCCACTTGGAATGATGGTTTGTTTGGTAGATAAGGAGGCTTTTTGGGTTGGTAAGGAGGTTGATAAGGTCTGAAATTTTGAGCTTGTTGCATCTTCAAGGATACTAACTCATTTACAAAGTTTTGTAATTTCTTCATAACTTCCTATAACTCACTTGGAGGGCTTGTAGAGGTGGATGCTTGACTTGAAATTTGTCTTTTTGGGGTGGAATAGGAACTAACTTAGGGGTTTGGTAAGGCACAAATGTACCTACCTCTAGAAATATGGGCATTGGAGGTCTAGGGAAAGTTTCTCAACCCGAATAAAAAAATTTATGCTCTAATAGCAATATCATAGGCATCAGGTAAGGTTCTACCCCCATGGACTGAATCATGATAGAGATGTCACTATTTAAATCCCTTAAATAATAAAGAAATACATATTGAGGTGTAGATATTACCATTTGTGGGATTCTATCTGAAGTTCTTTGAAATATGATGTTGAAATCAATCATTAAATCAAGTGGTGCCCTTTTTTATTATTTTTTACTTGCTCCACCAAAGATGTATGGTCTAACTTATCTTCAAAATAATTATAAAGAGCTTCTCCTAAATCATCCTAAGTAGAGATAAAGGTAACTCTCAAGCTCAAATACCATTGGAGAGATTTTCCTTTGAAAGAAGCCACCAACATTTGATGGTTACATTTTCTTGTGTAACATGGTAAAATGAGCATATGTTAGGAACATATTCAATATGATCTATAGGAGTTGTAGTATTTTCTCTAGTAAAGAAAGGAATTTTTGTAGGAATGTAACCAAAATTTCATGATATTGTGCCAAAAGTAAAGGGATTCTTCCATTAAATGTGATAAAATCCCGATTCCTCATGATCTATGAATGTAATGGGTCTTAGAACCCTAGAAGATAACAAGAAATGCCTACCAGGAGGAGGAGTAGAGAGGACTCTGTTTAGAGGTGATGTTGATATTTGAACTAATCTGTCTCTCCTTATTCTCCTTGGAGACAACTGTAAGTATTCAAAAGGATATCCACATGTTATCCTTTGTCTTGCTTGAAATCTTCTCAAGAAATTGAGGCACTTAAATTCTTAAACTAGTAGATATGATGATTAGAATTCTTCGGGCATATTGTTGTGAAGCCTCCAAAGGTTGGATATCACCAAGATATACACCAAATCTTAGTGAAATGAAAATAAATTCTTCAATTTCCTAGTAGGCATGTCATCACTATTAACACACAAAAGTTATACCCTCTAAATGATCATAGAAGAACAACATAACTTTTGGTGAACATGGGATTGTCCTCAATGTGTGGGACTTTGTTTCTTGGGATAAACCTCCAAAGAAGGATGGTTCCTTCTCTCCTATCTCAACAGACACTAACCTAAACTACTCAAAATGTAACTAAATCTAAAACTAAAGCTAAAAAATATATGATTCATGGTTGAGACAGAGTGGAAAATTTGTAAGATGAAAGAATGGTGATGTTCCTACACTAAGACAAAGTTCAAATCTGACTAGAAAGATACAAAGAAACCACATTAGTAGAGATTTTAATGGAAACACATAACTTTAAAGAGAATGAATGAATAAAATCCAAAGAAAATAAGAGGGTAGATGTACACCTAAAATGGAGAACATTTGAAGGGAAAATAACCATAAGTGTATTACATTTAGTAAGTAACAATCATGTTTATAAAGCAAAGGTTAGATACCTTATGTGAAATGTAAATTTACAAAGGTCTGAATGTGAGAAAATGTGTTGCTCCAAGGCATTGCATGCAAATTATGTAGAAATGAACCCTTAAAACATGCCCCAAAACTTACATTTATACAATATCATAATGTGAGGGGGAGAGAGAAAGAGATGGATGGAAATTTGAATTTATACCTGCCATAAGTGCAAATAATCTACCACTCATGAATCCTATCGCAATTAATCTCCTTGACATAACATCGTTTCTTCTGCAACACACCATCATGTTTTACAAGTGAGGGCATAAGTGTCATTTGAGCTTTTACCCTAGGTAAATGAGGTGGTTGGGCACTTGAAACAAGAAACTACATGTTTCCTCTCAATCTCTCATGATTTTCCCCAAAACTCCTTCCAATCCCGCAACTCCACACTCGAACATGAAGGATTTGGAGAGATGAATAAAGCTGTAACAACTCTCATGCAATTTGGAGCAATGCACCGAAAGATATGCTTTGAAAAAAGTTCCACCTTGTTTTGCGGCCTTCAGGTATGATTTGTTTATCACGTAGGAAATTCCTTTGAAATATGACCCTTAATGTTCTCTCTGAATGCTCCACATGTCTCTTCAACATTTCGTGGTTTCTTATATTTGAATTCCTATGGTAGATTTAGAAATCCATGAGACACTAATCTATACCATCTGTTGAACCTTTCTCATGAACCACCACAAAATTCTAATTTCCTTTCACTTCGCCTTCGTCTTTGAAACTTCAATCCATGAAGGATTTTCCTTCAATATTCTACCTCTATCCCATGGATTTAAGCATCTATGGAATACTGCATGGAAAAATTTGTGGAACACTATGAAGTGTTCATGACTTTTAGAATTATCCAATTTAAAAAACTTCATTTCCTCAATGTGTAGTGCTTCAATTTTTCTCCAAATACCACAACTTTTACTTGGTGGACTTCACCCTTGTCTTGCAAAATTGGTAAAATCCACGAGAAAATCAAATTTCTTTGAGTCTGCGTAATACTATTTATCGATGCCGTGAATGCCTGACTCCATTGGAATCTACCTAAGTCTCAAACTCAACATCTTCATTCCAAGGGTTAGGAGAACCCGTGGAAAGTTGAGTTCCATCAATCCACAAAATACTAAATTCTAGTATTATGTGGATTTTTAAACAAATTTCTTCCTAATTTCAAAATAAATTTTGAGATATCAAGATAGGATGGGTGGGTTATTTTGGATAACATGATCATATGTCAATGCCACCAAACAAAGCATGACTACTAATTACCAATCGTGCACATTTACTTCACCAAGTGACCCACACAAATTAACCAATTCAACAAATAAATGATTTCAATGTCATATATTAGGCCATATTAAGTAGCCCACATAAATTACCCAAGCTCAAATGCGGGAACCAATGCTACTGATGGAGAAGCCAAAGCAAGTGGTAAGTGATATATAGGCCAATTCATATGGTGGTGAATAGCCTTATCAAGGCTTAAGAAATATTTCTTCATTAATGATTTTAAATATGATGTAAAAAAACAAATATGACAAAGATGATTGAGTCTTTATTCACCATTGTATTGTCCTCCCACATGGCGCGAAGCTAAACTAGGCCAAAAATAGCTGCATGGAGAAGTAGATCCAGAGGTAAATTTAGAAAATTAAATTTGCAATGAAGTTTAAAATAGTGATTAACTCCAGTTGGAGACCTTAAATAGAAAATCCAACAATTAAAATAAAATGCCTATGACAAAATAAATTTAAAAGTGAACAATTAATATAATGACCATGCATGCGAGGAAGAAAATAAAAAGTTAAAGATATCTTCGTTTGATTTTATAAAAAATATAGGCCATGTATAAACACACACAAGCTCTCATACAAGTCGGCACATAGTCAAATTCTAGGAAATGTGGAAAACTCATAAAGGAACACACATAAAAGAGATCAATTTCAAGATAAAAGAGATAAATTTCATATCAAGGAGCTACATATCATCTCCTTCTATATTACATGTTTATGAATCTTATATGTGTAAACAAATTATTATTATAAAAATACTTACCTTACACTGGTGGGCCCACTCCATGTTTAATTATTTGAAAGAAACACAATATTTTTGAGAGAGATCGGAGGAAAAATAAATGATGGGGGTCCACATATATAGCCCGGGTGGGTTATATATGACGGGGTCCACATTAATGATGGGGGTCCACATTTATGACGGGGTCCACATAAATGATAGGGGTCCACATTATAACCACATTAATGATGGGGGTCCACATTTATGATGAGGGTCCACATAAATGACGGGGTCCACATAAATGACGGGGTCCACATTATGGCGGGGTCCACATAAATGACGGGGTCCACATTATAACGACCCACCAACTCTAAATATTTAACTACCATATCTTTTGAAAAATTAATCCATAACCTCTCTTTAGTACCATGTCGAGGTATGAATCAAATAAATCATACAAAATTAAATTAAACATTATAAAGTAAAACATAATATAAACAAAATAAATAAACATTACACATATTTAACACTAGTTTTACGTGGAAAACCTCATGTAGGTAAAAACCACACTAAATACTATTTTCTATATATGAGAAACTTTAACATATACAATTTAGTAAACCCTTCTCTATCCCACTCCTCTCCACATTTACATGATTGCAATTCCACATAGAATTGATGTGCCCATTATAAGTGGAGTGACCGGTGTAACTTCTCGTGAAGTACCCCTCAAAATAGTTTGAATTAATTAAACTATAAACTATAGTTTATATTAAATAAATAAAAACATTTCATATTTTAATTTATTTAATTATAAACTAAAGTTTATGACATATATTTAATCGATGATTAAATATAAATAAGAACAATAAGAGGATAAACCCTACTTTATATTATTGTTCTAACTTTTTAAAATTAGTTTGTCTTGGTGTTTCTTGATTATATAGTCACACTCATTGGAGAAGCACAAGGAGAATTTGAGACATGGTTTACATATTTTGAGGGAGCCTAGGCTATTTGGAAATCTAGAAAAGTGTTCCTTATTTCAAATACTGATTCATTATTTGGGCCACATCATTTCGGTGAGGGTATCTTAGTAGATCCCTCAAAGGTCTATTGTATCCTCGATTGGCCAGCCCCATCATGAATTCACGAGAGGTTAGGAGTTTTATGGGTTTGGAAAGGTATTACCACATATTTTTAAGACTTCTCTAAGATTGCACATCTGATCACTTCCCTTCTACATAAAGGGAAGAAATTCATTTAATCAAAGAAGTGTGAGCACGACTTTCGATTGCTCAAGAGCGGTTGAATTCTACACCTATTCTTGCAATTTTGGATCCCTTAGCATATTTTTTTGCTTATACCAATGCTTCTTAGAGGGACTTGGGGTAGTTCTTATGTAGGATTATTGTTATTATATTTGAGTCACGTAAGCTCAAGGATTATGAGATCAATTATCATACCTATGATCTTGAGCTTGTAGTAGTAGTGCATGCCTTATTCCATTTGAGACATTTTCTTGAGTAGACTATTTGTTTTGAGGACTGAACACATGAGTTTATAGCACATCCTCTCATAGCCTAACCTCAACACCTCTCAATGGTGTTAGATGTATTTCCTTTGTGAGTATGACATGTGTATTTAGTATATAAATGGGAAGGAAAATTTCATCACTAATACTTTGAGTAGGCGACGACATGAGCTATCTACCTTGACTCTTCAATCGAGCTTGAGTCACGATCCTTCATCATCTTCTTGGTGATAGATTTTATGAGGGTGTTAGGCGAGATGTTCATTCATAGAGGCCCTTGGAGGGAAAATACGTTGGTTACAATTTCAAGTAGTATGATCTTATTTGATATCAAAGGCACATTTATATGCATAAGGAATGGATTTATGAATATTTTTTTCCTTCCGAGGCTCATTTCACCCCTTATGAATCTCACCCAAGGGTTAAAAAGATGTATTCGGACTTGAGATAGTTTTATTGTTGGCTAGGGTTACATCGATGCTATCCCAAATTTTGAGTTCTATGATAAAATTGGGTAAGTAATCAATTTTCATCCTTGAAGGACTTATAAATTTTCCTATCTCTTTGAAAATCTAAAATTTTCAGCCCTAAGGTCATTTTTTCTATATTTTTCAAGTTTTGGGCTCATCATACACATAAACAATTGTCAATGTTAATTAGTATTCGAGTCTTGAATCCCAATATATTAGATTATTTTTCATTTTAGGATTTTAAAGCATTGAAATATTTAGTGGTAAATGCATGCTAGATGTTCAATGTCTTACGAAACCCGAACTTTGAAACACTTCAGGTGTTTTGGGTTTTCGATTCTCATGCATCGAGAACATCTAGGGGTTTAAATATGGTAGATGTTAATTTTTTTGTGAAACTGAAACCGGACACACTATGTATATTAGGTTTTCAAGGATAGGATATATCGGAACATGTCATTACAAATCATATCTTATGTTAGCCAAGTCTAAATCCCCAAAAATTATGCAAGTATTTTGTGTCGAGTTGTTGGAACCCGATAATATATAAGCATAGATTGTTTTGTGTAGTCAAATTCTTGAACCCGGGTGAACTCATTTATTGTTGAGTCATATTTGGTCCTACACGTGTCAAATAAAATGTAATTAATGCGGGTTAGGTTATAAATAATTTGGTTTCTCCATGACATTTTTAGTTGTATGAATTTTATTTTTACTATGCAAACCTAATTACAACCTTTAAACTCCCAAAGATGATTTGGAGGCCCTTTATTGATTTTCTTCATACCCATCTCATTTTTCTATATGATTTATTTTTCTAATGGGTTTTCATCAAGTTTTGAAGTTATTTTTACATGTTTTCCTTCTTCTTTATTTTGTCTTGACTATGGGCATTTTTCTTTCCTTCGTCTCCTTGTTCTTATTTAATGGAGGGTTTTTATTTCATTATTCCTCCTCATCATGAGAAGAAAGCTAATATTTTTTTCCCTAAAATCCATGTTTTAATCTTATTTGGGAGTTTCCTCATGATAGACACGTCAAAAACCCCGACATAAGCTTGTCGGGATTTTGACCCGTCCATCATGAAAAAAACTTTAAATCAATGTTTCAGATTATTCAAATGACCAACAAGTATTAAAATCTGAATCACTTGTGTCGAACTTTTAGGTCACAATAAGTCTTAATCTCTCGACAAGTGTGTGAAGATTTTCAAGCTGCGAAACAACAAGTGATTAACTAAAATCTGATTATTTTATATGAATCTAAATGCACAGCTATGATATAAATGACATACAATAAAATATGAATTTTAAACAATTTATTTAATTTTATTAATGAAAGGAAATAAAAGAGATAAATCACTCACCTTGATTTTACTTACCTTGTAATGACCTTAGACTGAGCAATGTGATGAACCATAATAACAAACCATTGTAATGAACCATAAAAATTGTAACAGAGGTGGAACCGGGTTGCATTGGGTGCTGGAGAGGGACGGGGATGCCCGCGGCACCTGATCCTAATTCTGGGCACTTGGGTCTCGCAAAAAGGTTAGAATCTAGTTCGATATGGTTGTTAGGGCTTCACACTTGTTCACCTTTTTCACATGTATGTTGCACTTGGATCACCGAGGTACCTGTAAACATACAATGAAGAAAGCACTGAAAACCCCTCAAATAGACATCAAATCCTAAAAATAAAGATGTAAAATGAGGGGTCAGATTGTCCTTAGCCACCACAATGGTGGACTTACAACTAAGCATTGCACTACATCTCAGACCCAATGTAGTTTTGTGTGCTTGTGTGTGCAATAGTGCTCCTAGGTCACCCTCGTTCCAATGACACCAAGATAGGGGCAATAACTAGATAAAAATGTAAATGTGTGGATGGAATAGAATAAAATCCCCTTCCTATGCAGTGTGTATGCAAAATAATGTCTCAAATGCAGCCCCTTGCTCTGTGTAGATAGTTATCCCTCGATAAGAATAGTCTTCCCTTATAATGGTATGTATGTTGTGTTTATATAGGGATCTCTTGTTCGAATTTCAACACTAATGACCTTAGATGCCAACTAGTTCCTATGGAGATGAGAGGAAAACCAAAGAGACTAACCTCAAATGTAAAAAATAAAACCAAATAAAAAGAGGAAAAGGGTGCCTAGAATGGACATGAGCGTCAAGTGCTACCGTCCAACCTTGGGCACTAGTGTCTAGAGACTAATGCTTTGACAAATGGGTGAGAAATAACAGATAGGGGTCCTTGAGACCTAACCGAACTGTGTTTATGATTGATAAGTGTACAAGGAAAACAACAATAAAGACCAACAAGACAAATAGATGGACTATGGGATGGGTCATCAGTGAATACTTTTCTTATGCAATATCCATATATAAAACAACATACTTGGTGGTATAGTAAATAGTAGTAAGTGCATGATTTTGTGTCTACATTTGCCCCCACTTTATGTTGGTGAGAAAAAGATCAGTAACATAAAGTAGTTAGAGATGCATACCTAAGAATTCTAGAGAATACCATGTCATTGAAGTAGACAAAAGAGTGTAGTATAAGTATGTGCAGAGTGAGAAAATATAGCGTGGCGAACCATAAATCAATGTGTTGATCCATGCGGCGTAACGAGAGATGTGGGACTGTTATGAGGAGTGCTAAAAATATTGATGATTGTGATTGAATGATTGGAGATTTCAATTTTCTTGATGGAGATGTGATGGGGTAGGGAGTGATCAATTCCCAACCCAATTACGTGTGTATGAAAAACGAGGATTTGGGTATCCTACCACTAGAGGAAGAGTGTAGGGAGAGAGTTCTAGTTTTACTCTCCAACTTTAACTACATCCTCAAAAGATATAGCCGTTGCAGATGGAAAAAGATCAAATTTTGTTGATTTTGGATCCAAATTTTTATCAAACATGATAACCTATATAGGAGCAATATAATAAAAGTAATGACGTCTCATTTCCCCCACTCCAAGGGTGTCACCGCAATGTGTATGTGATGGCTTCCATGTTAGGTCATCGGGGAAATTTGTGATTTAAATCCCAAGTTAGGTCATCTGGGAGGATAAATGAGCTATGTTCATGTTGATTGTTTGATGTGATTTTGATTTTTGTAGAGATTAAAGTGTATGTGATTGATTGATTGGTTACTCATGGAGAGATTTTACACTTGTTTCCCCCAAGTTCGGTCATTAAGGGGGATTTCTAGAAGGTAATGTGAGATGTCGTATGGTGTATGGGTAAGTGTTTGATAATGATGGATTGATTGCATAGTGGTGTAACTGGAATTATAGGATGATCCCCAATTTTATGCCCCCTTTCGAGAGAAGAGAATGAACGTTGAGCCAAAAGTAAGAACGATGATGTAATGGATAATGTATGAGAAATATCACAAAAGTGTGTGTATATTGAGTGTAAAATAATGTCAAGGAGAAATATTGTGTACGTAATGTGTACGATACGATAATAGGTGGAATTTTGAAAAGAATTCCACAAACGAGATAGAAATCGGAGTAAGAATGCTCAAGATATGAGTGAAATCATGTGATGTGTATTAGTAGAGAAAATGAGTGTGAAGAATGACTATAGTAAAGTGAATAATGGAAAGTTACTATAAATAGTAATGTGATAAAGTGATTAGATAACTCATTTGTCTTTTGTGCGAGTGTGATAGTGAGCTCTGAGTGTGTGAGGATGCCACAAGTTAGAGCACAACCACCGACTAGTCAATTTGAGATGGTGGTAATGGCAATGGCATCGCATATGATTATGGAGTTGGTAAGCGTGATTTTTTTCAAAAATATGTATTGATATTTATCCATTTTTGATGAATTTATGTGAAATTTTTTTTTGAATTTCTCTGGGTTTTGGACTTGGAAAAGAGCGGTGAATATGCTAATGACCTTGGGACAAGAGCACCCAAACTTGGATGCTAATGTCCTGCTCTTGGGTGCCCAGATCTTACTTTTGGGTGGCCATGTCTAGAGAGTGTGAGTTGAGTCTAGAGTGATGTAAATGTGAAAGTTGATGTGTGCTGATGTTGTAGATGAGTATGTTTGTATATGTATGATGTTCTAACAATGTGTTTTTGTTATTTTGTGGTGTGCAAAGGGACATCCATTTGAGAGAGTTCCATGGTGGCCACCATTTGATTAAATTACTCGGATTAGGGTTGTCAGATGATGAGTGGGATGTTTTGGACCATGTCACCTGTGACACGAGAGATGGGGGATGTACCCCTTAATATGTCTATGCTAACAGCGTTGTGTGAGAGTGGTGTGTAGATACTTGAACCTTTTGGCTACCTAAAAGAGAGATGACAGTCGCACTAGAGGATGTGTACCACATACTATGATTACATATTGTTGGTGACAGTACAGTTATGGTTGTGGATGATATGCAGAGAGACGATGAGGGTCGTTAGGCGGTATCTTGTGGGGATTTGAGTTCCTACCAAGGCTCATATTATCCTAGATCCTATTATGAGATTAGGAGTTTGCGATTGTGGAAGTTTATTCATGTGGTGATAATGTCATCGATTACAGTGGAGGGTGGTGGTGTAGGCATCTTATATAAGATGCATGATATTTTCCACCATAAAGAGGAGGAGAGCATTAAGTATGCGTGGGTACAATGTGTGTTGGATCACATGTACAAGGATCTATACATATTTACATGGGAGGAGCAAGTGGGTGGTATTGGAGCTACTACATTGTTGCATGTATGGGCCTATAAGCATATTGTAGTATTGAGGCCAATTGGTGGACCTCGGGGAGATTGGGCAAGGCCAGACATATTTTCTAGAAGATGGGTAGGTGTGCATGGGAGGAAGATGGATACAGAAACCTATAGAGTGATGATAGATTGGATGGAGCACGAGGCGTGATATGGATTCCATCTTGAGACTATAGAAGATGGCCGAGAGGATGTGATAGAGCTACATTATATACGATGAATGATGTGGTTAGAGGATCAATTTACAAGGGTGTCCAAGTTGTTTCGGTTGAGTGGGTCTCATGACAGTTTGGTATGGCCCAAGACATACTCTAGATACATATGTATGGGTTAGAGCTATTAGGGCACTAAGGAGGGTTGGATCGAGAACAAGGCGACATGAGAGCATCTAGTACCTCTTGGGCCAAACAAAGGCCAACGCAGTGATAAAGCTAATAGATGTGGATGACGCAGGGTACACCGAGACATATCGTATACATGGTGGGCATCGCATTAGTGGGTATATTTGTTTCCAATGTTTATGGATGTGGCAAGAGTACCACCGAAGGAGGATTATAGGGACAATCACCTATCCCTAGTGGTATAGAAGTGGCGATAATAGAGCATGAGGATTTTTGTAGTTATGTTGTATAATTTGTTACTCAATGGTGTAATGGTGATTTTTGTCGATGTATTGTTCTTATGGTTGTAGGTGATGTGTATTGGTCATTGATTATGGACACATCCATTCGCACATTGACGTGGAATGTGCCCACCGACATACTCATGGGTGGAGGCATGCTAGAGCATGTATATGATATTACGGGGAAGCATTCCCATTTGTTCGAGCAGGTTGTAATAATAGCAACGACATGTACCATGCTTCTTAGTGAGAGGGATGGGGCACACAAGGAGACATGATGAGATAGAGAGGTGGCAAGTGGCGGTCCTCTAACATAGGATGTATTTGCACGTTTTGTCGAGTTATAGAGTCTATTCACGAGCGATCGGAAAGGTGAAACTCTGCGTAGGTAAGTAGAGATATAGAGGTTGTGAATAGTGACACAAAGTTAGAAGTGTGGCTTCTAGTTCTAGAGCACTTACAATTGTAGATAGTGATAATGATGATGATATATGATATGTATTGATGTATTAATGTAGGGAGTTTTCCCCCAGTGATAAAATGTTTTGTATGATTGTGAACGATATATATAGATGGATTAATTGGCATATGATCATTGTATTTGATGTTTATTGATGATGTGATGATGATGTATGATTCATTAATTATTGTTGCGATGTGTGATGTGTAATGTGTTGAATATTGTGTGTGTTTTTTGAATGGAAGTGCATAGTTGTTGATGAATGATAAAGTAAAAATGAATAATATGTAAAAGTATGAGATGATTGTAATAGTGTAGTGAAGCACATGTTAGTATGATGAGGATAGGGGAGATTAGCGATGCCCCTAGTGTATATATGATGAGGTTCATTTAGATAAGACCCCTCAATAGTAAATAATGAACCATAAAGCAAGAGTGCATCATTGGGAAATGATTCGATAATGTTCACTAGATGAATCAAGAAAGCACTTGAAGAGAGGCTATTATTATAACAGATCCCTCAACAATCATGTAAGAACCATGAGAACATGAGTGCGTCAATGGGGAATGATTTGATAATGTGTGCTAGATGAAATGAGAAAGTTGTTGGGGTGCTATTGTCAAGTGGGGACACCAATTGGTGGACCACCACTTAACGACCCCTTTTCTAAAGTTTATTTATTAAACTTTAACATGTAGGTCTTTCATAGCCAAGAGTGAGTTGGTATGACCGATCACCCATCCTATATATATATAGGATGATCCCTCATGGGATTTTACCATATGGACTACCATATATCATGTGATATAGCTCAAGCTTTTTATGTAAACAAACTGTTAAACAATGAGACATTGGTCTGCTATTGTTCTATGTGAAATACCCAGGAGTGAAGTGGAAGTGCTAGGTTAAAGATTTGATAATTATTAATACATACATTACTTTATCAATGGGTTTTTTTTCCCTTCGAGCTTCCCCACTTAAATTTGGTATTATCTGTCTCATTTAATTTCATGTCATTTACTTTCAGCTCATGTTATTTAAGCTCTATGATATGTAATCTACATTAAGCTAAATCGATGTTTAATTTAACTACACATCATAATCTATAATCTTCGGCATTTATATTTGTGGATCTATAATTTGTTAATTATATCTTCCCTTATAAATCTTGACATGGTATCAGAGCTTGGTGGTTATGCGTGTGCAAGGTCGATTTGGAAGATTTTAATTTTCTAGAGTGAGGAAGATTGAATTTTGTTCACGATATGCAAAACCCTAAAAGTTCCATAGTTGTCTTGCTAGCCAATTTATCGCTAATTTTGACTTTGAAAAATTAATAAACATGGAAATTTTGAAATTTTTCAAAAGTGCTACTTTGTGTAATTTATCACCCTCATCACGATCATCTCATTTTTGATCGTTCCTATCTTCGTTTCATCCATTTCGGTGAGAACTCCTCCCACTGTGTCATAAACTGCATTAAATATTAATTAATTCATTACCCATTTGGGGTTTTTAATTAAATAAATATTAATATAATAATTATTAAAAGTCAATCGACAAATTTTTATTACTGAAGGGAAAGTTAGCTTCTGCTTCCCATTGCCGAGGATGCCAAATTGGCTTCTGTACTTGGATTTCCCCTTTCTGAAAAATTTATTTTAATTCCCCACTTGTGGGATTTCTTCCACTAATTTCCAATTCAAAAAATTAGCAAATGGGTAAAATCTCTCCCGATATCCCACACGGGAAATAAAATGGGGATTTCTAACCCCTCCTTGCCATTTTGCTTTGGCAAATGGTTGTTTATTTCCCTCTTTCCCCGTAATTAATGCCACTAATGGAGAAAGAGGGAATTGGTTATTCAACGGAAATAAGAAATGGTTACATAAGCTTATGTAACCATTTCTCCATAAAACTCCTTGGAATTTTTAAAGATAATCATGAGCCTTTCCTCTTAATCACACTAGAGCACATTGAGGAGTTATTCAAAATACCTGACTTCCCTAAGAATGCGGATATCACTCGAAAGTCATCACAAGATTTTTGGGATGAAGAACCCTTCAGGTGGAGCAAGATGGTTAATAAAAATTGGTTAGTGACCAAGAGGCCTCGAGTTGAATGACTTCCTAAAGAGCATGCACGCATTGAGTTCATGGAAGAAATCAGGGACATGATTACTCTCCTGAGTCAAGTCTTTAGTTTACCCTCTGCCAAGATTTTCCACCCATGGATGTATTAGTTTATCTATATCATCCTTTCCAAGAGATATTTTTGGATTGGGCCACCATCATCAGTGATACCCTTCACAAATAATTGATTGAAGTGAAGATGACTGGATGTTTCTACATGACATCATATCTAACTTATGCAGTAGCTAGAAGAAAGCTATTTTTGGACTTGGAACAAGAGGAGTCATGGGTCCATCAAATAATGTCTTCCTTTATTATCATGAATCGAGTTTCAAAATAGCTCTCATCATTTCAGAAGAGTTAACGATACATTCACCTTCTGTGTGATTCAAAACATGAATCGGAATACAGAGGAAATATTTTCTAAATAGTCCATGGATGTCATTTCCCAATGGGGAACATGGTTTATTCAATTTTCATCCTTTTCCTACATTCGCATAAGCAACTTTGCGGGTACTCCATGGAAGCTTCCTAAGTACATCAGTGATAGGTGGGCATTAATGGAGCTTGTGTGACAATTATTCCAAGTTCACTATCTTCTTAGTGACAAACATTGCTCAGGAATTCATTTCCCAATCCAAATTGGGGAATACCAATGTCTAAATATCTTGATTACCATGACAACTCGTGGAAAAAGAGTTTTCCCTCATCACTATTCATCCATATGTGAAGAGATCTCGGTTTGATATCAATGGATATATGTAGAAGATTCTTGGAGAAAAGTATCAACATAACCCTACCATGGAAGATTTATGGGCTGCCTATTCAGACAAACATGAAGTAAGAAGATGAGAGTTTTCTCACCTAACCCTTGCTCAGATCAAGGCCTTTCACATCAAGAACCCTCTAGATTCATTTGTAGATGATGATGAAGATGTTATTGATCCTTCATATGATGCAGTTGCTTTTACCCCATTGCCACGAATTGATTAGACCAAAAGAGATGAATTTTCTCTTGATAGCAAGAATCAACCGATTCTTGAAAGAAGCATATCCTGGTATGAAAGAGAAATTTCAAAATTACAATCAATTCAAGATCATACCTCAGGATCACAAAATTACCAACTCAAGGAGGTCTCCATTCAACCAAATCTCCTTCTCAATCAACCTTCGTGCCATCCAGTCATATGCAACAAGCAAGAAAGGAGTGGTTGCCAAAATCCACTTCACCGAAGAATGTGTCATGAGGTGAAGAATCTAAGGGTCTTATCCCCTGCAAAGGAAGAGAGCATTTATCAGGATTTTCCACTTTAAGTAGAGATTCTTCTACTCTCATTACAAATAATCCTCACCATGCCTTGCACAAGAGTCCACTTGGGTGCAGGTAGTCCAAATATAAAACAATTCAAAACCTATAGTTCACAAAGAGATTTCTCAAAATCTCCCAAATAATTATAAGGTGGATATTAAGGTTATTTCTCCTAAAATCGAGGTTGTAGAAATGATTCTTGCAGAGATCTTATGATGTTGAAAACAATGAGAATGTTGCTTGAGCTTCGAGGATTACGTATGTAGAAATAGTGAATGATACTCCTTTACGGGTTGATTATAAAATAAAGAAAAAGAAGAGGTTTGTCAAGGCAATTGACATTGACTTCGATGCCCTTTTCAAACTTTCAAATGACATCATTCCCAATAATCCTAGACTACTTTCTCGAATAATGGTGGATGATGACGGAAATAGATTTGTGGATCTTGCCATCCCACAAGTTAGCAAGGAGTGTGATGCCATGACATCTACGATTATGAATTTTCCAAAATTGGACTTGGGAATTCAACATTGGAAAGTGACATGGAGATGGCCCGAGATTCAATTGATATCGTGCTAAAGAGACTTGAGAAATATAAGTCTCATAACTCTCAGCTCAAGGCTGAAAAGAATCAATTGGTGGAATATGTTCAACATTTGATAAATCCCATATCATCCACTTTCCTAGTACCTGATGCAGTGGCTGCCCCTAATGAATAAACTCTCAATTTATCAAAATAAATAAACACATTGGGCCATGTCACTAAAACTTGACTTTCAGAGATTCTCGTTTTAGGCCAAGAGACGATCAAAATAGCGGTTAAGCTCCATGAAGATGTCAGTGCATATCTTGATCCAATTCTTTCTTTTAAGGAAACTTTTGTTTCTAACATATCAAATTTGGATGAGATATTTCCCATTCTATAAGAGATAATGAGTATGGAGTCCTCGAGTTTTAGACATTGAAGAAATTCTTGAATTTGAATGTCGAGGGACGCATTTTCTTTTGTGTCTACATCTCAAATAAAGAAGACACTTCTTGAGGATTCTATGATCCATTATGAGAGCGTATGCAATGAATCCTTCACTTCACTCACCTTGATTCAAGAATTCATAGCTAAGATCCCTTGCAACCTCGTAAATGAGCATAATCAAAGGTGTTCATCGGAACATGTGGAAGAGAAATTTTCATAATTGTTTAAGGACATGTATACTCCCACCATCAATTTCTCTTCAGCTTCAATGGAGCGTTGCATCAAATTAAAGAACTTGTTTGAGAATACTCAATCAAATATGGTCAATCTAAATGATATGCCAGGTAGGATCTTGGAATTACAGGTATTTTGTGAGGCTATTCTTTGACCAAATAAACTTCTAAAAGAAGAAAATATGTTCAAAACATTGGGAAGGTTGAGATCTTTTCAATTGGAGAAAGCGAAGGATCCTAATTTCACCGATGGTTTAAGGTGATATTTTTTTGGTATATAATGAAGTGGGAGAGTCCATTTCTCATATGTTTGAGATAGGTTGACCCCATTTTAATGGATAAGGGACTGGTTATTGTCATATTTTTTAAAAGTGGAATTTAAAAAAATGGATGTTGTTATTGAGTTTACTTTCAAAAAATGTGGATAACTTTGGTGGATTCTATTTTTAATTACTTTTAATAAGGTTGGTTGAAAAATTCAAAGTCACTCAAGTGCCTTATTTAATGTTCATGTAAAACCCTAACTACTTTGTAACCACCTTTTGGGTTATAAAAGGAAGTCAGGGGCTCATTTGTAAGGGTGACTTTGAGAGAGGAGAAGAAAATACTTTTGTATGCAAGATTTATTTTGAAGAAAGAAACTTTGTGTTCTTTTGAGAAGACATTTTGGAGTTAATGAAATATGAACTTTGTGTCCCATTCATTATCTCTTTTAGCATTTGATGTTCTTATGTTCATTAGATGTTAGTGTTTTAAATCTTGCATGCGAATATTGTCTTGGATCTTATTGTCAACACTATTAATATGTTGTTCTAGTTCATAGTGATCAAGCTCTGATTATCTACTTGCTCACATGTGTAATCATTCTTGTTTAGCTGAGGCAAACTCTATTTTATTTATGTTAGTTATTTATTGTTCTTCTTCATGCAAGATTAGGCTTTTCTTTTACCTAACTCTTGTATGTTCCTTCCATTCATTCCTTTCCATTCCATCCCCCTCATTCACTTTTCTTTCCATTGATGTTCCAAAACACCCCTCATGCAATTTTGAATGTACATGTGTAAATATAGTTTTGGTTTTCAATAAAGGAAGCCTCACCTTCATTGAGGAGGGACTTCATTCCCACACCTTTGTTGTATGTCCTTTGCATGCGTGAAAATCTATATGATAACAATTTTTTGGTGACTCTACTGGGGATTTAGGAATCATTAACCAATGCTTGGTTAAATCTTTATGACTATCCCCTCTAGACAAGGTCCAGTTCTTCAACCAAACCTTTTTCCCGATGAATATTTTCAAGGAGACATTTCTGCCATCCTTCGAACACTAGCTTGGGAAAACCATGAAATATTGAAACAATTTGTGGTTGTTGATAGAGCCATTGACAGAGAAATCTACATTGAAGACCTTAGAAGAAGAGCACCCACACTTGTGGCCAGAAGACCTCCTGGACACTTGTTGATCATTTCTCACCAACACGGCCCTCTTCCACTAAGGAAATAATCGTATGAATATTACATGTAGCCCACCTATCTCACAACCAAATCTTGTTTTTGAAGATACTCAAGAATACATATAATCAAACTTGAGGCAAGCTATTTGGGAAAAGTGCACGAGTAACTATCATTTTCATCTCACCACATCAATACTAGATAACAAAGAAGATCAAGCCACAAGAGTTGCTAGAGTTATTCAGGTGCAAATAGCTCAAGAAAGAGAGTGAAGAGAAAAGGAAAGATATGATTAGAACATGCCAGTGATCCCTTCATAGTAAATATTTCAAACTGGCAATAAATAGGTTTACATGAGGAGAAAAAGCTAAAGGTCGATCTGATCCCATTTTTGATTTTCAAGGAAAGTTTGGTTTCAAGTTATCTCCTCTAAAGAAGAACACACCTCATAGATCTGTAAGCCTTGCATCAAGTCTTGAAAGAGAAAGCAAGGAAGGAATCACTACAAGTCAAGCACTTGTCCTTGCTCACATTGTTTTGCCTTCACATACCACCTTTCCCAAGATGGAAGTTAACATACCATGGGGAAATGCCATAGGTCCATTGGCCTTACTAGCTCGACATGACCTCCCATGAGGATCGAGGAAGATTCTTCCCAAGTTTGATGGAGATGGGAAGACATCACCAGATGACCATATTTCTACTTTCTTTGTTGCATGTGTAGTTTTTTTAGTGGAATATGAAGATGTTGCTATTCACCTTTTCATTGAAACATTGCATGATGTTGTCATAGATTGGTTTCATCATCTGCCAAATGGATGCATTAAAAATTAGAATGATATGAAAATTAAGTTTGAAGACCAATTCAAGATGGTAGAAGATGAACATTCCCTTCTTTCCCAACTATCTTAGGTGAAGAAAGAGCCAACAGAACCCATGAGGAATTTCGTGGCTAAATTCAACAAAATGGTGAACAAAGTTCTGTCGGGATTCGATTGAACCCTAACGGACAAAAATGTTTTTTTATTAATGCACAAAAACTAGAAGTGTACTATCAGTTGAGAAGGGATAAAATGGATACTTTGGAACTTACTCAATCCTTAGCCATAGAAATTGAGGATGACTTAATCATTGTGGGTAAGTTCAAGAAAACGTCCTTGAGGAAAGAGTCAAGAAACCCCAATGATTTAAAAGATGTACTCACTAAGTTGGATAATGATGTGCTATCTTTGAAAAATTAAGTTGCTCAAAGTAGTAAACCTACTCCTTACAAAGAGATCCCAAGAAAATGCTATGTTCCCAACAAATCCAAGATTGCGGGTGCTCTGACGAGGCTTGATATTGAAGTAGCTCCCATTACTAACTCAAAGTGTGATGTCGTTGAAGAAAGTGATGATGGAGTTGAGGTCATTGAGGTTGATGAAGAAGAGACATATTCGGAACATCTCGAACTGAATTTGAAGATCCTGAAGGAGAAATTAATAATCATTTATTTGAGTATCGTTTAGAAGAAGAACATGAATAAAAAGAAATTATATAAGATATGAATAGTCAATCCTTCGCTATCTTCACATGCTCTTAGAAGGAGTAGAGTACCACTAAGGTGGAATATAAAAAGAGCTCCAAGGATGTTCCTAAAGAATCTAAAACTAAGGAAACTTCTAAAGAATCCAAGACAAAGGAGACTCCTAAAGAGTCCAAGGCGATTGATGTTTCCAAGGTCAAAACTATCCTAAAGAAAGGAGGGCCTTTGTCAAGTCAATCATTTGATAAATCATCTACGAAGAAATTTTCTTCTTCCACATTGGTATCAACCAATCTCAAAGCAAAGGTCAAAAGTATGCCATCATCAAGTTTGAAAGAACTAGTATATGAGACATCAAGTACGATCATTTTGCCCAAATTTGATATTATTCATCATATCAATAAAAATATTTCCATGTCACGGATGGAGTACTTAAAGTCCAATAAGGATCAGCTCAAGAAATTGGCCCAATTTATCAAAGGTGAATCTACTGTTCATTCCTCTAAAGGAATTTTAAAAACTCCCAAATATGGGAAGAATCAAAATATTGTGTGGGCAATACACCTTTGAATTAAAAGATTGAACCTTTCTTTATGTCCTTTTTGATCAACAGATGTAAATTAAGTAATTGCATTATAGATTCTAGAGCCTTGAATAATGTGAGGCTGCAAAAAAGTAGCACATGCTCTTGGGTTGAGTTGTATGAGAACATTTGGATCTTGTTACTCCATGGAGACAAGACAAGTGCCTCTGATTGGGAAGATTAAAGACACTCAAATGGTTTTAGCCCAATTTCCTTAGAAATGAGTTAAGGTAACTATTCTAGTTGTTGACATTCTTGCTTCATATGTTATATTGTTGAGAAAGAAATTTTTCAGTTATTTGGGTGGTGAGATTCAAATGGATTGGTCTCATGTATGATCCCTATTAGTGGAGAAATGAAGAATCTAATGCCGAAACTTAGGAAAAATTCATGGAAACAAAAACTAATGATCCCCATGCACGCAGGTCTTATTTCAAAACTCAAGTATGGGTAATTATATGATGATTATAGAGGTTTATACACTCTGAGGTCACTTTCCAAGACCCCAATGAGATATGGACTCTTGAGTTCAATGGAAGTTGTTGCTCAATAGGTTCCGGTGCAAGAGTGGTGCTCATATCTCCAAATGGTAAAATATTTCCTTTTTCTTACAAACTCCAATTTTCAAATACTAACAACACTATAGAATACAAGGCATTAATCCTTGGCCTCCAAGTTGTAGAAGAGAAAGGGATAAAAAATTTAAAATTCTTTGGAGATGCAGAATTGATCGTGAAACAAGTAAGAAATCAGTTTCAGTTAAGAATGATCATTTGAGACACTATAGAAATAAAGTGTGGGACACGATAGAAACCTTTGATGCTTTTTCCATAAAATCCATCCCTTGTGAAAAGAATGAAAAAGTAGATTCCTAGCAGTCTCAGCTTCATTAATGATTCCTCATTCAAAGTTTGATGAAGAAAAATACACCATTGAAATGGTTTTTAGGCCAAGTGTTCCTAAAAATGTAGAAAATTGTAAAGTATTCAATGATGATCAACAAATTATTGCCTTCTTGAAAAAGAGATAATTTTTAACATTTGTACTTTGAAGGAAGTGATTCTACATTTTGCAAATTGACAACCTCACCCATTCAAGAAGGAGTTGAGAACGAAGATCCTGGTGATGGCATCATTCAAATCAAAGGAAATACAATTCCAAAAGGATTGGTTTCACTTGAAGAACTTTTTGATAAACATGACATGTTTATCAAAGAGAAAGAAACAAGCGAGGACACAGGGAATTCTACTGATTATGAACAAGTTAACATTAGTACCAGGAAAAACCTCACCTAGTCAACATCGGTAAGTGTTGCTCACACCGAGGAGTGCAAGAAATTCATAAGACTCCTTACCAAATATTCGACATCTTGGCTCACTCATATGAAGACTTGAAGTCTTTCCAACCTAGGGAAATGGAGCATGCCATACCCTTGAAATGCAGTGCAACTCCAATCATGCCAAATCAAAGACAAGTATAATCCTAAGATAACATGCACAATATTCCATGAGGTTCAAAATATGTTAGACGCACGAATAGTTTTTCCTATTCGACATTCAACTTGGATAGCTAATATTATACCGGTTCGCAAGAAAAATAGAGAAATTAGGATTTACATGGATTTCTGCAATCTTAATCAAGCTTCCTTGAAGGATAACTATCCATGTCATTCATGGACCATATTATGCAGGCAGTAACTGGATCAGAAATGCTATCTATGCTAGATGGTTTCTCTGGTTATAATCAGATCGAAGTGGCTAGAGAAGATCAACATAAAATTATGTTCACTACCCCCTTGGGTATGTTCATGTATAGAAGAATGCCTTTTGGTTTGATCAATACCGACACTAATTTTCATAGGGCTATGGATATGGTATTCATAGATTATAAAGGCAAGATCATCATAATATACTTACATGACTTGAAAATATTCTCAAAGAAGTGAGAGGATCACCTAAGTGATTTAGATAAAATATTGCAAAGATGCGAGACTTCATAAGATCTCCTGAATCCAAAAAATTTTTGTGTTCGGAGTTACGAAAGGGAAACTCCTAGGTCATATTATTTCTAAGGAAGGAACTAAGATCGATCCCGAGATTTTTCAAGCTATCAAGAATCTTTCCTTGCCTATAAGTAAGCTTTGAGTTTGATTATTCTTTGGGAAGGTGAAAATTTTGAGAAGGTTTGTGCCGATTTTCTTGAGCTAACTAACCAAGAAATTAATGATATGATGAAAGGAAAATAATCCTTCAAATGGTCAAAGGAAGGGAGAAAAGCAATTGTACAAATCACGGGTGCTATTGCAAAATATCATACATTAGCGTGTCCTGATTTTAAAAAGGATTTTATAATCTATTGCTATGCTTCACACACACAATCTCTTCTATTCGACTCAACACAATCAAGAGGGAATCAAATCCACCATTGCATTCATGAGTTCTAGATTCAAGAAACATGAACTCAATTACACTCCCCTTGAGAGGCATGTGTACACGGTGGTGAGAGCTTTGAAACATTTCAAGTACTATGTGTTGAATTCTCACACCAAAGTCTTGATACTAAACACCACAGTTAAATTGATGTTAAGACAACAAGAACCAGGATCTAAAAGAGGTAACTGGGTCTCTAAGATACAAGAATATGATTTAGATATAATTCCTACCAAGTTAGTTTGAGGAAGAGGACTCTGCCAACTCATCACAAAGAATGAGCCATGAGATGACTTTGAAGAAGAACCAGTTGAAGAAAGTTTACCACTTGGTAGTTTTCGTCAGTACCACAGATGAATGGTATTTAGATATAGCCTACTTTCTCACATATGGCGAATGTCTTGAGAATATAATAGCTAAGGAAAAGAGAGCTATCAAATTGAGATTTGTCAGGTATGTTATTTGGGACAACACATTGTTCAAGAAAGGAATTGATGGCATGTTCCTTAGATGTGTTGATAAGGAACAACAACCTAGGTTGCTTGAAGCCTTTCACAATCATGCTTGTGGTGGTCATTTCTCTAGCCCAGTGACAACTCATAAAATTTTGTGAGCACATTATTACTGGCCCACTATGTTTTTCGATGCTCATAAATGGGTGATAAAATGCAAAGCTTGTCAGCAATTTGTTGGAAGACCAAAATTGGTAGCTTTGCCTTTGAATCTAGTTTTCATTGAAGAACCCTTTTGAAAATGGGGGTTAGATTTCATTGGGGTTCTAAACCCAAACTCTAGTGCTGTTCATACTCATGTGCTCACTGCAATTGACTACTTTACGAAGTGGGTAGAAAATACACCAGTGAAACAAACATCTACTATGGTAATTTGTGACTTCATCAAAGATATTATATTGATTCATTATGGAATTCCACAAAAGATCATGATGGACAATGCCACTAATTTATCTTCTACAAAGATGATAGGTTTTTGTTATGGGTATGGGATATCTTTGTCTCATTCGT
This sequence comes from Taxus wallichiana var. yunnanensis, assembly GCA_018340775.1. NCBI lineage: Eukaryota > Viridiplantae > Streptophyta > Pinopsida > Cupressales > Taxaceae > Taxus > Taxus wallichiana. The sequence continues at coordinate 340,050,375 of CM031243.1, read as the reverse complement.
TATATTATTACTTGTAGGGAAATGGTCAAGCAAAATCTAGTAATAAAAACATCATTACTATCGTGCATAAGTTAGTCAAAGAAAATCAAATAACTTGGCACAAAAATTTATATGATGCATTGTGGGTTGACCGCATAACTCCCAAAAGAGCAATTAGGATGTCTCCATTCCAACTCTTGTATGGAACCGATGCTCAAATTTCCATCACATTGGAGTTACCAGCATTACAATTAGCTCAAGAAATTGATGATGAATGCTTCACCAATGCGTTAGATAAAAGGATCATGTTCCTAAGAAAGCTCGAAGAACAAAGAAGTCAAGTGGCAAACATGATCGAGGAACATCAGTCCAAAGTGAAGAGGTTGTTCAACAGGAAAACTAAAGAGAGGCAATTCCAAATCAATGACTTAGTTCTTCTCTAGGACAAGAGACACGAACCGAAAGGAAAGCATGGGAAGTTTTATTCGTTGTGGCTAGGCCCTTTCAAGATTAGGCATTTTTGTGTAGATAACACCTATTACTTTGTGTATCATGAAGGAACTCATTTTTTTGCCCTATAATGGGCTATATCTCAAGAATTATCAAAATTGAAAATGGGTTGTCCCCGTATGTACATAGGTAATTAGGATTTTGGTTTGTTTCTTTTCCCTATTTTTTGATTTCCTCTCTTTTTACATCCTATTTTTATGCACCATCGTTTTTGGAATCATGTTCCTTAATATTTTGGTCTGGGTCCGTTGTTGTATCCATAAAGTCCTTGTCCCTGATTAGAGCCAGCTGTTATCAGCTAATTTTGACTTCGCAAAATTAATAAACATGGAAATTTTGAAAATTTTAAAAAGTGTTACTTTGCATGATTTATCACCCTCATTACGATTGTCTTATTTTTGTGATCATTCCGGTCTTCGTTTCATCCATTTTGGGTGAGAAATCCTCCCGCTAGGTCATAAAATGCGTTAAATATTAATTAATTAATATTTAATTCATTCATTACCCATTTGGGGTTTTTAATTAAATAAATATTAATATAATAATTATTAAAAGTCAATCAAAAAATTTTATTGCCGAGGGAAGTAAGATTCCGCTTCCCATTTCCAAGGATGCCAAATTGGCTTCCCGTACCCAGATTTTCCCTTTCCTAGAAAATTTATTTTAATTCCCCGCTTGTGGGCTTTCTTCCACTGATTTCCAATTCAACAAATTGGAAAACGGGAAAAAATATCTTGATTTCGCACATGGGGAAATAAAATGGGGGTTGCAACCCCTCCTTGCCATTTCATTTGAAAATGTTTGTTTATTTCCCACTTTCCCTTGACAATTAATGCCACTACCGGGAAAGAGGGAATTGGTTATTCCAATGGAAATAAGAAACGGTTACAAAAGATTTTTTAACCATTTCTCTGTCAAACTCCTTGGAAAAATTCATGCGAAGAAGCTTTGAAGCTTTCAAATGTCTATTTTACTGTAAACGTAATTTAAAAAGAAAATTACATTAGCTATACGGAGAACAAGGAAATAGCCAAAGACCAAGCATAAGCCAAAGAAGATCTTCTGTAGAGGTTTTAAAAAAGTTCCACACATTTGTTCTAGCAAACCACATGTGAGGGGAGAGCATTCATTAGAATCCACACTGTAAAAGGGAGAAAATAACAACCTAGGCAAGGGGGATATCCACACATTGTAGAGACAAGGAGAGGGAATACATTTCCATGCATAGAGGGAAATCAGGATGTAACCAAGCCAAAGAAACAACAGTTTAAAAATACCAAAGAGCTTCTCCCATGCCACACATTTTTCAAGAAAGCATAAACAGTCTTGAAAACAATCTTCACGCATTTATTTTAACTCTCCATAGATTCGTAAAAGGATTAAGTTGAAGTTTCCATGCATTTTTTCAAGGAAGATACAACCAACAACAAAGGAGAAGACCATGTTGAGAATAAAAGGAAATTTAAGAAAGCAAGTTTCAACGCAAGGGAGAAGAGAACAAAAATTTTCCAATGCAGGAAATAACAGAAGAATCCACATGGAGACAAACAAGAAGGAAAGAATAAAAGAAACATCAGTCTCAACACATTTGCAGGTGAAAGGAGGCCACACATGCATAAAATAAAAACATAACAATCCAAAAGAGCTTCTCCCCAACCCTCCACACATGCCAAGGAGAATCTGCACAAGCATAAGACAAAGGAAATAGTTAAAACAACCATAAGACAAATCTTCCACGCATGCATAAAAGAAAACACCTTTTTCTTAGCCAAGAAATTCCCACACTGAGCATCAGGTAAAGCATCAGTTTCAACACATTTTTCATAAAAAGTTTGAGTTTCCACGCAGATTTTAGAGAAGTAAGAACAATTTCAACAAACAAGTATTCACGCAACCACTTGGGAAGACCAAATCCTCGCCAAAAATAAGTAGAGGCCACATGGAAGGAGAGAGAAATCAGCATGTAAGAACAATCCAGTTTCAACACGTTCATTTCATTCAGGCAAACTTCCACGTGAAAGAGAAATTACAGTTCACACATGCAAGGAAAATTTTCTCAGGCGAATAATAATAATTATAAAATAATTAAATCAATCCATGCAGAATATTAAAATCAGGAGATTTTAATTATTTTTCATTAGCCAGATTAATCAAAATTTCAAGCCTAGTCTCGGTGTGATGTATTAAAAAAGATTTTTGTAACCGGGACTAGTTGTTATTATTATTATTATTATTATTATTAAAATAATAATAATATTAAAAGCGAAACATATTTTTCTTATCTTGTGAGTTTGAAGGCGAGACCGGCCCTATTTGCATTGTTTTGCATGCCTAAGTCATTTTTTTGTAAAATTCATAATGGTTGAAAAATATAATAAATCTATAGGAAGATCGAGGAAGCTAGTGGAGAAATCAAATAAGTCTGCGCTCAAGTACAAATTCCAAGGAATCATTTCTCCCAGTTCCATCAAGTCGGCATATGATAATATCACTAATACAAATCTCAGTCACATCATATGTGCAATACGGTTGATTACGCGATCGGGTGAAAGCTGAACGCAAAACCATATTTTGGATAGGCTTTACCATAGTGGTCTACCCTAAGCAGCAAAATTCTCAGTGTAATGTTCGGAGCTGGTTATGACTTGCATGGAGCATTATGATCCCGAGAGATTAGGAATTTTAAAGATAATTGCAAGCCTTTCCTCTTAATCACACCAAAGCACATTGAGGAGTTGCTTATCATACTTGACTTCCCGAGAATACATATATCACTCGAACGTCGGACAAAATTTTTGGGATAAAGAACCCTTAGGTGGAGTAAGATGGTTAATAACAACTAGTTAGTGACCAAGAGGCCTCGAGTTGACCAGCTTCCTAAAGAGCTATAACACATTGAGTACATGGAAGAAATCGGGGACATGATTACTCTCCTGAGTCAAGTATTCAATTTACCCTCTACCAAGATTTTCTACCCATGGATGTATCATTTTATCTGCATCATCTTTTCCAGGAGAGAGTTTGTGGATTGGGACACCATCATCAATTATACCCTTCATAAATAATTGATCGAAGTGAAGATGATTGGATGTTTCTACATGACATCATATTTGACTTATGCAGTGGCTAGAAGAAAGGTATTTTCAGGACTTGAAACAAGAGGAGTCATGAGTCCATCAAATAATGTCTTCCATTATTATCTGTAACTAAGTTTCAAAACTAGCTCTCATCATTTCGAAAGAGTTATCAATGCATTTACCTTCCACGTGATTCAAAACCTGAATTGTAATACAAAGGAAATATTTTCTAAAGAGGTCATAGATGTCATTTCCTAATGGGGAACATAGTTTATTCAATTTTCATCCTTTTCCTACGTTCGGATAAGTGGCTTTGTGGGTACTCCATGGAAGCTTCCTAAGTATGTTAGTAGCAAGTGTTAGAGTAGGTATTTAGCTTATCTCATGTTCACCTAGGTACATTATTTACCTTTATTGTATTTATCCTCACCCACTTATGTGTGTGGATATTTCTTTTTATTTATTTAGATATTAGAAGATATTATCTAGTTATTAGGTATAGTTCTTTCCTTGATCTATGGTATTGACTAGATCCTTGATGTCTAGTTCTCTCATAAATCTATGGACTTGACTAGTTCTTTCCATGATTTATGGCTTGATCTACGACCTTGACTGGTTCTTAGATTGTTATTCCTTGCCTATATAAGCAAGGTCCATTCTCATTGTATTTCATTAAGTTCCATAATAATATATGATATTGCTGCTCATTTGTTTGCAAAGGTTTTGTGTAAAGTTATTCTGGCAAATTAATTTCATCTTATTGATCGTGGTGTTTGATTAACATCTGTGTTCTTGGCTTGGTACGATCTGGTTATTGTTCCTTTTATGGTATCAGAGTAGGAGATTGCTATTGACATTCGTCTGTAAGTTTTATTTTGTAAATAAATTTTTATATATTCATATATTTCAGGATTTGCTCGTATTTTGTTACTGCGTGCATTTTTATGCAAAACAGAGGCTTCCATTAGATCCGGAAGGTGGCAAAACCCTAAGATCGACTATAAACTCAACCATTTTGGGAGGTTGTTGTTTTTTTTTGTTGTGTAGTTGGATTCACCTCGGGATTCACATCATACGGAAAAGGAAATATAGAAAAAAATTTAGCTTTTGCTCGGTTTCTTGAGATTCATATCTGGTTTTAATTTCTCGTGATTATTCCATTCTCGGTAAGCGCACCCATTGAATTCCTTAGCCCTGGTCATCCGGTATGGTCATATGAGGGCTTAAAGCTTATAATTCCTACTAGTGAAGGCAAGAGCATTTTATTCTATTTTAGTGGAAACTAAAATAAATAATAGAGCATAATATTGAAAACCTTGTATCTTTTGATCGGTAACTCGGTTTTGAGTGCCGTTTTTTGCAAAAGTGCATAGTTTTTTATGCTCTTTCCATTGGAAATATTTATTTTGAGAATCACACTATAATTATAAAGTGCCATATTGTAACACGCACTCATTATAAAGTGCCAAAATCTAGGGGGGCTCTTGTTGCATTGCTTGGGGGTCTTGTTGCATTACTTGGTTCTTCCATTTCTTTTGGTGTTTTTTTTTTAAGATGGCATCTACTTCTACATTAACTCATGTTGAGCCATTAACAACACATAATTACCACACATGGAAACAATAATTAAGCAGAAAGGATTATGGGCTTTAACTTCTAAAGAACAACCAATGTTCACTAGAGAATATGAGAAATTTCAATACCAGTGCAAATTTGATGAGTGTATGGGTTTGATAGGAACTTATGTAAGTGACAGTCTTTTATTTCATTTGGAAAAGTGTGACTCTCCTTTCAAAATATGGGAGAAATTGGAGGATTTATTTGGTAAGGTGGATCATATGAGAGCTATGCAACTTGAAATTGAGATCACATCTCTTAATCCTGAAGATTTTCCAACAATTGTAGACTATCTTACCAAGTTCAAACATTTATTGACACAGTTGAAGGGGAGTGGAGGAGATAAGAAAGATGAAGAGTGTGTTTACTTGATTCTATCCAAGTTGAGAGGACCATTCCAATTTTTGCTTCTACCTTTTTCTCTAGCATGGATGTCTTAGGTGACAACTTCAAAATGCCTAACTTAGAAACATTTTGTGAAAGATTTACTAGGGAAGAATCCAGTTATCTCACCTTGAGTCTTCCACCTCTCAAAAGGTATTAGTTGCATCTAATCCTAAGGGCAAGGAAAACCAAACAGTAAAACCAAATCCACACCTTCTCCATCTCAAAATTCTCCTAAACCCAAAGAAAACAACTCAAAACTAATGGATTCTTCTAAATCCAAGAGTAAGTCTAGCCGTTCATGTTCTTTTTGTGGGGGTAGTAATCATGAAGAAAATAGGTGTTATAAGCAAATGCAAGCCTTAGAAGATGCGGTCAAAACACAAAATTTCTATCTCCACTCCACCTCCTTATAATCAGCATGGAAAATAACTTAATGTTGTTAGAAGATCTTAGTCACCACTTACAGACAATTGGGTTATATATTCTGGTGCTTCTCATCACATGACTTCTTCCAAGGAGTCTTTTGTTTCTCTAGGTTTGAGTTCTACTTCCAAAATTGAGGTTGGAGATTCTTCCTTTTTTTATTGAGGGAAAAGGTGATGATATACAACTTGATGGTGGAAATATCTAAGATGCACTATATGTTCCTAACATCACTACAAATTTGCTTTACGTATATCAAATTTTCATTACAGTCAAGGGAAAATATTGAATTTTACACCACATGGGGTAGAATTAAGAACTTTGTTTAAGCCTTTTTCACTTGTTGCTCGGGTATTGTTGATCATAGTTCAAGACTATATCACTTTGAGGGTTTTGATGACACTTCTTCTATAGGGACAAGATTGGTTTCTCATTAAGATTCGAGAGAGTAAGCTTTGGCATGAAAGATTTAGACATCTCAATTACGTATATTTGAAGGAGTTGAGTAGTCATGGTATGGTAAATGGTCTTCCTAGAGTTTCTTGTCTTGAGGAGTATTTCATGGTTGTGCATTAGGAAAACAACACCAAGATCCTTTTCCTAAGAATTTTCTAAGAGATCTTCTTCACCACTTGAGCTTGTGCATAGTGACTTGATGGTTTTTCCTAATCCATCTTTCAATGGAGCTAAGTATGCACTTACATTTATTGATAATTTCTCGAGGTGTACTTGGGTTTATTTTCTCAAGTACAAAAGTGATGTTTTTCACACTTCAAAGTCTTGAGGCTTTGGTTGAGAAACAATCTTCTAGTAGCATAAAGAACCTTCGCACCGATAATGGGGGAGTACTTTAGCAATGAGTTTTCTGAATTTTTGGTAACTCACGAGAATTATTCACCAAAGATTCTTTTCCTCATACTCCACAACAGAATGGATTAGGATAAAGGAAGAATAGAACTTTGAAGGAAATGGCTAACTTTATGATGCATTCTAGAGATTTACCTCCTATCTATTGGCGTGAAGCGATTAATTGTGCTAACTATATTCAAAATTACACACCACACAGAGCACTTGAGCATTGACACCAGAGGAAGCTTGGTCCAACACTAAGCCAAATGTTTCATTTTTGAGTCTTTGGGAGCCATGTTTGGGCCTTTGTGCCAAAGAAGAAAAGGAAAGCTTTGGATAAAAAGAGTAAACCCTTAATATTTGTAGGGTATTGTGAGGACATGAGAGCTTATCATCTTTTAGATCCTGATACACATGATGTTCTTTTTCAAACACATGTTCAGTTTGATGAGCGTTTCACTCCTCATGATTCTTCATCTTCTTCCATTCCTTCTTCTTCTTCATCTCATCTTGAGGATATTTTCTTTGAGGAGATTGATGAGGAGGTTATATATGCCATTGAGGATCCTATTCCCACTGATGTTGTCACTATGCCTAAGTGGGCTCGTACTATATTTTCTGAGGCAACACCTTTCATAGAGGATCTTCCACCCACTAGGCATCATCACACACATTCTATAGGTTCTAGAATTTTGTGTCAGGCAGTTTCTAAGGATCCACAGTCTTTTTCAAAGGCTCATGGGATACCGGAGTGGGATGATGCGATGGTATTGAGTATTCTTCTTTGATGAAGAATCATACTTGGGATTTGGTATCTCTTCCTAAAGGAATAAAGATGGTTAGGTGTAAATGGGTATACCAAACCAAATACGTAGCTAATGGGTCCATTGACAAGTATAAGGCTCATCTTGTTGCAAAGGGTTTTTCACATGTCGAAGGTATTGATTACTCTGAGACTTTTACACCCATTGCCAAGTTGGATTCTCAGTACGCCTTAGACTTGCTATTGCTACATCACAGGGGTGGCCCGTATACCAGATGGACGTGAAGAGTGCCTTCTTACATGGAGATCTAAAAGAGGAAATATATATGGAGTAGCCGGTTGGATTTTTTCAGGGTTCTTCTCTTGTTTTTGGCTCCGAAGGTCTCTCTACGGTCTCAAACAAGCCCCTCGAGCTTGGTATGAGAAGATGGATTGTTTTCTTCTATCTACTGGTTTTGTTCGTTGCCACTCCGATCATACAGTGTATCTCCAGCATGTCGGTGAGGATATTGTGATACTTGTCTTGTATGTTGATGATTTGTTACTTACTAGTAGCTCTTCTTCCCACATTCAGAGTATTCAGAGGGCTCTTTCTACACAGTTTGACATGACAGATCTTGGGCTATTGCATTATTTCCTTGGTTTGCATATTTCTCGATAGATTTAGGGATTCATTTGAGTCAGCAAAAGTACACCCATGATCTTCTTAGGCGCTTTGATATGGCTGATTGCAATCCAAGTCCATCTCCTTTTCAGTTTGGAGTTACTCTTACATCCACATGTACCACACCACTTTGTGATCCTACATTGTATAGGTAGTTGGTTGGGAGTCTCATGTACTTGACCCATACTCACCCTGATATTTCATTTGTAGTAGGGCTTGTATCTTAGTTTGCACATTCTCCTCATAGTAGTCACCAAAGTTGCTAAAAGGATTTTGCGCTATTTACATGGCACTTCCCACTTTGGCCTACACTACACTAGGGGTTCTACTCAGTTGGTTGGGTATACAGATTCAGATTGGGCAGGTTCTATTGATGATATGTGTTCCACTTCTGGCTATCTTTTTATCTTGGTTCTTCTCTAGTTGCTTGGGCGTGCAAAAAGCAACAGGATAATGCACTTTCATCTTCAGAGGCGAGTACAGGGGCAGCGGTTATAGTGAGTCAATGATTATTTGGCTTCACCGATTATTGATAGAGTTTAGATTCCCACAGGATTTACCGACTGTACTTTTGTGTGACAACCAAAGTGCAATTCACATTTCTTACAACCCAGTTGAGCACCAGCGGACCAAGCATATCGAGATACACATCCACTTCATTCGGCAACACATTTAGGATGGAGTTCTTTGCTTGGAGTACCTTTCAACTCAGTAGCAGGTTGCAGACATCTTTACGAAGCCTTTTACATCACCTCACTACCTTGAGTTGCATGGAATTCTTGGGGTTTTGGAAGTTGTTCTTGGGGGTGTTCATGAGAACATCTTCCTTCTTCTTCTTCTTTCTCTTTCCTTATAGCAGGATTCTTTCATTCTTTTGGTTCGAGATTTCTTCATGGATATATTGTACATGAGTACCTCATCAGGCCTAGTTGCCGGGACTCATACTGTGGACATGCCACTTATATTTTGGCCCCTAGTTTCACTTGAGGGGGGTGTTAGAGTAGGTATTTACCTTAGCTCATGTTCACCTAGGTACATTATTTACCTTTATTATATTTATCCTCACCCACTTATGTGTGTGGCTATTTCTTTTTATTTATTTAAATATTAGCAGATATTATCTAGTTGTTGGGTATAGTTCTTTCCTTGATATATGGTATTGACTAGTTCTTTCTTAGATATATGGTATTGACTAGATCCTTGATGTCTAGTTCTCTCATAAATCTATGGACTTGACTAGTTCTTTGATGACTAGTTCTTTCCATGATTTATGGCTTGATCTACGACCTTGACTGGTTCTTAGATTGTTATTTCTTGCCTATATAAGCAAGGCCCATTCTCATTGTATTTCATTGAGTTCCATAATAATATATGATATTTCTGCTCATTTGTTTGCAAAGGTTTTGTGTAAAGTTATTCTAGTGAATTGCTTTCATCTTATTGATCGTGGTGTTTGATTAGCATCTATGTTCTTGGCTTGGTATGATCTGGTTATCATTCCTTTTAAGTGGGCATTAATGGAGCTTGCATGACAATTATTCCAAGTTCATTATCTTCTTAGTGACAAACATTGCTCATGAATTCATTTCCCAATCCAAATAAAGGAATACCAATGTCCAAATCTCTTCAGTGCACAACTCTTGGAAAAAGATTTTTCCCTCATCACTATTCATCCATATGTGAAGATCCCAGTTTGATATCAATATTAATATGTAGAAGATTCTTGGATCAAAGTATCAACATAACCCTACCATGCAATATTTCTGGGCTACTTGTTCAGATGAACATGAAGTAAGAAGATGAGAGTTTTCTCATCTAACCCTTTCTCAAATCAAGGCCTTTCACATCAGGAACCCTCTAGATTCATTTGTAGATGATGATGAAGATGTTATTGATCCTTCATATGATGTAGTTTCTTTTACCCCGTTGCCATGAATTGATTGGACCAAAAGAGATGAATTTTCTCTTGATAGCAAGAATCAACTGATTCTCAAAAGAAGCATATCCTAGTATGAAAGAGAAGTTGCCAAATTACAATCAATTCAAGATCATACCTCAGGATCACAATGATTGCCAAATCGATTAGGTCTCCAGTAAACTAAAGTTCCTTCTCAATCAACCTCTGTGCCATCCAGGTCATATGCAAAAAGCAAGAAAGGAGTGGTTTCCAAAATCAACTTCATCAAAGAATGTGTCACAAGGTGAAGAATCTAAGGGTCCTAGCCCCTGTGAAAGAAGAGAGCATGTATCAAGATTTTCCACTTCAAGTAGAGATTATTCTACTCACATTACAAATAATCCTCAGCCATACCTTGCATAAGAGTCCACTTAGGAGTGTGATGCCATGACATCTGCTGATTATGAAGTTTCCAGGACTTGGAATTGGGAAGTCCACATTAGAAAGTGACATGTGATATCTCGAGCTTCAATTGATATCATGATAAAGAGACTTGAGAAATATAAGTCTTAGAACTCTCACCTTAAGGGTAAAAGAATAAATTTGTGGAATATGTTCAACATCGATAAATTCCATATCATCCACCTTCCCAAGTACTCGATGTAGTGGCTGCCCCCAATGAAGAAACTCTCAATTTATCAAAATAAATAAACACATTGGGCCATGTTAGTAAAAATTGGCTTTAATAGATTCTCATTTTAGGCCAAGAGATGATTAAAACAAGGGTTAAGCTCCGTGAATATGTCGGTGCATATCTTCATCCAATTCTTTCTTTCAAGGAAAATTTTGTTCCTAACATGTCTAATTTGGATGAGATATTGCCCATTCTATAGGAGATGATGAGTATGGAGTCCTTAGTTTTAGTCATTGAAAGAATTCTTGAATTTGAATTTTGAGGGACACATTTTTTTAGTGTCTACATCTCAAATCAAGAAATACACTTCTCAAGGATTTTATGATCCATTATGAAAGTGTATGTAATGAAGCCTTCACTTCACTCACCTTGATTTAAGAATTCATAGCTAAGATCCCTTGTAACCTCGTAAATGAGCATAATCAAAGGTGTTCATCAAAACATGTGGAAGAGAAATTTTCACAATTGTTTAAGGACATGTATACTCCCACCATCAATTTCTCTTCACTCTAATGGAGCGTTGCATCAAATTAAAGAACTTGTTTGAGAATGCTCAATCAAATATGGTCAATCTAAATGATATGCCGTAGGATCTTGGAATTGTAGGTATTTTGTGAGGTTTTCTTTGACCAAATGAAACTCCTAAAGAATAAAAGATGTTCGAAAAATTGGGAAGGTTCGATATTTTCAATTGAAAAAACTGGCAAATCCTTATTTCACCAATGGTTCAAGGAGATAGTTTTCTTGGTATCTAACAAAGTGGGAGAGTCCATTTCTCATACATTTGAGATAGGTGGACCCCATTTCAATGGATAATGCACTGGTTATTGTCATATGTTTTAAAATTGGAATTTAAAAAAGGATGTTGTTATTGAGCTTACTTTCAAAAAAATGTGGATAACTTAGGTTGTTTCTATTTTTAGTTACTTTTAATAAGGTTGGTTGAAAAATTCAAAGTCACTTAAGTGCCTTATTTAATGTTCATGTAAAACCCTTTCTACTTTGTAACCACATTTTGGGTTATAAAAGGAATTCATGGGCTCATTTGTAAAGGGTGACTTTGAGAGAGGAGAAGAAAACACTTTTGTATGCAAGCTTTATTTTGAAGAAAGAAAATTTGTGTTCTTTTGAGAAGGCATTTTGGAGTTAATGAAATATGAACTTTGTGTCCCATTCATTATCTCTTTTAGCATTTGATTTTCTTATGTTCATTAGATGTTAGTGTTTTAAATATTGCTTGCAAATAATGTCTTGGATCTTATTGTCAATGCTATTAATATGTTGTTCTAGCTCATAGTGATCAAGCTCTGATTATCTATTTTCTCACGTGTGTTCCCTTTTACTCATTCTCATTTAGCAGATGAAAAATCTATTTTATTTATGTTAGTTATTTATTTTTCTTCTCCATGCAATATTAGGCTCTACTTTTCAAGATTTCTCGGTGTGTAAATTAGAGTGGGAGTCTCGATTGTTCTTTTAGAGAATTTAGAGGTATTATTAGACGAGGTTCTCTAGTTCTTCCTTCGATTTTTTAATCGGGGAAGGGAAAAACCAAGGAATAAACATCCAAATAAGAAAAATAAATGAAATATAAGTATCAAAGGGTTGTTCCCCTTCAAACATTGATATCAAAGACATAGTGTTAGGCCACATTGATATGGATGAATTTTGGATAAGTTTCAATAATCCCTCCAAGACACCACAAATGTAATACATCTATAATAGTGGGTTAATTCTTGCTACAACCTTGCCTATCTCGAAAAATGTCTAGAATTTATACTTATGAGTAGTCGGTCATTATTATGCTTTGATTATAAGGTCAGAAAGAAATAAGATGGAGAAGCAATAATCTTCCGAACACAATATTTTGAGGAACTTCTCAAGATTCTGGATCTTAATGAATATTTATATAATGATATCAATAATTTCCAAAAATCTTGGGATTAAAATACAACAATGTGTAGTAAACACATAAATAAAATCTATCTTAAGAAACCTAATCTTTTAATTAGTAGTTTCCCAAAGACCTTCCCTATGAGTGATTTCATACCTGAAATCAATGACATCATTACATTCCTAAGTAGAGTTTTGGTCTTCTTAAAGATAAAGAAATCCAAGAATGGATGTATCAATTCCTCACTATCATGAGGAAGAATAAATTTTTTTCTTAAGATGGGAGATTTCATTTGTGGCACCCTATACAACTAACTAGGGGGAAGTTCATACCATAAGGAAGTTTTACATGACATTATATGTCACATATGTTCTATCTCATTAGGGATGTATTTTCCTCCCATTCCAAAATTTCACCTACATCCAAGTGGGAGGATTCTAGGGTTCTCCATACTTGTTTCCAAGGTATCCAAGTGACAAATGGGTTTTGATGGAATTGGTGAGGAAATTTTTAGACCTTCACACGTTATAACAAAGTAAGCATAAGGAAGGAATTCATTTCTTGATCTTAATTGGCCGATATATATGCACATCAGTAATAAAAGCCAAAAATATCACCATTGAGATGAAATAAGCGAGTCTAAAATCATTTCATATAAGGTTTAGATTTGATTACAAATCATTGTTGAAAATCCTCAAGACTTTACAGATTTCACATCCCCAAACTTTAAGATGTATGGATTGACTATAGGGATGACGTGGCCATAAGAAAGGAAGACTACATTCAGGCTGAATTTGGATGAAGAAACCAAGTATAATATTACAGATATTTTTCATGGCATAATGGAGGATGGGGAAGTTTTAAACCCCATATATGAGTAGATGAAAGTGGAAAATTTGGGGTTTCCCCATTGATTGGTTCATCAAGGAAATAACATCTATCAATGAGTGAGAAGCTCAAATTTTGATTTGAACCAACCACTGGATTTTCTCATTGAATATTCAACCTAAGGATCTCCACTTTCCAAAGATCAAGATGATTGCCACATTAGAGGAAAGAAAGTCCTACAAATCCAAAGATAAAAGTGAGGTGCTCGGTAAAAGGGTAATAATAAAATTTGTTACTAGAAAAGTAAAGTATCCTCCTCCTCCTTCTCTTCCATCCACCTCCATTGTTGATGTAGACTCTCCTTCTCTCCAACAAGGGAAAGGACCTTCTATTAGCACCATGACTTCTCAGCCCCTTATTATTTCTTCCCCCCTCATCACCCATGCATTCCATCTTGTAACCCTTTCTCCGTATATATCTCTTTTTATCAATTTTCCTCCTCATATGCCATCTCCTCATCCTTTCTTTCCACCTCATGTTTCATCTCCTCAACCTTCTTCATAATTTTAGATCTCTTTTGTCACCACATCTACCACCTATGTTTCTTCTTCACCACCCTCATCTCCCCATGTGTCACTCATGGCACAAGTATTTTCATCCCTTTCCCCTCTTTTTACAAGAGTGAGTTTGTCCTTGGGTTACCCTTAGATAACCCAGTTTCCTTCACCATCTACTACCATTTCCCCTTGACCTATTCTCCTTCTCCCTCTTTAATTTTTGTAATGGTTTTTTTATCTACTCCTTCCCATTTGGTGTCCATGTTTCCAAATATTATGGGTGCTACCATTATGATCACATCTCCCCAACAAAAACCAACTCCCTGTTTTGTTCTATCTTAGCTAAAGAAGCCAAACTACCAAGGAGAGGAAAAAGGTTGTCCTTCCTGAAGCCTTTAAATTTAGTGTGCTGATTCCTACTCCCTCTCATGCATCCAAAAATCACAAAACACTCTCCCACATCACCATTGATCAATCAAGAGGTTTTTTGAGATTTTCGTATTTGTCACCGATAAGAGTAGGGAAGACATCACCACTTCCAAATACTACATAACCAAAGTGACAATGGGAAAAGTTACTATAGAGGGTGCACAACATGATCTACATGTGGCTTTGGAAAATATATTTAAGAATATCAAAGAAACCAAATCTACCAAGGATGAGCTCAAAGAAAAAGTGGAGCAATTGACAACCCTTTTGCTCAAGGTCACCAAACCACCTCCTATATCTTCTCTTATTCCATCCATTTTTGATGTGTTATCTATATCTGAGTTAGAGAAGATAGTAAAAAAGGGCTAGCCACCAAAACTTGGATTGAAAGGCTCCTTGACCATAAAAATAAGCTCATTGAGAATGGTATCGAGACATAATGATATTGAAAGAGAAAAACCATTAATTGATAATATGAATGGTGAGCTCAATGAGGAATGCAACAACTAGGAGCTTACTTTGGAAGCCCTATATGAGCTCAAGAACATTGTTTAAGATACTCTTATGCAGGAAGGAGTAACTAAAGAACGAGGGAAACATTTTGAGTTTTACAATGCCATTGAATTTTGAGTCGAATTTTGCAAGAGGCCTAAGAGAAGCTGCAAAAGGCCAAGGAAGAAGGAATTGATGCCACCAATGACATTGGTGATGAATTTTCTAAGGTACCCTACCAAGTCCTAGATGAAGATTTGAATATGCTACCTACAAATGATATCTTCAAGGAATTCAAGGATCTAGTGGAAAAGGAATTTATGGAAGGAAGTGATTTTTATTTACAATCAATTGATAAACTAATTGTGTATCAATTTTTTTAAAATTTGGCCAAAATCCTTAAAAGACTTCATAAACTTCCTAGAAAATTGATCAACATACTTGAAACATGTGATTTATTTAATTTATACACTTTTGGACCTGATGAAAAACAAGTGAAAGAAATAAATAAGAAGTTCTACACATATCGTGACAAGGAAGTCAATCAGGAAGCCAATGGACATAAGTTTGGTTAAGGATTCGTTGTGTTTTTCCATTTTTGCACCAAACATGTAATTTTTTGAGATGTTGAGACATCATTTGGTTTAACATGTTGACTTGGTCATTTTTCATAAGAACCAATCAAAAGGGATTTAATGTATATTTCTTATTATTATATTGTGCCCCAACAACTTCCATTTTTCTCTCTCCCTTTCTCTATAAATGTAAAATGTTGTGGCATTGTAAAGGGATGGATGATTATTGATTGAGAAAGTGCTTTTCATACTTTGTAGTGGAAATCATTTTCTAGAATTGTGAAGAGAAGAAAAAAATTGTGTTTTCAATATTTATTATAAGGAATAAAAGATACGCATTACAAATTTTTTGTTGAATGTTATCTATTAGATTAACTTATTATTCTTAAGTTCAATATACTCTAAATTTCAGTTTATTTCTCTTAGATATGATTTTAGTTTATTATTATTTTATCTCATGTTAGTATCTTTGGATCTATGTTTTTAAAAGAAAAATAACATTTCCACTCACCTTTCCTTTCCGTCTCTCCACTCCATCTTCTCTCCTAAAAACTTGCTTCAGTTTGAATCTATTTTTCATTCTATAAAAAAACAAATCCATATATTGGGATGAGATCCCACCCCTAAATCTAGATTAGTGTAAATCTTGTGAATACTCTTTGGTGTTTGTAGAATAGTAATAAACATGGTGCCTCCCCTTTATTTGAGGAGGGACTTTTTCCCACATGTTGTGGTTGAACCTCATATTTTTCTCTAAAAATATCCAACCAACATTTTTGGTGACTCTACTAGGGAATGGATACACAAGATAGGATTTATATTGCTTATTGCATGTTCAGTTGTTACTTTGTCCTAAGGAGTTTTTATTGAATCAAAATTGGAAGAAATGATTTTGACTCATAGTAATAGAGTGAGAGGTGTGGAAAATCCTACATTTGATCTATCAGCTTACATAATTTCAATCTTGCACCGGAGATACAGTCCTCTAGATGTTTGAACAACTCATCACCTATAAGGTAAAACCAAATTGAAAGAGAAGAAAGTACATTTTCTACTTGTAGATATTTTTTTCTAAGTGGAACCCGATTCCTACGTGCACATATTTTCAAAAATGGACGCAACACCCCCACTTCCAACCTCTTGGGACCTGATAATTGGAATTCTAGCATTTTCTTAACTTCTACATGATTTACTACATGGTTTGCGAAGAATTTTCCAAAATTTAGTGGTGATGGAAAACAAAACCTTCAAAAACACATAGTCTGCAGTCTTTGTGGCTTGTGTAATTATGGGTGTTTCTCATTAGGATGTGTAAATTCATTTATTCATTGAAAATATCCAAGGCACTTCCACATAATGGTGCTATCATTTACCTCCTTGCCCCATCAACAGTTGGGATAATATGAGAACAAGGTTTGAGGCCAGATTCAAGCCCATGGAAGATGCTCATGCATTATTGGCTCAACTCACTCAAATTAAGAAGGAACCACATGAGCCTATGAGTGATTTTGTGGAAAAGTTCAATAAATTAATCCATAAGATTCTGGAACGTGCTACTCCCACTTCGAAAATCAAAAGTGTTTCTTCATTAATGCTCAACTACATGAAGTTGGCTTCTTGTTAAGAATATCAAATATCCTCGACCTAGTTACCGCTAAAGCAACAACCACAAAGATTGAGGATGATCTTATCATGGTCAGAA
Source organism: Taxus wallichiana var. yunnanensis (assembly GCA_018340775.1). Taxonomy (NCBI): domain Eukaryota; kingdom Viridiplantae; phylum Streptophyta; class Pinopsida; order Cupressales; family Taxaceae; genus Taxus; species Taxus wallichiana. The sequence goes on along the minus strand of CM031243.1, from coordinate 340,033,038 downwards.
AGATAAGGAGATATTCTTCTAAGCTCAAGAATCGATTATATATCATAGTAATATTGATCCCAAGATCTACAAATTAGAAAATGATTTGTTGTCTTTAAATAAATAGATGTCTCATAATACACCTAATGCTCCTTATTGGGATATCCCAAGAAGAAACATAATAAAAATAATCTTCCTGTAAGGGATAGGAACCGGTTGATATCTTCTCGGTCAAGGTTAGCTATTAAAGCTCCACCACAATGTTGTTGTCAAGGTAGTTGATCAAAGAGAATAAACACACAATGAAGTTGAAGAATCTTATGAAGAATCCGTTACATTAATGAATTAGATGGTGATTCAAATATCATGTACTTAGAATATGAAGAAGATTATTATGATGAAATGCTAAACCATATAAACAACCAAAATTTCATTGTTTTTACTATTAAAAAAACCAAAGAAAATAAGTGGGGGAAGCTAAAGGAAAAGGTCAAGGAAAAATAAGATCTAATGGAAATTCCTAATGCCACAAAAATAGGTACTCCTTTTCCCATAAAGCCAAAGGAGAAACCTCTAGTCAAGAAGGTGGATCCTCCTTCCAATTCTTATTCCTCTACCACTCCTAAGTCTAGTATTGTTCATATACAAGTAAGAAATGAAGGGTCTCAGTACTTCATTTAATACCTCTTATGCTACCTTTGACATCATCAATCATGCAAATAAAACTAAAATTTAGATGTTAGAAGTAGAATACCTTTAATCTAATCCTGAGAAAATTGAAATATTGACTCAGTTTATTAAGAGACAAGTTGTTATACATTTGCCAATTTATTCTAGTGGAATCCTTCCAAATCAAATGTGTCATTTGTCCCAAAACAATTTTTCCTCAACCTCCTCATTAGGGAAAATTAAACCATTCTATTTGTCATTGCCCATTAATACTTTCAATATTATCAATTGTATCATAGATTTAGGAACATCTACAAATTTTATGCCTACCAAGGTAACTCATTCCTTGGGGCTCACTCTTACCAAACCATTTGGATGTTTCTACTCAATGGAAACCAAACAAGTCCTACTAATAGGGAAGATCAAGGATGCTCAATTTGTGTTTTCTGTGTTCCCTAAGAAGAGGGGCAAGATGATGATCCCAGTTTGCAAATGTTTCACTTGCTTATGGAATATTGTTGGGAAGAAGTTTTATTAGGGATGTAGGAGGATAAATCCACATGGATTAGTCATAAGAGTGAATAATTATTGATGGATTAATGCATATTATTGAGCCTAAAGTTCAGAGAATTATCTCATCACTAAATTAGATGATCCTAAGGCGCAGATCCTCTTTGAACATACTAGTATGGGTACATCTTGTATATCTTCATATCAAAGATTTGATTCTAATTTTGTCACCAATGATGATCCTAATGCAAAGTATGGACTTTAAAATTTGATGGTATTTTTTCAACTTCCTCGGATCTAGGCAGAACTGGTGTGGTGCTTATATCTCTTAATTAAGAGATTTTTCCATTATTTTTCAAACTACAATTTGAAAACACCAATAATATAGATGAATATGAAACCTTATTACAGGGATAATTTTAGTGGAAAATATTGGTAATATGGCAAAAATTTCATTTTAGGTAAATTTAAAAAGTGATTTTTTTGGAGCGAGTCGGTGTCGTATTCGCCTAAAATTTACAGTATATATATTTTTTGGGGTTAGCTTCACCTTCATTTGAAAACATCTCCTATAAAAACCTAGGTGATTCACCGGGTAGTATACTATGGTACTACCACAAGTAGCTTACCAAATTACCAATACTATGAAGTTTGAACTCGCATACTCTTAAGCACCAGAGATTTGTTGTTAGCCTATTAGGGTTAGTTGTTGACGCCTTGCAGCAGGATATAGTTGATACACGACAAATAGGTATTTCGAGACACGTGACAAGAGAGATATTACGACGTGTGATAAGGGGGTAAGTAGTTGACACATGATAAGGATAGATTTGATGTGTGACAGAGACAGTGACGCCTTGTTGATGCGTGACAGAGAGAGTTGGCATGCGGCAGGCGTAAGCGATTGATGTGTGACAAGGAAAAAAGTTGACATGTGATAGAGACAAAGTGATGCCTTGTTGATGCGTGAAAAGAGATTTGGCATGTGACAACGGTGCAAGTAGTTGACATGTGATAGAGAGAGTTAGCATGTGACAAGGGCGCAAGCAAGTGACGCGCGACAGGGGATAGAGTTGACGCGTGTGATAGAGCCGCTTAACGCCTTGGTGATGTGTGATAGAGAAATTTGACACCTTGTTGATGCATGACAAAGGGTTAGTTGTTGATGCATCAAAGGGATTACCATAGTTGACTCTGACGTAATTTTGACTCTGATTCACTGAGTCGCTTACTTGGTTCTTTTGCTGATGCAGGACTCTATTCAGAATAATGGAAGGTGCTAGTCCTAAGAATGTGAAGACCCTAAAAGTAACTAAGAAATCTCAGAAGTCATTGTTCAAGTATTTTGGAAACTCTACTGATACAAATATTGAAACTACCAATAACCATATAGCTGCCACCAGAAAGAATCATAATAATTTCGACCGTGGAAGGTATTATTGAGGTGGGCATGCATTCGCACATGATCAAACAAATGAAACCTATAATAATATGCCGATCTTGAAGATATTATTCCCCATGGGGTGCAACCAAAAGTGCATCAAGATATCACACATACAAATACTCAAAGAAAATGGAACACATAAATCAAATTCATATTCAAGTTCACGAAAGAGGAAACCAGGTGATTGTGATATTGCTCAAAATTCTACTCAAAAAAGTAAAACATTGAAAACGAACAAGAATATGTGGACCATTGGTAGGTCATACAAGTTTGATTGGGTAGCTAAATTTCCATTTATCGAACTTGTACAATCATCTAATTCTGAAGAGATCCCATCTGAATGTACTTGTACAATATGTGCATGGAAATTGGGAAAGCAACAAAAATGTAAATGAAGTCGCCACTATAGAAAAACATTATGGAAAACAATATTTGACTGTAACAGGGGCGGATGGCCAAAAAATCAAAACACACAGGTGGAAAAATGAAAAGAATGCATGCATGTTAGATATGTAGCAGATTATGAGGTAGAGTAGAAAAAACATAGACATCTCATGGAAAAGGGAGGAACAATCACATCGCAAATTGGTAAGATGAATCAAACAAATCTACATGCAAAACTCATACAATTCTCTACTTTATTTCACATACTAAAGAAAGGAAGACTGATTTCAGATTTCCTCGATTTCAAATTTTTGTATCAATATAATGGAATGTTGAACGTACCTTAGTCTCATTGGTCTAAAAGTAGTGGATGGGAAATGGCAAAATGCCTTTCGATGATAGAGAAGGAAGATTTGAAAGAGAATGTAAAAAATCAAAGTTTATCTCTCTTTCAATTGATGAAGTGATAGTAGTTGACAACTCTGTAGGGGTATGTATCCATGTCTATGCTTCAGAAAATCATATAAGGACACCTCATCTATTGGATGTTATGAAAATGGTTGAAAACTATAATGCCGAAAACCTACATAAAATTGTTGTTTCACATTTGAAAGATATTGCTGGAATGACCGATTATGAAATTGCTACGGTTGGTATGCATCGAGCAGCGAGATGGTGCATCTGTCATGTTGGGTCACCAAATAGGGCTGTGTGTTAGATTAAAAAAAACAATGGCCCCATATATGCTACCAATTCACTGTATGGCTCACAAAATGAATTTAGCATATAAAATGGTAAGCAACCATGAAAATGTTGCTAAATTAGAAGACCTTATAAGAGAAATTCATGCCTATATGGCAAGCAGCCCAAAGCAATTTTTTGATTTCCAAAAATTTACGATTGGAATTATATATGGCAAAAACTTCGAAAGATGTTGAGACTAGATGGATCTCTTTGTATGAACCTACATGTAGAGTTCGTGAGGAGTATCCTTCGTTGGTTGGTTTCATGCACAAATATCGTCATGAAGTTGATAGGGCAAGGGACTTGTTGTTCCATTTAACTGATTTGGAGACATTGCTTACATTGGTGGTATTCTTCGAATGTTGCAGGAGATCAATAAACTGATGAAGCATGCACAGGGGATATTAATCTATATTGTAGATTTTATACGGATGAAAAAAATGGTATGTCAAAGTCTTGATATCTTGTCTGTCTTCCCAAGATAGTTTTGATACACCTATTTTTTAGAATTGGAAATCTTTATTAGATCTTAAAATCCTAGTAACTATTTGAGATTTAATATCCATGATCACCTCTGCATCACTGTTAATGGGAGGGACATACCACTACACATTTTGCAAAAACGTCAAGATATTACAAGATCGGAATGAGAAGATGTTCCCGTGACACGTAATATTTTTGAGTCTGTTATAGTTGAAACAAGAATAAAGCTTTAAAAATTTCAAAATCCTTATCATCAGAAATTATAGAATGTTTCTCCAAAGATAAAATTACTAAAGCGATGGGTGTGATGAATCCTAATTTTTGGAATACTGAAGGTAGTCGTGATGACTTTGTAAGAAATCATTTCCATAAATCCATGGGTACAATAATGGAACATTTCAAAAAGACTTGAGAATTCAAGTGTACGAAAATCAAAGGTATACTCGAATACCGATTTATTAAAATTTCAATCAACAAATTTTACAACAACAATGAGGAACCAATATAAAAATTTAGACGAACCTTCTGAAAGTGGTGCTATTACAAGGCTGTGGTGAGGAATCTATCAAAGTTCTATCTTACAAGAAGATATCAGTGAATATTTCAGATTATATGAGTTATGCCAAACAATGATTTTGGGGTCTGTGGAGGACGAAAGGGTTTTCAGTGCATTATCATTTATAAAATCAAAACTGAGAAACAGGTTGGATAAAAATCTGGAAAGTTGCATGAGGTGTTATGTATCTCAATACTCCATGGAAACCTTTCCTTTTGACAAAGAAATTATGCATTGGAATTCCCTTTACGAAAGAAGAGGTGTGAATAATACAACTATAAGTACAACTGTTCCCAATGGTGAGAGTGGAATTGGTGCATCGTCACACTCTACAGAAGAGAACATCGAGTTTGAAGAAGCTATTGATAATGGATTGTTTCAACTTTAAATAGGTATCTTCTTCACCTTAATCTTATTGTTTGTCACTTTAATTTTTTTCAACTCTTATTATCATTAAAGATGCTACATGTATATATTTACATTTATTTATATACAATTTTTTATTTTTTTGAAAACGTGGGTTAACATCCATCCGAGGAAGATGGTACTTCTCGGATCGACTATTTCAGAAACTCACCCATCTATCTACTAATCCATTTCTCATGTTGAGTTTTCTTAAAACAAAGATCTAGCACATTACCAGTGATGATTTCATAGCCATCTAAAACACTAGAGGTAAGTTAAACCCTATCATATCATCTTTCTTGATTTCTTACAATTATGTTTAATTTATTTTTTATATTTGCAAAATGCTTTGATATATTTTTTAAACTTTGTGGGATAAAATGACACAATCAAATTTTACAGAGGAAGATTTTTCCATATTATACAATTCATAATCCATGATCCATTATACAATTCGTCATCCACGATCGTGCTAGAAGCTAAATCTACGTCCACATAAAATTCATCATCATCCATATATATCATATCATCATCATATCATTATCATAATCCTGACACTACAATTATTATTAAAACAATTATTTATCTATTATAAATTTAAACAAATGTCTCTATCCTACCACATTCCATTGCTTTAAAACAATTATCCATTATCACCATTCATCATCATCATCTATATCCATTCTAATGTCATCATGATCATATCATTACAAGTATAAAGAAGAAGAATTGTCTTAAAACAAGTTTAAATGTCTAGAGAACAAGAATTATTGTGCTTGAAGCTAAATCTACATCCACATACAATTCATGATAATCCAAGTAAACAAGAAACATACGTCATCATCCCTATCTAATGAAATCATCATTACAAGTAAACCAAAAAACATAAACTCCATATACAATCTAGAAATTCTATACATAATATATAGGAAGTTATAAAATTAAAGATTATATAGTATTTCAAATTTTCAAAGGCTATCAAATCCAGATAATAAAATTCAATGTTTCAAGTTTCCACACTCAATAATAAAAATTTTCAACCTCTTTTTATGTATCCATTTAAACTCCTGTGCTCCTTTCCCCAATGGTTTCTTCACCTATGGCTGTACCCCTTTCCCCAATGATAGAAATAACCCTAGAACTTATGAGATCTTCCGCAGTACTGTCCAATTTTTTAAAAATTATTTCTTCTTGCTTTATCGCATCTCCATGGGATAAAAAATTTGGATCAGTTGCCACCTTAGCTTTGAATAATATTTCAAGGTCTAAGGCGTGCTCTTTAATTATCCACTTCAATGTATTGTTTTGTTTGTTAACCAAAACAATATTTTCCTTCAAATTCTTCGTTGCGAGATAAACTGTTCTTCGCTGTTTCCAAGTGAACTTGGAAAACCTTTGCTTGACTCTTCAAATTTTCATATTTCAACTGCACAAAAAAATTAATGTCAATTCAACATATTACTAAAATAAGAAAACTTTAAATTAACAAAAATTATTGTTTGAAAGTTATAATACTTACGACCGCTCTATCTCTCTTGGCATTTGCAACTGCTACCAAATCCTTGTCCTTAGACCATTTGTTAAAATATGCCTAGGCCTCAGCACTAATATTTTCTAATTTGTTTAATGTCTTATCCAAAATGTCGTCTTTATAGTTGTTGTTATATGTGACAGTCCCACTTCTTACTTGGGTAAGTAAGGAATCCATCTTCGCAGGTTGATTCTGGACTGTAGCGTATAAACTATCCCTTTGCCAATAATTTTCATAACGACTAATAATCTCATTGATAAGTACTTTAGCCCTTCTCTCCCATTCTATGAGCTGACTGATATGAGGTAGAATAAACTCACCGACATGGGATTGAAAATCATAACCAATTAAGTTCTCTAAAGGAAAAGGTAGCAATTGTTCACCATCTGTATCTGATGAAGATGATCTCGCTAGAGAGGTATGGGGGCTTTCAAGTAGATCAACTACTACTTGTTTCTACCTTTGGGTGGCCTGATCCTGTTTGTGATAAAATTAATCAAGATTCAGAAAAATAAATCTAAAGTGAAATGTAATTCAATATGGTAAAGTATGTTGAAATTAAAGTATACCTGCTAGCCTTGAATCATCTCACGGGTATTGAAAAATCCAGTTGGGTCATTGCTATCAATGCCCAAGTAATCTTCATCTAAATTTATATTATTCAAAACCGATATGCCCGTTACATTGGGCAAGCCACCAAGTGAGAGGGTTGGAATTCAAAAGGAGGAGGCAATGTTTAGTGTCCCACTAGGGGCCGAAGCAATTGGCATGCGTTTACCAATGTTATTTTTTCCTGATCCTCTGGTTGGCATTTTAAATATTATTGGTTGAGGGGGCGGTGCCGTTATTTGAATAGAAGGAGGACTGCAATGTGCTAAAAAGTTCAAGAAAAAACATATGAAAAACTAGAAAACAATGCAAAAACTACGAAATTAAACGAAGTAGTATTCAAAACTTGTACCTTGTTGTTGAGGGGTAGCTTGTCACGGTGCTAAGGGTGGCCGTGTTGGAGTAGTAATTGGTGGTTGTTGAGAAGATACAAATGCATGCGACTGTACTGAGTGAGTTGGGGAAGATGGTTGAGTTTCCGAAACACACGTATGGTCCAAAGTCCTTGTAATGTCATCAACATTGAATTATATGTCAATTCAATTGGGTAAAATTTAAATTGGAAAATGAAAATACAAATTTAGAATTTGTAAATAATACATGAAAAGGTATTACTTCTCTAGTGTTTAACGAATTCAAACTGTTGGGGGTTCGGAGAGGAGTGAGCTTCCATTTCAGATTGGGAATCTCCCGAAGCCTCAGCGTGTTGTTGGCCTCTTCCTCTTGATAACACCTTTTTTCGGGAAGGGCTTCCATAAATCTTCTCTGCAAATAGTAAATTGTTAATACATGTGCACAGTGTAATGTCAAAATACAAACTTAATAGTTTATACCTGTTGTTCTTCAAATGGAATTGACAACTTCATCAACGCCTCATCAGTGCAAGTGGGAATTGGTTTGTCTTTTAAATTTAAAAGAGCCTCGTAATAAAGGCCAAGGAGATAGTTTTTGGAGTAAATGACAGGTTTTTCTGAAAGCTTTGCATTTGTTATGTCAGTTCTTTTTTTTTTTTATAAAAAGGTGCACCAATCAAATTTTTGTTTTGTGATAGTTGCAACAATGTATGCAATGGCCCAGTTTGGTATATCTGTTTGCCGACCTGCAAAACTATTCTAGATTAAAAAAGGAAATCATTGCAGCAAGAAAGTGGTGTGCAATTGCTTGCGTATCCACACCATGCCTGGATTTATTGACATGAGATGAAAATGCCAAAAAATAGTGGGAATTAATATAACATTAAATTGTATCATAATCAAAAACTGAATAAAAAATGACAAATGAAAACGAATTATACTTACAATCAACATGGAAACCGAACATCAATTTGAGATATTTCTTATCGTCTTCGACAAGTGTTGCCTTCATTGTAACAAAGGGTAAATTTTTGAATGGAAGGCCCATAAACCGATGAATGTTAGTTAGGTTGATATCGAATTGAAAGAATCAGCCATCGGTCATAGTAACATAAAATAGGTCGCCCTCTGTATTGTAAGACGCAAGAAGGTAGTTCAAAATATCTTGGTCTATTTTGAAATGGGGCATCTTAACAAGCCCACTAAACTCACATGCATCGATTAAATCCTTGTATTCGAAAGTCATCTGTAAAATAGTCTGGATGTGGGGGCACAAAGGATTCTTGTAGATGATCTTGCCCATGGATAGGACTGGATTTTCCTCTTGATTTTTTTCTTGAGCTTGCACTTGGGATGCACTTGTAGTCACCATTATAGTTGTGCTTGAGTCTTTGAGAATGATGGATTCCTGTATACAAAAAAATCAAGAGCCGGAAAGTGTAAACGTGAAAATGACCGACGGGAGGGTATTTATAGGACAAATCAAGGGTCAATGGAATTTATCAATGCATGCCAATATGGGTCGTTGACGCGCGTCAATGGTCCTTGTTGACGCTCGTCAAGAGGAGTCGTTGACATGCATTAATAAGGGCCATTGATGTGCGTCAACAAGGGATATTGACGCGTGTCAATGACCCTTGTTAATGCATGTCAATGGCCCTTGTTGATGCGCGTCAATGACTCCTCTTGACACGTGTCAACAAGGGCTATTGACGCACATCAACAAGGGTTCCTAACGTGCATCAATGGCCCTTATTGATGCACATCAAGAGGATTTGTTGACACACATCAACAAGGTCCATTGACACACATCAACAAGGGTCGTTGACGTGTGTTAATAACCCTTGTTAATGTGTGTCAATGGCCCTTGTTGACGCATGTTAACACAGTGTCACCGAGCTCTTATTGATGTGCATAAATGAGGCATCAATTTCTGAAAAATATGTAGTCTCTCTGGCTTGAAAAAACTAGTGAAAATTCAGTTCTGGAAAACTGTCAAATTCACCTTTCACTGAAACCGGTTCCGAGGATATTCACCAAGTATTTTCCACCTCCAATTTTCTAGAGGTGTCTTAAAATGAACCCTACTTGTTACCAAGCTTAAGAATGGTGAAAGAAAAGGGAATAAAAAATCTCAAAACCTAAGGTGACATTGAGATAATTATAAATTAGGTCAAGGGGGTATATCATGTGAAGAATTATTGCATGAAACATTGTAGGAACAAGGTTTGGGACTGTATTGAGGATTTAAAGTGTTCTCTATCAAGGTTATATTAAGGGAGAATAGTGATAAAGTTGATTCTCTTAACTTATTTTATTCATTACTTTTGTCTGATACAAAATTTAAAGAGGAAAAGTATACTATTGAGATACTCTATCATCAAAGTGCTCCCAATAATGCATCCAATTGGTAGCTCTTTAATGATGATCAACAGATCATCACTTTTCTTGAAAAATCTTACAATTTCAATGAAATTTACTTTGAAAGTTTGGAATTTGCTTTTTTGAATCCATTTTTGATTTACGCTTTGAGAAGTTAGTGACAAAAATTGCTTTAACCTAAAGGGAATAAGATCCCCAAAGGATTTGTGTCTCTTGAAGGATTGTTTGATAAACATGATTTCTTCATCTAACAAAAACAACAGGCTAAAACTAACTCTTATGTTGAATTTGATCGGAGTAAACTTGGGAATTGTGGAACAAACCAGGATTGTGAATATTGGTAAATGTTGCTCACCTAATGAAAAAGGAAGGTTTATGGAAGTACTAAAGAAATATATGGATGTATTGGCTTGGTCGTATGTTGATGCAGCCTAGAATTTACCAAATAACACCCTAGACACACTGGCACATCACTCAACCTAGACTGAGTGCTCACCCAAAGCATGCAAAGGTACCAGGTCCCTCTTTAGGGTTGCTATAACAGGATGTTCGTGTGATGAAGGAAGAAACATATAGATCCATAACTAATCCATCATTCTACAATGCATTCCATATTCAGATCTAGGAAAGAACAAGATTAAACAATAATCATGATTGAATCAAGAACATGCACTAATCAATTACACACAAGAATGAAACTTAGATTCAGCCAATATATTCCATCTATTAATAAACACAGAAGCTCCTTACAATAATGGAAATCTATACTGATGTGCACATGGATCCGATACAATTAATCTAGTCATATGCACATATCTTTTTATGCTTACTGTTACACTTTGCATACACCTATATATATCCACTACTATGTGATTCATATCATATATATAGGTGGGGACTTTCCCTTCACCGCTTATCTATTCCAAAAATAGGCCACATGCTATTAATAGCCATGTTCCATTTACAAGCATAGCCACACATGTAAGTGTGCTATCTATAGACCTCTTACAATTAACTGAAGTGAAAATCCTATTCTTAGCTTGTCTCCATGAAAAATTCTTTGATCCAATCCTCTAAAGATAGACAATGCATGGTGCACACGTCTACGCCTTGTTTATGTGCTCTACACACCATCTTCTAAAAATAGGTCTTCATGCTCAAAATTGGCTAAGTCCCAAAAGTTGAACTTGCCCTCTACACGCGGGTTCTTCCTATCCCTCCATGCCCTTGATCCTGGCCTTCTCTCCCCGTGGAATTCTTGTGTGATCTCTAACAAGTATTCTCTGATCAACATTACCCCACACTAATCTCATTATCGTCCCAACAATGGTTATCTCCAAAAATGAAGTAAAGAATGTTGAATGGAAAGAATAAGAAAGAATGTAGATGAATAAAGAATGTTTTATGAGGTAACCTCCTCTATATCAGTTTGAAGGATCAACTCTAGATACTCCTTTATTTTGGCCTCCAAGGCCTACCACTCAGTGAATGCTTTCTCTTCCTACTCTGGTATGTCCACAATAATAGACTCCAGTTCATCTTGGGTAACTTCACCTTTTTCATTCTACAATACCAACATAATGCTAGACATTACAATATGTTTTCCTTCCAGCGCATCCATATTTTGTGCGATGAGTTTCCCAAGCTCATCTAATCTTTCCTTGTGTGGCTCTTGTGCTACTGCTAGGGCCTCACGCTTTTTCTTTATGAGTGTTAACCATTCCGTGGCCCAAGGTATCATCCTTCATAGCCTTTTGGACTGCATTATCTTCTTCCAGAGTCTTTACCTTGATCAACGCCTCTGGAGCTGTGCATATATTTAAGGCATGATCCACCTTTTTCAATTCTTCTTGGAGCACTTGCAGTAGGCCTTCGTATGATGCAATCTTTCGACTACTATAGCCTTAGCCCTTTCCGCCTCTTCTTCAGGATTCTTTGGTTTTGGCATTCTGATTGTGTCCTCTTCCAATACCAAGTCCACCAAATCTCTAACATAATGCATTACCAAGGGGAATTGTTCTGGTACCTTAGATTTCAGATGTGGGCACACTTTCATCACATGATCTCCAACGGCCTCTGCCATGCCAATTAACGCACTATTATTTTTCTACTCCAAGTCCTTCTCTTGGGTCAAGCACACTATCACTACATCCTTTGTCTTCAACTCCTCGCGCAACGCTCTGATTGTTGTGGCCTTGTCCATGTTTCTTCTTGCAACCTCAGTAGAAACCTTTACCAGCGCATTGCTAACCTATTCATCTGACATAACAATAGGTTTAACTATTATGTTCCTAGCTTGAGGTGTCTTCTTCATTCGTCTTGACACGCATGACTCCTCGCATACATCAAAATCAGGCTCATCCATGTGGGTGTGCATTGACCATGAGAGTTTCTTTCTAGTGCAAACAGTTACCATATCCCCATCCATTAATTCCCAGCCAAATAAATCCTTTTATTCTACAATACTTTGGAAACAGGCGTGAATGATTTTTGGTGTCCTCTGCATAGCCCATGAGTGGTGCACTATGTTCCCCACTCATCCTCTTCGATCTAGGACCCTTGGGAATTGTAGCTTTAAGGTTAGGATTCTATCCCGTTACACCTTGAGTAGTCACATGCATGGATCCAAAGGTTTCCTTCTCTCTTTCTTCTCCATCCTTCATCTCTTCATCTTTCTACTCTTCCTTGTTCTTCCCCATTCTGTGGCTCATCTTCTTGCTTGAGTGGGGTAGGAGATGCATGCTCACTCTCCCCTAATTCCTCTCGCTTCTTCATCCAACTTCAACTTTCTCCTCCTCTTTGGCTCAACGGTCTCCTATTCTAGAGAGAGACAAGGTGATTTCCTTACCATTTGTGGGGTTCCACCTTGACTCCATGTGCATCCGAATACTTTCTTAAATCTGTGCTTCCCCTATTCAAACTTTGTATCTTCCTCTTCATCTTGTCCCTGAGGTGGATTGGTTGCACGTGGTGACTTTTTTTGTCATATGGTTGCTTTCTTCTATGCTTCAAGCCTCCACTATCTTCACACTCCTCTTCTTCATCCTCTAGTTCAATAGTTTCTATGGGCCTTTGCACCGGTATTTTTTCCATTGTGTGCTTACCCTTCGATGGCCTTGGGAGTGTGAATTCATTCTCCACATACTTATTTTTCTCCATCTTGGGCTTCAAATGAAGATACACTAATGCTACCCCTATATCTACTACAACCAAACTTATTGGCTTGATACTCAACACCTTCAAAATGATCCTCTCAACATAGGAACTTCTTCCTCAACGTGTGGTAGTTACGCTTTTCCTTATCTGCATTGAATACCGGTCGACCAATGCGTGTGTCTATGAATCTATGAACAGATCTTGGAAATACCTTACAATGAATGCGTAAGGTAATTTACACATAGGGATCTAGACTCCATCTCTCATTGGGAAGTGCATGATGCAGAAATGTTGATATACAAAAAACTGGACTTGTTTCCCCACTACTGATGGTAGGTGCTTTGGGATGCGCCACTCTTCTTCAAATGCCATGCGGAGCCCTGTCATGCACCATTTCACTACCTTTTTTTTGACATCATCTATCATGGACCCTTTACATAAGTACTTGCTAAACCTTTCAACTAGTGACTTATTCTCCATGGGGCATTCCCATACCTTTTCCTTTGACCTGTCTGGTACTCCAATTTCCATGAATACCAGTGATAATAGAATAGCCCCAAAGATGATCTTCCCTCCTGCACACCTGTGGCCCCAAAGTGAGATCATTCTTTATATCCTCTCTTGTGGCCTTCAAACCCGTCACCATTGAGATAAGCGCAAAATGAGATTTATGTTCAATGAAAGGTTTTGTAAGAGCTATTAAAATGGGGTAAGAAACACTCAAGAACCCCAAAACTTTGTGCAAAATCCCCTCAATAGACCATATGATAAGAAATGAGAAAGGAATCATATTTGCATGCATTAACTTGAAGTAAACAAATAATTTAAACAAATGAAGTTAACCTCTATTCTTGAAAGCTTAAAGTAAATGAACCTAAAAGGATCTAAGAAATCAGTTTATGCTTCAAGAGAATGGGATCTTACCATTAATGGATTCAAGGCCAATGGTTCTTCCCATTTACTCCATATTATGTGATATAAATGTAAAAGCAAAGAAAATATCTCAATAAAAGGTCTTAATCCTAGCAATAATATTATAGTTTATGTTAGAGGGAAGAAGTGTTCTTGAAAATGAGAGGGGGTAGTAGGCTATTTATGTTTTTCCATTTGGGAAATGGGAGGATTTTTGGTACATGTGGGACTAAAAGGGAGTCAAAAAGTTAATTAGAAAGTCAATGTAAGATTTGACTAGTTTTAGAGAGAGGTTGATCATGGTTAAGACTAACTAACCATGTTTAGAGGGTAATTAATCCTATTTAGAGAGAAATTAGGTTTCGGGAGGGTTCTCGAAGGTCTAATCAATCCAATGAAATGGATTGATATTCCAGGATCTAATAGAGGTAGTAAAGAAGAGAATATTATCCAAGAAGAGGTTATTATAACCTATTTAATTAGTTTATAAGAGGAAATGTGACCAAAAGAGTGTCATAAGAGGGGGAGTTGGATAGATCTAACTCGACAAGGTATCATAACTTGTAGGAAGAGAGCTAGCTAGGAAAATATTAGGGATGATAGTGCTTTGATAAAACTACATGTGTCTACATTTTCCCCTCTTTGAGATGATGTAAGCTACGTCATTTCAAAGAAAGTAGACAAGTACAAACGAGTAGAAAATTTTGAAGGGGTAGAAGAAAAATTAATAGGATGAAGGATGAAGGATGCCCCCTCGAGTGTCGATGGGGTGATGGAGGAATTAAAATGACGATCGAAAATAAAGTAGGAGATAAAGTGAGAAGAAAGGAGATGAGAAAGTAAAAAGGGATATTGAGTTATCCACAAACCAGTGCTTGATAGAAACAATGCATAATCATCATTTTGTTTAGAATCCTCATCATCGATCCTTATTAAAATGTAAGCATACGACGAAGGCGTAAAATGACATGAAAAGGAAAAATACAAACAAATCTCCCTTACGAAAAAATGGCCAACTCCATGTAACATACATGAATGCAATGCAATACGAGAAATAAATAATCTCACCTAACAAGGAAATAAGTACAATTACACACACTTAAACCAACAATGTTCAAGATAGTTGCACAAATACTTTGTTATCGAGATGTAGTCCCAAATGTTTTGATAAATGACAAGGGTGAAGGATGATGCCCCAAGCAATGTGTATATGCAAGGGAAAAGATGGAGGACACTTGGGTCCAATGAAAAAGTAATGTGCATGATGAAAACAATACCAGGCAACTGAGAGTGCCCCAGTACAAATGAAGTAAGCAACATAGATTTTGTAGATGTTTTGAAGATTTTAGATGCTCTGCAAGTCATTGTTTCAAAATATTTGAAAACATCAGCAAGATATGGGATGAGTGCCATGTGAGAGACACATGTTTCAGCTATAGATGAGTGTTTTACCAAATTTTTAGTCCATTTTCGAAGTATTTTAATGTTTTTGGTTGTTTTTAAATGGTTTTACAATTTTTAAATTTTCTTATTGGTCGGTGGAATTTGTATAAGAGATCAAATATCTCCTAAAAATATGTGCAACTACCTAAAAGCAAAGGCAAAGGCATTAGTCAACACATAAAATGCCGTAATGAGAAGAATTACAAGCCAAAAATAATTATTTAATAAAAATAATCATCACGACAGGTGAAAGATAGAGGAAATGATGCCTGGAATATGCGTGAATCATTCTAGTGTAATGAAGAAATGACCACAGGGTGACACTAAGCGCCCCAGCGTGCGAAAATGAGTAAAAATAATTATTTTAATAGAAAAATAATCATCTCAGTGATAAAAGAAGGGATAAAACGATTACAATGGAGAAAACATGCCCTGGGGCACTTGTGGCAACCTAATATACCCACTGGTGGGGTAAATCAATCATGATTAGTTCATTTGTACTAGAGTTCTTGTGAATTTTTACCACGAGCGAGAGTGACAGCCCTAGAGTGAGATGGCGAGACTACCGAGCAGGAGGAGACGAGTAGATCGCATTCAAGAGTTCATGCAAGACCAAATGGATGGACCCTACATGAGTGGCCTATCCCTCTTTGTGAATTATGCATTTAATGCAATTTTTAGGGATTTTTAGGCTAGGTAAAAGAATTTCAATGTAAAAGGCGCATAGATAGGCACGCCAACGTCATACTGGGTGTGTAGGTGTTGGGATGGCTGAAAAAAATAAATAGAGGGGCACGTATGCGCAGAGATAGGAGTGTATGCATCGGGATGGGCGTGCAGTGTCGAGAGAGGCACGCATGTGTCGAGAAGGAGTAAAACATCCTCAACAAAATGGCCAAGGAAAAAGGAAGACAAACTAGAAGAAAGTGAATTTTTTCAGAAATAAGATGGAAGAATGGTGATTTACCAGCACTTTTTAGATAAAAGTAGATAGAAATGTTAACTGATACATGTGTGTTTTCTTGTTTGCAGTGTATACTTGCCCATCCTATAGACACATGAGCAATATGGTCACTAACGATGATAGAGGCCCAGTTTGATGACGATGATAGAGCAATATTGGACAACCTCCTATATGTTACAAGATTGGGTCATGTGGCTGATATGCCCCAGATCACATTAGATCACGGCCTTTTGATGGCCATAGTAGAGCGATGGCATAGTGAGAGTCATTGCTTTCAGCTCCCGACAGGGAGATTATGATTACTCTTGAGGATGTGTGGTGTATTATGCGGGTCCCGATCTAGGGTCAGCTTATCCAGTTTACGAGCCACTGGATTGATATTCAGTGATATATCATAGAGTTGTTTGGTGTCCCGATGATACCACGACATGGGATGAGTATTAGGCTATCACGGTGTATTGAGGACTTAGAGCTAGAATGAGTAGTGGTTTATATGATGGCATTCGTCAGTGGATTCTTTCTCCCTGATAAGACCAATGCTTCATTTTAGCTCGGCCTCCTTAGAGTGATACACGATTTGGTAGAGGGAGAGACCTACTTGTTGGGGTCAGTGCATTCTAGCACATCTATACTTGGGACCTTCATTTGATTACCTACTACTGTTAGAAGATAGTAGGACCAGCCCGCTTGCTTCAGATTTGGGCATGGGACCACATTGCCATTGGTTACCCCTTAGGTGTTTTGAGAGTTCAAGATCCTAAGGAGACTTCTACGATGGGATGGGTTCTGACAGGGGATGATGTGCGGCCATATATGGTGGATGCATATCACTATCTCCATGAATTTGATGAGTTACAACAGGCTTCCATTGTTTGGAGGCCTTACCAACATTTCTAGTGGCCCGAGGACAGTTTAGAGCTTAGTACTTAGCCACGATGAGATCATTTTATTTTAGGTAGTCATAGCTATATGCGGGAGTTATATATGGTGGATCAGTGTCAGAGGTAGTTTGGCATTACCCAGGATGTTCCTGGGCTAGATAGGTGGTACGCACATAGGTCCCGAGAGTACGTTGATATGGGTCCACAGATCACTTGTGATAGATCATTGGCTAGTTTCCTATAGGTGGTACCTACTATGTGGGCACTACTGAGATAGATTAGAGATCCAGGTACTACACCTGAGTATGCGCAATGGTACCATGGTGTGATTCCATGTCGTTTGACTATTTCTAAGGTGGCATATAACGCTAGTGTGAGATATCCTCTAGTGGGGCCACCTAGTGGTGGAAAGGGTGGAGTCAGTGGTGGTGATGATAGTGATGATGATGATGACGGTGGTCCCGACTCACACCCGGTATGCGAGGGGTAGGGGAAAGGGTCCAACATTACAACAACCACAAAGACATGGCCCCAGGCCTAGGCTGAGATAGTTATTCAGGGAAAATGACATAGATATTCCCCCAGTAGGCATTCTAGCGGGGATATACACCCCTCTTCAGCAGGTATTTCTAGAGAAGGGCCCGCCACCTCATGCTCCAGGGGGTGGTGGTGATGGTGACAGGTGGCATGTTCTTCAAAGATCGATCGAGAGGAGGTGATTTCCGTTTAGTTACAGGTGTGGCTCGAGAGAGAGATGTAGCTAGGGAATAGGTATAAGCCATTACAAAGAAAGCGAGATGAAGCACATGCTCGATCTGATTTTTACATTAGAGAGAGATCAGGCTAGAGCACAGGCCACTCAGGGCAGTGATAGTACCCTATGGTAGAGTTGGATTAGTGAGATGGCCACATAGGGGGCTTAGATATTGAGCCTTTTACATCAGTCTTAGACCCAGGTGCAGATGGTTGTTGCTCAGAGGGACCATGCCCAGGCACAATCACAGGGTTATATTACATAGAGAGATCAGGCACGAGCCCAGGTGTAGGTTATTACCACAGATAGAGATCAAGAGGCCACTACTTCTAGATAGGCTCAGGCTGATAGTGGTAGGTTGATAGGTGAGTGAGATGTCACCTTACAGGTAGCTATTGCTTCTGGAGATGTTGATCTGATACAGGATGCCATGAGGTCCGATGGTGAGGCTTTATATTATAGGAATACCTATTTCAGGGTAGTCTCGGCAGAGCAGTGATTGGTACCATTTGAATAGTCAGTGTGAGTTCGATAGGCTCCAGTCACGGTGATCGGGTTGCTCGGTTAGATCATTTTGGCAGTCCATTACAAAGTAGTTAGTTGGACAACAATGCTAGCCGAGATAGCGGGGTGACACCCCTGTGCTTTGGTCCATCACAACCACCACTCTTTCATCCACCAAGTCATGTAACCGAGAAGCCCTAGAAAGGGCGAGAGCTATGGTTGAGCTCTTTACTTCTCTTTTTGTACAAATGTATTGTCTATATGCCTCTTATGAAGGCTGATTTTGATGTATAGATTTATGTACCAATTTTTTGATGATGCCTTGTGATGAAGTCTCGATTCTTTTTGATGCATACCCCTTTTAGATGGAATATTGTATTGATGATGTACAATTGAGCATTGACTTGGACAATTATACATGTATCATATGGAAATTTTGATGATGATTTTGTCATGTTATATTGTGATTATGCTTTGTATGATTATTGATTATGATGTATGATTTCCCTTTCCTCTATGCATGTGACATACCTTAGATTTAGAGATGTGTATGTTTCATGCTTTCATATTTTGATATATCTCGTAGATAACACCTCATGTTTTTAGATTTATGAGATGTTTTGAGTTCTTATTCTAGGACTTGGGATGACAGGTAGATGATATTGGTGTGGGGGATATATTTGTGATTATATGTAACCCCTCTTACCCCCATTGATGATATGATATATGATGATTAGCTTAGCATGCTTGCATGATGTAATACTTAGAATTTTTGTATATATGATGTAGTAGATGATGTTTATATGTGATGAATAATAGATGATAGATGTGATAACAAACGACTGTCCAAGAGAAAAATATACAATTAAAAGTTAACAAAGCTAAACAATTGTACCTATACAACACAACACAACTTATGATGCAAACACATGAATTGATAAAGCATACTAAAAGATCAAATTGACAATTTAATCTAAGTAAGTAAAATGAACCCTAATAAATGCATATAAGCTATAAATGAATCAAATGTCATATATAATTATTTCAAACAAGATCCAACCCATGCTAAGAAAATAAGTCACAACATCACACGAAAAGGTATTCACAATCAAAACTATACAAACCAACAACTAAAAGCAATTAAATCATTACCTTGTTTTTACGGGACAACATTGACATATTTTCTAATGTTTTTGGGTTTATCTAAAAGATAAGTTTTCAAGGCTACTGTTCACATTGTTTTCTAAGACAACATTGTGCAGTTCATCATAGCTTCATCCCTAAAAAGGGATATTTTTTGAATGTTTAGGATTTTGTGTATCCTTTTTTGAATTTTTTTACGTTTGCTAAGGTCATGTTCTGAAAGTAATGTATAAGAACAAAGAAGCGTGGATGCCCTCAGCATGATGTGTGAATATACAAAAGGCAGAATGCCAGGCGTGTATGTACGAGAAGGTGAAAATGTGCAAGTGCCCTCAGCATTAGATGGGAGTATGAAAAGGCAATGTCCTTCATGCAGATATAAGAGCAAATAAGCTAGATCATGTTTCGGCAAAGGTGGCTTTAGTAGGGTTCCTAGACCTAGCAAAGGAAATCATATCTAAAAATTAGTGACAATTACCCATCCTACTGTAAGAGTGACTTGTACCGGTGAATATTCCTTGAGCACCAAAAATGGTTTTCACCTAAATACATATCCACTGTGCCACAATTGCATGGTTTTCACATGTGGACAACCTGCTTTCTCTTTACTGTTTTCTCAATTTTCCATTTTTTTTCTTTCTTGTTTTTTCTTTATTTTTTTATTTTTTTAGTTCTTTTTGATATTCTCATCATGCTTTACCATAGAAATTCTTGAGGTGCATGGCATTCTTAGGTTCTGGAAGCTCTTCACCTTCCGAGTATGTAATTTTATAGGCTTCTGATCTATACTTTGCAACTAATACATAAGGACCTAGCCAGCTAGCCTAAAAACTTACCTTTCTTTTCTATCTTTGATGGTGTTCTTATGGTTTTCGTTTAGAAGTAGATCTCCTACATAAAATTCCCAATGAATGATGCATTTATTGTATTCCCTAGACACTCTATTCTGATAGAATTTCAGGTGATTGAGCACTCTAATATGCTTTTCATCTAATAGTTCCAACTCTGCTAGTTGAGTAACTCTGTAGTCCTCGTCTTTATCAAGATAGTCTCTAAGAGATATTCTCAGGGAAGGAAGCTCCACTTCTAGAGGTATGATATCTTTAGTGCCATATATAAGTGAATATGGGGTCACACCAGTAGGAGTGGGGATGGAATTTCGATAGGCCCAAAGAGACGGGATGTATCTGTAAGTGCCAATTACGGCTGGTTTTACTGACCATTTTCTCCATAATCTGTACAAGGGTTTTATTAGTAGCTTCTTCTTGTCCATTACCTTGGGGGTAATAGGGGGTAGACCACTTGAGTTGGATATGGAAATGTTGACACAAGGTTTTAACCATTTTTTTGTTGAAGGATTTACCATTATCGGTGTAATGGTGAAGGGATCCCGTAATGGTAGATGAGATGGTTTATGATGAACTTTGAAGTTTGTGCACCAGGGACATAAGTAAGAGGGAAAGCCTCTTGCCCATTTGGTAAAATATTCGGTGGTAGTAATGATGTGATTGTGACCATCCAAGAAGAAGTATGGATATTACCTATGAGATCCAGGCCCCATTTAGAGAATTGCCAAGGTGTTGTAATAGGCTGTAAGGCATGTGTTGGTGCATGTATTAAGTTTCCATATTTTTTTCATAGTTCACACTTCTTTACAAAGTTACAGCAATCTGATTCCATGGTAGGCCAATAATAGCCTACTCTTAATATATTCTTAGCTAAGACTATGTCACAGGTGTGCGCTCCACAAATACCACCATGCACTTCCTTAATGGCATGGATTGAGTCAGCAACATCCAAACAATGAAGCATTTCCGTCGTAGCCACAACAATAAAGGGTTTCTCCTAGGAGGGTATAACAGTTATACGGTGGATAAGGGCTTTCTTTTGTAATGAATAATGTCCGGTGGAAAAGTACCATCTTGTAGGTATCGAAAGATTGGATCATACCAAGGGGATAAGGGACCAACAACTTCACATGGCAAACATGACTTTCTACACCCTTAACCTATTGCTTGTATTACAAAATGAGTAGCCGACTTGTGGGTTACCATATCATTTTATTATATCATTTATACTTTCTCATGCTTAATGGGTTGGCTTTGGGGATGGCCATAACATATGAATAGTAAATATAGGGGATTGTAGGTAGTATTTCATTATCATTTGAGCATTTGAGTCTTGTTATATGGTTTGGAGGTTACCTCGAAGTGGTGAAGCTATTCTAATTGCATATTGAGATCATTATTTTGAAATATGATGTTATTCAGGTGTTCTACTATTTCTCATAATCTGAATTATACAAGTAGTATTAGAGTTGCGATTTGGGCCAAAATAAGGGTAAAAACCCTAAAAAAAAATTCCACCATATATTTCAAACCAGAGTGAATTAGTGGGAGATAGTTTTACGAGTTGTGAAACATTTCAAGTAAGGTTCCTTGAAAATTTCAGACCTTTTTATTTATTTTGTAAAAGTTATTAAAAATTAGGTTTTTTCATTTTTAGAAAGATCTCAAAAAAATGTATTAGTATCTTATCGTGTTTTTTCTTATTTATCCAAATTTGTATCGAAACCCTAAACCCTAAGGTTTGACATCATGGTGGGGACTTCCACAAGAGTAAAAAAAAGAATCCGATTACTTCGGGTAAAACCCTAGATAAAGATGGGGTAGTGATTAAAGAAATGGAGTTAGAGGGGGTAAATACAGATTCCTCAGCACTAGGGTTTAACTCAGTTGATCATAAGGTGAGCCAACTTGAGTATGAGTTGTGAAATGTACAATCTAAGACGGCCTCTAAAGGAGACATAGACCAAATCAATCATCGGTTAGATGATATCATGCAACATGTAAAGGGTAAACAATATGGCCCAAATCCGACCATATCAACCAAGGAGGATTGTCGGTTATAAATAATGGATAATATAACCATTTTGGATCACTTTTCCAGCCCAATCAAAATCCAACTTATTCGCAACCATGGAACATGATGCCGAAAGTGGATATGCACAAATTTGATGGTAAGGATCCCCTAAATTGGATAAATCAAATGGAGAAATTCTTTGAGTTACATCAAACACCATCAGGACAAAAGGTGACATTGGCATCCCTATATCTTGAACCAGACCAATTCATTTGGTATCAATGGTTATGTGCTCAGAGGAAGAAGAATGGTCTCGGTGTCACTTGGACAATTTTTACCGAGGAGTTGAAATTGCACTATAGTTCTAGTGTTTGAGAGACCTAATTTATTGAATAATCAAAGTTATGGAAAACAAGATTAGTCAAATATTACGTGCATCAATTACAGAACTTATCCTTTAGGGTGGAGAATATTCTAGAAGAGAGTCTGAATGACCTGTTTCTTGGGGGTCTTAAGGACCACATTGAGCATGAGGTATGAATGTTTAATCCACTCAAGCTTTCTGATTCTATTCTCATGGCACATCGAGCAAAGGAAAAATTTCTTTGTAGTAGGAGGCCACCTTTCATTAACACCAGAGAGGCAGTATTATCTCTTCCCCTTCATTTCTTTAGGCCAATTAGACTGACTCCTCAATAAATGGAAGAAAAGAGAGAAAAAGGATTATGTTTTAACTGTGATAGAAAATATGGACCGAGACACAAATGTGAGAAGAAGTTGTTCTATATTGACAAAGGTAATGAGGATGATGAGGAAGATGAAAAGATAAAAGAGGTTGAGGAACCAAGAGAAGATGAAGAAGAGAATCACCAACCTACAATTTCTTGCCATGTATTGTCAGTATTAGTACTTCTCAAACACTCAAGGTTATTGGCTATATTAAAAAACAGAAGGTGACGGTGTTGATTGACTCGGGAGTACTCATTTAATTCATAAATAGTAAGTTAGTGACCACCTCAATTGTTTTATTTACCCATCTCTAGAAATGCAAGTTATGATTGCGGATGGTGGGATAGTCAAGTGCACAGGAAAGTGCCATAGTATCAAGCTTTCCATGGGAGACTACATGTTAGACTCACCTATGTTTTTTATTTCTATGGGAGGTGCAGATATTGTTTTGGGTGTCCAATGGATCAAAACCTTAGGTACTATAGAGATGAATTTCCAAGAATTGTTCATGTGATTTCATTCAGATGGAAGGAAAATACAATTGAATGGGATGGTAGTTAAGTCTCCACATATTATTACCTCTCATCAAATGCAGAAGGTTCTCAGAAAAGGAGTAGATGGATTTATAGAAAAGTTATTTTCCATAGAAGTACAAAATATAGAGTCTTCAATGCCACCCAATCTTTAGAAGATTGTTGATGCTCACTCATCTATTTTTGATGCAATTCCAAAGGGACTACCACCAATTAGGGATCATGATCATGTCATCCAGTTTATTCTAGGGAGCCAAACACCTAACATCGGACCATAAAGATACCCATATTTCCAAAAACTTGAGATCGATAAAATGGTTCAGAAATGTTGAAGTCAAGTATCATCAGGCCTAGCCAAAGTGCATATTCTTCACCAGTGGTCATGGTATGTAAGAAGGATGAAACATGGAGGATGTGTCCAGATTACCAGAACTCAACAAGTACAGCATCAAAGATAAGTTTCCTATTCCAGAATTGATGATTTACTTGATGAATTGCATGGTGCTATTTTTAGAAAATTAGATCTTCGTTCAGGGTACCATCAAATTAGAATAAAAGAGGAAGATGTTCATAAAATGGATTTTAGAACTCATGAGGGCCATTATGAGTTTTTGGTAATGCCTTTTGGTCTTACAAATGCACCTTCAACCTTTCAAAGCTTGATGAACATTGTTTTTAGGCCATTTTAAAGGAAATTTGTATTAGTTTTCTTTGATGACATATTGATTTACAATAAGACATGGGAAGAACACTTACAACATGTAAATAAAGTGTTGGAAGTTTTGGAGAAACATACTCTCTATGCAAAGCCATCCAAATGTTCTTTTGGTGTACAAGAGGTAGAGTACTTGGGTCACATTGTATCCCATGAAGGCGTTAAAGTTGATCCTTAGAAGATCAAAGCTATGGTGGAATGGCCAAGGCCGAAAAATCTCAAAAATCTTCGTGGGTTCCTTAGACTAACAGGGTACTATAGAAGATTTGTGTGGGGATATGGTAGAATAACAACCCCACTCATTGCATTGCTAAATAAGGATGCCTTCCATTGGACAGACATAGCCACTAAATCCTTTGAGTAGCTGAAGGAAGCCTTGTGTAGCACCCTAGTTTTGGCTACTCCCAACTTCTCAAAAACCTTCATTGTTGAATGTGACGCTTCAGATCAAGATTGGGAGTAGTTCTAATGTAAGAAGGAATACCAATTGCATTTGAGAGTCACCAATTCAAAGGAAAAGATCTGCTCAAACCTGTCTATGAGAAAGAAATGATGGCTATTCTTCATGCGGTCAAGCAATGGAGGCCCTATCTCATGGGTAGACACTTCAAGGTAAAAACTGATCATGATAGTCTCAAATAATTTTTGGAGCAAAGGTTATCATCTGAGGAACAACAAAAGTGGGTAACAAAAATGTTGGGTTATGATTTTGAAATCATATACAAAAAGGGTAAAGAAAATGTAGTAGCTGATGCATTGTCCAGAAGGGATACATCCGTAGATGCCTTACTATGTGGAATGTCCATGTTGATGGCCGATTGGGTGGATGAAGCAAGATTGGAATGGGATCAAGACAAGGATACACAATCTCTAATACAAAATATCAAGCAAGGATCTATGACATCTAACAAATTTGAGTGGAAAGGTAATGCCCTATGGTACAAGGACATGTTATACTTGAGTAAAGATTCTAAGTTGAAGCATAATATTCTTGCAGAGCTACATGCCTCACCATTGGAGGACACTCTAGGTTTTGAATACATATCATAGAATAAAAGGAGAATTATTTTGGGAAGGACTTAAGGGGATGTACAAAATTTTGTATGAGAGTGTTTAGTGTGCCAATGAACAAAGGGGAAACAATTAAGACATCGTGTCTATTGTAACCCTTACCAATTCCTAGCTAATGATGGGAGGAGGTCTCCATGGATTTCATTGCTGGATTGCCTTGTTTAGAGAGTAAGAATGTTATTTTTGTGATTGTGGATAGGCTCACAAAATATGTCCATTT
This sequence comes from Taxus wallichiana var. yunnanensis, assembly GCA_018340775.1. NCBI lineage: Eukaryota > Viridiplantae > Streptophyta > Pinopsida > Cupressales > Taxaceae > Taxus > Taxus wallichiana. Next base: position 340,007,102 of record CM031243.1, on the reverse strand, counting down.
TTTTGCCCTATCACATCCATTTGCAGCCAATACAGTCACAACTATTTTTTTGGAGACAGTTCAAAGGCTACATGGAACCCCAAAGATAATTGTAAGTGATCGTGATCCTATTTTCACAAGTAATTTTTAGAAAAAATTATTTTCATGTTTGGGTACTCAGCTAGCTCACAGCTCATCTTATCATCCTCAAATTGATGGGAAAACAAAAGTGGTAAATAAATGCTTAGAGGGGTATCTACATTTTTTTGTATCAGATAAGTAGGCAAGGTGGATTAAATGGCTACCACTTGCATAATGGTGGTATAACACATCTTTTCATACCTCTTTTCAAATTACCCCATTTTTAGAATTATATGGTTACCATCCACCTTTTATCACTTCCTCCTTGAGGGTGCAACTAAGGTCGAGATGTTGAGGAACACATTCAACATCAACAACATGTTTTGGCTACTTTGAAGGAGAATTTAGCATTAGCACAAAACAAGATGAAACAACAAGCGATCAACACCATAGTGAAAGACATTTTGAAATTGGTGACTAGGTTTTGTACGTCTCACCTTATAAACATATGTCCCTAAAGTAATGTGAGAAAAGGACAACAAAATTTCTCCTAAATATTATGGCCCTTATCGGGTTCTACGAAAATTGGCATTGTTGCTTATAAACTAGAGTTGCCTCCATCTTCACACATACGCCTAGTATTCCATGTTTCATACCCAAGAAGGTTAATGGATAGAAATTTGAAGCCCGAAAGAGTTACTTAACTTGATGAGGAAGGAAGAATCATTTTAGAGCCGAGAGAAGATTCTACAAACACATATTAAGAGGGTGAGAACCAAAGACATTAAGGAATATCGATAAAGTGGAAGAATATGAGCATAGAAGATGCAACTTGGGAGGATGAAGGTTTTCTGCAGAGCAACATCTAGGATTATTGAACATTAAGGAAAATGTTGGTTTGAAGGGAAGGGCATACTACACCCTTAACCTATTGCTTGTATTATGATATGAGTAGCCGACTTGTGGCTTACCATATCATTTTATTATATCATTTATACTTTCTCATGCTTAATGGGTAGGCCTTGGTGATGGTCATAACATATGAATAATATATATAGGGGATTATAGGTAGTATTTCATTATCATTTTAGCATTTAAGTCTTATTATATGGTTTAGAGTTTGCCCCTCGAAGTGGAAAAGCTATTCTAATTGCATATTGAGATCATTATTCGAAATATTGTGTTATTTGGTGTTCTATTGTTTCTCATAATCTGAATTATACAAGTAATTTCATTAAAAATTATGACATATCATATGCATACACTTGTAAATGCTCTACGAAGAAAGGCATCTTACTTTCCTGAGGGGGAATGCGTAACAGAGACCCAATAGTAGCCATAGCATTCGCGGATCTATTGTGTGACCTTGGTTTTTGCTCAAATATGATATGTGTAAAGTACTCCTTCAGGGTTTTGACCATCTTTTTATATGGAATGAGATTCTCATATTTAACTTTGTACTCATGATTGACTTATTTAATGATAAGTTGAGAGTCTCCAATGACTCATAGTTTCGTATGTTCCAAGTAATAGCCATCTTGAAGCCAACAATGAGTTCCTCGTACTCTGCAATGTTATTAGTGTATGAAAATCTCAACCAAAATTCTCTTGGTATGACATCACCTGTAGGAGTGAGGAGAACCACTCCTGCTTTGGATCCATGGAAGGTGAAAGATCCACCAAAATGGACTGTCATTTTATAGACTCTTCAATATACATCATAGATGCATCTCGGCGAGATCTAGGCACAAAGGTTCCATTCCTGGGAGAGGAACTTCCTCCAATTGATCAGCCAATACCTATCCTTTCAAGGATTTTTGATTCATGAATTCAATATCAAATTCACTCAGGAGAATGATCCAATTAGCCATTTTTCCCGTGAGGGCGGGTTTGGATAAAATTTATTTGAGAGGGTCAACTTTGGATATGAGTTTGGTTTTATTGTTCGGGGATAATGGTGAAGATTTTGGAAGGTGAAGACAAATTCCAATCATGCCTTTTCTATTTGGGGTAATTCAACTCATAACGCAATCAAGGTGTGACTAAGATAGTAAAATTCTCTCTCTTTATGGTCTAAGTCATATTGGGCAAGCAAAGTGCACCAATAGCAAACCGGTAGCATAAATGTACAAGAGGAGAGGTTCACACTGGGTAGGCGACATGAGTACAGGTGGGCTAACCAAGTACTGTTTTAGTAGTGTGAAGGCCTTTTGATAACATCTTTCTTTAGTAAATTGATAAAGGGGTGGCACTTATCCGCAAGTTGTGAAATAAAGTGATGGATTACCTTAATTTTCCCTTGTAGACTCCTTAGTTGTTTGAGAGTGGTAGGTGGTGGAATTTCTATGATAGACATAACCTTCATAGGGTCCACTTCAATCCCTCTTTGTGAAAAAATGAACCCTAGGAGCTTTCCTGATAAAACTCCACATACACATTTCTTAGAGTTCAAGAAAACCTTATAGTCTCGTAGATGCTGAGAAATACACCTCAGTACTTAATGGTGGTCTCCCCTACTCTTGGATTTTAGTAGGATGTCATCAACATAATCTTCCATGATGTCATTCATCATATCATGGAAGATAACAGTCATGGCCTGCTGATAAGTAGCCCCAACATTCTTGAGCCCGAAAGGCATGAATTTGTAGCAAAATGTCCCCCAAGGGGTGATGAAGGTTGTTTTATGCTGATCTTCTTCTACAATCTGTATCTAGTTATAACCTGAAAAGCCATCCATTAAGGACAACATTTCATAACCAACAGTGGAATCAACTATCATGTCAATGTTAGGTAGGGGAAAGTCATCCTTAGGACATGCCTTATTAATGTCATAGAAATCAGTGTAGATTCTTATGCTGACAGGATTCTTCTATACCGGGACTATGTTAGAGATCCATTCTGAATAGTCAATGGGTTTAATAAAATCAGCAGCTAATATTTTTTCCAATTCTTCTTTGACAAGGAGTGCCACCTTAGGATGCATATTTCTCAACTTTTGCTTGATGGGTTTGGCATCCGGGTGCACAATGAGATTGTGAAAATTAGCTCTGGTCCTAACTAGGAATATCTACATATGTCTATGCAAACATGTCTCACAGTATTCTCTTAAGATCTCTACAAAGATCTTTTATTCCTGAGCTGAGAGTGAAGCCCCAAATTTATCATTCTAGGCTGCTCTTCTGAGCCAATGTTGACGTTGATTGTTTCCTCAACAAGCATCTTAGAAGCATCTTCCATCTATGTAGGATCAGGGGGAAGAGTAAGATCAACCTCCTGCGTAGCTCTTTATCATCTTTAAATGGATAAACCACTTCATCTTTAGACTCTTCGTTCTGTTTATCTATGAGTTTTTCAAAGAGTTTCTCACTGTGAGATTTCCATCTATCCTTTTTCCATGTTTCTTGGAAGTGGTTGTACTCTTACTTACCATCTTCTTATTCAAACATCCACACATCTCTGCTTCTTCCTCAAAGTATGCACAAGTGTCTAGTTGAATTGAAAATCCTTTCTTGTGGTCCCCAGCTGGAATAGAATCCCTGAGTCCCATGAACTATGCAAATGCCTCATCATTTTTAAAGAAGTCTAGGGGCATGTGAAGTTGTTGATCCCAATCTATAAGTTCGGATATACAAGGGCTACTTGATAATTGTTTAAGGGGATGGATTTGGATAAGGTAAGGACTTCTGAATCTGGGAATAGGTTAGTGGAAGCAAGATCCTCATAGAGGATACATTGGGAATCTACGTCACTATCAAAATGAGATGAAACGTCCTCACATTTAGAAGAGGTGGCATCATTCTCAGAGGGTAGAGCGTTATGAGGCCTTATCCCAAGGCCATGTTTATTAGAATTAAAACAAGGGATGCGAATAGGATCTAGCTAGCCTTGTGCATTAATGCCACATCCAAACCCACTATAGCCCATGAAAAAAATCATGCAAAGGACTTTGATGTACTAGGGTGATTAATGGCATGAAGCCATGGTACCTTCTCGGGACTCTGTGGTAGGATCTTCTAACATTTTCTCCTCGGATAGGAGACCTCTATGGACAAAATTTTCCAATGGTTTAGGACACTGCTCGCAAGTGCTCTTGAACTAAAAATAAGGTTTACCCCTTGTTCTGGGAGATACTGATAAATCTGATATTAACAAAGCCTGTTCAAGAGTGAATGGTTCACCTGGGCCATATTTTTCGATGTTGCCTCCCATGAAGAGAACAGGTTGACTAACGAAGGAAAGTCTTGATTATAAGGCGTGAGGGACTCGAATCTATTTGTTTCTTAATGGCTTCTATTTGTAGGGGGACAACAACATCCGCCGAAGGACACTCATAAGCCACACGAGAAAAATTGTGCAATGCCCTATAATGTGTGAATGGTTGGGTCACCTAGAATGGTAACCACTTGACCTTCATGACATAACTTGATGCACTGATGAAAAGTCAATGGAATAGCTTGCATGGCATGGATCCATGGGCACCCCAGGAGCATGTTGTATGGAAGGTCCAAGTTAAGGACATGGAACGCCATGTCATGACAAGTTGGGCCTACTTCCATGGGAACTACTATAGTACCCGTTGATTCTTGTTCTTCATTGTCATAAGCCGTAATTGTGATAGTTTTAGCTCCCAGATCTGTTTATGAATGGCCTAGCTGCTTAACCAGCTTCAAAGTGCAAATGTTTATACCAGATCTACCGTCCACAAGTACTCTCTTGATTTTGTGACGGGTAACCACCACTTCGAGATATAAGGGTAAGTTATGTTCATGGTTGTTATGCGGGATTACAAGCAGTGATAAAAATTAATATGATCATTGGAATCTAGGCACACAATCATGGCTTGAGGTTTGTGGGGTATACATCACAAAGCCCTAAATTTTACAATGTTTTATACAATGTGTTCTTTTGGGCATTAGAGATTTTGAGGAGATCAAGAATAGATATCGTAGCAGGTGTTTTCTCTAACTGATCTATTAAATTATAATGACCTTCTTGAGGGATAGGCATGGGATCTAGTATGATTAAACAAGCACGTCTCGTCCCTACTGCGTAACTCTTTTCTAAGATCTAGATAATGTTGATATGCTCTTTAGATGAGCTAATACATCCTATGAGAGAATAAAAGGACTATCATTAGTAGGGTAAACATAAGTGGTAGTTCTATAGTCGTTGGAGGTTTGCCCGTGATTTGGTTTCCTTTTCTTTTTATTTGCATGATTAGGAAAAGGTTCTTTGTAGATACCCATTTTCTCATTTGGACCTTTTATGGATTCATGGGGAGAATCTACAATGATCTTTCCTTCATCGATTGAGGTCTTGTATGTAATGATGCAATCTCAAAAACCTATCTGTCTTATGTCCTTTAACATCATGCCGAAGTTGCAATATTCATGGTCTTTGAACCAACTAGGTTTTGGAGCATCCTCTAGGTATGGTACCATCGTAGTTGGGTATTCCACCATTTTTACATCATCTAATTATCTTAGGATGGAAGACAAGGACTCTGTTAAGGACGTAAACATACATTTAGTAGGTGCTTTGGGATGAGGTCCTTGTGAAAGATTTAAAAGTAGGCTTGTTTGTATGGCTTGGACTCTCTTGGAGTCCGTAATGCCATCACCAACGACATGCTTGTTCTTATTGAATAATTTTGGTTTGTCTATGGATTTGGCTTCATGTTTGTCTTTAACGACAAACTTAAGCATTCCCTTTGCAATGAGGGCTTTCTCAATTTGACCACCTTTCTCTATGACCTCTTCGAAGTTTGAGCCACAATGCATCTATAAATGAAAGGCTATTTCTGGGTTTAAGTTAGGAACAAATATGCTCACTAGCTATTTTTCTGGTAATGCACAAGGGAAACAACTTGCTAACCCTCACCATCATTGTAAAAATCCTACAAACATCTCATTGGGTTTTTGTTTTGTATTACATAAATCATTCATTGTGATGTCACTTTCCATATTATAGGAGTAATGCCATATAAATTTTTCCGCTAATGCAGGCCATGTTTTAATGGAGCCCTTGGGTATGCTATAGAACCATTCCAATCCCATGGCTCCTAGGCTGCGAGGAAAAATTTGTATTAAGAAGTTATCACTATATGCGACCTCTTGAAAAACCATGTAAAATTATTTTATATGATCACGAGGATCACTCTTGCACTTATAATTATCAAACTTGGGAATGGTAAAGTGTTTTGGAAAGGGCTGTCTTGTAACATGTCCTTATCAAAGGGGTAAGGGAAGAGTTCTTCATATGAATATTTTCTATTCTAACCTACATTTCCCTCTTGTAATGTAGTAAGCATATTTTTCATCAGTAACTCTTTTTGAATGAGTGTCTCTTTAGTAGGCGACATTGGTATTTGTACTTGAGTCACTTTCAAGGTATGGTTTGTGTGTAGATGAAAGTGAAATTTTCTAGGTTTAGTTTTGTCTTTGTCTTTGTATATGTTTCTTCTTGAACAACCTAAGTTTGCTAGTTTCTGCTCAACTTCAAGATCTATTTTTAAAAGATCTCCTTTTCAACCAGAGGTCCTCTTCTTCATCAAATTTTGGAGGAGGGGAAGCTTTACACTCAATTTTCAATTTACGTGAAGCTTTATAGTGAGGTCTTCATGATGGCTCCCTTTGACAGCTGACTGATGTTGCCCGGTGGAAGCGTATCCCACATCAAAAGGATTATCTATGTCTAAGAGGAATCTCTATTCTAGTTTAGGGTTAATGACCTTAGATTCTACTTCACGCTCTTGTGGAAGTTTAGTTCCTAATTCGAAGACTCTTTTGGGTACTTGATATTTATTATAATATAGGAGTTCATCAAATCTACCTAGGTCTAATCTCTGTTGTTCTTTGGAAGAGTCCAACTCTTCTCCATTATGCTCAATTAATGGCTCTACATCCTTGACTTGAGAGAAGAGAGGTGCTAAATTGTTTTCACTAAATGGGAAGGTTTCAAAAGGGTTTTCTCCTAAATCATGCTCATTTGATTTGGTTTCCATTTTTGTGATTTTAGGCATTACTAGTCGACGTTTGTATGAAGCTAACGTGACCCCTAAGTGTATGGTTTTTGCAAGCCGTTCAAGGTGATGTTTGAACTATACCACAAGGTTGTATCCCGGATGCGGTGTTATGTAGTCATTTTTATAAAGGAACACTCATATGCACACCTAAATGTGATGATCACTCAATTTTGTTGTTACTGCCTATGCCCCAAACAAATAGTGACAATACCGTATCAATATGTAGGTCAAGTTAGAATTCTAACAAGTCCTAAGTACCGATGCGGTATTGGCGCAATCCTCTCATGAGGTATACTAAAACTAGTTTGAATGCTAATGAAAGCTAAACCTTCAAAAATGGAAGTCACAAATAGATATAACATAACAATGTCATCGTGATATATTAACCAAGAAAGCAAGGTGTTAGTATCATGAAAACTTTATTACGATATATATAAGGCGTTATCGACACTTTTCAAAACACTCAAATGGCGTCGAAACTGAAACTAAGTGAAAGTATAGCAATGATGAGTTTTTAATTGTGTTAAGCAGCATAACCACGTAATAAAGGGACTTATACCATGTTTTCATAAAAATGAGAACATGACGTAAGTACCAAGATTGTGTGACTAGAATGCGAACAAAACTATCAACTCAAGAAGAGACGAATGATGAATCAAACTCACAAGTGGTAAAGATGCTATTCAAATCAAGATTGAAGGACTTTTATTAAAGATACAAAAATGAACCTACACACTTTAAACGTTTAATAACCGAGATGGAAACATGGATGGGCGTAAATGGATAAAAAAGTGGCGAGCACTATCTCTGATAAAAACACGCAAGGTATGCACCTTTCTCACCCTAAAAATGGGTGGTGAGAATGCAAGGGTATAGATCAAAAGATGAAAAACTAAGCGCCACTTGGGTAGAGTTTCACCTTGTCCGAAAATGAGAATAAAACTAAGCTAAAGTGGGACGTAGTTTAATTTTGTGATGAAAGACACTTAGATCAAAATTACAAGGATTCTTTGCCTTGTTTGAAAAACAAGGTTTAGATTCCAAATGAGTTGTCACTTCATGATAGCCCGACACAAAAATGGAATAACAAAGTGGGCTCCAAGATAGAATGACCTCCTTAATAAGTTCTTCTAGCTAGGTGTTATAAAGTTGTCTTAAGCGAGCGTGATTTACCCAAAAAGTTGCAATGACTAAAGTGGGTGTATCTCAGTTTTACTTTATCCCTTTCAAGCACAGTGGGCAATAAATGCGTCCATGTGTACTCTTACTAGGGTCGCCATATGGACAACTGGTAACGCTAACTCACAAGGAAAAACTAGCCACATTGGTAAGCAGAGCGCTTCCTGTTTCATCCATGAGGTTACTCAGCAGTGGATTACTTTAGGGTTCCTGGAACCACCCCCATTGTTGTAGTTTAAGGTGTTATGCCGAAGGGGTTATGTTCCATTTAAGTGGATAGGGACGTACCCTTTTCCGAAACCTGCAATACAATGTGATGAAAGTGGTGTGTTTTTTATCTTTTTAAATTTAAATGTGGTTTCAAGTAGCACACCATTTGGAAACCTGTATAAAACACGTGTATTTAGAATTTTTGTGTCTAACAAGTGTTGGGTCCTATAGATAACAAGTTTTAGTAATTTTAAAATTTCATAGATCAAGTCAAGAAAGAGAACTTTACACCTTGCTTTTGATTCCTAAAATTTCCAAAAGGCGTGAAGAAAGAGCATATACAATGTGAAAAATCCTACTAAATCACATGAAAGTTTACTTTATCCTTTATAGAACAAGTGTTTTGAACATTCAATACAAGTTTGTACAAGTGTTTCTGATCGCCAAGATCTCTTTTGAAGGCGCAAGGAGAGAGCATACACACTTTTACAAACCTAGTTCAAGATAAGAACCAAAAAAACTTAACTATGCAAACCGAAATCCCAAAGAAAACTCGTATTTAATTTATTAGTCCTAGAAACTCAGTAGCAAAGATCAAAAACATGTTTTGTAGACTCGTAGAAAAATTTCCAATTTTAACATAAACACTTGGCACCCAAATCGACACTAGCGTACCCCATCATCCGATGGGTACATGCCTCAACCAACACAGACGCGTGGCAAGCAAAACAGACAGAGACAACAAACACCTGCATGCTCCTTTTGATAGGTATGCTAGGGTTCCGCCGCAGATGCACCTAACTCAACGGATATACATGTAAAAACAAAATTAGTAAAATCCACAGTATACCAAAAACATAGACGCGTCCAAAGAGACAGAGATGCTTGTAACTCGATGTGGATGCTTAGGGTTCAACAGAGATGCATCCAAGCATAAAACAAAAAGTTTCAATTTTTACATAGTGGGGTTATTTACAAAAATGTGAGTAGAGAGATGGAGACGTTGACCCATCGACAGAGACGCGTGCACATCCCTGTAGAGAGAAAACATGTTAATGATAAGTACATCTAGATAGGTGTGTGCCTGTTAAGATGGGAGCACTAGCATTTAAACATGGACGCACCTCTTTACAACACCTACGCGTACCCTATGAAAAACCTACAAAACTCACGGATTCAAATTTTTAAGAGCAAACAGTTAATTGTTAGTCAAAGTATCTTATTTCTAGTTTAAACCCACAAAACATATGTAAATAAGTGTGATTTAGATAGTGTTAGAAATAGAAATGAGCAAATAACAAGTTTTTTTAACTAAAAAAACTTGCAAATGAACTTTGAAGAACTCAAAAGACCTCCATTAATAGAGGATGGACATAAGTGTCCCACCAGGCGTGCCAAATGTGTTCAATGAAAGGCTTTGCAAGAGGTATTGAAATGGGGTAAGAAACACTCAAGAACCCCAAATATTTGTGCAGAAGCCCCTCAATGGACCATATGATAAGAAATGAGCAAGGAATCCTATTTTCATGCATTAACTTGAAGTAAACAAACAATTTAAAAAAATGAAGTTAACCTCTATTCTTGAAAGCTTAAAGTAAATGAACCTAAAAGGATATAAGAAATCAGTTTATGCTTCAAGAGAATGGGATCTTACCATTAATGGCTTCAAGGCCAATGGTTCTTCCAATTTACTCCATGTTATGTGATAGAAATGTAAAATCAAAGCAAATAGCTCAATAAAAGGTCCTAATCCTAGCAATAATACTATAATTTAGGTTAGAGGGAAGAAGTGTTCTTAGAAATGAGAGGGGGGTAGTAGGCTATTTATAGTTTTCCATTTGGGAAATGGGAGAATTTTTGGTGCATGTGGGACTAAAAGGTAGGCAAAAGTTAATTCGCAAGTCAAAGTAAGATTTGACTAGTTTTAGAGAGAGGTTGATCATGGTTAAGACTAGCTAACCATGTTTAGAGGGTAATTAATCCTATTTAGAGAGAAATTAGGTTTCTGGGAGGGTTTTGAAAGGCCTAATCAATCCAATGAAGTGGATTGATATTCTAGGAGCTAATAGAGGTGGTAAAGAAGAGAATATTAGCCAAGAAGAGGTTATTATAACCTATTTAATTAGTTTACAAGAGGAAATATGACCAAAAGAGTGTCGTAAGAGGGGAGTTAGATAGATCTAACTGACGAGGTGTTGCCAACTTGTAGGAAGAGGACTAGCTAGGGAAATATTAGGGATAATAGTGCTTTGATCAAACTATAGGTGTCTACAAGATTCTAACTCTACTTCTTGCAAAGTAGAAGAATTCCTCATACACTCTACTCATGAGCCACTAGTACAAGGGCTCATACTTCCCTAAATATAGAAGCTCATATAATTTGTAGACCCCACCCTCTCTTGAAGATTCTCGCCTACATCATCATAAAATGGCATGTCATCTCGCTATAAGTTTGTTTGTCCTTTAAGTGAGCAAGGAATCCAACTCCTTGTTCTCTAAAGTCCTGTGATTGTATTCACTTACTTTGCTCTTTCTGATGTGTGAATCCCATTCCTAGCCAACGATGACTCCTTTTGGATATTACATTTCTAAAAATTCTTTTGGGTGCCATCTCTTCCTCCTCAATGACCACCTTCTTCTTTCCTTTTTCTCCTGCTGCAGCTGCCTTCTTGGGTGCCATTTTTACCTTGCAATCGTCTCCTCTTTAACTCGCAATTTGTAAATCAAACCCTAGCTCAATTCAATCATGCCCTAGGTGGAAACTTCATGCCCTAACTCCTCTTTATTACCTTGCTTCACTAAAACCCTTCACCACTGGGGATGCAAGATTCTTTTTGCATAGATCTATTTGTCACGCTTGGTTTCACACCCTTCGCACCTTAACCCAATCACTTGGCTCTTCACACTTAGCTCTTTCCTCAAATACTCTTAGTCACAATGGTAAAAATGAATTTGCATCCCATCCTTATATAGTTTTTCAAATTTTGATGCATTTATTTCTCCTTCACCTACCAAATATCCTCTCATTCATTGACCAAATTCATTCATTCCACGTGGTACATCTTCGTGCCCTAGCTATAACCTTCTAACACGCCTTCCTACCCTTTGGTCATAGACTTCTCTTCAACGTGTGCTCTTGCACCTGAGTACCTCATCACTATACCTTCTCCTAGTAGTTATCATGGCCTCTACTTACCTTGTGTTATATTGTCCTTTCATTCATCTCCATCCTTGGTCAATTTTGAGAAGCAATCTTCTTTTGACTTAAAGCACACCCGTAGCAGCTTATTCCTTTCACCTTTCAATTCCCATAGTCTTTTACTTGGATAACTATAACCACCCCACACTAAAAGTATGTGCAGTCCTCTGTGCATAAACATTCTTCACATAGTAATTAGCTTCATGCACGCAAGCGCGCTTATTACACAAGAACAACAACTAAATTGAAAAAGCATAATGACAATGAAGGAAATACATTAAGGAAATACAAAATTGAAAACCTAATCTAAATGGCAATACTTCCTTATTACAAACACCAAGAAGACTTATTTATAGTAGGGCTTCAACCTACTCCCGTTAAAGTAACCGGTAGCCATGTTTCATCAAGTGCTTCTAACTGGAAAGCACCTGATTCAAGTATGTAAGTGATAAAATATGGCCCCAACCAATGTACTTTGAGCTTACATGGATCGCACAAGAACTTAGAGTCATAAATAAGTACCATTTGTCCAACCGCCAACTTCTTATCCTTTATATCTATGTCATGTCATACTTTATGCCTGGCCTTTTCTTGCTTCTGACTCCAACATGCTATGGCTCGTCACTCATCCAACTAAATCATCTTTTCAATCCACTCTTCTAAATATTTCTCATCAACTAGAACTCCAAAGTGCATGTAATGTGCAAAGAAGGTAATGTGATTTCTATAGGAAGAACATCTTCAATGCCAAACACCAACTGAAATGGTGTGGCCTTGTTTAATCTCTTATAAGTGGTTCTATATGCCCAAAGAACAGGATAATTTTAGAGGTGAATATTCGTAATATGGCGAAAATTTCATTTTAGGAAAATTTGAAAAGGCGAATTATTCGGAGTGGGTCGGTGTCCTGTTCGCCTAAAATATAAAGTATATTTTTTTTGGGGGGTCGGCTTCGCCTTCATTTGAAAACATCTCCTATAAAAACCTATGTGATTCGCCGGGTAGTATACCTCAAGTAGCTTACCAAATTACCAATACTGTGAAATTTGAACTCGCATACCCTTGAGCACCAGAGATTCATATTACTGTTATCCTGTGATTGTTGACGCGTGACAAATGCAGTGTTGACGCGTGACAAGGGCAATATTGACGCGCGACAAGAGCTGTACTGACGCACGACAAGAGCTGTACTGACGCGCGACAAGAGTTGTATTGACGCGCGACAAGAGGTATACTGACGCGTGACTTGGGCTAAGAAGTGACGCGCGACAGAGGAAGCGTTGACGCGCGATGAGAAGTGTTGGCGCGACGGAGGAAGCGTTGACGCGCGACAGAGGAAGTGTTGACGCGCGACTTGGGCAGTGTTGACGCGCGACATCAGACAGTTCACGCGCGACAAGACCTCAGAGACTGGACAGAGTCGCTTCTTGGTTCTTTTGCTGACGCAGGACTCTTTTCAGAATAATGGAAGGTGCCAGCTCAAAGAATACGAATAACCTAAAAGTAAGTAAGAAATCTCAGAAATCACTCTTCAAGTATTTTGGAAACTCTGCGGATACAGATAATGTAAATACCAATCATATAGATGCCACCAAAAAGAATCAGAATACTGACTGTGTGGAAGGTATTATTGAGGTGGACATGCATTCTGCACAGTATCACAGTCAAACAAATGAAACCTACGATAATATGCCAGATCTTGAAGATATTGTTCCTATTGGGGTGCAACCAGAAGTGCAACTAGATATCACAGATATACAAACACTCAGCAAAATGGAAGACAGAAATCAATATCAAACTCTGGTCCAAGAAAGAGGAAACCAGGTGATTGTGATATTGCTCAAAATTCTACTCAAAAAAGTAAAGCATTGAAAACGAACAAGAATATGTGGACCATTGGCAGGACATACAAGTTTGATTGGGCAGCTAAATTTCCATTTATTGAACCTGTACAATCATCTAATTCTGAAGAAATCCCATGTGAATGTACATGTACAATATGTACGTGGAAATTGGGAAAGCAACAAAAAATGCAACTGAAGCTGGACACAATAGAAAAACATTGTGGAAAACAATATTTAACTGTAACAGGGGCGGATGGCCAGAAAATCAAAACACATAGGTGGAAAACTGAAAAGGAGTGCATGCATGTCAGATACGCAGTGGAATATGAGGCAGAGCAGAAAAAACACAGACATCTGTTGGAAAAGGGAGGAACAATCACATCGCATATTGGTAAGATGAAAGAAACAAATCTACATGCAAAATTCATACAATTCTCTACTCTTTTTCAAATACTTAAAAAAGGAAGGGCGATGTCAGATTTCCTTGATTTCAAAGTTTTGTATCAATTTAACGGAATGCTGAATGTACCTCAGTCTCATTGGTCTGAGAGTAGTGGATGGGAAATGGCAAAATGCCTCTCGATGATAGAGAAGGAAGATTTGAAAGAGAATGTAAAAAAAGCAAACTTTATCTCTCTTTCAATTGATGAAGTGACAGCAGTCGACAACACCGCATGGGTATGTATCCACATATATACTTTAGAAAATCATATAAGGACTCCTCATCTGTTGGGTGTTATGAAAATGGTTGAAAACTGCAATGCTGAAAACCTATATAAAATAGTTGTTTCTCATTTGAAAGATGTTGCTGGTATGACTGATTATGAAATTGCTACGAAGTTGGTATGCGTTGGAGCAGATGGTGCATCTGTCATGCAGGGTCACCGAACAGGGCTGTGTGTTAGATTACAAACAACAGTGGCCCCATATATGCTACCAATTCACTGTATGGCTCACAGAATGAATTTAGCGTATAAAATGGTAAGCAACCACGAAAATGTTGCTAAATTAGAAGACCTCATAAGAGAACTTCATGCCTATATGTCAAGTAGCCCAAAGCATTTTCTCGAGTTCCAAAAATTTGCAATTGGAATTACAGATGGCAAAAAACTTCTGAAGGATGTGGAGACTAGATGGATCTCTTTGTATGAACCAGCATGTAGAGTTCGTGAGGAGTATCCTTCATTAGTTGGTTTCATGCACAAATACCGCCATGAAGTTGATAGGGCAAGGGACCCGTTGTTCCGCTTTAATCGATTTGGAGACTTTGCTTACATTGGTTGGTATTCTTCCAATGTTAAAGGAGATCAATACACTGATGAAGCATGCACAGGGCAGATTGATCTATATTGTGGATTTTATACGGATGAGGAAAATGGTATGTCAAAGTCTTGATATATTGATCGTTCCCAGGATAGTTTTGATGCACCTATTTTTGAAAATTGGAGAGATTTATTAGATCTTAAAAATCCTAACACCTTTTTGAGATTTAATATCCACGATCACCTATGCATCTCTGTTAATGGGAGGGAAATACCAATGCACATTTTGCAAAGACGTCAAGATATTACAGGATCGGAACGAGAAGATGTTCCTGTGACACGTAATTTGTTTGAGTCTGTGATAGTTGAAACAAGAATAAAGCTTAAAAAATTTTCAGAAACCTTGTCATCAGAAATTAGGGAACGTTTCTGTAAAGATAAAATTCTGGAAGCCATGGGTGTGATGAATCCGAATTTTTGGAATACAGAAGGTGGCCATGCAGACTTTGTCAGTAAGCATTTCCATAAATCAATGGGTACAATAATGGAACAATTTACAAAGACGTCAGAGCTCAAGGGTACGGAAATCAAAGGTATACTGAATGCCGATTTATTAAAGTTTCAGTCAACCAATTTTGCAACAACAATGAGGAACCAATATAAGAATTTAGATCAACCTTCTGAAAGTGGTGCTATTACAAGGCTGTGGCGAGGAATCTATCAAAGTTCTATCTTACAAGAAGATATCAGTGAGTATTTCAGACTATATGAGTTATGCCAGACAATGATTTTGGGGTCTGTGGAGGATGAAAGAGTTTTCAGTGCATTGTCATTTATAAAATCAAAACTGAGAAACAGGTTGGATAAAAATCTGGAAAGTTGCATGAGGTGTTACGTTTCACGATACTCCCTCGAAACCTTTCCGTTTGACAGAGCAATTGCGCACTGGAATTCCCTTTGCGAAAGAAGAGGTGTAAATAATACAGCTACAAGTACAAATATTCCCAACCTTGAGAGTGTAATTGGCTCTTCGTCACATTCTACAGAAGACAACATCGACTTTGATGAAGCTATTGATAATGGATTGTTTCAACTTTAAGTAGGTATCTTCTTTATCTATCTTTTATCTTTATCATTAAAGATGTTACAGGTCTATATACTAAAAATGTCAGGCAATTCACCCATCTATCTACTAATCCATTTCTCGTGTTGGATTTTTTTAAAACACAGATCTAGCTCATTACCAGTGGCAGTGATGATTTCAACTTTAAGCAGGTATCTTTTTCCCCTTAATCTTATTGTTTGTTACTATTCATTTTTTGACAGAGCAATTGCTCACTGGAATTCCCTTTGCGAAAAAAGAGGTGTAAATAATACAGCTACAAGTACAAATATTCCCAACCTTGAGAGTGTAATTGGCTCTTCGTCACATTCTACAGAAGACAACATCGACTTTGATGAAGCTATTGATAATGGATTGTTTCAACTTTAAGTAGGTATCTTCTTTATCTATCTTTTATCTTTATATACTAAAAATGTCAGGCAATTCACCCATCTATCTACTAATCCATTTCTCGTGTTGGATTTTTTTAAAACAAAGATCTATCTCATTACCAGTGGCAGTGATGATTTCAACTTTAAGCAGGTATCTTTTTCCCCTTAATCTTATTGTTTGTTACTATTCATTTTTTCAGCTCTGGTTATAATTAAAGATGTTACAGGTGTATGTATTTACATTTAGTTAAATACAAAATTTTTATTTTTTGAAAACGTGGGTTGACATCCGTCCGAGGAAGCTGTTACTTCTCGGGACTGACAATGTCAGGCAACTCACCCATCTATCTACTAATCAATTTTTTGTGTTGAATTTTTTAAGACAAAGATCTAGCACATTACCGGTGATGATTTCAATTTTAAATAGGTATCTTCTTCAACATAATCTTATTGTTTGTTACCTTACATTTTTTCAGCTCTTGTTATCATTAAAGACGTTACAAGTCTAATTCTTTATATTTACATTTATTTAAAGTTGTTATTTTTAAAGGCACTTCTCAGATCGACAATGTCGAAACTCACCCTCCATCTACAATGTCATGTGAAACAAAGATCTAGCACGTTACCCTTGATGATTTCACAGTAATCTAATACGCAAGAGGTAATTCTTTCCCTTGATGATTTCTTACCAGTGATGATTCTTTCTTGATTTCTTAGAATTATATTTAATTTATTTTTAAATACAAGTCCACATAAAATTCGGGATAAACAATACATTATACGATTTTAAATATAAGTCCACATAAAATTCCTCATCATCCATATATATCATATCATCACCATATCATTATCATATCCTCATTATCATCATCTATCATTAATTATCAATTATCATCATTCATCATCTACGTCCACATACAATTCATGACAATGCAAATAAACAAGAAACATACATATAATTCATGAGAACTTTATGTTGAGCTGTAAATTGTTTTTCAATATTTGAGAAACTTGATTTTATCAATTGTACTTCAAGAAGATCATGATTAATCAATTCAAGGCATAGAAATGGGGGAGCTTCAAGAAAATTGTCTTCAAACATACACTTGAACATTGTATCTTCAGCAAAGGAAAACAAAACATGGTGGTAGCAGGAATCTACTAAAGGATATGTAAACAACCTTATTGAGCTATGATCATATGCACCACCTTAAAAATTTGAAAAAAAGAGACATTTTTTAATTCAACCACTCCAAGAAGCAGTCCCGAAGAGAATCTCAAGATGTGAATCCTATACAACATATTTTGATACTGATCCATTTTCCCCAAAACATTTTACAATATCTCAAGATGGGAATCCTATACAAATTTAACTTCTATGATTTATCTGGAGAAGGCACTGTATTTTTTCTTTAAAATAGAATTTTCCTACACCATAAGTCTATTAAGGAGAAATCCTAAATAGTAAAGATCTGTTTCAAATCTTAATTGCTATTTTTTCCCAAAGACATAATTTTCAAGATAATTAAAGTCCCACAAGATATTTAGGCACTAAATTTTACATTATACACATTAAATTGATCATCGTCTTTCATCATCATCTATCATTGATTATCAATTGTCATCATTCATCATCTACGTCCACATACTATTCATGACAATGCAAGTAAACAAGAAACATACATATAATTCATGATAATCACCATCTAATCACCATATAATTAAATTCAAATAGCATAGTACAAACTCAATAGTTGAAGTTTTCAAATTCAATATTTAAAGTTTAGTCAATAATAAAAGTTTCTAATTTTCAAAACCCTCTTTTTCTTTAGAAAATTCTGCTCTGCTCTCTTCCCCAACGGCTTCTTCCACTCTGGCTGCACCTCTTTCCCCAACAGCAGAAATAACCCCTGAACTTATAAGATCTTCTGCAGCACTGTCCAGATTTTTTATAATTCTTTCTTCTTGATTTGTTGCATCTCCATGCGACAGCAAATTTGGATCAGCAACTGCTTTGGCTTTGAACAAGATGTCAGGGTCGAGACCATGCTCTTTAATTATCCGCTTTAGTGTATTGTTTTGTTTGTTAACCAAAACAATATTTTGCTTCAAATTTTTGTCATGGATAAGTCGTTCTTTCTTTGTTTCCAAGTGAACTTGCAAAACCTTCGCCTGACTCTTCAAATTTTCATATTTCAACTGCACAAAAAGAGTAACGTCAATTCAAAATATTAATGTAAATTCAAAATTTCAAATTAACGAAAATGATTGTTAGAATGTAATAGTACTTACAACCGCTCTATCTCTTTCGGCATTTGCGATTGATACCAAATCCTTGTCCTTTGACCATTTGTTAAAATATGCCTGGGCCTCGGCACTAATATTTTCCAATTTGTTTAGTGCCTTATCTAAAATGCCATCTTTATAGTCGTTGTTAAACGTGACAGTCCCACATCTTACTTGGGTAAGTAAGGAATCCATCTTCGCAGGTTGATTCTGGACTGCAGCGTATAAACTATCCCGTTGCCAATAATTTTCATAACGACTAATAATCTCATTGATAAGAACTTTAGCCCTTCTCTCCCATTCTATAAGCTGTTGGATTTGAGGAATAATAAACTCACTGACATGGGATTGACAATCATTACCAATTAAGTTCTCCAAAGGAAAAGGTGGAAACTCTTCACTATCTGAATCTGATGCAGACGATCTTGCTGGAGAAGTGTGGGGGCTTTCACCATGACCAAGATCAACTGCTCCTTGTTTCTGTCTTTGGGTGGGCTGATCCTGTTTTTGAAAAAATAAATCAAGATTTAGATAAATAAATTTAAATCAGAATGTAATTAAAAATTGTAAAGCATATTAAAATTGAAATTTGAAGTATACCTGCTGGCCTTGAATCATCTCGCGGGTATCGAAAAAACCAGTTGGGTCATTGCTATCAATGCCCAAATAATCTTCATCTAAATTTATATTGTTCAAAACAGATATGCCCGTTGCACTGGGCAAGCCACCAAGTGAGAGAGTTGGAATTCGAAACGAGGAGTCAAGGTTTAGTGTCCCACTAGGGGCCGGAGCAAAAGGCATGCGTTTACCAATGTTCTTTTTCACTGTTCCTCTGGTTGGCATTTTAAAAATTAATGGTTGAGTGGGTGTCGGTGCCGTGGTTTGATCATGACTGACATGTGCTGAAAAGTACAAGAAAAAATGAAAAATATTAAAACAATTCATAAAGTCAAAACTACGAAATTAAACGTTCTATAGAAAAGTTGTACCTTGTTGTCGAGGGGTTGTTTTTTTCGGTGCTACGGGTGGCCTTGTAGGAGTTGTACTCAGTGGCTGTTCAGAAGATATCAATGCATGCGACTGTACGGAGTGAGTTGGGGAAGAAGGTTCCATAGTCCCTGCTATTCATCAATATTAAATGTTGTCAATTCATTTTGTTAAAATTTAAATTGAAAAATAAATCTGCAACTTTGGAATTTGTAAATAATATATGAGAATGTATTACTTCTCTGGCGTTTAACGAGTTCAAACTGTTGAGGGTTTGGAGAGGAGTGAGCTTCCATTTCAGATTGGGAGTCCCCCGAAGCCTCCGCGTGTAGTTGGCCTCTTCCTCTCGACATCTTTTTTTTTTTGGGAATGGCTTCAAGATATCTTCTCTGCAAAACATTAAAATTTAAGTTTTAATAACTGTGCACTGTAATGAAGAAAATTGTAATACAATTACAAACTAAATAGTTTATACCTGTTGTTCTGCAAATGGAATTGAGAATTTCTTCAAAGCCTCATCAGAGCAAGTAGGAATTTCTTTAGCTTTTAAATTTAAAAGTGCCTCATAGTAGAAGCCGAGGAGATAGTTTGTTGAATAAATGAAAGGTTTATCTGAGATTTTTGAATTTGATATGTCAGCTCTTATTTTTTTGGATAGAAATGTGCACCAATCGAATTTTTGTTTTGAGATAGTGGCACAAATGTATGCAATGGCCCAATTTGGTATATCTGTTTGGCGACCCTGCATAACAATTCTGGCTTGAAAAAATGCAATAAGTGCAGCAAGAAAGTGGTGTGCAATTGATTGTGTATCTACACCACGCCTTGATTTATTGACATGGGCTGCAAATGTGAAACAGTGAAAATTACTATAAATTTATAACAGCAAATTGTATCAGAATAAAAAATTTGAATTAAAACGAATTATACTTACAATCAACATGGAAACCGTACGTTGATTCGAGAAATTTCTTGTTTTCTTCCACGAGTGTTGCCTTGGTTGTAACAGTTGGTAAATTTCTGATAGGAAGGCCCGTAAACCGATGTATGTCATTCGGTTCAATAGTGAATTGGAACATTTGGCCATCGTTCAGAGTCACATAAAATATACCGTCCTCTGAATTGTAGCATGACAGAAGGTAATTCAAAATATCCGGATCTGTTTCGAAATGGGGCATATTAACGAGCCCTGTAAATCCACACTCTTCCATTATAGCTTGATATTCTGAAGACATCTTTAAAGCCGTATGGATGTGAGGGCATAAGGGATTCCTGTAGGTTATCTTGGAAATCGATTGACTTGGATTCTCTTCATTTTCTTGCTGAACTTGCAATTGGGAAGCATGTGAAGTCGACATTATAGCTGTAATTGCGTCTTTGTCAAAGATTTAGACCTGCAAAAATTCAAGAACGGGAAAACGAAAACGAGAAAATGAGTGGCATAAGGGTATTTATAACCTAAATAGGGCGTCACTGTCCCCTATTGACGTGCGTCATTTGCTTCAAATGACGCGCGTCAATAGGAAGCAGTGTCGCGCGTCAATAGAAGGCTGTGTCGCGCGTCATTTGTTTACAATGTCGCGCGTCATTTGTTTACAGTGTCGCGCGTCATTTGATTGCAGTGTCACGCGTCAATAGAAGACAGTGTCGCTCGTCATTTGTTTACAGTGTCGCGCGTCAATAGAGGACAATGGCACGCGTCAATAGAGGACAATGTCGCACGTCAATAGAGGACAATGTCACGCGTCAATAGAGTACAATGTCGCGTGTCAATAGAGGACAATGTCACACGTCAACAGAGGACAATGTCGCGTCATTTTGTGACTGTGTCACGCGTCAATAAAAACAATGTCGCGCGTCAATAGAATCAACTGACGCGTGTCAGTAGTAGCAAGTGACGTGCGTCAGTAGGAGCAAATGACGCGCGTCATTACGATCGTTGTCGCCCCGAAAGGTCGCGCGTGTCATCGGGAGCTATTGTCGTGCGCCTGACGCGCGCTATTACGGACTCACCGTTGCCGCACGTCACTGATGGAGCCTTGAAAAACCAGGCAAAAATTTTGTTTTTGAATACTGTCAAATTCACCTTTCGCTGAAACTGGTTACGGGGATATTCGCCAGGTATTTTCCACCTTCAATTTTATAGGAGTGTCTTAAAATGAACCCTACCAAAGAATAGATGAAAATTTATCATCCCAATCCTTTCTTCCAACATCACAAATTTTTGTCAATGTTTGGCTCAAAATTTGTTGAAAGCATCAACAGCTTCCATTTTCCCGAGGTGGTCAGTGTATTCTTATGGTGGGCAACCATAAAATCATCTAATAGGATCCTTATGGTTTCATTTAAAAAGTGTGTACCCCTATCACTTGTCAAACTTAAAGGACATCCATATCTTGTAAGAACATTCTCCCATAGAAACCTAGTTGTTGTAGTTGTTGTGCGGTCCTTCATAGTGTCTTTATACACCATGTGAGATAATCTGTGTAAGTAATGATATAGTGTGATCCATTCCTACGCATGGCTAGAAAAATAGGTCCTACAAAATCAATGGCCCATTTCTCAAATGGTTCTGCACTGATAATAGGTCTCAATGGCATTTCATCTCTTTTTCCTAGTTTTCCTAGGCACTGACAATGATCACATACCTTAAAATATTCTTTACAGTCTTTATACAATGTCTCCCACCATAATCCAACAAGTAGGATTTTACGTGTTGTAGCATCACCTGCATAGTGGCCACCTACAATACCACCGTGAGCCTCATCCATTATATCCTTATGCTCATGCTCTAATACACAATGACATAATACTTCATCTCTACCTAACTTGTATAGGTCACCACTGATCAACATAAAAGGTGTCACGTGTATGGCAAGTTGTTTCTTTTCCAATGCCTTCATTCCTTCTGGTGCCATACCAGTCCATAGAAAAACAACAATGTCATCAAGTTCAGTTGGTGTGCATTGTAACCTATATAACTAGGCATCTGGCATGGTTTCTTCAATCATTTGTGCTTCTTCTCCTGAGTGAATTCTAGATAGGTGGTCTGGTCTAGAATTACTTTTCCCTGGCTTTACCACAACTGTGAAATCAAACTCTTGAAATAAGAGTACCCATCTGCATATGTGCCCCTGTAAGATGGGATTGTTTACCAAGTACTTCAATTCCATGTGATCCGTATAGAATACAAATGGTGTAGCTAGAATACTATCAAAACTTGTGTAATGCATAGATCATTGACAAAGCTTCACACTTTGTAGTTGTATAATTTTGTTCAACAGGCATCAACTTCCTACTAGCAAAGCAGATAGGATGATCGATAATACCTTCTCTAGGTTGAGCTAATATTGCACCAATGGCCATGCTAGAGGCGTCCACATGTACATGAAATGGTTTGTCCCATGAAGGAAAATGTAGGATAGGCGCGGTAGTAAGTTTCTCTTTCAATGTTTCAAACGCGCGCTGTTGTGATTCTCCCCAATAGAATGTACCTTTTCCTTTTAGTAACTCCTCCAGAGGTGTGGCAATTTTTACATATCCCTTGATGAATTTTCTATAATATCCTGTGTGACCTAAAAATCCATACACCTCACTCTGACTGGTAGGCACTTCCAACCCTAAAATGACTGCAACCTTAGCTAGATCAACAAGCAATCCTTCCTTGCAGATTATGTGTCCCAATAGTATTCCAAAAGGTGTAGAAAATATGCACTTCTTGATGTTTAGAGAGATACTCAACTACCTACATCATTCAAACATTAAGCGTAAATTGTCACAATGATCCTTAAAAAGCCCATATACTATCTAATCATTGAGGTAGATGTATAAGAAGTTGTGAATAAAATATTTGAATTCTTGAACAACTATGCGCGAGAATACAACAGGCACGTTTTTCAATCCAAAAGGCATCACAGTATAGGAAAAGTTGCCCCATTCAGTAGTAAAAGTTGTCTTTTCCTGATCCTCTTGGGTAATTCGAACCTGATGATACTGGAAAACCCATCTATAAAGGAATAGATTTCGCACCCTGCTACTCCTTCCAGTATTTCCTCAGTGAATGGTGTAGGAAAGGGATCTGTGACACATGCTTTGCATTTAGCTCCCTGTAATCAACACAAATTCAAATTCTACCATCCTTTTTGATATTGATCACCATAGGACTAACCCATTCTGACTCATCCAAAGGTTGAATGATTCCAAACTTCAACATTTTATCAATTTCTTCTTTTACCTTTTCACACAAATTAGGATTCATTCTGTAAGGTCTCTTTCTCACTGGACACACACCTTCCTTAAGTTTTATCTTCATTTCCCCAAGTGATTCATGCATGCCTTTAAGTTCATGATACCCTCAAGGGAATAAGTCCTGGTAATCCCATAGTAACTCAATAATATTTTCCACCTCCGATTTTGACTAGTAGTCTCTAATTATGGCCTCCTTAGGCTCATCCTCTGATCCTATATTGACCTTCTTTGTCTTCATTGGCTCATGGTATGCATGTGTATCCTTATCTCTGCACTATCTAAGACCTCACGCTCCCTATGAATGGTTAATATCTAGGTTTTTAACTTCCTCATCATCCACGATGTACACCATCTTTCCTTTTTCTTTGTCAAGGCAAGCACTTTCAAGCAAATAATTCATCCATGATTCTCGTCTCGCCAAATAATTCCCGTATGAGTTCCTCCACCTTTGCACTATCTCACATGGTTAACCACTTAAAAAAATTTGATGCCTCTTCTATTAGAGGTTAGGAAGAAAAGTAGTCAAAGGTATGGATCATTCCTGTAGTCAATTTTTGCCAGTTTCTAGTCTCTCAATGTAGTTCTGTGTATACATACCAAGCGCATGTGCACCCTTGTAGAGTGGAATATAATTTATGCACCCAGAGTGAAGGTGGTAATGCTTCCTTTCCTACTTGTCCAAAGTCTCTCACACTGCTGAATGTGGTGCTGAATAGGTTAATCACCATTATAAGTACAAATCTATGTAGGTGCATTACTTTTTACAAACCTTGTAGATAGGGCGATTCTGATCTCCTTCCACTCCATAAGATTATCTCTGTGAACTACCCACCAGCGTACTTTCTTGTCCCGTGTAAGATATATGTTAACATGTCTCTTCTCTTGACCTGGTCTATCCATTGTGCCTCCATGGCTTGTAAGAATACAGAATATCTTCTACTCCTGTATACTAAGGTACTATGCTACCTATCCATCGAATAGAACGAAGTCCATTCTTGTGTGCAACCACACTTTTTACCTCGTTCCATACTAGTTCATATGTACCATGAGCCCAATTTTCACAAGCAATACTCATAGTATCACTAATAGAGTGAGAATCCTCCCACTATAGGATGCCTTCCTTTGATGGCTCATTGACCTCTGGGTCTTGAATAACACGTACATAGATTCTGTTTAATTCCTCCTCACTTAGAGGCTCAACATATGGTGTAGACTTCCCATCTGTCAAAGGTATCACAACCCTTTCCTCCTTGTTCTCAAAGCTGATATACCCCTTATTGAATCTCAAGTTAGCATTATTTACATAACACCAAGGGTGTCTAAGCAAGGCTGGAAAACTGTCTGCTTCTGCAAGTGCTAATACCTCAAAATCCCCAGTGAATTTGGCCCCTTGTATGGTTATAGATGCATCCTTCAAAACTCCTATGGGAGTGGCCTTAGTCCTATTTTCCATAAACAACACATTAGATGATGGCTGTAATGGAGGTCTCCCCATTTATACCCATGCATCTAAAGTAAGCACATTGACTTCTGCACATGTATCAATCAAAATATTTCTCAACAACCATCCATCTACAATAGCATTTAGAGTGATCTCTTTATCATAGTCAATGCTATCAGGGGGAAGATTTGCATGTAGGATTTGTCGTTCATTCTCAATGCTTTCACGTAGAGTGTTCCCCTTTAACCAATTCCCTAATAATGGAATAATATTCTCTTCATGCAAAATTTTACACACCTCTCTGATGTCATCAATATCAGAGGGGACCTTCCCTGCTTCTTTCTTTTATTCCATCTTTCTGGACTGCTCTTTTAAACATTGTATTTCACCTTGAATATTTTTGAGGACCTCCATGGTCTCTTGATAGACTTCCTTCTGATGGGTAGGATCTGGGTACCTTGCATGTAAAACCTCCTCCTTAGTGATTGTAGGATTCTGGTACGATGCCTCTCTTACACATGCCACTTTAGCATGTGTGGTAATCTTCATAGTTAAGGCCTCAGGTTCTGGTGCTATCTTGGGCATCCACTGATTTTCCTCCATGCACTGGATCCTAACCATCCCTGTGCCTTTGTTTTCCTACTTATGTTGTTTACTGAGATGCTCATATAAGTCTGGGCAATCCTCATAGCTATGATTATTTCCACAAAAATAACATGTAACATTCTGGGACATTCATGCCTATAATGATCAGGGGATCCACATGTATAACACATTCCTCAAGGAAACTCGCTTCTTCCTCCACCATGGCCTCATCCTCCATATCCACCTTGATATCCACATCCTCTTCCATGACCTCCTTAAAAATGGACCTCATTCCTGTCATAGCACAGTTGATTATGATCCCGATCCTGGTGCTTGTTATTTTTCTTAGAGTTATCCATTACACTTGTTTATCATACCCCAATGTCTATAACATCATGGATCTAACCAATCAATTGAAAATCCTCAGTATCATGGGTCGTGGACCTACAAATCTTGCAAAAGTAGGATACATTCTTCCTTATCACATGTTGTAACAAAGGACAATGGCTAGCATCATGATTCAAATGATATATTTCATAGTCTAACAACAATGAACGTATAGATCTGCTGAGGGAAACTATCCTTGGTGTGACCTTCCACTTCACAATCTATACACCAAATCCTTGAGCACGTTTCATGAGCTGAATTTTCCAATAATTTTTCTAGCTGCTTTGCCATGGCTGCAATCTATGCCTCTAAGAATGGACTAACACCAGTGTCAATGCTCCCAACTGCCTCAACACATAGGGCTGCCTCCAATGCTTCACGTGGATCAGTGTATGTCTTATGCGACAGTGCCCTTATAAATGGTGTAATCAATCCTCCAAAAACCATTATGCATGTTGGATGGCGTGAATATCATAAGACATCTTAGATAGAAGTGTCTTAAAGCAGGCATCATACTCATGTACACTCTCAGTAGTGCCCTGTTTGATATCTTTGAGCACGCTGATACTCTTCTGCTCAAACTCGGGATATAGAACTCTTTTAAGAAAGCATCCTTCAATGCTACATAATCCACGCAAGTTTGATTAGGGTCAAACTTTCTATACCAGTTGTGTTCTCATCCCTACAAGGTAGTAGCGAATTGACTTTCCTTACACTCAGAAGCCGTGATCCCTTTCACGTGCCATAAGATTTCACACATATGCACATGTTCGGCAACATCCTCTATACCTCTATACTTCGGGAGACAAAGAGACATCTCCATATAGATATTTTATGGTTGATGTGGGCCTTGACCACCTGATCTAGAACCTCATGTGTTTCCTCTACCTCCAGAACCACCAGATCCACTAAACTAGAACCACCTATACCTCCTGATCCTCCACCTGTAGTTGGAATATGACCTATAGATGTACTCCCATGTGCTCTGAAAGTAGTACTATACTGAACCGCTATATTCTGTGAGGTAGTTCCACTTCAAGAGGTGAATCCAACATTTTATGCACTCACGTTCTGTGCAGATGATGCACCTAAAAATGTTCCTCTAAATAATGAATTCGTCTGACCTACCATTGATGTGCTTACTTCCTGACTTACTCTTGCTCTCCTACTTCCCAAGTTAGCTTGTTGGTTACTTTTCGTACTAGATACTGGAAAACCAAGTGTAAGGGATAGGTCACCAGGTGGATTAAGATGCGCACCCGTGGCCTAGGTAGTCTCTGCTGGCACACTTTTGTGTGAAGCCAAGGGGGGATCTCTATCATACTTTCTAAGATGGGGGAGTTCCTAATGCTCTAGCTCCACATCTTCTACGTGAGATTAAAATCCTTCACGAGCCATCTCTCTCCTCAACACCATACTTTCTGCAATGGTATGTTGTTTCTCTATCTCCCTCTCGTGCACCTCATTATACTTAAGTCACCTTTCCTCTCTCTGCCTTTCTTCTACTAGGCCTTCCATCTTTCACCAAACCTGTTCCTACCCTCATACATGGCGAGGTTTAGTTAGCCATTAGTTTACTCTTGAGGTTCAAAGTTACCATCAATATCTTGATCGCTAGTGGAATACCTTGCAGATATGCTCCTCTACGATACCGCAAAAACTAGAATTCAGCTACCTCGGGAAAGAATACGTCGAAATTGAATATTCTAGAATATAACTATTTAGAACACCATGAAACCACGTATCCACAACACAAGTCCAGATCAGATCAACATCATAAAGGGCCTAAAATTATTCTTGTGTCCAGACAAGTGTGCGATACCTCCAATTCCACTTAGATGCATAAGCAATCAGCCACTCGTATAATTCTACTAGAAAGATGGTGAAAAAGCTCTCATATAAGCTATCATATAGATTTTGTTCTACCCAACTGTGTGCGTTAAATTGAGATCCAATGTTGAACCATCGTGCATATTCTTCCTCCTGATCATGTATCCACTCCTCAATACTTGCTAGAGTTAACCGGTACATCTTCATCATGAACCATCCTCAAGACAATCAAAAAGAGGTCCCGCAACTAACCAATGATGCATCCTAGAATTTACTAGAAAAAGGTACCAGGTCCCTCTTTAGGGTTTTTGTAGTAGGATGTTAGCGTGATGAAGGAAGAAACATATAGATCCATAACTAATCCATCATTCTACAATGCATGCCATATTCAGATCTAGGAAAGAACAAGCTTAAACAATAATCATGATTGAATCAAGAACATGCACTACTCAATTACACATAGGAATGACACTTAGATTCAACCAATATCTTCCATCTATTAATAAACATAGAAGATCCTTACAATAATGGAAATCTATACCGATGTGTGCATGGATTTGATATAGTAATCTAGTCATATGCACATATCTCTTTATGCTTACCTCTTACGCTCTACATATACCTATATATATCCACTACTATGTGATTCACATCATATATATATGGTGGGGACTTTCCTTCACCAATTATCTATTCCAAAAATAAGCAGCATGCTATTAATAGCCATGTGCCATTTACAGGCATAGCTACACATGTAAGTGTGCTATCTATAGACCTCTTATAGTTAACTGAAGTGACAATCCTATTCTTAGCTCGTCTCCATGTAAAATGCTTTGATCCGATCCTCTAAAGATAGACAATGTATGGTGCACACGTCTCTACCTCATTTATGTGCTTTGCACGCCATCTTCTAAAAATAGGTCTTCATGCTCAAAATCAGCTAAGTCCCGAAAGATGAACTTGCCCTCCGCATACAAGTTCTTCATGTCCCTCTCGCGCCCGGATCCCGGCCTTCTCTTCCCGTGAAATTATTGTGTGATCTCTAACAAGTATTCTCTCGATCAATATATGCAGATCAAAATCATTTAGGCCTAAAGATGTTTAACAATACATTCATGATGTAGGAGCATCTCTCTTAGGGCCTCATTTTGGTTAAACAAGTCAAAATTTTGGTGTGTAAGGTGATGTTAGAGTTCTAGAAGTCATTTAAGGATTTATTTGAGTTCATAACACGTTTTCTAAACGGAGTCAAGATTTCAAAATTCAAATGATACGTTTTCCCTCCAAAAGAGATATTTTGAATTTCTAGAGTGTTTAAGCTATTGTGGGCTTCTTTAAGAAGTCTTTGTGGTATTAGGTGGTTTGAAGGTCTTATATAGAGTTAGTCATGTCATAAATGATTTCTAATGTGTGTGTGTGTGTGAAGAGAAAATTATGTGTTAGAAAGGTAAGAAAACGACTTTCCCATGTTTGTAAATCATGTCATGAATTATAAAACAATTAAGACTTAAAGAGTATGTATTTATGAAGAATAAAATCATTGGATAGGATTTATTTA
Source organism: Taxus wallichiana var. yunnanensis (assembly GCA_018340775.1). Lineage (NCBI taxonomy): Eukaryota > Viridiplantae > Streptophyta > Pinopsida > Cupressales > Taxaceae > Taxus > Taxus wallichiana. The sequence continues at coordinate 339,977,508 of CM031243.1, read as the reverse complement.
TTAATTGAAGAGGAGAGGCTTGAGGAAAGATCCCGAGGAAAGATAATTTTGTAGTAATATTACGATAATACATGAAACACTCTGGTTTTACATCAAGAATTGTATTATAGCTTGTTTATTCAATAATTTTGTAGGAATTTGTTGCTTTTTTAATTCCACTTATGAATAATCTAACTATGGGAGGGTTTAACATATTTTATTTGGTAATTTTTGAATGACAAGGGATTTCAAGTATCAAGGGAACAAATTTGTCTTCTTCTTTTGATAATAGATAGTCTTGTTGATCAAGAAATCATGACAAAGTGAATGTCACCAAGGAAAGGTCATGAAATATGGATTTTAAATGTTGGTTAGAATGTTAATCCATTGTTTCTTGTTGATTTTTCATGCTTTCATTAGGGTTTATAAAGGGAGGAACTTTGTTTGAGATTTTAAATCTATGAAGCAACTTCTTAAAAGACTATTACAGATCGTATTTAATAAAAAGACTTGTGTAATGGGATTACAAGACCATTGTGAGTATTGTTTGTATTTATCTCCTTTGATAGTGTGGCGGTAGATGAAGAAAAGGGATTCATTTGCATTATGGAGGATAATTCTTTGTTTATAAGGTTGCATGATTGATAGTGAGATTCTTAATATCACAAATCAATATAGGAGAGTGGGAGTAAACTTTTAAAGTCTCATTACTTATTTATGAATGTTTATTGCCCACGATATGAGAAGAGATCATTATAGACCTAAATGCATGTATAGGAACATAGAAAGTGAAGTTTAGAAGTTGATTAGTTGAAGCCTTAAGATAATCTTGGGAACTTTGATTTTGGGAGACATGGCAAAGTGGATATGAGCTAAACTAGAAAATAAGTGAGGTAATTAGCTTGATTGACATATTAGAAACCTTATGCATGTTAACACAGATCTAATGAAAGAATCTTAGCCCTTGAAAATAAGCTTCTTGTATTTTGGTAATACTTGGATAATTCTTAGTTTTAAACGAAGGGTTTAGAGGGTTTGGTCTCAAGGTACTATTAGGATGTCATAAAGCATCAAGTAGGTCTTACAACGTTGAGTGTAGTAACTTGAAACCTTCATTAAATAGGGGTTAGAGGATTTATTGCATGAATTTTCGTTTCATGGAAATTGTCCTTGATGCTAAGAGTAAGATTGAAAGTGATGAATGAGGGTTTGGGGCTAAAAGGAGTTAATCTTGTGGAGAGATAAGAATCTATTTCAAAGATTAAAAATTGTTAGTCATCAATTTTATAGGTATGGTAAGTTTTTTGTCAAGCCTTAAGAGTTTAAGGAATCTTAATATCCTCCATTCTTGAGTTAGAAGGACTGTAGACCTATAAAGTGCATAGATAAGGTAAAATTGATAAGAATAGACAATAGAAAAGGAGTGTAGGGTTAAAATATGAGCATGAAAATTTGTGACAATCATCGTCAAAGGGGGAAAACTAGTAGTGAAGAAGGATCAAGTCATTAAAGGTTATCATTCAAGATGAAATCTTGATAGTAAAGGAGTAGGGATGTCGTGTTTATAAGGAGGGAAAGTGTTATAATTTGAAGAGTTAAGCCTTTAACCATTGAATTGAAACTTGAAAGTTGAAGCATAATTCCTAGGGAGTGACAAGAAAAATGTTTAAAAGATTTAATAGTTTAAAAAGGTTCCAAATAACCCCAATTTTTACTAGTCCATCTATAGGACTATGACAAAGACAAGGAAAACTAATAGAGGCATGATAACTAGAATTTGAAGGAATTTATACAAAGAAAGGTATCTTGAATTTTTGAACAAATAAATTTTTCCCAAATGGGTAATCATAAAGGTTAAGATAATGTTTGAGGAATTATCCTATCAAAATTTATGCCAATTTTTGACTTTAGACATGGCTAGTTGAGAAGGTCAAGCTTAAAAGGGTCATATATTGTGAAAGGGTATCTACATTAAGATTTGTACCCAAACATTCAACCCACACCTATAATAGATCAAGGGTAATTAAAAATACTTTTAGTTTGTCTTGGGAGTTGTATATTGTTCCTAATGAATTTTCACCTCTAACCTTACCTTAAGAAACCAAAATGACAATTTTGTGAGATAGAAGTGAAATTGAATGTTTTGATTGATTTGAAAAAGTTTGATAGTTGGAATAATATGGTGTGGTTATAAGAATCATTTTGAATTGATTGATTGATAAAATTTGGGTTTTTAAACCAAAATTACATGTTTTGTGAAGGTTTCTTGACTAGAGGTAAGAGCAATTTTGCAAGTTTGACAAGTTTGTGAAATTTGGTTCATTATAACAATGTGTTGGTTGTAGAATTTGATCTTTTGAAAACAAGCAATGAAGCTTAGGGACAACAATCCCTCCTCTTTATGGGAGAGGTTCCCTTATTGAACACAAAAGAGAAAAAGCAAAACTTATTTACAATATAAACATTTGTTCAACATTTTGGTGGAGATTTTGATATTTTAGATGCCTTCCTCAAAAACAGCTTTAAATACGAATAAAGGGGAAAATTCAGGACTCGATATTCGTAAAAATGAAGATAGAAGAGCACTTTTAGACATATAGATAGCAGAGTAATATCTTACTGATGCTTGATAAAATAACAATATTTAAACCATGCATATAAAAACACAGGACATGTATGTATTAGACACAAAGTTCCAAATACACCTATCAACCAAAAGACACAAAGTTCTTGCTTGAATACACATAGCTCTATATGAATTAGATAAGGAACATAAAGAGAAAAAGCATGAGAGAGGGCCAAAATTTCTTCTCGTATTGAATATTTTAATGCTCTTTTACATCCATATATCAAAATATTCATCCCTTATAATGATAAGAAAAGTTCTTTAAACAACCTTGAGAAACGACTACAAAAATCCTTTTCCGTTTCCTTTCTTTTAATCTCAAAATTCAATATCTAGTTAAATATTACACATTTTAATTTATCTCTTAACTTCATAATACATGAATCAAGAGATAAATCCACCTAAATCAGATATTTCCAAAATAATAAAGGAAAATATAACTTAGGAAGTCGAGACACCAATAAAACACTTGTAGTCCCTTTTTTCCTTTAGACTTGATTCCCGAATCGCTTTAATGCTTTAGCTATGTCCATTCCTTGAGGAATTGTTGTATTAGCAGTGGCATGATTCCAACTACCCAAAAAATTCTCCACGTATTTCCCAAACTCTGAATTTTCCAATACCTCTTTGTTGGCATCTATGATAGAATCCTATAGTGTGCAAATTTCTTTCATTTTCTCCTTAGATATGGTGTCCTACTTGAACAAATTTTCCTTAACAAAATCCTTGAACTTGGGATTTGATCTCTTGAATAGTAAATTTATCATTTGAATTATCTTTGAAGATTTGGCAATGTATATCCAAGAAGGCAGACCTAACACAGGATTTAAAAGCCTCTCCTTTTTGCAACATATTCCTAAGTTCTCCAATAGCCTCTTCTAGAACCTTTATTTTCTAGTCAATACTGAAAACCCACTGTTTGGACAGATTCAATTTTGCATCATCAAAAACCTTACTTTCCAAAAGGATATGTATATATGTCTCACTCATCACTCTAAGATCTTGAATGCACTCACTCCATAACTTCAATTCTCTATCCATCCCACTGAGTGTTATAGTGAATTTCAATTGAATCTTAGTGATTTTCTCATATTCCTTGAATTCTTCTTCAACACTCAATATGGAGGAGGAGATAGACTACCCTAGGTCCCGTAAATTTGTGAGGCACCATTGGGGAGTGAGAAAAAGGTGGAGACAGGTTTTGGCTCGTGAGGAGGAGTCGATTCTGGTCCGATGGTTAGCAAAGAGGAGGAGGAGGAGGTAGCTAGAGATGAGGAGGAGGGACAAAATGAGGCTTTTTAGCCAAAAGAGGAGGAGGTAGAGGATAAGTCTATTAAACCGAAGGATGAGGTAGCCGAGGGTGTAGACCTTGATTGGGTTGAGGGAGATCCCGGTGAGTAATATTGATTCTCTCTTTTCCCTACTTCCTAGATTAGATTTATTTTCCTAGATGTTAGTAAGATTTATTTTTATTTTACTTTACTAATTTTATGTTGTGGGCATGTGTTTTCCAACCATGAGTGTTGGATGGTAGGAGCTCATCGTAAAGACCAACCTAGATTTTTTTCAATCACATTATATTTTCCTCGAGATACTCTATTAGAGGATCTAATAATCCTAACCCAAGCTAGCCACTACATAGATTTTTTTGCACCATCTTGACATGTGGAAGGAGAGATTTCTTGGATGCATACTAAGATTGTAATGCTTACATAAAAGGTTGAGGATTACCGTAAGATGTTGAGGGAGGAAAATTTAACCGCAGTGGGGCTACTGGCACTCCAACTCACATGTATGTTCTGTCAAGAATTCCCAATGTTTGACACATGGATAATCCCATATCGAGCCTAACATACCTCATCACAAGATCTATAGAAAAATATCTCAACCATCCACCTCATAAGGGTCTCGAGAGAGATGTATATGTCAAGTGTCTTTATTGCTTGGTATCATTTTTGAGTGTGTATATATATATATATCATTTTTTTGGATTTTTGGATGATGATTGAGTGGTATGACTAAATTTTTCCTTTGATGTGATAATATTATACTTTGAAAGTGATATATATATATATATAGAGAGAGAGAGAGACACACACACACACACATGAATTTATTTGTGGCTTGACATTCTCTTGAAATTTTCTTCTTTACGCATTACCTCATTTGTGCACTCTAGATAGTTAAGAATGTTCGATGTTTTTGTAATTTTTAATGAATGCTATGGATGATAATGTAATATGGTAAACATAATGAGATACACACAATGCAAGTCATACTTAGGAAACTTATTTTTCAAATAATGATTAAACGTTCCATTCCATTGGAAAAATATGTTGTAGATGATGTGATGATGAGATGTCTCACTCCGTTCTTGACCCCACGCAACTAGTAAGATGCGAGGGCTCAACACCAAGAGCCAAGAAGGATGTGAAATAAATGAATGAATAATACATGGATGAATATGTTGATTGTCTCTCCTAACATAGATGTCTAAATCATGTGCTTGGGAATTTTATACATTCAAACACTTTTATCTCTCCTTATCACTTTAAGGATCTTTCCTTCTTTTTAAAAATACCCCCTACATTTTACACCATGCTACCAATAAGAAGCATGTTCTCATCACCAAAGGAAAATTATAAACAAGTAAGGGAACCTTTCTCCTTTCTTAGCCTCACGCTACCAAAGAAGAAGCATGTGCTCACCATCAAAGATTGGGAAGGATAAAAATGTAGTTATTTGTGATAAGAATATCTTTGTATTTTTTTACTCATTCTTGTATTGTGGTTATTGGGAAGGAATTTTTCTCCATGATATAAGCCTCGTGTAACTAGTAAGATGTGAGGGCTCATCACGGAATATTGAGATGGATGAAGATTATATCCAAGTGAAATGTTTGGAATTTTCTTATTATGGAGAGAACATTTTAGGTGAATATTTGCAATCATGAAGCTTCTAGAGAGAATTACAAACAAAAACATATGAATTAAGGGAAAATGTAAAAGAGTTAAATCATGAAAAACCCCATAGGATCAACATTAAATATTATCTCATGACTGGAAATGATGATATATAATTAGATAATACGAATAAATTTTAGAAATATCGTGATTGAAATATTTTCCAATGTATGAAGTTATTTAAAAAATAGATAGATCCTTAGTACAATCTAAAAACGATGAAAGTGAAAATGACATAGGGGTGAAAATGTAAAAGGAAATTTTAGAGATGCAATAACTATATGTAGAAATATTTTAGATGGGGTGAGTTGATGGACTCTCCTAATTCCTCACCCTCTAAAGTGCACAAATAGTAAGCACCATTCTTAAAACCTTAAGTATTTTTGTAGGGTCCTAGTCACTTTGGTCTAAATTTACTACCTTCATCAATATTTTTTTCTATGCGACTATCAAATCTTAGCACAAGGTTACCCACCTAAATTGGGAATTCATAAAATTTCTTGTTATATTGATGACACATTCTCATCCACATAAACTTGATGATGTTATTCAAATATAAGCCTCTTCTCACCCAAGTTTTCTAATTCAGTTAACCACACATGTCTATATTCATCTTCATCTAATATTACTTACAAAGACACATGAATACTAGGGATTTCTACTTCTAAAGGTAATACAAATTCCACACCAAAACTAGGGAAAACGACATCGCCCATGTTGGTGTACAAATAGAAGTCCTCTATGCCCACAAGGTGGGAATAGTTCTAAGTGCCAATCCATTTTTTCCTCATTGACTATTTTGAGGAAGATGGACTTCAATGTTTTGTTGATACCCTCATCCCGACCATTGTATTGAGGATAATATAGAGAGGTAGTGTGATGAGATGTTTAAAATCTTTCACCTAATTCATGTACTTCGTCATTCTTAAATGAGAAACCATTGTTTGAGATGATAAATTATGGGATGCCATATCTACAAATTATTTTATTTAAAATAAATTTCCCTCTAATGGAACCAGGCACTGTGGTTAGAGGCATGGCCTCAAACCATTTTGTAAAATATACATTTTTCTGTGATAATGAAATTATGACCATCAATGGATGAAGGAGAGATTTTTCCTATTAAATCCAATCCACGTGTAGATAATGGCCAATGTGTGACTATAGGTTGTATATATTGAGTCGAGGTATGTATGGTGTGTGAGAATTCTTGAAATTTATTATACCTCTGCATGTATTCTATGACATCATGCTCAAGCGTGGGAAAAAGTAACCCATTCGATGAATCTTCGCGGTTGAATTCCCACCAAATTCCCACCACAAACTCACCTGTGGATTAACAAAGGATATTTTCCACTTCTTCTTCATCTACGCATCTAAGTAATAGGTCATCAAATTCCTTTTGATATAAGACTTCTTCTATGATGACATACTTAGTGGTTATAATAAAGAGTCTTCACCTTTGTTGTGAGTTAGCCCCTTCTGGGTAAGTTAGATCCACAATATGGTTTACTATGTCATAATACCATGGGAACGATGAAATTGTGGGTTTCTCAATGTGACATATACACTCATTAGGGAACTCCAGAAACATCTAGCTCATCGAATCTAAGGGATTTTCGGGTAACTAGTCGAAATGATTTCCCCCGACTAATTTCTTATTAACATAAGTAATTGTAGCTGGTTAGAATTGATAATAACCTTTGTCTCTTGGTTGAGTATGTAAAGCTTCAATAATTTGGTTACAAATACTATATCCGTGCATTCAATATCTACCTAAGTGTACCAATTATCAGTAGTTAAGGAGTACATGACTAATGAAGTAAATAACATGTTCATGACTATTGTTGTCTTCTTGTGCTAACATACACATATTTGACATGTCCTTGGCCCTAGAATAAATAATTAGAGGATGATTAGACTTAGGTGGCATAATATTTGGCAGCAAAAGGAGGAAGTGTTTCATTGATTCAAAGGCATCAGTGTCATTCTTATATCCATGTATTATAGAAATTATTCTTTAATAGAGCATTGATGGGATGTATGGCACATGTGAGGTCAAGAATGGATCTCTAGATTACCCCAAGGTTTCCTAAAAATATCTAATGCTATAATCATCTCTAGGTGAAGTCATTTATAAGATTGCATGAATTATTGTCGGTCTACACTAATTCCTCACAAGGAAAAAATGTAACCTAAGAGCTTTCCTCATGTGACTCTAAAAAACACCTTTTACAGGATTTAGAGTAACATTGTATTCAATTAAGTGTGAAATAATGATATAGAGGAAATCTAGGTGATCCCCTCTCCTTTTATCCTTCTCCGGAGATCATTGATGTTGTAGTCAAACCTACCTTTCATCATTTGCAAGTCATTCAAGAGGACAAATCAAAAAAATTCTCAAACTTTGCAATATGAGGATCAATTCGTATGCCTAAATGAATTCAAAATGAAAAAATTCAACCATTTTTACCTTGCATACAATCTAAAATTTATATACCCTACCTTTATATCATCCAACAATCTCCATCCAACATGTACAATGAGTCATGGTTCAAGGAGTAGTCAACTTACTCTAGCTTCCTAATTGTCCTTCTTTATTACACTCACTAGGTCCTAGCTTCAACATGTACCTTTGCCTTCTTTGGCTTTTATATTTCATCTTAGGTCCTACATCCTATTCACATGCTTCACCTAATCTCATCTCAATCATCACAAAGGTTTAAAATGACTCATAAAACAAAATTTCCCTTTTTCTCAAATTTGCTTGCTTAATGCCCATAAGACAACTTGCTTACAACATTCATTAATAAGGTGATCTACTAGTTTATAGAACAATATATAAACTTCATTAGCTTCCTATATCAACCTCACCATGCATGTTAAATTTTGGGACCTAAGTCCATACTCTTCTCTTTTTTATCAATTTTCTTCCTAGGCTCTTAAACATCTTCCTAGGCCTAAGGTAGTCTAGTTTAGCACATAATTTTCTCTATAAGAGGCTTAGAGGCTTAAAATCATGATTTTTGAGCACTGAGAACCCAATAATGAAATTATTCTCCCTATAAATTTTCTCCTTCAAACTACAAATATAGCTTATGCTTCATTTATTACTTACCATTCCTTATTAGCCCTTTTGATTGTGCATATGGCCTCTTATAGAATGGTAAGAAGATATTTTTACCACACCAATGAAAGCTTCAAATTCCTTTTGAAATAGTTGAAGGACGTTTTGAGGATCATTTCTTCCAATTTTTAGAATGAAATTCTCTATTATGAGATTTCTAGGGCTCTTTTCTCCTTGAAACCCTAGGTAGTTACATAATGAGCCCGAGAGGTCCTTTATCACTATAAATTTTAATAGAAAACAAATTAAGTCTCTAAATTTTGGTTATAGGCCTATCTTGATGGCTTCCACAAGTTGATCTTACTAGTTAAACTCCAAGGAATCTATAGCACATGATTCCATTTGGTTTTCTTCCTTTTTCGTACATGCATATAGTTAAGATTTCTCTCCTTATAAACTTAGTCACATGTACTTAAACATAAATCTATCAACCTTACTAATAAAAACTTCCTCATTTATCAATACCAAGTAATATAAAATAAGTCAAAATTTATTCATAGCTTCTATATACATTTCAATTCCAAGCTTTGTCACAATCTGAAGCTAACACCATACAAATTTGAACTCAGTATTGTCAATTTGTAAGAAGTTTCACAAGTGTAATCACTCTTATGTAGACAAGGGCTCATAATCACTTCATTTCCTTGGCTAGGTGCTTACAAGACTTCTTTTTCAAATCCTAAAGCACTTTATTGCTTGACACAGTCTTGTCGAGTCCAAACAACACATCCATTATTCATGCCACTCAAGGAATCACTAGAATAGGGTATTATTGTTTTATATCAACTTATGACTAAGCATGCATTCCATTAAAAATATTTCAAAGAGTCCATTAGAAACATGGATAAATATTATCAAGAAACCAACACAATATTGAGAGAACACTTGAAAAGGGAAGAATATCACATAACCATAGATGTATCTCGTATCTTATTAAAGTATTCTTACAAAATATTATTTCTTTAATATTCCATTCTTCCTCTCCAAAAGGAATCACTCCTTTTTCCTCCTCACAGGATAAATTAATCTCCTAAAATCAAATTACCTCTTTTTCTACCATCTTCTTTTTGTAAAACCTAACTAACTTAGATGACTCATGGATGACTCTTTCACTCATACAACATAGTGGAGCCTTTTTCTTACTTTACTCTTTTTACTTCATTACCTCACACACACTTAATAACTCACTCTTTGGCCTAATGTAGTATTTTATTTTACCAAACAGCCCAAGGTGCACTGACACATAACTATGATAGACCTGAGTGCTCACCTGAAGCACGCAAGGGTACTAGCTCCCTCTTGTATGGAAGCTTTGTCAAGAAGTTAACATGATAAACACACATATAATCTAGATTCATAATAACCATTCAAAAGTAAAGCATAAATATATCTAGATCAAAACCATAGTGCATGAAGGATTAAACAAGAATTAAGATCAGATTTACTATGCAAGATCCAGATTACAAATGAGTCAATAACCAATATCCAACCACATAGATCCATTATATTAATCACTGCAAAACACAGAATCTGAATACATACATAAGAGTATCATCATATAGCACGTGTTCCCATAAAACAACAACATAACCTTACAAGCATTCATGGGGATCTTCAATCCATATATATATATATATATATATATATATATATATATATATATATATATATATATATATAGGGGTGGGTACTTTCCTTCACTACCTATGCATCCTCAAAATAGGCTACATGCTAAGAATAACCATGCGCCGATTACAAGGGTAACAAGGAGCATGCAAGATATTCTAAAAAAATCTCCTATAGATAAATTCAATTCCAATCCTATTATTATCTCAAAAATTCATGTCATTTGATGTTCTACTTATCTCAAAATAGCCCTTTCTTAGTCTCCAAGTCTTCATACTCTAGTTCAAATTGCTAGTTCCATGCTCCAAAAATAGACTCTTCCTGCATGGAATCTTCTCTTGCATATCACCTATGCCATCTCTATAATTAACATCATGCCCAAAATTGACTAAGTCCTCAATTATTCTATAAGTAATACTCAAGTGCACTTTCCTATCTCCCACGCGTGAATACCGTTATCCATGCACGTGTTCATCATATTCTCTCCTATGCGTGTTTCCCCTACAGTCTTGCACGCGTGCGATCTAACACTTATTTATTTGCATGGCCCAACATTACCCCACACTAGGTATGTTGACCATCCTCAACAACACTTTGTTTGACCCCATGTCTTAGAGAAAGAATCAAGAATAAAGAATGTCCTCATGGCTTGCACCAAAGAATGAAATAATTTGAATTTAACTGGTCAAAAAGAAGGGGTAATTCCTTATTCACGAATGCTTCCAATGTTTTCCACCCTTCTAATCCACTACATGCTTTAGTAAAAGCATCCCCTATGATGGCAGTGACCTCCTCTAAAGTTAATTCCTCTCGCTTAGCCTTTAATGTGTCCACCAGGGTCTCTAATTGCTTACCTATATCTGTAAGCGCATCCATCTTGTGTGTTACTGCGTGTAGAGTTACTTTAACTTATTTTTAATGGAGGTCCTTAATTAATCAATTGCCTTGCTCTTTTTCTCAACTTAGGCTAATAATTTGTCTCATTCCACCATGTTCCCCTATTCTTGGCCCGGAAATCCTATAGATTTGTTTCATCTTTTTGCAACCAATAGTCCCACCACATGGTCTTTATCCTCAGTAATTATCATACACAACCTATGCCATGTGAGCAGAGGCCTTTACTGAATCCATTCATTGTATTTTGTTATGGTGGATTCAATCTATTATTTTTCTTGCTTCCTTTGCCATGCCATAACCTATTATGTATATTTTAAAGCAATGGTGGCTAGTTGGGAAGTAATTATGTGCATTATATCTTCAAGACAATGAAAAGTAGACTCATACGTTGTCTTATCCATGGGTGTTAGGTCCGGGAGCACAATTAAAATTACATCATCTATGCATTCTACCTTTTGTACAATGTGCACATCCATCCTTTTGCATCCCTTAACTCTTTCCTTAGCTACGTAATAATTTATTCCTTTTCCTTTATCTCCTTATCCCTTTCAATTATTTCTTTATTCTCTTCTTCCAGCTCCCTCTGCATGTACCTTATATTATTATTCTTATCAAAAATTTAGATCCCACTTCTACTGATAGTTTGTTAAGCACATTACATGCTTGTTCATCTGTTAATTTTTGAGATTCAACTACCGGATACATTTCTTTTGACACTGAAGATTCATGGGTATCCAAAATGACTAGGTGCTTACTTCAAATTCCAACTCCTCAATATGGGATTTAAAAGCACAAGGCAACATATTTCTTGTGCATGAGAGTGCACCCTTATAAAATGAGGACCAACAAAATATTTGATCTACGATATCATGCTCGATACCTTGCACACATAACCTTAGTGGGATCCTCCAAATATTGCATTATAGGTCCTTGGAGGATGTATGGTCATCTCTTTCCTTGAGCGCCCTTGGGGAAACCTACAGCAAGGAGTGATTCTCCTCCCATGATCCCTTCCTTTCCAACAATCCTCTATTTTTCATTTCTTTCTTTCTCTTTGATATGAGCTACCTCATGCTCCACCAGGTTCTCTATAATATTTGTGACCTCTTTATCTACTCTATGCTCTATTTCTGGTCTGGAGTGTGCCTATCCTCGTGTTCTTTTTTTTTTTTTGGGTTCTCATTCATAACCCATGTGCTGGTCATAGCAACACCCTCTCCATCCACATCCATTGCATGGTCATCCTTTAAGAAATCATCTTGACCTTCTTCATCTAATTCTTTGGAAGTATGCACTTGTGGACTTGGATTCTTAAATGGTTCTTCCTCACTCTCAGCTCCTTCTTCTTCCCCCTGGCTCTTTGTCTTCTCAAAATCTAAGCTATGGACTATCTTTTGTTTATTTTGCACTGGAGACATTATCCTATTAGGATTCCTCCTAACATAAGAGTGTGTCCCTCTTTCCTTCCTTTATGAGGTTTTTCCTGTGGGTGTGCTTCGGGCCTCAAGTTTTATCTTTTCTCACTCCTTCAGTTCTACTTACAACAAAATTATCTTTACACCCTCACTTCTTCTATTCAACCTTCTTACATGTGGATTTTTCCTCAAGAATTCTTACATCATCTTCTACAAATGCTCCATCCACAAACCGAGGCCTTAGATAAATATATATCCTTGTTGCATCCACTGAAGCTATTGGAAAAGTTATTGGCTTCATCAAATGTATGCTTTTTGAAACATACTTCTCCTCATATGTGTGCTTATTGGGGTAGAATTTTTTTTGAAGCATCTCTAGTGCTCCTTATCCATTTTGATTAGATCATACGTCAATTTCTTTACCTCCTTGAATTGGTTTACTACACTCTGGGAGTATTGTGCCGTGAAATAAAAAGGGATTTTGCACCAAGGAATTTTAGTGCCATCAGTCAACATAAACCTCCCAATGCAAAATTGTTGATACATAGAAAAATGATAAAATCCATCTATAAGAGCAAACAACTACTCCAGAATCCTCCACTCAACACCGAATGCACCATGCATTCATTTATACCATTTTTCCACCCGTGCCTTGTATATTGGTGTTACGTAATCACATGTATACTCAAGCAAATCATTTTTTAGGGGAGGGATATTCTACATGATACTCCCATATATTGTCTTTAGGCCCATAGAGCACCCCAATCTCTGAAAACACTATTACAAGGAAAATATTTCCAAACATAATCTTATCTCCATCATGCACAACATCAATAATATCTTCAGCTATAAAGGAAGCAATGTTGTATATGGTTCTTTCTTGATATCTTTTTACATACATAAAGCCACCATTTATTTACTTATGTTCATCTCTCCTACCCACTTAGCTTTGTGAGAAAGTGCATGACCATCTTCATGACAGGGTATTTCAACTTTACAATATCAAACGCATGCCCACCCTTCTTGTATTCAAACTCCTTGGCAGCTTTCTTCACCTCTTCATCATTACCTAAATCATCATCAAATGAGTTACTAGTATTAATAAGCCTAGTGTACTTCTCAATCAATCTGCGTGATGATGCACATCATTTTTCTAGTAAAATAGAAGTAGTATTCATGCACGTGCAACATTAACCATTGATATAACCTTTTAGGTTTCCTGAAGAATGGAAGCTCATATATTTGTAATAACCAAGCCTTCTTCAACACTCTTTTCACCCTATCATCATATACCGACTTATAATTTGTGGTTATTTATTTTGTTGGCTAAATGAGATTTTTGCCATGTCACACACGAGATAGGTCTATTCAATGGTTATAATCACTAACTATCATGCTCCTAACATGGGGTGCCCATTCTTTTCCCATTAGGACTCCATATGGGTACTAAATTTATGGGTATCGAAAGAATTATTCATTAAACAATCTGGGGTCTATAAGTAAAATTTCATGTTAAAGCACATATGTGGTATTACCAAAGGGTTCAGGATCATTTCAGATTTATTTTTCTTTCCTGGTTTGAAGAAGATTAGGTATACTTATAACAAGTAAATTGACAATCTTCGGGTTCACTTTCATTCAACAAAGGAAAGAAAGTGATTAAATCAATAAATTATGTTTGATGAGCCTTGTTTTCCTTCAATCACTCCCTGGTTTAAGGGAAAATCCTAAGATAGTCAAAACCTGTCTCAAAATTAGGCTAGAGGGTAAATGAACATGAGTTTCTCAGTGAGCTAAGGTGACCCTATTGCAAACTAAGTTAGTTAATGGATCGGGTGAAAGACTTGTGCTCGCGCATTGTGAAGGTAGAAATTTTGAGAGTCAAATCCACATCTTTAGCTCATTTGGATCAGTACAAATGAAAATATCATGAGCCTAAGCTCTGTTGAGATAAAATATGTAAGGACGAGGTCATGATCTCATAACGAGTTGGGCGATTAGGGTTCAGTCCACACAACGTCATGGCAAAAACCTCGGTCAAGTTTAACAAGAGGTGGGTGATTATTTTGAATGAGAATGCAAAGCTCGCCATGGCCGGTAGATGGATTGGGTTGCTCGGGTGTTAAGGAGTTACAAGGCTCAAAACATAAGAAAATTTCTATAAAAGAGTGAATATTCGATGCATGCGAGTGGTAGTTCGCATGGGATAAGTCAATCGAGATCGAGTGAACTATGCATGGAAGCATTACAAGAAAGTTACGCATGGAAATGATGAAGAAAGTTTGTATAGGTGAGCCAACATAGTGTGGCGACGTGCTTCAAAGGTTAATGGCTTGTTTAGGAGATGGCTCATTCAAGCCGAATAAATGTCAATATCATGCAAGAAGCTCAAGGCTCATATGAGTTAGATTCATGTTGGCTTGGCATGGAAATGAAATAAAAGAGGAATTAAATTTGAAAAATGGCTTCAAATCATGTTGGGAATTCATGGAGAATGCATCGAGATCATGAAGATCCCAATGCATACCTCCAGTTAGCTCGGGGAAAATAATGTCAATGAGAAGTTTTGAGGAATTGCCAAGGTGCACAAATCACCGGCCTAATGTATCAGCTAATAGAAAGATAGGCTGAATTGATAACCACAGAAACATGAGCTAGGACTCATAGTTTCAAGGCCGAGTCATCATGATCACACAAATAAGGTCAGCCTAACAAGCTCAGTGTTAAGAAAAGAATGCAGAAGTATCGACTAACTGCTTCGAGACGAGGTCACATACATATGGAGGTGAACTCGGTGTTGAGCCAAGTTGTAGAGCTCGTTGAACTCATTGGAGCCATTTTGGAATTTGGGGATGACATCTTCCTCAACTCTATGAAATGATGATGGAGTTTTGTTTGGAAGTTGTGGAATTTGAATGGACAAGTATCGCGAGATCACCGAGGCATCATTAGATCTTGGCCAAGTAATATGGAATTTAAGTTTTTTTCATCATGAGAGTCATAAATGGCTTGGTCGAGAATTTTAATCCAAAGAAATTGGATAGAAAACATAAATGAGTGGGCTAAAGTTTAGTGAATTCATCAAAGGATAACTTCAAACTATAATGGAAGCCCATGGGATTGAGTGCACATAGAATTCATTTGAGAACCAAGCCACTCAATATAATTGGGATAAGGGAAAAGGAATTGAAACAAGGGGTTCGAAAAGTTTACAAACTTGGTCTTGTGTCCATTTGCCTTAGAAATGATGGTTACAAAGTTGGGGCATGGTGCAAGAATTGGATCGATAGCTACAAGCCAAGATCCGAGCAGGTGGGGGTGAAGGGTTGGTTTGGCGAGTTTATATGTCATGATTGGTAGAAGCAGGGAAATCTGCAGGAGAATGAAATAGATCGGCTCGTCATTGTACAAGGATCTCAAAGGATGGATCGCTAGGTAGAACTGAAGTAATATAGAAATGGTGAGTTGTGTTTTGGGAGATAGCTCACATTTTAGGATTTTGGAATGTTTTGTTTCAAAACTTGCCCTAAAGCGAGTTGAAAAATTAGAGGGAAGGTTCCAAAGCCCGAACTCTAAAATTTGGAGTTTGGAGCTTGTGTTTTTTTGGTTTCAGAGTTGGTTGATTTTGGGAGTCAAGTGGGCTGGATTTCTAGGTTAGGAACTCAAGATGCTGAAACGAGTCCAAAAACCTAAAATCAAGTACTCCATGCCCAAGTTAGAATCTAGGAAGCCAGTGGAAAATCCAATGGGTAAAAATAAGAACTTACCCGGGTAATTCACTACATCAACCAATACATGCATCAATGCATACATGGTAGATGTTGACGTTGATGAGTGAGTCAAATGTCGAGTAAGAAGTGGTGGCTTTGATAGGATTCCAAACCAATTTTTCAATGTGACCCATTCTATCTGGCAATAGGATTCCCAAGGAACTAAGACATCAAATCATCAAGGTGGTAATTCATGTAACACGTGGAGCTATGTACAAGTCATGTCGAGTCAAATGCATGAGTTTTGGTGTACGTGGCGAGTGATAGTTTAATGGCTAAGTTACTTGGTTGGTGGGATGAGATGTGGCATATAACTCATTAAGGAGTTCAACTATCCAATGTAAATCGAGTCAAGTAGTGGAATGGCGGTTGAAAGGAGGTAAGCCGAGTTGATGTGGAAGACTGGAAAAACATGGAGCTATTACATCCACTCGGTGGCAATTAATAAGGAGCTTGGTCGGTAATGCTAGCAAACCATATGTTGAGTTATCACTAAGACCCTTCCCTAAATGTAGAACAAAACCAATGGGTCCTAAAGATACAAGGTTATTTCACAGAGAATTATTAAAATATTATATTTTAATTAAATGGAGGAAAAATTCAACATTTGAATTTATGCAAACATCTTTTGGTGAATCGAGTACAATTCCGGACACTCAAAACGCAGTGACTTTCACTCAAAAGACCATAACTTCCTCCCTAATTATCAATTTTTCACAAAATTATAGTTGTTGGAACCAGGAGGAAGATAGATACACCATGGAGCTATCAGAATATGGATTTTCAGAAGTTTTTAATTCCAAAATTATAGGTTTTCATCATTCCTTGAGTGGTGTCTCAAAAGGTGGAGGTGAAATAAATGAACAAACATGGCTAAGGACAAGGATTAATTGTTTCCTAGATTCTGGCCTAGATTCTAGGGTTTATCCTTCTTTCTCTCATCCACTCAATAATTTTTCTATAAATGTAAATGGGGTGCTTATTTCAGAGGGAGTTAGACACTTTTCAAGCTTCCCCTCTCCTCACAAGCTGAAACGATGTGAATTTGTAGGCTCTCAAGCCTTTCTTCTCAAATTGTAATGGCAGCCTATGCCTTTTCCCTAATGTAATGATGCACTATGTAAGTGCTTGAAGTAATGGAAATTATGTTTTGTGATCATTTATATGTCCTTTCATGATTTTGTTGCTTCTATTTGCCTCTCTCATGTTTGCAGGTGAACTATGTAACTAGGGTTTTTTTTGCAAGTTTTGGAGGTCATTGTGCTTATCAAGGGGTGGAGTATTGCATGCAGCTGAGTTGTGGTGCTTGTTCACCCTTCTCAAGTTCATCCTGCTTCACTGGAAGACTGATAACTTGTTTATCTGATTGAGTTTAACAAAAGGAATGTATGCTTCCTAGTTTGTGATATTTTGTATCCTCTCTAAGTTGCAGCAGGTGAAGTTGACTTGTGGTGCACACACCCTCTTAAAATTAACCCTTCCCGAGTCTAGAAAAACCCTTTCTTGGTGCATCACCACTTCTAGTATAGGTTTTATTTCCTTGTAAATCTCTCTCCCTAATCCCTTGAAATGCTAGCATAGGTTTAGTTAGCCAATTTTCTTGCATTAGGAGTAGTGTAGCACTTAGTTTAGGAAGAGGAAGTCTGACCTTCTCTCTGGAGGATCACTTTGAGCTTAAGTCCCAAAGCTTGAGAGGTGATCCCATGTTACCCAATCATACCAAATGTCATGTTCACTTTCGGCCATTTGGGGGTGCAAAGATGGTGGCGACAACAATTTTTGGCATGCACAGTGGGATAATAGGTGAAAGTTTTACATTTCACATGTATCCCATTAAAATACAAGATTCATATCTTTCACAGGTATGTGTATTTGTGTTTAATTCATTTCATTAAAGTGTTGTGCTCTTAGTGATATTTCAGCCTTAGGATTTATACCCAAGCACAACTAACGACTCCATTGGTCAAAGTACCCCACTTTCTATGTTATAGAACTTCAATTTTACCCATTTCCATCTAGTTTTCTTCAACATCTTTCCATTTTTCTCCCATTCATAAAGCTGCAAAATCATGGTTTCGTTTCCACATTTGAGTTCCCACTTGCACCAACAACATCACTTTCCATCTTCAAGCTATTTTAACCCACCTCCAGCTCCATTTTATGATGAGAATCAACAACATGCATATCCCTTTGAGCAAAGTAATGATCAGTTTGGTTTTTCACCTAACTATGCAACTTTTCAACGATAGGAACATGCGAGATGATGGAGGATATCCTACAGATGAAGATGTAAAGTTGAAACTTAAGATTAAAATTATAAAGGCATTCATGGTACAATCTAGAGCCATAACTCAAATAAAGGTGTTCAAGATTGGCTTCAAGGTAGCCTATCCATGGGTTGGCCCTATGCCAAGTTTTTATGACCTGTAAGAAAATATTGGTTTCATGAATGAATTACTACCTCAACTTGAATTTTGGATCAAAGAGATATAGGCTTATGAGTTAAATGCAAGGAATATTTGGTAATGGATAAGTCCTACACCAGCACCTCGAGTCCTCTTTCCACTTCCCATTAATGTCATTTCGAGTCTAAACCTCAAATTCCAAGATTTTCACGAACTACCCATGCCAATAATTCCATTCCTTCATTTCCTATATTTCCATCCCATCATGAATCTTTTTTTCCTTGCCTTTCCAAAGTTCCTTCCTTTTTGCAAAGGCCACCAAGACAAGAAGCTTTACATCTTCTGTTATCTCAAATAGTGAGGGAAGTCATTGAATCCCAACCCACCCCTCCTCTTATAGTTTCAAATCCATTTTGGGAAGAACATGATTATACTGAAGATGAAGAGGAGAATGTTAAAGAGCTTAATAAGGATGAACTTTCAAAAAATATGAAGGAGTGGGTGACATGATTGGATGTAAAGAAAGTTCCTCTACTAACTCAACCTCCATCCAGGGTTGAGATTCAAGAGCATATGGTGGAGACTAAAAACAAGTACAAGAGGATGATGGGCATTAGTCTATGTGTTCAGAGTGCAACATGCACGTTGGCACTATGTTTGTGGAGACTGTTGATTCCCCACAAGTTACAAAGTTGGTTGAAGAAGAGAATGTGCAATCAAGAAGAAGGAATCTCAAGTGTACAAGGTGACTTTTATGAGTGCAATGATCCAAATTGTCAGGCATGTCAAGAATGTGCTACATTTATGGAACATTGTAGTAACTTTCCAATATCCTCATTGAATAGAAAAAATGACCAAAACATGATTCTTTCCATGGTGGACTCAGAGGTTTGAAGTGTAGATTATACCATGTAGGAAGTTTCAAATTCTTCCCCTCCTTCATTCTTTCAAAACTCTAATTTCTTAGATGATTTTGATCTTGCAAATTTTATGTTTGAAGATGAGGAAGGTCATGGAGAATTAACTGCTAATTCAGGACATATCTTAAGGGATGTTATACCCTTTGCATAGTTAGAGAACAAAGAAGCAAATTGTCTATCAGATTTGGAGGAGTATTTGGATGTAAAAGAGCCTATAGAAATACCCATTTCTATTATTCCATTATCTAGCCTTCAATGTAAGTTGTCTAGTGCTATGCAAGGAAATACTCAAGGACCACAACTAGTTTCAAGTTATCCTCTTGAATTTGAATTGGAAGAATTGGATATTCTACAACATTCATTGAATGAAGAAAGAGAGGAGCATGTAGGAGAAACTAATTCAAATTCAAAGGCTTTGGGTGAAGATGACATTATTGGGAGTTTCTTTCTCTCAATTGTGGAGTCGATTTATTTGATGAACAAGTAATGGTGGAAGAAAACCAAGGAGGTCTTGCTTCCCTTAACTACCCTAAAAATAGTAGGTGCAAGAATTTGATCTTGTAGATTTCATGTGGGATGAGGAGGTTAGAGATGCAGAACAAATTTGTTTTCAGATGAAAGTGGAATTCCTATATGATCAGTATGCTCCAAAACTTACAAGAATTTCCAAAGTAACATAATTTGAGGTTAAGCAAGTAATCCAAAAGATTTTCATGTGGAAGAATTCCTCATTTTCAAGGAAGGAAAAGAAAATGAAGGGAACATCACTTTTACACCATGCATCCATAAAGAAGATCAATTGTTTGTAAATGGGAAACAAGAGGGAAATCAGGTCGTGAATAACCATATTTTTCAATTTTGTCTTCAACAAGACTTTCTTGTTAAAGTTGAAGTTATAAGCAACATGAATTTCAATGGGTTAGACCATGTCCCATAAGGTATTTGGATTCTTTGGAGAAAAAAGAGAAGTCATAGAGGATCACATTCATTTCATAATGTGAGGATGAATTTCACAGCCCCAAGAATCAATTGTTATGCCTCTACAAGACAAATACAGAGCAACTAAAAGAGGCATATTTTCTCTTTCCAGTTGATGCCTTGGTGGACTAGGTGAAGAATTGGGATTTCTTTAGTTTTTCACTTTTAGTTTCAGCCATGTCTGTTATCACATCATCTTCATGGCTGCCCATTATAAGGACATGAAGTTATTTTGCACAACCAGTTGCAGGGTTTGTTTAGCTCACATGTGCTTCCAGTTAGTGTAGGGTAGTAATAGGTTTTCTTTTAGCAGAATAAGTGCATTGCACACCCTACATGTTTCAATTGGGGCATGTATGGTTTTCAACTTCAGTGTGTTTTGTTTTTGTTGTCGTTCTTGTGTTTGTTCTGCACACTATTTCATCATTGGAGGTTTTTCAAGGAAGAGAAAAGTTCAAGGTTTCAGAGAAAGTTTCAAGATATCCCCAATTCCTTGGCTACTTCATTCAAAGTTCTGCAGTATGCTCTAGATACCAAGTGTTCATCATATTCAATATACTTCATGCTTAGCATTCCAGGGAGGTCCAATATCAGCAATGTTTAAGGGGATTCAAGATGGGTTCATTTATTATCCTTCATTATGTAGCAGTCATTCCAAGTTTGGGATGTAGGATGCAATAATGTTTAGTTAACTTGAGAACATGAAACTCACGATTCAAGATCAGTTTTGGAATATCTTATGGTTATTAATCCATGCCCAATGGATAGACAAGGCTACTATAACAAAGCTTAGCAGGAAAGCATCCCTCAGAGGTTGCCAAAAAAAAAAAATTCCCCTGGGGAAAAAATGGACAAAGGAGATGTCTAAGGGAACCTAGGACTAAAATACTTATTCATAAAAAAATTTGGGGTCTACAAGAAAATTTTCATGTTAAAGCACATCTTGTGGCATTACCGAAGGGTTCAGGATCATTTCGACTTCTTTTCTTTCCCAGTTTGAAGAAGATCGGGGTATGCTAATTGCAAGTAAATTGAAGATCTCGGGTCCACTTTCATATAATGAGTGAAAGAAAGTGATCAAATAAATAAATTATGTTTGATGAGCCTTGTTGTGCTTCAATCACTCCCTGGTTTAAGGGAAAAGCCTAAGATAGTTGAAACCTGTCTCGAAATTAGGCTTAGAGGGTCAATGAGCATGAGTTTCTCGGTGAGCTAAGGTGACCCTATTGTAAATCAAGTTAGTCAATGGATCGGTGAAAGACTTGTGCTTGTCGATTCATGAAGGTAGAAATTTTATGAGTCGAATCCACATCTTTAGGTCATTTGGATCGATAAATGGAAATATCATGAGCCTAAGCTCCGTCGAGCTAAAGGATGTAAGGACGAGGTCATGAGCTCATAACGAGCTAGGTGATTAGGGCTCAGGTCCACACAACATCATGGAAAACACTTCAGTCAAATTTAATAGGAGGTGGGTGATTATTTTGAATGAGAATGTAGAGCTCACCATGGCTGGTAGATGGATCGGGTAGCTCGGGTGTTAAGGAATTTCATGGCTCAAAATGTAAGAAACTTACTATAACAGAGTGGAGATTCAATGCATGCAAGTGATATTTCACATGGGCTAAGTCAATCTAGATCATAGTGAGCTCTGCATGGAATAATTAAAAGAAAGTTAAGCGTGGAAATGATGAAGCAAGTTTGTAGAGGTGAGCCAACATACTATGGAGACGAGCTCGAAGCTTAATGGCTTGTTCAAGAGGTGGCTTGTTTGAGCCGAATAAATGTCAATATCACATAAGAAGCTCGGGGCTCATATGAGTTAGATTCATGTTTGGCTCGTATGGAAATGAAATCCAAAGAGGAATTCAATTTGGCAGTGGCTTCAAATCATGTTGAGAATTCTCAGAGATCATGAAGAGCCCAATGCATACCTCCAAGTTAGCTCAGGGGAAAATAATGTCAATGAGAAGTTTTGAGGACTTGGCAGTGTACAACTCGCTGGCCTAATGTATCGGCTAATAGAAAGATAGGCTAAATTGATGACCACAAAAACAAAACCTAGGACACATAGTTTCAAGGCCAAATCATCACGATCACACAAATAAGGTCATCCCGACAAGCTCGGTGTTAAGCAAAGAATGCAGGAAGTATCGACTAAGTAACTATTCAGAGACAAGGCCACGTACATATGGAGGTGAACTTGGCATTGAGCCAATTTGTAGAGCTCGTTTAACTCATTGGAGCTGTTTTAGAATTTGGGGATAAGCTCTTCCTCAACTCTATGAAATGATGATGGAGTTTCATTTAGAAGTTGTGGAAAGGTCTCGAGAGCTTGCTAAAGTTTCATTGGATCTTAGCCAAGCAAGATGGAAGTTAATTTTGCTGCATCAGTGAGTCATAAATAGCTTGGTTAGGAGAATGTTGAGCTAAAGACATTGGATAGAAAACATAAATGATGGGCCAAAGTTTAGTGAATTTGTCAAAGGAGAACTTCGAAATAGAATGGGAGCCTATGGGATTGATTTATGCACAAAAATCAGTTGAGAACCAAGCCACTCAATCTAATCGGGATGAGGACAAAGGAATTGAAACACGGGGTTGAGAAATGTTTACAAACTTGACCCTATGTCTATTTTCCTTAGAAATGATGATTACGAAGTTGGGCCACGAGCAAGAGTTGAATCAAAAGATACAAGCTAAGAGCCAAGCATGTGGGTAAAGGTTTGGTTTGGTGAGTTTATATGTCATGATTGGTAGAAGTGGGAAATTTTCGGGAGAATGAAATAGCTCAGGATCATCATTGTATAAGGATATCAAAGGATGGCTCACTAGGTAGAACTGAAGTAATATAGAAATGGTGAGTCATGTTTTGGGAGATAGCTCACATTTCAGGCTTTCAGAATGTTTTATTTTGGAACTCACCTCAGGCGAGTTGAAAAAAATAGAGGGAAGGTTTCAAAACCCAAAATCCAAAATTAAGATTTCGGAGCTTGTGTCTTTTTGGGTTTCGGAGTTGGTTCATTTCAGAGTCGGGTGGGTTGGCTTTTGGGGTTAAGAGCTTAGAGATGCCGAAACAAGTGAGTCCAAAAACTTGAAACCAAGTACTTCGTGTCCGAGTTAGATGCTAAGAAAGCCACGTGGAAACTCCAATCTAGGTAACAAATAAAAACTCACCTAGGTAAGTTTCATCGATCAACATAGGAATCAATACATACGTGGTAGATGTTGATGTTTATGAGTGATTCAAATGTCGAGTAAGAAGTGGTAGTTTTGATAGGATTCCAAACCAAGATGTTTGATGTGACCCATTCTATGTTGCAATGAGGGATTCCGAGGAACTCATCTAACTCATCATCAAGGTTATAGTCGATGTAACATGTGGAGCTATGTACAAGTCATTTCGATTCAAATGCATGAGTTTTGGTGTACGTGGTGAGTGATAGTTTAATGTCTAAGTTACTTGGTTGGTGGAATGAGACGTGGCATATAATGCATTAAGGAGTTTGACTATCCAATGCAAATTGAGTCAAGTAGTGGGATGGTGGTTGAAAGGAGGTAAGCCAAGTTGATGTGGAAGACCGGAAAAACATGGAGCTATTACATCCACTTGGTGGCAATTAATAAGGAGCTCAGTCTGTAATGCTAACAAACCATATGCTGAGTTATCACTAAGACCCTTCCCCAAATATAGAACAAAACTAGTGAGTCCTAAAGATACAAGGTTCTTTCACAGAGAATTATTAAAATATTATATTTTAATTAAATGGAGGAAAAATTTAACATTTGAATTTATGTGAACATCTTTCGAGAACTCGAGTACAATGTCGGGACACTCAAAACGAGTGACTTTCACTCGAAAGACCATAACTTCCTCCCCGATTATTAGTTGTTTAGAAAATTACAATCTTTGGGCCCGAGAGGAAGAGAGCTACACCATGGAGCTATCGAATATGGATTTTTAGAAGTTTTACATTCCAAAATTTCAGGTTTTCCTTGTTCCTTGAGTGGTTCCTCAAAAGGTGGAGGTGTAATAAATGAGAAAACATGGCCAATAATAGTGATTAATTGTTTCCTACATTTTAACCTAGATTCTAGGGTTTCTCCTTCTTTCTCTCAACCACTCAACAAGTTTTCTATAAATGTAAACGGGGTTTTTGTTTCAAACGGAGTTAGACACTTTTCAAGCTTCCCCTCTCCTAACAAGCTGAAACGATGTGAATTTGTAGGCTCTTAAGCCTTTCTTCTCAAATTGTAATGGCAGCCTATGTCATTTCCCTAATGTAATGATGCACTGTGTAAGTGCTTTAAGTAATGGAAATTATGTTTCATGATTTTCCCGCTTCTATTTGCCTCTCTCATGTTTGCAGGTGAACTGTGCAACCAAGGTTTCTTTTGCAAGTTTTGGAGGTCATTGTGCTTATCTAGGGGTGGAGTATTACATGCAGCTGAGTTGTGGTTCATGTTCACCCTTCTCAAGTTCATCCTGCTTCACTAAGACTGATGACTTGTTTATCTGATCAATTTTAACAAAAGGAACGTATGCTTCCTAGTTTGTGATATTTTGTATCCTCTCTAAGTTATAGCAGGTGAAGTTGACTTATGGTGCACACACCCTCTTCAAATTAATCCTTCTTGAGTCTATAAAAACCCTTTCTTGGTGAATCACCACTTTTAGTATAGGTTTTATTTCCTAGCAAATCTCTTCCTCTAATCCCTTGAAATGTTAGCATAGGTTTAGTTAGACAATTTTCTTCATTAGGAGTAGTGTAGTGCTTAGTTTAGGAAGGGAAATCTGGAATTCTTTGGAGGTTCACCTCAAGCCCAAGTCCCACAGCTTGAGAGGTGATCCCATGTTAACTAATCACACCAAATTTTGTGTTCACTTTCAGGCCATTCAGGAGGTGCAGTGATTTGGTGATAACAACTTCTTTTATAGTGTTTTAATTATAACCCACGTAATTTTTTGCTAACTAACACCATAAGAATTCATTAAATATAGCTTTCCTACATTTTCCCACCATTTCGTAGTTCCAAGCATGCTTTCACCATGCATATGAAGAACATACCAACTTTAACCTTCTCGGTGTGTAAACTACACTAACCGCAGACCTCCTTACGCATGCTCCCGGTCGCCGTAGTAAATAAACCCCTACGCCTTATACCAAGTAGTTGTCTATTTCACTACCTACCTCACATTTCCATGCTTACTCATTAACTGTACGTGGAATTTCCTTTTGGCATCGTCCTTATTATCACCATTTTTCAACAACCAACATCACCATCGATACACGTACTCCTCTGGTACTTAGGTCTTTTTAAATTTCATCTCTTCTTGCTTGCTCTTGCTTTCCTTCTACCCCACATTGATTTTATGTGTGATCCTCTCGCACATGAACTCAATATATAATAATCAAAAATTGGCGCGTAAGCATGCTTACTACAACAAAGCACTGAACTAAATGGACAAAGCATAACAACATTGAAAGGAAACACATATAAAAGGAATGCATTAAAGGAATGATAATCTAATGGAAATATTTCCTTATTAAAAACACGAAGAAGACTTATTTATAGTAGGGCTTAAGCCTACTCTTGTTAAAGTAATTGGGAAATTGAATGCCATCGAGCACCTGTAACTAGAAAGTGCTTGAATCAAATATATAAGTCACAACATATAGTCCCAACCAATACACTTGAAACTTTCCAGGTTGGTGTAAAAATTTAAATCATACGAAGAACCATTTTCCTAACTTCAATTTGCTTATTCTTAATGTGCCTATCATACCATGCCTTCTTCCTTGCTTTCTCTATTTTTGACTCCACCTAGAAATGGCGTGCCTCTCATCCAACTCGCATCGCTTTGTCTATACATTCTTCAAGTGCTTTCTCATCATCCAGGTCTTCCTAAATGCATAATACACAGGGAAGGTAACATGAATTCCATGGGAAGAACGACCTCTGCGCTAAACACTAACCGAAAAGGTGTGGCCTTGTTCAATATTTTGTAAGTTTTTTTGTATTCCTAAAGTACAATAGAGACTTTATCATCCCAATCCTTTCTTCCAACATCACAAATATTTTTCAATGTATGTCACAATATATTATTGAAATCTTTAGCATTCCATTCCATTTGCTCATCAATAATAGGGATTTTTTTATGGTGTGCCACCATAAATTCTTCTAATAGTATCCTGATGGTCTCATTATGAAAATGAGTGCCCCTATCACTTGTCAAAATTAGTGGACATCCATACCGATGATTATGTTCTCTCACAAAACCCTTGTTCTATAAATACCATGCAATCCTTTATAAGTGTTGCTTCCGCCCACGTTGTAAGGTAGTATGTATAAGTAATGATATAGTGAGATCCAATCCTAAGTGCGGGTGGGGATATAGGACCCACAAAGTCAATTTACCACTTTTCAAAGGGTTTTGTACTAGCAATAGGCCTCAAAGGCATTTTATCTTTATGCCCAGGCTTTCCAAGGCACTAACAATGGTCACAAGAATTACAATATTCTATACAATCCTTGTAAATCGTTTCCCATCAAAGGTCTGCCAACAGAATCTTTCACACGGTAACATTTCCTACATAATGTCCACCTGCGATCCCCCATGAGCTTCCTCTATAATGGCAGTACATTCATGCTCAAGTACACACTGACGAAAAACCTCATCACGTACCATCTTGTATAAATCTCCACTAATTAACATGTAAGGCACGACACGTATGAAAGTTGTTTCTTCTCAAAATCCTTCATCCCTTCAAGTGCCACAGATGTTTGAAAAAATACAACAATATGCTCTAAGTAAGATGTCATGCAATTCAATCTGAAAATCTATGCATTTGACATTGTATCCTCAATGGTTTATGTGTCCTTGCCTAATTTAATCCTTGATAAATGATCTAGTTTGAGTTACTCTTGCTTGGATTTACCACTACTGTAAATTCAAATTCTTGGAACAAGAGAATCCACCTACATATGTGCCCTTACAAAACAAGATTATTGACCAGATACTTAAGTGCCATGTGATCTGTATAAAATATGAACAAAGTTGCCAAAAATATTTCCTAAACTTGTGCAATGCATAAATCATACACAATGCTTTGCGCTTAGTAGTTTTATAATTCTATTCAATCAAATCAATTTCCTTCTTGCAAATAAATTAGGATGATCAATAATACCCTCTCCAGATGGGCTAAAACTACACCAATGTCCATGCCAGAGGCGTCCACATGCACATGGAATAGTTTATTCCATGAAGGAAAGTGTAGAATGGGCATAGAATTAAGCCTTTCCTTCAATGTCTCAAATGTGCGTTATTGCGCCTCACCCCAATAGAACTTTCCATTACTCTTCAACAATTCCTCCAAGGGTACAACTATCCTAGCATAACCCTTGATAAAATTTTGGTAATAACCTATGTGCCCTAAGAATCCATGCACCTCACTTTGGTTAGTAGGTTCCTTTAAGCCCAAAATGACAACAACCTTAATATGATCTATGAACAAGCCTTCTTTACATATGATATGTCCCAATACATTTTAAAAGGGTGTAACAAAGACACATTTCTTAATGTTTAGGAGATGCTCAGATGTCGAAAGTCTCAAACATAAGTCTTAAATTATCAAAATGATCTTTTACTAGCCCATAAACTATCCAATCATCCAAGTAAACCTACAAAAACTTATGAATAAAGTCCTCGAATTCTTACACAATAATGCCCGAAAATACTACAGGAACGTTCTTCAATCTAAAAGGCGTAACTATGTATACAAAACTTCTCCATTCAGTGGTGAAAGTTGTCTTCTCTTGGTATTCCTTAGCAATCCTTACCTGATGATATCCAAAAATCCATCGCTTAAGGAGTAGATCTCGTGCCTGCTAGGCCTTCTAATATCTCCTCGGTAAAGGTGTGGGGAAAGGATCTATGAAACAAGTTGTGTTTAACTCCCTATAGTCCACAAAAATCCTATCCTACCATATTTATTGATACTTATCACTATAGGGCTAACCCACTTTGAATCCTTAATGATGTCAAACTTCAACATATTATCATTATCTTCCTTTACCTTGACGCGCAAAATAGGATTCATCCTATAAGGTCTCTTCCTAACCGAGTGCATACCTTCCTTTAATTTAATCCTAATCTCACCCAAAGTGTGATGTACCCATTTCAACTCATGATAATCTCTAGGAAATAATTCCCCGAAGTCAAGTAATAACTCAATTTTTTTACAACCTCCGAGTTAGACCAATAATCACCAATAATGGCCTCCTTAGGTTCTAGCATCTATCCCAATGTTGACCTTATTTATTTTCATAGGGTCATGATATACACATGCCTACTCATCTGCACTATCCAAGACCTCACATGTACCCATAGTGTGATCAACATCCGGGTTATCCAATTCTTCATCACCAATCATGTAAACTAGTTTACCTTTCTCTTTTCAAACAAGGTGATTCCAAGTTGTTCTTCATTTATCTCTTCTTCTTCAAAGTGATCCTCTAGGTTTGGCTCTTCTATTAATTCTTGAATAAGATCCTCACCTTTTTAATATCTCCCATATCCAAGCACTTCATAATCTGTAATGCCTCATTCACTCGGAGGCTTAGAAGAAAAATAGTCAAAAGTCTTAATCATACATGCGATCTATTCTTACGAATTCCATTTTTCTTGATTCAACTTCACATAAACATACCATGCACATGCACAACCACGTAAAGTAAAGTAGAACACATGCACCCACAATGAAGGTGGTACAACCTCCTAAACCTCTGTTCAAAGTCTCTCACACTCCTAAACATGATGCGAAGTGTCGGGCCCTCCATGAAATTCACATGTCTTGGTCAACACATTGTTGCTAAGAAATCTAGTAGAGAAGGTGTATCTCACATCTCTCCACTCTAAAATACTATCTATGTGTGCAATCAACCAATGTGGTGCCATCCTCGCAAGGTATATACAATCATATTCCTTCTCTCCACTTTATCTATCCAATGAGATTCTATAGCACGTAAAAACACATAAGGATTTCCTTCACCAGTGTACCTTGGTACCTAGTTACTCGCCTGCGCCAAACATAGTGTGGCTTGACTACACACATTACTTGTATTCTTCATCTCATGCCCAACCATTTCATAGGTCCCATGAGCCCATTTGTCACAAGTAATGTTGGTTGTATCACTCATAAAATGTGCATCATCCCATTAGATAACACCGTATTTTGATAGATCAAGCACTTCAGGGTCTCTAATGGTGTGCACATAAATTTTGTTCAAATCCTCTTCACTCAAAATTTCTACATAAGATGTAGCTTTTGCATCTGTCAAAGGAATGATCACATGCTCTTCCTTATTCTCAAAACTGGTGTAACATTTATTGAAGCACAAATCAGCATTGTTCACATAGTACCAAGGGCTCCCAAGTAAAGATGGAAAACTATCGCCTTCTTCAAGTGCCAAGTACTCAAAGTATCCAAAAACTTGGCCCCTTGTATAGTAATAGTGGTATATTTCAATACTCCAATGGACATAGCTTTAGTCATGTTTTTCCATATATGGGACATTTGAAGATGGCGTTAATAATGGCCTCCCCATATGATTCCAAATTTCCAAGGTGAGTACATTTACTTCGCACCTATATCAATCAAAATTTTACTCATTATCCATCCATCAACAACTGCATTTAAAGTGACCTCTTTATCATACTCAAGATTGTGACATGTCAAGTTTTCATGCAATATTTATATCTCATGTTCAACTCTAACATGCGGTATCTTCTCCTTAACCATTCCCCTAACAAAGGAATGATGTTTTCTTGATGCAACAACTTACAAACCTCCTTTAAGTCATCAACATATTTTTGAGGGATCTCAACTACCTTCTCCTACTCGAGCTTCCATGAATGCTCCTTCAAGCATCAGTACCTCACCCCGCAAGTTTCTAATAACCTCCATAATATCCTAATAAAATTCCTTCTGATGGGTAGGATCTTGATACTTTGCATGTAATACCTCTTGTTTTGTAATAATAGGTTTCTATTTTGGAGTATCACGAGCACGCGTAACCTTAATGCGTGTAGTCACCAAGACGGGTATTGTTTTAGGGTCAGTGTCAACTTTGTCATCCATTGATCTTCCATAGCACACTAGACTCTAACCATTCCCACAACCTTATCCTACTTGTTCTACTTACTCATATGCTCATACAAATCCGATCATTCCTCAAACTTGTGATTCTTTCCATACCAAGAGAAAATAATTTTTCATGGGCACTCACACCTATAATGATAAGGGGATCCATGTGTATAACACGTTCCTTATGTAGGAATTCACCTATTTCGCCACTTTGTAACCTCGGCATCCGAATCCTCCACGATAACCTATACCTCTACCACCTCCATCAGAGTGCCCTTCATTACGCTTATGATTATGATGCTCACATTGCTCCATAGAATTATTTACAACACTTTGGTATGACATACACCAGTTTTGATGGCATCATGAATCTAATCAATCTATCTACAATTCTTTGTATCATGATTGGTAGACTTAAAAATCTTACAATAGCAAGACAAGTTCTTCTTGATCACACACTACAATAGCTGACACCTACTTGAATCATGATCTATGTGATAGATCTCACAATTAATCAACATGGCATGCACCAAATTTTGAGGGAAACTATCCTTGGTATGTCTTTTTACCTCACAATGTGGCACCAAATACCACTTTGCATCTTATGCGATGAATTAGATGACAAATTTTCCAACTATTTTACTATAGATGTAATTTACACTTCCAAAACTAGGCTTGCTCTAGTGTCTACGATTTTACTCACACAAGACACGAGCTACCTCAAGTGCCTCACGTGAATTTGTAAATGTCTTATGTGAGACACTCGCCTCAAAGGTGTGATCAAACCACCAAAAAACCACTGACCATGTTGACTAGGGTGGATGTCATAGGATAACTTTCACAACAAGGTCTTAAAGTGGGCATCATACTCCCTTAAACTCTTATACATGCCTCGCTTAATTTCCTTTAACGTGATGATTATTTTCTTTCAAACTCAGGTATATGGAACTCAGCTAAGAAAGCATCACATAACATGGTATAGTCTACACAAGTCTAGTTTGGATCATACTTCATGTACCAACTATGTGCGCACCCTTGCAAAGTAGTAGAAAACTGACTTGCCTTACGCTTTAGAGTCAGTAATTCCCTTAGCACACCATAGTATCTCACACATATGCACGTGCTCAGCTGCATCTTCAATTCCTCTGTATTCTGGTAGGTGAAGAGACATCTCATAATACACTTGTTGGGGTTGATGTGTATCATGTTTCCTACCATATCCAGAACCTTTATTACCTCTAGTATTCCCTCCTCCTCAAGAACCACGTAATCCTCATGTTCCTCCTCCTATAGCAGGCACCAGACTAGAGGATGTGTTGCCTTATGGGGGATGTGCTACAAAATTGAATGCCCATGGCCTGTGAAGTTGCACTACTTCTAAATGTATTACCAACATTATGCGTTCCCAAGCTCTGTGTAGATGATGCACCAGAAAACATACCACCAGTAGGACCACCAAACAAAGATGACTGCGTAACCATATGAAAAATCCTATATTTAAAGGAAAATGGAAACTTCCTGTCACTACCGAAGCACTTATACTATCTTGATTCTCAACAACTATCTCAGGAACTAGAACACCAAGTGCAAGGGATAGGTAACCAGGCTGGATCAAATGTGCATCTGCAGCTCTTAATTGTTCTTTCTCATATGCGATCTCATCAGAATCTAAGGGGGACCGTCTATTGTGCTTGTCTAAGGATGGAAGAACCAAATTCTTTAGCTCCATGTCTTCCACATGAGCCCTAAATCCTTCTTGAGCCATATCTCTCTACAACTCCAAATACTCCTCAATGTCATGTCTCTTCATTAATTCCCTCTCTCACGCTTCATTATACTTAAGCCTCCTTTCTTCTCTCTCCTCTCTAATGCTAGGTCCACCATATTTCACCACACTTGCTCCTGTCCCTTGCACATGGTGGGATTTATCTAACCATAGGTTACTCTTCTAAATCCAAATTTACAATCAAGATCTTAATTGCTAAAGGGATAACATGCAAATAAGATCCTCTAGGTTCACGCAAGAACTAAAACTCAGCAACCTTTAGACATGAATAAGTCAAAACAACATACTCCAAAGTGTAACTATGTAAAACACCACTCCACCAATGATCTACAACATGTGTCCAAGCTAAATCAACATCATGCAGAGTCTAGTAATCTTCCTGAGTCCATACAATTGTTCTATACCTCTAATTTCTCTTCAATGCATATGCTACCAACCACTCATACAACTCTATAGGAAAACAAAAAAATAACGTCTCATAGAGCTCATGATATAGGTTTTATTCAACCCATGCGTGTGTATCAAAATCAGGGCCAATGTTAAATCTGTGAGAAAACTCTTCCTCTAAATTCTCTACCCAACTCTTAATATTGGCCAAAGTTAACCAATACATCTTCATCATGCAACATCCTTGCTATAACTTGAAAAGAGGTCCCGAAACGGAACATAAATGTCGTTTATTTTACCAAACAACCCAAGGCGTGTTACAACATCACTCGATAGACCTGAGCGCTCACCCGAAGCACGCAAGGGTACCAAGTCCCTCTTTTATGGCATCTTTGTCAAGGAGTTAGCATGATAAACACACATATAATCCAAATCCATAATAACCATTCAAAAGTAAATCATAAATAGATCTAGATCACAACCATAGTGCATGAAGGATTAAACAAGAATTAAGATTAGATTTACTATGCAAGATCCATTTACAGATGAGTCAATAACCAATATCTAACCACATAGATCCATTGTATTAATCACTGCAAAACATAGAAGTTGAATACATACATAAGAGTATCATCATAGGTCATGTGCACCCATAAACTAGTAGCATAACCTTACAAGCATTCACAAGGATCCTAAATCCATGTAAATCAATACATACATACATACATACATACATACATACATACATACATACATATATATATATATATATATATATATATATATATATATATATATATATATAGGAGTGGCGTCTTTCCCTTTACCGTCTATGCATCCTCAAAATAGGCTACATGCTAAGAATAGCCATGTGCCACTTACAAAGATAACAAGGGAGCATGAAAGATCTTCTAACAATAGATCTCCTATAGATAACTTCAGTTCCAATCCTATTATTATCTCAAAACATTGCATGTCATTTGATCTTCTACTTGTCTTAAAATAGCCTTTGCTTAGTCTCCAAGTATTCATACTCTAGTTCGAACTGCTAGTTCCATCCTCCAAAAATAAACTCTTCCCGCATAGAATATTCTCTTGTGTGTCTTTATGCCATCTCTATAATTATCATCATGCCCAAAATTGACTAAGTCCTCACTTTTTCTAGAAGCAATCCTTAAGTGCTCTTTCCGGCTCACGTGTGCAAATATTGTCATCCTGCGCGCACTTCAACACTTAGCTATTTTTAGGTCCTAACACCTAAACACACTTTTTACCATCTATACTATCTTTCCACCCTTAACTTCACCAAACTAAACCATATTGGTGCATTTACATATCTAGGAAATTTGAATTATATTTTGGAGGGAACTCTAGAATTTGAAATTTGAACCTTAGAATTCCACCTAAACCTCTCCTTATGTCTTGAATATACCCTATCACTCTAAATTTTACCTCTCCAATCATGACCAAGAAATAATTTGTACTTTTCCTATCCTTTTGATGATGCTCCTGCATCATACTCCTAAGGTGGAGAAGAGTCCATATACTTTCTTGTTTGAATGGTTATGGCTTCAACTATGCTTGTTCTTGATCTTACTACCTTCATTTTAACTATCCTTTTTGCCTTAAGACCTGAGGGTCCCATATAGTAATCTATTTCCTCCCATTTTCCTTGACATTTCTTACTTTGTTCTTGATCTCCATCTTTGTCTTCATCATTTTCATTCTTTTTCTCACTATACCTGCATGATCAAACATTTTGACAACAAATATATATATTTATTCAAGTTTCAGCATTTCCTCTATCTCTTCATATCTCATGTACATCTTGCATTAATCCTTTTCTTTTCTATAATATTCATGTTATTGTATCATTGTTTGTTTTCTCTCATCCATCATTGTACCATGTTATTATTTATCCTTGCTAGGACTAATTTGTATATCTTCTTCATAGGTTTCCTCTCCATATGGTACATGTTCTAAGGCTGCTATATCCCTTTACAATTGCTCAATAATTTCATAGACTAACACATTATATTCTTTAATATCCATTAGTAGTTCTTGTTCCATTTTCTTCTTTCTTTCATCATCATTTACTTCAAGCTTATTTTCCACGCTTGCAAACACACACTTGCACATAAGGTTAGAATACAAATTTTGAGACATTGCTACCCTTAGAAGTTATTTGCTTTCCATCACTTATTCTTGGTTCTCCTTGGACTCTTCTTCCCGTATCTTTGCATGAACTTTGTCATCCTCTTGTTTTTTCATCTCAAGAGAAGCTAAAAATGCTTCTATCACCTCATCATCTTCATTATTTTCATCTCCTTACACTATCTCTTTAACCTATTCTTCTTCTTGTTTCCTTTTCACCCTCAATTTCCTATGTTTTTGTCTACTTTCCTCTTTCTTAAGCATTTTCCTTAGCTTCTTTCTTTTCCTCTCTTCTTTCCAAGATCTCTAATTGGCCATTTTTCTTTGCTTTTCAACACAAATTCATACCCAATTTCTTAATTTTTCTCCCTTTCTTTCAAGAGTACCATTAGCTGCTCTACATCTTGTTTCAACTGGGTAACCTCCTACTAAAACCATACCTCTCTTTCTTTTTCTTTTCCTCTTTTCTTTTTCTCTCATTTTCTTCTTGTTCTATTTTCCTGTAGTTAATAATATTTGCTAACTCCATTATAAACTCCTCTTTCTCGATCTATTTATTATTCCTCTTCTCACTCACTTTCTCTCTCTCTACACCTCACCTAGGATTAGCACCTAGTCTTTTGGTGTCTTCTCACACTCTTCTCATCTTCTTTTCACTTAACCTCTTCTCTTAACCTCTCACTTCAATCACAAACTCACAATTCCACTTGTTAGCCATAATCAAAGATAAATTTTCAAACTTCAATAAGTAATATCAACAAGACCCTCCACTCGATACCAAAATATCAGTAGTCAACCCTACCTTTCATTACTTTCTCAAGTCATTCAAGAGTAAAAATAAAAAAATCTCAAACTCTATAATATGAAGATTAATTCATATGCCTAAATGGATTCAAAATGAAAAATTCAGCCAATTTTATCTTGCATAGCTTCTAAAATTTATATTCCCTACCTATATATTATCCAAAATCTCCATCCAAGATGTACAATGAGTCATGGTTCAAGGAGTAGTCAACTTACCATGGCTTCCTAACTATCCCTATTTATTACACTCACTAGCTCCTAGCTTCAACATGCACATTTGTCTTATTTGGATTTGATAATGCCTCTTAGGTCTTGCATCCTATTCAAATGCTTCACACAAGCTCATCCCAATCATAAAAAGGTTCAAAATGACTCAAAACACCAAATTTCTTTTTTTTTGCTCAAATTTGCTTACTCAATGCCCTTAAGACAAATTTCTTACAAAATTCATGGATAAGGTGATATACTAGTGCCCAGAACAAGATATAAATTTCATTAGCTTCCCTATATCAACCTCACAGTGCATGTTAAATTTTAGGACCTGAGTCCTTACTCTTCTCTTTCTTTATCAATTTTCTTCCTAGGCTCTTAAACCTCTTCCTAGGCTTGGGGCAGTCTAGTTTAGCACATAATTTTCTCTGTAATAGGCTTCAAGGCTTAAAATCATGATTTTTGAGCACCCACTAATGCAATTATTCTCCTATAAATTTTATTCTTCGACTAAAAATATAGCTTATGCTTCCTTTGTTACTTACCATTCCTTATTAGCCCTTTTTGACTATGTATATGGCCTCTTATAGAATGGTAAGAAGATTATTTTTCTACACCAATGAAAGCTTCAAATTCCTTTTTAAATAGTTTAAGGACATCGTGAGGATCTTTTCTTCCAATTTTTGGGATGAAATTCTCTCGTTATGAGATTTTTAGGGCTCTTTTCTCCTCGAAACCCTAGGTAGTTACACAGTGAGCTCGAAAGGTCCTTTATCACTGTAACTTTTAATAGAAAACGAGTTAAGGATCTAAATTTTTGTTATAGGTCTATCTTGATGGATTTCACAATTTGATATTACCAGTGAGACTCCAAGGAATATATAGCACATGAATCCATTTGGTTTTCTTCCTTTTTTATATGAACACAGCTTAGGATTTCTCTCCTTATAAACTTAGTCACAAGTACTTCAACATAAATCTATCAACCTTCCTAATAACATATTCCTCATTTATCACTACCAATCAATAGAAAATAAATCAAAATTTATTCATAGCTTCTATATGTATTTCAATTTCAAGCTCTCTCATAATCTTAAGCTAGCACAATACAAATTTGAATTGTATTGTCAAGTCTGCAAGAAGTTTCACAAGTGGAATCACTCTTAATGTAGACAAGGGCTCATACTCACTTCATTTCCTTAGCTTGGTGCTTACAATACTTCTTCCTCGAATCCTAAATCACTATATTGAGTGACACATTCTTGTCATAGTACAAACAACACATCCATTATTCATGTTACTCAAGGAATCACCATAACAAGGTATTATTGTTTTATATCAAATTGTGACTAAGCATGTATTCCATTAGCAATAATTCAAAGAGTTCATTAGAAACATGGAAAAATATTATAAAGAAACCAACACAGTATTCAACGAAAACTTGAAAAGGGCATAATATCACATAACCATAGATGTATCTCGTATCTTATTAAAGTCTTCTTATAAAATCTTGTTTCTTCAATCTTCCATTCTTCCACTCCATGAGGAATCACTCCTTTTTCTTCCTCGGAGGATAATTGACTCTCCTAAACTTGAATTCCCTCTTTTTCTACCATCTTTTTTAAAAACCTAACTAACTTAGATGACTCATGCATGAATATTTCACTCATACAACATAATGGAGTCTTTTACTTACTTTAATATTACTACTTCATTACCTCACACACACTTAATGACCCACTCTCTAGTCCTAAACACACTTTTTACCATCTAGACTCTATTTCCACCCTTAACTTCACCTTACTAAACCATATTGGTTCATTTACATGTCTAGGAAATTTGAATTATATTTTTGAGGCAAATCTAGAATTTGAAATTTGAACCTTAGAATTCCACCTAAACCTCTACTTATGTCTTGAATATACCCTATCACTCTCAATTTGACCTCTTCAATCATAACCAAAAAATAATTTGTACTTTTTCTATACTTTTGATGATGCTCATGCATCAATTGACATAAGTTTCAATGAAATTATAAATGAGATCATGGAATATGTAAGTCATGACCATTTGATAAGTAGCACTAGCATTCTTTAGGACAAAAGGCATAACTACATAGAAAAAGGTTCCCTAAGGCATGGTAAAATTTTCGTTGTCTAATATTCTTCAAATATTATTATCTCACTCTACCCCTGAAAATATGTCCATGAGAGACAACAATTAATACCCAATGATTGAATCAACAATGACATATATGGATGGTAACAGGAAATCATCTTTTGGGAAGGATTTGTTAATGTACCTAAAGCCAAGATGGATTTTGATCTTTCCATTTTTCTTGAGGACTGGGATGATTTTGGATAACCACATGGAGTAATCCACTGACTTAATAAACCCTACATATAGGATTTTAATCACTTCCTCTTTGACCATTAAAGAAAACTTAGGCTTCATTGGTCTCAACTTCTATTTGATTTGTTTAGCATTAGGATTATTTACTAAGTTGTGAACTACTACACTAGAGGTGACCCCTGTCATGTCTTTGTAACTTAAAGTGAAAGTACCATAATTTTATTTGAGTACTTTGGTATTATTCTCTATTTACTCCAGTGATAACGAAGAACCAAACTTCATAATCTTAGGATCGTCTTCTATTTCGATGTTTATATCAATTGTGCTTTCTATCAAAGAGGAATTCAGTTCTTTGAATTTAGGAGGAGAAGGGGTATTTAAAGTGATTTTTCCTCCATCTTGTGAACTTCATGATATTAAGAGGAGGGGATGGAAATGGTATTATCTTCAAAATAAGATAAGGGATGTGGGATAAGAAAAATTCCCCTCTTTTGATGTGTATAAGGAAGGTCATTGTACGCATATAATAAGCCTAATATTACTTCTTTGTTTTCAGCTAAATCCATAGTAAGAGGTCCATCCTTATGTTTTACATAGGGTAATATTGACGTGTTTTGATTTCTTCAAAATAAGGGTTTAGTTATCATGGATACAACAAACTCAACTTCTATTAAACCCTCATCTGGGAAAAATCAAGAAAAGGAAGAAGTCATAGAGTCAGCCAAATGATTTCTCTATCTACGGATTGCTTCAATGGAGATAAATTCAAAATATCTACTTATCTCATAGAAAATGGCTTTGTAAAGTTGGAGGTATTCATTCTTGGTTTTATAGACCTTCAAAATATGATTAGATACCAATTGGTAAAATCCTAAGACTCGATTTTTTAACTCCCATCCTCTTGGCTATAATAAGGACTACAAACAAGGCTTCATATTATACCCCATTATTGGTGCATTAAAATTATAGCTCAAAAGAAAAAGGCATGATTCTTACTTCTAGAGAATTTAGATTCACCCATGCCCCTACACCAGATTAGTATTTGGATCCATCGTAATGGAGCATCCAATAACTTGTAGGGAAGACATAACCTTCATTATTGTTTAGGAGCTTGTTCTTGCACCTCTCTCAAAACCTCTACCATGCAGATATCTATGAGATCATCAACAGGAAGAAAGGATAGACTAAGATGATTTTGAATTCCTTGCGGGTAAAAGGGATAGTGATAGGTGAGTCATTTTCCAAGTTTTTTACAATCCTCACTTTGTTATTTTGGTAGATAGTTCCTATAATAGTGACCTTACCATAAATTTTTTATGTGACTTCAATTATTTTGATTTTATATCCTTCATATTTTAGAACCTACTTTGTGGTCTCAACTAATTCCTTCAAAGGAGGTGGTTTGTTTAGTTGGTTTGTAGAGAGTTCAAACTCTGAAGGGACTTTGGGTTTCTTTCTGATATTTTCTAGGTATATGTCAAAGGGTTTGGGATCCCCTTGAGTAATGAAGACCTTTCCCAAATGAAGGAATCTAACCTCTTGGAACAATATGGAAGGAATATCTTTCATCCTATGGATCTATGGCTTTTTATAAGATTGTTATATTTATTTCCATGTCTATAATATAGAACTTGGTTAGAATAGTCTTTGGTCCGAGCAGAAATGGGAGGAATATGGTTCCAATAGAAGTTTCCTTAAGAATGTCATAGCCTCGCAACATATTCCTAGTAGAAGAGAAATTGGTATCTTCATATCCTAATTTTGGTAGGAAGGAAAAGGGGACTATGTTCACTGTAGCCCCATCATCAATCATAGCTCTCTTAACATAATTATTTTAGACCCACACCTATAAATATAATGTGCAATATCTCGCTTCCATAAATATCACAATCTTAAGGCATTTTACTTATGTCAAATACAAACCCAAAGATCCTTATCACATTTCCCAAGAGGATGCACATCAAATTAGATGTGGTTGATTTGAGCCTCGGGGAGGCATGACATGAATTAAATGACCAAGACCTAGTATATCTAACAAGGAAGAATGATGGAATGGGGAGTTATTCAATAAATCTAAAAAATAAATGTGAGAAAATGTCTTATTGAGGTCTGTAATCAAATTGTATGCCCCCACGGGCATGGGGACTATAAGTGAATCATATTGTAATAGGGGATAAAATAGATGATGTTGTGATGTCTATTCCCTTGTTTGAGTTGTAGAATTAATTTTTGGATCCATTTATAATTCAACCAACCTCACAATATTCGGTTTTTTTCTTTAGTCTAGATTGGGGGTGACTCGAGAGTTTTT
Organism: Taxus wallichiana var. yunnanensis; assembly: GCA_018340775.1. Classification (NCBI taxonomy): domain Eukaryota; kingdom Viridiplantae; phylum Streptophyta; class Pinopsida; order Cupressales; family Taxaceae; genus Taxus; species Taxus wallichiana. Next base: position 339,936,650 of record CM031243.1, on the reverse strand, counting down.
GAAGTGGAGACTTCATTGTCATGGGTCGCTATGGGAATGTCTTTGTTCATATTTCAAGGATTTAATTTTTCATCTTTAGGAAACTTAGGAAATGGATCTTGATAGTGTAGACACTAAATCACACACTTAGGTAAATTTGTAGGTGCTAATCACATACCACTATGCATATGATTCATAAGTAAGAAAACTAGTAATTGAAACCTATCTTTGGCCTCTTTTCTGTATTTCCAGTTTCCTCTTTGGTCTTGAACACCACATAACCTAGTATAATCATCATTTTTTAATCTTTCTTTACTATAGACAATAGTGTGTAGTTAGGACACCCGCACTAGGCACCCTTGTCCCCTCTGGGCGCCCCCAACCTCTTTGTATCTTACTCACCTCTTTTGGGCCTCTTTTATCTTTTGGGCATATTTTTTTCTTATGGGTCAACCTTTTAGTTGTCAATTATAAAATTCAAATAAGGGAATCATATAAATATAAAGATATGTGACCATAATAAAGGACCAAGCTCTAAGCATATACTATCACCACCTAAGGTTGCATCCAAAGGCATTCTAAGAGCATCAAAACATCCATCTAGCTATCATTCAAGGGACAAGGGACTGCATTTTTCTACATACACTTCATAGGAGGGGAAGTTCATTTTGACATCCACACATATACTTACATTTAGCTATTGCTCGTTATTCAAAGTGCATCTTGCATAAGAGCCACCTATGGCACGATTCTACACACACGCACATAGAACTACATGGAGTCTGAGATATAGTGCAAAACTCAGTCATAATTTCAATCTACTAGATGACTTATGGGATCAAGTAAAACTCGCCATTTACATATTTCTATTTTTAGGGTTTGATGTGTTTTGGGGTTTTGTAGGAGATCATTTGTTTTACAGGTTACAGGAGAATTATTTTGACATAGCGTGACATAAAGATGACCAACAATAAAGGTTGGTAACATTTTTGTAACATAATAAGAATAATTTTCTGAACATTTTCATAGTCACAAGTGCCTAGCAAAGGTCTCTAGCACCTAGGCGCCCTTTACCTAGACTAGGTGCCCTAGTCTAGCCCATTCTGACAATTCTATAATTTTTTGAGTGTGGTTATAACAAATTCATCCTCTTGCTTAAAATTCTTCCAAGATAGCATACTTTTGGATTGATTACAAAATCAGCTAAGTCCTCTACTCCCTCTCTTGCAACCGTGGTTTCATTTTTACTTAGATTATTTCTTAGGTCAGATTTATACTTTAGTATTTCACTTATTAGTTGTGACTTGACAATTCGGATTTCACAAATTTCAATATTTGTCAAATCATTTGGTGAACCCAACGTTCAAACCCAACCTTACTTCTAGGTATTTTTTCAATTTTTTATCATGGCTCAATCTTATGGACCATTTACTGAATCCCACCTTCAAGAGATCAATGATCATGTTGTTGAACATCCCCAAGATTTAGATTTTATTTTATTCACTTCTCATGAGGAGGCCACAAATCTTGTTGAGCTTAATGTTCTTAAATTCATCCTTGATTTCATGGATATTTCTAATCAACCCCCTACTTCCACTCTTTCGCCTACTTATATTGTTCTCGTATCTGTTCCTACTCCCACAAACCACTTCACTCTGCCTCTTATTTCTCACACGTGAAAAGTATCTTTCATGGAACTCCAGATCTCTCCTCTCTCTATCAGGATCTTCAAGTTCAAATCCATCGACTGTAGTAGGCTACTTCTTGTGCCTCTCCATATCTTTTTCCACATTACCACTTCATACTCCTTTCACGCTCTCCATTTACACTTATGCACTCTCTCCAAATTTTGTCACTCCCAAGCTTACCACCTTCAATGGCCATGGTGTAACATTTTTATCTCCCTCAATTTCCTAGGAGTGTTGACACTTCATCCATATAAATTTACACACTCACCCGAAGCACAAAAAGGTATGAGCTCCCTCTTTTATGTGGGATTTGTCAAGATGTTAGCATGTATATTCATATATTCCATAACCAAATCAAGTAATTAAATGTAAAACATAATAAGAATCAAATCACAACCATAGTGCATAATGAATTAGATAAGGATCAAGATCAAATTTACCATATAAGTACCATGAATAGAGATATCAACAACCAATATCCATCCACAATGATCCATTATATTAACTCATCAAAAATAGTAGCTGAATACATCACAATATTGCCATAGAGTCATGCAACAAGTTCATACTAGTAGCATAACTCCAATACAACTCAAAACTATATCAAAAAAGGAAGAATAATACATACTTATAGGGGTGGGGACTTTCCTTCATCGCCTCGTGCATGCTTTGAATAGCCATGTGCCCAAAACTACATGTTTTTACAAAAATACTAATAATAAATTAAAATATAATCAAGCTCTATCTTAATCCTATTATTAATGCAAACTATGCATGACCTTGTCTCTTCACTTTGTTCCCAAAATATATCTTTCTTTGCCACCAAGTATTCATGATTTTATCTTTTCTTGAACCGCACTCCAATTTTTTGTCCTATTTTTATCCAATACTATGCAAAAATGGCTAAGTCCCGAGTTCTCGAAACAAGACTTTATGGTGCAATTCCGCTAACCACTCGTGCCTATTCACGAGCCCCCTTCTTGTGCACTACTATCACATGTGCCTATGATACTTAGTCACTTTTTCATCAGTCCAACATTACCCCACACTAATTTCATTTCCTCCCTCGGTAATGGGCTTTTAAACCTTATCTCTCCAAAGAAGAAAGGAATAAAGAATGACCTAAAGAATAAAAGAATGGAAAAATGTAAAGAATAGATAAATAACCAACACAATTATTACTCATTAGGCAGTAGAAGTTTAGGGTACTCATTTTTTATGTTAGCCTCCAACTCATTCTGGTCAGTGAAAACATAATTTTTCATCGAGGGAAATTCTCCAAGCATCGCCTCCATTTCTTCCAGGGTCATATTCTCACACTTGTGCTTCAATTCCCTTACTACATTTGCTAACCCGACACCATGCCATATATTACATCCATTCATCATGTTATTAGCTTCCCCAAATCCTTTATTCTATTTTCATGAGGGTCCTTTGTTGCTTTAAGTACACCACTCTTCTCACAATAATGCCAACCTATCCTCCCTTCCTAAAGTGTCATTCTTATTTGCCACAAGGAATTCATTCTCTTCTTCTAATGACCATGTATTGATGATATGCTTTCGATCTTCACATATCCTCAGTGCTAAATTTTCTCTCTTTAACTCATCCTTCAATGTTTGGAGTATGGAATCATACTCAACTTTATGGCATGTAATCTACTTCTTAGTTATCTCCTTCTCAACTACATGCCTTCCTTTTCCTTCGAGAAACTATCTCTTATACACTTCAACCATGTGTGTTGGTCCCCTCACAAATGTACTAAGTATAGACACCAAATTTGGGTCACACTCCCGTCCCCTTCAATTAATTAATGTAACACATTTAACTAATCATGAACCCTTCATCCCATATTAATATTCATCCTCATATTATTAATTAATTTAATTAAGTTAATTTCATCCTCACACCTCCACCTCATCATGACACCTCATCTTGGACCCATTCCAGGGGCATTTAACTCACAATGACCAAGTCATTACTCTTAGCACTGAGTCATCACTCCCAGTGCTTTGAGTCACTACTTGACCTAACTAACTAAGAATTCTTCCTAAACCTAACTGGAATTCTTCTAAGATCTTCCTGCCTTCTCTCACGTGAACTCTACTTCCCTAAGTGGACCCAACAAGGAAAACACACCAAATTTGGGAAGATTTACCTATTTTTGGTAAATAAGACTATTTCACCCTAACCGACGCCGGTTTATCCTCGGTCGATGTTGATCACCTAAACCGCCATCAGTTCCTTTATATATAATTTTACAACCCTTTACCCAAGTTGGTCATTCATTGATTAGAGCCTTATTACATTCAAGTTCAAATCTTCAAGCCCTCTTGCATCCAAATAATGAACACACACAACCATAGTGCAAGACAAGCAATCGGTTCTCCTTCTAGAGCGTTGGAATACTCACAGGAGCACACAGGTTGTACTACCATGACACTAGACTCAAGAAATGCTTCTCCGATTAACCATTGACCACCCCGACTCACAGGATCTACAAAATACCAAGTAAGTATTGTGATTTTAATCATTCATGCTTATCTCATTGTATATCACTTACTTCTTTTAATATTTTATTTCTTTTGTTACCTATATATCACCTTATTCCCATCAACCCACTATTCAACCATCCCAAGACTTTACAACCTTTCTAACCTCCTTTTCAGCATACCTGAGTCTTCTTAACAATATCACAACCTTATCAACACCACTTTCACTCTCGTGCAATCACGGAGAGGTAGAAACTCCTATTTTTAACATCTCGAACTCGAATTTCCCCTATCGACACCGCTTAGCCAACTAGTGTCGGTCTATCTCTCTCTTATACCGGCATCGGTCGACCAACCAATACCAGTCTAAGAGACTCACAATTTAGCCTATAACAAAGTGAATTAACAACTTCCTCAAAACAACTCAAAACCTTGCCTAATTTCACCCAGACCTCACCTACAACCTTTGCTACACCTACAAACCCAAACCAACCCATTAATCATCCAGATTTAATTCTAACCATTTCCTGTTGAGTTAAATTCACTTGTTGTATGTTAATAGGAGATACCTAAATCTTATCAACTACAATAGGAACTATTATTTCTTATATTAAATAAAATAAAATAGAGGATTGAAAGCCATTCGAGGAAACATCACACTTCGCAGATCTAGCATTATTAGGCATTCCTCTAATTCTTGTTATTTAATACTATTTGGTGGTCTTGTTGTGTTTCTTATACAAGTCGTTCCTCCTAGCCAAAGGGAAGCTCACACAATCAGCTTGGATCAAAATTCTATAGCATGCACAATGCCTTCTACTATCCACATAACATAGGTATTCCTCCTACGTCCTGTTACCCACTTATCTATTTTATCACATTACTTTTGAGGTGAAACATTTTGGCACCTGGTGGGACCCATCTAGGGTTATTTGCATTGTTCATGCCTAGGGAAAAATCTTGTGTGTCTATTTTCATTCAAAACAAGTTCACATTAAGCTTCTTCTCTGGAAATATTCTTTTCTTTTGATTGTCTCAGTGACACTTGTTTTTCAATATTTAAAAGAACTTTTCTTTCTTTTCTTGCATTGCACTTAGTGAAATTCATGCCCTTAACCTCTTCATAATTTGTTCTCATCGAATATAATTTGTGTTTTAAACCTTATGTACTTCCATTTTTGAGTTTGTTACACTATAGCTCATTTAAATTATGGGTAACCTATATGTTGGAAGTCATGCCCAGTTGATGGTTGACAAATTGAACCGTAGCTCACATTTTGCACACTCTCTATACCAAATCACTAAAAAAAAACTACAAATTTCTTTAACATATTTCCTAGAAAAATTTCAACAATCACACGATCATAGGATTAACATTGGGCTCCAACTAGTTTCTCTTTCCAATCATCATCTCAGAGAAGGATCTCCCATGCCAAAATTTACCTCGAAACCGCGGAGTTGTGATTTTTATAGGACACCTTTGTTAACCAAAAATTTGATCCCGCCTATAGTCAGTCCCCCGAGTTGATAAGCCACAACATAAAATCTACAGCTTAGGATTTCATGTTTGTTATCTTTTTTTTTTGCTTACGTTTTGAGGTGTGAGTTGTGTTTCTTCATTATTTCTCATCATTTTATGACCCACAAGATGACCGGTGTACTCCGCTTTATTCTAGGTGTATTAGGCCTCCTCATGACATACTCGGTCTCCGGGTTGGCCCTTTCATTTGATTTAAACCACCAAAACTTCATTTTTTCTTCTCTTCCCATATTTCACAGTAACTGATATCGGTCCAAAGAATCGTCATCGGTTAAACCATATCACTCGCTTATCGCTTAACTAAATGGCATTGGTTTTATGATTTTGTGGTTATTTTTACCAAAATAGTATTCTCCACCTTTATGTTCTTTTCGTGTCTTGTTATGCCATTTTATCACAATTTTAGGTCTTTGATATCATCTTCAGAGTCCAGGTTGACCCATTTTCACCTTTCATTACCAGATCTTTAAATCTCCTATTTTTCATAGTAATCGACATTGGTCTAAGCCAACCAAGCGGTGGTTACCCTCATACCAAAGATCGCTTACCCTAACCGATGTCGGTATTTGTATTTTGATTTTCCAATAAAAAAATGATCTAATTACTCATTTTAGACTAATTTTTCCCCATTATTTCTATGTTTATGCATCATCAACGAATCTCAGAATACCTTTTTAGCATCAGTCACATGGTTTTGACTCGTAAACAAGCTAATGCTCCCATGTTTCACACTAGCCACCAGCCGTTCCACCTATCCCATCACCTCCTCCAATCTCATCACCTATGGACCTCAATCATGCTCTTTCAATACCCACTAGCAATGAGGAATTTACAAGACTCTTTGATCACAACCCCACCACTCTGCAAATACTATCTCGATCATTCATTTACACATGATTAATCGGGAATCTTGTATATGGCATGCCTGTGTCCATCCCTCCTACCCTCACACCCACTTCTGCATCATCTACTACTAGCTTGGCCTTAACCTCTTCCACCTTACCACCTTACCACCTATGGTTTTCTAACTTTACCCTCCATTATTGATATCTACTACACATACACCATATGTTGTGCCTTTGACTTTTTTCGCTCCTACGATGTCAACCATGCCTTGAGTGTAGGTCTATTTACACCCACCACCTCTCATATACCTATTGCATCTCAGCCACCATTGGTGTCATAGACCATACTCCCTTACAAAACATCATCCTCTTCATCCCACAGTCTCTTCCTTAGATTTCTACGAGAGTCTTTACGTCCACTCCACCTGCCTACACTTATCACCAACAACCCCTATTTCATCTACTACTTATTTAGGATACTTGTCATCTACATCTATTCTAGCCTATATTCCTTCCTCAAAAAATTTGTACTCAACACCACCACATATTGGGATTCTTCCCACATCATACCCACCTCATCTACCCCCTTATACTATAGGGGGTGCCCAGTCATCACAACCTACCAATGATCTTATCAAAATGATGATAAAGCCAAGATGTAGACATTGTAAGCATATGTCTCCGGCTCACGTAGCTTTTGACATATGATGAGATTTACAATGAGCCCATTCACCCATCCATACATTCCCACTGGGAAATGCCTACATTTAACCAATTCCATAAAAAATAAGACCCGCAACAAAACTTGTGGTCTTTTAAAAATGTGTGTTATCAAATCGCTCATGATGATGCTTTGCTCTTATGGACATTCCTAATGTCATTGATAGGGATGGATTTAGATTATTATAGTGATCTACCCAGAATTCCATCTTTTCATTTAATCAGGTAGCTCAAGATTTTATATACCACTTTTCTATCAATATTGTCAAGAAGGTCACCATGACTGACTTGTACGCGCACACCAATATGAAGATAAATATCTCGTAGATTTAGTCACTTGTTGGCGAATCCTGATCAACCAAATCACATTCCAATTGCCTCAAACCAAGATGATAGAGTTATTCACTAGATCTTGTGCTAGACACATCTCACCAACTCTCCAAGTTCAAACCTTCCACACATTTGACAAGGCATTCACCATGGCCCGAAAACTTGAAATTCGTGCCATTGAAGAGAAGAAGATACAATTGCATAACAAGAATGTTGCGTTCAAATCAAATGATACCTCTTCTTCTTATAAACTGCAAAATAATTATTGTAAAGTAAAAGGATCTGCCAATGCAGTAGTTTTAAAATCCAACCCATCTCATCCATCTAACCAATCAAAGCCTTCTTCCAATATTTCTCCTATTCAGGATTTTCAGTTCAAGCGGAGAAATGAAAATATACTCCCATAGGAGAACCCTACTCTTCAGTTTTATAAAAACTTCTAAAATCCAAAGCAGTCACTCTTCCACCCATCAAACCACATACTGGTTTTGACCCCTCTTGTCCTATGCTTGCATGGTATAAATAAAATGATTACTACAACTATCATTGCATTAGAGGGCATAATGAAAAGAATTATATAACTTTTAAAAAACCATCCAAGAAATGTTAGATAATGGAGATCTCATTTTGGATAACCCTAACACACTGGCTAATTAAAATCTTCACATCTTCAAGAAGCCATTCCCAAATCACACCCCATCATCTAACCAAACTGGTGAAACCTTGACCAATGACAATAACGTTCATGAGGTTCATGTTATTTTTGACATCATACCAACTCTTCTTACTCAATTTCCTCCTACTCCATCTATCGAGGAGATTCTTGCACAAGCTCCTTCATCCATGGAGGGACTTGTTTCATCTTCTCCTTTACCCATAAAGGATTCTCCCTTATCTCCTCCTTCACCATGGAGGATTCCACCATATCTGTTGATGTAGTTTCCCCACTCACCTCTCAACCTGATGAATAACTCACAATACTTACTCTTCTACCCACAGGAGAGTCATGCTTACCTTCTTCCTCGCTAAAATATGAACTTACTTCATCCAACTTGCCATCTCCGCTACCCACAAGGGATCCATTAGCAGATCCCCTTTCTATTGGTGATAATTCTCCATTGGATTTCAAGGATCCTATTGATTTTCTCTTATCTCTTTTACCCACAAATTGAAGCCAACCATTTCCTTGTCTCATAGACATTCTTTATATGGATTACTACTAAATCAACATCATCCCCTCCTACATTGGTTCCATTCTCATTTTTGGTTGACCACTTGGATTATATTAACAATTCCATGCTTTAGGGACATCTTCGACTGCCTATCTCAACTCAAATGTAGATGTTGTCTGTGACACTTTCACGATCTATCCAAAGGTGTTTCAAACAACCAAATCCACCATTCCCATGACATTTTCACGACCCCTTCTTCATCACCCTCACCCACATCTAAATATTTACCAACAAATGTACTTTATCATATGCCTAAAACCTTACATGCACCTATACCTTCCTTCGCATCTAGACCCATTACCACATTAGGAGTTGTGTCGACATCAAGTGTAGTCAATCCTCCTGTCAAACTAGATTTAGCCACGTCCTCACAAGTCATTGCAAAGACTATTTCCCCACTACGAGGAAGACCCAACCTCTTAGGTCATATACACCAGCTTCTCCCACTACCCTCTCGTCATCTTCACCACTTCCATCTATCCTAGGTCCCCACCCATCAACCTTGTCCAAGCAGCCTCCTACCCAGAGTAAACAAAAAACACAACAACCCACCTTGTCACAATCCTTTGTTACACCCAAATTACCTACACAGCTTATGCCTTCGACGTCACCTACATCCTTTCTACCTCCTATACCTACACCACTTCTAGTATCCTCATCATTACCCATGTCATTTCCTTCCCCAACCACCGACCTTCCACATTGCCTTATCACAACCTTCACCACACCTCCGTTATCACCTTGGCTAACTCACACATTCCATCATCTTCCTTCCCTTATACATCACACACTTATTCTTCACCTTTACCAAAGAAGGTACAACTAAATTCCAAGAGCCCACTACCTTCCAAAGAGGTAGTTAAACCTATATTACCTTCAACAACTAGTTCACCTGCTACATCCTTACCCAAGAAGGTATAATCCAAACCTAAAACCGTACTATCTACCAAAAAGTGGTAAAACTTACTCAACCTATGATTCCACCTCCAAAGGTGATGCACCTCCCACCAAATTCACCCACATACCCTATTTCTGATGGGGTTTCCCATCATAAAATGCTTAAACAATTACACCATTCTCCTCTCAAAATGTCATTTTATAACCTTGTATAAACCTCTAAGTCTCATCGTCAAGCCCTCATTGAGGTCCTGCGATCTATTGAGGTTTTACCTAATGACCATACGTCTGTTGCATCCATCATCACTCCTCACCATATCACCACTCTCACCACTTTATACCCTTCCTCTGCTCCCGCTACCACTCATCAAATAACCGCTCTCGCTTTTGATGATAAAATTGTACCTCTCCAATCAAATGATCCTAACCCCACCCTATTTATTTCTGTCTAATTTGGTAATATACGCATTTGACATGTTATGATTGATGGAGGATCTAGTATAAACATCATTTCCTCCCATGCATACAACCAAATGCGCATCCTTGCCAACTGCATGCATAATAACCTAGTTATCCCATGTTCATTTAATGATGCTATGAATTCCACCCTCGCACCATCATTCTCCATACTTTTATAAGCCCCCGTACCATTCCTGAATTATTCTATGTCTTAGAGGGGGAATTCTAGTACAACATGCTACTTGGCCGACCTTGGATCCATGCCATGGGTTGTGTTCCTTCAACCTTACACCGTTGTTTAAAATTTGAACATGAAGGGCACAACTATACCATTTTAGCCGACCCTTCACCTTTCAAGACCTATAACATTTTGTATCGACCCAATGATGTCCTTATACTAGTTAAGGCATCTACCACCACTACCACTTCTTCATCAGCCACTACCTCATTCACCACTTATATTACTACATATTCTGCAACTAACTCCTCTATTCCCAATGTCTGCTGAACTTCTACAAACTGACCCGTCACACCAACCCATCTAGTCCTCAAACATCAAATGCTTATTCTTCCTAGTTTTCAAGTGATTCATCCATTCCCAGCACTCCACATACTAGCTACTTGATCCCTTATAAGGTGTTTTTCAATGTCTCACTCAAGGGTTAGTACTACCTTTATAACATTGACACATTCCTTACTCCTCAATAGTATGGTAAAATTTACCAACATCCCCGCTTATGATCACCAAATAGGTGATTTTTCCTTCGGTCCTCCCCACCTTCACACCAACTTAACATATGGGGGAATTGATGCTTCTACCTACTTGCCTGAGCCACCGTCCCAAACTCAACCATTTTCCTTTGACCTTCAATATCTCACCAACCACTTTGCTTTGACCATAGTTTCCTCCATCATTGTGCTTGGAAGGTATTTGGATTTGGTTTCTATAAACAAGGTCGTCATACTGTCATTCCTTGCACCAATCATAAGCATAAAGGCTGCAATGGTATTGATTCTCTGAACCACCTCCCGGGAAGGCTCGAGTCGAACTCATTGAGGATTATAAACATTCCCCACCCCATTCACCTCATTCACCACCTTCACCTACAAAGTCTATGGATCTAGAATCCATTCCTCCTATAAAAAAATTGAGTACATTATTTTCCTGGGACCTTTGACTTATCAAAGCATGATGGCGGGGCTCCTCTTCTCTTCCCTTCTGTATCTTGACATGATCGATGAAGATACACCTTCTATTAATGTCGTTCAATATCAGGATGATGAGTCTATTCTCACCTACCTTAGTGTGGAAGATTCTTATATTCACCGGTCATTACCTTCTAAGATGCAAACCATGTTGAATGAATTGACCATCAAAATCAACATTCACACTCAGGATGACCCGCACATTCTAAAAATAGGCCAATATTTAGATATTGCTGAACATGAAGCTTTCACTTCTTTCCTCTGGGATCATAGCAATGCTTTTTCTTGGTCCTACGCTGATATTCCCGGTATTGACCCAAACATTGTGGTCCACAATATCATAACCATTCCTAATGCCAAACTCGTGAAATAGAAGCTATGAAAAATGCATCCTCACATTTCCCTTCTTGTCAAAAAAATAACTCCAGAGCCTTCTTTCACTTACCTTCATCCTACCCATTGATTATCCCCAATGTATCTCTAAGATCATTCTTGTCACAAAAGCGATAGGGGGACTCTGAATTTGCATGGATTTCTATGGCATTAATCGAGCTTTCCCCAAAGATGACTTTCTCTCTATCTAGTATTGACTAATTAATTAATCTCACCACTGGCCATGAGATGCTATCACTCATGGATGGTTTCTCGGGTTATAACCAAATATTACTCACCCCGGAATATCAACACAAAACTACCTTCATCACTCTTTGGGGACCTTCTGCTATCATGTCATGCCCTTTGGCCTTAAAAACATTGGTGCTACATATCAATGGGCTATGAATTATATCTTTCATGACATCATGCATAGTATATTGGAAGATTACATTAACAATCTTCTTTCCAAATCAAAACATCGGTTTGAAAACCTTGTCATCCTTAAGGTTGTTTTCAAACGTCTCATAAAATATAGTGTTCTTCTTTAACCTAAGAAGTGTGTCTTTTCTATTCTCTCTAGAAAGCTCCTTGGTTTTATCATTTCTTTGCATGGCATTGAAGTTGATCCCGCTAAAATCAAGGCTATTCTCAAGATGCCTCCACCTACTAACCTTCGTTAACTTCATAGTTTACAAGGCAAGTTGCAATCTATTCGTCGCTTTATTTCTTAGCTTTCCAACCACTGCCATCCATTTCATCATCTTCTCAAAAATGATGTCTCCTTCAAATGGGATGATGAATGCCACAAAGCCTTCAATGCCTTAAAACAATACCTCCTCCAACCACATGTGCTCATTCCACCTAAGGATGACCAACCATTTTACCTTTACATTTCTGCTACTGATCATTCCCTGGGTTTCAGATTGCTCATCGTGATGAAAAACATAGGGAGAAAGAGGCTTGTTATATAAGCCGTATGCTTTTAGACTACTAAAATAGATATACTCATGTAAAAAACTCTGCTTAGCTTTAGTTTTTTTCACCACTAAACTTCATCATTACCTACTCAACCAAAAACCTGCATTATCACCAATACCGACCCTTACATTACATGTACGCTAAGCCCTACCAACATCAACATGTTACACATTGGCTCATGCTTCTTATAGACCTAGATCTTGAATTCATCCATCAAAAATATTTCAAAGGAAAAACCATTGTTGACCAACTCGCAGATGCACCTCTTTCTGGAAACCAATCTTCTATCTTCGATTTCCCTTATGAATCCATGACTACCCTCTCCCGGAGGATACCATTTGCTAGATGACCTTATTCTTTGATGGTTCCAAATATTAGTGTGGGTGTGGTGTCGAGTTATCCTCATTTCTATTGATGGCAATCCTATGCCATTATCTTTCAAACTAGATTTAGATTTTACTAACAATATCGCCAAATATGAAGCACTTGTGTTAGGCCTTAAAACTCGCCATAGCCTTAGATGTTAAATCAATTAATATCTTTGGTGAATCTCAACTTGTTGTGAATCAATTTAATGGTATATACCGAGTTGTCGTGATGAGATACTTCAACAAGATAAACATCATGTTGACATGCTTTTGACTACCTTTGACCATTATGAACTTCAAACCACCCCGCGTTCCACTAATAAATTTGTAGACACCATGGCCTATCTAACTTCACAAATACCTATTTCACCCTCCAACTCAAAAATATTTGTCACAATACAAAGGTTACAATCACCTTCTTATCTATTCCGAGATATTAACTTTGTAGGAAACATTGAAACTGACCCACGTGACCTTTGGTATAAGCAGTTTGCTAACTACCTTTCCCTTTCAATTTTTCCTCCAGATCTTACTCGTAAATGGACAATGAACCTTTATCAAAAGTGTCTCTCACTATGTCATCATGGGTTCTCTTCTTTATAAATGCAACTTTTATGGTATCCTCTTATAATTTCTTACAAGTTCTGAAGTTCCATACACCATCAAGGATGTTCATGAAAACATTTGTGGGGTAACTTCGATGAGCTTAGCTTTTGCTAAGTGCATCCTTCACCTTAGATATTACTGGCCAACCCTAAACTGTAATTTTTGTGACTATGTCAAGTGTTGTGTGAAGTTTTAGCAACATGCTAATCTTCATCACACCCCTAGTCACACCTTACAGGTCGCACAAGACCTTTGGCCTTTCTCTCAATGGGGTTTGGATCTTGTTGGAGAGATCAACCCTCATTCTTCCCAATGTCATCAATGGATTATTACCGCTACTGAATATTACACTAAATGGGTGGAAGTTGTACCCCTAATTGAATGTCATCTAAATGCTCTCGATCACCTCCAAATCTACAGAAAACATATCAAATGTGCCTACAATAAACATGTCCAAGAACGAACCTTCAAGGTCGGCGACCTCTTCCTAAAGGAAAATCAACATGTAACAAAAGTGAAGAAAAGTAAACAAGGAAAGTTATCTCCTAATTATCTTGGACCCTATATCGTTACTCATGCCTATGGATTAGGTGCTTATTGTTTATCTTCACTCGAAGGTAAACCCGAAATGATCCCCTCAATGCCTTGCATCTTTGACCATTCTATTATTGAATCAAGTCCTATATCACCTTTTGTCTATTAAAATACCATCCCCTGAGAAACATCCACCTTCCACTTACCTATTTTAAGAATCAATGACTAAACAAGAATCATGTGATTACCCATCACCTTTTAGCCTTATCTTCAATATGAGAACAATGGCTCTACTCATGGCATAATTTTCATGGATATTTTTTTCATTTTTAGGATGGAATCCCATGGTCATTCATCACTTCAAACCTCTCTTTCATAGCTAGCTTCTGTGTGCTATGGTTTTGTATTCATAAAAGAAGCCTATACTTCTCTATAGTCTTGTCTATGACCTAAAATTCCAAAACAAAAACAATTCAAAAGTAATATATGGGATTTTCAAATTCAAACTCCTTGAGTCAAACTTCTTGTAAATAGATGACTCCCTCCAAAAGGACATCTATCTTTCCATCTTGCTGCTATAAATAGACTGCTCCTTGAAGGACAACTATAAAAATCTAGCCCTATTGTACATAGTCTATCACAAAAAGAAGACTATTTCGCAAAAATTAAAATAAAAATATTTTGAAGCTTCTTGCATTGATCAGCTTCACAAAGACCTCAAGGATATATTCTATTCATCCCACATAGACTTCCCGCATCGATTAGTCTATAAAACAAAAGCAAAAAGAAAAAGACAATTTTTTTCGTCATGGACTGCCTATTTTGGTCTTGGGTATCTTACAGAAGAGGCATGTTGTCTCCCACCAAGGTTACGCTAAAACAACCTATTTCACCTCACCATATTTCCTTTCTAATCTTCTACCTACTCAAGATACGTGCCACAAATGTGACATTTCATGATCATATGACTTTCTTCACCCTTAGAATATTCAATCATGCAATGCCTTTAGGGTCTTATGTTCATAGGCCAATCTTTGATATGATAGAATCATAATGGTTCTTACCAATTAGAAAGCTTTTTGTCTCCTCTTATTGTTCACCTCTTTTCTTACTTATTGATCCTCCTTCATAGGACCAAACCTTTGACACCTACATTATGGGAATTCCTCTTCCACCAAAATCACCCACACCTATTCAACCTATACTCAACCATGCCTAAATGACCTAGACTCAACCATGCATATTCAACCTATACTCAATCATGCCTAAAACCTACCAACCCATTCATCTCCCTTATCATATTCTTCCCTAGCTTATGGGAGAACTACATCGGCCTGAGGCCCCTTTTCATCGGGGCTATGTAGGTAGCACTCTGAGGGCATGGGGCCCTTGGAGGTTAGCTTGGCCACTTTTACCCCTAATCCCCTTTATGTTTCACATTCTACCCTAGTTAGTTTCCATTTACACAAAAACTTGGAAATTAATATATCATAAAAACATACATACCTACCATTTTATCACCACGACCATATTCTACTTAAATCATTTCATATTTCATGATATTAATTACTTGGAAATTTAACCACAACATACATACAATACATTATTTCCATAAGATCAATAACTTGGAAATTACCTAGATTCCACCATGCCTATACCTAACCAAACCATGCCTATACTTGACTCCACCATACCTATACCTAACTCCACCATGCCTATACCTGACTCCACCATGCCTATACTTGACCAAACCATGCCTATACCTAACTCCATCATGCCTAAATGACCTAGACTCAATCATGCCTAACTCACCTAGTTCCCATGGTACACAATAAAAATGGAAATTAAAAAGAGTACATCATCCATCCAATAATAATCATCAACTATATAAATAGGAATGTCTTTGTATCAATACATATATACACAAGGATAAATAATCAAGCTGTCTCAAAACCTCTCAAATACAATCTAGAAAAATCTTTGGCATGCAGTCGATATATATAAATAAAAATCATCATACAAGTATCAAATGTCATGATCAATCAACCCCACCTAAGACCCTCCTCTCCACTCTCACCCATCTCCTCCTCCTAGCCCTCAGTTGGGCCTAGTCTATGAGAGTTGGTAACCTCACCCCGACCACGTATCTGGGGCCAAAACCCCGTGTGCTACCTAATTTTTGAGTCATGGATGTGGTCCTCTCACTAGCTAATTGTCGGGCCCTGTGTTCGGCATATGAGGTAACATCAATACATACACTGGCTAGATGGTCATAGTAATAGCGGGCCTCATTTAAGGCATCCTTGAACCTCACCATAGATACAAAGATGGGGTGGTGCCATCGGTTTAACTACCACTTATGAACTCTTCCCTACCAATAGAGGACCTTGTCCTGGTGTCGGTGCTTGTACTATGGGACCTTGTCCCAAAGGCTCGTGTTAGTACTTGTGTAGCTACCTAGGATTGTAAGGCCATGAAATGTGCCTGTGTGGCTGCCAACTTTCCCCGTGTACTAATAACCTACACTTGTAGCATTGATACTTGCGTACCATCCCCTACATGAGCCTATACATGTGCTTGTTCTGGGAAATAGTCACTAACCCTCAGTAATGTAGTCACCTACCAAAGACCTATCAAAGTAACTACCTAAGTCTATGCCGCTATCAACTAAACTCCCAACGTGGTCACATGTCCCTATAGGGCATCCTCTCGAACCATCACTATGGCTAAGTCCACCTGACCTCGCCGTGGTGTTGCTTTTTATAACTCCACTGCCCACCACTTTTTGTATGCCACAAAGGGGTCCTTGCATCATCGAATCTTGCATCAACCGGTACCTCCTCATGTCTAGTGGGGTCTATGGGTCGGGGTGGAGACAAAGGTCTCTCCACATCATCCCTACGATACTATGGGAAGGGTGGTAGCACATCTTGCTATAATTTGAACTAGTGTCATACTCTATCGATCGAGATCATCTCATGCTCATTGACACATCTGCCCTATATCCACCACACTAATTGTAACTCATGTAGCTCCTGAGCCATCCCTCTAAAAGCTGGAAAACCAACATAGGGCTATCATACTATGTCCATTACATATAGGTCTTCCAGCTCTCACCCGTAGTATACTACATCACGAGCTACCTCCTCTACTTGAGGATGACCACCTATGGCCACCCACCTCTTGTAACCTACCCTCTATCCCCCATGGTTCCAATCTAGTACTAGTAGTCCTCATGGATGCACTACCACAATATGCTCAGTATGCCAATCACTACAGTAAGAATGTAAAACAGATGGCATAACATCACATCCTATGGTAGGCTACAACTCTTTGTATAGCTGCATTAAATATGTAGGTGCCCATACAAAGCAAACCCAATCCTCGATCATATCTCACAATACTCCCATCAACCCTCTAGGAAACCAACCACCCTATGAATCAGGAAGTGCATAGCATCCCACCACGACCATCATCAACACTACTAACCATGTCTCCTATAGGTGTGTAGCATATAAAGCCCCATAAACAAGACTGGTATTGTGCTCTATCAGATCACTTGTCATTTCCCCAAATACCTCAATCTTCATCTCAAAGGCGCCATCTTTAGATACCAAATATACTATCTCACCAAAAATAGACAACTACAAAATCCTCGTATACATCTTCCAAAGATGATGGTCATCTCACCGGTGGGTAGATGAAAGGTGTTGGTCACTGCATCCCATCTATCAATGAGCGTGACCATGAGACTGTGATCTTGTCGGATCTTCCTATAGTGCCTAATGCCCACCAATCCAACATCTCGCATATGTGTCCACTTATCCTCAGTAACGTTGGGACGCATCTTCCCTAATAACGGTGGGACACGGTCCCACATCATCAACTGATGTCGTGCCTACATCCATACCACTCAACAATGTCAAAAACTAAACTACTTTTCCCATTTCTTTACAACCTAATTACCCCACCTATCTATTTCCTAACTACTTCCCGGCCTATCATTTCTTCTAATTTAGCTTACCAAGTTCCCATAACCCATTCCATCACTGTGACCTAATCTTCCTCTATTACCCACCTATGTTTACCTATATTTACCCTCACCCACCTAGCTTCTCTCCCTCATCCCTCTCTGTTTCCCTTATTCACTACCTATCTACCCTCCAATTTCTTTTTTTACCCCATTTTGGCCTTCTCAACTTAACCTATTTAGACTAAGTCACTTTTCATAGTGACCGACGTCAGTCACATGGACTAATACTAGTCACCCTAAACTGACGTCGGTCGACTATTTTCCCACCGATGTCGGTATTCCGAACGATGTCGATCGCGACCTGACCAAATTGAGTCTCTGGTTTGGCTACAAAGATGAACCCCCATGCCCCAATTTTCTAAAAATTAAAAAAAAAAGCCTAAAACCTACCCAAAAACCACCCAACCCACCCATTTCCATTTTACACCCTAATTAATCTACATTGCACCTGCCCCATACCCAAATTCTTTCATTTTTAACTACATTTTGAATTTTTAATTCCCCCCTACATTTTATTTCATTTTTTCCTACAAATTCAATAAAAACAACCTAGAAAGGATTGAATCCTACCTCTACACACCGACGTCACCTCACTAGGATCTCTGGTCTCTGAGCTAGTGGTCCTCCCGCACCTCCTCCTACTGACGCCATGTTAGAGTCAAACCCCTGTCTCTCCACCAATCGAATCACACCAAAAGATATCATAGGCCCACCTCTACACCTCTCTAACCACTCACCTCTCTCCAAATCATCCTAGAATCTAGCCCAATCATAGTCACTCTCGTCAATGGTACAAAAATACTTTCTCGCTTGTCATTTTCACAAATGACAAAACATAAATGAATCCGTAATTCATAGATTTTACCTTTTTATCCCAAATCTGACTTGATCAACATCATTTTTCCCTAAACCGACATCGGTCATATGCCCTAGTGCACCACGCTTAGTTTCTCTTGACCGACATCGGTTGGCCATGACCATGGTCGGTTAGCCTTTTTACCTCATTACACCATATAGCACCAAATTTTCCTACCTAAAACCTCTTTCTGTCTCGACCCATCATTGACCCTGACCTTACACCTCACCCTCATGACCTTATTACCTATCACCCAACCTCAAAATTATGTATGGCATGTTTCTTCCCCTACCATGGCCTTACATATGGCCTTACCTAAATCAACCAATTGAAACTTTCCTTTTGTGACACTCAAATTTTTGTACTCGTTATACCTTGCGATGTGATACTTGTTTTGTTCCACGTAAAGACCTTACCTTGTCTCAAGCCATGTTGTTTATCCCAACCATACCTTTGGTGCCCTAGAACAAAACCTATTTCCCATTCCTACACCTAGCCTAGTGGTGTTTCAGGACCATATCCTATACCTTGGATACTTGAACCACTTCAACCTTGTTTGGATAAACCTATTGACCTTTGACGATGTAGAGTTTGCAAGCTCTTCAACCTGGTACCTTATCGTAATCTATATGTATGCGTGTGTTAGACTACCACTACCTATTACTTGACCGAAAACACCCTTACCTATAACCAACCTACCCTCATTTTCATCACTTACCCATTTATCAAACCACTCATTGACTTCTTTTAACACCTCATCAGTTCCTGGTTTGAGGGGATCACCTCCACCCACACTTGGGGCAACCTAATCCTCACTCATACCTGGAGCACCGACTTCCTATTTTTATTGATGTCACTTATCAATATAAGCTACATGACAAAAGGGAAAAATTTAGACACCAAATTTGGGTCACACTCCCTTGGTCTCGCTTTAATTAATTAACATAACACATTTAAGTAATCATGACCCCTTCATCCAATATTGATATTCATCCTCACATTATTAGTTAATTTAATTAATTTAATTAAGTTAATTTCATCCTCACACCCCCACCTCATCCTAGACCCATTCCAGGAGCATTTAACTCATAGTGAATAAGTCATTACTCTCAACATTGAGTCATCACTCCCAGTGTTGAGTCACTACTTGACCTAACTAACTAAGAATTCTTCCTAAACCTATCTGGACTTATTCTAAGATCTTTCTTCCTTCTCTCACGTGAACTCTACTACCCTCGGTGGAACTTACAAGGAAAACATGCCAAATCTTGGAAGATCTACATATTTCTCGTAAATAAGACTATTTCACCCTAAGCGATGCCGGTCTATCCTCGGCCAATGTCTGCTACCTAAACCGCCATCGGTTCTTTTATATAGAATTTTATAACCCTTTACCCGAGTTGGTCATTCAATGATTGGATCCTTATTACATTCAAGCATGAATCTTCAAGCCCTCCTACATCCAAATGACGAACACACACAACCATAGTGCAAGACAAGCAACCGGTTCTCCTCTCAAAGCATTGGAATACTCACGTGAGCACACAAGTCAGATTGACGCCAATAGCCATGGCACCGACTTAATCACCTCTTCTATGATTAACCATTGACCACCTTGACTCACGGGATCTAAAAATACTAATTATTGTGATCTTAATCATTCATGCTTATCTCATTGTAGATATCTTGCTTCTTTCAATATTTTATTTCTTCCCATTACCCGTATATCACCTTCTTCCCACCAACCCACTATTCAACCATCCCAAGCCTTTACACCCTTTCCAACCTCCTTTTCAACATACCCAAGTCTTCTTAACAATATCATGACCTTATCAACACCACCTTCACTCTCTGTGCAATCATAGAGAGGTCCAAACTCCCATTTTTAACATTTGAACCGAATTGCCCCTCCGACACCGGTTAGCCAACCGATGTTGGTCTAGCTTTATACCAAAGATTGGTCAACCAACCAATACCGGTCTCTAAGATTGAATTTTTTTCCTATAATAGTGAGTTAACAACTTCCCCAAAACAGCTCAAAACCTTGCCTAATTTCACCTAGACCTCACCTATAGCCTCTGCTACACCTATAAACCCAAACTAGCCCATTAATCATCTAGATTTAATTATAACCATTGCATGTTGAGTTAAATTCACTTGTTGTATGTTAATAGGAGATACCTAAATATTATCAACTATAATAAGAAATGTTATTTATTACATTAAATTATATTAAATAGAGGATTGACAACCATTCGAGGAAGCATCATGCTTCCCGGATCTATCCTTGTTAGGCAGTCCTCTGACTCTTGCTATTTAATACTATTTGGTGGTCTTGTTGTGTTTCTTATATAGGTCGTTCCTCTTAGACAAAGGGAAGCTTGCACAATCAGCTTGGATCAAAATTATACAATGTGCGTAATGCCTTCTACAGTCCACATAACATGGGTATTCCTCTTACACCTATTACCCACTTATATGTTTTATCGCATTAATTTTGAGGTAAAACACTAATGTCTGTAAATAATGCAAGGATGATGGAAAGGTGCTAGTTACCTTTGCTTTATACTTTGGTTGTTCCTTTAAAATTTCCTCTCCATTTCCTCACCATCTCAAGGAAAGTCTTCGCTTTATTCTCTACTTTATCATTTGCTTCCTTTAAGCTCTAGAATTCCTCTTCCTTGTCCTTATTATCCTAAAGTAAATTTATCAAGGCAAATGCTTTATCAACATTCCGATGCAAGATCTCTACGTATCTTTGTTAAGACATTGCTTGTTTGTTTGTCATTGAAATCCGTGGTCTTAATTGTCACATGTCTCTCCCTGTAGAGCCTTCTTCATTCTTCACTTCGCATAAGATTCCTCACACCGTGGAACTCGGTTCGTCCATGTGGGTCTCGCATACTCTATGAAAATTGTTTCCTTGTGCATGCGTTTCCACCCTCGGGTCCATCAACTCCCATACATAAAATTGTTCCATCGCAAGAGTTCTCTAGAATATAACACATATTAAACCATAATTTTGTTAAATATGGACATTTTACTAAGAATTTAGATTCATAGTATTATTATTTTTGGTTTTATAATTGTTGAAATTGGATTCCAAATTGCCATTATTGGTTTTTATATAGCGTGATATCGAATTCCAATATGTTTATTATTGGTTTTTAAGTAGCGTAATATCGATACCAATATTTACACTATGTCATACAAGTATGTTCCTAATAATATATTGAGTTAATGAGAATGGGATATGTCCATTCTTAACACACTCTTCATACAACCGTGTTCCTAATTCTTTTTATGTGTATCTTCTTCATATCAATTATTTTTCTATGATTCCTATATGAGGCATTTTGATCCATTTTGAAAATTAAAACATGGGTACATGGTGTATGAAATAATAAGAAAATATTGAGTCTATGAGAATGGACATATGCCCATTCTCATCACACTCATGGTACAAGTATCTTCCTAATTATTTTTTTGTATCAACTTTATATCTATTTTTCTTCTATAATTCATATATGAGGGATTTTGACCTCTTTTAAAAATTTATATCTTGGTAGACAGTAGGTTAAGTCATGGTGCATTTCCGAAACTCTTGTTGAGAGCATTAAATAATATATCTTGGCACTCTAAATACTATAATTTTGCATTCAAGAATTAGGGATTCTAGGCATATAATTTAGTATCTAGACTTTAGAAAGGTTTGCATTCTATAAAGTTATTAGAATAATTAACAATTAAGTTACTTAGACTTATGCAGATAGCTTTAGGAAAAGACCATATAATTTCATGGTTGTAATGAATGCATAAATCAAGACTAATTCCTAGAAAAATCCAAAGCATTAATATTTTGAAATGAATTCCTTGTAAATCACATCCACTGCCCTTTAAATCACAAGATACAGCTCCCTTCAAACTTACTTAGAGCATAATTAAGGATTTTTTTTCAAATTAAATTAATTACATGGTAGAAATTATATTATTAATAATACATAAATAAGATTCAAGTGTTCCATAAGAAACACAATGTTTTATAGAATTATATTATGAAAAAATATTCCAAAGTAATATAATACTCAAATTTTCATTTAATTATCAAATAATACAAATGTAAAGTTCTATAGGACCAAGGTTTTGAATAATTTTTCTTTAAAACCCACATCCCGGGCCAAGATGATTTCACATACAAATTTATGATCTTCAATAGTTTCTCCAAGTCAACATTCCTTATCTTGTTCAATTAATTCAAGGTATGATTTAATGGCATCATGTCCTTTATTGGGTATCTTTATGTGTCCACATTGCTATTTTTTTTTAGTGTCCATGCCCAGATGATTTTATCCACATCAATATCTTCTTTGCGTTTTTATGAGACAGTCCATGTTTTATTTGGCTTTAAACAATCTCGATACAATGTTGTACCTTCTCCTCTCCCTGTAGGTTTCCAATATTGAACTCTCAGCTTTGTATTTACACCATTGCCTTCATGTTGAAGGAAAATATCCCCATATTCTCTCCCCATTCATATATTTTAATTCTAATTTCTTGGTCATATAAGTAGCATTTTTCCCTCGAACACATCCTTCAATAGATTATATGCTACTATTACCTTGTTTTCTATATTGATTATTGTGATGATGAATGAATTTTGTTTCTTTCTTATCATATTTGTACTTTTCTATATGATTATAAAATTAGGTAGTAAAATTTGTTTTCCAACAAAGATTGTATTATTACCTTGTTTGTTGATATTATGTACTATGTAGATAAAAATGATAGTTAACCATTTTATAATATTCATTTAATAATAATTCAACATGATTACGAGTTGAAAATTCATGCTAGTTCATTAAACTGACATGCATATAGTTTATTATTTTCGTATGGTATGCAGGAATCGAGTAATCATTACAAAGTGATATGTTGGATTTGATACACCTACAAAGGCGGTGATATTGGGTAAGTTCCCATGCTAAACAAAGTAAACATTATCTCTATTCTTTTTATTATACTTATTCACATATCTTTATGAACAATAATGGACTATCTCTTATGATTCCTAATAAAGAGAATATGCATATGCCCATTCTTCATATTATAATGTTATCTCTATAATTATTTTTATGATATTTTCAGTTATCTCTAGTATGAACAATAATTGACATTTTTTTAACGATTCCCTTATGAGAATAGGAAAATGCCCATTCTAAAATAAATATTAAAGAGAATACGCATATGCCCTTTTACATATTCTAATTTTAGCAATATTAAACTTAATCTTTGTGATACCTCTATAATGGTTGTGAGAATGAGAATATGACTATTCAATACAAGACAAATTCTCAACTGCCCACTCTTTAATATGTATTTAACAGCAAAGTGAGGGGGCATCTCACCATTTAATACAAGATAAAACATGAAACAATGATTCCAAATACAAGACAAAACATATTTGTTTGTATTTGAATGGGCATATGCCCATTTGAAACAATGATGCTAGTATCTGTATTCTACTTCTACTATTCCTATCTGCCTAAGCAATTCTTGTATGATTTCTAAATGAGAAGGGGCATCACCCAATACTCAATCAATTTCAAAACTCTATACAAGCTGTGAGAATGGGTGGCCATTCTAAAACAAAGTAAATTTAATTATTCATATAACATAGGGCATATGCCCATTCTTAACATTCTAATACAAGCAATATTGTTTTTATTGAGAATGTGAACTATAATAGGGCATATGCCCATTCTAAACATTCTAATACAGGCAATATTATTTTTTTGGAGAACGAGGATGTGCACATTGAACGTGAATTGAAACATTTATGTTTTAATACAAGCAATATTGATTTTATGAGAATGGTCATGTTCACATTCTTCAATACATAGTCATTTTAATACTTATTTAAAATTTGTGAGTAATTTTATGAATCCTATATGAGAATAGGAAGAATAAAAATGTGATGCCCATTCAATACAAAACGAAACAATTTTTTTTGCATGAGAATGGGCATATGCCCATTCTAAACATTATAATACAAGCAATGCTGATTTTATGAGATTGCTCCTATTATTACTATTTATACCTATTTAAAAATTGTGAGACTGTTTAATCCATACTCTTCTTATTCTTCTTCTATTATTCCTATCTACCCTAGAAATTCTTCTATGATTCCTAAATGAGAAGTTCCATCTGCCCATTCAATATAAGACAATGCATAAAATCTCCATCAATTTCATAACTCTTTTAACAAGATGTGTGAAAGGTGCACATTCTAAAACAAAGTAAATTTGATTATTCCTATCATAAAGGAATATGCCCATTCTAAACATTATAATACAAGTAATATTTATTTTTTTTAGAATGAGCATCTGCATCATGATTGAATAATATTTGTTTTATGAGAATGGACATGTGCCCATTCTAAACATTCTCATACAAGAAATATTGTTTGTGATTCCTATCTACCCAAACTAAGGATTCCTATATGAGATGGGCATCTTCCCATTCAATAAAATACAATGTAAAAATGGTCAATCAATTTCATACCTATTTAAAAGCTATGAGCATGTATAATTCATACTCTTCTTTTATGATTCCTATCTTCCCAAGAAAGTCTTGGGCATATGCCCATTCTAAACATTATAATACAAGTAATATTTATTTTTTTGAGAATGGGCATCTGCACAGTCATGATTGAATAATATTTGTTTTATGAGAATGGGCATGTGACCATTCTAAAATTTTCATACAAGAAATATTGTTTGTGATTATTATCTACCCAAACTAATGATTCCTATATTAGATTTGCATCTTCCCATTCAATAAAAGACAATGTAAAAATGGTCAATCAATTTCATACCTATTTAAAATCTATGAGCATGTATAATCCATACTCTTCTTTTATGATTCCTATCTACCCAAGAAATTATTCTATGATTCCTAAATGAGAAGGGGAATTTTCCCATTCAATACAAGACAATGCAAAAAATATCCATCAATTTCACAACTCTTTTAACAAGATGTGAGAATGGGTGCACATTCTAAAACAGTAAATTTGATTAGTTCTATCATAAAGGGAATAGATTTTGTTGAGAATGGACATGTTCGATATTCGTGATTAAATAATATTTATTTTGCAAGAATGGGCATGTGCCCATTCTAAACATTCTCATACAAGCAATATTTATTTTATGATAGTGGGCATGTGCATTTTCTAAACATTCTCATACAAGAAATATTGTTTGTGATTTCTATCTACCCAAATAACTCTTTTAGTTTAAACTTATGATCATGTAGAATCCATATTGTTTTTATAATTTCTATCTGCCCAAGCAAGTTTTTATGATTCCTATATGAGAATGGGCATCTACCCATTCTATACAAGACAATGTAGAAATGTTCAATCAATCTCGTACCTATTTAAAAGCTATGAGCATGTATAATCCATACTCTTCTTTTATGATTCCTATCTACCCAAGAAAATCTTCTATGATTGCTAAATGATAAGGGGCACCTTCCCATTCAATTTTTCCAAGCAAGTATTCTATGATTCCTAAATGAGAAGGGGCATCTTCCCATTCAATACAAGACAATGCAAAAAAGCTCCATCAATTTCACAACTCTTTTAACAAGATGTGAGAATGGGTGCACATTCTAAAACAGATTAAATTTGATTAGTCTTATCATAAAGGGCATATGCTCATTCTAAACATTATAATACAAGTAATATATATTTTTTAGAATAGGCATGTTCTGATAGTTGTGATTGAATAATATTTATTTTATGATAATGGGCATGTGCATTTTCTAAACATGCTCATACAAGCAATATTTTTTGTGATTCCTATCTACTCAAACAAGTCTTTTAGTTTAAATTTATGAGCATGTATAATCCATACTCTTCTTTTATAATTCCTATATGCCCAAGAAAATATTTTATGATTCCTATATGAGAATGCATATCTTCCCATTCTATACAAGACAATGCAAAAATGATCAATCAATTTGATACCTATTTAAAAGCTATGAGTATGTATAATCCATACTCTTCTTTTATGATTCCTATCTACCTAAGCAAGTCTTTTATGATTCCTAAATGAGAAGGGGCATCTACCCAAACAAGTATTCTATGATTCCTAAATGAGAAGGGGCATCTTCCCATTCAATAAAATATAATGTAAAAAATCTCCATCAATTTCACAACTCTTTTAACAAGATGTGAGAATGGGTGCACATTCTAAAACAGAGTAAATTTGATTAGTCCTATCATAAAGGGCATATGCCCATTCTAAACATTATAATACAAGTAATTTTTTTTTTTGAGAATGGGAATGTTCTGATAGTCATGATTGAATAATATTTGTTTTATGAGAATGGGCATGTGCCCATTCTAAACATTCTCATACAAGCAATACTAATTTTATGACAATGGGCATGTGCATTTTCTAAACATTCTCATACAAGCAATATTGTTTGTGATTCCTATCTACCCAAATAAGTCTTTTAGTTTAAACTTATGAGCATGTATAATCCATACTCTTCTTTTATAATTCTTATCTACCCAAGCAGGTCTTTTATTATTCCTATATGAGAATGGGCATCGCCCATTCTATACAAGACAATGTAAAAATGCTCAATCAATTTCATAACTTTATACAAGCCATGAGAATGGGTGCCCATTCTAAAACACAGTAAATAGGAATGACAATAAATTCTACTATATTTTTTTCATTATTCAAATATCTTGTTACAACATTTACAATAGACTTAGACTATTAGGATATTAAAGCATTTAAGCAAAAAAAAAAGCTATATACAAGACGTGAGAGTGGGTGCCCATTCTAAAACACAATAAATATGTAAAAAGTACAATGTATTTAAATTTCATTATTATAAAAACATCTTTAAAATTTCATGATTTCATTATTAAAACATATTTTCTGTAAATGTGGACATTTATAAATCATTACATGTGTCTACTTAGGTATGACGATAAATTCTACTATATATTTTTCATTATTCACATATCTATTTAAAACATTTAAATGGGTCTAATAAATTCAAATATCTAAGCATATTAAAGCATGTTCTTTAGTTAACAATTTTTTCCCGAAATGGAGGTGAATGCATTGCACATTTTTGCCCTAACCCTAGGGTCGGAAAGGATGGAGTTGGTGTTGGAATGGAGGTCGATCTGGATAGGAAGGAGTCAGGCTTCAAAACATGGGGATCATTTTCTCTAGGAAAGGTTCTGGTTGTAGTCCGTGCTCAGACTCATGACAAATCTTCTTCCCCGTATCCGGCAAGCATATGCAGCGTGCATGTGCTGCTAAATCCGGCCGCAAACAAGGAAATTGACCCTGTCTTAAAGGGGGAAAATTTGAGCTTTACAATATTGCTAGATCTACCCCTTCTAATCCTATGGATTTTGCAAAGAATCCTCCTATTATGACGCTTTGGTGTAGAGGTTCTGAAATCTGAGACTTATTTCAAGCAAAATGGATTGATATGCAGATTTAATAATTTCTACCCTGGCTCTTGCATTGCATGATTGGATCTCAACTCACTAGAGGCCTCTCATGTCAGGTAAATTGGACATTTACCCTCAATCTAAAGGTTTCTTCATTATTGTTTTTGCTTGAAACTCCTGATAAGGATGAGATTTTTGGTAAAGTTTGGGATTTTCAATCCCATTTTTACTAATGAAACCTTGGTTCCCTCTCTTTAACCCGATGACTAAAACTTTCTATGTTAAGCCTGTTTGGGTCCATTTACCAAATCTACCCCTCCAGTTTTAGAGTGAGAACTATTTTTTTGTCAATTGGGAATACTCTAGGTAAATGTCTAGCTATTGACCCAAGGACTTTGGCCTATGACTACACCTCCTATGCCCGTATATTGGTGGACTTGAATATTTATGTTGATTTCCCTGCATCAATTGAGATCAAAGTGGAGGACAAGATCTAGATTTAGAATTTAGACTATGAAGGGTTTCCCTTCAGATGTAGAACTTGTTTCTCTCTCGGACACTTAGCTTTAGATTGTCAGGTTTTGATGAAACCTGTCAAGAGTAGAACCTTGTGGTGGAAGAATTCTGACCCTTATCAATTGGATGTTAAAGTTCCATTTGATAGTGATTCAGAGGTGGATCCAGAGAGTGAGGATGATTCAGTCTCTAACGAGGATCCTGCTCCTCATATTTCTTCTACTTCACTTGATGGAAACTCTCCAACTTTAGTTTCAACTAATCTCCAAGTTCTGTGGAGAAAGAGGAATTTGAAATACCGGTTCATAGAAATGAAAATGAAGATCCGAATATCAAAAAGGGCTGACTACAGTGAGTCATTTGAAGAAAGGAAAAATTGTAAACAACACCTTTAAAAGGAAGCTAAGATCCCCTTGGTTAATTTTTTTCTGTTTTGTTGTTTTTGTTTCCTTGTTGTGCGCTTAGAAGAGGTCCGGATCTACTTATTTCTTTAGTGCAATATCTTTATCTCCATATGTATTGGGGTAGGGTCCCCTTAACCCTTTTTCACCATTAATAAAAAAAAGTAGATCACATCATATTAAATCATTAAAAGGTGGTGATTTGTTAATGTATTATATATTCAAAATTTGAATGTATGTACAAAATAAGTACTATGTATTTTTCATTATTCTAATACCTCTTCAAAACATTTAAATGTTTCTAAAAATTAGGATAATATGACATTAAAGCATTTAAATATGTACATTTTCATAGTTAAGTATTTACGATAGACTTAGGATATTAAAGGAATTTAAGCTTTAAAGGGTAGTGATTTATAATGGTCGGATAGATTCAAATTTCGAGACTTACGATATTAGGATACTAAAAGCATTTAATCATTAAAGGGTGGTGATTTATTATGGTAGGTTAAATTCAAATTTCAAATTTTTGGCACCATTTTTTAGAGGAAATTTTTCTTGGTCAATTACTTTATAAAAATATTGATTTTGAATGGCTAGGGTTTTGATTTTTGCTCTCTTACGAATGATTTTTCTTTATCTGTTATGGCCGGGTTTTTTCATTTATAGATTTTGTATGAGAAATAAGAACTTATGTGAAAGGATTTGGGTTGACTGGACACAAATATAATTGAAAAAGAAATGTGTTGCAGTGGTAATAAAAAGATACGAAAGAGAAATGTGGTACCGAGTTTACCAAATCATTTTTCTTATGAGTAAGGGATTTGGCCTGATTGGCTACATAGATTATTGAAAAAGAAACTTATTATAGATGTTATTAAAAAATACAGAAAGAGACAGGTGGTACTTAATCTATCTAATCATTTTTTCACACCATAAATAGGTACGCATTTGAAGGAATTAATTTTGATTTGTATATTTTGTAGTTATTACGTTTACGAATGTAAATAAATTTATTTCTGTATTTGTTTGTTGTTACTTTTATTAATGGAAACAAATCGATACATTTTTCAGACATAAAAATAAAAAAGACAAATGGATAAACAAATTCGAGATAATCTATTGTGAACTAAAAGATTTGTGTTTATACATTTTTAGGATTTAGAAGTAAACATGGAAAAAATGAGATATAAAAACCTTGAATAGCCTGCTTTGCCATTGTTTTTTTCCCTTCGAGAAATCTTGAAAAGTATCCCTTGCAAAATCATTGTATCGGAGACTATTTCTTCTTTCTTTTGCAAAATCTTAGTATCTTCGTATCTCTCTTGCTATCAACAAATATATCTTCTTCTTTCTTTTGTAAAATATTTGTATCTTCGTATTTCTGTAGATACATCTACGTTCTTTGGCTTTCCTTAAGTAAATATCTAAATGAAAAATATCAGTCATAATAGAGAAAAAATCAAAACCTGATTCATTCAAAATCAATATTTTTATAATGTACGTGGCCAAAAAAAGTGCCTCATAAAAAAGAGCACAAAAATTTCAAAATTGAATCAAATCTATCATAATAAATGACCAAATCTAAAAAAGAGCATCAAAATTTCAAATTTTGAATCAAACATACCATAATAAATGACCATTAAGAGCCTTCCAAAAGGAAAGCGCAAAAATTGAAATTTGAAGCAATTGTGCTCGTGCTTTATTAAAAATTAATTAATCAATAACAAGTAATAATAGAATTCAAAGTGTTTCTAATCAAGATATGATATTAGTAATTAATAGTATTATAATTAATTAGTATTGCTACTAATTTAAATAATTAATTAATTAGAAAAAAATTATCCTATTAAATAATATTAAATACAAGAATTATTATTACCAACAAACTTACATTAATATATGTTGTCTTACAAATGTGCAACATGGAAATTGACAATTTTCAAGCATGACAACAATACCCCTATAGCAAAATTTTCATGTTTTATCATTTTGAGGCACCCCGGGTCTTCCCGGCTTAGTCCAATAACATTCTAATTGGTGTTAATTCATTCCCATAGGTGATTTAGGAAATTCAAATCAACCCCTAGGTGATTTTAGGAGTTCTTGAAAATGTTATCTCTAGGCAATATTGGGAAGGGTTATCATTGGCCTTCCCAAGACTGGAACAACCTCCCGAAATAGAACGAAGAATCCAAATCCACCATTGAGGTTAATTAAAGGCATAAGAACATCATGGAAATGATTTTGGAAGATTCAGGGAAGACTTGGAGAGTTTTGAGTAGTTTGATAAAAAACATGGTTCACAAGCCTAGGCGTAAAGTTAAAACAATTGCGCGAGCTTCAAGGGAATTCAGGAGCTCCAGATGGATTTAGGAGAAAAAGAAACATCTCTACAAATATAATTTCAATCCCTTCAAGATGGTTAAAACATTTTTCACAATACTTTGGCGCATTAGGTCTACAAAAAAATTTTCTCATACATAAGTGGAGTACCAAATCAAAATCAGAATTTTTAGGAATAAAATGTAAGAATCAAGACATGATAACCCCACCATTGGATTGAAAATTCCATTTCTAGGAAAGATCATATAAATTTTCACCAAAACATTCATCGAGAGTTCAAGTTATCATAGTCTCAAGTTGTCCTCTTAGAGCGAGTTCAAGAGTTAGCCAAATTTTGGGAGGACACGTGTTAGCTCGAGGATCCTGGCAGGATTTTGTGTCCCTAACATCCCACAAGGTCAAGTAAATCAACCATGAAAAATTCACCCAAAACCCATATGACCTCTAAAGTGTCATACGACCTTCAAGATTGTCAATTCAGCCCATGGGTGCTATTTAGAGTTCAAATTCCCTACCGCTGGATCTCTCGCCATGTGTCACTCCCTGGGATTGCCATGGAATTTTATGTTCCTAATGTCCCTCACATTTTAGGGACATAAAAACTTGAAAAATGCACCCAACCCTCTAGGGTAAACTTATGGTCACCCATGTGACCCGCTTCAAGCCCCTCGGTGCTTTAATTTTTTTTTCTAGCTCTCACTCCTTGTCGTCGGATCGTCGCCACATGTTGTCGTCTTTCTCACTGTGGAAATTAATGTCTCTCACATCTATTTAAGGTGAGGGATGTCAGGGACATGAAAATGCACCCAACTCCAACTCTAAAACTTGAAATTTTTCTAAATCTTGTTACTTCCTACTACTTCTAACTCGCATCTCCATCACGGAAGAAAGTTAGAGAAAACACCTCGACCCACCATGTTCTTCCGAACCAACTCTACCATGGAAACAAAAATTCCACTCCATGAATATGCACAAGTTTGAAAAAATATATTGATCAAAAGATCTAGAGGAACAAAGAATCAAAGAGAAGAGTGAAGTAATTCTTCGTAAACCTCCATTATCATGAAATGAAGATTTGAACATACCTTATAAATCACGAACGGATTGACAAACCATCTATTTCCGAGTTCTTATCTCTTGAATGTCATTAAAAAATCATATTCAAACCTCTCATTCATAGTAAGGAATTCTCACAAAAAATAAATTCCACTTCCGGCTCCACGAAGAACAAAGCTCAAATTCCCATCAAATTGGAAACCGGATTGAAGATAAATTTCACCAGTGAGACAAGAAGAAAAAACCTATCGTAATGGAATTGATTTCATCATGAAAGGAGACAAAAACTACACCTATAAATTTCAAACTCCATTAATGGATTTCATAAGACAAAGAGGAAAAAATCAGCCAACTACCTCTCCACTTCTCGGGATCTAGTGGGCGAAATCGAGTGAAAATTGGAGGAAATGATCATTGAAAATACAGCCACATGAACTAGTTTTCATGCCACGAAGTCCCTATTTTAAGGCTATGGAGAGATGTATTTTTTAAAAAAATTCTTCCCTCTTCAAATAAATTTTCCAATTCTCGAAGATCCTATGGGTGAAATCATTTGAAATTCAGAGGGAAGGGTCTCCAAAAAATCTAGTTTCTCTCAAACTAGTTTTTTCACAATGAAGTTGCCAATTTCTTGAGATATGAAGGACTAATTTTTTATCAAGTATTCTACCCTGGTAGCTCCATACCTGAAGCTCTTACTAGAAATAAATTTTCATTTTTCATTTATGAGCTTTCTGGAAAGCGAATCATGATGAAAATTAGAGCATGAGTTTGTGATGAAGAGCCGAATCCAAAAAAGTTGTTCCCATCGCAAACAAAGGTCATTTTCACCACTTACTAAAAATAGCATATGTTATACTTCCTCGCATGTTATAAATGATGAGTCCCACTAAATTACAAGTTTGATCACTTAGGACAATCAGAAAAGGGGTAAAATGGAAAGTAAGATAGAAAATGACTTCTTCCCAAAATAACAAACTGCTAAAAATAGAAATGTACTAAAAATAGCAATATATAGGAACATATGAGGTTGGAATATGATACATGGTTCGAAGGTGAAATTGGAGCAAGACAGTGATATGAAGATTCGAACATACCTTATAAACTGGTGCACGGATTGACAAACCATCTGCTTCCGAGTTCTTATCTATTAAATGTCATTAAAAAATCATATTCAAACCTCTCATTCATAGTAAGGAATTATCACAACAAATAAATTCCACTTCCGGCTCCACGAAGAACAAAGCTCAAATTCCCATCAAATTGGAAACCGGATCGAAGATAAATTTCACCAAAGGAGACAAGAATAAAAACCTATCGTAATGGAATTGATTTCATCATGAAAGGAGTCAAAAACTAGACTCAGTAAATTTCAAACTCCATTAATGGCTTCCATAAGACAAGAGGGGAAAAAATCAGCCACCTACCTCTTCACTTCTCAAGGATCTAGTGGGTGAAATCGAGTGAAAATTGGAGGAAATGATCGTTAAAAAATAAAGTTTCACATGAACTAGTTTTCATGCCATGAAGTCCCTATTTTAAGGATATGGAGAGATGTATTTTTTTAAATCAAAATTCTTCCCTCTTCAAATAAATTTTCAAATTCCCAAAGATCTGACGAGTGAAATCATTTGAAATTCGGAGGGAAGGGTCTCCAAAAAATCTAGTTTCTCTCAAACTAGTTTTTTCACAATGAAGTTGCCAGTTTCTCAAGATATGAAGGACTAATTTTTTATCAGTATTCTACCTTAGTAGCTCCATACCGTAAACTCTTACTAGACATACATTTTCATTTTTCATTTATGACCTCTCCTGAAAGCGAATCATGATGAAAATTAGAGCATGAGTTTGTGATGAAGAGCCGAATCCAAAAAAGTTGTTCCCATCGCAAACAAAGGTCATTTTCACCACTTACTAAAAATAGCATATGTTATACTTCCTTGCATGCTATAAATGATGAGTCCCACTAAATTACAAGTTTGATCACTTAGGACAATTAGAAAAGGGGTAAAATGGAAAGTAAGACAGAAAATGACTTCTTCCCAAAATAGCAGGTCCCCAAATAACAACCTGCTAAAAATAGAAATGTACTAAAAATAGCAATATCTCAGGAACAGAGGAGGTTGGAATATGGTAGATGGTTCAGAAGGTGAAATTGGAGCAAGACAGGTGATATGAAGATTCGAACATACCTTATAAACCGGTGCACGGATTGACACAAACCATCTATTTCCGAGTTCTTATCTCTTGAATGTCATTAAAAATCATATTCAAACCTCTCATTCATAGTAAGGAATTCTCACAACAAATAAATTCCACTTCCGGCTCCACGAAGAACAAAGCTCAAATTCCCATCAAATTGGAAACCGGATCAAAGATAAATTTCACCAAAGGAGACAAGCGAAAAAACCTATCGTAATGGAATTGATTTCATCATGAAAGGAGTCAAAAACTAGACCTGTAAATTTCAAACTCCATTAATGGCTTCCATAAGATAGTAGTGGAAAAAATCAGCCACCTACCTCTCCACTTCTCGTGGATCTAGTGGGCGAAATCGAGTGAAAATTGAGGAAATGATCGTTGAAAAATAAAGTTTCACATGAACTAGTTTTCATGCCACGAAGTCCCTATTTTAAGGATATGGAGAGATGTATTTTTTTAAATCAAAATTCTTCCCTCTTCAAATGAATTTTAAAATTCCCAAAGATCTCGATGGGTGAAATCATTTGAAATTCGAGAGGATGGGTCTCCAAAAAATCTAGTTTCTCTCAAACTAGTTTTTTCACAATGAAGTCATTGCAGCTTCTCAAGATATGAAGGACTAATTTTTATCAGTATTCTACCTTGGTAGCTCCATACCTGAAACTCTTACTAGACATACATTTTCATTTTTCATTTATGACCTCTCTCGGAAAGCGAATCATGATGAAAATTAGAGCATGAGTTTGTGATGAAGAGCCGAATCCAAAAAAGTTGTTCCCATCGCAAACAGAGGTCATTTTCACCACTTACTAAAAATAACATATGTTAGACTTCCTTGCATGTTATAAATGATGAGTCCCACTAAATTACAAGTTTGATCACTTAGGACAATTAGAAAAGGGGTGAAATGGAAAGTAAGATAGAAAATGACTTCTTCCCAAAATAACAAGTCCTCAAATAACAAACTACTAAAAATAGAAATGTACTAAAAATAGCAATATCTAGGGAACATATGAGGTTGGAATATGGTAGATGGTTCAGAAGGTGAAATTGGAGCAAGACAGGTGATATGAAGATTCGAACATACCTTATAAACTAGTGCGCGGATTGACAAACCATCTATTTCCGAGTTCTTATCTCTTGAATGTCATTAAAAAATCATATTAAAACCTCTCATTCATAGTAAGGAAGTCTGACAACAAATAAATTCCACTTCCGGCTCCACAAAGAACAAAGCTCAAATTCCCATCAAATTGGAAACCGGATCAAAGATAAATTTCACCAAAGTGAGACAAGAAGAAAAAACCTATCGTAATGGAATTGATTTCATCAAGAAAGGAGACAAAAACTAGACCTATAAATTTCAAACTCAATTAATGGCTTCCATAAGATAGTAGTGGAAAAATCAGCCACCTACCTCTCCACTTCTCGGGATCTAGTGGGCGAAATCGAGTGAAATTTGGACGAAATGATCGTTGAAAAATAAAGTTTCACATGAACTAGTTTTCATGCCACGAAGTCCCTATTTTAAGGATATGGAGAGATGTATTTTTTAAATCAAAATTCTTCCCTCTTCAAATAAATTTTCAAATTCTGAAGATCCGACGGGTATAATTATTTGAAATTCGGAGGAAGGGTCTCCAAAATCTATTCTCTCTCAAACTAGTTAATTCACAATGAAGTTGCAGCTTTCTCGAGATATGAAGGACTAATTTTTTATCAGTATTCTACCATGGTAGCTCCATACCTGCTCTTACTAGATATATATTTTCATTTTTCATTTATGAGCTTTCTGGAAAGCGAATCATGATGAAAATTAGAGCATGAGTTTGTGATGAAGAGCCGAATCCAAAAAGTTGTTCCCATTGCAAACAGAGGTCATTTTCACCACTTACTAAAAATAGCATATGTTATACTTCGTTGCATGTTACAAATGATGAGTCCCACTAAATTACAAGTTTGATCACTTAGGACAATTAGAAAAGGGGTAAAATGGAAAGTAAGATAGAAAATGACTTCTTCCCAAAATAACAGGTCCTCAAATAACAACCTGCTAAAAATAGAAATGTACTAAAAATAGCAATATCTCGGGAACAGAGGAGGTTGGAATATGGTAGATGGTTCAAAAGGTGAAATTGGAGCAAGACAGTGATATGAAGATTCGAACATACCTTATAAAAACGGATTGACAAACCATCTGCTTTCCGAGTTCTTATCTCTTGAATGTCATTAAAAATCATATTCAAACCTCTCATTCATAGTAAGGAATTCTCACAACAAATAAATTCCACTTCCGGCTCCACGAAGAACAAAGCTCAAATTCCCATCAAATTTGAAACTGGATCGAAGATAAATTTCATCGAGAGACAAGAGGAAAAAACCTATCGTAATGGAATTGATTTCATCATGGAAGGAGACAAAAACTAGACCTGCAAATTTCAAATTCCATTAATGGCTTTCATAAGATAGTAGTGGAAAAAATCAGCCACTACCTCTCCACTTCTCGTGGGATCTAGTGGGCGAAATCGAGTGAAAATTGGAGGAAATGATCGTTGAAAAATAAAGTTTCACATGAACTAGTTTTCATGCCACGAAGTCCCTATTTTAAGGATATGGAGAGATGTATTTTTTTAAATCAAAATTCTTCCCTCTTCAAAAAAATTCAAACTCTCAAGATCCGATGGGTGAAATCATTTGAAATTCCGAGGGAAGGGTCTCCAAAATCTAGTTTCTCTCAAACTAGTTTTTCACAATGAAGTCACCAGCTTCTCGAGATATGAAGGACTAATTATTTATTAGTATTCTACCCTAGTAGCTCTATACCCGAAGCTCTTACTAGACATACATTTTCATTTTTCATTTATGAGCTCTCGTGAAAGTGAATCATGATGAAAATTAGAGCATGAGTTTTTGATGAAGAGCCGAATCCAAAAAAGTTGTTCCCATCGCAAACAGAGGTCATTTTCACCACTTACTAAAAATAGCATATGTTATACTTCCTTGCATGTTATAAATGATGAGTCCCACTAAATTACAAGTTTGATCACTTAGGACAATCAGAAAAGGGGTGAAATGGAAAGTAAGATAGAAAATGACTTCTTCCCAAAATAACAAGTCCTCAAATAACAAACTGCTAAAAATAGAAATGTACTAAAAATAGCAATATTTAGGGAACATATGAGGTTGGAATATGGTAGATGGTTCAAAGGTGAAATTGGAGCAAGACAGTGATATGAAGATTCGAACATCCCTTATAACTCGGTGCACGGATTGA
Organism: Taxus wallichiana var. yunnanensis; assembly: GCA_018340775.1. Classification (NCBI taxonomy): domain Eukaryota; kingdom Viridiplantae; phylum Streptophyta; class Pinopsida; order Cupressales; family Taxaceae; genus Taxus; species Taxus wallichiana. The sequence goes on along the minus strand of CM031243.1, from coordinate 339,898,233 downwards.
CAAACCATCTGCTTCCGAGTTCTTATCTCTTGAATGTCATTAAAAATCATATTCAAATTCATAGTAAGGAATTCTCACAACAAATAAATTCCATTTCTAGCTCCATGAAGAACAAAGCTCAAATTCCCATGAAATTGGAAACCGGATCGAAGATAAATTTCACCAAAGAGACAAGAATAAAAACCTATCGTAATGGAATTGATTTCATCATGAAAGGAGACAAAAACTAGACCTGTAAATTTCAAACTCCATAAATGGCTTTCATAAGATAGTAGTGGAAAAAATCAGCCACCTACCTCTCCACTTCTCGGGGATCTAGTGGGCGAAATCGAGTGAAAATTGGAGGAAATGATCGTTGAAAAATAAAGTTTCACATGAACTAGTTTTCATGCCACGAAGTCCCTATTTTAAGGATATGGAGAGATTTATTTTTTTAAATCAAAATTCTTCCCTCTTCAAATAAATTTTCAAATTCTCAAGATCCGACGGGTATAATTATTTGAAATTCGTAGGGAAGGGTCTCCAAAAATCTAGTTTCTCTCAAACTAGTTTTTCACAATGAAGTCAGCTAGCTTGAGATACGAAGGACTAATTTTTTTGTCAAGATTCTACCCCAGTATCTCCATACCTGAAGTTCTTACTAGACATACATTTTCATTTTTCATTTATGAGCTTTCGAAAAGTGAATCATGATGAAAATTAGAGTATGAGTTTGTGATGAAGAGCCGAATCCAAAAAGTTATTCCCCGTCAAAACAGAGGTCATTTTCACCACTTACTAGAAATAGCATATGTTATACTTCCTTGCATTTTATAAATGATGAGTCCCACTAAATTACAAGTTTGATCACTTAGGACAATCAAAAAAGGGGTGAAATGGAAAGTAAGACAGAAAATGACTTCTTCCCAAAATAACAAGTCCTCAAATAACAAACTACTAAAAATAGAAATGTACTAAAAATAGCAATATCTAGGGAACATATGAGGTTGGAATATGGTAGATGGTTCAGAAGGTGAAATTGGAGCAAGACAGTGATATGAAGATTTGAACATACCTTATAAACTAGTGCACGGATTGACAAACCATCTGCTTTCCGAGTTCTTATCTCTTGAATGTCATTAAAAATCATATTCAAACCTCTCATTCATAGTAAGGAATTCTCACAACAAAAAAATTCCACTTCCGGCTCCATGAAGAACAAAGCTCAAATTCCCATCAAATTGAAACTGGATCGAAGATAAATTTCACTAGTGAGACAAGAAGAAAAAACCTTTCGTAATGGAATTGATTTCATCATGAAAGGAGACAAAAACTAAACCTGTAAATTTCAAACTCCATTAATGGCTTCCATAAGATAGTAGTGGAAAAAATCAGCCACCTACCTCTCCACTTCTCGGGGATCTAGTGGGTGAAATCGAGTTAAAATTAGAAGAAATGATCCTTGAAAATACAGCCACATGAACTAGTTTTCATGCCACGAAGTCCCTATTTTAATGATATGGAGAGATGTATTTTTTAAATCAAAATTCTTCCCTTTTCAAATAAATTTTCGAATTCTGAAGATCCGTAGGTGAAATCATTTGAAATTCGTAGGAAGGGTCTCCAAAAATCTAGTTTCTCTCAAACTAGTTTTTCACAATGAAGTTGCCATTTTCTCGAGATATGAAGGACTAATTTTTATCAAGATTCTAACCCGGTAGCTCCATACCCGAAGCTCTTACTAGACATACATCTTCATTTTTCATTTATGAGATTTCTTGAAAGCGAATCATGATGAAAACTAGAGCATGAGTTTGTGATGAAGAGCCGAATCCAAAAAGTTGTTCCCATCGCAAACAGAGGTCATTTTCACCACTTACTAAAAATAGCATATGTTATACTTCCTTGCATGTTATAAATGATGAGTCCCACTAAATTACAAGTTTGATCACTTAGGACAATTAGAAAAGGGGTAAAATGGAAAGTAAGACAGAAAATGACTTCTTCCCAAAATAACAAGTCCTCAAATAACAAACTCGCTAAAAATAGAAATGTACTAAAAATAGCAATATCTTGGGAACATAGGAGGTTGGAATATGGTAGATAGTTTAGAAGGTGAAATTGGAGCAAGACAGTGATATGAAGATTCGAACATACCTTATAAATCAAACGTTTGATTGACAAACCATCTGTTTCCAAGTTTTTATCTCTTGAATGTCATTAAAAATCATATTCAAACCTCTCATTCATAGTAAGGAATTATCACAACAAATAAATTCCACTTCCGGCTCCACAAAGAACAAAGCTCAAATTCCCATCAAATTGGAAACCGGATCGAAGATAAATTTCACCAAAGTGACACAAGAAGAAGAAACCTATCGTAATGGAATTGATTTCATCAAGAAAGGAGACAAAAACTAGACCTCAGAAATTTCAAACTCCATTAACGGCTTCCATAAGACAAAGAGTGGAAAAAATCAGCTAGCTATCTCTCCACTTCTCGGGGATCTAGTGGGCGAAATCGAGTGAAAATTAGAGGAAATGATCATTGAAAATACAGCTTTCACATGAACTAGTTTTCATGCCACGAAGTCCCTATTTTAAGGATATGGAGAGATTTATTTTTTTAAATCAAAATTCTTCCCTCTTCAAATAAATTTTCAAATTCTCAAGATCTCACGGGTGAAATTATTTGAAATTCGAGAGGAAGGGTCTCCAAAAATCTAGTTTCTCTCAAACTAGTTTTTCACAATGAAGTCACAGCTTTCTCGAGATATGAAGGTCTAATTTTTGTCGTATTCTACCCCGGTAGCTCCATACCTGAAGTTCTTACTAGACATACACTTTCATTTTTCATTTATGAGCTTTCTGAAAGTGAATCATGATGAAAATTAGAGTATGAGTTTGTGATGAAGAGCCGAATCCAAAAAGTTGTTCCCAAGTCAAAACAGAGGTCATTTTCACCACTTACTAAAAATAGCATATGTTATACTTCCTTGCATGTTATAAATGATGAGTCCCACTAAATTACAAGTTTGATCACTCATGACAATCAGAAAAGGGGTAAAATGGAAAGTAAGACAGAAAATGACTTCTTCCCAAAATAACAAGTCCCCAAATAACAACTTGCTAAAAATAGAAATGTACTAAAAATAGCAATATCTTGGGAACATATGAGGTTGGAATATGGTAGATGGTTTAGAAGGTGAAATTGAGCAAGACAGGTGATATGCCCTAGAATAGCAAAGCACAAGCTCATATTCTAAAAATAGAAAGTTTTCATTTTGGAGTGGAAAATTGCATATGACTTTGTTTTCAATCACCTTACTACTTTTTGGACTCCCTTTGGATAATGAGATGGTTTCATGAGTTGAAAAGGAAGAATGAGAACTTCACAAAGGTCCTGGAAGCATCATCTTGAGTGCAATGGTTTATAGAATTAAAACAAGGCATCGCAAGGCACATCATGTGAATTCATTTTCATCACTTAAGGAATTGAGTGATCCAAAGTGAATTGGTCAGAACAATTTCAATGAGTCAAAAGGTTCATGAACCAAGTTTCAAGGAGGTTCATCATGGACATCATATGTGTTCATCTCGAGCTTATAGTGGTAAACATCGAATCTTGTTTCTAAACACTCATTTTATGGTCCAGATGTCCATGCATCATAGATCTTACAAATCATCACTAGATTGGGAAAATGATTCAAAGGTATTCAAGGGAGCAATATTCATCGCAGAAGATCACCAGTGGCATAAATCTTCACTCAAATTTCATGGCTGCATCAAGGCATTCAAAGCATTTCATCATGAGGAGTTTTTTCCCTCCATCCCTTCCCTCTTCCTCTATTTCCTCTTCTTTCTCTCTCCATTCTAATTCTTCATTATGCGTCATCATTGTATTTTGTCTTATTCACTTAAGTGACCTATTTTAAATTTGTAAAAAGTATTTTCTCAAAATTATAAGAGAAATACTTAATTCATGGAAAACGAAAGGTCACAAGTGGATTATGGAAATAAAGAGTCGTGTTATGGAGGTGAAAGGACCATTCAGTTATAAATTGTAATGAGCTATTCATTCCAAGGAGTTCTAATTGTTGAAATTATTCTAGTTGGTTGTATTCTTGTAAGTTCATGAGAGAGATTTTGCTCACTTCGAGTGTAAAAAGTTAGCCAATTTCCCCCTATTCTTAATGTCTTTCATTCTCATACTATATACAATTTCGCTTGAGCATCAATACATAAAGGAGTTTCGAGCCTTTTTTGTCCGAGTTTACTCGATACTCTATGTACATTAAATTCTAATTGGTCTTGTTGCTATTTGTAGTATTGTTTCTTCCTAATTTTAGTGCATGCGATGAAATTTCTAACTAATGGTCAGTAAGGAACATGATTTTCTACCGCAACATTAGTTTTCCTACCTCTTTCTCACTCCCATTTCCAACTCTTCAAACAAAGTCTTCCCTAGAAAGATATTGTTAGTTTTACCACAGGTCATGTGGAGTGCCCCTGTTGGATCCTCGCCACAAGGCCACCAGAAAATCCACCTTTACTTCTGCATGCATATACGACTTTTGACCGGTTAATTAGAGCGAATTAGATTCCCATAGCATTGGCAAGAAATCCACAAGTTTTTCCACCGACAAATTTTCTCACTAACACTATATTAACTAGAAACATATTAATAACATCTAATTATATTATTAAATTTTATAAAACTAATTAACCACTTAATCACCATTATTTATAATGCTTAATTAATTATAGAGCATTTTAAAATTATAAAAATATAATAAAACTAATTAACGACATAAACAACATTATTTCAAAAAATTAGAAATCAAAGAATATGTATTTAACATATGATATTAGGATTAAAGAAAATTAATTAATTAACAACATTAATTAATAATACTAATAAATAAATACAAGAATTATTATTGCCAACAAACTTACATTACTATATTAACTAGAAACATATTAATAACATCTAATTATATTATCAAATGAAAAGTAATTATTTTTAAAAAAATTAAATAATATTATAAAAATATAATTAAATTTTATAAAACTAATTAACCACTTAATCACCATTATTTCAAAAATTATAAATCAAATAATATGCATTTAACATATGATATTAGGATTAAAGAAAATTAATTAATTAATAATACTAATAAATAAATACCGAATTTACATTACTATATCAACTAGAAACATATTAATAACATCTAATTATATTATCAAACAGATAAACAATATTTTTAAAACATATATAATTAAATTTTATAAAACTAATTAACGACATAAACTCCATTATTTCAAAAAATTAGAAATCAAAGAATATGTATTTAACATATGATATTAGGACTAAAGAAAATTAATTAATTAACAACATTAATTAATAATACTAATAATTAAATACAAGAAATAACATCGTATCATTTAATAATACAAATAAATTTCAAATAATATTTCAATTTGTATCAATATATGCCCATTCTAATAATAGGATTCATAGAGAAAATACACATAAGGCAAACTTCATATGGGCATCTGTCTACTCGAATGGGCATGACATGAAGATGAAGTGGATTGTACCCCATTTGGCAATGAAAGGAAAACAAGATGTTATTCTTCACATTGAGAAGAGTTAGAAATATTCATTTTTTATTTTTCATGAAGAGAGAGAGAGAGAGAGAGCAAAAGCTAGAGAATAAACAACAATTACAGATAGGGGCTCTCTGCCAGGGATAGTCCAACCAATATGATACAATTATTAACACTATAAAGGTTGTCAGAATGTGTCTTTCCATTGCAATTGTCTTCCTTCCATGTAAAATGGGGAACAATCCAACAATAAATGTTTGTTTGTTCAAGGATGGACAAATGCCCATATTTCTAAATGCCTACAACTATTCCTAAAACAAAATAATAGAACTACATAAGGCTTGATCCCCCTCGAGATGGTCTTTAACAAAACATGTTAATTACTCCTATATGAGAATGGGCATCTGCCATTTCTAAATCAATTTAATATAACTATGAGAATGGGCATCTTCCCAAGGGTATGTAGTGCAACACTTGGCAGAGCCAAGATGCCCATTCCTAAAACAAAATAATAGAGATACATAAGGCTTCATCCCCCTCAAGATGGTCTTTAACAAAATATGCTAATTACTCCAATATGAGAATGGGAATCTACCATTTTTGTTGGTGCGAGTCATCTTATGTACGAAGTCGTGAAACTTTCCAAAAAATGCACTTTAAAAATTAGCAAAAGTAATGCTTTTGTGGAAACCGTAGATTAGTTTTTTTGTTGTGTTTTTATCGCAGTGTTGGTGCGTGGAAAGGCCGTAGTAGGAGCAATGGAGCAGCAGCAGATGCTTTGGTGGCGAGTAGGGTAGACCGGGAGAGGCCGTGGCAGAAGGCAATGCAGATAAATAAGGGTCCTGAAACAACACATAAAAAAACACGGTCCAAAGAAAAAAAAAACGGCAGGGTTTTTAAATGTTTTGAGAGTATAGAGTTTATAGTGCGCAGGAGGGTAGGGAGGGGACAACCCGAGAAAAGTAGTGCAGCCAGAGGGAGCGGCCAGGTAGCACATGGGAGAGTAGCAAAATACAAAAAAAAAGCCACGGTCCAAAAAAATGTAAGGGTTTACAAATAAAATGCACTTACCAAAAAAGCTAGTAAGAATAATACTTTCCTCTTTACCAAGAAGGCGCGACACGTAAAAAAACATAGGTTTTTTTGTTTTGGAGGAGTAAAGCCAACAAACACAAAGACGGCTAGGGAAGAACACGAGCTCGGGGAGGTGGAAAACCTTTCAAATGAACTCCAAGCCACTAAAAAACTTGTATTCTGTAAAATACCAGAAAAACAGAGAGCCAAAAACACAGAGATCTAAAAAAAAATTCACTTCTATTTTAAAAATTTTATTAAAAAAATGAAATAATCTCTATTTTGGCTGAAAAGCTAGATTTAGCTGTAGATAGCTAAATGTGGCTGTAAATACCCTAAAACCTCCAAGAATACCTACACAAGTACAGAAAATAGGCACAAAAACCAACACAACTTTATGAGAAATCTTGTTAGAGAGATTAGCAAAATAATTCCAGAAAATAGTGATCGAAAAACTTGCATGCAAAGTAAAAAAATGAAACCAAGAAAGAGTAATCACAACTAAAAATAACGAGTGCACATTTACCCAATCTCAGATCTCGATACCATGAAAAGAGTTTGCAAGAATCGAATCAGAAACGAGGCACCACGAAGTAGTTGCACTCCAATGGAATCGTGATAGCTCTAATGCGAAGCAAGAAAGAATTGATTAGTAATGGAAGAACTTTCTCAATAGAAACAAAGCTTGCATAGAGGAAAGACAACAGAGTGTCTTGGCATGCTCATAAATGAATAGTAAAGGGGTACATATAGGGTGTTGAGTAACCCTAGTGCATGACACACATGAAACCCTAAACCTAACCCATGTGAGATGACCCTCTAATATTAGAGGAGACATATCAATTATCGGCATCTTCATTAATGCTCAATATCATTTTTAAAAACTCCAATAGCTCTAAAAATAGCAAAATTGGGTGTTTCCAAATGGTAAAATTTAGGCGTTATTGTCAATTTTTTTGCTAATCGTGCGCTCAAGTGTGCAGTGCCACTTCGTGCACCTCTTTTCCTTCCGAGCGCTTTTCCGGCATTCTGGCGATTCTCTGAACTCCTTGAGTTCATTTAAAACCTTGTATTTCACCCTTATTATTGCTTGCGACTAGTGAGTGCGTCCGCCATAGTCTGCAGCAAGGGGGTTTCCTTTTACGATGTGAGACATTTTTTCTCACCACCAGATTGGATTTTGCCTCCTTCGTTGCTTCTTGCTTCTTTACGGTGTCCTATTTGTTGTGCTCCATAAAACACCGTTTGTAGTCTCCTCTCTTACGTGTTAGTATGCTGATTGTAAGACAAGTTACCAAGTGTTTCAAACTACACACATGGACCCGATTGTAATCAATGCACTAAACTATAAAGTGTCAAAAGCAGGGGATTTTTATTGTTCGGTGGTTGAGTTTCTTTTCGCTTTTCTTTCTCTTTCTCTCACTATGGATGCACTTTCAATTCCTTTGCTTATGTTGTTCAAATTTTTTGAATGGAGATCGAAAATAATAATGAAACTAAGAGGTAAAGGGTTATTCGCATCACCATGGGAACTAAGACTAAACCCAGACATTTACGAACCCGAAAAATCTAAGTGGTTCAACCGTAGTGATGAAGCTTTAGGGCTTATTTGCATGTCTATTTCTCTTGACTTACTCTTCCACATTGAGGCATCTAAAACACCTAAATCTGCATGGAAAACACTAGATGCGATGTTTGGACAACTAGATGACATGAGAGCGTATGAGTTGGAAAATGAACTACTAGGGTTAAATCCTAGTGACATTGAAAACCTACAAGCCTTCTTCTCAAAATTTGTCCACATTAGATTGTTGTTGAAAGGATTTCAAGTAGAGAAGAAAGATTCTCAACTGATCTTGTCGATTCTCTCTAAGCTAGGTCCTGAATATTTTGTCTTTGTGTCAACTTTTTACGCTACAAAAGTTACCTTGGGCAAGGATTGGAATATGCCCTCCTTTGACTATTTTTCATCCCAACTCATTCAAGAACAGGACAAACTCATTCAAATGGGGTCTCTCAAGTCCAAGTCACATGCCCTTGTAGCAAGTACTAGTAAGGAAAAGAATACTGATAATGAGATAGAGAAAAAGGATCAACCTAAGAAAGAAACCAAGACCAAAACTAAAATTAACATGAACACTTCGACTTCTGAGCCTAGAGCATAGAAAGATAGGTATTTGTGTTCCTATTGCAAGAAGTCTGGTCACGACGAGCAACACTATTTTTGGAAATAGATTGATCACTTATCTCATTTACTTGAGAAGAATAAAATAAGTGTTCCTGAATCCATAAAACAAAATGCTCCGAAGGCTAAGTCTTCCACTGTAAAAGGTTCTAAATCTGATAAGAAGAAAGGAAAGGCCCTCGTAGCTCAATTTTCTCCTTCATTGACGTGGATTATAGATTCTGGTGCCTCGCACCACATGGCTTCTTTGCATGTTGAGTTCTCCAACATCGAACCTTGTGATATGTCCCAAATCACATTGGGTGATAACATGAAAGTGTCAGTTTTGATAGTGGATCGGTAGAGATAGATGGGAGAACATTCAACCAAGTGTTAAGTGTTCCTGATCTCTCTACCAATCTCCTATTCGTTTACCAAATTACTCACCTTGATGAAGGAATGTGAGTGGAATTCAGTCCTAACTCGGTGATTATTCATGAGCTTAACAATGACACTACAATGGCTGAGGGAAAGGCAGATCACCATTCATGGTTATACACATTTTCCCACTTTACTTCTGATTCAACTTCTACTTCTCTACCTACTAAGGTTCTTCAGCTCTCTGATTCAGACTCTAACTCCTCAGATGATGATGTTGTTGAGCGTGCTCCTCTTCATGACTCTCGATTTTGAGTCTTCCGATTCTGACAGTAGTGATGATGATGACTATGTCCCTTCTCACTCAAGTGAAAAATATTCTGACTCTAAGCTTGATTCTCTTGGTCCTCTTTGGGCTAGGAAAACTTTGCAAAGTGCTAGAGATTTAGTTGGAGATACTTCAGATATGAGACATACTCGCTCAGATTTCATTGGACCCCACTCTTTCTTCACCTCTGCTTCTGATTCAGTTGTCTCCTCTATTTCTTCATGTGATGACAGTTCCACTGATACAGACTTGCTTGGTTCTACTTTTGATGACGAGGATTGTGCACCCAGTTCTGATGTCGAGAGTACTACAGAGGACTCTTCTCCTCCTTCTCTCACTATTCCAGAGAGTATTGACACATCCCACATCTCATCAGATATTGAGTAGTCTCCTATACAGTACACTTGTGATGTACTACAGGTTCTTCATCCATCTACAGGTATTTCAGAGGAGTTCATCATCTCCATTGTTGGGAGTGCCCCTTCTAGGACTCTTGCCACTTCCACTTTACCGGAGACTTTCATTAATCCACCCTTGTTTGTGGATCCATTTTCTGTCATGGGGGATGTTTTATTGCCTTCACATCAGTTGGAAATCCTTTCTACAGGTGTTCACCCTTCATACTCGGCAGCTTATGCACTCGTGACATTACCCTCACTCCTTTGCACTCGCTTGCTAGATCTATCCTAAGAACTCCCTCGATTTCTATCCTTCCTAAGGGCAGACACACAATACGGTGTAGATGGCTCTTCTTCAGTCTAGAGGTAGAGGATCTCATCATCAACAGTCTTTTGGGAGACTTCTTAGAGTTACAGAGTTTAGATCCATCCATGGCATCTTCCGCATCCATCTCATCTCCATCATATTCTCTCTTTTTCATCTTTTCAAGAGATTGACCCTTTGTACATGGGTACCTTTATAGGCTATTCTATGGCCAAGACCCATCTTTGGCATCTTTCTTAGATTAGAGAGTATTTTTTTCTCTTATGATGGATGTTTTTTTCCACTGGGTTTTCCTTCATTGCTTGGGACTTCTTTTGTACATGGGTACCTCATCAAGATTTATGCCGGGACCCATTTTTCTTCTTCTTCTTCTAGGAAGATTGTGTTTGTATATGGGCACCTTATCAGGCCTTTAGTTGTCAGCCCCATTGACACATCTTTCTTAGTTGTTTAGGAGTGTCTTCTCTTTCTATCTGACTCATCATAGCCGCCACCCTAGCTTCGATGAAGGGGGTGTTGGTGTGAGTCATCCTATGTGTCCTCTCATATTGGAGGGTCATCTCACATGGGTTAGTTTTAGGGTTAGGTTTAGGCTTTCATGTGTGTTATGCACTAAGGTTACTCAAAGACCCTATATGTATCCCTTTACTATTCATTTATGAGCATGCCAAGACACTCGATTTCTTTCCACTATGCAAGCTTTGTTTCATGAGAAAAAGTTCTTCCATTACTCGATCAATTCTTTCTTGCTATCGCTACAGCTATCACAATTCCATTGAGAGTGCAACTACTTTGTGGTGCCTCATTTCCAATTTGATTCTCGCAAACTCTTTTCAATTTCTACATCGATTAATAGACTATGAGAATGGGCACTTTCCATTTCTAAATCAATTTAATACAACTATGAGCTATGAGAATGGGCACTTGTTATTTCTAAATCAATTTAATACAACTATTTAGCCAAGGGTATGTAGTGCAACACTTAGCAGAGCCAAGATTCCCATTCCTAAAACAAAATAATAGAGCTATGTCCATTCCTAAAAAAAAATAATAGAGCTACATAAGGCTTGATCCCCCTCGAGATGGTCTTTAACAAAATATGCTAATTACTCAAATATGAGAATGGGCATCTTCCATTTCTAAATCAAATTAATATAACTATGAGAATGGGCATCTACTATTTATAAATCAAATTAATACAAATGCTATGAGAATGGGAATCTGCCTAAGGGTATGTAGTGTAACACTTGGTGCGAGCCAAGATGCCCATTCCTAAAACAAAATAAAAATCTATTTAAGCCTTGATCCCCTCGAGATGGTCTTTAACAAAATATGATAATTACTTCAATATGAGAATGGGCATCTATAATTTCTAAATCAAATTAATAAAACTATGAGAATGGGCATGTGTCATTTCTAAATCAAATTAATACAACTATGAGAATGGGCATATGCCCAAGGGTATGTAGTGCAATACTTGGCGGAGCCAAGATGCCCATTCCTAAAAAAAATAATAGCTACATAAGGTTTGATCCCCCTCGATATGGTCTTTAACAAAATATGCTAATTACTCTCAATATGAGAATGATCATCTTCCATTTCTAAATCAAATTAATACAACTATGAGAATGGGCATCTTCCATTTCAAATCAAATTAATACAACTATGAGAATGGGCATCTACCATTTCTAAAAACAAAATAATAGAGCTCTAATATGAGAATGGGCATCTGTCATTTCTAAATCAACACTTGGCAGAGCCAAGATGCCCATTCCTAAAAAAAAGAGCTACATAAGGCTTGATCCCCCTCAATATGGTCTTTAAGAACATATGTTAATTACTCCTATATGAGAATGGGCATCTACCATTTCAAAATAAAATTAATACAACTATGAGAATGGGAATTTGCCCAAGGGTATGTAGTGCAACACTTGGTATAGCCAAGATGCCCATTTCTAAAACAAAATAAAAGAGATACATAAGGTTTGATCCCCCTCAAGATGGTCTTTAACAAAATATGATAATTACTCCGATATGAGAATCGGTAACTCGCCATTTCTAAATCAAATTAATACAACTATGAGAATGGGCATCTGCCATTTCTAAATCAAATTAATACAACTATGAGAATGACATCTACCATTTCTAAAAACAAAATAATAGAGCTACATAAGGCTTGATCCCCCTCGAGATGGTCTTTAACAAAATATGCTAATTACTCCAATATGAGAATGACATCTGCCATTTCTAAATCAAATTGATACAACTATGAGAATGGGCATCTGCCATTTCTAAATCAAATTAATACAACTATGAGAATGGGCATCTGTCATTTCTAAATCAAATTAATACAACTATGAGAATGGGCATTTGCCATTTCTAAAAAAATAATAGAGCTACAAAAGGCTTGATCCCTATCGAGATGGTCTTTAAAAAAATATGTTAATTACTCTAATATGACAATGGACATTTGCCATTTCTAAATCAAATTGACATAACTATGAGAATGGGGATCTGCCATTTCTAAATCAAATTAATACAACTATGAGAATGGTATTAATACAACTATGAGAATGGGCATCTGCCATTTCTAAATCAAATTAATACAACTATGAGAACTTGGTGGAGCCAAGATGCTCATTCCTAAAACAAAATAATAGAGCTACATAAGGCTTGATCCCCCTCGAGATGGTTGTTTTTAAAATATGCTAATTACTCCATTATGAGAACAAGAATCAACCATTTCTAAATCAAATTAATACAACTATGAGAATGGGCATATGCCATTTCTAAATCAAATTAATACAACTATGAGAATGAGAATATTCCATTTCTAAATCAAATTAATACAACTATGAGAATGGGCATCTGCCTAAGGGTATGTAGTGCAACACTTGGCGGAGCCAAGATGCCCATTCCTAAAAAAAAATAATAGAGCTACATAAGGCTTGATCCCCCTCGAGATGGTCTTTAACAAAATATGCTAATTACTCCAATATGAGAATGGGCATCTTCCATTTCTAAATCAAATTGATACAACTATGAGAATGGGCATCTATCATTTCTAAATCAAATTAATATAACTGTGAGAATAGAATTAATACAACTATGAAAATGGGAATCTTCCCAAGGCTAGGTAGTGCAACACTTGGCGGAGCCAAGATGCCCATTCCTAAAACAAAATAATAGAGCTACATAAGGCTTGATCCCCTCGAGATGGTCTTTAACAAAATATGCTAATTACTCCAATATGAGAATGGGCATTTTCCATTTCTAAATCAAATTAATACAACTATGAGAATGAGAATCTGCCATTTCTAAATCAAATTGATACAACTATGAGAATGGGCATCTGCCATTTCTAAATCAAATTAATACAACTATGAGAATGGGCATCTTCCATTTCTAAATCAATTTAATACAACTATGAGAATGGGCATCTGCCCAAGGGTATGTAGTGCAACACTTGGAGCCAAGATACTCATTCCTAAAACAAAATAATAGAGCTACATAAGGTTTGATCCCCTTGAGATGGTATTTAAGAAAATATTATAATTACTCTAATATGTGTATGGGCATCTGCTATTTCCAAGTAAAACTAATATAAACATTCCTACAATAAAATTATAGAACTACATAAGGCTTGATCCCCCTCGAGGGTATGTAGTGTAGAACACTTAGCGGAGGCATAACATGTCTCCGCCAGGGATAGTCCATCCTAAATGATACAATTGTATTCAATATAAAATGAAAAAAATGTTTGTTTGTTTGTATGAAAGAATGGAAAATTGGTCATTCTTAAACAAAGGTAAAGTAAATTTTTATCTCTCCACTAGCATATTTCATTGTGGAGTTAGATATGATTAAGTCTACAGAAGTGTTAAACTAACAATAATTTTCTTCTATTACTCATATTATAATTGAATGGGCATATGCCCATTCAATTCATATCAATTTATTCTAATATACATATTAAAAAAATTCATTGTATGCAAGATAAAATTAGAAAAATGTTCATATCAATTTCTTGTAGCATCTTGATAATGGGCATATGCCCATTCTAATAATAGGAATCATAGATAAAAATAGGCATAAAGAAAACTACATATGGGCATCTGTCTACTCGAATGGGTAAGACATGAACATGAAGTGAATTGTTCCCATTTTGCAATGAAAGGAAAAGAAGATGTTATTCTTCACATTGAGAAGAGTTAGAAATATTCATTTTTGTTTTTCATGAAAAGAGTGAGCGACCAAAAGCATAGGTACTATCCATCAAGGATAGTCCAGCTTAATAGGATATAGTTATTAACTCTATAAAGTCTGTCAAAATGTGTCATTCCATTGTAATCGTCCTTCTCCATGCAAAATGGGGAACAATCCAATAGTAAATATTTGTTTTTTCGAGGATGGAAAAATGCCTTAAATATAACTATTCCTAAAACAAAACTATAGAACTACATAAGGCTTGATCCCTCTCGAGGGTATGTAGTGTAACACTTGGCAGAGGAAGAACTTGGCTCCACCAGGGATAGTACAACCAAAATGATACAATTGTATTCATGATAAAATGAAAAAATGTTTTTTTGTTTGTATGAAAGAATGGAAAACTACCCATTCTTAAACAAAGGAAAAGTAAATTTTATCTCTCCACTAGCATCTTTCATTGTGGAGTTAGATATGATTAAGTTTACAAAAGTGCTAAACTGACAATAATTTTCTTCTACTACTCATATTATAATTGAATGGGCATATGCCCATTCAATTTGTATCAATTTATTCTAATATACGTATTAGAAAAATTTCATTGTATGTAAAGATAAAATTAGAAAAATGTTCATATCAATTTCTTGTAGCATCTTGATAATGGGCATATGCCCATTCTAATAATAGGAATCACAAAGAAAAATAGGCATAAGGCAAACTACATATGGGCATCTGTCTACTCGAATGGGAAAGACATGAACATGAAGTGGATTGTTCCCATTTTTTTGCAATGAAAGGAAAAGAATATGTTATTATTCACATTGAGAAGAGTTAGAAATATTCATTTTTGTTTTTCATGAAAAGAGAGAGACCAAAATCATAAGGGCTATCCACCAGGGATAGTCCAACCAATATGATACAATTATTAACTCTATAAAGGCTTTCGAATATGTTCTTCCATTGCAATTGTCCTCCTTCCATGAAAAATGGGGAACAATCCAACAATAAATGTTTGTTTGTTCAAGGATGGACGAATGCCCATAAATATAACTATTCCTAAAACAAAACTATAGAAATACATAAGGCTTGATCCCTCTTGAGGGTATGTAGTGCGTAACTTGCGGGCAGAGGCGTAACTTGGCTCATAAGGATAGTCCAACCAAAACGATACAATTGTATTCAAGATAAAATGAAAAAAATGTTTGTTTGTTTATATGAAAGAATGGAAAACTCAAATGGGTATGACATGAAGATGAAGTAGGTTAGCCTCATTTTTCTTTTGAAGGAAAACTAGATGTTATTCTTCACATTAAGAAGAGTTAGAAATATTCATTGTTGTTTCTCATAATTTTTTTGATATTCTTCATGAAAAGAAAGAGATCCCAAAAGTGAAATAATAAACAACAATTAGAGATAGAGGCTTGATCCCCCTTTAATGGTATGCAGTGCAACACTAGGCTCCGCTAAGGATAGTCTAGCCAATATGATACAATTACTAACTCTATAAAGGTTGTTAGAATTTTTTTACACTATTCTTCTTCTAATATGGTCCTCCTTCGATTGCAATGGTCTTCCTTTGATGCAAAATGGGAAACAACCCAAAAATAAATGTGTTTGTTAGAGGATGGAAAAATGCCCATATTTATAAATAGTCCAATACAATTGACAAAAATATGGCCAAAAAAATGTTAGAATGTCTAGAGAATGGTCTAATGCCTATTCTCATTATTACGAGTGGTCCAAGTCTTGTTTTAAAACAATTACCTTTAATTAATAAATACATGGTGGTAAACAATATATTTGCATGTGGTCTTGATATGTCATGGTATTAAACAATATATGTTAATTTATCCTATATGAAAATGGGCAGAGAATGGGCATCTACCATTTCTAAATCAAATTATTAAATATAACTACATAATACAAGAATGGGCATATGCCCAAGGGTATGTAGTGCAACACTTGCAGAGCTGTAATACCTTTTCTAAAATAAAATAATAGAACTACATAAGACTTGATCCCCTTAAGGGTATGTATCATAAGACTTGCGTAATCGCAACTTGTCTCTCGCCAAGGTTAGTCCAATCAAAATGATATAAAATTTTGGTAGCGTCATAATATGACTAATTTCAGTTGTAGTCGAAAACCCTATTTAAAAATATGGAGTGACATGAAACATAACATGAGACCGATATTTTTATAAAAAAATTTACCAACCATGCTTTAATGCTTTAATATTCCTAATGTTTAGACCCCTTTAAAATTTTTAAAGAGTTATTAGAATACTGAAAAATAAATAATACTAAAATAACATTTTTAAATATTGATTGTAATAAAATGCTTAGAATGGGCATATGTCAATTCTCATATAAACAAAAATTTATGTCTTGTACTGAATTGCTTTCATTTGAACATTTAGCATGGGAATATGCCAATTCTCATATTAAAAAAACCTTTTGTCTTGTATTGAATTGGGAAACCAAACATTTTTTCCTTGTATTGAATCAGAAGTTTCCCATTCTCACAACTTTTATAGAGGTATAAATTCTCACAACCTCTAGGAAACCATACATTTTTTTATTTTATTGAAGTGGAAGTTTCCCATTCTCATAGCCTATACAGAGGTATTAAAATGATTAAGTTATTGTACAAACTAACTTCTCATTCTCACATCCTTTATAGAGGTCTAAAATTATTTAAGTTCAATATTTACTTGTATTGAATGGGTAGATGCCCCTTCTCATGTATGAATCAAAGTAGAATAATAGAAATAAAATTTAGTTTGTTTAAGAATATTTAGAATTAAATTTTAGTTTGTGCCCATTATAAACATTCTAATACCCAATATTATACAATAGAAGAATTTTTTTCAGCAAGGTAAGATCATAGTAATGGAAGTGCAACATTTAATCTCGAAGGATAAACCATGTGTACCTTGGCCTTGCGTATGTGGTAAATCATTCAACAATGCAAAGAGAAACATATGATATCAAGGCTAACAAACATGACATGATTCACCATTGATGCAAGGCCAAGTAGCAAATGATTCACTATCGGGATAAAATGGATAAACCATGTGTACCTTGGCCTTACATATGTGGTAAATCATTTAACAATGGAAAGAGAAACATACGATATCAAGGCTAATAGACGTGACATGATTCACCATTGATGCAAGGCCAAGTTGTAAATGATTCACCTTCAGGATAAAATGCTTTAATTTTATTAATATTATCTAACCTTGATGAACATTGATCATGAACAAAAAATATCATTTTATGGATGAAAGAATAATTATAGAATTATCATTTATTTTGTGATCAATTGTCACGTCCAATTTGGCAACTAAGCAATGCCTCCCAAGTGGTAATCCCACTCTGTACTTTGGTAAAAACATAACAGATAACTCCCCATCTTAGCATGAAGGATTGGCAATGGATTTCTTAGGTAACTCCCCATCTTACCAAGAAGGAGAATCATATACATTTTTTTGCAAGGGAATGTGATCATGTTGAGACTCTGAAACATGCATGAAACAATCATATTTAGATGCAATCTTTTATAACTATGGAGGATAACAACTATGCAAGTCTTACAAAATATTGAAGTGATATTTTTAAAACCCATATCAAAAATACAAAAGATCTAAAATACGGCATTATAATTTATCTTTATACCCAGAGACTCAGAATACAACAAAGAAGAGTTAGAAGTATCTTTGAACTTATCTTCAATTTAAAAAAGAAGTAACTCCCATATTAGCAACTACAATTAGGTTAATAACTATGCATACCCAGATCAAAAAATATAGAAGATAAAAAATAGGGCATTATCTTTAAACCGAGAACAAAATATAAGGGAAATAAAACCAAATGATATTCTTCATCTCATAATAATTCAATAGATAAGAGTTGAATAATCTATGCTTCAAATTTTCTTCAAATATGGTTCTTCACAAGACAAAATGGTATTACGAAACAGAGGGATCCAAAAGCGGAAAGGGTTAACAAAAATTAGCAGAGAGAAAAAAACAATATCTTAGAAATATTGCTCAAATATTCCACTTCACATGATGAAACAATCTATGGAAAGGTACTTTGTTTTATAATGGGCACAAGCCCATTCTCATACAAACAAACATTGTTTATTTTGTAATAATTAATAATTGTATTATATTAGCACCCTCTCCTAAAAGATTAGTTTCCCTGCACCCCCTCTTGAATGGTTAACTACATAGACAAAATGGGAAATCATTCAATGCTTGGTGAATCGCTCTCCATGTGTGTATATATATATAAGTATCTCGTATTTTTACGAAATACAGAAGCTTGACAAGTGAAAATCTGGATGAACAAGAAAGAGATAGATTTTCCAACCCACGATGAACCTTGCAATTCCCATGACCTCTACCAACATCAAAAATAGTAACCACCGTCAATCTCTCTACAATGCCACAAAGTGGCATGAATTAATTTCCATTAATTTTTCTAATTTCCTCCAACAGGCAATTGAAGACGTGTTTGACAAACAAATACCTTCAATTAATAAAAGGTGGTAAACAATTTATTTGTAAATTAATGGTCTCACTATGCCATGGTCAAAAACAAATATAAATATTAAACAATATCGTAGCCATGTTTTAGGTTTAATAATTACACTTCTAAAACAAACTAAATTTTATCTATATTCTTCATATATGATTCCTATATGACAATTGGCATCTTCCCATTCAATACAAGCAATATTAAACTTAAAAATTTTAATACCTCTATAGAAATGGATACCTAACCATTCAATGGAAGATAAAAAAAATTGTTTGTATGAGAATGGGTGTATGCCAATTCTAATCATTATAATACAAGCAATATTGAACTTATTATTTTCAATAACTCTATGAAGGTTATGAGAATGGGCACTTGTCCATTATAAAACAAGCTACATTTTATCTTTGTTATTATTTTATGATTCTAATTATGAGAACAAGAATTTTCTCATTAGATACATCATTTAATATTTCTTAGCTCAAAGGAGCTCACTCCCCAGCTTACTCATTGCAACTAACTAAGCAGATCAGCTCGCCCACCCAATTTGGCCTCGCATAGCTCACCCGCCCATCTAGACTGCAGTGCAACTAGGCCACCTAGCTCAAAAAATAAGTAACCTTTCCTAGGTCCTTCTGCTTTGGGTGGGTTTCGTATTTCGTAAAAAAAAATACATATAATAATTACACACACACACACACACACACATGATTCACCTACATTGAATGATTTCCCATTTTGTCATCGTGTAGTTATACATTTTTGCAAGGGAATGATCTTGTTGAGACTCTAAAACATGCAAGAAACAATCATATTTAGATGCATCCTTTTATAACTATGGAGGATAATACTATGCAAGTCTTACAAAATATTGAAGTGATATTCTTAAAACACATATCAAAAATACAAAAGATAAAAATATGGCATTATCTTTATACCCATATCAGAATACAAAAGAAAGAAAGCTAGATGATATTCTTCATCTCATAATAAATCAACAGAGAAGAGTTAGAAGTATATTTGAAACTTATCTTCAATTTAAAAAAAATAAATTCTTCTTCTATGAGTCATTCTTCTTTCATGATTTCTATATGTTAAATGGGCATTTGTCCAATTCTAAAACAAAGTAATATTTATCTTCCATATGCCTCTTCTAAACATTTATTGATCTTCCATATGTTGTTCTTCTATGTTTTATATGAGATAAAAAATGCTCACAATTCTTCTATGATTATTATTTGAGAATGGACATATGCCCATTCTAAACATATATTCTTCTTCCGTTTGTTCTTCTACATTTTCTATACGAGAATGGGCATCTTCCCATTTCGAATGGGCTTGACATGAAGATGAAGATTACTTTTTTTTACAATGGGCTGCTCCTCATTTTGCAATGGAAGACGTGTTTCAAAACAATTACCTTTAATTAATAAATAAATTGTGTTAAATATATATAAATAAACTGTGTTAAATATATTTTTAAAATTTTTTGATGATTTCTATATGAGAATGAGAATGGGAATCTGTATTAAACAATAGAACTACATAATATGAGGATGGGAAGATGTCATGGTGGTAAACAATATATTTTAATGATTCCTATATGAGAATGGGCATCTACCGATTCTAAAAATAAACATAAAGCAACCAAAATGAGACAATTAAATACAAAAGACACAATGCTTAGTCCAACTAAAATGATTGAGTTCAATATTTCCCGCCCATTCTAAAACTAAATAATAGAACTATATAAGGCTTGATCCCTCTTGAGGGTATGTCGTGGCAAAGACTTGGCAATGTTAGCACTTTGCTCCACCAAGGCTAGTCCAAACCAAAATGATAAGTAATAAAGCTTATAAACAAAATAATAGAACTACATAAGGCTCATTCAAGTTCATTTGTTGCTCACCACATGAATATGGATAAGGAATTGGGCTAACAAAAATTACATTCAAATTTTTTTACCATGCTCAGAAGACAAAAATAAGTTTACCATGATTAGAAGACAAAAATTATCTATGTTGGAAAAAGGCATTTTAGAATCACACTTTCAAGAGGTGAAGCGATCTGCAAAAGAGAAATAATTATTAAAACAAGATCAAAATTGATGAAAAGATTCATATTTTTTATTTGATGAAAATTAATTCAAAATTGATATTTTTCATTGCCATGTAGCTCCTGAAAAATACCAATATAGATCACTTGATTTAGCAAGTGTCGTTTCCTTGTCCACTCTATGTTATGCAACCCTGTACCTTTTCAACGGGATGTAATTTTGCTTCCTTTTCAAAAAATTTACTTGGTGTTATTTTTAACATGGATTTTGAGCATGAAATTCATGACATTGAAACTCATTTCTATATTATTGATGGGCAACATACAATGGAAGCCCAAAAACAAATCCTTGCAAATCTTGATTTTCCATCTATTAGTTATATAAAAAAATACATGAGAATGGTAACTTCCCATGTTAAACTTAAATTTATCTCTATTCTTCTTCTAATAGTTATATAAAATAAACTACATGAGAATGGATATATATTGAGATGAGAACTACATAAGTCTTGATCCCTCTCGGGGGTATGTAGTGTAGCACTTGGCTCTGCCAGGGATAGTCCAACTAGTATAATACAATTATTAATTACTTCAAAACAAAAATGTTTGTTTGTATGAGAATGGGCTTGTGCCCATTATAAATGTGCACAACTTCCCATTCCTTCCCATGTTAAAAGAAAGTAAATATAATATGTTGAACTTAAAGTTATATCTATTCTTAAAGTTTTAAAGCACTTCAAAATCCCATTCCTTCCCATGTTAAAATAAAGTAAATATAATATGTTGAACTTAAAGTTATATCTATTCTTATAAAGTGGAGAGAGTAAAATTAGCATAAACATTTTCTTAAAATCTTTTTGAAATTGTCACAATGCACATCTTCCAATTCTATATTCTATAATTCTTATATGAGAATCAACATATGACCATTTAAAATATTTATTCTTCCTCTATGTTTCCTAAATGCGAATATATATATATATATATATATATATATATATATATATATATATATATATATATATATATATAAAATGAGAACTATTAAGGCTTGATACCTCTGAGGGTATGTAGTGCAACACTTGGCTCTTCCAGGGATAGTCTAGCCAATATGATACAATTATAAACAATTATGAATTATGAATGCATAAAATGCATTTCAAGGGATGTCAATTATTTTTTCCATATATGGTGTTCATAATTCAACTGGTATGGAGGTGGAAAATTTGACATTAGGATTTGGATTGGAAACATTCAAATCCTCGGATATTATCAAAATGAATGAAATTGGAGTTGTCATCCCTAAACATTCTTTCAAATGATCGAGATCAATACATTTTTGGGAGCACATGATTGAGAGATGCAACTCTAATGTGTCCCCTGTATTAATATTACATGGTGGGAAAAATGCATTAAACAAATAATTCCTCGCTTATCTTTATGGTGGAGAATCGAAAGCAGAAGATCATGCTCCAAAAATATTATAAATGTCTAACTATGCCTCCAAGTGCATCCCCTCTACAATTTTTGTGTTCTTTTTATTATAGTCATTATGTATACGTTAATTCTTAACAATGTTTACTTTGTTCAAATATTAAGATGTACATCCTTCATATAGTTTACTCCTAAAAGTTCTTTTCATGTTATAGAATATATGTAAACAAAAGTTAGAAGTTTAATTAGAAGAATAGAGTTAAAATTTCTCCATTCTCACAACTAGTTTAATTATAAGAATGGATTTAAAATTTCTCCATTCTCACAACTTTTATAGATTTCTTAAAATGATTAAGTTCAATATTTCTTGGGTATATGCCCATTCTCATATAGATATCATAGAAGACGAACACACAGAAAACTAAATATGTTGGGTAAATTCCCATTCTCATATATATCATCGAAGATGAACACGACAAAAAATTAAATATGTTTCAGAATATTTAGAGGTATTAAAATGATTGACTCAAGGATTTGGTGTAGTTGAATGTTTACAATGAGCATATGCCCATTCTTGGACAAAGAAACATTTTAATACCACTAAATATTCACTTTGTTTTAGAATGGTAAGTAGCGAATTCTCATAGCATTTTTACTACATTGAATGGGTGGGTGCCCATATTGAAGCTACATCAAACCCTTCACCATCAATTATGACAGTTGGCTCATGAACAGATTATCAAGTATTTTTAAAATTTAATATTATTTTTTACTTGTCAATATTAGTTTGAATCGATTTGATAAATATATATTAATTTCAATTTTTATGTGCAGAAATATCCAAAAAATATATGTAAAGAAATAGGTAAAAATATTAAACCTTTTCATTTGTCAATATTAGTTGGAATCAATTCGATAAATATATCCTAATTTTAATTTTTATGTGGAGATACAACTTGGAGAAAATCTAGAAATTCTACAACTAACAAATATGTGTAAAGAAATAGGTAAAAGTATTTTTGTGAAATATTATTATCGTATTTGAAATACATACAAGTTAATAATGACGTTTAATAACGAATGTCTATTTCCCAATTTCTAACTTTTGTATCTAAAGAGTTTTATCGAATTACATTCTATTAATAAGGCAAATTACAAAACTACTTGCCCCCGAATCAATCATGTAGTTGTGCACAAATTTATCTCCAATGATTAATGAAACATAAAATGGAGGAGGCTTTAGATTCTTACCTCATTTTTTTCCATGGTTTCTCTCAGGTTGAGCTGCATTTGTAAGTACTTTCTCTTCTTTGGCTAGGGAGTTGATTTGAGCTTGACCAATTTTGCATGGTAGTCTCCGCATAGATCCCTCTCCTTACTGGGATGGCCAAAGTGACTCCCATAGTGAAATGTTCAAACTTGTCCTCTTCATTTTCTCAATGATATTAAATGAGTTTTCCTTCTATTGCCCCTTCCCTGACACATTTTTCTCTTGTACATGGGCTATTACAACCGGTGCCTGAGTAGATTTGGAAGGTGGCTTAGATTGACTCTACACATTGGGAGTTGTATTTTGAATGTCAATACCTTGTGGAGTAACGGAGGGTTGAGGATCACCTGAGCTTGGTGAATATCCCTCTCCAATATTTATTCTCTTAGACCATGTATTGGCAGCTATACTTTGAGAAGGAGTCTGGTTCATTCCACGAAGTCTTCATCCCGCCAATTGACAAGCATAGTTTCGATTGGGGTCCCTCTTGCTAAGCTCCTTACTACCGAATTTCTTTGTTGCTAGGATCTTGTGACACACAAATGGTTTGCACCATCAAAGCCTCGATTTAGTGCACCATTGAAACACAACGATCGATTATGTGGTTGATTACATGGAAACATCAATCATATTCTTGTGCCATGTTATTCTGTGCTAGAACCAATGCTCTTGATGTTGAAGCCGTGTTTGGATCATATGACCTGAAAGGTCTAGTAGCTTGAGGTTTCCCTTGATGTTGAATCTAATTTCTAGCTGGATGATGGCCTATTTTGTTGATACCGATTCTAGCCTAATATTGAGCCTAGGGTTGATATGGCCTAGAACTTTGGGCTTGCTTATCTTTTTATGGTTACTAACTCATTTCCCATCTTTTGTAGTCGTTTCATAACTTCGTGAAACTCATTTGAGGTGTTAGATCATGAAATGGAGGCTTCAGTTGAACTTTGACTCCTGGGGGTGGGTATAGGAATTACTGTGGGTGTTTGGCTGGTACCTGGGTTTCCTAACTCGGGTAAAGAGGCATGGATGGCCTAGGGAAAAGTTTTTCAGCCTGGATCAAATGGTTCTCAGCTCCTATGGAAAGGCTATAGGCTACAGGAAAGGTTATGCCCCCATTTACCGAATCATCAAAGAAATATAACAATTTAAAGCTCTAAGGAAGTATAAGAAGGCACCTTCATTAGTCATTGTATATGGAATGACTCCAAAATTTCTTCCATATGATTTTTCATTGCAATGGTGGCCAGATAAGAAGAACTCATGTTGTTATTATTTGAAAAATATACCCACACACATTCACAAACATCCACATATGGTTGGGCAAGAGGATAAAGGGAAATATTCTTTTCTTTTTGCCCATTTGAAATAGTCGTTTTTCCTAACCTACAATCAATGTATGTAATGACAATAGCTAACTAGGGTCTTCCTAAGATGACTGGGTATCTTAAATTTCAAGTTTTAGGGTTTAAGACCATGAAATCTACAGGATACTCCCAAGATTCAACCATGACAAGAACATCCTCAATTACTCCATCTGTATAGAAATAGATTGATCTATCAATTAGAGGACAATATTGGTTGGTTACAATCCTATCAAAGACAACAAATTGAACATATCTATTTTTATGACATTGATGGAAGCACCAAGATCCACCAAAACATTAGATATTGACTAACCATTCACACAAATAGTAATAACTAGACTCCCAGGATCCCCATATTTTGGTGAGATAATTTTTCTAGCTACAAGTTTGGTCGATTGCCTTCGACTTTGATGGTTTTGAGTATTTCCTCTTCCTTCATGGTGTCTTTATGTAATGGTTTCTAATGGTCTAGTTTAACTCGGGAATGTCCCTTATTGCTCTCGAAGTGGGACCTCAATGTTCATATTTTTCAACTCTTGAACTAGTGTTGTTTCTTCCTCATTCTATATTTCTTTTAATCTTTCTAGGAAAGGAGCAACATGCATATTCTTATCTTTCTCCTGATTGTTCCTAGTGGCTCGTGTTTGTGGAACATGTCCAGTTTTCTCATTTTCCTCGTATCCTCTCATTTTACTCCTAGTATCCTCTCATTTTCCTCAGGTATCTCTATGATAACTATGGGAGGATTGTTCACTTTTCTTCCAGACCTCAATTGTACATTATTAAAGGCATTCACCTATATTGTCTCACCTTGTCCTTATTCATTAATCAAAGAAGATTGTTTATTTTTGGGGTTTTATACAGCGACTGGGAGTTGAGTTTGTGTTGCTTGCCCTTGCTGATAATTTTGTTGTGGTGGAGGAATTAAAGCTTTTTTTTGTTGTGTAAACCTCCATAGCTAATTAGAATTCTTACGAGGGTGCTCTTTGTTGATTTTTCCATGGTGGTGTATTAGGTGGTGGTGCCCAACCTTGATGATTGTATGGATGCACCCATTTGTGGCTATGGGTAAGCCATCCAGTTTTGGTGGTGCCCAATCAGGTTGTCCCCAAGTTGGTGGTGGAGCCTAATTGGGTAATGGCATCATCTAGGGGTTCTCGAATAGGTCTAGGCGTAAATGACTAGTTATTTGATCTTTGTATGAAGTTTACCTCTACATTTTCTTGAGTTATGGCATTTAATCTCTCTTTGAATTGAGGTAGGAGAGTACAATGGTTGGTATCATGGTCAGGGACATCACAAATCAGGAACATATCCATGATATCCAAAGGACATTCTTTTAAAGGATGTCTTTTTCTACATCTAGGACAATATATGTCTAAAGGTTCCTTTGAAACATTATTCTTAGATTTCAACCCATCTATTGTTGAAGCTAGCTGTGATAATATGTTTGTTTTCATGTTAGCCATTTCCTCTAGAATTTCTGAGGTTCCTAGGGAATTTTTGATGTTTTCCTTTGTCTTATACCTCCTCTTGTTCTAGAGTAGATCCTACATAACTCAACAATCTGTGTCATGGTGAGTTTATGTACTCACCTCCTCCCATCACTGGAGGGGGTCTTTGGTTTCATCATCAAGTCATTTAAGGAAAATTGTCTTAGTGATTTCTACATTGAACTCATAACCACTCTTTATATGGAGGAAAATAAATATGTCAAGATAATCTTCCAATTTTTCATCTTCTTTTTGCTTTATCTAAAATAATTCTTCCCTCCTATCTCTTCCCTTGCAGTAGTCCTAGTATTTGTCCAAAAAGAAGTCTCCATATGTTCCCATGAATGAATGGAGTTAGAAGGTAATCCCATAAACCACCTCATGGCAAAGTCTTTGAGGGTGGAAGGAAATAGTTTGAGTTTCTAGTTGTCTATTTTGTAGTCATATGTTTGGTAAAGGACTTTGAATTCAAACAAGAATTGGTTTGGATCTTCTATAGACATTCCTCAAAATATAGGGAGAATGGATGGAGAGATTTTTTCATGGTTGCATCTTTATCCTCATTTATCTCCCATCTTTGAAGGTTGCTCAGGTTGTAAATAAAATTATGTAGACTGCTCAAGATCACTCCTATGTGTTATATTATATTCAATGTCACTCTCAGTGTTCCCTATTTATGCTTTTTTTAGAGATATTATTTGAAAATTACAAGGTATAAATCTCCGATCATCCCGTGGCCTATGTATCAATATTTATTTTTCAAACAAGGCTTAGGAATATTACCGGTTGCATATCTTAACTTCACTAACACCCATAAACATAAGATGAATAGAATAGTGTGTTATTCTTATGGTTTCACTAGAAACGACACTAAAAATGATAGGTAGTTGTTATTTCCAATCATTTCACCAACAGATTCACTTGTTGGTGTTGTTCTCAAATGAGGGTTGTGTCCTAGGCTGTATGCAATGAAGTTGTAAGCAACACAGTTATTGTGGTGGTTCTATTTTGGGGGTTTCAGTTGGTATGGCTCTCTTGTTCCTCTTCAAAACTACGGAAAGTAAATACAACTTCTAAGCTACTGAAATGAAATACAAAATTAAGGAAATATATCTAATCTATTGAAACAACGTTGTTATAATAAAAATTATTTAAAAAGAAATAGTTAACTGAATTGAAATGCACACATGAATTGAAATGATAGTAATGAAAGATACTAAACCAAGGAAATATAAGACTATGTTTAAATCACCATTCAAATCAAATTACCGAACTTAAACTTATCAGGAGTAACAATCATGCATAAAATATCAATCCTCTAATCTCCTTAGTTGAGTGGGCCCTTTCTCTCCTTCAAGATTGAGGTACTTCAACACCAATAGATACTCAAAACAACATATATATTATATTGATTCGAGTAATTTCAAAACATGCTTCATCATAAAACCGTAAATATTGTCAACCGGTATATAACTATATTAAAAATTATAAAAATACTAACTATGAAATAGTTTCAAGAAGGTGTCTTTATAGACACAATTAGTTACAGATCATGCCACAATGATAGACAACGGATTTAACTACATAACAACCTCATTAAATATAAATGAAATCATGTAATATAGCTAAAAACATGGTACTTGTTTATAGGATTCTACGAGAAAACCCTCTGAATGGCATGGTGCTTTGAGAGACTCGGTCTTCTTGACTATTACTTCCTCAAAATTGACAAAGAATTCACTTTATCAACCTCCACACGTCATCACATTACTCACAAAATCAATCAACGGGAATTCCTACGGTCATTAGTTCACATGAGACAAGAACAACAAAATGCTTCAATTTTTTTAAGGATACAACTTCTAGAACATCCTCATACATCAATTAACATATTTACGAGTAAATAAATATCCATATGAATGATATAATAAGTCAATTTATGCACTCGTCATAATGCTCAAAACTAGCTTTCACAAAGCCGATACAAACATATCATTTTCCATGAAAATAAGTTATTTGTTTTGGGGTGGAAATTTGAATGCATTATAGAAAAAAATTTACACTTAATATGTACATGGTTAAATCATGTGGGTTCACACCCAAATTTACGCGATCTTTGGAAAAATTTAAAAAAATGATTATTGAACTTGATTGAGTTTATATAGATAAATTTAGTTTTTTTGTTCTTTTTTCTCATAAAAATTCATTAATATTAGATTTATTACCATTCAAATGTGCACTACCCCATAGTTAAAATAAATCACATCTAAATTTTAATTTCTTTCTATATTGAGTTTATTTTTCTTCTATGATTCTTATATGAGAATGGGCATATGCCCACTCAATACAAGATAAAAATGTTTGTTTGTATGAGAATGGACATATGCCCATTCAATACAAGATAAAAATGTTTGTTTGTATGAGAATGGACAATATAAGTATTTGTTATGCATTGCAATGTTATAAATGTATTAATTATTCCAATAAGTATTTCTTAATCTTACTATAAAATTGTAAACTCCTAAAATGGAAATCCCTCATACATGATATATAATTCCAAAAAAACCCTTTTTGGATTCCAATAATAGCCAAATCAAATTCCAAAATATCATTTTTGGATTCCAATAATAGCCAAATAAAATTTCAATATTTGGTATAAGAAAAACCAATATAGTTGATTTCAGTATTTAATCTAGATTGTAAAATGTCCAAACTTAACAAAATTATGGTTATTATCTTCGTTGGGTCATTGACATGCCCTAAATTAGGTATTTGTACCATCTCTTCATCCATTTGTATACTAAAGACACTCATTTGTGTTTTATCAGTGCTCCTACACCTTCCTCGGATTCTCCCTTCCCATTCCACCTTTGGGTCCATCGGTCGCTTACTCAACACTATCCTCCTTTTCCATATCCCCCCATCTTGACTTTCTTCTTCATACACATTGGGGTATTCTATGTCATACTATTGTTTTTCACCATTGATCCCTTCCTCTTATTTTTCCTCGACTCTAGCGTGGAGACATCAAAATCGGTGTCATGCACAATGTGTGCATCCCCATCAGAAATTTCTTCTTCATATTCTTTCCTAGGAACGTAATTACATCTTTTCTTTATATTTTATCCATTCTTCTCCATTAGAATCATGTGCAAAGTGATTGCCTCATAGGCTATGAGGTCCTAGTGCCCTCATCTACATCCTTGCACTTCCTTTGTAGTTTTTTTGTTGTGATTCAAACGTAGTAATGTATTTTTCTCTTCTTCTTCTTTCTCAAGGACATTCTCTAAGTCATCCTTTTCCTATCTCGGGGTGTATCTTCAAACTTCCTCTTCATAGCCATATTTTTTTCCTCTTAGAGGACTGGCAATAATAAGTCCTCACCAAAGAATATACTTTCCATCCTTAAACCTTGGCCTTAGGTAGACATACACGCGTGTGGGCTCTATCTCGCTCTATAACCGTAACTTCGTGGAGTGATATCAATACTATCGACTCCATTTTTTCCACGGTTCATCTTATCCATAAGAGTGATATCAATACTATTTTTCCTCTTGTTCATCTTCAAAATGGTGTCGCCCTTGATATACTTGAGGGTTTTCTCAAAGGCAAAGTGATTGATGTCTCTTATCTTACACTTCGTCAACTGAGATGTCCATGATCTTCCTTCAATTACCTCCTCTACGAACTACACTTTTTCAAATGATTCCTATGGTTCCTCCTCTCATCATAGTTTCCCTATCTACGATCGCGACTCCCCTTAGTGTCTTTTTTTCTTTCTCGAATGATAATGTGCTTCTCAAACTTTAGATATCTTACCACCTCTTACCCTTACAAACCGTTAGTGTAAAATCACAAGACTCCCAAATGAGTCGGTCGGCGATCTACTTTTCTAAGGCAAAGTCCTTTGTTGTGATTCACATAAAATTGAGATTTTCCAAAGTGTGGGACTTTGTAGAGGCGTAAAAGCTCTCCGTATAAAAGGCTGGTTCCTATTCCTCTATTTTGGTGCATGTGTGAAAACTTACAGAGGGCCTATTCCTAAACCTACTCTAAGTTATACCAAGGAGACAGGGATAAAAGGAATGCAGAAATCAAACTAAGCTATAAGGTGATGCACCAAAGGAATGGTGAACATTTATTTTACTTGATAGACACGATAACCAAATCTGTAATGAAATATCAAATGAAAGCAAAAGAG
The DNA here is from genome assembly GCA_018340775.1 of Taxus wallichiana var. yunnanensis. NCBI lineage: Eukaryota > Viridiplantae > Streptophyta > Pinopsida > Cupressales > Taxaceae > Taxus > Taxus wallichiana. The sequence continues at coordinate 339,867,413 of CM031243.1, read as the reverse complement.
ATAATAAATTATCTAAAATCAATCACATACGTGTTTTATTGCTCTGATTGATACAATGCATTATAAAGTGGCCAAAAGGTAGAAAACGTATTACAATCTAGTGGGATGTCTAAAACTCCATGGGTTCCTTCGCAAGAAAAGGGGAGCCTACAAAATGGAAGAATGTCCAACCATTTACAATGAGTCCCGACCTTGCATTTATTGATTCAATCAAAGAGAAAAAGAGAGAGAAGTGGTAAAAGCAGGTTGAAGCTCAACCACTTTTGTTAATGCCTCTTACAAAATCTACCCCAAATCAACTTTCACTGCATCAATCTTTGGTTTGGCGCCTCAAGGAGGAAATGGTGGAGCAGATTGAATCTTATCTAGTTGTTGGTGCGAGATGGATCCCGTATTAATGGTTCTAAATACATTTTCTCCATTTTATCCTACCTAACCTCCCTAAACTTAAATTTCTAGATATTCATGGTGTAGATGAGGCCGAGATCTTTCCAATGGTGTCAAAGTTACAATATTTTGAGCCCTGAGTCGAAAGATATGCCCCTTCAAAGTTTGCATCGGTCCGTACCAAAGAGAGGGAAAACCAGTTTGAAAAATGGGCCCCTTCTTTAATATGGGACACGTGGTTGGTTGGCGCTTATCTAAAGGCGGCCTCTATATTTTTCTCTTGGAATGGTACGGGGCTAACACGTGGCTTCATCCACTGGCCTGCTTCATTTCTTTGTTTCTAGCTAAGTCTTTTTCTTGGCGAGGTCATATTTCTTTGACCGGGACACGTGGTGGTTTGGCGCTTGTTTAAGAACCCTCTCTCTATCAATTCCCCAACTTAGCATTATATAGACACTTGGCACTCTCCATCAGCCTACCCTTATGCATTGACTATTCAACCGACTCTGTCCTATCATCACCAATCCAAAGACTATAATATTCTTCACCGAACTGCTGTGTCTATGATTGTTTACTAATGCATGACCTTTAGTTTGGTGGATGTAATTTGGAAACACAACAACAAACATACCACAAGAATACCATAGACTATGATAAAAAGGAATGATGATAAATCTAAAATATCGAGTAAATTATAATAGTAGCATGAAATTGTTACAATCTCACCCATGAGGTACTTCAAGTGTTATTGACTTCACTTGCCTTCCACCAATACTATGGGAGAAACTTCACAATTACACCTCTTAATGGCTTCTTCAACACACCTTTAAACTGATGGCTTCCTTTACACACTTACTCATACAATATTTCTCACTACTTCCTTCTATGCTAAATGAGGGGGGTGGCCTCTTTATTTATAGAACTTCCGTGCTTATCCATCTTATCTCGTAAGATAGGATAAGAAATCCACTCGACGAATCATATTCCATACCTTAACTCTTATCTGTACATGTAAGCTTATCTTTTAAGATAAGATAAACCTTATCATTTCACATGGGTTCCACATTTTTAGAATTTTTACAAATAAAATACACAAAATATTTATGACCTCACTCCTTGTCCTTATTACCAATATAATATTTCTAATTCCTAATCATATAGACCCTATTTCTCTACTTACCCCAACTTTGACATTTTAACATTACCGACCACTTATGACAACTAGTTACTTTTTACCACAACATTCCTATTGTACTTTTGACTATTTCCGTACTATACATTATTGGTGGCATCGTACTGGCAGGTAGCGCCGTTATCTTCTATCAGATGCTACTACTAATTATACTTAACAACATCCTATTCCTAATACATACATTAATGAAATAGAAATTACAGAGGAAAATTTTAGTGTCGACATCTTCCCCCTTCCTAGCTTCTACTCCGTCCTTGGAGTAGACTATTCTGGTGCTTGGAAAATCTTCAACTTGTCGTGGTTGACCCATTTTGTAATGGGAGTGCCATCCAATTCCTCTAGTCGGTACATACCATTTTCATGCACAGCTACTATTTTGTAGGGCCCCATTCATTTTGGAAGAAATTTTCTCTGTCTTATATTTTTGTATCTGGAATCATGTACTAGAACCAAGTCATTCACATGAAATGGAGACCACCAGATCTTTTGATCAAAGTATTGCTTCGCTTCATTTTCTTCTTATAGCTTATATCCTTAGCTATTTCCCTCATTTCCTCTAGAAAATGAAGATGTACCAACCTTTCTTTTTATCAATCACTTTCATCCATTCTTTCATTTTCCATTACTCGACTGGGAATATCAAACTCAATAGAAGAATCTGGATCAATGCCATAAGCCAACCGAAATGGGGAGTATCCTGTTATCGACTTTGATGTTGCCCTATATGCCCACAATGCTGCATGAATCCTCTTGTCCCATTTATGTACTGCAAGGCTGCATCTTTGCTAGAATTTGACACAACACAAAATTTGTTCGTTCCACCTGTCCATTTGTGCTTGGCTTGTATGTTGTTTCCTTCCTGTGCTTAATAGAAAACTTATTGACTAGGGCTTCTACCACCTCATTAATGAAGTGGCTTCCTTGATTTGTTACAATTTCTAATGGACAACCAAATCTGGTGACAATGCGTTCATATATGAACCTTGCCACTTCATCCATGGAAGTTGTTTTCAATGGCCTAGCTTCAACCCACTTGGTTAAATAATCTGTGGCAACTACAATATACTTATTTTGGCATGAGGTAGTTGGAAGTGGACCTACAATGTCTATTCCCCACTTTTCAAAGGGACCAAGTGGAAGAATAGGGCATAATGGAGCTGATGAAGTCTTACGGTTACCATGTGTTTGACAAATATCACATGTCTTACAATAATTATAACAATCTTTAAAAAGAGTGGGCCAGTGATAACCTGCATCCAAGATCCTTCTTGTTGTAAGTTGTCCAGAGAAGTGCCCTCCACATGTACCATTGTGGAATTCTTCTAGCAGTTCCTTCCCTTGATCACGTCCAACGCCTCTTGATCGTCCATCAGGTCCTATTCGAAATAATACTCCATGCATAATAGAATATGGATGACTAGCTTGAGTAATCTTTCTCTTAGTCTTTGCATTGGCACCATCAAGAAACTTGAATTCATTCAGATAATTCCAAATATCTATGTATTCACTAGGGATTGTGTCAAGGGATAACAATGCTACATCGTAAACAATCATAGGCTCGAGAGATTGCATCTGCATTGACATGCTTCTTTCCTGGCCTATCTATAATATCAAATTCAAATTCTTGTAGCAAAATTATCCATCTTGTTATCCTCCCTGATGGGTTAGGATTATTGACAATATATTTTAGAGCCTGATGATCTGTTACAACTATAAATTTCTTCCCTAGCAAGTAATTTCTAAACTTCTTTACAACAAAAATGATAGCTAGAGCCTCTTTTTTAGTTACAGTATAATTTACCTCAGCACTGCTCATTTGTCTGCTCCCAAAGTAAATTGGATGTTCATTCCCATTTTCATCCTTTTGGCTCAAAGTACTTCCTAGTGCTGCATCTGAGGCATCAGTGTACACAATGAATGGCTTGCTCTAATCTGGATTCTTTAAAACAGGTGAAGACACCAGGGCTTCCTTCAGTTGTCCAAAAGCTTCATGCACCTTATTTCCTGGTTCATAAGTAACATCCTTCTTCAAGAATCAAGGGTTAGTGGTGTGTAATATTTGAGAAATTCTTGAAGAACCTTCTATAGTAACCCACATGGCCTAAAAATGATCTCAACTTACTTCTATTAATAGGAAATGGTAAATCTTTGATTTTTGAAACTTTATCGGATCGTTACTAATACCATCTCTAGATACAACATGCCCTAACAAAACGCCTTTAGAACATCCAAAGACACACTTTGTAGGGTTTAGTGAGGCTTGTGCTTCATCTAACCTTTGAAATGTTGTCTCCATCTCAAGTGCAGTGGTCCATCTTGCTCCCATAGATGCAAAAATCATCTAGAAATACTCGATGAAGTTCCCAATGTAGGGTTTGAACGCACTATTCATCAAACGCTGGAATGTTGCTGAGCATTACACAACCCAAAAGGCATAACTCTATAAGAAAATGTTCCCAAGGAGTGGTGAACGTGGTCTTCATGATATTTCTCCGCTATACGACTTGGTGATATCTACTATATCCATCAAAAAACTATAACACTCTCGCCAGCCTACATCGTCCAAGATCTGATCTCGAGAATGGAAGAGGGTAATGATCCTTCTTTGTTACCTTATTGAGCTTCCCGTAATCAACACAAATGCGTAGCTTCCCAATGTTTTTTATTGATATCACAATGGGAGAAACCCATTCTAAATTCTCCATAAAGAAATATGAATCCCGCATCAAGTAACTTATCTATTTCTTCTTTTACGGTCTTGGAAAAATTAGGATTCATTCTATATGGCATTTTCTTTATAGGCTTAACACCATCTACCACCTCAATAGAATGTTCTACCTAACTTACTTGACGGAGTTCCTTGTAATCAAAAGTGAATATGTGTATGTACCTTCAAAACAAATGGAGGTAGGATTCCTTCTCACTCTCCATCACAAAGATCACCAATCTTTATTTGTTAGAGACGATCATCAACTTCTTCTTTAGATAATTTTATGGGGTCATGAGTTGGTGTGATCGGAAGGATATCCATGATCAAAACATCAACCTCACTTTCTTCATCTTCGAGTGTCCACTTCACCGGTACTAGAGTAATCGAGAGGATGTCCAATCATCATTTTCATCACTTGAATCCACGTGTTTTTCCTTATGATGTCGAGGGATCACGTTTATCTTCACCCTCTCTCTACCACGTCCAAGTGTCATAAAACCTTCATTCCATTAGTTTCTTGCATGAACTCTCCTTAACCATGGTCTTCCCAAAGAACATTGGGTGCGCAATGCATACCATTTTTCATCACCCGAAAGTCTACCACACATACAACACCCATAATGAGATATTGCCATTTGAAACTACACCTTCTGGTTTAGTTTTTCCCTTATTTAATGACCTTAACATAAGTGTTGAAGGGCAATCAATTTTTAAACCCAACATATTCATTACAGACTCGGTCATTACATTAATTGCAGCACCTCCATCAACTAAGACATCATGAATTGAAATACCATTACATAATACCTCAGCTTGTGGAGCATAGGGATCCGCCTCTGCCTCTAAAATAGGGACCTCAACCTCCTTCCTTCGTCGAGCATTGAGTCCACTTCGCAGCTCCCGCCTCTTCTCAGAAGACATAGCCAAGAGTTGACCATATGTAATATTTGCAGGCCTTTTGGACAAATCTTCCAAGATGGAGTATGGTCCTTGCCCCTGTGAAATTAGAAAATCCTACACACCTAACTTTCTTCTCCTATGTTTCTTACTAGTTTCTCCTTTCATCTTCTTAGGATCATTTCCATCTTGATTATCTTTTTCTTTCTTTCTTTTTGTTACAAACACATCTACTTCATTATTTCTGCTCTTATCTACTACATCAAAAGAATTCATAGGTGCTTTTACTTTATCATTATCTCCTTTACCGATGTAGAAGCTCTATCTCGGACAATTATACTTATAATGACCCTTTTATAACAACCATAACATACAACTTCGTAAATATTTCTTTTTGACCTCTATCTCCTCCCCGAGAACTAAATTATGTTCCTTGAAGAAGATTAATAGTTAATCCACCCATCTTTTTGAGCAGATCTACATACTTAGTAGATGGACTAGGACAAATATTTTTGCTCACCGAGAGTGGTTGTGGATTCTAGACCAAAGGTGTTGGTGTAGGCTCTACTTTAACAACAATTTCTTTGGGCTCCTCTTCCATGCTTTCTTCTTGCCTTCTTGCAATCTCCTTTGCTTATTCAATGGTAGCTGGGTGGTCATACTTCACTCATTGTCTGATCTCTAGCTTCATCCCAAGAATGAAGTGCTTACATAGGAGATTATCCATGCCATTCATCAACCCATCCGCTAATCCTTCCTTCCGGATCTGGGCATCGAGCTTCCTCCTTAGCTCTAGAACATGAGCATGATAATCCCTTATCTTCTCCTTCTCTCCTTGGGATAGCTTTGTGATATCGATCATGAGATCTGCATATCTCTATTGTTCACCAAATTCTTCAAGAAAACTTTTAGTTAATAAATCCCATCGCTTTTTAACATTATCACCTAGTGTTTCAAACCACCTAAGGGCGGAACCATCCAAAAAGGTAGGAAAAATTCAGTCCATTGTTCCCCTTCTTATAAGGCCATTACAAATACAAGATCGTTTAAACTCTTGAATGAAAGAGGAAGCATCTTCATTAGATTGGGCTGAAAAAACAGGAATCTTCCCCATTTTCAAAAGTAACCACAATGAAATACCAACCCACAAGTACAATCAACAAGACTTATGTGCACAAATAATTGAAATCACTATAATAGAAAATAGAAATGACCATGGTAAACTATGGTAAAACTTGATTTACTGCGGTAAAAACTGACTTTACTATGGTAAACACTATTCACAGTAAAAAGTGAAGTTACTGTGGTAAATACTATTCACGGTAAAAAGTGACTTTACTGTGGTAAATACTATTCACAACAAAAATGACTTTACCATGGTAACTACTATTCATGGCAAAAATGACTTTACCATGGTAACTACTATGCACAGTAAAAACAAGGTTACCCTCCAATTGATTTTTGACTAAGTGGGAATATCTCTCCAGAAAATCCACCAACGAGGAATGGTCCCAGCAACGGAACCAAAATGTCATCACCAATCCAAAGACTATGATAATTCTTCACCGGAACTCCTCGTGCTATGATTATTTACTAATGCAAAGCCTTTAGTTTGGTGGATGTAATCTAGAAATGCAACAACAAACATACCACAAGAATACCATAGACTATGATAAAAAGGAATGATGATAAATCTAAAATATTAGAGTAAATTATAATATTAGCATGAAATTGTTACAATCTCACCCATGAGGTACTTCAAGTGTTATTGACTTCACTTGCCTTCCACCAATACTATGGGAGAAACTTCACAATTACACCTCTTAATGGCTTCTTCAACACACCTTTAAACTAATGGCTTCCTTTACACACTTACTCATACAATATTTCTCACTACTTCCTTCTATGCTAAATGAGGGGGGTGGCCTCTTTATTTATAGAACTTCCAGGCTTATCCATCTTATCTGTAAGATAGGATAAGAAATCCACTCTAACGAATCATATTCCATACCTTAACTCTTATCTGTACATGTAAGCTTATCTTTTAAGATAAGATAAACCTTATCATTTCACATGGGTTCCACATTTTTAGACTTTTTACAAATAAAATACACAAAATATTTATGACCTCACTCCTTGTCCTTATTACCAATATAATATTTCTAATTCCTAATCATGTAGACCCTACTTCTCTACTTACCCCAACTTTGACATTTTAACATTACTGGACCACTTACGACAACTATTTACTTTTTACCACAACATTCTTATTGTACTTTTGACTATTGCCATACTATACATTATTGGTGGTGTCGTACTGGTAGCACCGTTATCTTCTATCGAGATGCTACTACTAATTATACTTAACAACATCCTATTCCTAATACATACATTAATGAAATAAAAATTACGGAGGAAAATTTTAGTGTCGATAGTCCCCTTTGAAGAGATTGGACACGTGGAGGCTCCGCGCTCATTTGAAACTCTAGATCAAAATTTTCCTCAAGGAGCATCGGGTTGCCACTTAGAAACCTCCGTGGGTCCTTGGAATTTTCAACTATCTTTACCTTACTTTTTTAGACCACGGGATATGTGGCCAAATGGCACTCATTTGAGAACCCTCCGCATTTGGATTCAACCTTGAGATGCACCGTTGAAACACGTGGATCTCTCCACAACATCCTCAAAACTTAGCCAATTTTTGGACTCATTCCAAATTTTTTTGAGCCCGAGGACTTCGGATCTTCTCCGTTTCTGCCTTTAACTACTCCCGGCTTCTTTGATATTATTCCTATATCTTTGACCTTTCTGTTCTATTTCCAAGCCTACCTGAAACCATTAGAATGGATTTAAGGCCCGGGTCCACTCGATAGAGTTGTTTTTTGAATTTATCCTACACACGGTTGTTTTATTTTCACAGCCTCTCCCACTTCCATTATAGAGTCCCATTGTAATATGTTTATAGTAATCGAATATGATTTCTCGTGTTCTTTTAGTGTAGGGGTCTTTCTAATCCAATATTTTTCCTGGGGCAAAATATGGATAACAATTTAGTGACTCATGGGGGTATCTTCTTGATAGATGAAAATACCAATTGCCTTACCGTATCCATGGGGCATGGAGTCAAGAACGATGGTATGATATTGATTCTTCCTCTTATTCATGAGCCTAATTCTTCCTTTGATTCACAAGCCCAATCAAGCTTGCACTCTCAATTTTCATAAGAAATCTCGAAATGATGGTTTCTGAGAGTAGAAAATTTCTTTGACTCGGGATTTCATCTGTCTCTAAACGGATTATGCAAGAGCAACAAAACAGCACCACACAACTATATAAAAATTTAAATCATACATGTTCCAAGTAGAACATGCAGAGTGTGTAAAGAACTTAAGAGAAAATGCAACCTAACTACAACAAGACAATGTGCATAAGCACTTAGAGGAAAGAGAAACTAAACTAGTATGTACAAGGTGAGAACTTTCCTTTTAGTAGCAGTGTTTAAGATACATTCCATTCACTAAAATCTAGAACTCTTCACCCTCCAATGTAGACAATTGACAGCATTGCTACTTTTATATTTTTGAGCATGTAAGGGCTGCTCCAAATGGCATCAAACTTAGAATGCCTTCCTAGTTTTTCCCTATCTACATCCCATTTCAAAACTAGGTCTCCTTCCTTGAAGGTCCTTGCTCTTTCCTTCTTGTCAAAGCATCTCTTGATTGAAGCCCGATCCTTCTCTATAGTTTGAAGTGCATGTTCTTTAGTCTCTTCCAATTCCATCACTCTGCATACTGGTCTCCATTGGTTCAAACTTGGTCACCTCTGGTTGTTTCATGAGTTCCAATGCTAGAAATTCAAGTGATATATGCAATACTGCCTCTTTCCCATAGACAAGTTTGAATGGAGAGTTTCCTGTAGACCTCTTGGGTGTTGTCCTATCAGCCCATAGGGCCAATTTGAGTTTTGTGTGCCAGTTCTCTTATTTTCATCTAGATTTCTTGATGATCTTCAAGCAGTTCTTGTTTATAGACTACTGCTTGGCCATTACCCTGAGGGTAATAATTTGATGAAGTGCTTAGGTAAATCTCATTCCTCATGGCCCATCCTGTGATTTTGGAACCTATGAATGTCAATGCATTATTTGATATAATAGTGGTTGGCACTCTGAATCTGGTCACTATCCCTTCATAGAAATCTAGTATCTGGACTCATTAGCCTCTTTGAGTGCCACCGCCTCGGTCCACTTGGTGAAATAGTCTATTGCTGTCAGGATCCATTTGTGGCCTTGGCTCGAATTTGGATTAATGACCCCGATGAATTCCAATCCCCATTACATGAATGGTTGATCTACTGAAATTGGATGCAATGTTAGTGTTGCTAGCTTTTCCTTTCCTCTAAAGAGTGCACAGCTTCTTGCACTTTTGATCCACACATAGAAATCACTAAACACTCTGGGCCAATAATAACCCACCTTCATGATATTAAGCGTTGTCACTCGCAGGGAAAATTTTCCTCTAGCTACTTCATCGTGGAATTCTTATAATACTCTCTCAATTGGATTTGTCCAATGCACCTTAACAGAAATTCATTGATGTCCCTTTTGAACAAGATGTCATTAATGAGCACATATGGAATGGCCTATAGTCTAAAATGTCTCTTCTTTGTTTTGTTCATTTCTGGAGGACACATGCCTATTTGAAGGAAGTGCACCATGTTTTGAGTCTAAAAGGAGTGGACACATCGTCATTTTCTTCCTCCCGACTATCATGTGGGACCCAAAAACTTTCTTTCCATCACTTGCTTCTTCTTATTGACTTGAGGCTAGCTGCTCACACAATCCCTTCCCACAGACTAACTTAGTGACCTTGATCTCAATGTCATACTCCATGATAGTAGTGATCCATCCTGAATGTTTTTCATTCAAATCCTTGCTAAGAAGGAAGTCTTTAACCCCTGCATGGGAGACCAATAGTTGAATTTTTTAATTTGAAACCAAATGCTTAGAATTATTCAATCCTCTTATCACTACCAAGACCTACCTCTCAATGAAGGAGTATCTCACCTCATAATCTTCCAGACCTTGGCTGAAGAAAGCAATTGGCTGCTCTGTGTCCTCTTTGTTCTACTTGTACTAGGATTGTAGAAATTGTGTCATTGCCACCAAAGGCATATAATACGAAATCCTTAGAAAATTTTGGATTCACGAGAGTTGGGGCTTGCGATATGGCTTCTTTGATAGCCTCAAAACTAGTTTTTCCTTTCGATTTCCACCTAAATGCCAAACTCTTCTTTAACATCAACGTGATTGGCTTGACAAGGGAAGCAAAGTTTCGTACAAACCTGTGCACAAAATTAATTTTCCCCAAGAATATTTGTGCCTTCTTGTGGCTTGGCAATGGAAATGCTCTTATAGCCTCAACTCTTTCTCGGGTCAATTTCCAAACCTTCCTTTGACACAATGTGGCCTAGGAGCCTTCTCTCATGGGCCATGAATATGTATTTTTAGGGTTCAATGATACCCCAAATCTTCTACACCTTTGAAACACCTATCCCAAAGAAAAGGTGGTATCTTTGCATTTCGGAGAACACAGTAATGTCATCTAGGTAGATCAGTACTATTTTGTTCATCATCCCTTTGAATGCAATATCCATGGCCCTTTGGAAAGTGGCTCAGATATTAGACAATCCAAATGGCATTTTTCTGTAGGCATAGGTGCCCCATTTAGTGGTGAAATTTGTTTTGAACTAATCATCTTCTTTAACCATGATTTGGTTGTACCCTGAGTAGCCATCTAGAGAGAGAATCTCTCTACGATCTAGACACCACCTACAAAATTTGCTCCATTGATGGGAGTGGGTAGTGATCTTTGAGGGAATCTCTGCTCAGGTCATGAAATTCAACACATAGTCTAATCTCTCCACTCTTTTTCCGATGGGACCAAATTTGTTACCCAACTTAAGTGTTTGATTGGAAATATGATACTTGCCTCTATGAGCTTATTCAGTTCTTTCTTCATCATAGGATTAATATGTGGATTGACCGGTGTCTTCTTTTGCCGATGGGCTTAGTGGTTGGATCTAGTTCGATCATGTGTTGGGATAAATTTGGATTGAACCCCCTTAGGTCTTCATAGTTTCACGCAAATACATCTAGAAACTCTTGGCAAAGTTGCATGAATTCAAACGTTTCTTACTTGGTGGCCACTTTACTAATTTGAAGCATTTTGCCTTCTCCAACTAGGATTGACTCTGAATCTTCTCCTTTGATCTGTATATTAGCCTTTCCATTTCAAAACTAATCATTGGGATTGAAGATAGACTCTAACGTCACTAATCCTTTGGGAAGCTTGTTTGTGTGTAGCTGCACTACTTGATCTCCATATTGCTACTTTAATCACTTTGATTCCTAGATGAGAATTCATCTTCCTCTTGCAAAAATTTGATGATCTACTCGATCATTCTCGAACACCATCGAACTACTTGCCCCCGAATCGATCATGCAGTTGTGCACCAATTTATCTCCAATGATTAATGAAACATAAAATGGAGGAGGCTTCATATTCTTACCTCGTTGTTCTCCATGGTTTCTCTCAAGTTGAGCCGCATTGGTAAGCACTTTCTCTTGCTAGCTAGGGGGTTGATTTGAGCTTGACCAATTTTGCATGGTAGTCTGTAATAGATCCCTCTGCCTTGGGATGGCCATTGACTCCCATAGTGAAATGTTCACACTTGTCCTCTTCATTTTCTCAATGATATTAAATGAGTTGTCCTTCTGCTGCCCCTTCCCTGGCACATTTTTCTCCTGTACATGGCCTATTACAACCGGTGCCTAACTAGATTTGGAAGGTGGCTTGGATTGACTCTCGCACATTAGGAGTTGTATTTTGAATTTCAATAACTTGTGGAGCAACAGAGGATTGAGGATCACGTGAGCTTGGTGAATATCCCTCTCCAATATTTCTCCTCTTAGACTATGTATTGGTGGCTATACTTTGAGAATGTGACTGGTTCATTCCACAGAAGTCTTGACCTACCAATTGACAAGCATAGTTTCACTTGGGGTCCCTCTTCTTTGAGCTCCTTGCTGGTGACTTTCTTCGTGGCTATTATCTTGTGACACACCAACGGTTTGTGCCATCGAGCCTAATTTAGTGCACCATTGAAACACAATGACCGATTATGTGGCTGATTACATGGAAAACACCAATCATATTCTTGTGACATGTTATTCTATGTGGGAACCAATGCTTTTGATGTTGAAGTTGTGTTTGGATCATATGACCTCGAAAGTTCTAGTAACTTGACATTGCCCTTAATGTTGACTCGATTTCTAGCTCGGGGATGATGGCTTATTTTTCTCGATATGGGGTCTAGCACGATACTAAGCCCGAGGCTGATATGGCCTAGAACTTTGGGCCTGTTGTCTTTTGATGGTTACTAGCTCATTTCCCATCTTTTGCAGTTCTTTCATAACTTCTTGAATTTCCTTTGAGGTGTTAGATGATGAAGTGGAGGCTTCAGCTGAACTTTGACTCCTGGGGGTGGGTATAGGAGCTAATGTGGGTGTTTGGCTAGTACTGGGTTTCCTAACGTGGGGTAAAGAGGCATGGATGGCCTAGGGGCAAGTTTTTCAGCCTGAATCAAATGGTTCTCAACTCCTATGGAAAGGCTATACGCTACAAGAAAGGTTGTGCCCACCACTAAATCATCAAAGAAATATAAGAATTTAAAGCTCTAAGGAAGTATAAGAAGGCACCTTCATTAGTAATTATATATGGAATGACTCCATAATTTCTTCCATATGACTTTTCATTGTAATGGTGGCCGATAAGAAGAACTCATGTTATTAGTTTTTGAAAAATCTAACCACACACATTCACAAACATCCATATATGGTTGGACAAGAGGATAAAGGGAAATATTCTTTTCTTTTTGCCCATTTGACATGGTCATTTTGCCTAACCTACGAGTCTATGTATGCAATGACAATATAGCTAACCACTGTGGTCTTCCTAAGATGACCGAGTATCTTAAATTTCAAATTTTAGGTTGTAAGACCATGAAATCTTTAGGATACTCCCAAGATTCAACCATGACCAGAGCTTCGTCAATTATTCCATCTCGGTATAGAAATAGATTGATCTTCCAATTAGAGGATAGTATCGGTTGGCTACAATCTTGTCAAAGATAACAAATTGAACATATCTATTTTAATGACAAAGATGGTAGCACCAAGATCCACCAAAACGTTAGATATTGACCGACCATTCACACAAATAGTAATAACTAGACTCCCACGATCCCCATATTTTGGTGAGATAATTTTCTAGCTACAAGATCGGTCGGATTGCCTTCTACTTTGATGGTTTTCGAGTATTTCCTCTTCCTTCATGGTGTCTTTATGCAATGGTTTCTAATGGTTTGGTTTAACTCGAATGTCCCTTATTGCTCTCAGAAGTGGGACCTCAATGTTCATCTTTTTCAACTCCTGAACTAGTGTTGTTTCTTCCTCATTCTATATTTCTTTTAATCTTTATGGGAAAGGAGCAACATGCATATTCTTATCTTTCTCCTGATTGTTCCTAGTGGCTCGTGTTTGTGGAACATGTCTAGTTTCCTCATTTTCCTCAAGTATCCTCTCATTTTCCTCCGGTATCCTCTCATTTTCCTCAAGTATCTCTGTGATAACTATGGGAGGATTGTTCACTTTTCTTCCAAACCTCAATTGTACATTATTAAATGCATTCACATGTATTGTCTCACCTTGTCCTTATTCATTAATCGAAGCGGTTTGTTTATTTTTGGGGTTTTATAGAGGCCCGACTGGGATTTGAGTTTATGTTTCTTTCCCTTGCTGATAATTTTGCTTTGTGGTGGAGAAATTAAAGCTTTTTGTTGTTGTGCAAACCTCCTTGGCTGATTATAATTATTCTGAGGTGCGCTTTGTTGATTTTTCCATGGTGGTGTATTAGGTGGTGGTGCCCAACCTTGATGATTGTATGGATGCACCCATGGTTGTGGGTATGGGTAATCCATCCATTTTGGTGGTGCCTAATCGGGTTGTCACCAAATTTTGGTGGAGCTTGATTGGGCCATGGCATCATCTAGGGGTTCTGAGCAGGTCTAGGGGCATAAACAAACTAGTTATTTGATCTTTGCATGAAGTTTACCTCTGCATTTTCTTGAGTTATGGCATTTAATCTCTCTTTAAACTGAGGTAGGAGAGTACAATGGTTGGTATCATGGTCAAAGACATCACAAATCAGGAACATGTCCATGATATCCAAAGGACATTCTTTCAAAGGATGCCTTTTCCTACATCTAGGAAAATATATGTCTAAAGGTTCTTTTGAAACATTGTTCTTAGATTTCAGCCCATCTATGGTTGAAGTTAACTATGACAATATATTTGTTTTCATGTTAGCCATTTCCTCTAGAATTTCGAGGTTCATAGGGCATTTTTTGATGTTTTCCTTTGTCTTATACCTCCTCTTGTTCTAGAGTAGCTCCTACATAACTCAACAATCTGTTTCATGGAGAGTTTGTGTACATCACCTCCTCCCATGATGTGGAGGGAGTCTTTGGTTTCATCATCAAGTCATTTAAGGAACACTTGTCTTAGTGATTTCTCGCATTCAACTCATAACCACTCCTTATATGGAGGAAAATAAATATATCAAGATAATCTTCCAAATTTTCATCTTCTTTTTCTTTATTTGAAATAATTTTTCTTTCCTATCTCTTTCCTTGCAGTAGTCCCGGTATTTTTCCAAAAGGAAGTCTCCATATGTTCCCATGAATGAATGGAGTTAGAAGGTAAACCTATAAGCCACCTCGTGGTAGAGTCTTTGAGGGTGGAAGGAAATAGTTTGAGTTTACGTTGTCTGCTTTTGTAGTCATATGTTTGGTAAAGGACTTTGAATTCAAACAATAATTGGTTTGGATCTTCTGTAGACATTCCTCGAAAGATAGGGATAATGGATGGAGATATTTTTTCATGGTTGCATCTTTATCCTCATTTATCTCCCATCTTTGAAGGTTTCTCGGGTTGTAAATAAGATGATGTAGACTTTTCAAGATCACTCCTATGTTTTATATTAGATTTAGTGTCACTCTCGGTGTTCCCTATTTATGCTTTGTTTAGAGATATTATTTGAATGTTACAAGGTATAAATCTCCCTTGATCATCCCGTGGCCTATGCATCAATATTTATTTTGCAAACAAGGCTTAGGAATATTACTGGTTGCATATCTTAACTTCACTAACACCCATAGCACATAAGATGAATAGAATGACATGTTATTCTTATGGTTTCACTGGAAACGCCACCAAAAATGACAGTAGCTGTTATTTCCAATCATTTAACTAATAGATTCACTTGTTGGTTTTGTTCTCAAATGAGGGTTGTGTCCTAGGCTATATGCAATGAAGTTGTAAGCAACATAGTTATTGTGGTGGTTCTGTTTTGGAGGGTTTCGGTTGGTATGTCTCTCTTGTTTCTCTTCAAAACTACGAAAGAAAATACAACTTCTAAGATACTTGAAATGAAATACAAAATTCGGAAATATATCTAACCTACTGAAACAACATTGTTGTAATAAAAATGATTTCAAAGGAAATACTTAACTGAATTGAAATGCACACGCAAATTGAAATGATAGTAATGAAATATACTAAACCAGGGAAATATAATACCGTGTTTAAATAACCATTCAAATCAAATTACCAAAACTTAAACTTATCAAGAATAAAATCATGCACAAAATATCAATCCTCTAATCTCCTTAGCTAAGTGGGCCCTTTCTCTCCTTCGATTGAGGTACTTCAACACCAATAGATACTTAAAATAGCATATATATTATATTGATTCGAGTAATTTAAAAACATGATTCATCATAAAACTATAAATACTATCAATCAAGGTTTATAAATCGTATTAAAAATGATCAAAATACTAACTATGAAATAGTTTCAAAAAGGTGTCTTTATAGACACAATTAGTTCTGAGATCATGCCACAATGATAGACAATGGATTTAACTACATAACAACCTCATTAAATATCAATGACATCCTGTAATATAGCTAAAAACATGGTCCTTGTTTATAGGATTCTATGAGAAAGCCCTCTAGAATGGCATGGTGGCGAGAGAGTATATCTTCTTGACGGTTACTTCCTCAAAATTGGTAAATAATTCATTTTATCAACCTTCACATGTCATCACATTACTCACAAAATCAATCGGTGGGAATTCCTATGGTCATTAGTTCACATGAAACAAGAACAAAGAAATGCATCAATATTATAAAGGATACAACTATCTAGAACATCCTCATACATCAATTAACATATTTAGGAGTAAATAAATATCCATATGAATGATATAATAAGTCAATTTATGCACCCATCATAATGCTCAAAACTAGCTTTGATAGGTTTATACAAAGATCTCATTTTCCATGAAAAGAAGTTATTGGTTTTGGGGGTGGAAATTTGAATGCATTATAGAAAAAAATTTCACACTTAATATGTACATGGTTAAATCATGTGGGTTCACACCCAAATTTACGTCAGTCTTCGAAAATTTAAAAAATAATTACTTGAACTTGATTGAGTTTATATAGATAAATTTAGTTTTTTTTGTTCTTTTTCTCATAAAAATCATTAATATTGGATTTATTACCATTCAAATGTGCATTACCCGATAGTTAAAATAAATCACATCTAAATTTTTATTTCTTTCTATATTGAGTTTATTTTTCTTCTATGATTCTTATATGAGAATGGGCATATATGCCCACTCAATCAACGATAAAAATGTTTTGTTGTATGATAATTGACATATGCCCATTCAATACAAGATAAAAATGTTTGTTTCTATGAGAATGGAAAATATAAGTATTTGTTATGCATTGCAATGTTATAAATGTATTAATTATTCCAATAAGTATTTCTTAATCTTACTATAAAATTGTAAACTCCTAAAATGGAAATCCCTCATACATGATATATAATTCCAAAAATTACCTTTTTGGATTCAAATAATATCTAAATCAAATTCCAAAAATATCCTTTTTGGATTCCAATAATAGCCAAATAAAATTCCAATATTTGGTATAAGAAAAACCAATATAGTTGATTTCAGTATTTAATCTAGATTTTAAAATGTCCAAACTTAACAAAATTATGGTTATTATCTTCATTGGGTCATTGACATACCCTAAATCAAGTATTTGTACCATCTCTTCATCCCTTTGTATACTAGCACACTCATTTGTGTTTTATCGTGTTCATGCACCTTCTCGATTCTCCCTTCGAGTCCATCAGTCACCAAGCTCAACACTATCCTCCTTTTCCATAGCCCCCCATCTTCACTTTCTTCTTCATACACGTTGGGGTATTCTATTTCATCTTGTGGTTTTTCACCGCTGATCCCTTCATCTTCTTTTTCCTCGACACTAGGCATGGAGACATCAAAAACTGGTTTCTTGTACAATGCATGCATCCTCAGTAGAAAGTTCTTCTTCATATTCTTTCCTAGGAATGTAATTACAGATTTTCTTTATATTTTATCCATTCTTCTTCACTAGAATCGTGTGTAGTGATTTCCTCATAGGCTATGAAGTCCCAGTGCCCTCATCTACATCCTTACACTTCCTTCATAGTTTTTTTCTGTTGTGATTCAACGTAGTAATGTATTTTTTCTCTTCTTCTTCTTTCTCAAGGACATTCTCTAACTCATCATTTTCTTATCTCGAGGGTGTATCTTCAAACTTCCTCTTTGTAGCCATATTTTTCTTCCCTTAAGAGGACTCCGCCAATAATAAGTCCTCACTAGCAATATACTTTCCATCCTTAAACCTTGGCCTTAGGTAGACATACATGCGTGTGGGCTCTATCTACCCTACAACCAGAACTTTAGGAGTGATATCAATATTATCAGACTCCATTGTTTCCACATATGCCTCCTTATTGGGGTAGACATAAGTTTTATGTATAATGTGAATATTTGTGTCTACCTTATCCACATCAAACTGTAACTTATGTGCATTATGTAACTTTGTTCATTGAATCCTTAAAATAACGTGATATAAAGGCAAAGGGAAACTTACACCAAGGGATTTTCTCCTGGTCTTCATATAGAACCTACTAAAACAAAAGTTTTGGTAGGCCACAAACTTTGCTTTTTCCTCTAATACATTGAAACTCTCATGGGATGTGCCATTCTCCTTTAAATGCATCAGAAACCTTTTGTACCATTTATCTACGCATTGCTTGTAAGTGCCATAAATTGTGCCTTGATAAGTGAACTTCACAAATTTCTTCTCTGGTGACTTGTTTTCCATTGGGTACACCCACATCTTCTCCTTTGGCCCGCGGGCACACTGATTTCACAAAATACTATAAGGAGTAATATAATGCCCTAAGTAATCTTCTCACCTTTTTCTATCTGAATGCACGCTTCCTCCACGATGCTCTTTGTAATGTATCCTATAATATTGTAGTAGGTTTTGTTTTCCATCTTATATGTGATATACAACCAGCACTTGTTCACTTCCTTCCACCTCTCCGAGGCACCTAGCTTACAAATGACTAGGTGCACAACTACCCTTGTAGCTCATTCTTCTATGTTTTTGACATTAAAATCTCGGCTCCCTTGTGATACTTAAATGTGACGACCATTTCCTCTACTCCATCATCATCAGTAAGGTCACTAGAAATTTCTAATCCAGAGTCGTGCAATCTGGTCACCTTCCCAATAAACTTTTTGTAATCCTCATCCTTCTACCCACAAAGTAGTAGTCCTCATGGACTCATGACATAAGCCACGATACAATTTCTCTATATTTCCAAAGAAGGGAAACTAGTACAACTACATCACTCCAACACTCTCCAACAACTTGTAAATCATGTTATCATATACCCTTTTCCCATTTGCAGTCCTCTTATTCATATTCAAGATGGTTTCGTCCTTGATATACTTGAGGTTTTTCTCAGTGCGGTGATTGATGTCTCTTATCTTGCACTTTGTCAACTGAGATGTCCATGATCTTCCTTCAATTACCTTCTCCGCGAACTACATTTTTATGAACAATTCTTGTGGTTCCTCCTCTGTCATAGTTTCCTATCAACGGTTGGGAATCCCCTTAGTGTCATTTTTATTTCTCGAATGACAATGTGCTTCACAAACTTCAAATATCTTACCACCTCTTACCCTTGCAAACCATGGTCTCCTTCATTACTTTAAACACTCCATGCCCTAATGTGCCCTAGCTACAAATTTGTCTTCTCCAAACCCTAACTCCACAAACTTTCCTTCCACACATGCCCCCTCTAGTTCAAACACTCTTCCAATGGATTTCTTGTTTGACCATGTCCAAATATCACCTAGTTTACTACTTCAATTACTTATTGTCACACTTCGTCACACTTATCATCTCGAAAACTCAAAGTATGTAAGGTAAAAATAACATCGCAAGCACCTCTTTTATAGATTTATTCATTTTCCTTACATTAATTATTACTCACCTACCACCATACATGGCATTAATTCAAATATTTTTCTCTATGTGCTTCATATCATAGTCTTTTGTGTCCCATTCGTAACCTTTTGGCATGCCCACTACTTCTCGACCACATACCTCATTTAGTGTGCTTCCCCGCATCAAGTACCTATCCACAAAGACACCTTATCCCAAGTATTTTCCCATGTTGTTTCCTACCTCACATTGCATTGCTGTTCATCCTTTTATGTGTGGTATTTGATATGATAAAATTTTCTTAAGTACCTTCAATCTGATCGCTTTGTAACATTTTTCATGTGGGCACAAATCTGCATATGAATCATAGCACCAATTAATTCTTTCTCGATCCACCCCATATTAAAAGTATGTGTTTTCCTCTCGCACATGAACCCAATACAAAGTAATCACCTCTTGGTGTGAAAGTGCACTTTTACAATAAAACACTTAACTAAATAAAAAAATCATATCAAAGATGAAAGGAAACACATTAACATAAATTCATTAAAGGGAAATCTAATCTAAGTGGAAATACTTGCCTTATTACAAACACCGAGAATAATTATTTATAGTAGGGCTTCAACCTACTCCCATTGAAGTAATCGGGAAATAAAGTGCCATCAAACAACTGTAATTGACAAGCTCTTGAATCAAGTATATTTGTTCTGACAAAATGTCCCAACCAATGAAATTTTAATTTCCTTGGGTGGTGTGCAAACTTCGAATCATAAATAAGAACCATATTTCCTACTTTAAATGTTTTATTCTGATGTTCCTATCATGTTAGGCCTTCTGTCTCACTTTTTTCATCGTCTGGATCCATCAAGCAATGGTTTGCCACTCATCTAATCGCATCAGCTTTGTCTATGTGTTACTCAAAAGCTTGTTCATCATCTAGTCCTCTTACGTGCACAATACATGGGGATGGAAACATGAAATCCACAGGAAATACAACCTTTGTGAAAAACACCAATTGAAATGGTGTGGCTTTATTCAACCTTTTATATGTTTTCCTATATGCCCAAAGTACAACATAGACTTTATCATCCCCTTCCTTCCTTCTAACATCACAATTTTTGTCATTGTTTGTCTCAAAATCCGGTTGAAAGCTTAACAGTACCATTATCCTGTGGGTGATAAGGTGTTGTCTTATGGTGTGCCACCATAAACTCAACAAAAATAATTCTAATGGTCTTATTAAAAAAATGAGTTCCCTATAATTTTTTAGACTTAATGGACATCCATAATCGCTACTAATGTTCTCCCATAAAAATATTGCTATTGTAGCTATTGTGCAATCCTTAGTAGGTGTTGTTTCTACCCATCATGTCGATAATTTGTATCAAGCTATAATATAGCACACACCATTTCTACACATGGGTGGGGAAATAGGATCTACAAATTCAACATCCCATTTCTCAAAAGTTTCAACACTTGTAATAGGCCTTAAAGGCATCTCATCTTTGGCTCCGTGCTTCACAAGGTGTTGACAATGCTCACACGAATTGACATATTCTTTTATATATTTATATAGATTTTCCCACCATAATCTAGTTATCAAAATATTTCGTGCAGGTGGAATCTCCAACATAATGGCATCCGGTAATTCCACCATGAGCTTCTTCCATAATGGCTTCATGCTCATGCTCTAGAACACACCGGCACAAAACTTCATCATGGCTAGTTTATACAAATCTCCACTTATACACTAATAGGGTGCCACACGTATTGCAAGTTGCTTATTTTCTAAAGTATTTATCTCCTCAAGTGCCTAGCCTATGCACAAGAATACTACAATTTCCTCTAAAAACTATGAGTGTGTGGTTCAATCGAAAAGATGCACACTAGTCATTGTGTCCTCAATGCTCTACGCATCCTCACCATAATTAATTCTTGACAAATGGTCAAGCCCTAAATTACTTTTCCCTAGCTTAACAACCATTGTAAATTCAAATTCTTGAAATAGTAGTATCCACTTGCAAATGTGCCCTTGCAAAACAATTTTGTTGACTAAATACTTAAGTGTCATATGATATGTAAAAAATATAAATGGTGTTTCCAATAAGTATTGTCTAAACTTGTGCAATGTGTAGATCATAGACAAGGCCTCGCACTCAGTAGTTGTAAAATTTTGTTCCATAAGATTCAACTTCCGATGGTAAAACAAATAGGGTGGTATACTGATTCTTTCTCTTAGTTATGCCAAAATTGCTCCAATTTTCATGTTAGAAGCATCAACATCAATGTGAAAGGGCTTATCCCAAGAAGGAAATCATAAAATAGGCATTGTTAGACACACTGTAATATGATCAAAGCACTATCATCCCTAATATTTCCCTAGCTATCTCTCTTCCTACAATTTGGCAACACCTCGTCAGTTAGATCTATCTAACTCCCCTCTTACGACACTCTTTTAGTCGTATTTCCTCTTATAAACTAATTAAATAGGTTATAATAACCTCTTCTTGGCTAATATTCTCTTCTTTACCACCTCTATTAGCTCCCTAGAATATCAATCCACTTCATTGGATTGATTAGGCCTTTCAGAACCCTCCCAGAAACCTAATTTCTCTCTAAATAGGATTAATTACCCTCTAAACATGGTTAGCTAGTCTTAACCATGATCAACCTCTCTCTAAAACTAGTCAAATCTTACTTTGACTTGCTAATTAACTTGTTGACTCCCTTTTAGTCCCACATGCACCAAAAAGCCTCCCATTTCCCAAATGGAAAACTATAAATAGCCTACTACCCCCTCTCATTTCTAAGAACACTTCTTCCCTCTAACCTAAACTATAGTATTATTGCTAGGATTAGGACCTTTTATTGAGCTATTTGCTTTGATTTTGCATTTCTATCACATAACATGGAGTAAATGGGAAGAACCATTGGCCTTGAAGCCATTAATGGTGAGATCCCATTCTCTTGAAGCATAAACTGATTGCTTAGATCCTTTTAGGTTCATTTACTTTAAGCTTTCAAGAATAGAGGTTAACTTCATTTGTTTAAATTGCTTGTTTACTTCAAGTTAATGCATGCAAATAGGATTCCTTGCTCATTTCTTATCATATGGTCCATTGAGGGGCTTTTACACAAATATTTGGGGTTCTTGAGTGTTTCTTACCCCATTTCAATAGCTCTTGCAAAACCTTTCATTGAACACATTTGGCATGCCCGGTGGGACACTTATGTCCATCCTCCATTAATGGAGGTCTTTTGAGTTCTTCAAAGTTCATTTGCAAGTTTTTTTAGTTAAAACAACTTGTTATTTGCTCATTTCTATTTCTAACACTAGCTAAATCACGCTTATTTGCATATGTTTTGTGGGTTTGAACTAGAAATAGGATACTTTGACTAACAACTAACCTGTTTGCTCTTAAAAATTTGAATCCATGAGTTTTGTAGGTTTTTCATAGTACACACATAGGTGTTGTAAAGGGTGCATCCATGTTGAAACCCTAGCGTTCTGTCAAACAGTACACACTGTATGATGTACTTATCATTAACATGTTTTCTCTCTCAGGGACATGCACCCATCTCCATCGGTGGAGGGTCGAGTCTCCGTCTCTCTGGACGCATCTGTGTAAATAATCCCACTATGTAAAAATTAAAAAAAAAATTATGCTTGGATGCATCTTTGTTGAACCCTAAGCATCAACTTCAGGTTACGAGAGTCTTTATCTCTCTAGACACGTCTGTGTTTTTGGTATATTGTAGATTTTACTAATTTTGTTTTTACAGATGTATCCGTTGAGTTAGGTGCATCCACATCTGAACCCTAACGTACATGTCAAAAGGAGGCACATAGGTGTTTGTTGTCTCTATCTATTCTACTTGCACACATCTATGTTAAAATTGGAAATTTTTCTACAGTCTACAAAATCTATTTTTCTAATCTTTTAGTTTCTAGGACTAACAAATTAAATACAGTTTTCTTTGGTATTTCAGTTTGCATAGTTAAGTGTTTTTGGTTCTTAGCTTGAACTAGGTTTGTAAAAGTGCGTATGCTCTCTCCTCGCACCTTCAAAAGTGATCTTGGAGATCATAAACACTTATACAAACTTGTATCAAATGTTCAAAACACTTGTTCTATAAAGGATAAAGTAAAATTTCATGTGATTTAGTAGGATTTTTCACATTGCGTATGCTCTTCCTTCACACCTTTTGGTGATCTTAGGAATCAAAAGCAAGGTGTAAAGTTCTCTTTCTTGACATCAATCTGAAATTAGAAAATTACTAAAACTTGTTGTCTATAGGACCCAACGCTTGTAGAAGAAAGGCATCAAAACAAGACACAAAACTTCTAATACACATGTTTTATGTAGGTTGCCAAATGGTGTGCTACTTAAAACCACATTTAAATTAAAAAGATAAAAAACACACCACTTTCATCACACTGTATTGCAGGTTTTGGAAAAGGGTACGTCCCTATCCGCTTAACTGGAACATAACCCCTTTGGCATAATGCCTTAAGCTACAACAATGGGGGTGGTTCCAGAACCCTAAAGTAATCCACCACTGAGTAACCTCATGGATGAAACAGGAAGCACTCCACTTACCCACTTGACTAGTTTTCCTTATGAGTTAGCATTACTAGTTGTCCATATGGTGACCCCAGTGAGAGTACACATGGATGCATTTATTTCCCATTATGCTTGAAGGGGGTAAAGTAAAGCCGAGATACTCCCAATTTAGTCATTGTGACTTTTGGGTAAATCACGCTCGCTTAAGACAACTTTGTAACACCTAGTTGAGAGAACTTATTAAGGAGGCCATTCTGTCTTGGAGCCCACTTTGCTAGTCCATTGTTGCGTCAAGCCATCATGAAGTGACAACTCATTTGGAATCTGAACCTTGTTTTTGAACAAGGAAAATAATCCTTGTAAGTTTGATCTAAGTGTCTTTCATCACAAAATTAAACTACGTCCCACTTTAGCTCAGTTTTATTCTCATTTTCGGATGAGGTGAAACTCTACCCAAGTGGCGCTTAGTTTGTTTTCATCTTTTGATCTATACCCTTGCATTCTCACCACCCATTTTTCTAGGTGAGAAAGGTGCATACCTTACGTTTTTATCAGAGATAGTGCTCACCACTTTTTGTCCATTTACGCCCATCCATGTTTGTGGTTGGGTTGTTAAACATCTAAAGTGCATAGGTACATTTTTTTCGTATCTTTGATAAAAGTCCTTCAATCTTGATTTCAAGATCATCTTCACCACTACGAGTTCGATTCATCATTCATCTCTTCTTGAGTTGATAGTTTTGTTTGCATTCTAGTCACACAATCTTGGTACTTACGTCGTGTTCTCATTTTTTTATGAAAAATGGTATAAGTCCCTTTATTACATGGTTACACTACTCACACAATTAAAAACTCCTTGTTATACTTATCACTTGGTTTTAGTTTCAACGTCATCTGAGTCTTTTTGAAAAGTGTCGATAATGCCTTATATATATCGTGATAAAGTTGTCATGATACTAACACCTTGCTTTCTTGGTTAATGTATCACGATGACATTGTTACACTATATCTAGTCGTGACTTCCATTTTTTAGAAGGTTTAGCTTTCATCGGCATTCAAACTAGTTTTAGTATACCTCATCGAGGGACTGTGTCAATACCGCATCGATACTTAGGCCTTGTTAGAATTCTAACTTGACCTACATATTGATACGATATTGTCACTATTTGTTTTAGGGCATATAGCTTGGTAACAAAAAATTGAGTGATCATTACATTTAGGTGTGCATATGAGTGTTCCTTGATAAAAAAATGACTACATAACACTGCATCTAGGATACACTGTGGTATAGTTCAAACATCACCTTGAACGGCTTGCAAAAACCATACACTTAGGGGTCACACGCTAGCTTCATACAAACGTCGGCTAGTAATGCCTAAAATCACAAAGATGGAAACCAAATCAAATGAGCATGACTTAGGAGAAAACCCTTTCAAAACCTTCCCATTTAGTGGAAACAATTTAGCACCTCTCTTTTCTCAAGTCAAGGATGTGGAGCCATTAATTGACCATAGTGGAGAAGAGTCGACTCTTCCGAGAGACAACAACAGATTAGACCTAGGTAGATTTGATGAACTCCTATATTATAATAAAGATCAAGTACTCAAGAGTCTTAGAATTAGGAGCTAAACTTCCACAAGAGCATGAAGCAAAAACTAAGGTCATTAACCCTAAACTAGGAGAAAAAGATTCCTCTTAGACATAGATAATCCTTTTGATGTGGGATATGCTTCCACTTTTGGGCAAACATCATGCCACCATCGAAGGGGACCCATCACAAAGACCTCACTATAAAGCTTCACATAAAGTGAAAATTGAGCGTAAAGCTTCCTCCTCCCAAATTTGATGAAGAAGAGGACCCTCTGGTTGAAGAGGAGATCCTTCAAAAATAGATCTTGAAGTTGAGCCAGAAACTAGCAAACTTAGGCTCTTCAAGAAGAAACATATACAAAGACAAAGACAAAACTAAACCTAGTGAGTTTCACTTTGATCCACACATGACCATACCTTTAAAGTGACTCAAGTACAAAGACCAATGTCACCTACTAAAGAGAAACTCATTCAGAAAGAGTTACAATCAATGAAAAATATGCTTACTACATTACAAGAGGGAAATGTAGGTCAGAATAGAAAATATTCATATGAAGAACTATGCCCTTACCCCTTTGATAAGGACATGTTACAACAGCCCTTCCCAAAACACTTTACCGTTCCCAAGTTTGATAAGTATAAGTGCAAGAGTGATCCTCATGATCATATAAAAGACTTTTACATGGCTTGCCAAGAGGTCGCATATAGTGATAACTTCTTAATATGACTTTTCCTCATAGCCTAGGAGCCATGGGATTGGAATGGTTCTATAGCATACCCAAGGGCTCCATTACAACGTGGCCCACATTAGCGGAAAAATTTGTATGGACATTACTCCTATAATATGGAAAGTGACATCACAATGAATGATTTATGCAATACAAAACAAAAACCCAATGAGATGTTTGCAGATTTTTACAATGATGGCGAGGGTTAGCAAGTCATTTCCCTTGTGCATTACCGGAAAAACAAGCTAGTGAGCATATTTGTTCCTAACTTAAACCCAGAAATAGCCTTTCATTTATAGATGCACTATGGCTCAAACTTCAAAGAGGTCATAGAGAAAGGTGGTCAAATTGAGAAATCCCTCATTGCAAAGGGAACGCTTAAACCATTTGTTAAAGACAAACATGAAGCCAAATCCATAGACAAACCAAAATTCTTTAATAAGAACAAGCATGTCATTGGTGATGGCATTATGGACTCCAAAGAGTCCAAACCATATAGACATGCCCACTTTTAAAGCTTTCACAAGGACCTCATCCCAAAGCACCTACTAAACGTATGTTTACGTCCTTAATAGAGTCCTTGTCTTGCCATCCTAAGACAATTAGATGATGCAAAAATGGTGGAATATCCAACTACGATAGTACCATACCCAGAGGATGCTCCAAAACCTGGTTGGTTCAAAGACCATGAATATTGTGACTTCCACCATGTTAAAGGACACAAGATAGATAGGTGTTTGAGACTGCATCATTACATACAAGACCTCATCGAGGAGGGAAAGATCATTGTAGATTCTCCCCCTGAATCCGAAAAGGTCCAAATGAGAAAATGGGTATCTACAAAGAACCTTTTCCTAATCATGTAGATAAAAAGAAAAGGAAACCAGATCATGGGAAAACCTCCAACGACTATAGAAACCACTTATGTTTACCCTACTAATGATAGTCCTTTTGATTCTCTCATAGGATGTATTAGCTCATCTAATGAATAGATCAACACTATCCAGATCTTAGAAAAGAGTTACATGCAAGAGGGACGAGACATGCTTGCTTAATCATACCAGATCCCATGCCTATCCCTCAGGAAGGTCAATATAATTTAATAGATCAGTTAGAGAAAACACCTACTAGGATATCTATTCTCGATCTCCTCAAAATCTAATGCCCATAAGAACATATTGTATAAAACATTACAAAATTTAGGGTTTCACAGATGTAGACCCCACAAACCTCCAAGCCATGATTGTGTGCCTAGACTCCAATGATCATATTACTTTTGATCGCACTACAATCCCATGTAACAACCCAGAACATAACTTACCCTTATATCTCAAAGTGGTGGTTACCCATCACAAAATCAAGAGGGTACTTGTGGATGGTGGATCTGGTCTAAACATTTGCACTTTGAAGTTGGTTAAGTAGCTAGGCCATTCAGAAATAGATATGGGAGCTAAGACTATCACAATCATGGCTTATGACAATGAAGAACGAGAATCAGTGGGTACTATAGTAGTTCCCATGGAAGTAGGCCCAACTTGTCATGACACGAATGTTCCATGTCCTTGACTTGGACCTTCCATACAACATGCTCTGGGGCACCCATGGATCCATGCCATGCAAGCTATTCCATCAACTTTTCATCAGTGCATCAAGTTATGTCATGAAGGTCAAGTGGTTACCATTCTGGGTGACCCGAACCATTCACACATTGTAGGGCATTGCATAGTTTTTCTCGTGTGGCTTATGAGTGTCCTTCGGTGGATGTTGTTATCCCCTACAAATGGAAGCTATTAAGAAATGGATAGATTCAGAGTCCTCACACCTTATAATCAATACTTTCCTTCATTAGTCAACCCGTTCTCTTCATGGGAGGAAACATCGTGGAAAAATATGGCCCAGGTGAGCCATTCACTCTTGAACAAGCTTTGTTAATATCATATTTATCAATATCTCCTAGAACAAGGGGTAAGCCTTATTTTCAATTCAAGAGCACTCAGGAGCAGTGTCCTAAACCATTGGAAAAAATTTGTCCATAGTGGTCTCCTATCTAAGGAGAAAATGTTAGAAGATCCTACTAGCAGAGTGCCAGAAGGTACCATGGCTTCATGCCATCAAGCACCCCAATACATCAAAGGTCACCACATGATGTTTTTCATGGGCTATAGTGGGTTTGATGTGGCATTAATGCACAAGGCCAGCTAGAGCCTATTCCCATCCCTCATTTTAAGTCTAATAAACATGGCCTTGGGATAAGGCCTCATAACACTCTACCCTCTGAGAATGATGCCACCTCTTCTAAATGTGAGGATGTTTCATCTCATTCTGATAGTGATGCAGATTCCCAATGTAGCCTCTACGAGGATCTTGCTTCCACTAACCTATTCCCAGATTCAACGGTCCTTACCTTATCTAAATCCATCCCCTTAAACAATTATCAAGTAGCCCTTGTATATCCTAACTTATAGATTGGGATCAACAACTTCACGTGCCCCTAGACTTCTTTGAAAATGATGAGGCATTTGCAGAGTTCATGGGACTCAGGGATTCTATTCCAGCTGGGGACCACAAGAAAGGATTTGTAATTCAACTAGACACATGTGCATACTTCGGGAAGAAGCAGATGTGTGGACATTTGAATAAGAAGATGGTAAGTAAGAGTACAACCACTTTTGAGAAACTGGAAAAAAGGATAGACGAAAATCTCACAGTGAAAAACTCTTTGAAAAACTCATAGATAAATAGAACGAAGAGTCTAAAGATGAAGTGGTTTATCCATTTAAAGATGATAATGAGCTACCATGAGGTCGATCTTACTCTTCCCCCTGATCCTACATGGATGGAAGATGCTTCTAAGATGCTTGTTGAGGAAACAATCAACATCAACATTGGCTCAAAGAGCAGCCTAGAATGATAAAGTTGGGGGCTTCACTCTCAGCTCAGGAACAAAAGATCTTTGTAGAGATCTTAAGAGAATATGCGAGACATATTCACATGGACATATGCAGATATGCTGGTTTGGACCCAGAGCTAGTTGTGCACAACCTCATTGTGCACCCGGATGCCAAACCCATCAAGAAAAAGTTGAGAAAGATGCATCCTAAGGTGGCACTCCTTGTCAAAGAAGAATTGGAAAAATTGTTAGCTGCTGATTTTATTAAACCCATTGACTATTCAAAATGGATCTCTAACATAGTCCCGATACAAAAAGAAGAAGCCTGTCGGCATAAGAATCTTGCACTTGATTTCCATGACATTAATAAGGCATGTCCTAAGGATGACTTTCCCCTACCTAACATTGACATGATAGTTGATTCCATTGCTGGTTATGAAATGTTGTCCTTAATGGATGGATTTTCAGGTTATAACCAGATACAAATTACAGAAGAAGATCAGCATAAAACAACCTTCATCACCCCTTGGGGACATTTTTCTACAAAGTCATGCCTTTCGGGCTCAAGAATGTCAAGGCTACTTATCAGTGGGCCATGACTATTATCTTCCATGATATGATGAATGACATCATGGAAGATTATGTTGATGACATCCTAGCAAAATCCAAGAGTAGGGGAGAGCACCTTGAAGTACTGAGGTGTATTTTTCAGTGTCTACGAGACTATAAGGTTCACTTGAACCCTAAGAAATGTGTCTTTGGTGTTTTATCAAGAAATCTCCTAGGGTTCATTGTTTCAAAAAGAGGGATTGAAGTGGACCTCGAAGGTTACGGCTATCACAGAAATGCCACCACCTACCACTCTCAAACAACTAAGGAGTCTACAAGGGAAAATTCAGGCAATCCATCACTTTATTTCACAACTTGCGGATAAGTGCCACCCCTTTACCCATTTACTAAAGAAATATGTTGCATTCAATTGGGGACCAAATTTCCAAAAGGCCTTTACACTACTAAAACAATACTTGGTCAGCCCACCTATACTCATGCCACCTACCCCAAGTGAACCTCTCCTCTTGTACATTTCCACTACCCAGTTTTTTATTGGTGCACTACTTTCCCAATACGACTTAGACCATAAAGAGAGAGTAGTTTTACTATCTCAGTCACACCTTGATTGTGTACGAATTGAATTACCCCAAATAGAAAAGGCCTACTTGGCAGTTGTCTTCACCTTCCAAAAGCTTCACCATTATCTCCTAACAATAAAACCAAACTCATATCCAAAGTTGACCCTCTCAAATACCTTTTATCCAAACCTACCCTCATAGGCCGAATGGCTAATTGGATCATTCTCTTGAGTGAATTTGATATTGAGTTCATGAATCAAAATCCTTGAAAGGATGGTATTGGCTGATTAATTAGCAGAAGCTCCTCTCCCAGGGGAATGGAACCTTTGTGCCTAGATCTTCCAGATGCATCTATGATGTATATTGAAGAGTCTATAGAATGGCAGGTCCATTTTGATGGATCTTTCACCTTCCATGGATCCAGAGCAAGAGTGGTGCTCATCACTCCCATAGGTGATGTCATACCAAGAGCATTCCGGTTGGGATTTCCATGCACTAATAACATTGTAGAGTATGAGGCACTCATCGCTGGCCTCAAGCTAGCTATTACTTAGAACATCGACAACTATGAGTCATTGGAGACTCTCAACTTATCATTAAACAAGTTAATGATGAGTACAAAGTTAAAGATGAGAAGCTCATTCCATATAAAAATATGGTCAAACCCTGAAGGAGTACTTTACATAGATCATATTTGAGCAAAAACCAAGGTCACACAATAGATCCATGCAGATGCTATGGCTACTATTGGGTCTCTGTTATGCATTCCCCTCAGAAAGTAAGATGCCTTTCTTTGTAGAGCATTTACAAGTGCCAACATATGATATGCCAGAGTCATGTTTGGCATGTGAAGTTGTTGGTCCCTTATCCCCTGGTATGATCCAATCTTTCGATACCTACAAGATGGCACTTTTCCACCAGACATTACTCATTCTGAAAAGAAAGCCCTTATCCACCACATAGCCCATTATACCCTCCTAGGAGGCACCCTTTATCATCATGGCTACGACGGGAATCTACTTCATTGTTTGGATGTTGTTGAATTCTATCCACGCCATTAAGGAAGTACATGGTGGTATTTGTGGAGCACACACCAGTGGCATGGTCTTAGCTAAGAAGCTATTGAGAGTAGGCTATTATTGGCCTACCATGGAATCAGATTGCTGCAACTTTGTAAAGAAGTGTGAACTATGCCAGAAATATGGAAACTTAATACATGCACTAGCATAGGCCTTGCAACCTATTACAACACCTTGGCCATTCTCTAAATGGGGCCTAGATCTCATAGGAAGCTCCATCCTTCTTCTTCAGATGGTCATACTCACATCATCACTACCACCGAATATTTTACCAAATGGGTAGAGGTTGTCCCTCTTACTTATGTCACCGGTGCACAAATTTCAAAGTTCATCATGAACCATCTCATCTACCAT
The DNA here is from genome assembly GCA_018340775.1 of Taxus wallichiana var. yunnanensis. NCBI lineage: Eukaryota > Viridiplantae > Streptophyta > Pinopsida > Cupressales > Taxaceae > Taxus > Taxus wallichiana. The sequence goes on along the minus strand of CM031243.1, from coordinate 339,835,410 downwards.
TATGGGATCCCTTCAGCCATTGTCACTGATAATGGTAAATCCTTCAAAAACAAAATGGTTAAAACCTTGTGTCAACGTTTCCATATCCAACTCAAGTGGTCTACCCCTATTACCCTCAAGGTAATGGACAAGCAGAAGCTACTAATAAAACCCTTGTATGGATTATGGAGAAAATGGTCAATAAATCGTCGTAATTGGCACTTACAGATACATCCCACCCTCTGGGCCTATCGAACTTCCATCCGCACTCCTACTGGTGCGACCCCATATTCACTTGTCTATGGCACTGAAGCCATCATACCTCTGGAAGTGGAGCTTCCTTCCTTAGAATATCTCTCAGAGACTATCTTGATAAAGATGAGGACTACAGAGTTGCTCGACTAGAAGAGTTGGAACTATTAGATGAAAAGCGTATTAGAGCACTCAATCACCTAAAAGGTCTATCAAAATAGAGTATCCAGAGGATACAAAAATGCATCATTCATCGGGAATTTGATGTAGGTGATCTAGTTCTAAAATAAAATCAGAAGAACACCATCAAAGACAAAGAAAAGAAAGGTAAGTTTGAGGCTAACTGGCTAGGTCCTTATGTAGTAGTTGCAAAGTATGGATCAGAGCCTATAAACTTGCATACTCGGATGGTGAAGAGATTCCAGAACCTATGAATGCCATGCACCTCAAGTGGTTCTACACTTAAGCATGACGAGAATATCAGATAAGAACTAAAAATAGAAAAAAAAAAAAAAAACAAGCAAAAAAAAATGGAAAATTGAGAAAACAGTAAAGAAAAAAGTCATCCACATGTGAAAACCATGCAATTGTGGTGCATAATGGGTAGGTCTTTGGGTGAAAACCAGTTTTCGGTGCTCAAGAAGATTCACCAGATGCAAAGTCACTCTTACAACAGATGGGTAATCATCACCACTTTCTAGATATGACTTCCTTTGCTAGGTCTAGAACCCTATTAAAGCCACCTTTGCTAAACCGTGATCTGGCTTATTTGCTCTTATATCTACATGAAGGACATTGCCTTTACATACTCCCATCTAATGCTTTGAGGGCACCTTCACATTTTCACCTTCTCGTACATACACGTGTGGCATTCTACCTTTTGTATATTCCCACATCACACTTGGGGGCATCCACGCTTCTTTGTTCTTGTACATTACTTTCAGAACATGACCTTAGAAAATGCAAAAACACTTAGAAAAGGATACACAAAAACCTAAACATTCATAAAATCTCCCTTTTTAAGGGATGAAGCTATACAACCAACCACAAATGTTGTCTTAGAAAACAATGTGAACAGTAGCCTTGAAAACTTATCTTTTTAGATAAACCCAAAAACATTAGAAAATATATCAATGTTGTCCCACAAAAACAAGGTAATGATTTAATTGCTTTTAGTTGTTGGTTTGTATAGTTTTGATTGTGAATACCTTTTCATGTGATGTTGTGACTTATTTTCTTAGCATGGGTTAGATCTTGTTTGAAATAATTATATATGGCATTTGATTCATTTGTAGCTTGTATGCATTTATTAGGGTTCATTTTACTTACTTAGATTAAAATGTCAATTTGATCTTTTTAGTATGTTTTATCAATTTGTGTGTTTGCATCATAAGTTGTGTTGTGTTGTATAGGTACAATTGTTTAGCTTTGTTAACTTTTGCTTGTGTATTTGTCTCTTGCACAGTTGTTTGTTATCACATCTATCATCTATCATTCATCACATATAAAACATCATCTACTACATCATATATACAAAAATGCTAAGTATTACATCATGCATGTATGCTAAGCTAATCATCACATATCGTATCATCAATGGGGGTAAGAGGGGTTGCACATAATCACAAATCTATCCCCCCACACCAATATCATCTAGTATCATCCCAAGTGCTAGAATAAGAACTTAGAAACATCTCATAAATCTAAAAACATGTGGTACTATCTACAAATATATCAAAATATGAAAGCATGAAACATACACATCTCTAAATCTAAGGTATGTCACATACATAGAGGAAAGGGAAATCATACATCATAATCAATAATCATAGCAAAATCACAATAACAAAGCATAATCATAACATGACAAAATCATCATCAAAATGTCCATATAATACATGTATAACTGTCCATGTCAATACTCAAATGTACATCATCGATACAATATGCCATCTAAAAGGGGCATGCATCAAAAGAATCGAGCCTTCATCAAGAGGCGTCATCAAAACAATGGTACATAAATCTATACATCAAAATCAGCCTTCATAAGAGGCATATATACAATACATTTGTATAAAAGGAGAAGTAAAGAGCTCAACCATAGCTCTCACCCTCGCCGGGGCTCCCGGTCCATGACCTAGTGGATCGGAAGAGTGGTGGCTATGATGGACCAACATTGGGGTGTTCACCTTTTGTTAATTTTGCTGTGTTTGTCAGCATGCTACTCTGCAATGGGCTGCCGAACTGATCTAACTGAACAATGGCCTGATCACCATGACCTAGAGCCTATCATACTCACACTTGACTACTCAAATGATACCACTCGTTGCTCTGTCGGGACTACCCTGAAATAGGTAGTCCTATAATATAAAGCCTCGCACTGGACCTCATGGCATCACCATATCATATCAGCATCTCCAAAAGTGATAGCTTCATATAAGGTGGCATCTTGCTCACCTATCAACCTGCCACTATCATCCTAAGCCTATCTAAGCAGTTGCCTCTCGATCTCTATCTGCGGTAATAACATGCACATGGGTTCGTGCCTGATCTCTCTCGTAATATATAACCCCGTGATGTATGCCTGGCGTGGTCCCTCTGAGCAACAACCATCTACACCTAAGTCTAAGAATGATGTAAAAGGCTCAATATCTAAGCCCCCTGTGTGGTCATCTCACTAATCCAACTCTACCATAGGGTACTATCACTACCCTGAGTGGCATGTGCTCTAGCCTGATCTCTCTCCAATGTCAAAATTTATACCTTGCATCATGTGCATGGATCTCGCATGTTTTGTAAGCATTTCATTAGTTAGGCATATCATAGCATCCTTCATGGAAATCATATTGAGGTAATTAAAATTAATAAAATTAAATTCATCCCCACCACCTCCTAGACATGAGGGGGTGGGGTTTAATTTATTAATATATTTTTGAATCGGTATTGGGGGTAGGTTAAAGAGGTGGGCCAAAGGAAAGGGAGGTTTGATTTTAATATAAAACTAAAACTATTTGGCCTAAACCTAGATTTCCTAAAAGTAAATACCTCAAAATTAATTTCATAAAGGAGTGTGTCGGGACATAAAATTAAATCATAATCTCTTTTTGAATAAAGAAATCTCAATTAAGATATTATCAACCAAGAAATAATAAGATCAGAAAACTAGGATGAGTATGTTTTTCAACGCAAAGTGATATTATTTCACCATGAATTATTTAAGAACTATTGATAAATGATTAAAGCTCAACATTTATAAGGTGATTTGTAATAGGTATTAAATGGCTTAAACTATCTTTTGAGAGGAAATGCATATCTAAAAAACTAAATGAGTGTAAATATGATATATTTATGCTTAATATATTTGGGTAGAAATAAAAAGGGGCTTAAATAAAATTGTAATTGAAAAAATGGGTAAGTAAGGTACATGGAAAAAAAGGGGTTATTTTTTCTTTTTAATAATATAACAGAGGGGGTATTATCAATTGAATAATTATAGGTAAAATTAGAATTAAGGGCCTTCTTTAATACCCTTTGAACTTGTGATCTCATGTTATCCATACTTATTACTAAGTGAACCGTGCCGATCAGAAATCTACTCTAAGGGCCTATACATGTGCCCTAGGCCTTATCTCTCTCTCCCACCATCTATAATTTAATGAAAATCACCACCTTATAACTTCTACTAAAGGGCAGCTTTTTAACTTGTCCAAACCATCCACCACCCCCCTGGAGCATGAGGTGGAGGGCCTTTTCCTTATTAGAAATACCTAATTCCTAAGAGGGGTGTATATCCCCACTGGAATGCCTACTAGGGGCAAACTCTATATCAGCTTTTACCAACACCTATCTCAGCCTAGGCTCAGGCCCTCCCCGTGATATTGTAATGTTGGACCCTCGTCCTCGCCCCTGGGCCATACCGGTGTGATTCGGGACCACCACCATCATCATCATCATCACTATCATCACCGCCAATGACTCCACCCTCGCCACCAATAGGAGGCCCCACTTGAGAGATCTCACACCAGCATTATACGCCACCCTAGAAATAGTCAAACGGTGTGGAAGCACACCATGGTACCATGGCACATACTCAGGTGTAGTACCCGGATCTCTAATTTTCTCAGTTGGCACTCACATAAGTAGGTACCACCTATAGAAACTCACTATGCTCTATCTCGGGTGATCTGTGGACCCATATCAACATACTCTCGGGCCCTGTGAGCATACCACCTATCTGGCCCAGGAACATCCTAGGTAATGCCAAACTGCCTCTAACACCGATCCACCCTGTATAACTCCCACATATAGCTATAGTTTACCTAATATAAAATGCTCCACTATGGTAGTATTGAGCTCTAAACCATCCTCGGGCCACTAGAAATGTCTGTAAGGCCTCCAAACCATGGAATCCTATTATAACTCATCAAGATCACAGGTGATAGTGATATACATCCCCCATATATGGCACACATCATCCCCCTTTCGGGACCCAGCCCATCGTAGAAGGCTCCTCAAGAGCCCGAACTCTCAAAACACCTAAGGGGTGACCAATGGCAATGTGGTCCCACGCCCAAATCTGAAGCAAGTGGGTTGGTCCTACCATCTTCTAACGGTAGTAGGTAATCAAATGAAGGTCCCAGTATAGATGTGCTAGAATGCACTGACCCCAACAGTAGGTCTCTCCCTCTACCAAACCATGTATCACTCCAAGGAGGCCGAGTAGAAATGAAGCACCAGTCTTGTCAGGGAGTAAGACTCCACTGACGAAGGCCATCATATAAACCACTACTCAGTCTAGCTCTAAGTCCTCAATACACCGTGATAGCCTAATACTCATCCCACACTGTGGTATCATCGAGACACCAAACAACTCTATGATATATCACTTTGAATATCAGTCCAATGGCTCAGTAGACTGGATAAGCTGACCTTGATCGGGACCCACATAATATGCCACACATCCTCAAGAGTAATCGTAATCTCCCCAGCAATCGGAGCTAAAAGCACTCACTCTCATTATGCCATCGCTCTATTGTATCAGCTATCAAAAGGTCGTGATCTAATGTGATCTGGGGCATATCCACCACATGAGCCAATCCCATAACATATAGGAGGTTGTCCAATATCACTCTATCATCATCATCAACTAGGCCTCTATCATCGCTAGCCAACCATATCGCTCATGGGTCTATAGGATGGGTAGTATACGCTAAACAAAAAAAAAACACATGTATCAGTTAACATTTCTATCTACTTCTATCTAAAATTATTGGTAAATCACCATTCTTCCATCTTATTTCCTAAATTTTCACTTTCTTCTAGTTTGTCTTCTTTTTCCTTGAACATTTTTCCGAAGGATGTTCTCCTCCTTCTCCGACACATGCTTTCCTTCTCTCGATGCCTGTGCACCCATCCCTACGCATACACACCTATCTCCACGTGTATCGCCCTCTTTTTTTTTTTTCACCCTCTCTATGCATACGCGCCCAATATGACGCCGATGCACTTGTCTTCATGCACATGCATGTGTCCCCGCTCCCCCACCCAAACACGTATGTGGCCCTTTCAATGATGATGCACAAATGTGTGCATGCCCTCCTATTTTTCCCTCCAATGGCTATGCGTGTGTGCGTATTTTTTTCGATGGATACACGTATGTGTGCCCATTGGTTTCACATGAGCGTACATGTATACATGTCAACACATGCACATGCGCATGCATACGTCAAATTCTTCTACCTAGCCTAAAAATCCCTAAAAAGTGCATTAAATGCGTAATTCACAAAGAGGGATAGGCCACTCACATAGGGTCCATCCGTTGGGTCTCACATGAACTCTCGGATGTGATCTTCTCATCTCCTCCTACTCGGTAGTCTCGCCATCTCACTCCAAGGTTGTCGCTCTCACTCGCAATAAAAATTTGCACAAGAACTCTAGTACAAATGAACTAATCGTGATTGATTTACCCCCCCTGGGTGGGTATATTAGGCTTTACGTGATGCCCCGGGGCATGTTTTCTCCACCGTGATCATTCTAGCCCTTCTTCTATCCACCGAGATGATTATTTTTCTATTAAAATAATTATTTTTACTCATTTTCACACGCTGGGGTGCTTAGTGTCACCCTGTCGGTCACTTCTTCATTACACTGGAATGATTTACATATTTCCAAGCATCATTTCTTATCTTTTTCTTCTATTTTTCCTCTATTTTTCACTATGTGATGATTATTTTAAATAATTATTTTTGGCTTGTAATTCTTCTCGCGGCACTTTTATGTCCTAATGCCTTTGCCTTTGCCTTTAGGTAGTTGCACATATTTTTAGGAGATATTTGATCTCTTATACAAATTCTACCGACCAATCAAAAAATTTAAAAATTGTAAAACCATTTAAAAAAACCAAAAACATTGAAATACTTCAAAATGGACTAAAAATTGGTAAAACACTCATCTACAGCTGAAATATGTGTCTCTCGCATGGCACTCATCCCATATCTTGCTGACATTTTCAAATATTTTGAAACAATGACTCATGAATCATCTAAATCTTCAAACATCTACAAAAGCTATGCTTGCTTACTTTGTCTATACTCTGGGCACTCTCGCTGCTTTAGTACTATTTTTGTCATGCACATTACTTTTTCACTGGACCCAAGTGTCCTCCATCTTTTCCCTTACATATACACATTTCTTGGGGCATCATCCTTCACCCTTGTCATTTATCATAACATTTGGGACTACATCTCGATAACAAAGTATTTGTGCAACTATCTTGAACATTGTTGGTTTAAGTGTGTGTGATTGTACTTATTTCCCTATTAGGTGAGATTGTTTATTTCTCATATTGCATTGCATTCATGTATGTTGCATGGAGTTGGCCATTTTTTCAGCAAGGGATGGTTGTTTGTATTTTGATTTTCATGTCATTTTATGCCTCCATCATATGCTTACATTTTAATAAGGACCGATGATGAGGATTCTAAGCAAAATGATGATTATGTATTGTTTCTATAAAGCATTGGTTTGTGGATAGCTCAATATCCCTTTTTACTTTCTCATCTCCTTTCTTCTCACTTTCTCTCCTACTTTCTTTTTTTTTGATCATCAATCAATTTCTCCATCACCCCATCGAAACTCGAGGGGGCATCCTTCATCCTATTAATTTTTCTTCTACCCCTTCAAAATTTTCTACTCATTTACTTTGTCTACTTTCTTTGAAGTGACGTAGCTTACGTCACCCCAAAGAGGGGAAAATGTAGACACCTGTAGTTTGATCAAAGCACTATTATTTCTAATATTGCACTTACTATTCTCTTCCTCATAAATTGAAGACACCTCGTCAGTTAGATCTATCTAACTCCCCTCTTACGACACTCTTTTGGTCGTATTTCCTCTTATAAACTAATTAAATAGGTTATAATAACCTCTTCTTAGCTAATATTATCTTCTTTACCACCTCTATTAGCTCCTTGGAATATCAATCCACTTCATTGGATTGATTAGGCCTTTCAGAACCCTCCTAGAAACCTAATTTCTCTCTAAATAGGATTAATTACCCTCTAAACATGGTTAGCTAGTCTTAACCATGATCAACCTCTCTCTAAAACTAGTCAAATCTTACTTTGACTTGCTAATTAACTTGTTGACTCCCTTTTAGTCCCACATGCACCAAAAATCCTCCCATTTCCCAAATGGAAAACTATAAATAGCCTACTACCCCCTCTCATTTCTAAGAACACTTCTTCCCTCTAACCTAAACTATAGTATTATTGCTAGGATTAGGACCTTTTATTGAGCTATTTTCTTTGCTTTTGCATTTCTATCACATAACATGGAGTAAATGGGAAGAACCATTGGCCTTGAAGCCATTAATGGTGAGATCCCATTCTCTTGAAGCATAAACTAATTGCTTAGATCCTTTTAGGTTCATTTACTTTAAGCTTTCAAGAATAGAGATTAACTTCATTTGTTTAAATTACTTGTTTACTTTAAGTTAATGTATGCAGATAGGATTCCTTGCTCATTTCTTACCCCATTTTAATAGTTCTTGCAAAACCTTTCATTGAACACAAGTCTCATCCACGCTTATATCAACAAGTGATAGGTTTGAAGGCACAAGAGAGAATATAAAGAATGATCTCACGATAAAGTTGCGATCTTGAAGACCAGGATAGGAGTTGGGGTGCAGCTGGAAGGGTCCACCTAGTATGGATATAGACAAGTTGAAGAACTATCCCACAAAGCATCGACACACCTTGTTACAAATTTGAATGACCAGAGCAATGGTCACATGTAAATACTATGTGGTTACACGTTGCACATAAGATGTCGGGAAGGTAGTCTCTATATTGCATGGGCTACATTACAGAGCAAATAGTCGAGGAAGCACGCATAGGAGGGAAGATCAGCTTTGGGGTTGTTCTATTATCACTGGTATTCATGGAAATTGGAGTACCAGATGGGCCAAAGGAAAAGGTATGGGAATACCCCATGGAGAATAAGTCACTAGCTGAAAGGTTTAGCAAGTACCTATGTAAAGGGTCCATGATAGATGACGTCAAGCAAAGGGCGGAGAAATGGTACGACATGCTCTGTGTGGCATTTGAAGAAGAGTGGCGCATCTCGAAGGACCTACCATCGAAGTGGGGAAACAAGTCCAGTTTGTTGTATATCAACATTTCTGCATCATGCACTTCCCAATGAGAGATGGAGTCTGGAGCCCTTGGTGTAAATTGCCTTACGCATTCACTGCAAGGTATTTCCAAGCATCTGTTCACAGATTCACAGACACGCGCTGACTGGTATTCAATGCAGATAAGGTAGACTACGACTACCACACGTTGAGGAAGAAGTATGTGTATCCAGGAAGAAGTGCCTATGTCGAGAGGCTCATTTCAGAGGTGTTGAATACTAAGCCAATAAGTCTGGTTGTAGCAGATATAGGGGAAACATTAGTGTATCTTCAGCTGAAGCCCAAGATGGAGAACAATAAGTATGTGGAGAATGAATTCGTGCTCCTGGGCCACCAAAGGGTAAGCACACAATGGAAAACATACCAAAGGTCAAAGGCCCACACACCCCCTACCGGTGAAAACATACCCCAGTAACCCAAGCACTCACTTAGGAAAAATACAATAACAATTTTACAACTTGATCATTTAGCTTCTTGTTGCTTTCTCAACTAATCATGATCACTTTGTTGGGTCTTCACAATTCACCTGTTCCTCTGATTCTTACCCCGTCAAGAATGCCGATAACTAATTCGATTTAGTTTTATATCGCTTTCTTCAAGCATGTCTTTGATCTCAATTTTACATTGCCTTTTCATCATTACCTTTTGTAGTTCTATGCTCATTGTTCATTTGCTTTTACGACCTCGGTCCACTTTGTAGTTTATGTATATTCTGTGTAATCAAATTTTCTCGCCTCCACTTCTCACACATCTACTATTTTTACCTTCTCGGTTTCTTGAATACTTATATTATGCTTCAATATGCTCTATTTTCCATATATTCATTGTATCTCTATTTGCTTCTATTTATTTTCTTGTTCTCAAATTATCTTTCTATTCATTGTTCTCATCTTTGTTTTTAGTATCATCATGCAACCTTCACACCTCCCTTGTAGCTTCTTGAATCATTCATTGTCCATTCCACAAGCAACCCTCTTTCTTATTTGCTTCCTCCTTTTACTTGTCTTTATTATTTAACCAACACACGGTCTTGTGTCTTCAACTGCTTTAAGCACTTTCATACTTAATCACATCTCTGCATGTATACACGTCATAGTCCAATGCTAGATTCTATATATATATATATATATATATATATATATATATATATATATATATATATATATATATATAGATATATATATACATATATACACCTGATTTTTATATCTCCAACAGTTTATTGCACTCATGCTTCCCACACACTTTCAATTTTACACCCTCATCTATGTATAATCCACTTCATAATGACTTGAGCTATCTTCCAAAATTTTGTCTCTTCACCTTCTCTATCCCCTAACTCTTTAACTTCCATCTTATTTACAATCCTGACTCGAACTCATTAGAAAAGGACAAAGGACAAACTCTTCAATTTCTAGACTCTAGACGCTTCATATTCTCAAACTTTTAGGTTTCACTATCTTTTAGTTTGCACTATGATTTACCAAGGATGGTGGCTCTTCATCTTCTACACAAGCTTCTTCACCTTTCTCTTGTTCTAGTCACAACTCCCTTATCTCATACATTATGATTTACATTCAACAGTGAAAGCCATGTATGACTGGTCTTGATCTTCTAAAACCTGCTACTGCTACATTCACTTCAGGAATCTCTAGGACAAACCACAAACAAGATAGATCATGCTTTGGACGATCTCACAGAACCTTCAACAAGTTGCATTTTGCTTTATTTTTACCTTTCATTACTATCTCAGTGTATTCATATTCATCTCTGCCTTTTTCACATTCCTCTTGCATTTTGAGCCTAGGATCACGTTGACCTTTTCTTATACCAAAATTTTCATTTTCCTTCAAGCAAATTACTTCCATTATATACATCTTTAAGTTATGAAAAACTTCAATTTATCAAGCTAGCTATCACGACCTCTCTATATCCATTTCTCAAGTTTCGAGGAGGTAACTGATTGCAATACTAAGTGAGAGACTTGTTCAAACACCTATGGCATATCCAACACTTAACTCATCCTGAAATAACCTTGAAACAAACACTTATACCTTTGAGTAATAGAATATTTTGTTGAAAATGATGAAAGACTATTTTATCATACAACCCTTCACAAGTAATATATTTTCATGGATCAACTTGAAGACTTTGCATGAGAAAAAAGCAAAACAAAAGTTTTCTGATTTGCTTCCTTCTTTCCCTTTTGAATTCCCTTTGTTGCACGACCTTTGTATTTTCTTCCTTTTGCACAGGCATCCATTCCTTTGTAATGGAGGTTTCATTTTCCTTTGTCGTGCAGCTTAGCGAGCAGCTCTTTCCTTATTTTGTGTCTGTTACGCGGCTTTCCAAGCAGATTTTTCTTTCTATCGCTCTGTCATGTGGATCCAGTTGTTCTTTTATCTTGTTGGGAACATGTTGGTTTTCATGTGGGCTTCTTCTTGTGTTTCACACAGATTTTCACATGGTTTTTGTCTTACCGCTTGCGCAACATTCTGTGTAGTTCGTTTCTTTCAATGAGTAGCTTCTGTATGCTTCGTTTTCATGCGTCCTTCCATGAAATTTCAGGTAAGCTTTCCATGCGGGCTCATCTCCATTTCGTGAGACTTTACGCAGGAGTTGACTGCTTAATTGCACGGCTCTACGCACAGGGTGATTCTTTGTCTTCTTCCTCCGCACAGTTATTATTTGTTTTCCAGTGGACTTCTGTTTGTCCCTCATACTTTCACGCGGGCCTCTGTGGCTATTTATTCCTCTGACGTGCGTAGTTAAAGAGGCGTGAAAAATTATCCTCTTATCAAAGTTCTAGGCCGAACAATTAAGATGATGTACCATTTGTATAAAATACATCGTTTTTTATTTTCAGTGTATAATTTGATTGATTATTTATCATTGGTTTGTTGACACATACATTATATTTTTATCAATGTAATCATTTATATTCGTTGTGTTTGCCATTTAATCTCCTATTTATATGTTTACATAATATTGTATTCTCTTGAGGGTTACATGTGCATATATTGTCTTTGATGGGTGGTGGAGGAATTTATCCTATTGGGGATTTCAATTAGGCTGACCATCTCCCTAGACTTCATCTATTAGATCCCTTTTGACTCCACTCATAGTTTTCCCACCTTGTTCTATGTGTGAGATACTTCATTATAAAGATAATGTAGGGGAAAATTCTCAAATCTTGCATTATCAAATTTTGTCATTTTCTAATGTTAAATGCCCTAAAATGTTTATGATTCTTTCTATGTTGGACTCATTACATTTATATGAGGCTAAAGATGTATCCAATACATAATTATTCTCTCGTATAACCCAAGAAGATGAAAAAAAAAAATCATGATATTAGCATTATAGGCTTTTGGTATTAGTGTAGAAAACCCTACCACACAATTCAAGGTTCCATTTCAAAATGTGAGATCTATACATTTTCAAGTCCCATATTGGAAACAACTATTTTTATTTTTAGGTCTCATATCTAAAAGACAATAAGTCTCATGAATAGCCACAACCCTTATGAAAAATTCATATAATTCATAATATTAGAATAATATTATTTGCATTGGTTTCTTCAAGACATCTTTTATAGAAATGTATTAGGCCATAATGATGAAATTCGTCAACTATAATGCCCGAGATGCTAAAATCAACTACCCTTCAATTCATTAATTATATATACTATTAGATAATAACATTCATTGAATCAATTATTAGTGAATTAAATTTCGATGGATATAGTAAATAGAAACCAAAGTGACTATAGCGGTGAAAAATCCGACTTTAGCACGATGGTCATGGCAAGCTTTCAAGATTTAGAAAAATTAATTGTATCCATTCCCATGTCTTCCATTAGTTGAAACCAAGTTTAATGTATCTTCTATAAAGATGTTGTAGAACCACCTAACCTTCCATGTTTTGTGCTTAGCAAAGTCAGTGTTGAACTCCCAAGAGGCTTCCTTAGAGATATAATCTAAGGAGAAAATTCTCAAACCTTGCACCAATGAATTTGAATCCACTAATGTTGAATGCCTTAATAATTTTTCCTTTTTTACCATCAAATTCAACAAAAATGTGCAAGATTGAAGATGGGCCTCATAGATTCTTGTATTCTTGCACAAACTGTGAAGCCAAAAAGCATTCCTCTTATCGAAATTCTAGCTAGAACAATTGAGATGATGTAGTGTTGGTACCAATTACAAAAAAAAAAAAAAAATGTATGATTTTTTTCTTGTGTGGGTTCATAATACCAAAAAAATAACATTTTATTATGAGATTAATATGTTTGTTTGGACCTATTTCTTTCCTCCCTTATGACATCATAATTCCAAAAAAACATATTCAATTACTTATACAGATGTGCCTTACTACCCTAAGTTGAATATCCATCCATAATACATCTTAGAATTACTTATATATTTCTAAAATTCCTCTCCTCCCTTCATTATTCATCACTAAAAGAGACTTTACAATGGTTCAAATTTATTCAAACATGTAAAATACACCTAAAATGTAAGAAAATCAAAAGACAAGATTCAAATCTTAACCACCCGTCAAACACCATAATTTTGTTCTTTTTTATAAAAAAATTATTGGATTCAATTATTCAACTATTTTTATATATTTAAGATGTTATAATTTACAATAGTTGTCAAAACAAAACAAAACGTGAAGAATAATATTAGCATACACATCAATACAATTCCATTACAATTTCATTGTTCTAAAGTGTATAACTTGCTCATTCTCAAGATTTTCCATTTTTTCTTTAATCCTCTGCATTTTTCCACAATAATACACTTATTTTTCCACAAGTGACTGATAACCAATTACATATAAGATTCAAGGATCAAATTGTGAGAGATATTATGGCCCAACACAACTTGTTTCTAAGAAAGGGGATTTTTAGAAATGGTAGACAAACTAGTGTGGATAGCAACTCAATATTTTTTGAAAACTTGCATCGCCAAAATGTGTGAATAACATTCTCTAAATAATTTCAAATTGGACACTCATGAGATGAGATAACTTCTAGATTTGTTAAGTTATCTCGAATAGGAATCTTGTGGAAGAAATATAATTTTGTCATTTTAATATTCCACATTTTGTCATTTGGTCAAACAATTGGTGTCCATTTACTAAGCTTTCACACTTTTCATACATATACAAATTAAGTAAAGAGTATCACTATCATCAATAACCACAAATCTCATAAAATTTACAATTTTCCTAGGATTATCACAAAACATATTCCAATTATTTGTCTAACAAGTAAAAGTATAATTATTAATTTCATTAAATTTATCTATTGCAAACCTAGACATTACATTCGACAGAGGAAAAAATGTGTAAGACACATTGTTAGGCATGTATTGGGGTTCACAAAGATGAAATTTTATATATATTACATGGTCATTTCACTTGAAATTGTCTCCAACCCACTTATAACTTCTCCAATAAAAGATGCAATTATGTCAAACAAGCAAGAATATGCTAATTTAATCATACAATCATGACTCGTACTTGCATTAAACCATTGCATTCACTTAATCAAGATATCTTGGCTTATTCCTTAATAGTTTGGTGTAATGCAATTGTGTGTTCAATTTCATCGTAGCCAAAAATTGTTGATTTACATCGATCGAGTAGACAAGAATCTTGGGCACCTAGTTTAAAATGTCACAACAATATAATGACCATTAGTTTACAAGTTTGACCATAAGGGATGGATCCACCTTGATACATCACTTGATATTAGACCACACTAGCAATTTAAAGTGCTACCCCCAAATGTGCTACTTGTGATTGAGCTAAAACTTTCAAACATCTATTTTAAACTTTCTCCCATCATAGATATACCCAACCATGGATTCACTATCTCTTCCAACCATTTCTCCAAGATCTCATCAATCAGAGAATGAATTTGTTTGAGGATATTTCTAAGTGGCCAACTTACATTGATTTTATATGGAATTTCTTCAGAGTTGTTATTTTCAAAAACTTATTTTCCTTCATATGAAGAGATCTAGAAAGTAAGAATGAGTGAGAGGGTTATTTTTGAAATTAATCATTCCAAGTTCTCACATTTTTTCATTCCATGTTATCAAGTGGAAAACAATTTAAATTGACAATTATAGAGCATCTAATTTTTTGCAATAACCAAGGTGAAAAATACTAGGTAGTTGATGGAGTAACAAAGAAACATAATGAAATGGAGAGAATAGATCTAAATATTTGAAGGGCCCTACCAACCAGTTGTTAATGTGGTAGGAATGCACCGACAAGATATTGTGCTTTGAAGGAACAACCAATATTAAAAATAATATAACTCTAAGCATAATCTAGAAAAACATCATGAAGAAATAATAACTAAATAAATCAAACATTGTGTAAAATATGCTAGGAGTTGGTTTAAAATGATGGAGCCCATTTGTATTACCCACACCACTTTGTCTTGTAACAGTCTCAATGCCTCTTAAGATGGCCATGTCTTTTGTAAGCCTTAATTATGATATTCCATGGAAAGAAATCTCATTCTATCATTTGGTCAAATAATTGGTGTCCATATACTAAACTTCCACACTTTTCATACATATACATATACAAATTAGGTAAATAATATCACTATTATCGTAAACCACATAGCAAATAAACTTTACAATTTTCTACATGCTCCATCCAAAACATATTACAATTATATGTCTAATAAGTCCAAGTATACTGCTTACATTCACCAACTTTATCCATTTCAAACCTAGACATTACATTAGACGAAGGAAATTTTTGTAAGTAAGATACTTATTAGATGATTTGGGGTTCACAAAGTTGAAATTGTAAATATATTTCATGGTCATTTCACTTGAAGTTATCACTAATCCACTTGTCACTACCTATTGTAAAATGAAATTCCACCAAATGTGCAAAAAAATCGTTGATTTGATCATACAAATATGGTAGTGACATCAAATGGTGCACTAGTTGTGACACATTACATGGATGTAGCAATGAGTATGGGAGTAGAGCATTTACAACATGGAGAGTGGTGATCTCATTTTGGCAATTATTTTTAACCTTAAAATGTGTAAATGTTCATCAAATTAAAAAAACTATAAAAAAGCATTTCTTGTGTCGCACAACTTCCCAACATCATATAAATCCTCGATACCCAACCAGGCTTGGAATTTTAAATTATCTCGTGTTTGTCAAATCAAAATTCGCTAACTGTTTAGCTCTTTCAAGTGGCTATAAATTCCAAAGTAATTTTATAGATATTTCTATAATTTTTTCATATATGTGTGTGTGGGTGTGTACTATATTTTTATATAAATCATTTTAAAAATATTACGGTTTTAAATTTTTCAACTCACATTGTCTATGGTTTCTAAAAAATTCACCTGTAATTTATGGTTAAATTCACAAAAATGGTCTACATCCTGTCAATTTTTAGGCTGTACCCAACAAAATTTTGAAACAAACCCAAGGAGTATTCATTTTCACATAATACTAATAATAATAATCGAAACCGAGATACAAATATAAAAATATATTAGACTTATAAATGATGGAAAACATAAACAAAAGTGATTAAGGGCCTATATATTCCCCATTCCCGAAATTCATATAAAATACAAAATTCTATTAAATCAAACTTTTTTACAAGTATGAATGGCTAAGTGGCACTTTGGCATATAAATTGAATGTGACATTGAATAGTGGTCCGTATTTTCTTGGTCAATGGACAAAGTGGGATTACCTAATGATTTAAAAAAAATAAAAATTAAAGAACATTTTACGCACATCTTGCTAGAAAAGGATCCTACATGACTCTAGAAACCTCTTACATTAGGATTCACGCTAACCGGCTCATTTCCCTAGTCCAAGAATAATTCAATGTGAGCATAAGGAACACCGTTCACAAAGAGATTGCCCAAACTTGTGCGAAATATCTATGCAAAACTTGGACAGAAATTAATTCACATCCAATCAAGACCGTGACAAACCAATTGGAAATAGATGACTATAAATGCACTAGCGGTAGAGTATAGATCAGGGAAGTGCAAACAACCAAACGATTTGGGAGGCCTTTACGCACGCCTTTACACACGCACGCACGCACGCACACACACCCACACACACACACACACACACACACACACACACACACACACACACACACACACACACACACACACACACACACTGTAATTGACCTAAACACAACTCGAGATGTGTCTTTGAATAGGGATGATCCAATATGGCGTATACAAGATTTTTTGTTCTCTTTCTTGAGACACCCAAACATGATGTACACCATTTGAAAGACAAGGCAATGCTAAAAACATTTTAACACAGATCTTCACGTTTGCTTATATCTAATCTGTTCTAAAGTAGTGGTTTACAAAATAAATCCTCCATAATCCGGGACAATAGAAAACTTTGTTGCCCCCACAAAATCTCAACACAACATATTGAGGAATAATGTGCTCTTAAAATACCACTCTATACCACATGTTTTGGTACGAGCTTTCACCAATAATTAAACACAGCAAATAATCTTTTATTCAACATTATATGAAATCAATACATAGGCTATTATATAGCCATAGTGACAACAACAAACCTCCTACAACATATGGAGGAAAATAACAAGTACCATGTTAATAATTTTATGGGTATAACTAACCAATATGAATATATTGTTATTGTAACAATATATTCTATTAACTAAAAAATCATATAATTGTAAGTAATTAATATTCACTATACGGTAAAATATCAAATACCCATGTGAACAATAAATTTCCTAACAAAAGGCACCTACATAGATGACATTCATTACTTAGGAGGGAAAGAGATTGATTTAGATGGATACATAGATTATGATTGGGGCGGTGATCTAGATCATAGGAAATATATCTCCTGATACAACTTTTCTCTTGGTTCAAGTCATGTTAGTTGGTAGAACGTGATTGTTATATCTTCTATTGAGGCGAATACGAGAGGAGCAAATAATGTTGCCATTGAATCTATTTGGTTACAAGGGATTCGATAGAATTCGTTATTTAGTTCAAATAGCCTACCATCATCCATTGTGCCAACCTTAGCAAGATCTACATCTTTAGAAATTTGGTTCAAAATCAATGAACGAAGCACATTGACATCCACATGAACCTCATTAGCGACTTGATTATTGGAGACATCATTGATTTGTAGTACTATCAAAAATCATATCAAATTACATACATCTTCACCAAAGCCAAGTTTCTTCACTTGGACTCTCCGCTTGGGGTGAGGTCAACTACTACAACACATCTACTTCGAGTTTTCTAGTCCTCTTCTCCTCTTTTTATTCTTCTAAAATGATTGCAATTTGTACATGGGTATTGTTAACTTTCCAAGTTCCTTGCCAAAGAGCTTTAAAATTTTCTTAGAATTTTTAACCTTGTACCAAGTGTTATTTTTTCAAAAACTTGTTTGAATATTGCCTAAGTGTTTAATTTTATTATATACTTTGTATTTCAGATTTTAGAATTCAAAATGTTGTTTGCATACAAACTTTGTTTGTTCTCAATTAAAACCTCGCATATATATGAAGTTTGTGTATTTCGAAGTTGGAACTCAAAATGTAGTTTACATGCAAACTACATTTCGAGTCCCAAGTCTGATTCCTATAAGATCATTTCAGGTTTTGGAACCCGAAGTGCAGTTTGCATGCAAATTGCAAGTTGACTTTGAAACCCGACATCCGACCACTCAAGGCCATTTCAGGTTTTGGAACCCAAAGTGTAGTTTGTATGCAAACAAAGAAATCAATTTCGACTTTCAAAATACGAGCCACAACTACTTTGGGTTTCAAGTTTTATAACATAGATTGCATGTAATATGTAAAATGAATTTTGACATCCAAAACCCGATGCTTGGTCATTGCCTACAAATTCACCTACATGGTAATCAATTTTCCCTTTTCTATTTAAATGGATAATTTTACTTGTCTTTTTCACCCGACACTTTGTACACCGACTTGTTGATGCCAAACCTATCTCCGATCGTACGCCTTGCGTGGATTTTATGCACTTTTTGCATTTTTCTCCTCAAACCACTCGATATTTAGGTATGTTTTTGCATTTTTCATCTTTTTGCAACGTTTTTAGTTTTCATATATGGGGTTTTCTTGTCCTTCTTTTATCTAGCATTATGGGTTCCCTTCTCATTTTCCTTTTTGTGTCATTTTTTGGGTTTTCATCCTTGTGTCGTGAGCTTCATTTTTCTATGTCTCTTTCACATTCACGCTTTTGTTGTTATTTGTCAAATTTTTCTATGTCATGTTTGGAAGCCTAAGCTTCAAAAAAACATTTTGTGAGAAAAAATGAGAAATTGGTGTTGAAAGACCATTTCGAAGGTTTCAAACTACAAAAATAGGGTTCAACTTCCCCGTCTCAAGTTGGAGATTAACAAACACCACGCAAGCCCGAATCGCATAACGGAAGTTCACATCGAGGTTCACGTCGAAATACTCGGAAGTTCATGTCGAGGTTTACGCGTCCGGAACTTCAATGTAGAAGTTCATGTCGAGGTTCACATCGAACTGCAAGGTGGAACTATAGGGTTGCATTGCAAGGGTAAACTTCCACATTCATTCGAGAGGGATTTTTCAAGGTTTTCTTCCAAGGGAAGATGTCCTGATTGTCATCTAAGGGAAAGGAGAAGATGAAATATAGTTTCCAAGGGGTAGCTCCCTTTTTAGTATCATGTTAGATGTCAATAACATTGGAGATCACGGACCTTGGGCACATTGATTTGCTAAAATTTTGGGATAGAGTTATAACTCCATCAAAAAATGCCTGGATACAAGGTATCTTTGATAGTAGCCTTGCTTTAGCTATTGCTTTTACACTTTGTCAATGCAATGTCCGGAGTTTGTGCTAGTGGCTACCACAAATTATGATAAGAACTCCTAATAGTAAGAGATGATGACGAGAGGGTCATGATCAAATTGGCTATTGATTATTTTGAGGACTTATTGAAGCTTCTCGATGTCAAATAATATGCCAAAAATTCTCTAGAGTCCGCTCTTGAGCATTGGGAAACAAATTCTGAGACTTATACTATATTCCTTAACAAAATCTACCTAATGAAATCTAAGCCTTCAACAGCTAGAGTCCCAAAGACCCTCCCTCACTCAAACTTAATTCAAGAAGTAAATGACATCATCCTATTACTGAGAAGAGTTACGAGACTCCAATCACTAAATAATTCCAAGAGTGAATGTATTTATAAATTGCCATTATCTGAAAGAATGTCACTGGTATCTGATGGGTAGAGCATATCAGCAATGCCATCCATATCCAACTATCGGATGTTCTAACTTCGGGAATTTTCTTCATGACTTCCTATCTTTTGTATGCAGCTACGGGAATGAGGAACTACTTAGGCTTTTACCTATAAGATCCGAGAATTCATCTCAAATTTATGATTTTTATCCTCACTTACAATGAAGGAAGGGGCAAATCATTTCAAGAAGAGTTAATGATGCTTTCTTGGCTATTATTTTGTACTTATTTGACAAAGAACTCTACAATCAAGGATTTTATATAGTGCTCGACATGTGGTTAGGACGAGGGAGGCATTTACTTGAAATTTACAACATTTACCTATCTCATGGTGGCAGGATTCTCAAGCATTACTTATAAGTTACCAAGGTGTCCCATGGACAAATGGGTCATGATGGAATTAGTTTGACAACTGCTACATTTTCACAAAATCTAGTATAACGGGCATAAGACAGGAGTTCGGTTCCTCGTAGTTTTGGTAAGGCATACTTGTGAATCCACATACAAAGTAAAGAATGTTGAAGTAAAATGCAACAAATTACTTTGAAAACCTATCACCCGAGTGTCGGTTTTGATTATTGGGGCAAGCGCGACATACATGGGCCAACGGGTATTCACGGACCAGAATTAGAGGATATACGGTCTAACTACAGAGATGAAGTTATGGTACGGAAAGGGACTTTTAAACTTTAAATCTCCAAGATGTGGTTGAGTACGTAATTGAATATGTTCTTAAGGGTCTTCAAGATGATGGACAAGTTTTGGACCCCATCTATGATCAAAATAATGTGAAGGATCAACCATTTCCATGGATCAATTAGTTTCTCAAGGAGTGCAAAGTTGAGTGTCAAAAGAACGTGCAACTCAAATCCTTAATCAAAGCCACCAATGGTTGGTATCAACGGAATCATACCAAAGGCATTGAACAATTCCTGTTGTGGCAATACAGTACAACCATCAGTGGGAAACCCCACCTCTTCAAAAGGAGGGAGGTCCACTTCCAAACTTACTCCAAAGCCTCACAAGATCACCTTTATCTGTAAAGGTTCAGGTTCTTCCTCCAGGGTTCCCTCTACAAAAGCTACCCCTCTAAAGGTTTCATCTACAAAAATTATTGATATCAATGCTTCACCAACCCATATAACTCAACCGTTGTAGTCACCCCATTCACCTCCTCTCCCCTCTTCACCATTTTCTGCTCTCCTCCACCTCTCACTATTTGCTTGCCCACATCTTCCATTTCTTCTCCTCTCATTTCTCCCACTCCCCTCCCTTCAATCCCCTACCATGAACCAAGTCTTGTCTTCCCTTCCCTCTCTCTCATCTCTGGAGATGTTTTAGCTCTGAGTTCCCCTCTAGAACTCCCCTTCATGAACATTCTCTCTTCACTTCCTCTTCTGTCATTCTCCCCATGGATATCCTTTCCACTCTATACCCACTTGTCACCTCTTCATTACAACACATGGTTATTGCAGCAACGAGTTCCCTTATATCACCCATTCGGTTTTACTACTATGATGACAAAGTGCCCATGTCATCTCGTTGAGCAATTGTCTTCTTCTTAAATTCTTGCATGGTTGAATATACAAAATCCTAAGCAGAAGAATAAGGTTCCCATTAGAGATGTCATTGACCTCAACGTCTTAGGTCTAACTCCTCGATGACCGAGAAAAGAGGCCAAGGGTTATCCCTCACCTTTCACCAATCAAATGGGGAAATATTTTTGAAATAAAAACTCTAGCCACCGATAAATCAAAGGAAAACATAACTGCAACATACTATTAGATTTCAAGGTTTTCCTTGGAAAGGCTACTCATAAAGGTGCTAAATAGGATGTGCAGTTTTCTCTTGACAACCTTATGGACAAGTTTGATAAAGAAAAGGTCGTAAAGGATGAGCTCAAAGGCAAGGTAGAATAGTTGAATGCCATCCTACATAAGATCACACATCCTATTCATACAACTACTCTTGATGTTCCTACGAGTTTGGATGACGCTTATTTCTCTGTGGTAAAGAAAATTAGACAACAAGGTAAGGCAATTGGGGCTTAGATCAAAAGCTTAATTTAGGAAGGAGAATGGGTAATAAAGAATGTTATCGACTTGTATAATGAGCTTGAATCTGAAAAGGACACCGTCACCAAAATGTACACTATTCTAACATAGGATCGTGAAAACTTGTAACTCACACTTGAATATTGGAAGGAAGTTCGTAGATTTGAGTTTGATCTAATTTTGGGAGAAGGAATCATTGATGATTCCTCAAAATTGTTCGAATATAATGAAGCCATGGAGTTTTGTGTCCAAATGTTATAGGAAGCTATGTCTAAGTTGAATGAGAAAATAATCAAGGTAGTTGATGGCCTCAATGATATCACATATGAGTTTGACATCATCCACTGTAGGTTTCTTGATGAGAATATTGATGCACTTCCAATGGAACAAATTATTTCCAAGTTCAAGAGCCTAGTTAATGAATATAATGAGGTAACAAGGTATTTTGGTCTCGAGTCCATTAATAAGTTGGTGTTATACCAAAATTTCTTGATTCAGCTCAAGAAAGTCGTAAGTTGGACCAAGAAGTTACCGGAGAACTAGTCGAGAATTTGAATCTATTGAGGTCCTAAATGGCTATGCGTGTGGACCTGATGATAAATATGTCCAATAAATCATCTTACAATTTCTTGATTACAGGAAAAAATTAGTTGGGGAAGAGGAAAAGAATTTGATACGGATCAAGAAAAGGGTGGCGTCGGCGCTAGATAAACTTGGTTTCCATTATCACATAATCTCCAAGCCACAACACCATTCGATTTAGGGTTTGAATCACAAACCTAAACAACCACTTGGCTATTTTTGTGGGAGACTGTTTCTCAAGTGTAAATGCATTCTACTTAAGGGGAGTAGCTATAATTGCTCAACCTCCTTAATCTATAAATATAGGAATGCATTATGTAATACAGGAATTTTAGATCATTGTGTAAGGAGGATTTGCCATTTTTGAGTTCTCATATATAGGCTTTAGCCTCAATACTATATACAAAAACAATATTTTTCCTTCATCTATTTAATGTGTTGTGTATTTCAATAGCTCATTCAATACTTTTGAATGTTCTTATTTCCTTGTATGTGACAATCTATCTGAAATATCCCTAATGGGATACCACTTAAAAATGCACAAAATATTGAAAACTTGCAGCCACATAAAATACTGATTTTACCAGATTTTTACAGTTGGGACAGCGAACTAAAGAAACTTAATATTTGCCAAAATGTCCACCCGAAATACTTGAAAATTTAAATAGAGCTTGATGTTATTATAAAGGACATAAGGAAACTATTTCGGACTTTTACATAAATTAAAATGTTTCCAGAAAAAGCACAATGTGCCCTAGACAGCTAGAGACTTCAGAGGCTTGTAACTCTCCAAAAACAAGAGCAAAAATAAGGGTCTTTAGAAATAAGAGTAATAGATATAGGCAATAACGTTTCCACCTTCAGATCTGAAATGGTATTGAAAAAAACCCCAAGTAAAGGCTGCAGGTTGCCACGCTTGGTGAAGGGGTCAGAAAATGATGGACGCACCTTTAGCATGTTGCCACACCTAACCCAAAAGGCTGACATGAATCTGATCGGGGCCCCTCTACTTGTCTTCCCCAAATGCCCCCAATACCCATGAAATCCTTCACAAGATGCCTCCAATGACCTATCCTGCTCTCTCGCCCAAATGGCTGCCATGAATCTAATCTGCTACCGAGATTCAGATTTGGAGCCCACTGATTGTCCTCTCCCAATGTCGCCAAATGTCTATGAAATCCTTTCTCTCGAGGGCGTTTGATATTGTCTCGCCACACACATGATCCTGAAATGGATCCGTAATGACAGATTAGGGTTGATATCTCACTACCAAAGAATGCCTTGCTAGCTAGGGATAGGTCTCTCACCACCGAAGCTAGGGTCCTGGGGATTTGCCTCCACAAGTTTGTAGATGCGCGACAGTGGCAGTTGCACTTGAAGGGGTCAATAAAATGTATGTAAAAGTGTCTTTCCTTATATACTTCCCATTGCAAAAGAGCCCCAATAGACCCTAGATGCATTGCTTTCCATGGAGGGGTCGATAAAATAAAAGTCACTAAAGTCACTCTTTCCCGTTTAAGTTGCCAAGGTTCAAAGTGACCCCCAAATGCCAAACATGACTATTAGTACCATGCGGCCCCTTCTTAGTATCCCCAACGTCCCCCACCCTTTAGATATGACCACAGCTTGGACTCGCTTGACCCTTAGGCCTTTGGCATAGGAAAAGGGGACATTACAGTCCTCCCTTCCAAGAAATGCTTGACCCCAAGCATTAACTTGTCCTATTGCAGTAGCTAGAAACTACACCGTAAGTTTCTCTACGTTACCCTGCCATCCACCAAGGATCCGTGTAATCTGAGGTAACCACGAAACCGTGAAATAGAATGATACCCAAACCGTCTCTCCACTGGTGCCCACACCGAAATTTCCAATCGGTCCAATCCCTACCAATGCAAGGTTATCATCACAGGATCACTCACGGCCTCTCCAACCAACTCCTGGGTATGAAAGTCTACTCTGAATCCTGTAGAATCCCCTATATCAGCCTATGAAACAACCTATTTACGCACAAATGGTGCTAACTCTCCTACCTGACCTACACTCGTGTGAGAGCCAGGCTCCTCATATTGTATCTCGATGTGTCCCATGGAGGAAAAGTCCCAAGACTCCAGCAGACAGTCAACCGGCAATATCAGCTCCATATAGTCCACCTCCTGCACTGAATGTGAACCTACTAAATAACCATGGGTCACTTTCATCTCTCCACTGATTAACACATGGGTGAGGTGCTCACTGGGCATAGAAGCAACAAAAAGCATAGGAGTGTTGTCCCATGTTGATTCAAAAAAACATGGTCCCGTAAGCTCAAACTTGTCATAGTGACAAACCGTATATGCCTGTATAAAGTTGAGGAGATCCTCCCTCAACCTCTGCCATATGAACCTCTCAGACATGAGCTTGTAGGTCTCATCAAAGCTCAAGTGCCCAGTCATGGAAGAACAATGCACATGTCGCAATATCTCCATCCTCCACCATGAATCTGACACAAGGCTCCATCTTCCCCAAGAGAAGATCATCTCATCCTCCAATCTGCAGCTTGTCATCTTGTATGTGGCCATCCAGAATCTCACAAGAGTGTCAGTTCTTGGAGTACTCAACAAGCAAATGAGATCTCCAGTCTACCAAAACTTCAGATGACCAACATAATGATAAAATCAAACGGTTTGAACCTGTAATCTCAATCTCTGTAACGTCTCATGTGCAACATTATTGGTTACACCCACATCCGTGACTCCACTTGATCTGAAAATAATCATATTATTACAACTCCGATCTCGGACCCTTATAGGCTTTAATTATTTGCCGATAATTTACTCCTTTTAAGTAATCAATTTAAAATAATGCAAGACAATAACGACAATTGCACACAGATTGATTACGGAGTTCGGCAATTGCCTACGTCTCCGGGTTCGTGATCGAACCGTTCCACTAGTCAAAACTTGTAAGTTACAATAGTACTTTCACAAGAAAACCTAATGGAATTTTACTTGCCTATCAGTACACCAACCTTCAGACAACAAGGGTGAAAAATAGCACCCGACTTCCACCTTCCTGATGCACAATCTCCTTCGGCTGTGATCGGCCTTCCCGACGCAAACAATGCGAAGCTAGCACTCCGGTCGACAATCCAGGATTTGCAAGTACTTAGTGTGGCGCTATGGGCCGACTAGGTAGTTTGAATAACTCCTAGCCACAAATATTTAATTTATTATTGCACTACAAATAATAGGTCAATAATAATCAAAATAATAATGCCTAAAATAATTTAGGTCTTCACAACAACAATTTCTCATTCGCCTTCCAAGCTCTAAGCTTGTCTTACGCCTTTGTGTGTCCATTACAATGAACGGGTTCCCTATTTATACAAAAATTAGGGCCCTTGAAAAATGTAATTACATATTATCCTTAGGCTAAAAATACCATAGCCCGTAGCATAGAATTTGGGATAAATTTTCCAATTTAACGGGTTGCATAGGAAATGGGATTAAATATTCCCTTTTTTGCCACATTTGAATTTTTAAGGTGATAAAATCCCAATTTGGGCGGCATTGAATGTTTAATGGGATTAAATCCCATAGGATCGGTGGAATAAAAGTTTAGGCTTTATTAAGCCTTTCCACGCGCATATAAAGTGGTCAAAGACCACGTTGGAGCATAACCACCCCGCCTACCACCTTGTTCGCCATGTGGAAGTTTCCACGCATGGCTTTTGCCTCCCAAACAACCGCTTACCTCCTCCCACGTGCTAGCAATAACATGGTTAAGTTGGCGGCTATGTAGGGTTTAATACTAATGTATCAACATTAGATTTAATACTAATGTATACACATATGTAATCCACTTGTCGTCTCCCGATAGGAAAATCGAGCGAATTCGAAGAGTGTTGGCAAGCCACGTGTCACAGTGCGATTGGTCCAAATATTGACCAGTTGACCAGAGTTGACTTTCTCGTTGTCTGAACTTTGACCGAACATATCTAGAGCTCCCGATGTCCGTTTGCCGCATTCTCACAGTCGTTGGAAAGCTCTCGAGATGATCTTCTACACTGACACCATTTAGGGGTGTTTTGGAGATTTTCAAAAATGATCCCCTGATCACACCTCCCCACTGAGAAAAGCTTTTTGTCCCAAAAAGCTTCCATACTGTCCTGAATCAAAACTCTGTTGCCACCTTAGAAGTGCTGTTGTAGTAGACCCTTGGGTCTTCTCCTCCAACCTTCTCACTTCGACAACTCTGCTCCGATCCTGGGACTTGTGGGTTATGGGCCCACGATGCTTCACTGCGCCACTTTGATATCCGAAGAAGACCTCCACGCCTCCGCTTTATGGTGCTAAGTTTCTGAATGAAACCTCAACGCTCCTTCTGTGCGGTGCTAAGCTTCTTGATATCTGACAACAAGGATCTTCTTTTACTCTATAACACACTGCTCCTGGCTCTCGAGTTGATTCTCGTAGAATCCGAATCCGGCTCAAGGAACTCCATGTTACGTAGAGCTTTGATTGATCTCGATGTCGGTGATGGACAATGCCTTGTCCCCTTTACAGACCTCAACGCCTCCGATGCATGATGTTAAGCCTCTTTCAAGACCTCGAGCCTCCGATGCACGATGCTAAGTATGTTACAGACCTCAACGCCTCCGATGCATGATGCTAAGCCTCTTTCAAGACCTCGAGCCTCCAATGCACAATGTTAAGTCTCTGTAGACCTCAATGCCTCCGATGCATGATGCTAAGCCTTTTTCAAGACCTCGAGCCTCCGATGCACGATGCTAAGTCTATTACAAACCTCAACACCTCTGATGCATGATGCTAAGCCTTTTTCAAGACTTCGAGCCTCCAATGCATGATGCTAAGTCTGTTGATCAGCTACCATTCATATGTGTGGTCGCAATGCCTTGACACCGAATGACGTTCTGAGCTAATCCTTTGAGAGCTCTTCTTGTTGACATACAATATCAGGTACCATTCTGCTGCACGGTCACAATGCCTCTACACAGAATGAAGTTCTGACCTGACGTCAATGCCAACAGTGATTCAACTACCATTCTACTACACGGTCATAATGCCTCTACACAAAATGAAGTTCCGAGCTGATCTCTGTGAACTCTATTGTCTGCACAAATGGCAGATCAATCTCCAAGCTTTATATGAGTCAAATCCTATATCCAAGTTATAATAGGTACTCACAAGCTGATTAGGAGATATATTTGGAGCATTAATCAAATTTTCTAAGTAAGAAAATCCACTGAGTATTGTAAACCTTTCTCTCAGCATTTTCTCACAATATCTGATCTCCAAACTTAATACTGCATATGATTCCTCAATCTGAATTATGCAATATATAATTGAAAAATTGTTGACTTACCCATTTTAAAGGACTTTCACTTTCAGGTATTACCTGGTCCTGGGTTGAATTGTCAACTGGTGGTGGAGTAGAAACTTCCTCTGCCTTTGCAATAGGCCTCCATTCCATCTTTGGCTTGCCATTACTCTGATGGCAAGATGGATGCAGTTTCAACAATTTTCCACCTGATGCCCATTCCTCTGGCAATGAGCACAAAAATTCCTCTTAATCTCCTTCTTCTGGGATGAGGAACTCTTTCTACCATTTCTCTCTGCATGACAAGATTGGTCTTTCTGATTTGCCGTGTTCCTGACGAACAGCATCAACTTCTTCATCAGTGTCCTTCTCTTCCAGATCCTGGCCACTAAATGATTATGAAATCCACAAAAAGTACATGGAAAAGA
The DNA here is from genome assembly GCA_018340775.1 of Taxus wallichiana var. yunnanensis. Lineage (NCBI taxonomy): Eukaryota > Viridiplantae > Streptophyta > Pinopsida > Cupressales > Taxaceae > Taxus > Taxus wallichiana. Next base: position 339,806,768 of record CM031243.1, on the reverse strand, counting down.
ATTCCACATCTTTTGAAAATCATAACCATACTTCTTAAGCTGAAAAAGTGGATCAGAAGTTTTATTATGCTTATGATTATGGTAAGAAACTGAGGTGGAATCTCATTACCTCTTCGTTGATTTCTCTTACCACATCTTGCCTGTGACGACGAAGCACAACTTTCCTACTCAGAATCTTCTTGCAGGACTAGTGGGGTAATCACTTTGCTTTCGAAGCTTGTCTCCGTCAGCGTTCTTGGAGCATTCTCCAATTTCCATTCCCACACTAGGATAACCCAAACTTGCAAAATGAGGATGATCCTCGACCTGTATTGGGTTAGCAATGCCTTGGCCATTTTTCCCAAGGCCTCTTCCATCAAATCCCATTTTATCTAGTAACTTGGATCCAATGCCTCTAGTATGCTTTTCAAACAAACCAAAGACTTCATTACCTGAATCCGAAACCGAATGGGAGGAAGAAGAAGATTCCGTGGTGAACAACTTACAGTGCAATCATCTGTCATGGCCTTTGCATCTGAAGTTGAAGGTATTTCCTTCCTCTGATCACCACATTGCAACCTTGCCAAGAGCTCATCCTTGGTTTGCAATTCTGATTTTAAGCGAGCATTCTCCTCTTCCAAGGAGTAATACATTGATCGCATGAGAGAGTTCTCTTCCTGGATCTGGTGATTATAAGCTTCAATCTCTTCGAGCTTCGCCTGTGTAGACATCTTGCCCATAGTGCACTTGTACCCTGTTCACACAAATTGAACTAACTGCACCAACTTGAAGCAATCACTCTATTAATCAAATTTACTGAAAAACAAATATGGAGCTAAACCAGCTCTGATACCAAACTTGCTTCAGAGATTAGCAAGTTTGCAAGCCAATAACCAGCTCTGATACCAAACATGATCCAAAAATAATCAGATTATTACGACCTGATCTCGGACCCTTATAGGCTTTAATTATTTGCCAATAATTTACTCCTTTTAAGTAATCAATTTAAAATAATGCAAGACAATAATGACAATTACACACAGATTGATTACGATTTCAAAAATTGCCTACGCTCTCGGGTTTGTGATCGAATCATTCCACTAGTCAAAACTTGTAAGTTACAATAGTACTTTCACAAGAAAACCTAATGGAATTTTACTTGCCTATCAGTACACCAAACCTTCGGACGACAAGGGTGAAAAATAGCACCCGACTTCCACCTTCGGATGCACAATCTCCTTCGGCTGTGATTGGCCTTCCCGACGCAAACAATGCGAAGCTAGCACTCCGGTCGACAATCCAGGATTTGCAAGTACTTGGTGTGGCGCTATGGGCCGACTAGGTAGTTTGAATAACTCCTAGCCACAAATATTTAATTTATTATTGCCTAACAAATAATAGGTCAATAATAATCAAAATAATAATGCCTAAAATAATTTAGGTCTTCACACAACAACAATTTCTCATTCACCTTCCAAGCTCTGAGCTTGTCTTCTGCCTTTTGTGTGTCCATTACAATGAACGGGTTCCCTATTTATACAAAATTAGGGCCCTTGAAAAATGCAATTACATATTATCCTTAGGCTAAAAATACCATAGCCCGTAGCATAGAATTTGGGATAAATTTTCCAATTTAACGGGTTGCATAGGAAATGGGATTAAATATTCCCATTTTAGCCACATTTGAATTTTTTAAGGGGATAAAATCCCAATTTGGGTGGCATTGAATGTTTAATGGGATTAAATCCCATAGGATCGGTGGAATAAAAGTTTTGGCTTTATTAAGCCTTTCCACGCGCATATAAAGTGGTCAAAGACCACGTTGGAGCATAACCGCCCCGCCTACCACCTTGTTCGCCACGTGGAAGTTTCCACGCATGGCTTTTGCCTCCCAAACAACCGCTTACCTCCTCCCACGTGCTAGCAATAACATGGTTAAGTTGGTGGCTATGTAGGGTTTAATACTAATGTATCAACATTAGATTTAATACTAATGTATACACATATGTAATCCACTTGTCGTCTCCCGATAGGAAAATCGAGAAAATTCGAAGAGTGTTGACAAGCCACGTGTCACAAAGCGATTGGTCCAAATATTGACCAGATTGACCAAAGTTGACTTTCCGTTATCCGAACTTTGACCGAACATATCTAGAGCTCCCGATGTCCGCTTGCGCGCTTCTCACAGTCGTTGGAAAGCTCTCGAGACGATCTTCTGCACTCGACACCATTTAGGGGTGTTTTGGAGATTTACAAAAATGATCCCCGATCACCGCTCACCCCATCTAGAGTCAAAGTCTCCATCCTATCCAACTCACTCTCCACATAAGTCATTATGGTGTGCTCTATGCCTGCAGCAAACAATCCATCAGAATAGGAGTCATCCAACATCCCACTTGTCTCATTCCTTGTGATGTCACCATGATCCACAAGACACTGAGTTCCTTCACAATTCAACCACTACAACGACATGCTTCTTTCTTCACCAATCACATCTTTTGCAATCGCCCTTGCATACCATGAAATCTGATTTCTTTGTTTTCCTTGAAAAATTTTGGTTTATCCACATGAGGGATGAATGCAAATTTCCCAAAAGATGGAAGCCTATATGTCCAATGAATGATTCCCACTTGAAATAGCCCAAATGTGCAAACACATTCAAGTACTTCACATCTCTTAATGACACTAAACAAATGAGTTACCTTCTTAGTGCAAGACATGTCTTTCCATGGACATAATTCATCAATCCCTTCTATGTTGGGAATACACATGGCTGCTCCCTCATCATACTTTATCCTCTTTCCCCATATTTTCATTTCATCGTAAATGCAAGGGAAAGGGAAGTCAACATTAGAACTCATGCATCCATAAACTTTATCATAAGGAACTTCATACCTCTTGTTGTACCCATTGATTCTCGTCATGAGAGAAGACAACACATCTGAAATAGCATAATTGGGGCTGCTCATCATACCTCTGCAACTCAGAATTTCTGATATAGGATCAACATCTTCATTCTCCTTTGGTTTTTCAACACATGCATCATCGTCTTCCTTAACAACATGCAACCATTGCATCCCAAAAATAGTCTTACCTCTAGAAAATTCAACCACAATAAATATACCACATACCTCATGTCCTTTCACTATCATGGGCTCCTGCATTGTTTTCTTTGCCAACATATGCTTATTAGCTGAATCAAGAGCAATGTGAATGGAGGATGTGTTTACCCCATCTAGCATTCCTTGAGACGTGATTATGAAATAGTCTTCCCCAATCATCCAAGCATATAAATGTTGTCCCAAATAATAGAGACATGGCAACAACATAGGAGAACTCAACAAGCTAGGAAAATGGTAACCATTCTCATACCTTAGGATGCTAAAGTCATGAATGCACCTTGAATTCCACTCTTCTTTTTTAACAGAAAATTACACCTTGATTCTTTGAGCACTTTGAGGACCAAATGCCCCCACTAACCCTTCCAAGGGTTCCACCATGTAGCTGGTATAAAAATCAGTCATGGGCTCTATTAATAAAGCATTTTCTCCTCTCTTGACATCAGGTACCATGACTGGTAATCTCTGAAAATCTGTGATGTACTGATCCAGGGGACCGGTTTGTCTCAAATGAGTCCACTCCCTGAAATACCTGTCAGGGTCCCTCCTATCAACTCTACTCACCAGCCTCGTGTGAAATCTGCATGAGTCGTAATGTGTATGTGTCCCTGTGTAATCAACCCATGATGCCACCCATCATGAGTGTCTCCCTCAAGATGTGAGCTTGCAAACTTAATTGCACCTTCCTCACACATAGGATTCAAGTCGAAGTATGTCTTCACTTTCTGACCCAAGATGGTGCAATACACTTCTTAGAACCATCAAAGTGTGGAATGGAGATCTGTCCCAATCTCCTTTGTAACTCTGGTACCTATTTCTGATGATCTCTCTTGGGTCGACTGCCAATCTTCATTCTGCAATATTCTTGGAATGGCATGTCATTACGAAATCCCTCACTCTAGATCTGGTTCCTCTCCCAAAAAGACTCCTCACCCAAAATATCTACAAGCTGTTATACCTGTGAAACTTCCAGATCCTTCAAGAAATAAGGTTCGTGAAGCCCCAAAGGCCTAGCAAAAGAATGGGGAGGTTGCTGCCCTAAATGTCCACTCTCGCCTCTTTGACCCTGTTGTCCCATATTGCTATTTTTTCTTCTCCTTATGACTGTTGTTATACACAGTCCAACAAGTGAAGATGGTTAAAAAATATTCTCTTACCCCTTTTAGCAATCATAGAACCAACGCTAGTACCTTGAGAGGTACTCTCCCTTCTTGAACTGGAGTCCCCAATGAAGAAAACGTGCTTGCCAACACAAGACACATTTGAATTCTTTCTTTGGCTTATGAAATCAGTCACAAAGTTTTCAACATCAGAATTGTTAGTTTTGGATAACTGCCACATATTACCAGGATCCCATAGCTTATAATGCCCCTGAGCCCTTGTATTTGTTAAGTGAGCTAAAACTTGCCACCATATATCATCCACCAGATGCTCATATACACATAGTTGGAGCAATGGTCCAACAAGCCCCATAATGAAGACTTCATCATCTACCTTTCAAGGCCATCAATGTCCTTCGTGTGTTCAAGATAGACATATGTTGAGCTGCCCCCAACATTGTTATCTCGAGTGCCTTTAAAGTATCTCGAAAGCTGATCAACAGATTCTTGCTGGTTTGGAAATTACAGCAGTTGCAATTTTACACCGGTACATGTGAAGCTCCTCCTCATGTGTCAGCTGCTCCATAGAGTCTTCTTTCATGGGTGTAGGCTTCCTTGCATCATTTGCCCACATCTTTTCCTTAAACTCTTGTTGGTGTTGTCTCGCTTGGGCAGCTATCAATCTAGCAGCTCTAGCTCCACTATTCCATTCCTCACACCATTTTAGAGTTTCCATTGCATCCTCTTTGCTTGCATATATAAATTCCTTCTCCTGAGCTGGAATAATTTCTCCAACAAGCAAAGTTTCACTAATGCATTTATTTTGATCAATGGAAATCATACCCTTTTGTTTAGAAGCTTCTTCTACAAATGAGTTCTTTTGTGATTTAGGTACCGGCATATGATGACCTTGTTTGGGCTTGCTACCAATCTTCATCATGCAATAATCTGAAATGCCATATTATCTCTGAAACCCTTACTCAAAGATTGGTATTTCCTCCAACAAGAATCCTCATCTATCACCTCTATTGGCCGCCCTTTATCACTGTTCTCACCATGTCCCTTATTGTCCCTAGGTTTGCTTTGATTCACCTTCTGAGTGAGCTGACTCAAATAAAGGTTAGTGGCTTCCTGCTGTTTCACCATGTTGGTGAACATTTCCTTCATAAAATCCCCTTTTAGATCTTTCTAAACTTCCATATTTAACCAACACAGGCTGGAGGAACGACTGCTCTGATACCACTAAAATATCCTTGATAGGATACCACTTAAAAATGCACAAAATATTGAAAACTTGCAGGATTTTACCATATTTTTATAGTTGGGACAACGAACTAAAGAAACTTAATATTTGCCAAAATGTCCACCCGAAATACTTGAAAATTTAAATAGAGCTTGATGTTATTATAAAGGACATAAGGAAATTGTTTCAAGACTTTTACATAAATTAAAATGCTACTAGAAAAAGCACAGCGTGCCCTAGACAACTGGAGACTTCAGAGGCTCATAACTCTTCAAAAACAAGAGCAAAAATAAGGGTCTTTGGAAATAACAGTAATAGATATAGGAAATAATGTTTCCACCTTCGGATCTGAAACGACTGATTAGAAAAACCCCAAGTAAAGGCTGCAGGTCGCTGCGCTTGGTAAAGGGGTCAAAAAATGATGGACACGCCTTCACGTCTTTGCTTACCATGCCTGCACCCAAAAGGTCGACGTGAATCGATCGAGGCCCCTCTACTTGTCTTCCCAAAATTCCCCAATACCTATGAAATCCTTCATGAGATGCCTCCAATGAACTGTCCCACTCTGCCCAAATGGTTGTCATGGATCTTATCTACTACCGGGTTTTGGATCTAGAGCCCACTGATTGTCCTCTCCCAATGCCGCCAAATGTCTATGAAATCCTTTCTCTGAGACGTCTGATATTGTCTCTACCACAAAACTCTGAAACGAATCTGGAATGACAGACTAGGGTAGATCTCTCACTACCAAAGAATGCCCTGCTAGCTAGGGATGGGTCTCTCACCACCGAAGCTAGGGTCCCTATGGGATTTGACTCCACAAGTCAGTAGATGCGTGACAATGGTAGTTGCATGTGAAGGGGTCAATAAAATGTATGTAAAAAGTGTCTTTCCTTACTCTCCCCGCTCCTTATATACTTCCCACGGAAAAAGAGCCCCAATAGACCCTAGACACATTGCTTTCCATGGAGGGGTCAATAAAATAAAAGTCACTAAAGTCACTCTTTCCCGTTTAAGTCGCCAAGGTCCAAAGTGACCCCCAAACGCCAAACACGACTATTAGTACCATGCGGCCCCTTCTTAGTAGCCCCCAGCATCCCCCGCCCTTTGGATATGACCATGGCTTGGACTCACTTGACCCTTAGGCCTTTGGCACAAGAAAAGGGGACATTACACTATCTTTCCTCCACATTAATTGCATTTCTTTAGTTAAATCATAAATTGTGGTTGGTGAAATTTACTGTCTCAATTGTGAAATAAATAAAATCCCTTCTATTATCTCTAAGTTTTATATTCATAAAACTTTTTTCTGAATAAAATAATAAGAAGTTGTGCATGTCATATATTATTATGTAGAAGTACTTTGTGCTTGTGAATCCGATCTAATTTTTCATCAAACTATTGGTGCATCACCTTCTTTTCATGTTTTTTTAGTTATCCCTCTACCTTTTTCTCCGAATAATTGGACAATTTAGTTTTTTTATAGTACCGTAGATTTTGTAGTCTAATCATATATTAGATGTGCTTAGTTTAGAAGGAATTTGACCTTCTCTGGAGGTTCATACCATGAAGCCAAGGTACCACACCTTGGGGATGTTCCTATGTTGCACTAGATCATCTAACGATTCACGATCCAAGTGACAATAGGTACCTCCTCGGGCCTAGTTTCTAAGGCCCATATGAAACACATTTCTTAGTTTGTTTATGGGAGTCTTCTATCTCTAGTAAGTGGATTCTTTTCCCATTATATTTTCTTCCATTAATTTAGATCCTTATTATACATGGGTACCTCATCAAGCCTAGTTGTCAAGACCCATTTCTCTTTTGTCTTTCCTTGCCTCATCCTAAGCTTTATTGAAGGGGGTGTTGGTGTGAGGGGGTATTATTTACCATTTATTAGGTTTACTACCCTCACACCATGGTGATTCATATCTCTTAGGCGAGTCATAATAGTCTTAGATGATTCATTAGGAATTATATGATGTACGACTTATTTTGTTCATAGAATTTGTCAAATGCATCGGTGTATCATATGTTATATGGGAGTTACATTCCATTCTTGGATTGTAACCCCCTCTCTCTTTTTTTGGGGTATGACTAGTCTAGGAATGGGAGTTACATAGCACTCCTTCATATGTACTTTCATTCTTTTATCTATGAGGATGAGCAAATCATTTTTTCTTATGCGCAAGTTCCTTGAGATATTTTTGTTTGCTAATTACTTCAAGTACTTCACGTTTTCATTTAGAGTGCAACTTCATCGATGTGCATGTATTCTATATGATCTTTGTGCCCTCTTTCAAAAATACATGCTAATCATTAGGGAAATGATCACTAAATGTATGAAGCATCATACCAAGTCAAGAAGTCAGATCATATCACTTGCAAACACTCAAACATCCCTTCTCCAAGTATTTTAGCAAGATCCAAACTTAACTCAAACATTTTTAAAAAAGTTTCCAAATTTAGTTGCATTTATTCAGATATCACATGTTAGGTGGAGAAAATGTGTGGTTTGAGGCCTTTATATATTAGTGCTGATGTTTTGCGTGTGTGGGGTACCCACAATCCAAATAATATTTTTTTACAAGGTCTCCCACCCATGGTTATGGTATGATATTATATTCATAATGATTAGAGGGATTTGTTGCGTGTCGAACAATTATTGTTTGATAACAACAAACATTTCTAGGTATGCGACACTTCCAAAAGTTACAAGGATAAAATCTAATAAGGTACAAGACCAAAAAGAAGGTTCAAGAGTCTACAAATGGTCATGGTAGAGTTTTGCAGTCCTACCCCAAGTCATTTTCCAATCATAGTTCCAAGAATGAAGCATCATTAGGATTAGATCTCTCAATTCTAGATAATTGTGCACCTAGAACTTCTCAAATCCATTTGTAAAAACTAATTTCACCCATACTCTTATGTTTTCATGTTCACATCTTACTTTATGCATCAGTTACAAGTATTAATGTTTTGTTATGATAATGGTAATTAATGTTCAAAGTTAATTAATCAGAATAACCTCTTGCATCTTCCCTTACATCCTTTAGTGTACTTAATTCACCAATCTATATTTCATATAATACAATAAAGGTGTAAACATTTTTGTGAACCTGATTTGATAAGACTTTATTATCTAGAAAGCACATATCTACCATCTACGGATATAAAAGGAGTAAGGCATAATTTGCATATTGCATATACAAGATAGGAGGGATAACTTAGTATATTGTACCTTCTTTCAAACCCTATTTTTCTTAGTGTTCTATATATATATATTATATACTCACATTCAAACCTTATTTTTACTTACCACCTTCCCTAAATCTGGTTTCCACAATTTTCCCTAGGGTCTCATGGTCGGTTCTACCCTTTGGGTCTCAATTTAGGGATTCTAATTGACGAATCACCTTTTCTTTCATATCTCAAACATAAAGGATCCATTTTTATTATGTTGAGGTTATTATTAAATTTTTATATATTTAATGAAAACCTCTTTTCCTAATTTTTAAGACACTTTTCGAAATGCAAAATTACTATTTTTACTATAGCATAATTGGAAAAATATAAACTGCATTGGGAAAATTACATGGAGGTTTTTCTTCAATAATTAGATTCAAAATAAATTCTCTCAGCTTCATCAAATTCAATTTCCATTTTCATTTATGGTCATTTCATTAATTTTACGATGGTCATTTTTTTCTCAACATCACTTTTGGGTCTTATCTCGTATGATCCCTCGAATGTCAACCCTCCACGTGTTGATTCTTATTATCCATTATTTGATTGGAATTTATTATATCAATTTTTCTTCCATCGTGGCCCATGATACAAATTCCAAAGTTTCACTATATGATTTGTTTCAACTACATCACACATGCAAAAACACTCTCACAAACTAGTGCAAGAAACAATGCTCCTTGATAATATGACACCTTCCCATGTGGACTCACTTTTGAGTTGTATTTTATCTCCCTCTATTAGTAATGATGACACATATCATAATGATATCTTAGAGTTTATTCAAGATTCACCCCATGCTTTTCAAGTTCAATTTAAAGCTATGAATATTAAGATCACATCTCTCAAGTGTGAGATAACACATCTACATGATTCTTCCAATTCTCATATCCATAATGTCTCTACACAACATGATCAATTTAGTTCCATGCCCACCGAGAAGCAATGCAATAAACACGTTGTTCATAATACATGTGTGCATACAAGTGAAGTGAAATTCCATCATAGGGGCACTAATGTATATGTTGTACAAGATCAATCTCAAATACAAAGGATACCATAATAGCAAGAAATTATTTGATCGAAAGGAATACTAGATAACATGATATTCTATATGATATGCTCAATAATTAATTAATGAATTTGTTTCATAGTCATTACTACCCCCACTATCAACTTACAAAAATCAAAGATCAATAATTTTGTAAGTATCATATAATTAATGGACATTGTGATAATGATTGTTATGCTCTATAATGAAAAATCCAAAAAAATGAGCATAAGGGCTCTATTTCCTTTGATACACAACATTATATTGTACAATCATCTCAATTTCCAAAATCTCAATGGGTAACAAAAATTATAAAACCTATATCTAATGACCATACTACAATACTAAATGATACACCTTTCGACATACCAAAATCTTCAACTAATCACACAGAGGATAAGAATATAATACCCACTATTGTGCAATCAACAATGACAATAATATCAATTGAGCACAAATAATTATAGAGAACCTCAACGTACTTAGTGCATACCCAATCCCAGTCATGGGGCAACACAACAATGTATTTTATAGATATATCTCATCTTCCTAAACAAATCGAGATAGATTTTGATTCGGATGATGATATCAACGGATATGATTCTCGATGCACCATTTTATCTGTCATATGAACATATGTGCACATTAAATTTCAATCCCATCGGTGGAGTTGAATTTTATATTGATATAAATGATGATGAACAACTTGATACCCCAAGTGATCCTTCTTTGGTTATCTCTAATTCTCCAAAACATACACAAAGGCACTTTATGGTTCTACCTTTTGCTCCACACATTATGCTTCAAAATTACTTGTATACAATCTTGTGTCTCTCCCTCCATTTATTGAGGCTGATACAAGAAGGCATCATAGTATGATCTTTGATGTTAATTCTTACTATGACTATCATAAATGCATTGGTCACCTCATTGATCAATGTGTCAATATTCAATATGGTATATAAGATTTTATTGGTACAAATGCAATTGAATGGGATGATCCCACTAAATCTTGGTCATGTTCTTCTTCCTACTATTAATAGTAACAAGTATCCTTTCGAAGTTCCCAATGTTCATCATGTAATACCACCTACGTCATATTTCAATCACCCATAATAAGGATAATCTATGTATTTTCAAACTAGTTCACACACTACTCATGGAGCTATGTTGCCTAGTCCCTCTCTCAAGCCTTTTTGGCACACATCACCACTATGGTAGCAATTACACTTGAGTCACATTCTTTATCACAATTGAGGCCCACACATTTATCATCTTCAACATCTCACACTCTTCTATATCTCCTCATACATCTAGTGCATGGGTAAACATATATTATTTTTAGCCACATGCTCAACATAGTTTTTAACACTGCATCAAAAGATAGGGCACTCATCCCGATATATTATATACCTAAAATATAAATAGGTGGAATTTTTAGATAATATATAGGTATAGACATGATACATGTACTTATAAATAACTTTAAGCACAAAATCTAGAAAATCATGCATAGGTTCAAAATGTGCTGTATTGGTCGGGAATGTACGGATGATTCTCGACCTATTCACGCAGCTTTTCCAAGGGGTAGTTACATCAACTTTATTAGCAATTTCTTATTTTCACCTACATGTGTAGGATTTTGACACAATTTAATATCCACATCATTTAGTCTAGATAAGTTACAACGGGCATGAAATACTTCACTCCTTCACCACGAAACTTAATTTATAATATAGTTTTCATAATCTTGGGGGTGTGGGTCTTTTTGTGCATTTAAATTTTAGTACGTTATAGTTTCTATTCAATTTCTACTTAGCTATGTGGCACATGGGAAGGGCATGGGGAAACTCGTTTTCTTTTCTACTGTTTTTCCTTATTTATATATTTGGGCCTAGATCCGTTTGTAACGCTTTTGGTTTGTGGGGTTATGAGATTTATTGAAGCGGCTAAGATCTTCATAAGAATTCATTCCTTTCCTCTTACATTCAAAGGGGAAGATATCAAATCTGTTGAATGGATTTGATCCGCGGTCTTCTTCCTTCGTGGGGTACTTCATTCTTCTTCTCTCTTCTCCATTCCATGTTAGTTTTCATACACCTAATAGTCTAGTTCACCTCGGCACAATTGCAGGCATCGGTCACCTTAATCCTTTAACGAGCTCAACAATTCAAATCTTCAAGTACAAGAAAAGAACATAAGTTTTCCTTCAGCAAAACAAACAGGTGTATTCCCTCCATGAAGTGCATCTCTTTATTCCATTTTGTGAAAATATAAATCTTACATGTTACATTTTACATTTGAGCTAAAGTTTAATTATTTACTATGGACATTGACTACACTCTATGATACGAGTTTATATCGGATTGTTCTGCAAGGATCAATACGGAACCTCATGCACATTGAAGAGGTTTCACTTCCAATGGTGACGTGAACGCTCCAAGTAATCAATGAGAGATCAAATCGAAAGGAAAATCAAGTATGAAAGAAATAGGTCTCTCATTCTCATAGATCAAAATAAGAAGGTACATATATAAGAGTGTTGTGTAACTCATGTGCATGACATGTGGACACATGAAACCCTAACTAACCCTAATGATCTATGATCTCACTAAGTGATATGACTAACCACGTGAGGTGGACAAGATGTTGAGTGATGAAAAGACAAGTCACATATACCAACACCCCTCCATTCATCGAAGTTGAAGTAGATGTCATGAAAAGTTAGAACAAAAAGATAACTCCCTGACAACTAAGAAAGATGTGTCAATGAGGCCCGAAACTAAAGGTCGATAAGGTACCCATGTACAAACAAAAATATTTCTAGAAAAGAAGAAGATGAGAAGAGAAATGGGTCCCAGGTGTTAGGAAACATATTAGTGCTCACTTATATTTTAGTAGTGAATATATTGCATTTAGAGAGTTGTTGGAACAACTCTTGTTTATAGGATATTGTTAAGTAGGTTTGAACAATATCCATGAATAGTAGAGAAAATAAATGTATAAATCTATATAATATGAATGAATCAATCAATAAGAAGAATTTTTTTTTATCGGCTCACCCCCGCTCTCACATCAGTATCATAGCAGTTAATCCTCTAATTGACTAGTTTATCCTCTAATGGAAGAATAGTTAGTTTACAGAGGAGAAATCTATTGTTTTCTTTATTTCTTCGATACATGAGATCTTGAATAATATGTGTCAAATATTCAAGAGATTAAGCTGCATCTTGACATCTCCAATTTCATTTTTACACTGTTGTTAGATAAAAATTGTAGTAGAGAGGCCAAGGTATTGGTAGAGGTCAAGCGAGTGATGTGTCAATGAAAACATTTGTGGGGTTGAAAAGACAACAACAAAAACACTAAACAATTGTCATTTATCCTGTGCATTCTAGTTTGCAGCCATATATCTTCCATAAAGGTCACGTACGGTTCAAAATTGGGATAGAGTGAAATTTTTGTCAAACCTTATATTAGACCATTTGCTACATGTGACCGCCCAATCCCTCATCTACATTCTATTTGTTTTTCTTTGAGTGAAGCATAAATCAAAGTGGAGGATTAAGCATTTAGAAGCTATTGGCTCAAAGGAATCAATGTATTACTCAATGTGATTGAATTGCTTTCCATCGCACCTTTCTTCTAAGGATCTGCTATGTAAATAAAAAAGCTATTATTTATAAATAGGTGTGTTGCAATGTCCTATAATCCAGGTATCTTTGTTGATATTTTTATCGGTTCGAGAAGCATGATAATAATTTTTCTATAAGCATGTATTTCATGTTCATGTGGATTCATACCACATTTCACTCGAGATCCATTCAATCTCTCTCTCACTCACTCACTCACTCACTTGCATGTGCTCCGGACATTGAATGTTCCAAAGGTAGTATTCACCACAAAATTGTTGTTGTTTTGCTTTAAAATCCACATTTTCACCAAATTCTATTTGGTGGATCTGGATCTATGTTTGTGGTTTATTTGTGTATTGCATGCTAATAAAACCTCAATCTACTCACTGCATTACTGGAAAGATCAACATTTCATCTTCAAATCCATGTTACACTCTCTCCTTTAGCCCACATGTCCATGGTGTGCGAGTCCTTTAAAGAGTCTTAATTTTGTTTCATTTTGAATCCTTTGGATTTATAGTCTTTTCATTTTTAAGTCATCAAAAAGTGTGATTATAAATGTTTGAAAGATAAAAATAATAATTTTCCTCACGGACGCATTTTTGGTGTTACCCAACATCTTGGTAATCATTGATCCTCAAAAGCCAAATTTTTTGAACTAGCAGCATGACAATGGAGGTCAAAGGCAACAAAGGAAGGAGGTCATTTAGTGACCCCTCATCAGTCACCTATGACGGGGTTGCATCAAGATTTGGTTTCACGTTTTATTGTGTGTTTCATTTCGAGTTTCTATTTTGTGTGGTTTTAGATGCTTTGGAAAAGAGTTTTGTTGGAGCACAAATGACTGTCGGTGATCCTATGACTGCCATGATCCTCGACTACCTAGTGTCCCCATAATTCACCCTGAAATTTGGGACTACCCTTTAAAAAAATTGTTCTTTTAAAATAACGGGTCTTTTTGTGTTTTTATTGCTAGATTATGTCTCTATTACGTTAATATATTCCCAGTGAATGATATGAGCCAATTTCAAAAAATACCCGGATATGTTGAAACTCATTTTATCCCTTCGCCAAGTTTTGTCTACGAAATTTTTATTAATTATTTATTAAATAAATAAAGCCCCGTTTGAAGTAAATTGTGCTCTGGTTGAATCCTGTTGAAGTTTTTCATGCCAGTATCCACACATTTCAATAGGATTTTCACCAGGAATGAATTCAGATATTTTTCTGTGACTTCTGGAAATGTTTTTCATTTTTATTTATTTCTTTTGCATTTTTCTCCGGTTTTCCCCGTGGTCTTTTTGTTTAATTCCCCTAGATCTGTTCTTTATCCTGTATAGTATGTTTAATTGCCTGTAACATCTAGAGATCATTTATAGCCGCAGTACTGCAAGATGAATCAAACTTAGAAGGCAAACTTCGATCAAAAAGATGAAGTCAAGCAGAAAAAGTCTCTCTTAGGCAAGTCGCACTTTTGGAATAAATAGATCTAAGTTGCAATGGGAATTTTGGTAGTGGCAGGTAGGCGGAATTTCTTACCTGCCTTGCAGGGTACTTTTTCCCATGAAGTCAAAGTCACTTAAGCTGCAATGGGAATATTAGAGGTGGCAAGGCGGTAGGAATTTCTTACCTGCCTTGCAGGGTAAAAATTCTCATTATAAAAGAAAAATCACTTAAAGCACCGGTGAGAATTTCTTACCTGCCTTGTAGGGTAAAAATTCCCATGATGAAAGTCAAATCACTTAAGTGGAAGAGGGGATTTTTGGAGCTGCAGTGCAGGGTGGAAATTCCCATCAAGTTGACTTCTTATTTTTAGCAACTACCCTTGCCAAAAAGTGCGACCCACCTTGGGTGAATAACAATGCATTTAATAATATTTATTAATGGTTTATTCACCCAATTTTGGTGCCATAAATAGAAGGAAAGTCAATGCAAGTGGAAGAGCTAAGGAGAAGTCAAGGATGCATGCTAAAAATAAATAAAATAAATTATTTAAAAAGCAACCAACAACATGCAGACTTGGGCGCCCAAATTGGATGAATAAACATGGCTATTAATTAATTAAATTACCAGAAATAGGAAGAGGCAATTATTAAAAATAGCATGTTGGAGGTTATATAAGCATGGGACACCATAAGGGAGAGACAGTTAATTCTTTTTGATGAGGATTGCAGCCTAGACAAGTTTTGGCGCCAAAAGAAGGAGGATTTTGCATTAAAGTTTATTTTCCACTGTCGGGAAGCCTCTAGTTTTGGCACCTAGGGTTGGAATAGCTTGATTTTTGCTATGATAATTGTTTGCATGTTGTTATATGTGCCCAGGTGAATTAAATAATATTTTTGCTTGCTTTGCATGCAAGCAAAGCCTCAAATTTTAGGGTAGTAGACTTTATATGCAGATTTTGGTGATAAAAATCAAGTGTTCATGCCCTGGACCCCATCTTTGTTTGAATTAATTGCTGGTACTTGTCACATGTGCTCATATAAGTGAAAGGGAGTTCAAAGCAATGTCAGGTACATTGAATATCTCTTCTGAATCAAAAGAAATGTCCAGATCTGCACAAATTGATCCAATTGTAAGGGATTCTGGTAGAATTAAAAGAAAAAGAGCTTAGACAAATATTGTTCCAGCCATGATGAAGCATGATGGAAGAAAAGGATCAATAGAATCATGCATAGCTTCCATATTTGCTGAAGTCAATGATATAGACATAGGCCCTAAACCTATCACCGATTTAATTGATAGATCCAACTGTCATAATTGCAAAGGCTTCCGACAAAAATTCATCCTCTTGTTTCTAACACAGCGTAGAAGTCAATGCATGGAAAATTCCTTCCAGGATCTTGTGCATGTGCTCCCAATCTTCCAATTGAAGCCTTCATTGAATTTACTTTGCATGTACTAAAGAAGAATTGCAAAAGCTTCAAAGATAAGAGGAAGATAGGTCAAAGGCAATACCCGCAAGCAAATCACAGTCATGCATAGCTTCCAGATCTAGTTTGGTGAGAATCAAAGGTAAAAGAGTCAACCACATGCAGAATATGGAAGAAGAACAAGACTGGGAGGGTTGCATCTTTCTTCTTATTTCTTTTCCTATTTCTTTTATTTTCTCCGACAAAGTAATTGAGCAATTAATTAAATTATAAAACTTAAGTGATTGATTTAAAAGTCGTTACTTGAAGAAGTCAATTACTTGGAAATAGGTGGCAGACATGCAAAATAGAAGGTTCTATTTTCAGTTATAAATCATGCATGTCATGCAAAGAGGAATTCTAGAAGGAACATTTCCAGTTGTTTCCCTTTTCATAGCTTCTACATGCGGGAATTCATTTAAAGTTTCATATTTGTAATTTTCCCTCCATACACTATAAATAGAGGAAGAGCCTACGATTTAAAGAATCATAATTTGTAATCAACATTCTTGTCTTCCAGGACTTTGAGTTGAAACCCTTGATATCTTTACGAAAAGCTAAGGAATTGAAAGGAGATAGATTTCCGAGACTTTGTGTCAAGGGTGCATTTGTTTCTTATTTCTTTTTAGATCTTTGTATAAACTTTGTGTTATCTTAGATCCGGATCTCAAACTTTCCTATGCTTTGAATTCTCTGCATTTCTAGACCTATTGTTTTGTCTATGTGTTTGTGACCAACTCTTTCAGCTATTGGCTAGGTTGCACATCTTCTTTCTTTTCTACCCACATTCAATTATTTCCCTCTTCTGCATATATACATTTCTTACAATCACATTTACTTGCTGTAAAATTGCCTAGCTATGGTTCATAAGCTATGCAGTTAAAGTAAAACCAACAGATAGATATTAGAAAATATAATTGACAAAATCTTACACAGGAGCCTCACCGGTAAATGAGGGAGATTTATCTTATGATTGCCTAGGTTTTCAGGTGTGTAGAAAATCTAGCCAACACTACCATACTTAGTTGGAAGATGGTTCACTTGTGAATACGTTCACTTGCAATGGTGACCATGTGCAACAAGATCTAACTAGCAAGATCTAGTTAGTTATATGTCTTTGATACAGTTTGCTTCTCATTGTTTATGTGTGGAAATTTCACATTGTGGGGGGGAACATAACACCAATGTTTTGTTTCAATTATGAGCCCAAAACGAATAAATTCAAGGGAAGCTTCGAAAGGCATGTGATGCTTTTCTATGTTGTTTGAGATTAAGTGGCAACGATCAAAAGTAGTGACTACAAATAAGAACATTATGATTCTTAGTGGTTGTAATGTGAAATATTTACAATGTATGTTCTATTGTGTAGTTTTGTAATAATCAAGTTGTGATTCCTATATATTTCCTTGATGTATAAGCATAGTCGCGAAACAGAAGGACTAGAGCAAGTCAATTCATGGATCTTGAAAGGGTTTGTGGGAGGATCCAGAAAAAACCACACGGGGTGGATAGTTGATAGACATGTTCATGTCAAGGTTTTTGGTAAGCTTTTTTAAACCATGGAAGGAGAGAGCCTTTCTTTTGATCAAGATCATGAGTCACATAGTAGGACATGTTTCACGGGGGTGATCATCTGCGGTTGAGTGTGTCTATGTTATTCTACCATGTTCGCACTAAGGGGAATGTTAGGAAATTTATTAGTGCTCACTTATATTTTAGTAGTGAATATATTGTATTTGGAGAGTTGTTGGAACAACTCTCATTTATAGGATATTGTTGAGTAGGTTTGAACAATCTCCGTAAATAGTGGAGAAGATGAATGTATAAATCTGTATAATCTGAATGAATCAATCAATAAGAAGAAGTTTTCTTTGTTTGACTTATCTTTCTCTTACACACGACAACTAGGCCCGATGAGAAACCCATGTGAAATAAGGTTCTCAAGTAATGGAGGAAAACCCCAAGGGAAAAACAACCAATTGCAAGAGATAAAAGACCCACCTAAAACCTAAGAAATATACATCATATGGATCTTGGCAAGCCCATGTAAGGTACCCATGTACAAACTACAATTTTTCTACAAAAAGAATATGAGGAGAATAAGAGAACTAGCCAGCTCTCCTCCAAAAGATGATTTTGATGAAATCCTTGTAATCAAGGACCTAAAATTTTGTAACTAGTGGTGGAGGGAGGAGGAACATGAAGTGTCTTTGAAGGTGGAAGAGAATCCTAAAGAGGAGAGGAAGACAAGAAGGCCTGAAGTAGATGTGCGGAAGTAGTAGTGGACCTTACCCCAAGACAAGAGCACAAGTAAGGATACTTGGCTTTAACGAAGGGTTCAGTAAAGAATTTTGCAACCGGATCTGAAGTTTGTAACTCTATGAAGTCTCTAAGAAGAGTGTCGATGATGTGGTCTTCCACATGTATACTGAAGAAGTTCCATCTGCATCAAACAATGTTTCTTCCCTTAGGAAGAATAGAAATGGTGTACTAAAATTCCACCCACTCCACGAATGAACACGAAGGCAACCGTGACGCGAACTCTAAAGTTGGTGCACAACTAAAGCAGGACATAGGTCCAACAAGAAGGTGCTTAACAATAGAAGGTAATATCACTTTGAGTAAAATTGTCAAAGAGTATGAGAGAGGAACATCCATTGAAAGGATGCCCAAGTGAAGTGAAGGAAAAGTAATAACCCCACAATAGTAGAAAGAGGATCCACAAGAAAGGGTGGATCAGTGATGGTCTCCAAAAAGTGGAAGTGATAAGAGTCCCAAAGGGGGAACTCCCAACAAAGGAGATGAAGGAATCCTCTGAAAAAATCATAGAAGGATGAGAAACTCCTTGTATGGAAACACAAGTAGGCACTGCGAAGAGATGACTAAGGTCAGTAAATACTCGTCCCAAGAGGGTGGCTCGATAAATAGAAGAGAAATGTCTGACAAGTATGAATCATCAATGCATAAAGGAGGAGGAGTGGAAAGGGCCTCATACATTAGAAGTGGAAATGAGGTAGATGCAATGAAAGTATGATGTTGGGAACAATAGCCTCATGTTTGATGGGAAGAGAGGAGTGTCAACATTCTCTAAAAGGTGGCCAAGAGAAGGAGGAGAGAAGTCCTCATCTGTACTCTTGTCATTAGAACTAGAAGAATGATCCTCGTCATCGTGATTTGAACAAGGAAGTCTAGGTCATTAGAATTTTCATCACATGAGGAAGGAGAGGAAACAATTGTATCGTGGGAGAAGCAACGGTGGTAATCTCAAAAGGGTTTCCAAATAAAGACTGAAGAATGCTTCAAACTATGCAAGGAAACTTCGTGTGCACCACATGATGGTGGAGAGGCTTGGAAATGTATGTCAACAAATGACCAATGACCATGCTATAAGTGTCAAGCCAGTCTTCAAGCTAATCAGGATCACTAGGGAAGGTACTTGTCCATACAAGTAGAGATAAAGGTCATCGTGAATAAGAAAACATTCCATGCTCGAATGCCATAGTGCATAGTTAGCCCTACCAAGAAGAAGAGATGGAGGCTATAATGCAAAATTTGTCCTATAAAGCATAGGTCTAGAAAAAACAATCTCCATGGTGCATCCACGAAAAAGAAAGAAGTTCAAAACGTAAGAAAAGAATGGTGCAAGAATACACACGAGGTTGCAAGACGTTGGACTCACATTGTAGAATGCGTTTACATGCAAAACAACACCCAAGAACAATGATAATCCCCTTATTTACAGTACTTTATAAGTAGTGTGTTGATTACAATAAGGTATGTTCATGTGACGTAGGACAGTTGACCACTCACATTACAAGAGGTGAAAAATCGCACAAGACCGGAGGCCACTTTGTAAGTCTCGGTCAAAAGCGGTGAAACAAGTAAACAAGCACAAGAAAAGAACAAGGGAAAAAAATGTTAGGAGTGATAAAATGCCTCACGTTACATAAAGAGGATCTCTTTCTGCAGGCTATGGTGAACGTGCTCATGATCCCGGAGGCAAAGAAGAGCACTATAATGCAAAAACAACTCAAAACGAGTCAAAGAGGCCCAAAAAGCCAAAAATTGATCCCCAAAACAAGCACAAAACCACCGAAAGATGCTAGAAGGACCTACAAGCCACAAAACACACTACACACTCCCAAAAAATGGTCAACAAAAAAAAACACACAGTAACCCTAGTTTCGAAATAATATTAGCAAAATTTTGCTTGTTTTTAGGAGATTAATTAAAGGTAATCTAATTTTTTAATTATATCCCTTTTAATTTTTTAATAATAAACCCACTTTTAACAAACTAGATCCTAACATAATAATATTAAAACCTAATAAGCCTCCATAACCTATTAATAATCCCACTTTAAATTTGATTTTAAAAACTTAGGATAAAAATTTAGCGGGAAGGCAAAAAGGGTCAAGGGAGGAGTGAGCTCGATCAGGCTCGACAGGGATAGGAGAGCAAGTCACATGGGTGCAATGAGGAGCGAGGAGGGTAGGTGAGCACATGGATTTGGTTAGCACGAGGTGGCTCAAGAAGCGCAGCGAGATGGCAAGTTGACAAGCTCAACGTGCGATCCGGGGCCTTGGATGTAAGGAAGCAGAAAGGAGACCTAGTGAAATGAAATGAAATGAAAGATTTTAATGACGTCCATGAGACCGAAGAGTCATGGGACCACAAAACTAATATTTTTAATCTAATTTCATACTCCTTTCAATATCCGCTCTCATTTGTGAATCTTGAGAATGAAACCCGCTCGCCTGAAGCTTTTTTCCTTCGAAGAGTTCCTCTAGTCCATTCACCTTCAGGTTGTTTTCGTATTTAGATATGAATATCATCGTATGCCGAACACTAAATGACAAAACGACATTCTCTCAACGATCCCTTCGCTACAAAAAGATAAATTCTCCTTTCCCAATCTTCCTTTGGAATAGTCCATCTACCAATTTCACATCAAAGATGGTGTGATCTGGTCCTTAACTGTGCCACTAGAATCCTTGCTTTACCCTTGATAGTTGCCCCTAGATAAGCTTTTTCATCATGTTCCCTAGTGGGATTGAATTCTCTGATATAATGTGCTTTCTTTCGACCAATCTGTCCCGATCCACATGACAGTCCTGAACTTTTCTATCACATAATTTTTTATGTCCCTGTTGTTGTTAGGACACTCTTGCAAGTTGATGCCCCATTTGTTCATCCATTTATTATTTTGTTTCATCCAAGTTTTCTTTCTACGCTCCAAAGTATCATCCACAACAATTTTGGGCCAGCAAAGATTGTCCATGCTTTCAACTTTTTTCAAATAGCTTATCATCCGAGATATTGCCAAAGCTTCCAATGAGGAAGTACTCACTTCACCAAGAAAATCTCATATATAATAGTTGATTTGACTTTGAGAGTGCTTGTGATTAGATGTTTATGGATTCTTTCTATCTATCTCCACATATGATTTGACATGTTACTTCCCCAAACCTCACAACCATAGAGAACAACTAGAGCGACCAACAAACCAAAACGGGTTTTCTTAGTTTTCCAATCCCAAAGTTCAGCTTTCCTACTCCTGTTTTGAAGTAGGTAAGATGCTTTCCAACCTCCCTAAATCCTTTTTGCTTTACAAGTCTCCCAGTTAAGCTTGTAGTGAAAGTCAATCCCAAGATATTTGTATTCAGTGATTATTTCCAAAGGGCTCCCTTAAAAAAGAAAGTTAATTTGTCTCTCTTTCCTTTTCAAGGAGAAAATCATGATTTTTGTTTTACTAGTGTTCATTTACATCCCGATTTCTTGGCAGAAGAGCTCTAGTGCTTTTAGTTGTTCCCTTAATCCTTGGGCTGTTTTTGAAATTAGGATAAGATCATCAACATGTAGGAGTAGACTCGGGAGGGAGATGGTTGAGGGCCCGAAAGGGAATCCGATGGCACGAGGAGGCATAGGGTAACTCAAGTCGACACTAAAATTTTCCTCCGTAATTTCTATTTCATTAATGTATGTATTAGGAATAGGATGTTGTTAAGTATAATTAGTAGTAGCGTCCGATAGAAGATAACGGCGTTGCCAGTACGACGCCGCCAATAATGTATAGTACGGTAACAGTCAAAGTACAATAGGAATGTTGTGGTAAAAAGTAAATATTTGTCGTAAGTGGTCCAGTAATGTTAAAATGTCAAAGTTTGGGTAAGTAGAGAAGTAGGGTCTACATGATTAGGAATTAGAAATATTATATTGGTAATAAGGACAAGGAGTGAGGTCATAAATATTTTGTGTATTTTATTTGTAAAAAGTCTAAAAATGTGGAACCCATGTAAAATGATAAGGTTTATCTTATCTTAAAATATAAGCTTACATGTACATATAAGAGTTAAGGTATGGAATATGATTAAATCAGAGTAGATTTCTTATCTTATCTTAGAGATAAGATGGATAAGCTCGGAAGTTCTATAAATAGAGAGCCACCCCCTCATTTAACATAGAAAGAAGTAGTGAGAAATATTGTATGAAGTGTGTAAAGGAAACCATCAGTTTAAAGGTGTGTTAAAGAAGCCATTAAGAGGTGTAATTGTAAAGTTTCTCCCATAGTATTGGTGGAAGGCAAGTGAAGTCAATAACACTTGAAGTACCTCATGGGTGAGATTGTAACAATTTCATGTTAATATTATAATTTACTTTGATATTTCAGATTTGTCATCATTCCGTCTTATCATAGTCGATGGTATTCTTGTGTTATGTTTGTTGTTTTGTTTCCAGATTACATCCACCAAACTAAAGGTTGTGCATTAGTAAATAATCATAAAGACGAGAGTTCCTGAAGAATTATCATAGTGCCGGATTGGTGATGACATTTTGGTTCCGTTCTTAAGGACCATTCCTCGTTAGTGGATTTTACGGAGATATATTCCCACTTAGTTAGAAATCATGTGGAGAGTAACCTTGTTTTTCTCACTGCATAGTAGTTACCATGGTAAAGTCATTTTTGCCGTGAATAGTAGTTACCATGGTAAAGTCATTTTTGCTTTGTGAATAGTATTTACCACAAGTAAAGTCACTTTTACCATGAATAGTATTTACCGCATGATAACTTCACTTTTTTTGTGAATAGTGTTTACCACAAGAAAGTCGGTTTTCTACTGCGAGTAAGTCAAGTTTTACCATAGTTTACCGTGGTCATTTCTATTTTACTTGTAGAAAGGTGTAAAGTCACTTTCTAGTATAGTGATTCTAATTATTTGTGCACATAAGTCTTGTTGATTGTACTTGTGGGTTGGTATTTCACAGATGGTTACTTTTGAAAATGGGAAAGATTCCTATTTTTTCAGCTCAATCTAATGAAGATGCTTCTTCTTTCATTCAAGTGTTTAAACGATCTTGTATTTGTAATGGCCTCATAAGAAGGGAACAATGGACTGAATTTTTCCTACCTTTTTGGATGGTTCAAGACTTAGGTGGTTTGAAACACTAGGTGATAATGTGAAAAATTCATGGGATTTATTAATGAAAGTTTTCTTGAAGAATTTGGTGAACAACGAAATATGCAGATCTCATGATCGATATCACAAAGCTATCCCAAGGAGAGAAGGAGAAGATAAGGGACTATTATGCTCGTGTCACGGAGCTAAGGAGGAAGCTCGATGCCCGGATCCGGAAGGAAGGATTAGCGGATGGGTTGATGAATGGCGTGGATAATCTCCTATGTAAGAACTTCATTCTTGGGATGAAGCCGATATTATACAACGAGTGAAGTATGACCGCCAACTACCATTGAACAAGCAAAGGAGATTGCGAAGGCAAGAAGAAAGCATGGAAGAGGAGCCCAAAGAAATTGTTGCTAAAGTAGAGCCTACACCAAAGCACCTTTGGTCTAAAATCCACAACCACTCCTAGGTGAGCACAAATATTTCTCCTAGTACATCTACTAAGTATGAAGATCTCTTTAAAAAAGATGGGTCGGATTAACTATTAATCTTCTTGAGGAAAAGAATTTAGTTCTCGGGGAGGAGATAGAGGTCCAAAAAGAAATATTTCGAAGTTGTATGTTATGGTTGTTATAAAAGGGTCATTATAAGTATAATTGTCCGAGATAGAGCTTCTACATCCGGTAAAGGAGATAATGATAAAGGAAAAGCACTGTGAATTCTTTTGATGTAGTAGATAAGAGCGAAATAATAAAGTAGATGTGTTTGTAACAAAAAGAAAGAAAGAAAGAAAAGATAATCAAGATGGAAATGATCATAAGAAGATGAAAGGAGAAACTAGTAAAAACATAGGAGAAGAAAGTTGGGTGTGCGGGATTTTCGATTTTACGAGGCAAGGACCATACTCCATCTTGGAAGATCTGTCCAAAAGGCACAAATATTACATATGGTCAACTCTTGGCTATGCCTTCTGAGAAGAGGCGGGAGCTGCGAAGTGGACTCAATGCTCGACAAAGGAAGGAGGTTGAGGTCCCTATTTTAGAGGCAGAGGTGGATCCCTATGCTCCACAAGCTGAGGTATTATGTAATGGTATTTCAATTCATGATGTCTTAGTTGATGGAGGTGCTTTGCGATTAATGTAATGACCAAGTCTGTAATGAATATGTTGGGTTTAAAATTGATCGCCCTTGAACACTTATGTTAAGGTCATTAAATAAGGAAAAACTAAACCAGAAGGTGTAGTTTCAAATGTGGCAATATCTGTTATGGGTGTTGTATGTGTGGTAGACTTTCAGGTGATGAAAAATGGTACTATTACGTACCCAATGCTGCTGGGAAGACCATGGCTAAGGAGAGTTCATGCAAGAAACTACTGGAATGAAGGTTTCATGACACTTGGACGTGGTAGAGAGAGGGTGAAGATAAACGTGATCCCTCGACATCATAAAGCAGAACCTGTGGATTCAAGTGATGAAACTAATGATTGGACATCCTCTGATTACTCTAGTACCAGTGAAGTGGACACTGAAGATGAAGAAAGTGAGGTGGATGTTTGATCATGGATATCCTTCCAGATCACACTAACTCATGACCCCATAAAATTATCTCGAAGAAGAAGTTGATGATCGTCTCCAACAAATAAAGATTGGTGATCTTTGTGATGGAGAGTGAGAAGGAATCCTACCTCTAGCTATTTCGAAGGTACATACACATATTCACTTTTGATTACAAGGAACTTTGTCAAGTAAGTTGGGTAGAACATTCTATTGAGTGGTAGATGGTCTTAAGCCCATAAAGTAAATGCCATATAGAATGAATCCTAATTTTCCAAGGCTGTAAAAGAAGAAATAGATAAGTTGCTTGATGCGGGATTCATATTTGTTGTTGAGAATTCGAATGGGTTTCTCCCATTGTGATCTCAATAAAAAGATTGGGAAGCTACGCATTTGTGTTGATTACGGGAAGCTCAATAAGGCAACAAAGAAGGATCATTACCCTCTTCCATTCTCGAGATCGGATCTTGGACGATGTAGCTGGCAGAGTGTTATAGTTTCTTGATGGATATAGCGAGATATCACCAAGTCCGTATAAGCGGAGAAAGATCAGTGAAAACCACGTTCACCACTCATTGGGAACGTTTACTTATAAGAGTTATGCCTTTTGGGTTGTGTAATGCTCCAAAGCAACATTCCAGCGTTTGATGAATAGTGTGTTCAAACCCTACATTGGGAACTTCATCGAGTATTTCTAAATGATTTTTGTATCTATGGGAGCAAGATGGACCACTGCACTTTTGAGATGGAGACAACATTTCAAAGGTTAGATGAAGCACAAACCTCACTAAACCCTACAAAGTGTGTCTTTGGATGTTCTAAAGGCGTTTTGTTAGGTCATGTTGTATCAAGAGATGGTATTGGTGCGATCACGATAAAGTTTCAAAATCAAAGATTTACCATTTCCTATGAATAGAAGTAAGTTGAGATCATTTTTAAGCCATGTGGGTTCTTATAGAAGGTTCATCAAGAATTTCTCAAAGATTGCATGACCACTAACCAAATTCTTGAAAAGGATGTTACTTATGAACCAGAAATAAGGCACATGAAGCTTTTAGACAATCGAAGGAAGCCACGGTGTCTTCACTGTTTTAAAGAATCCAGATTGGAGCACGCCATTCATTGTGTACACGATGCCTCGGATGCAGGCACTAGGAAGTACTTTGAGCCAAAAGGATGAAAATGGGAATGAACATCCAATTTACTTTGGAAGCAGAGACAAATGAGCGATCTTTGAGGTAAATTATCATGTAATCGAAAAAGAGGCTATGGCTATCATTTTTACTTGTAAAGAAGTTTAGGAATTACTTGCAGGGCAAAAATTTCTAGTTAATGAGATCATCGGGCTCTAAAATATATTGTAAATAAGCCTAATCCATTAGGGAGGATAGCAAGATGGATAATTTTGCTACAAGAATTTGAATTTGATATTATAGATAGGCCGGAAAGAAGCATGTCAATGCGGATACACTCTCTCGAGCCTATGATGGTTTAGGATCATCTTGTGATGATGATGATTTCCCGATCAAAGATTGTTATCCCTCGACACAATCCCTAGTGAATACATAGATATTTAGAATTATCTGAATGAATTCAAGTTTCTGATGGTGCCAATGCAAAGACTAAGAGAAAGATTACTCAAGTCGATCGTCCATATTCTATTCTCGTGGGAGTATTATTTCGAATAGGACCACGATGGACAAGATGAGAGGGCGGTTGGACGTGATCAAGGGAAGGAACTGCTAGAAGAATTCCACAATAGTACATGTGGAGGGCACTTCTCTGACAACTTACAACAAGAAGGATCTTGGATGCGGTTATCACCTAGCCCACTCTTTTTAAAGATTGTTATAATTATTGTAAGACATGTGATATTTGTCAAACACATGGTAACCGTAAGACTTCATCACTCCATTATGCCTTATTCTTCCACTTGGTCCCTTTGAAAAGTGGGAATAAACATTGTAGGTCCACTTCCAACTACCTCATGCCAAAATAAGTATATTGTAGTTGCCACAGATTATTTAACCAAGTGGGTTGAAGCTAGGCCATTGAAAACAGTTCGTCAGTGGATGAGGTGGCAGGTTCATATATGAGCGATATTGTCACGAGATTGGTTGTCCATTAGAAATTGTAATGATCAAGGAAGCCACTTCATTAATAAGGTGGTAGAAGCCCTAGTCAATAAGTTTTCTAATAAGCACGGGAAGGCAACAACATACAAGCCAAGCACAAATGGACGGGTGGAGCGAACAAATTTTATGTTGTGTCAAATTCTAGCAAAAGATGCGGCCTTGCAGTACATAAATGGGATAAAAGGATTCATGCAAAGATTGTGAGCATATAGGGCAACATCAAAGTCAAGCGACAGGATACTCCCCATTTCGGTTGGCTTATGGCATTGATTGATTCTTCCTATTGAGTTTGATATTCCCACGTCGAGTAATGAAAAATGAAAGAATGGATGAAAGTAATTCATAAAAAGAAAGGTTGGTACATCTTCATTTGTTAGAGGAAATGAGGGAAATAGCTAAGGATACAAGCTATAAGAAGAAAATGAAGCGAAGGAATACTTTGATCAAAAGATCCGGTGGTCTCCATTTCATGTAAATGACTTGGTTCTAGTATATGATTCAGATACAAAAAAAAAGAAGAGAGAAAATTTCTTCCAAAATGGATGGTGCCCTATAAAATAAAGCAGTTTGTGCATGAAAATGGTACATATCGATTGGAGGAATTGGATGGCACTCCCATTACGAAATGGGTCAACCACGACAAGTTGAAGATTTTCCAAGCACCAGAATAGTCTACTCCGAAGACGGAGTAGAAACTAGGAAGGGGGAAGATGTCGACACTAAAATTTTCCTCCGTAATTTCTATTTCATTAATGTATGTATTAGGAATAGGATGTTGTTAAGTATAATTAGTAGCGGCGTCTAGATAGAAGATAACGGTCTTTGTCAAGATGCACGACGCCGCCAATAATGTATAGTGCGGTAACAGATCAAACTACAATAGGAATGTTGTTGTAACAAGTAAATATTTGTCGTAAGTGGTCCGATAATGTTAAAATATCAAAGTTTGGGTAAGTAGAGAAGTAGGGTCTACATGATTAGGAATTAGAAATATTATATTGGTAATAAGGACAAGGAGTGAGGTCATAAATATTTTGTGTATTTTATTTGTAAAAAGTCTAAAAATGTGGAACCCATGTAAAATGATAAGGTTTATCTTATCTTAAAAGATAAGCTTACATGTACGGATAAGAGTTAAGGTATGGAATATGTTTCGTCAGAGGATTTCTTATCCTATCTTAGAGATAAGATGGATAAGCACAGGAAGTTCTATAAATAGAGAGCCACCCCCTCATTTAGCATAGAAAAAGTAGTGAGAAATATTGTATGAAGTGTGTAAAGGAAGCCATCGGTGTAAAGGAAGCCATCAAGAGGTGTAATTGTAAAGTTTCTCCCATAGTATTGGTGGAAGGAAAGTGAAGTCAATAACACTTGAAGTACCTCATGGGTGAGATTGTAACAATTTTATGTTAATATTATAATTTACTTTGATATTCGATTTGTCATCATTCCGTCTTATCATAGTCGATGGTATTCTTGTGTTATGTTTGTTGTTTTGTTTCATTACATCCACCAAACTAAAGGTTGTGCATTAGTAAATAATCATAAAGACAAGGAGTTCTGGTGAAGAATTATCATAGTGATGGATTGGTGATGACATAACTCAACGAGGGGTTGAAATGAACGACTTGAATCTAAAAAGAATGTGGGAAGCTCGATGAAAATGGCATAGGACTCGAGGAAGCATGATGTCAAAGAAAAGAATCTAAGGCGGGCGATAACCTAGTGAGTTAACCAAGAAAACAGAAAAACACATCGGGGTAAAGGGAGAGAGTGAATAAGGCTCAATCAAGCCATTGGATGTGAGATGTAGTCGAGATGTGAACCAAGTGAACATGCTTGAACGATAAGGCCAAGGATGGCTCGATGCGGGGAAGGACACCATAAACCAAAGCCAAGCTCGACATGAGTAAACAACACGGTCGGGAAACACACCAATGTGGGGAAAATGAATGCATTTCAACTCGACGCAACAAAGTCTTGATACAATGCAACCCAAAGATAGGCATAACATGAGCAGCCAAACGCATGCAAAACAATAAGATCAAAACAATGCAACCCTAACAAAGCAAAAATCAACCAAAGACAAAGTAACTTGTTTTAAGAGCTCAACTCACACACAAAGAAACCCAACTCGCAAGGGTATTAACACGGCTCAATGCAAGCAAACACTAGGAAAATAGCCTTACCCATTTCGTAGAAAAATGAACCAACTCACCAATAGAAAACAACGCTAAGAAAAAAACAACTCACTCGCCAAATAAACAATGGAGAGCCATCTCAATGCAAAAGGTAACGCAACTTGGGGAGTTGTAGAGGGGTAGCTTAGCTTGCTAGCTATAGGGCGAGTTGGGACTAGAAAGGAGCTCGATGGGAGGAATAATGAGCCGAGGTGGTAAAACACTAGTGCAAGAGTGAAGGATCGTGGCAAAACAACAAGGAGGAGAGGATGAAAGTAGGAAAACAAGTAAAAAATCCAAAACATTGAAATTTTTTCCAATAAAATAAAGAAACCATAAATACCTCCAAACCAAACAATTTTTTCCAAAGATCTTTGTAGACAGCTAGATTTGGTGAGGAAACTCCTGAAAGACTTGAAACTCAAAAATAAACCTACACATGCACCAAAACACGAACAAAACTAGAAAAACTCCACAATTAAGATTGTTAGACTGCTAACAAGATTCCAAAGAATGATCGAAAACTTTGCACAAGAAGCATGAAAATGAAACAAAAGTACTTAGCAACCGAAATAATTGAGTGCACATTTACCAAACAATTTGCTCGATACCATATCGAATTGTCCTACAAGGATCAATACGAAACATCATGTACATTGAAGAGGTTGCACTTCTAATGGTGATGTGAATGCTCTAAGTAATCAACAAGAGATTGAATCACAAAGGAAAATCAAATATGAAAGAAATGGATCTAACATTCTCATAGATCGAAATAAGAAGGAACATATGTAGGAGTGTTGTGTAAATCTCGTGCATGACATATGGACACATGAAACCCTAACTAACCCATATGACCTAAGAGTGACGACGAGAAAGTCACATATAACAACATTTTCATCATGGAGCATACCAACACCAACACCAACACCAACACCAACACAATAGGACTCTATAAAACTAACTCGAGAAAAGATAAAGTGTTTGCACACTCATGTATCTTTTCCTTTAAGCATGTAATTTTCATTTCATATTTAAAGTGGGGAAAATGTAGACACTCAAATTTGGAAATTTACTCTTTGACACTATTGGTTTTAACAATGCACTCTTGTTAAGACAAACACAACCTTTATATTCCCACTTAGTACATCTTGAGGTCTCTTGTCTATCTTGTTTATCCCTACACATTGATATATCATCAACTTATGAGAATTAAGTGAATAAAGTCCATATATTAAGTCAACCTAAAAAGATGCAAATCTCATTTATCAAGTTTTCCATCCCTATGTAAAACCATACGGTTCGATCGGTTTGTGATATTCGTCCTTGGCCAACTTGTATAGTTTCGAATTGACATATCTTCCATATGTGCTTTCAATTTCATATTCTTTGTTTGGTCTTTTACCCTCTCTAGGTTGACCTTTCCATAACAATTTACCTTGAACCCTATATAAACAAGTTAACACTACCTCATTTGCTAACCTATAAATCATATGACACTACAAAGATACACTCACTTCCTACTCTTGCAAAAGGCACCCGAGGCTCATTGTATTCAAAAATGACATTTGAACGACCCCATTAAGGCACGCAAATATCAAGGTTTTTTTCTCTTGTTATATCCAAGACATTAATGACCATTGTCATTTTAGAGATTTTCATTGATGAACATGTTTGAATGATGTATATTTGAATATAACATTTACTACCATACCTTTTAAAGTCGATATATTCCCTCATTTGAAGATTGAAGTCCACCTTGGAAATAATAATTAGTGAATCAATGTCAAATTGCTAGGTTGCATTCCTTTATTAATCCTTGTCATCATATATAGACCCCTCTTGTAAAAATTCAATGGCTGGATTTGTTTGGATTTGATACCAAGGTTGCCATGGAAATGTTGGTAGGGTGGGCCTCGTCATTAAAAGCATTCAATTTAATTCAATATAAGACTAGTGATTCAAATTTTCTTAGGTGGAGCCCATTCGTGGAACGGCGAACACCCAAATGAGGGTGAATCATCGACCATAATTATTTATGTCATTAAATAAACATTTTATGGGGATTTAAATTTAGATGGGAAAGTCCCATTTCATAATTATGAAAAAACAAACATAAGGTTCCTTTCTTTGGAGAGTGTTCTACATAGACTTATTTGTATATCATGGCATAAGGTAATTAGGGTCTCTACATGAAATGGAAAGGAGCAATTATAAGGATTTTCTCCCTTTCGGCTAGATTCAAGCACTTGAACTTATCACAAAGGCTCTCTTTTGAAATTTAAAACATCGAAACAATATTGAATCAATAACCTTAATACCTTCAACCAATTGATCAATATTGGTTAGATGAGTAGACCCCAATCTTAATCAATGAATCAACAAACATAAGGTCTAATCTTTAGCAAAACGTAAATTTCTTTGTTTATTCGGACATAAGTGTGTACCTCACATGAAAAAATGAGGGACACACTCATTATTTCATTTGAAGGAGATTATTTCCAAATAAATAACACATTCCATTTTGATATATGTAATCGTTGTTTCGTTGTTAAGTGGTCGGACCACACTTACAAATCAGAAAATCACTAAATAAATATACATCAATGGGATTTAATCCTTATTTGTTTGTTGAAACAGAGTTCCCTCAATAGGTGCAAACTTTACATTGGTGAATAAGCAATCACAATGTTTTTCATGAAGTTGGATTTGAGCAATTGCCATTAGGTACATCATATAGGAAGTTAAAAGAGTGAACACCAAGATAAGGCCAAACACATCCTTCTTCACGAATTTGGAAATCCATTCCATCAACTCAATCAATGGCCTTATTCAAATTTTACCAAAGTCATTATTTTTACATCCCAACATGCTTATGATAGACAAGATAGATTCAGGGATTCAAACTTAATACAACTACTTTCTTTTGTGAAATACAAAACATTAGAACAAGATCAAACTTAACAACCATAACAACTTTGTTGATTGAACAATGTTAGTCATTGAATCGTGTTAATAGACAAACATAAGGCATCTTTTGGAAAACATAATTTTATCTGCTAATTCAAAAGATGTGTGATTTCCTCACATCAAATAATGAGGGACTCACTCATTATTTCAATTAAGAGCCATTATTTCTAAATAAATAACACTTGGTCCATTTTGATATCTACAATCATTGTTTTGTTCATTAGGGGATGGACCAAATTTATAGATCGGTGAATTGACGTATAAATTTGAACCAATGGGATTTAATACTTATCAATCAATCAACACCGGTCATTGAATCGAGTTCCTTGGGAGGTCCCATCCTTACCTTGGAGAACAAGTAATCACAACAATATTTCCTTTCATGAAGTTGGACACGAGCACTCGTGCGTTAGGCATATTATCTAGGAAGTTAAAGGAGTGAGAACCTAAATAAGGCCAAAACATATCCTTCTTCATGGATTAAGCACCCACTCCATCACCTCGGTCAATGAACTTATTCAAATTTCACCAAAGTTTGTGTGTTTTACATCCTAACACACTTATGATGGGAAAACTAGATTCGGGTGTTCGAGCTTAATAAAACAACTTCTCTTGTGAAATAGCAAACACCCAAACACGATTGAATCAAAAGCCATAATAACTTTATCAATGGATCAATGTTGGTTATTGAATAAATGTTAGGTGAGCGTAGCTACTACGCCCTTAACCACCAGGTCATATATCGAGATATGGATGGTCAACCTATAACTAACATAATCTATTATGATGTCATATCATATTTATTTATGCTTTCATCGGCTTAGTGGGTTTGCCTTGCTGTTTTGCATA
This sequence comes from Taxus wallichiana var. yunnanensis, assembly GCA_018340775.1. Classification (NCBI taxonomy): domain Eukaryota; kingdom Viridiplantae; phylum Streptophyta; class Pinopsida; order Cupressales; family Taxaceae; genus Taxus; species Taxus wallichiana. The sequence continues at coordinate 339,773,395 of CM031243.1, read as the reverse complement.
ATATAGTAGGATATATGTATAGGAGCTAGAGAGTAGTATATTATCATCATATTGAGAACTTGAGTCTTATTGTATGGTTTAAAGGTTGCCCCCTCAAAGTGGCTAAGTCATTCTACTTGCATATTGTGATCATTTCTCTATATTTTGGTGTTCTTTGGTGTTATATTTATGTTGATATTCAGATCTATTTAAGTAATTTCATTACAAGTGGTATCAAAGCTTCAATTTGGGCCAAAATTAGGTCAAAACCCTATTTTCCAAGATTCGGCTATATCTCCAAATAGGTGGTGCATTTTTCTGCCAATATTTAACTAAGGTGGCAAAATTAGTCAAGTAAGGTTCTCTACAAATTTCAAGATTTTTGACTTGATTTTCACAAGTTATATCCATTTTAGTGTTCTTCATAAATCGCTCCACATGCCACATTTTTTGGAAAATTTCAAAGTTTTTTACATTTTTGGAAAGCTCTAAAAAAATAAAAGCTAGTTTATTTTCTATATTTTCTAAATTAAGGCCAAAATAATTTAGGAGGAGGTGGATCAAAATGTAAACTTCAATATCTCTTGGAATTGCATCAATAGGAAAAAAATATAACGGAAGTTCAAGTGGGTGTTAAGAAGATTCAATTTTTTTAATCTTTGAAACTCTCCTGGCCTCGAAGAGAGTTTTTCACTTTCGCACACTTGGCACATTTCTAGCTTAGAGAATTGTTTCAGCCCAAATAGAGTTGCTTAAGTTGGATAAAGAAGGCCAAATCAATTTAAAACATGAGGAAATTATTTAGAAGCGCATTAAGAGGCTGAAGAAGAGAATAATTACTATCTTATCTACTGGAAGAATAAAGGCAATGTAATGTAATCATGGGACAAAGAAAATTTCTTGCATCAACATCCGAGAGATCATCGACATTGAGTACAACGCTTGTGTGAAGTCACTGCCGCAAAATTGTCAATATTGGGGACAATGTTGCTTTGGAGGGAGGGGCATGGGCATGCTATGCCTTTAACTCAAGGTCATATGTCGGGATATGGATAGTCGACCTATGACTAACATAATCTCTTATCATGTCATATCATGTTTATTTATGCTTTCATAGGCTTAGTGAGTCACTTCGCTTTGGTGTTTTACATAGTATAGTAAGATATATATATAAGAGTTAGAGAGTAGGTATCGTCATATTGAACACTTGAGTCTTATTGTATGGTTAGAGGGTTGCACTTGAGTCATTCTACTTGCATATTGCGATCATTTCCCTATATTTTGGCGTTATATTTATGTTGATATTCAAATCTATCTATGTAATTTCATTACAAAGAGCCCACATTTTAATCAACAAATCGACAAACATGAGGTATCATATTTTGGAACACATAGTTTCCCTACCGACATGGAGATGAGCAATCGAGTGCCTCACATGAAATTATGAGGATGGACTCGTTATTTCACTTGAGGGGCATTATTTCTAAATAACACTTGGTCCATTTTGACAAATAAAATCATTGTTCCGGTGTTAAGTGGGTGGACAACTATTACAGATCAGCAAACCACAAAAATAAATGTAAATAAATGGGCTTTAATGGTACACCAAAACTCTATTAAATTGGCAAACAATCAATCACAATGTTATATTCCTATCATGAAGTTAGATTCGAGCGTTCATCATCGGGTATATCATCTAGGAAGTTAAAGGGGTGAGCATGCAAATAAGGCAAAAATGCACCCTTCATAGATTTGAAAATCAAAGCACCTAGGTTCATCAACTCAATTAGCAAACTTATTAAAATTTCTCCAAAGGCTCATTGGTTTTACATCCTAATATACGTATGATGGACAAGTGAGAATGTTTTTCATGAAAAATGATATTATATGAATGGTCCAGTTAGTTATATAGGCAAGCTCCTTCAGGATTATTGTATAGAGCCATCTTCTACAAAGCCAATGTTTACATCAATTCCAATTGTGTCTCTTTATCAAACCCAGGGATGCCCACTTGTGTTTGAATTACATACATATCGAGCCCCATTTTCTAAGTGATTTACTGAGACAAATTCTACTTACGAAGTGACCAAAATTTTACTAGGCATCTATTATTCTCTTTGGACGATAAAAACATATATATTAAAACTAATTTTGAACCTAGGGGCACTTTCAGTGCTAAGGTACATATTCTCCAACATCTACATTTCCATTATCCACAAATAATGTGAATCTTCCAAAATACAAACATTTATACAATGGCCCCTTCTTATCATCTACATACCATGAAAACCCTAGATAGATGGCATATAGTGACACCAATTACATTCAATGATTGGTGTACACAACTTTAAAAGAAAAAAGAAAAAAAAAAGTGATTAATTTCAAAACGAACATACAATAATTCAAGTCAATCAAGTTAAAGATATCGACTAAAATGAAAATATAGTCATGCCACATATAAAATCAAATAAACGTCAAGAACACTTTGGGAGCAACACTTTAGAATCTGATAGTAGCACTTCATCAAGACCATTAGAGTATTTACAAGAAAGAGTTTTGTCAAACCATATGTATTGAAATTTCACAACTATATCCATTATCAGATTTTAAATTTTGTTTTTGTCGTTATTGTGCATAAAAGTAAGTATAATAGTCAAATAGAATATTGCAGCATTATCCATACGACGCAAGTACTTATCAAGACCACTAAATTATTGACGAAAATGATTGTCTTATCAAACCATGGATGTAAACATTCCCAAATACATATATTATCATACTTTGAAAATTTTGCTCATGTTTGTGCATGATATTATTTTTACACTAATGGAAGAGAACAATATTTTATTGTCAAATCTATAATTTTGTTTTTCTCATTTTTGTGTACAACAAGTTTCTAAGTCCAATCCCAAAGAGAATAATGTGGCATTATCCATAGAACACTACCATTTGCAATACTATTAGAGTATTTACAATCATCCAAGCTATATAACACCATTTGTATTAATATATCACAATTACATCCATTATTAAAGTTTGAAATTTGTTTTTCTCATTTCTTTACATAACAGAAAGTACATTAGTCCAATCTCGAAGATAATATTGCAGCATCAAGCATCCTACCACCATAGTCAAGTAAACATCACAAACTCACATAAACACACAAACTTTCTCAATGTTTAGGTTACCTCCATCAGATAATCCTCTTGCTGCTCCTCCAACATCCCAATTTTCAAACTTTGAGACAAATGCTGAAGTATGATTTGATCCATGAGCTTAATGATTTGATACTATTCTCAATTTTTTAGTGAAAAATCTTTTTTTTTTCCTCTTGTTCTACCTCAGAAGGTGTGAATTGCTTTAGTTGTAACCAAACAAACACTACTTACAATAAAGCATTACTTCTATACTGCTATGTATCTGTGAGAAGTAGTTTCTTCCTCCTCATTAAAGCTCCAAAGTGATGGATTCGATCAAGTATTTCTTAGGACTCCCAACTTATTTAGATGCTTTAAAATGCAAACAGAATTTTCCATGCAATCCCTATTAAAAATATGATGTCTGATGCTCATATTGATGGCCTCCTCGTATATTTCTCAGGCAGCTTCAAAGTCTAGTCCACTCTTCACTTAGAATTGAATCTGCCAGATAGATACATTATTTTCACATTTTCTCCCTATTTTACTAATGATCCACCTCATTCCATACTCAAAATATTGGCCACGCTGTCTTTATTGAATGGTCTAGAAACATAAATAGAATCTCACATGATAAAAATTTCCAAAAACAAAAACATTTTTACATTAGATTTTAAATAAGTGATTCCAGTGATGTTTTGGTGGGACTATGAAGAGAAAAAGATCCATATTTATTTCATTTTAAGTTTACTCTCTCCAACTATCAACACACTATCTAAAAAGTCTTGGCTACACCTGAAATGCAAGTTCATATTCTAACTAAGGAATCTCAACTTGTTCCAGTTAGATGATCCTTTACACATAAAATTATATTGTCTTCTTTCATAAGAATAACAAGAAAGCCATTGGAGATATAAGTCGGCATATACAATTCCATATAAAACAGCACTTAGAATCAAAAATTATGTGTTTACCATAATCCAACGCGAAAAATAGCCAAAAGGCCTACTAAAATCTATACTCGGCTCTATTTTCCTACTAGGAATTTGACATTCACAAATATCATATGCTCACCTTTATCCAAGTATTACAATAAAAAAATCGGTATGTAATTTGAAGTGATCACATCCAATTCCCAACACACCTGAGTGATAGGTACTTAGCTTTATTTGAATCCCTTGCTGATAGCGCCATCCAAGATAGATAATGACCGTAAGAATACCTGATTTTTCATTGCAAGCTGGAGAATAAGTTGCCTTAGCGTGGTGCAATATCAGGAATAGTCCCACTCCGAAGGTCACTTCCCAGAATATTAGAAGACACATATGGATTTTGACTTGCCATCTCAACTGTCATTGACTTTCTTTCTGCTAAAGCTTCCATTTCAATAGACTGTGAAGGTGTGGTGTCTGCTCCTGGTGTAAACTCCAAGATTTTCTCAAGCTTGTGTACCACCTCAGCCATAGAAGGGCGTGCATCTGTTTCATCCTTGCAACAAGACAATGCCAGATTAGCAAATGGCTCCAAACACTCTGAAGGATATGAGCCCATGTTTGAATCAATCATAGATAGCATCATTCCAGACTCGTATGCCATATTCACCTGCATGTGGAAGTATGGTGATTAGAAACTAAGTTAAAAATACTTCACAGGTCAGAAAACAGCTCCTTTGAATAAAAAGAATGGATTTCACAAACAAATGTTTTGTCAAAGATCAAAATTACCTCCCTAACAATGTTCTTTCCATGTGAAATGGGTTGCATGCCTGTTAAAAGCTCAAGGAGGACCACACCAAAACTATAAACATCACTCTTATCAGTAAGCTTGTGAGTCAAGAAGTATTCTGGATCAAGGTAGCCCTACAAATGTCAATAGCACATATTGTTATATTGCTAATCAATTAAGGTCACAATACTTCTAAATACCGTAAATATACCATTTCAAGGCCCGTGTCTTACCGGAGTGCCTTTCACTACAGTTGATACATGGCCGGGAGCTGAACCTTCAAGATCAGGTGCTGGTGCAAGCCTTGAGAGACCAAAATCTGCAACTCTCGCATTAAATCTATCATCCAATAATATGTTGCTTGCCTTTATGTCACGATGGAAGATGGGAGGGTTGGCCTCATTATGGAGATAAAGAATGCCTCTAGCTGCTCCCAAGGCAATGCGAAGGCGCTGGGCAAAGTTTATAGGCTTTTTGGAGCTTGCTGTTGATGAACAAAAATAATCCCTTAACATAAACCTGAATCTAAAACTAAAGCATGTCAATAGTAGGATATAGTGGCAGCAATTTACCAGAGAGATGCTCCCGTATTGTTCCATTCGACATGTATTCATAAACCAACATCTGTGCATAGAACATTGGATATCTCTGACATTAGATTTTATTCATTTTAGTCCATGTCAACTTTAGATAACTAGATTAGAGATAAAGTACATTTTTTTCTTTAAAAAGAAGAGCTTTCTCAGTAATATGTCTAGCATATAGACAGTTCAGCAATAAAAGGAAATGCATGGTTCATTCATGGAAAGCAAAATGACTTCAAAGAGGTTCTAAGATATCATGAATCAAGCTCTAGCACAGCCTCCTACATCACTGATAGTAATCATACTTGTAGCATTTAGAAGAGAATATTACTTAATATGCTGTGAAGATTCGTCCATTCTATCTATTTATATAGATATTTATCTTTATATTTTCTAAAACAGACTTCTATCAGAGGCTTTAAGTTTAAAATATGAAATTGAATACTAGCAATCTTTAAGAAGCAATGTACAAATCTCGTATAGTTGAACCAAAAGTTATGGGGCAGCAAAGAAACTGGTCACAAGCAATAGGAGAAACACATAGATAATTACGAACAAAAACTTCTCCAACAGCGACAATCTAACCCTATCGGACATGATAAAAATGAAGGTAGATATTGGTCTTATGATAGGAAAAATAAACTAATATAAATAACTAAATACTGATTTCATGAACTCAACATCTACTTTTATTGGAAGGCTTCTTCTAAGAGCATGTGCATTGATTAGGAGCTGAAAATTCCTATGAAGTGACTGCTGTTTTAAAACTGAAAGTGGGGAGTTTTTCTTACCATGTGCTGCCCATATGTCTTGCCTTTTTGCAGAAATTTTTTCCATCCTTTTTCTGTAGCAGCTTGAGGAGCTTTATTTGTCATGCCTTGAAGCACATTGATTAATTTATTATCTATGTTGCCAAGATACGGGTATGGGTACGGGTTCGATACGCAGATACGTCAATTTTAAAAAACCCTCGCGTACGATATACGTCTTGGATATGTCCGTACATATTTATTTTAAAAAAAAAAATAAAAATATATATATATATATATATCTTTTATTCATATACTCATTTTACTCATTTTTTAGTCCATAAGAAATACAAAACTTGAAACATATAGTACGATCAACGTTCAAAACATTCAATATACTTAAGATTTTACATTTTCGTGGATATATGAATATTATATTCCTTTGTGTTTCATCCATTTCCTTTGAGATTAGTTGTTTTGTTGTGATGGTGGCCATAAACGATGTATACAAGGAGCTCCTGAAGGACCTATTTAATTAGGTTGATCTAACCTGCCAATGATAACTAAAGAGGTCAGTCCAATGGTTGGTTCTTGCATTCATATTATCCAAAATCACCTTCTAATCCTCCTGAAGGATGTGGGAAGGAGTCAATGTTGTGCCTTAATAGTTTCTAGGAAAGTTTGCTCTTTGAAACTTTAAGCTATGCAATTTGCAGTTCCAAATTTTTTTATTAGTATTGAAGATAACTTGAGATTTGATCTCATAAATAACTTGTTGTCACAAAATTCAGTCCTCCATTCAACACATTTTCTGTCATGATCAAGAAGGCAGCCCTTGAAGGTAATGATTTTCAGTATTGTAAGACAATTTCAGTCATCTATGCTTTGGGTTTCATTGCTAACACTTCAAGAGTAAGTTTGGAATGCATATTTGGTCATGAGTTGGGTCGTTGGATAAAGATAGTTGCAGTTGTTCACTCGCAACCCGGAAATCACATTTGGGAGATTCCAAACAATATTTTATGGGCTCTAAAACAAGTTGTTATTAAGCATAAGGCTGTTGTATTTTGTATTTCCAGCTTGTTCTTTTCTTTCTTTGGGTCCACAAAGGGACAACATGGCTGTTGGGAGTTGTTTTTTTATCACTTGATGTTGTGGGAACATTTTGGGAAAATACTAATGAATTTCCAGCCATCATATACTCAAGGATAAGTACAAAAATAGCATGCTACAACCAAGGGTATGTAAGTGTTGATGACTTATTGTTTCCTACTAGGTCATTTCAGTTTTGTGGGCAGCATAGTGATGGAGTAAGGAACATGTCTAGAAGCACTAAATTCATGAATTCCGCTATTAAGGAGGGCAGCCCATGGTTCATGGAAGGTGCTAGCATAATGTTATGGACTGTTGTTTTATGCATTTTCAATTTGATCCTTCTCCTTTTTATAATCCCGTGGTGGTACTTTGACACTTGGGAGATGTTCTTTCTAGCCCTTATCATCTTGGGAGTGCTTGGTGCAAGTACTAGCGAGTTTCCAGCCACTTTAATGAGGATTGCGGGGAAAAAGAAACAAAATTACAACAGTAGATGGGGCAGCATGAGTGAACCGTGGAGGTCTCACCATTTGAGGAGAGTTCATGAGATGATCATGCCTCCAAGGCATGATGAAGGACTGACAAAAGTGTTGCTAAACACTCATGTTTTCTCTAATATGTTTGCTTCATGTGCAAGGTCAAGAACAAGAAAGAATGAAGTTGCAGAAATTTTGTTTTGGCCAAAATATATCAGAAGCATGAGCTTATGTTGGCAAGAGATATCTCATTTGACCGGCACCGGGTCAAGGCTTTGGAAGCATTACATCATGTCTTCTCTCTCGGACATGGTATTTGGGCATATGAGCTTGCATTTGCTTGAGGGCAAGCAAATTTGGGAAGGGAGGACTGTAATGTCCCCATTTCAAATAAAAATAATAGCTAATATTAATTACCTTGAGAGTGATTTTCATCATTTGAAATTAGAGGGTAATTATATTAGTTATTATAATAAAGAGGGAAATAATTAAATTATTAGATTATTTGCCTTAAAGTAATTATTATTACTAAAGCTAAACTTTGGCAATTAATTTAATAATAAAGTGAACAACAAATAAGGTCAGCAAGAGGGAAAAGAGAAAAGAGATCAAAAAGGTGTTTAAGTGATTTTTAAATAAAGTTTCCGCCCCCAAAGGTGGATCGCCCCACTTAGGGGAGATATAAAAACAACATAAGGGTTTCCAATTAAGGCATGCTTGGAAATTATATTTTGTATCTTCATGCTTGAAGATTTATTGGGATGCATGCCCAATAGTGTTGTTGATTTTGGGTACTTCCATCCAGGAAATACATTGCTACATTTTGAATTTTGTTGTGTTGTTGTTTGAAGGGTTTTTCTACATGTGAGGTCTTTGTTGAAGGTCAAATTGAAGGAGAATCAGCTGAGGTGTTGTGATCAATTCTGAGGCTTGTTTGAGGGCTTTCCAAGAGGGGTGAATGGTTGTTGATTTCAGGTATAGTTAGGGTTTCATCTACACATTTCTAGATTTTCGAGTCTGTTTTGGTGTCTTCCACCCATCGGAAAATTCTGATTTTGGTATCATTGGAAAGCTTGTAATTTTATCTTCAATTTGAGCTATCATTTGTCAAAAATTGTTGGGTATTTTCCGAGTTATGAATTTATGAAGTTTCGGTTGTTTTTCTGCAATTAAAAATCAAATTTTCAGTATTTTGCAAAAATATAAGTATTTTCAGATTTGATAATTCAAGGGCTAGCTACGATTTAATTTCATAATTTTTGAAGGTGTTTTGAGGCTATTTTTACACCCATAGGAAAATCTCCTAGGGTTTTGGCAAGGAATTTTGGGTTGTTTGCATTGTTGTCATAAAAACAATAATTTCCAACTTGCTTTGTCATTCATTTTCCACATTCGATTTCAAGGGTTTTGATAAATAATTGTTGAATCTTGAAATGTCCTATTTGGGGACATTATAGAGTCGCATAGGCTCATTTGATCATCACTTTGGACATTTATACTTTTCTACTTGAACTAGGCAATGTTATGCAAGGATGCATCCCCCTAAAACCAGGAGTCCTGGGCGTCTTGGGAGCGACGGGATGGGAGGGAAATGTTCCCCATGTTTCGAAAGGACGGAAAACAGGGGGACGTCCTCGGGGCGTCCCCTAAATATCAAGAGACATTTTGGGGGCGTCCCTCTTTTTTTTAGGACGTTGGGGACGTCTAGACATCCTCGGGACATTTCGGGGATTTTTTTTTTTTTTTAAAATAATTATTTGTTTATTAAAAAGACATTAACAATAACCCGGTTGTATATTATTAAAAAGACATTAAGAACCAATAATGATATGTGTATACAAAAATTCCGAGTACATGTGCACATGGTGGACTATCACAACATACTATGAAAATCAGCAACATACATATTAATACTAAAAGTTATACAAACATATAACATTAGTATAGCTATATGTATATTGTCGAGTTTTAATATGGACGTTTGGAAGTGGACTTTGTATGCACATGGTGGACTGATATATAAATATGAACTGTTATTCATTAAAAAAATTAAATTTATCTGTATATTTTTAGTATTTATAATTTTATATATTATTTTAATAGCCGTCCCTCTGTCGTCCCAAAAATTTGAAATTTTTTGCAGATCTGGAAACTCCGTCCCGTGTCTCGTCGTCCCAGTCTTAGATAACATTGGTTCTAGGGTTGATTGTTCTAATCCAATTCCACTAAGGGGCGAAAATCTATTACTATGGCATCTAAGGAGAACGAAACGCTTCCTTGTGGGATATTGGAGAACAAAACTCTCCAAGTTGGTGGTGTGAAGGCATTCATTGAAGACCATCTTGTTGGTTTGCAGCTAGGGTATCAAGAAGAAGACATATCAAGGGTTTTGACATTGTTGGACCCCCTCTCCTAGGGAGCAACTTGTATAGGAGTGTGATTTGGTGTCCTCTAGGGCACGAATTAACATTCCAAGTTGATATTTGGACTTCTCATATTTTATAAGGCTGATATATTGCATATTTGTCATTTGTTAGGATTTGGAGACCTCACTTTTAGCTCAATTTGTCGATTACACTTATGCTAACAAAAGATCAATTGCATCTGGGTGGTACTTCATATTTGGCACATGTTTTGGGTTGGTATCTGCTCCACTTATTCAAACTAATTTAGAGAAGGATTTGTACACTTGTTTTCAGCTTGTTTGATGCCTTAATGTGTGATTTTCAGTTCATTGCTAGGGTTTCAGCTGTGGTTGGATTTGTTATAAAAATCAAATTTCATTCATGTTTGGGATTGTATGATTTCTTTGTTTGTATGTTTCAACCCTAGAAAGGGACATTACAGTGGTATCAGAGCTTCGGTCTTCCTAGCCTGAGGGTTTCTTGTGAGGTGAAGAAAAGATGGACAGAATGATGAAGATGCAAGAAAGACTAGCAGACACCTTGGACTCTCTTGCCTTCACCATGCAAAACCTATAGAGGGGAAGGACATTCAAGGAAGAGCCTAGGGTTTCAAAGGTTAACAATGTTGCAGCTAGCTTTGAGGAGTATCAAGCCCTTCCGAAGTTATTCGTGATGCCCTATCATTTTTCGAGTTTGTAGGATGGAGAAAAGATAGAGTGGGCATTGGAACTTGGTCCAAGCCCCGAGCCATGCACAAGGGTCATGGGAAGAATATCCCAACCCTAGAGGAGAAGAGCCCCATCTTGTTGGCAAAGCAAGAAGAGGCTACGGAACTTGAGGAAGAGGGAGCCAAACTCCCAAGTTCGCTATGCAAGGATGGACATGCCTATCCTTCATTGGCTAGATTTTCTGCATAGCATCAAACCTAGGCGATCATGAGATAAATCTCCCTCATTTAACCGGTGAGGCTCCCGTGTCGATTTGTCAATATAAATGTGTTTTTATCTATCGGGGTTTTACTTTAACCACTTAGTTCATAAACCATAACTAAGAAGTTCTCACAGCAAGTAAGCAAATTGTTTAAGAAAGAAAAAATTATAGAAGAAGAAAGTCAAGGTATTACTGGAGAAGAAGTAAGGAAGATGTGCATCCCAATTAGTAGATAAGCAGAGCTAATTGCATGCACATAGAAGAAACTTAATAGATTTGAACACACAAAATTATAAAGCAAAGGCGCTTCTAGATCCGATCTAAAATAACACAAAGTTTACTTTAAAAATCTAAGATTTAAAAGCAAGAAACACGACGCCGTGACACAAAGTTCTTCGAAACTCGCTTCTTTGTATTCCTCTGCAACAAGTGGCTCTCGGGGTTCAAAGACAAAGTCTAAAACACAAGATTGCTTCTTACAAATTCTCGATCGATCATTAACCCGTAGGTTCTTCTCCTACTTATAGAATGTAAGAGGGAAAGTACAAATAGAAAACTCAAACTGAACTAAAGTATGAACAACAAGTAAAGATGACATTTGGCAATCATCCTCAACTAACTTCTTCTTAAGTGACACATGTATCACTTAACTAATAGAAAAGTTCCACATGACTTCAAGTAATGGTTGCAAAACCAATAACTTAGAAGTTTACAATTTCATCCGGGAACATAGAAAGTAGAAGAAGAAAGAAATAGAAGAAGTCATGCCAGCTGTAACATCTACATCTTCTTCTTGTTCTGATATCTGATATACTTGTCGAACACATAATTCAAATCTTTCCATCTGCTTTAGCTCTTTGCTTCCTTTTCTCTTCCCGAATTGCAGCAATCCTTCATTCAACACTTTGCTGCATGCTTCCACCTCTTCCAAACTTGGCCCAAATCTCGCAATGTCCACTGCTGCGCAGTGTCACCAACCTCTACCGATAGAGTTCACCGTGAAAGGCTTGTACCTTTATCAATCCTCTTTTGCACCATCGAAGAGAACCTTCCAGGGAATCATGCACTTCGTTAGAAACAATCCGCATGTATGAAGTAACACCTCCATCCACTCTTTCCTCGGTGAAAGAAATGATCTTGTCCGTAAATCGATGTTCTACTCTCAAGCGCTGCGCATCCTTTTCAAGAAAAACTCTGCAGATCTCCAAACGGAAAGATACTGCAAACTCTAGCTTCTTCCCCTTCTCGACTGATCCATCCGGCACAATTTGTTCTGCAACCAATACATCTCTCGGCAACTTGTTGATCTCGGCCAAAATACTCAGGTTACTCTCTGCAACTGTATTCATTCCTTCTATGCTTTCTATCAGTTGCTTTAGTTGATTTTTTTGCATCGTTCATAACCTTTAGGCGGGCTGGCACTTCCCCAAGTTGCACAGAAGCTTGACGAATAATCAGATCCTTCCATTCGTCAATAGCCTTTACTTGATTGCTTGCATCTTCCATTTCCTGCATAAGATGATCACTCACCTGCGCTGAAATGGGCTGAACGGAAGGTTTAGCAACCTTGGCTATGATCTCACATAATTGAGATATTTGCTTCTGCAGCTCTTCTTTCTCCGCCTTTTCACTGTCAAGCCTAAGGAACAAAGCATCCAGCAACGTCTGCGTGTCCTGCTTCAATCCTTCAGTGGTAGCTTGACCGAGTGGTATTTTGGTCACCGTCACATCTTCTGCCGTGAGCTCCTCTTCTACCTTTCCTTCCGCCGGAATTGATATCTCAGCAAACTTCTCTCCCGAATCCTTGATGATCAACCTAGAAGTTGCTTTAGCAACTTTAGGCCTTCTGTCTCTTCTGCTCAGATCCTGAAGTAGCTGCAAGTCATGTTCCTCTAAGTTCATCTCTATTCTTGCTTCCGGAACCAACTGCAAAGCTAACCATTCCGAGAAATTACTTCTCGGAGAGTGAGAAGTCGCTAAGTGCACTACCATCTCCCGCTCTGCATCCTCTCCATCAGAAAGTGCCACAGTATCATGGCTGCCATCTTCTGAAACATCCAGGACAAAGCTCTTTCGAACTCCGTCATCATCTGCAGCTTCAACATCTCCTTTGGAGCGGGTCTTTGAGCGAAGTGGTGCGGAGAGAAGATGAACGTCGCTGGTTTTAATTAAGGCATGGAAACATCCTGCTGCTGTGGTGCAATAGTTGGTGATCCTCTAGGTACTGGAGAAGTCGGAGTCAAAGCTATGGTCGTAGAAGTGGTCTTTTCTTTCTCTTGAGATCTTCTGCGTACTTTCAACTTCTCGGACCTTCTGCTGCTCTCTCCTTCATGCTTTCGCTTGAGGGAATCCCAATGCCAAAGTTGCACCCGTGACTTGGTTCATCAATGCTTCATTAAGGCAATATCCCTTCGTCAAGAACTTGATTCAAGTATTCACCAACACAGCTCCAGATCTTTCTTCTATTGTGCTGCAGCCGCCATTGCTATCCTGCAGTATAGCTTTATCTCCTCCCATTTGATGGTAAGTGTCAAGTACCACGTTCCCATCATCTTTAAGATCCGCAGGTATCCGCGCTAGTCCAAAGTCAAATACTTGCTTTGCCGATAGCCTGCTGAAATCTTTCTTTCTGACCTCGTACTCACTTCTGCACTTCATCCAGAAATCTTCTAGCGAAGGCACATGTGCGTACTCCTGGGAGATTGTCTTCCTGGCTATTCCAAATGGATCGAAATTAAGCCGCGCAGGGAAGAACTCTTGCTCATACTCGGACAACATTTGTGCTTCCATCCCTCGAGCTCTGTGAATGCTGATGCAACTGTAATATCCCACAGTGAGTGGGAAGAAGCCCGTAGACTTGTGCCGCTTATCAAGGTCGTGTAACTCCACAAGTTGCTGCTTTCACTCCATGGCAATCAATCATGTCACTCGGGTACTTGCATCTTTGTTGGTTCACTGAAAAGCTCGTAACCCCGAGGTATGTGAAATCTGCAAACCGGATGAATACACTTTGCCAATCTTGGACACTTTGCTTTCCCATGCTTCCTTGCTTACCCTGTGAGTCTTCAAGTCTTTGTCTAACCTGCAGATGAAATCGTAGAAGAAGCCATCGTTGATCACTTTGAAGTCCTTCTCGCACGCAGGTACAATAAGTTGTGGGTAGCACTCGAAAATGGGATCCTTGGAAAGGATACCACATCTATCCAGCTTGGAAAAGACACCTGTGAAGTCTGCAAAGATACACCAAGTATGAAGTCATCTTGAAGGAAAGTAAATGCGCTTTACGTTCGCAGCTTGCTCACCGATGTTGCTGCTAATAATTTCTGACCAATTGATTATAGAATCAACCTTGTTGATTTCAATGGTCCTGATGAAAGCATACATCCATGTCCGGAAAGTGTAGGCATTCGCTTCACCATTCAACCTGCATAGCAATTTGATATCATCCGCCTCCGCACCAAATTGGATCGTGGAAGAGTTCTCGGGAACTTGGAAGGGGATCTAGGCTTCTTCATGAACCGGCTATTCATGATGCTCACACGCATCGGCTCTATGCTTTTCCCACCTCACCGGCATCCCGAATGCTAATAGAAGTCACCACCTTTAAATGACTGGAATCTTCAAGACAATAATCGAAGAATTCGCATCCAAACGAATTATTGTCTTTCCCGCAACATCACGCACTGATCTGGATGAAGGATGATAAGATCTAGCACACTCCATCACAAACTCTGGCAATTGGGCTGTACACGGGAAAGCTGCAGCTCGAATAATTCCACTACTTTTGACCGCACGCATGAGTGAAGTCTTTCCAGCTCTGGATCTATCAATCAAATCGAGAAGAGGTTACGGGCCTAGATCTCGTCTCCTATGTCTCGAAAGTTTGAAGCAATGCATGAATCCATCGTGCTCTCTTTTCATCTCCTTTCGCCATGGCTTTAACAATCTTTGTCTGAATAATTCTTTTTCTTCTAACTTGGCCGGATTTCTTCAATACTGGTGCAGATCTGGACAATTCTTCAGATTCGGAGGATATTTGCAATGTATTGGACATTGATAAAAACTCCTTTTCTTTTATAAAGCACCTGTAATGAGTTCCTGCGCAATTTATTCGGACAAAAATGGCCACCGGAGCATGAATAGTGAATTTAAATTATAAAAATCTGCACTTTCCAAGCCTCGCTGCCCCAAAAATTGGTGTTTAATTTGCACATAAAGAGAGCACGAATCCTTTCAATCAACACTTGAGCTCTGTAACACTTGAAAACAACTATGCAGATTTAAGATCAACCTTCTCCAAAGCATGCACCAAATCTGGAAGCTTTTAGCCTTTGTTAGCACTTTGTCTGTGCAAAATCCTTCCTCTAATGGGGGCGCACTTTTCCTCCTTGCTGCAATTCTTAACCTGTGAATTAAATAATTCATCCATATGGCTGCCCATGCTTATATAACCTTCACAATTCTATAATTAATAATTGCCCTAACAATTAAAGGCAATTAATTAATTAAAAATCATGTTTTTCTCTTTTAAAAATAGCATGTTTAAGGACAGCCATCCAATAAATTAAATTAATCCAATTTAATCCTTCACACAGCACTTCACTCAAGCCTCACAGTGTGCTTTGACCATAGCCACTGAAAATAGAAATTAATTTAATGTTTTAATGCTTCAAAATCATTAAATAATGCCCAAATGGGGCGCACTTTTTGAGAGGAAGGGGGCAGCCACTAAATAAATTAAATTTAATTAATTTAATTCCTTTCTTTTATTCCTTCTTTGACTTTTTGACCTCCTCAAGCTTGGGCGCACTTTTTAAAGGAAGAAAGATTATTAAAAATAATCAATTTAATCATTTTAATCTCTCATCAAAGGGGGCGCACTTTTTTGCACATGTAATTCTATTTTTAAGAATTTTTCCATAATGGGATTCTTTACCCTGCCAGGCAGGCACCAAAATCCCGTGATCCACTTAAGTGATTTGACTTTGACAATGGGATTCTTTACCTGCATGCGGATACTAAAATCCTGATTTCACTTAAGTCACTTTCCTTTTATTATATCATGGGAATTTTTACCTGCCAGGCAAGGCGAATAAATTCCCACCGCCTGACCTCTATTTTTCCCACTGCAGCTTAAGTGACTTTTATAACACTGGAAAAGTACCTGCCAAAGGGGTATACAATTCCCATCCCGCTGCGGCTTATATTTTTCCATCGCGGCTTATATTTTCCCGCGGGGCTTTTCTGTGCACGACTTCGCTTTTTCCCAGTGATCCAGACCTCCGATGATGACTTCCTCTGGGCAAAATGTGCGTGTATGTTTTCCAGCTGCTCCAGGCCAAAAATCGGGCTTACCCGGCGAAGGAGTTGTTCCAGAGAAATTTTACAAAAAACAGAACGGGACACCACAAAAACACGAAAAATTGCCAAAAGTTACAAATAAAGCCCAAAACTTAAAATAAGTTAAAATCCTTCTGGTACATAGGAATAATAACATATCCGCTTATAACAGAGTTGAAACGGAGCGCAAATAGCCTCATACGGGGCTCAAAATAATTAAATACAAATTTCCCGCAGACAAATCCCGACGACAGAATAAAACAATTTTGGGCATCTGGGTATTTGGCGAAAAGGGCTAATATGGCTCTTTGGGATTATCTTGACGCAATACAAGAACTTTCAGGCAATAAAAACAACAAATGACCCATTATTTTAAAAGTACGAAAATTTTTCGAATTGGGTAGTCACAGATTTCGGGTGAAATCTGAGTGACACCACCTTCTAAGGTTAAGAAAGAGGAAGATATATTGCAGCAACTGGTTAGTAAGAGGGAGCAGCCCTTGGGAGTCTTAGAAACCCCCAACACTCTTGCCAAAGTGGATCTCTTGGCTGATTTTCCAAACAGCACCATAGTGACACAAGGGTTTGGTGAAATAGTGGAGCACAAGCCAAGAAAGGAGAAGGAGATCAATGAGCATACAACTCAAGGTAAAGACTTTTTGGTATTTGATGTTGACATGTTGGTATTTAATGATTGCATAGGGCTGAATTTTAGCAGGAAAAATCAGATTTGGGGAAGGAACAAGGGGATGGCATTGTTGGAAGTCATACCCAAGAAGAAAGGGCATTTTCGGGTGCCCATAATCACTCTCAGCCTGCTGGAATTGTCCTAACAGCAGTCAATGAAAAGCAAAATGATGATGGATTAGACTTCCATAAGAGCCATGAAGACATTCCAAACACATATGAAGACAACCAAAGGTATGAAGCTAATTCAGATTTGTTGCTTTCTACCATACCATCTCAGATTTGTGGTCATGGGCAAAGGGTTGAAAAGGATGACCATGGGGCAAGTTTGATGCTCCATAGGAAATCACGGCAAAGGGCACTCCTCGTGGTGCTAAGGATGTGGAAAAATCAGAATTACAAGGGGTTAATGGGGCTAGAATTCTGGGTGACATTGTTGGGAGGCATGCCCATGTAATAAGGGCCACTTTTGATGCTCATGATAATCTTCAGCTCGCTGGAAATTTCAGGACAGCAACCTATGGTAAGCAATTTCATCATTTTCTTAAGGAGTTGTTACATCACATTCATGCTATGTCTTTGCAATATTTTGGTCATCATAAAGAATACTCTAACCACTTTGTGAAGATGAAGGGTACCAAGTGGGAAGAGAGAGAGCTAGGTTTACAAAAATTGGGAGTTGAATTCAGTTTTTCAGGGAAATTAGTGATATTCAGCTGGTTGGACTGTTCCAAACAGCAGTCAAAAGGAGGTCAATGAATGGAGTTTCCAACCTTAATAAGAAGCCAAAGGATACCCAAGACAAGCACCAACAAATTTGGGAAGAATGCAAGATGGAAAAGATCCCATTCGGTGAAGAAATCATGCAAATGAAGAGTGCTGATTCAAACTCAGAAATTTTGAATCATAAGGACATCACGAGCAGCCCATGGTATGTGAACATTTCATCTCTCTTGCTGGCCAATTTGTCATCTCAAGTATGTTGTCATCATGCACAGCTGGATAGGAAGGATGATCATATCTCATGCTTGTTGTGTCTTCCTATGGCACCACTAGTGAGATATCATCATGATAAAGGTATGGGTGCTGTTATGAGACTTGAGAAAGGGAGAATCACTCATTTCAAAATCAGTACTTGGGGTAAATTCATCTTTGTATGTGCCGGTGTAAGAAAGATGTCAAAAATCACTCTTGGGAAAGGTAAGCCTAGTAGTTCTATTCCTAATAGATACTCCTTGCAGCCCTCTTTTGCTAAGTCATTGTTACATTGGGATCATCTAAAGAAGGATCACAATTCTGATTTTCTTATTGACGAGGGCTGACCCATGGTTCCATGTTTGAGAAAAAGGTAAGGAGAATAAGAGGAAAGGGCTGCATTCTTATTTTGGTGTATGATATACATACTTATCAACCAATCAGGGTGAAGGGTCTTCTTCGTGGCCAAGAAGCCACCATGTTTGTAACTCATGGTACCATACATAATTTCATTTAAGGGAAATTTGCAAGAAGGATGGGGCTGAGTACGGTTGGTTACAAAGGCTCCATGATCACCATAACCAAGGGGACAACTCTCACTTCTCTCATGGATAGGTATGAACTTTGCATTGAATTTCTTGGTTCAACTGAGATAGAATTTGTTCTTGGAATGCAATGGATTCAGTTTTTGGGGGAACTCGCCCTCAATCGCAGCAGGAAAAGATTGGAATTTTGGATTGAAGACAAAGAAATGAGAATCCAAGGCATGTTGAAGGAGGGATTCATGGTAGCCAAGCAAGGGGAATTTCCTTATTGTTCTCTTTTTCATATATCAGCTCATTGGGAAAACAATGATGGAAGGATAGTCACCATTACCGGGGCAGTAAGATGCTTGATATGGGAAGTGGGTAAGCCATGTGATTTTTTTATATTTGATGTCATACAAGTAGATTCAATCATTGGAGTTAGTAAATGGTTGTTCTTAGGCATTGTTGAGACTTATTCCACCAATGTTGGGGTGTTTCCAGCCCCCATGTCATTAATAGTGTGAAATATTTTGAAGAGAGGTGTAGACACCGCCTTTTTCACCCCTACGTAACCCAATACACAGTAAGCACATTATCATAAACATCATTATTACCACTATCCTAAGCACACTTCATAATCACTGTCGTAAAATCTAAATCACCCGCCTAAAACATATTTACCCTTCCCTAATCACCCAAAACCAACCTAACCTATTTATCCTACCCATCCTAACCCCCTTTAACCTCTCATAACCCGAATCCCTAACCTCCCACCATCCATCCACAACCTAACATCTCGGATGGCAAGTGGTTTCAACCATTTGCCATCTTTTCCTATGCTGGTTAGTTTGTAACTTCTTGGGACAAATCGACGGCGACCGCGATCGCTGCGGGACGTCGTCGATCCTATTTAGCCAACCTCTGGCTCCCTTGTCGAGCTAGTCAAAATTTGTGTTTGAGGACGAACTGTTGCACCTGTGACAACATCACTACACTCATGATTATCAACACTCTGCTGCCACAAATTTTAGGGACCCTTTTTTCGTTTATCGTCATCAATCTTTTGGGAGTTTTATCATTTGCAATGACAAACAATTATCAAGGTTAGTACCTCCTTTTTTGTCATTTTATCAACTTGTTTTACATTAGTTACAATAAACAATTTATTGTCAATATCATCCAAAGATAGTTCTCTCGAATCCTGCTTCTTATTTAGTCATTAGCCAACCTTTTGAATACTTTGCAATACCCACAAAGAACGTCGCTGATCAGTCCCTTGACCTCCTTTCCCTTCATTACCCTTCTAAACACTTCCAAATCTCCGTTTTCGAAGTCTTACAAGTTCCTAAACTCCTTCTAGTTTACCTCTACACTGTCAAACCTTTTTGTTATCAATTAGCACCTGTTTTACCAGCCTTTTATCAAAATAAGCAATTTTCTCCCCAATCGTAAGTGCGACTTTTGATCGCCATCGGCCTTAAGTATAAATAGCCTCTTGTATTATCATTATCATATAAACACATCTAAATTTCTATTTTTCAGGTCTCATAGAATCCTAGACTCCTCATAGTTTGTATTAGCATCATCACTCTCTTTAAGGCACTTATTATTATCTATTTTATTCATCCTTTATCAAAAAAAGTATTTTTATGTCTCGATCACCATCGATCCCCGTCGACCTAATAATTTTTAGTAGTATCGTATTTATATCACTAGCATATACGACCTTTCGATTGTCCAACACCGTTCGCGTGGGAACAATTTAATATTGTCCACAAACTCACTAGCGCGCCATCACACTCTCTCCCAACATCAAGGATATTAAGGATCAGATAGAAATCATTCAAGAAGAGCGAGAAGTTGTTGAAGAGTTCTAGTACAACTACTTCGAGGACGTCAAGCTTTGCTCTTGCCCGAGCACGGGCCACTTACGAAGCTAAACAGGGCCTCACTATCCCTCTCAAGTTTTTAAATCATTGATTATCATTTTATCTTATCATTATCAAAACAACTTAATTGTATCAAACAAGTTGACACCCTTCAAGGAAGTCCCCTTGGATTCCTGGGATTGGCATTTTCCGAGCAACTTGTTATCATCTTTATCTAATATCTTTTGTTTAGTTATCTTTGCATACATGTCTTCTCACTTGGCAAAAGGAGGAGCTCTTCACATTGTTCGTATTTGATCATCCCGACATTGCAATTGTCGGCGCAGGTATCGATAAACCCTACTCATTTGAGTTTTTGGTATTTTCAGCATTAATAGCACCTAACCAAAAACACCTTAAACAAGAGGTCATGATAAGAGTTGTTGTACCCTCTTTTCAATTGTTCACAAATTTTCCAGCTGACTTTCCTACTTATGAGACACCAAAAAAAGAGCCTCCAATTATAAGGTTGAAGAAATTCCAAACTACTACTAACATTGGCATATTTGTGGCTGATTTAAGGTGGTTTCCAGCCACTAACATTCTGATTTTTGAGAGAAAAATGCAAGGTTACAACTGTTTTTGGGACAACATTACCAAAGTTTTGGGAATCCATCATTTGAATGGAAATTATGAGATGATGGCAAACAAAGGAAGGGAGCTAGCTATCATGTTCCTAAGGCATGATGAAGAGATTGTAAAAGTGTTGTTAAACACTCTTGTTTTCTTTGATATGTTTGCTTCATGTGCAGGTACATCAAAGAAGGAGCAGCTGAGATTCATTTGGGATCCGGGTACATGCATTTTCTAAAGGACAAGCAAATTTCAAGAAGGAAGGACTGTAATGTCCCCTTTTTCATATTAACCCAAATTGAAGGCATCTTGCCCATTCTTCTTCATGTGGGCAAGAAGAAGATGAACAAGGGAAGTCCTTGGATCACATTTCAGATTTCTTTCATTAATATTTATGTTTTTATTTTGTATTTTGGCCTCTCAGGCGGAGTCGTCGATGGGTTGAAAGCCCCAAAATGAAATTAGACCTTTGGCGCCACCATAAGGGTATAAAGGGAGTCGCATAGGCTCATTTTGATCATCACTTTGGACATATATACTTTTCTACTTGGTTCTAGGGCTGATTGCTCTAATCCAATTCCACTAAGGGGCGAAAATCCATTAGTGTGGCATCCAAGGAGGACGAAACCCTTCCTTGTGGGATATTGGAGAACGAAAACTCTCCAAGTTGGTGGTGTGAAGGCATTCATTGAAGACCATCTTGCTGGTTTGCAACTAGGGCATCAAGAAGAAGACATATCAAGGGTTTTGACATTGTTTGGAGCCCCTCTCCTAGGGAGCGACTTGTATAGGAGTGTGATTTGGTGTCCTCTAGGGCATGAATTAACATTCCAAGTTGATATTTGGACTTCTCATATTTTATAAGGCTGATATATTGCATATTTGTCATTTGTTGGGGTTTGGAGACCTCACTTTTAGCTCAATTTGTGGACTGCACTTCTTTGTCATAAAATTAATTGCAGCTGGGTATTATTTCATATTTGGCACATGTTTTGGGTTGTTTTGGCTTGGTATCTGTTCCATTAATTCAAAATAATTTAGAGAAGGATTTGTACACTTGTTTTCAGCTTGTTTGAAGGGTGTTTGATGCCCTAAGGTGTGATTTTCAGTTTGCTGCTAGGGTTTCAGTTGTGGTTGGATCTGCTGTTATAAAAATCAGATTTCATTCATGTTTGGAATTGTATGATTTCCTTGTTTGTATGTTTCAGCCCTAGAAAGGGACATTACAATATTGGTATGACTCGTTGGACAATTCATATTCTAGACCTCCTTCATTTCTTTCCTCGTATGCACTCGTTCCTTAAAACGTGCATCATCTTTTGATTAATATCACTATGAAAAATTTTCTTCATTGTCTTTGACATCCGAATCACAATGGCATTTGACTTTGAATTTATCTTTTCTCCACTCTCAAAATTAATTGCGCTATTATATGCTTCACCATGAAAAGCAAGCAGGATCATTTTCATTTACTCTTTATACTTGGGAAGAAATCTTTCCATGAACCAATTATTTTATCAATTCATCAAATGGAGCTTTCTACTTTTCTAATAAGACCCTTAGTCACCGGGTAAACATTCCGACTAGTTTATTTTTCCTTTGTTCATGTTATAGATCTTTGCCACTATCTCAATGTCATCCATCAACAATTTGAATCCTCTTCAAATGTTTTCCACAATTGTTCCCACTTATTGAAACAACCCTTAACAAATTCCACAGAGTAATAAATTCTACCATTTCTTAAAATGAATGGAAAATATTTCAGCTAGTATGCCTCATCTATATGCCAATTCGCAGTCCAACTTATTTCGCATGTATTTCAATGTCATATTGCATCTTGTTTTTCATCCCCAACAATAGTTAAGTTATTTTTCCCTTTCAGCTTCTGAAGTCAAACTTGCATTTGTGTGTACCATAAGAGTAGGAACAAGATATGGTGTTCCAAGTATCCTCCAATATTATCTTCTTTATAACCAGTAGTAGTTTCTTTGTCAAAACTTGAGCACAAAAGTCATTGAGTCTGGTCAACTAGACCCTTCTCCCTCAAAAATCTCTCCTCCATAGGTTGTTATTTCTCTACCTCTTGATTCCTTACTTGCGATGGTCTTTCTTCTCCAATTAAATGGATCTCTCTCAAAAAGCGAGGTAGAACTATTAGTTGTTCTATATCTCATTCCATGCTAGATTATCACTAAACCCTTGTGGTGATTGTTGCATGCCTTTTTCTTCTTATTGTAAAGAAATGTACACAATTATACACCAAAAAAAAAGAAGTTTCTTGCAAATGCTCTCTTTGGATTTTGACTCCACTTCATAGCCCATCAATTTGTAGTTTTTTTACAAGAAAATTATAATACTCAACCCCCACTCAACCTACTAGAACGCACCATCAAGATAAAAGCACCTTTTGACATAGAAGCTATACCAAGCCTAGAAATGGGTCTCTACATATAAAAGGATCTAAATAGGTAAAAGGTTGAAGTGGTTCTAGATCCAACACATAAACATGATAGTCTGCAACATGATCTGCAAGTTATAGGCAAGATGTCACTATTGGATAATATTGCAAATAATCTAGATTGTAACTATGAATTGTAATGGGTCTAGTAATATGTTCGAGACAAGCAACCTCTAATTAAAAAGAAGGATAGAAGAGCTTACTAGAATCAACATATAACAACGTAGTAAGGAATAGTTGTGGTATTTAGCTAAGAGACTAGGTTCACAAGTATCAAGCAATTAGTTTTTGTGCGACATGTGTTGGGTCCCAGTCACGATCTAGCACCTCTCGGGTTCAGCCCAAGTATGTCCTGATTTGCTTTTCCCAAGTCCATCTATACTAGAGTTTGGCCTAGGGAAGTTCCGGCCTGCCTGGGTATACCCATGTCTATCCTTGAACATACTTGGGTGCATCCAAGCAGGCCTAGACGTACTTGGGTTGAATTATGGGTATACTTACAAAGCGAATGCCCAAAAACACTTTTTATTGTTTTTATTTTAATTTGGAAAGCAATATACATTGTTCTTCTACCATATTTTGTGTTGGTATTGTTTGGACTTCGCCAAATGATTGTGTTCGTCTAAATCATTTAACATCAAGACTGACATATTGTGATATTTTTCTCATTTACATTATTTATGTCACCAACTCCATGACAAGATTTATCTACTTTCAATATTATGACATTGATGGTATTCTTTCTATCAAAAATCCATGTATAGCTCTTTCCAAAGTTCTGGGTGAATAGTGTACATTCACTCATAAAAGTTTTTAACTAAAGGCATCCTTGAACACACCTTTGGTGATATAGGGTTAGTGAAAGGGGAAACAAATAATGATATAAAATAGCGACATACATTTTACACAACGATTTTTATCGATGCAAAGATGAGCCTCTAACACTAATTTAAATATTTGTATTCCATCAATTGGTTGTTATCATAGTGAAAGGAGGCTATCCTCCTTGGCCAGAGAAATACAATTATGGCATTTGTATTTATCTACTTCTTTTGATTGAGCTCCTACCATATAACATACTTGGGTGCCAATTAAGAAATGATAGTAGAATATCTAAATCACTTTTCTACGCAAGCCTAGCATATGTCCATTTGTGTGGTCCTATTTTAAGAAAGGTTTTCCTTTATTCCATGTCATCAACTACATTACAAATTCAGAAGTTTGATCTGTTGGACATAACATGCATGAAAATGTGGTCTTTGTGACATGTGAAAACAAGGAAAAATTTGTTATCGTGATACTCTCAATGGAGAGTGATGTGATGATTTTTATTGAGTTCACATGTAAATTGTGTGCTAGTGGTTCTAATTTTGACCACTGAATATTAAATATTTGGATTTATCATGACATTTGGCATTGAATTATCAATTATCAGTAGTGTTTTCAATTGCTTTGTGGTTAGTTAACTCATTTTGTTTGCTTTGTATATTATGTAGTTAATTTTGCTTATTTG
This sequence comes from Taxus wallichiana var. yunnanensis, assembly GCA_018340775.1. Classification (NCBI taxonomy): domain Eukaryota; kingdom Viridiplantae; phylum Streptophyta; class Pinopsida; order Cupressales; family Taxaceae; genus Taxus; species Taxus wallichiana. The sequence continues at coordinate 339,748,314 of CM031243.1, read as the reverse complement.
GCAAGAGCTTATGTAATTTATATGTATTTTGTACATCCGTACACGGCCATATTCAACCCAACGAAAAAAAAATTGCCATGCTAACATATCCCATCCCCGTACTGGTACCAATACGAAAACTGACAACTTAGGTATTTAGATCAAGGACCAGGGTAAAGAAAAGGGTCGTAATAAACATAACAATTAAGTAAATAGTAAAGAAATGAACTATGACATAAATGAAAGACATAATCAGACCATCTGCGAATAATGGGTGAAGAGAAATGGGATACTTACCTCAAGTCGGCTTGTTGGCACATTAATTTCCCCTTTGCTTTGAGCACTTTGTGATAAATGTTTGTACATGGAGTTAAGATGGATAGGAGGACTCCTAAGTAGACCACGGTTGGGAACTTCAAAGATTTGGTGTACCTTGACAACGTAGTTCTTATTCTTAAATCCTCCTTTCGTGAATTCCTTTACCCTATTCCTCTTTATCTACCTTAAGGGGATTTGTGAACACAAATAGAGCATAAGTTGTTGTTCATCAAGAATTGACTAAAGGCATTCTATAGATACAGCCTCGGATCACTAAGATAGGACTTAGTTTGGGCAAGCATCATCAGCCTGACCGATAATGTTGACGAAATTGGGGAAGGATAACGGAAGGTAGAGGAAGAACAAACAAATGGTATGAATGTGACATGAGGGTGGTAGATAGGTACCCATGACTCATCTCTCATAGCTTGACTCAAAACTAGTTGCCCCTATGCCGAATATGGGTGACTAATGAGGCAATAATTTCTGGACAAAAGAAATGTTAGTAAACTGAATTTATGGTGCATACATATGCCCCACGAAGCACATCACTTTCCACATAGTGTATGAAGGGATTGTGCTTCAAGGAAAACATATGCCAAAAACAAAAGAAATAGCTGAAATGAAATATTGGAAATGCTGATAATGAAATAGTCATACCTCGAGTTACGTTTCCACTAAATGGATGCATGCAAATGTTCCAATCTTATTGTGGCTAGGGCAGCTGATGATCATTTCATCATCAGAAGTTTCTTATTGTAACTTTAATGATGCAAGAGTTCATGGACTAATGTGATGATAACATATGCATATGAATCTAACAGCAAGTATATGTAATGTAATTATGTTAGGCAGTAGCTCTCAAGGAGGTGGTACTAGGGCGGATCCGCATAGCTTACGAGGTAAAAATGAGTTAGGTCTGAAAGGCCCAAGATAAGATAAGCATAGGTGTTAAGATGGGGTGGATACCCACAAGGTAAAGGCTAGATTAGATCTGAAAGGTTCAGATAGCCATGAGGTAAAGGCTGGATTAGGTTTGAAAGGCCCAATATAAAGTAAGGATAGATAAAAAGCTAAGGATCCCAAAAATAACCAAAAGGAATCTTTGAAGGATAAGGAAATTATGGAAATCATCAAAAGACCATATTGAAACCAAAGAAAAAGTTGTATTCAAGTATGTATGGCTCATGTGGAAAGCCTGATTCGTTCCCCAAGTCTTACAATCTTATACCTAAGAGCCCTATTGTAGTCATAATGCTTGAAAGTAAGATAAATAAAAGCATGTAGAGATGAGTGAATGAATCTAATGCATTGACTTCCAGAAGAAGTGACTGCTTTCATGAGATGCATCCAAGGTCTTCCAAGAAGTAGATTGTAGGAGAGTGGTAGGTCAAGGACCGTGACTTTAGTTCATATGGTTTCAGTGCCTCCTTTGATAGGAAGTCAAATGCATCCTTGTGGTTTTGGTTAATTTTCTTGAATCTTGGACAACGAAGTTGTACTTTCTTAAGGTTGTTTTTAGAGTATCCTAAAGTTTTGATGAACCATTAGAAGGTAACATTGATGTTGAAACCTTCATCCACAAGGAATTTCTGAAATTGATTTTTGTTCATGATGACACTAATTAAAAGGAGGGTCATTGGCACCATATAGGATTTCATCATCGATCATGTCATCCATTGGGAATTTTGTTGATTTCTTATTGTTGGATTGAGGTTGAGATATGGCATCAACACTATATATGTTGGTATTTTCTTGATCTTGTGAGTTGATTAGGTTGTTCAAGATTGATCTATTTTTAGGGTTTCTTCTATAGTTTATAATTGTTACATGAGAAAATTTCTATGGTATAGGGATGTATGTATTCCATGGGATTTTACAAGGCATGATGTTGAGTTCTTTGAGAAATTTTTATTCTACAAATTTTTAGCAAGCACCATATAAATATTTTGGTTGAAAATTGGAGTAACATGTGGTAGTTGTGGTTCAATATTGTTCATTAGGTTTGGGTTCTTTAGGTGGAATGGGTAGATTATAAGATTGGTTGGTTGTGGTGGTAGTATCGTTCATAACCATTTCTTCTTCACAGCTTTTTTAAGTTTTTGTTAGACGAGGTCTTTACAGGTGGGATTTTGCCTATAGTTTACTTTGGTTGCATTAACATTTTGTGATTTGATAACATTTTCAAAATTACCCACTTCAACGTTTCCTACTAGGTCTCATAGCTCCATTGCTTGCATGGATAAGGTGGAGCTTCTAGAAATGCTATGTTGGGTGAGCTATTGGATTGCTGAAATATTTGTTAATTTGTTGTCCTTGTGAGGATGTGAGATATTCTTGGTTTTTTTCTCATGTGATTGATTCATGATTAAAGTTTGCAAGTAACATGAAATTGCATGCACACCTTTTGTGGCTGCAACAATTTTCATGTGAGCAGCCCAAGTTGGCATGCCACCAACAAAATTTGTTGTGATTGTACCATTTGGTAAGGGTTTTACTCAATCTATCTTTTGAGGTCAACCTATGGGTAATTTACGTTTGAGTTCGTATTGGCTCTAGGGATAATGGGTTGGGTCTTGATTATTTGGTGGAGATGAAGTCCCCAACATGGATTTGTGAGGAAGAGATATTTTTAGATATGTCGGGAATCATGGTGTTGATAGTATGTGATGATTTGACAGATTCTTTGCTAGTTGATTTGTGACGATGCTTAATTTGTCTTATAAGATGATTTTGACATTTAGCTTAATCGTTAGCTTCTTCTAGAGTTTTAATAGAGAAAGATGGTACTTTTATTGTAGCTTTGGTTCTAAGGATGTGATGAATAGTTTGAAGCGTCCTTGTTTTCTCATGTTATGTTCAACTTTGTGTGCTAAGGATTTCCATCATTTGATGAGTCATGCAGATTTGTTAGCTTGTTTGCATTGACAAAATTCCCTAGGTTATTTCGAGTAAGTTGCGATTTTGAAATTCTTTAATGATTGCATTGATTAAGTCTTCTAAGTGGACAATGGAGTTAGGCTTGAGTTGATTATAATATCATAATGCATCACCAATCAGTGTTTTAGCTAAGAAACTACTAGTTGCACAAGTAATGGTTTTGATCCAATCTTTATAAAGGTTTCCAAATGCTATGAGATCTAACATACGGTTGGTAGACCGATTATAAGTGATAGCTAGGAGATACTCCCAATACCCATGGCTATGTAATGTCCCCTTTTTCGATATGAGAGCCTAAAAATGGACTTCTTGTCGTTCCTTTTGATTGCAAACGAAGTTGGTTGAGCTAGGAAAGGAATTGGGTTCTCATTGCATCTTTCTTTTCTAATTTTTAATGTTTCTTTTTAGTGTTTTCTTCATTTTAGCAGGTCGGATGGCTTGGAGGATTTTAAAGGCCAAATGAAAGCTACGTTACAGGATACTTCCCGAGGGCCCCGTGCCACCGCCTAATACGTATCCGGCGAATACATACAAGTTCGGGTACTAATACGCACAGGTACGCCTAGGTTCTTCTCATGTATGCCACGGTACGTCCGGACATACCGGAAGAACCTGGACAAGTTCATAGCGAACCCAAGGGAAAATACGCCTTTTAAGGCATTAAAACTTTTTATATTTTTTTACTTAGTCAATGCAAAATAATGAACCCTAACATTTAAATGAATAAAATATTGAACCCTAAACACTTCAAAAAGCTATAAAATGCACTCACCCCTTCATTTGAAATCACACAAACAATTCATTGTTGGTTTTTGCAAGTGTATGAGCAAAGAGCCAAAGAGGAATTGAAGAGCTTAGAGGAGGCAAAGATTGGAAGGAGGTTTTGCAAGGAGGAGGAGATTGAGGGCAGCCATTGCTTGTTTTGTTTGGAGTCCACCATTGCAAGGAGGAGGAGAGGAAGCAATTGTTGAGACTTGAGAGGAAGAGATTGTTTTAAATTTATTGTTCATTCAAAACTAAAAGAGTAGACATCACATTTGGTCCTTGGAGGTAGCATTTGTTTGGAGGCAACAAGGATCTATTGCAACAAGGATCTACACTACAGGTATTTTTTATTTAATTCATCCTTTTATTTTATTTTTTTACGGTTTTTTTAATTTATTTTGTTGCATTTTTTTAAAGTTTAGAGTTTAAACACATCTTAAATCTGTGTATGCTCTCACCTCACACCTTTATGGTGATCTTGGTGATCAAAAACAGATTAAGATGGCATGGTTTAGGGTTTTTTAATTTAATAATTAGTAAAAATCATTTTTTAATTTTTAAATGCATTGTTCAATGTTAATAAATCTATTTTTAATTTTTTTAGCTTCCTAAATTTGTGTATGCTCTCACCTCGCGCCTTTATGGTGATCTTGGTGATCAAAAATAGATTAGGATGACATAACTAATTTATTTATGTTAAGGCAAAATGTTTTTAATTTTTTAAACATCCTAACTCTGTGTATGCTCTCACCTCGCACCTTTATGGTGATCTTGGTGATCAAAAACAGATTAGGATGACATAACTAATTTATTTATGTAAAGGCAAAATGTTTTTAATTTTTTAAACATCCTAACTCTGTGTATGCTCTCACCTCGCACCTTTATGGTGATCTTGGTGATCAAAAAACATATTAGGATGACATCACTTAAAAATTAGTAAGCCATTGTATTTAATTTATTAATTATTATTTACGTAAAGGAAAAATGTTTTTAACTCTTTTAACATCCTAACTCTATGTATGCTCTCACCTCGTGCCGTTATGGTGATCTTGGTGATAAAAAACAAATTAGGATGGCATCAAGTTTTGCTTCAATTGGAGTGCAAGGCCAAGAAGCTTTTGAAAACACATTAATTCCTATGAAACATAATCCTAATTCCCCTCTTTGGAGACATGTGACAATGGTAGAGAACCTTGTTGGTGGTGGGGGTCGGATTTGGATATGTCATGGTTGTCAAACTCGATACAAATCCTCATATAGCCGGCTGAAAATCCATTTGACTAGGGTTGGAGGTGTGGGGATAAAGAAGTTCCTTAAACAATCAAATGAAAAAATGGCAGAGTACCTGAGAGAGCAAGAGGAAGCTGATAAACAATATGAAAGAAATAGATCTAGAACAATTCCATTGCAAAGAAGACCTGCATCACGACCACCCACACCTAAATCTACTTCTCATCCTTTCATCCAAACTCAAAGTCAACCACTTAATTCCCCTTTTGATGAAGAGAGTCCAAAGAGCTCGTGAAAAAGGCCAAAAGGAGCATTGGAAAAAGCATTTACTAATGAAATGAGGGATATTATTGATGAGGTGGTTGCTCGATGCATTTATGCATGTGGGATGCCCTTTAATGTATTGAGGTCTCCATATTGACATCAAATGGTGAAGTCTATCGAGGAACCTCCATAAGGGTACAAATCCCAAGTTATGAAAAGGTTCGAACCACACTCTTGGCAAAGGAAGTGGAACACATTCACACCTCTTTGCAGCCAATCAGAGAATCATGGAAGGATACGGGGTTTCCATCATTTTAGATGGATGGAAAGATGCTAGAAATAGACCCCTCATAAATGTTGTTGTAGTATGCCCTAAAGGGGCAATGTTCCTAAAAGCCATTGATTGTGAAGGGCAAGTCAAAGATGCACAATTTATTGCCGACATTTTGATAGAGGCAATTGAGTCGGTGGGCCCCTAGAATGTTGTCCAAGTCATCACGGACAATGCTAAAAATTGTAAAGCAACGTGGATTGATTATAGAGGGTAGATATGAGCACATATTTTGGACCCCTTGTGTCTGTCCACTCCCTTAATTTGATGCTCCAAAAGATTGGGAAAATCCCATGGATTGAGCAAATTTACATAGAGGCAAATGACATTTAGATGTTTATCACAAACCATCATATGTCATAGGCCATATTCAGGAGATTCTCAAGGTTGGAGTTGTTGAAGGTTGCAGAAACAAGATTTTCCTCTCACATGCTTGTTTTGAGACAACTTGTGAAGGTGAAAGAGGCTTTAAGCAGTATGGTGATCAACAATGTTTGGACAGTGTGGAGGCAATCAAATACAAAGAAAGCTACAAACATAAAATCATGGGTCCTTGATGATGATTGGTGGGGCAAGGTTGAGTACTTGCTCAGTTTTACAGAGCCCATTCTCTCCATAATCAGATTCGTAGATACTGATGCAGCATGCATGGGAGAGATATATGATGGAATAGATTCTATGCTTGAACATATCAGAGATGTAATACAAACAAAAGAGCAAGATCCAAAAGAGACCTTCTACAATGAGGTCAAGAGTGTAGTCATGAAGAGGTGGAATAAAATGACCACCCCATTACATCTCCTTGCCTATGCACTAAACCCAAAGTATTATAGCTCTGACATACTTGGGCTACCTAACAGAAACCACCATTCTTTGACTCTCGAAGTTGCAAATGGAACCAGGGCAGCATTCGAAGACTTTTCTTGATCCATCTATAGCCAATCTGGTCCGAAATGAAATGGGCATGTTTGTAGCTTCAGAAGGCAACATGGGAGTGATTGAGGCTCTTTTCGACAAGAGCAACTTGAGCCCAACCACATGGTGGTGTGTACATGGCCATGATGCCAAGTACTTACATCCTATTGCTATAAAGGTTCTTTCATAGGTATAACATTTAAAATTTTGATAAATTTATAATCATTGAAAATTTTAAATTTTATTTAGTAGGATTATTTTTCACACATTCTTAGTATGTTACTAATTTGAATTTCAATTTTCTAACTTTGTTGTAATAGGTGGGTAGTAATTTCTTCCACAAAGCGGAATTGGAGTACTTATACCTTTATCCACTCAACTAAATGAAATGAGTTGGCATCTAAAAAAGCTGAGGATTTATATGTGCATTCCAATTTGCGCCTCTTGTCACACAAGTCTGAGGAGTGTGTGAGAGGGCCTCACAAACTTTGGGATCTTCTTCCAAAGACCACAGACTTGGATACCTCAGCAGCCACTCTTGCCCAAATTTCAATATTTGATGGCGAAGATGACATTCAAGGGAGTTCACAAGGAGTGGAGTGGAGCTCATGAGAGTGGAGCTAGCGCAAGTGGCACACAAGAACTTGATTTTGAGGAAAATCTAGATGATATATTCTAGATTTGTTTGTAATATGTATTCATGTTGACATGATATTCCTATATCATATGTATGGCAGCCACATGATCAATGAAATGTAAAATCTTAAGTATATTGTATGTTTTGAAAATTTGAACATTGATCCTAGTATATTTTTCAAGTTTTGTTTGTATTCATGTTGACATGATATTCATATATCATATGTATGGCAGCCACATGATCAATGAAAATGTGAAGTCTTAAATATATTGAATGTTTTGAACATTGATTCAAGTTTTGTATTACTATTTCAGTTTTTATGGACTAAAAAATGAGTAAAATGAGTATATCTATATATATGTATATATATGTATATATATATGTGTGTGTGTGTGTGTGTGTGTGTGTGTGTGTATATATATATGTCTATTAATTTTTAATATATATGTACGACGCATCCAAGATGTATCGCATCCAAGGGTTTTTAAAATTGACATATATGCATATCGCACTGCACCCGTATCCATATCCCTTTTGGCAACATAGAATAAAATAGATTAAATAAGCCCAAATAGGTCGGCCTTGCCTAATTTGCCTTTAAATATAAGGTTGGGATATTTGAGGAGTGTTATGGCTTCATTTGCACGCATCTACTTTTGGCAAATTTATTCTACATTGATCTTGGGCTGGTTGCTCTTAGTTCTCTCCACTTTTGGCGAAAATCCAATTGTGTGGTTCATTCCAAGGACAAAAACCCTTGTTGTGGCTAGTTGGTGGACGTAAACCCACCCATCCTTGGTTGAAGTGAAATCATAAGTGTAGATTTGGGCATTGAAAGGAAAGGAAGTCATCTACAATCATTTGCATGCATTGATAAGCCTCTCCTAGTTGGAGTGACTTGTGTTAGGGTGTCATTTGGTGCCTTCTAGGGCACGGAACTTTTATTTTCTTTCATATTCAAATTTGACATCATTTATAAGGCTGGAAATATCTATCTTTTGTGGAGTTTGGGGTTTGGAAACCCTTATTTCATAATTTTCTTTGAGTTGTACTTCTATTAATAAATAATTTTCAACTGAGCATTAGCTTGATTTTTGTGTTGGAAATAGTTCTAAAATATTCCAAAAGGGTTTATAAAAATTGTGGATGCATTGTTGGATGATTTTTGGGTGAAATCTTGTGTTTTTCAGACTGCTGTTATAAAAATCTGATCGTTGTTCCGTACTGGTTTAATTTTCAGTTTGCTGGTCCAAAAATCAGAATTAATATTATTGGGGTTTGTTTGATTTCCCTCTTTTTCAGTTTCAGTCCCAAAAAGGGACATTCCAAGCTTCAATATAGGGGCGAAATATTTGATTTGCAATATTTTAACTACTTTGTTTAAAAAGGATGGTTGTGGGATAGGTTTCCCATTTGCATCCATAAGGGAGGAGGCGGGGACATTTGTAAGGGGATCCCCATGGGCTAGTTGTGGTTGACTAGCCATTTGCATTGTTTGACTTTGCATTTGGATCATTTGGTTGTTGGTTGTAGTTTTTCATTTAGGCCATTTGGTCCAGGGACTTCTAAGAACATTTTGGTGATATCTCGGATGAGGAATTTGGCTAAGATTTTCACTAGAGTCAAAAAGTCTGGGGAACTAGTTGTGGTGCCCACCTTCAATGTAGGAATGGGTGAAAGGAGCAAGTTAGAAATTAAGGAATCATTCATGGAGGCCCCATCTTTGTTGGCGGGAAGGTTATTGCCTAAAAACTTTGTCTCATCGTTTTCTACATTGACAATGTCACAACTTCTATTGGGTTCTTTTTGTGGACCTTCCATGGTTTTTCAACTATAAGTCTTCGTAGTTTCAATCATTTTGCATCGTATGGATAGACTACATATAGGTTGAGAGAAATTAAACCAAGATGTGTCACCTTCAATCATGTTATTGTTTATTGAAGAAATGAAGGAACAACCCCGATGGGGTTTAGACATAATGGGAAAACCTTAAGAGGTAATATGTTTGGAAGTTTGGAGAAAAAGATGTTTTATAAAGCAACGTATTGGGGTAAGAATCATGTTGGCTTCACTAGAATGTATTGACCTAGAAATGGGTCTTTACATGCACAAGCATCTAGATAGGTAAAAGGTAGATAGCCATTCTAGAACCAAAACATAATAATGGCTATATGCAGCGAATATGTGGGCTATAAGCGGGGGTGCTATCATGCATAATATAGCAAATCAATGTTACAAAAATCTGCAATTTATCGCAAAATCGACAACCATCCCGAAACTCATTTTTCATCGTTATAAACCGTGATTTGTTATCACTATGCACAAAATTTACGTAAGTCAGATTGAAAAACACCAGTTTGAACAACTTTTGGAACCAAGATTTTAAACATAAAACATGTGTAAAAACCAAGATAAATAGTGAAACAATTGTGATATACTAAAGAGATTGCAATTTCTATCTATAAATGTCAAAAAAATGAGTTTTTTGGGTTTTATTTCATTGATTTTCAGTCAGATTTAGAGTGCTTTTTGGCAGTTTACAAACAACATTTAGGGGTTTTCACACTTACTTTCAAGATTCACCAACCCAACTTTTGTTTTAAAAAAATTGAATAAAACTTTAAAAAGGTTAACTGTGTGGCTAAACATTGGTTTTCCAACGTTTTGGATTAGGGTTTTTTAGTCAAAATATTTACAAATTTATAAGATTTAACTATTTTTGGTTATAAAAATAGCTATCGCACCCTAACCCTAAACATTGGTTTTTCAGATTTAGGGCTAGGGCTTTTTTTGATCAAAATATTTACAAATTTAGAAGATTTTACAATTTTAGGTTATAAAAAATTATTACACCCTAACCTCTAAGTTTTTTTAAGCATTTTGGGTTAGGGTTTTTAAATCGAAATATTTACAAATTTAAAATATTTTACTATTTTAGGTTATAAATAAATTTATCACACCTAACCCTAAGCCTAAACACCATTTTTCAAGAAGGGTTAACTTTTATGAAAAGAATTGAAAAATGTTTATAAAATAGAAGACTTAGGGTTATAAAAAAATTGAATACACCCTAACCATAACCCTAATCGCATTTATCTTCCTCTCATAACTCGTATCTATTCTCCATGCAATTGAAATGCTTATATGTATCTCAATACAATGGAAATGCATTGGGTTCTTAAAAACAAAAACACTTTTTCTCATTTTTCTGCATTTTCAATTTTTCTGATTTTTCCCAATTAATTGTGATTCTTTGAAACAACCTTATACTTTTGGAAAAGTTTTTCCCAAAACAATTTGTGCTACTATGCGCATAAATAATATTGATTGTAGCAAGGGTTGTGATGGATCTAATAATAGGTTCCAAAACATTCAACCTCTAATTGGAGAGAAGGATATTGGACCTTACTAGTAACCGACATTTAACAAGGTAATAAGCAAGAACTATAGTATTTAGGCCAAGGACCGTGATAAAGGTAAGGACCAAACTAAAGTAAAGATAACAATAAAGTTAATGGAAAACATGTCCTATAACATGAAATAGAGCGTCAACATATCATAATCGGACCATGCGCAAAATAAAGGGGGAAGATATACGTACCTTGAATCAACTTGTTGGGCATTAATCTCACCTTGGCTGCTTTGAGCACTTTGTGAGCAATGATTGTAGTTGGAGTTAAGATGGAGAGAAGAAACCCTATGTAGACCACGGATTGAAGACTCCTAAGGCTTGGTGTACCTCATCAACATAGCTTTATTCTAAACTCTCAAGGCCTTTATTAATTAAAATATATACTTCCTTGAAAAATTCCTTTACCCTAATCCTCTTTAACTTCCCTAAGGGGATTTGAATGAAAAAATTCAACAAATGACCAAAGACATCCTTAAATACTTTGGATCTCTCAGTTCAAGTCTTAATTTTAAATGTATATCATAAAATGACGTTGGACAAAATTGGGGAAAATAAATACGTCATCAAGTCAAGTTGATGACGTCTGCTAAGAAAAAAAAATTATAGAGGGGCTCGGAGATCGGATTAAGGTTGAGGAAAACGAAGATGTTATGAAGGTGGTATGAAGGTAGTAGATAGGTAGGTACCCATGACAAATCTCTCTTGGTTTGGTTCAAAACCGACCCACTTAATCATAAATATGGGAGATTAATGCACCAATAAGACCTGCCAAAGAAAATGTAAGTGAAGTGAATTCAAGGTGTATCTAAAGCCATTGTAAGGAGTTTCTATTCCTTTAAAATAATCTCAAGATTTATAACAATCTCATCCAAGTATAGCCCACATTAACTGTCCATTTTAACACAAGTCTTTTTCATGTGCAACGAGAATTATACCTAGGTCATCATCATGGTTATCACTCCTCTTTTCCACTAGAGCATGGCCAAACCTAGCGATTAAAGGTTTACATTATGGTTACACAATGTACTCACACATTTCCATAAATTCAACCTCTATCTCCATATGCCTCAATTTCAACAAATAAGGGTGAGCTTTTAGCTCACTATAATATGGTTGTGGCACGCATGAATAGTTCCGTAAGTTTGACCCCCACAACTAGGCATCTAAAAGGCATAATTACTTGAGACGGGGGGGATAGCGGGACAGGGTTTCTGGGACGGCAAAAAAATTCTAAATTTTGGGGACAATGGGGGGACGGCTAATTAAAAAATATATAAATATTTAAAATATAAAGATATAGTGACTAAATTATATAAATAAGCTGAAATAAAACCATTTGAGATTTAAATAAGGTGAAACTTGAACTCATAAACATCAAATACATTCCTTAATACTATAATATCAATATGTTAATGTCATAAATTGAAAATTCATAATACATATTTGAATTTTGAATTTGAGACAAGCTGCAATTTCAAATTTATTATAAAATACAAAAGTAAAACCATTCTAAATTACGATTGATCAAGTGACAATAGTTGATATTCATATCATTAATCTCATAGCCAAATACACCAACAATTGTCTATTGCCAATATTACAAAAAAAGAGGACAACTACAAGTATCAGCCTAAAAATCAAAATCGACATTTGAAGCAATATCCATGAACTCCTCCTCGCAGGTACTAGCATCCTCGTCCTCAAAGGTAAGCCCAATCAATCCTCACCGCTGCATAGTATTGTCCTCCTCACCTGCCTCGGCTCCTCGGGATCTACATCCCACCGTAATGTTGGGGTCTGTTTGTACTCAGTGTGTCTTGCGATCCATAAGACGCAAAGCACTGTGTACAGCTACAAGCTTCTCCGCTCTCACAAATGTAAGCCTATTCCTCTTAACAGAGTGTATCCAGCCATATGTAGACCAGTTCCTCTCAGAGGCAGAGGAGCTAGAAACCTGGGAAAGGACGCGAATAACAAGTGGTTGCAGTGATCCTGAAGCCCATACAGTCGTCACCAACTCACTGGCTTCTCCTGTGCTATTGTTACCCTGTTTGCCTTTGCTGATGTTTTGTACTCATCAAGTTCAGTGAAGTCAAGCCACTCCAATCTGATCTATGAAGCCTCCTGTGGAGTGTACATTTTTTAAAGGCCTTCATAAGGCCCTTCTTCACCTCATCATCATCCAATGGGATAACTCTGCCTAGCCTCTCCACATACCATTTGGGATTCAGTGCATATGCAGCCATATGAAGAGGAGTGTTCAACTTCTCCCATCTCCGCTGAATAATGGGCTGTATATGTTCATTATAGAACTCCAAAGTGGGGTCCCTCACCCAAATAGTTGCCTTCATTTGCCCAAGCATGCTGTCAATGCACTCATAGATCTCACCAAGATTGGGGCTGTTAGAATCCCCATATTTGATGACACTAAAAACTGGAGCTATGATTGATATGATGTATTTCATATCAACCCAAAATGTTTCCCGCAACACCACTTCCTTCACTCTTTTCCCGATCCGTCTTAGACTCACGCCACCTAGTCCAATCCTTTGTCATAATCATAATTTGCAGGGCTCTGCAACCTTACATTCTCTCCAACAAAATAAAATAGGATGCAAAGCGGGTGTCAACTGGTTTCAAAAATTCCTTCTTCGAAAAATTTCAAAAAAGTGCCAATGATGTGTGGTGATTACATATGAACTTCTGCATGTCCCTGGCCTCAGTCACTATCTGGTTGACCCACTGAATCTTCCCTATGTCTTTCAATGCATTGTTCATGGCATGCACACAACATGGAGTCCAATAAATATGCCTATATTCCCGCTCCACTAGCTTGCCTACTACTCTGCACACATAAGTTGCATCTGTGACAACCTGTACAACGTTTGAAGGTCCAACCTCCTCAATGACATTCTTCAAAATCTGATACTAGAACTCAACATCTTTCCACTTCCCAGAACAATCAATTGCTCTCAAGAAGTACGGTCCATCTTTGCAAGAGACAATGATATTGATGAGAGGGTGGTGTCTAATATCCATCCACCCATCCATGATAATGCTACATCCATGTGACACCCATGTCACCTTCATCTCCTCCAATAGATTAACCTTAGAATAGTTTCTATCCAAGATTGTTGTCCTGAGTTTTGTGTCTCCAGGAGGCACATAACTTGTACCTGCTTTTGCAACCTTAGCCATAGCCTCCTTGTAATAAGGAGAGCAAGTGGCATTAAATGGAATCCTAGCAACATAGAAAAATTTCCCAATAGCATCATCTGCCTCTTCCCTTGCCTTTGAATCAAACATGTCAACAACTGAATTTGGGGCTGCCCCCACAGCCTTTCTCTTCCCTTTGCTTTCCACTTCTGACACTCCAAAACTAGAACCAGCCAGAGTATTACCATGTTTGCCAGTCCTATGAGCACTCAATGGAGTCATTGGAGTGTTACCCATAGAACCACGAACTTCGACACATTGTCTGTGGTATTTCCATTAAAGATTCTCACCATCTCGGCTCTTTGCTCTAGTGAAAGGCCATTACAAGTGCTAACCCCCCTTCCTGTAAGGTGCAACAAGTGTGCATTGGTCCTAGTAATATTGCCATGCCAAGTCAATGCACATATGTTGCACTTCCATACTTTCTCCCTCCCGGACTTGGGGTTATCAGTTATTTGGGCAAATTGTTGTAATGGCTTCTTCTTATCAAATGGTCCAATGGAAAATTTGGACAATATTTGAGAGGGGCAATTGGTAGCACTACCAACTGAACTACTAGTTGCCGTGGCCACTACATTTTGTGTACCTTCTCCACTCTCCCCCATTGTGGCATCACCAACTCTTCCAAAGCCACCTATCTCAACTTCCTGTTCAACCCTCTCCTACTCTGATTCATACTCGTACTCAGAAGAAGAAGTCATGGTGATGATTGTTGTAATGAATTAAAAACAACCATAACTATATGATTGATTGATTATATAATGAATTAATTTTTAAAAAACATAGCCAATATGCATTTTTTAAATCGTACAAACTATATGCATGATTATATTGTGAATGTAGATGCAAATGCTAAAAACAACCCCCTGAAAATGTAAATATAACATAAATTTTAAACAAATAAAATGTAATTAAAAAAAAAACGTAACCATTTAAATTTTAAATTTTACAACCAAACACTATGCAAGATGCATTTTTAAAAATCTCACAAACTATATGCATGATTGCATTATGAATGTAGATGCAAATGTTAAAAACAACCCATAAAAATGCAAATATAATATACATTTTAAACTAGAAATAAAAATGTAATTAAAAAAATGTAACCATTTGCAATTACATTTAGTACAACCAAACCCTATGCCATATGCATTTTTTTAAATCCTACAAACTATATGTATGATTATATTGTGAATGTAGATGCAAATGCTAAAAAACAGCCCCTAACAAATGCAAATATAATCTAAATTTTTAAAAAAAAAACTTTAACAAGTATTGTAAGCAAATAAAATTATAAATACCTCTTGTTCCCTCTTGCTCTCCCTCTTGCTCTTGCTCTTGCTCTCACTCTTGCTCTTCCTCTTCCTCTTCCTCTCACTCTTGCTCTTTCTCTTGCTCTCACTCTTGCTCTTGCTCTTGCTTGGTGTGAATATGAAATGAGCCCATAATGTAAATTTATAACATAAGAAAGCACTTTTAGGGTTAGGGTCGAGTTAGGAATGTTAATTTTATGTTGTAAGTGATTTACAATTAAAAAAAAATAGTTTTGAGTCTTAAAAGTGTGTTTTTAATTTAAAAAGCGGCAAAACACGTGGGGACGCGTCGAGGACGTTTGGATGTCCTCGGAAAGTTCCCGGAGATGTCCAAACGTCCCCCGATGTCCCCCACGTCCCCAGGACGTTTCCTCCCCTCTCCAGACGTCCCCAGGATGTTTCCCGCCAAGTGTGCACTGTAGGAAACGTGGGGAAAACATTTCGCTCACGTCCCCAACGTGTTAAAAATGGCCTAAAGTCTATAAAAATGGAACCTTTGCATAAGGTGTGAAACTAGTCAATTCCCAACACTTGCCTCACGACCCATTGGGCCATCAATTTGTAATTTTGCCCATCATTAATTTTAATTATTTCTAATACCTACAAGACTATGATTGCACACAAATGACTATGGAATGGAAAGGGAACAGAAAAAAAAATGTAAATGGTTAATGGAACAAACATATCTACTTTAGGAGTATACAAAACATTGGCGGGATCATAGTAGGAAAACTCGGTGAGTACTTGCCATTCGTTTGCTCAACCAAATATTCGCCGAGTACTCACCAAACCTTGTTCATACGCGCAAACATAGCTTTACCACTCAAAAAACGTTGAAAATACACGGTTTTTGCTCTTTTTAAGGCCCTACACTACATCATTTTCACTCACACAACCATTTGAGCTTGCATTGCTTGTGTTGAGTGGATTTTGGAGCGAATTCGAAGAGAGAATTTGGAGAATTGCATTTGGAGGTGAGTTTTTTTAATAATTCTTTCAAGCTTTTCAAATTTTGTGTATATTATTTATATTTTATAGATTCATATTGTAATGTAAACTCGAATGCTTGTAATTTTGTTATAGTCATTTCGGCCGAAGTATGTATTTTTTTAAGCAAATTCATTCTAAACTATTTAAATTTTATGTATGTGTATTGTAATTGATTCATATTGTAATTCTAAATACATGTAATGTAAAATTGAATGCTTGTAATTTTTTTATAGTCATTTGCAGCCAGAGGTATGATTTTTATATTTTTTACGCAAATTCATTCTAAACTATTTAAATTTTATGTATACGTATTGTAATTGATTCATTGATTATGTTTTGTAATTTTAAATGCGTTCAATGTGATTGCAAAGCATTTTAAATTTTTAATACTCATTTGCAACCGTAGGTATATCATTTTTATTAAATTACGGTGAAATATGGTTATTCAAGCACTTTTTTTTAATTAAGCTTACGTTTTTCTAATTTTTTAAATGTGCATTGTGTTGCAGATTAGAGGTTAACAATGGCATCAGGCTCGGCATTTAGGTCAGCATCACTAGCAGGAACCGTTCCTACGAATGCCCATACCAAAGCTTGGAAGTATGGTGTACGTGGAGCAGATCAAGAGACTTTATTTGCAATTTCTGTGGCAGAAAAATGTTTAGAGGTATCAATCGTTTGAAGTATCACCTTGCATCTATTGTTTGTCGGGATGTTGTGGTTTGCCCCAATGTTACGGAAGAGGCAAAGCGAGAGATGAGAGCAGAGCTGACAGAGCTAGAGGAGAAGAAACTAGAGAGGGAAAGGGTGCAGGAAGCCATAGCACAAGCTATTAGACCTGGGGCTGCAATGACAGAGGATTTAGAGGATGATGTGGCAACAATTGTGGGCTCTACTCGTGGTCCACGCATACGAACCGGAAGATCCGGAAGAGGCACATCTTCATCAAGTTCGAGAAAAGGCATACAGAGCTTTTTTGTGGCAAGGAACACACCTAGAGCACAACCTTCATTGTAAGGTACAGATTGGAACAAGGATATGCACGAGGAAGCGGATAAAGCATGTGCAAATTTCTGGTACAACATGTCATTCAATGTGACAAAGAGCCCATACTGGGAGTACTTGGTGACAGCGTTGACAGTTGCAGGGAAAGGGTACAAGGCACCCTCGCCAAAAGATTTGAGTGGGAAATTGTTATAGGGTGTTGTTGCATATGCCACTACAATTCTAGAAGAGCAAAAGAAACAATGGGCAAGTTGGTGTATAGAATGTTGTGCAAGTTGTCACAAACAATGCAGCAACATATGTGGCGGCTGAGAGACTACTGCAGGAGAGACATCCATCACTCTTTTGGACTCCTTGTGCATCTCATTGCCATGACCTTCTTTTGGAGGACATAGGCAAAATTGATTGAGGCCAGTTGTAGAAGATGCAAAAACATAACAAAGTACATATACAATCACCCTTGGGTTCTGAGCTTGATGAGAGAACACACAAAGGGGAAAGAGTTTGTTTGAGCCGGTGTCACAAGGTTTGCAACTAACTTCTTGACGTTGCAAAGTATTTCTAGTTTGTTGACATCTTTGAAGCAAATGTTTGTGAGTCAAGCATGGCTAGACTCACAATATTCAAAGAAAGTGGATGGAGAGAGGGTTGCAAAGATAGTTTTTGATGATATCTTTGCAAAGAGAGCTATAGAGATCATCAAGGTAATTTCAAACTTCGATTTATATTTCATTCCTTTATTTTAATTTGTTAAATTATAAATATATTGTTTTTACTTTTTTACTTTATTTGTAAGTTTGTAACCTTACATTTTAATTTGTGTGTAGGTGTCAGAGTCGTTGGTGAGGGTTTTGCGTTTGGTTGATGGGGAGCAAAACCCCATGGGGTATATTTATGAGGCCATGGATAGGGCCAAAGAGTCTATCCAAAACTATTACAGGGGGGATATCGTCAGATATGGTCCCTTTTGGGAGATTATTGATCGGAGGTGGAACAATCAACTCCACCAACCTATTCATGCAGTGGGTACTACCTCAACCCCAAGTATTTCTTCTCCAACGGCTTCACAAATGTGAACGGAGAGGTTATGGAGGGCCTTTCAACATGTATTGAGAGGATGATACCAGATGTTGAGACGAGGGACCTCGTCATTTTAGAGCTACAAAGTTACAAACGTGCTACGGGAGGCTCTTTTCTTCGGTGTTAGCTATCCGAGGGAGAACCACACAAACACCAGGTAATAAAAATTAGAATGTTTACCAAGTTACTTATTAGTTACAAATTTGATTTTACTAATTACTTATAAACTTTTGATTATCTTGCTTGTAGGTTCTTGGCGAGAGGATAAGGGTGGAAATACCCCGCATCTTCAAAAGCTAGCCCTTAGAATTCTATTTCAACCTTGTAGCGCTTCTGGATGTGAACGCAACTGGAGTTTGTTTGAGGCCATTCACATGAAGAAGCACAACAAAGGTTGAGTCAAAATGGCTCAACGACTCGATTTTTGTGCAATACATCTCCGGCTTCGCATAATAAAAGTGGAGGCCACATCAAAGGAGCTCATTGATTTGGATGAGATGGAGCCATACGGTGAGTGGATGGGCGAGACAAGAGGAAATCCCTATGTTCACAGAGACGACATTGCTTCTTTTGAGAGGGAAGCTATGGAGGGAGAAGCACTAGCAACTGGAGGAGATATTGGATTGGATGACATCTTTGGAGGTGATCTCCAACATGCAGCAGAGGAGCCACCACCATCTACTTCCAGGTTCGAGCCAGAGTCATAGCCTTCTAGGAGGAGCGAGGAGACGCAGCCGAGTGTGGGGCCTAGTAGAGGCACTAGACCCTCTCCCCAATATTTCTCTAGAACGGGAAGAGGAAAATATAACATATTGTATATTGTAACTTGCATAGATATGAAATTTATGATGATATTTTTTAATGTCGATCATCATAAATTCATATTACTTATCGACCAAATGGTTGTAAATCGCATGATGATGCAATTTTGTAATGTATTTGCATTCAAATCTAATAAAAACACTTCTCCAACATTTTATGGACTAATTTGATACATTTTGTAGCTATGTTGCTTAAAATTTATGTTTTGTAAAGAAATTTGAGTATTTTTAAGTTAACGAGTATTCCCAAGTATTGCATTAGAGTCAAATTTTTCTTGGTCGCACAAGTACAAGTATGCAAACTATGGGCGGATTATATCATGCATAATTTATCTTATAGGCATAAGAAAAAAACACTCATCTACAAGTATAGACATTGCACATTGATGAAGGAAACACGAATGTCTTATCTTCATCATGCAATGTACATTGTCTCTATATTAACATTAGTCATTCTATCAATAGAGAGAAATTTCATGATTTTAATCAATACCTTACATATAGAATGAGACATAATAGATGCATTCATTATATACAACCATGCACGCATAACTAAATATAATGAAAAATTAAATAGGCAAAAGTACATTACACATTATTTAATCATTCCTTTGCTTTAACCATCTGATTTTATTTATAAATATGTACAAATAACATAATAACAAAGATATTTAAATGTCTACAATAGTATTGGTAAGATAATGACCTCCCATGGCAAAATACACCCTCCGAACATTAATGACCGACAAAAATGTAATGTCCCCTTTTTCGAATTAATTCATTTTTGAGACTTCTTGCCCATTCCACTTTCCGTGGGCAAGAAGGAGGTGAACAAGGGAAGTGTTTGTCATGTTTTTCAGTCTTTTTCATAAGCATTTGCATTTTCTTTCATGGTTTCTCACTTAAGCTAGGTCGGCTGGGTTGGAGGAGTAAAAAGCCAAAGACAAAAAAGAAAAGTAACATCATTATGAAGTTGGTCATGGGGGAAACTCCCTCATTGGGTTTGGCACCACCAAAGGGATATAAAAGGAGGTCGCTTGGCCTCATTTGGGCATCATCTTTTGGCATATAATTTATACTTTACTTGGTTTTGGGTTGTTTGCTCAATTTCCTTCCACTAAGGGGCGAAAATCCTTTGGTGTGGCTTCACAAGGAAGATGAAACCCTTCCTTGATAATTGGAGAACGAAAACTCTTCAATTAATTGTTCCAAGTGCTTCAAAGAGGTGGATAAGGCCTATTTTCAGCGAGGGTTTGGTTCTAAGGTGAAATTCAGCCCCTCTCCTAGGGGAGTGACCCACCTTGGGGAAGAGATTGGTGGTTTCTAGGGCATGGCATCACTCAACTCAGCCATCATTGCATTCTCCATATTTTTGGCAGCCGGAATCTACTTTGTACTTCATTTTTAGGGCTTGGAATCATTCATTTCCAGCCATTTTATAAGGGCATACTCTGCTGTCATTTATTTAATTTCCAGCTGTGTTTAGAGGCTGATTTCTTGGTTGATAATTTTCTAAAATATTCCTAAAGTGCCTCTACATACTTCAGATGTTGTGAATGGTGATATTTTGATGAATTATTGTTTTTTCCTTGCCATTGTTCTAAAAATTAGACTGTTGTTCACTGTTCTATTTTTCAGTTGGCTGATATAAAAATCAAAATATTTTCAGTTTGGGTTTGTGTTATTTCATTGCTTTTCAGTTCAGCCCTGGAAAGGGACATTACAAAAAAAGAACGAAGGATAATATTGTACAAGAAAAGTAAACAAGATAGTAATTGATAAAATGCAGAGAAATAAAATAACACTTGTGAGTGAAAAAGAATTGTGACTCTTTCTACGCTCATTGTTGAACAAAGTTCAATAGCCACAAACTTTTTTTTTTGGCAAAACTCAAAAGTTGAAAAACATCCCCGATACTAAGTTGCAATGGAAGGAAAACTAAGACTTAGGGTTCACATAAAATAAATTAAAAAAATAAACAAGAAATAACTACGGTTTAAAGAAATAGAAAAAAAATGAGTGTGTATATGAAAAAAAACATTATTTGTTCATTTCTTTCAAATTAATGGCTTTTGCAACTATGCATCCTTTGTGTACAGAAATGGGCACAGAGAAGAGGGCAGCCAGCTGTCAGATGGCAGGTTCTCAGGTCAAATCTGGCCCCAGCTAGGGCCAATGGCAACTGGACAGAGATGGCTTGGTGGCAAACAATGGCATGGCTAACAAGAAGGCACCCAACAGCAATGTGGGTACTGGATATGCCCAGTCAAACAATAAGTTTTCCCACAAATCAATATACAAGATTGAGAATAAGTTTCTACAGTTATCAATATATTGAGATCTTCTTGCGCTATATATTCACCCATTTGTCTTTGTAACTATCAAACACAAGAAAATAAATATTTTCTTGTACTATAAACTGAAATAATCTTCTATAATAGTTCCTATTAATTTTTCAAATAACTAGCAACAATCACATACAGAAAAGTGATATTGAGATCTTCTTGCGCTATATATTCACCCATTTGTCTTTGTAACTACTAAACATAAGAAAATAAATGTTTTCTTGTACAATAAACTGAAATAATCCTCTATAATAGTTCCTATTAATTTTTCACATAACTAGCAACAATCACATACAGAAAACCATGATTAATGTACCTGCTCGCCTTCATCATTGCAGTAGCCCACAAGTGAAACAAGATTTCGATGATGCACTCTAGACAACAACTCTATTTCAGTGGAAAATTCTTTCCCTCCTTGCAAGGATCCCTCCTGTGCACGCTTTATAGCTACAATCATACCATCGGCCAAAATACCTTTGTAAACCTTACCATAGCCACCTTGCCCAACTTGCATGGAGGCGCTGAAGTTATTTGTGGCTAATGCCATCTCACTAAAATCAAAATCTTTGACGCCTGCTATTTTTATTCGCTGTCTTGCTTCAATAACAATAAATAATCATATATGAGATTTCAATAAAATAAATATGATAATTTGGTTACATTCAAACCTGCATGTTTATGATGATAGGAAATTCATTCTAGATAGCAATTTTCAGTTTAGCAATATGAACAAGTCCAACATACGAATATACAAGATCAAAGTTTTTTAGACAATATTTGACAGGGATTGCAAAAATAGATACAAGTTTCATTACTCGAAGACAGAAGTTAATTGGTAGGTACCTCTACTGACTAATATTAACCAGGCCTGAAATTACACATATGTAGCAAAGCAAAGGTTATAAGAATTTCCAACACTAGGGTGTCACCCCAAGCGTCGGTACTATATTTATCCATGTGCCTTCATGCATGCGTGCATGAATGTGTACATGTGTCTTTGCGAATGAGAGAGAAAATGGGAGGAATGTGGAGGGCAGCAAGCATACCAAGTAATTTTCTTCTGGAAGCAGTGTTCTTGTTTTTGTACGCCGCTTCAAAACCATAATTATAGCAATTGAAGAAACAACAGTCGTGCCAAAAATGACACCAATCAAAACTCCTGCAAGAGCACCCTTGCTCAGTCCAGATCCTCCACCAGGTTCAAGATTCACTGTATTAAGCACCAAAGTGTTAGAATTGGGTTTGCAACTTCATACATGTAAATAAATCTCATTGTAGTGTATTTTCCTTGAAAAACAAAAATTACTTGTGTCCAACCAGGGAAACAACACAAGCAATCATCATCAAACTAATTGTTAAATGCATCTGAAAAAGGAAATCTATTAATCCAATACTTTAGTGAACTTGTTGGACTCCATTAATCTAGCACTGCAAATGTACATATAGGGATGGTAGGTTTTTTTGATTAGGAGTAATGATGTGCATTTGAAAAATTACTCTAATGAGTTTTTGCTTAACCTCCAAGCATAATGAACATTTTGGGATACCAAAAGATTTTGCTCAGGTATTTTTGAAGTTCTCTCTAAACTCAAAATTATGGCATGTGCGAAGTTTGCTTTGCTTTGTTGCAAATCGCGCAAAAATAAAAATTGTGGCTTCCATCTCAGGAAGATATGGAAGAGCTATAGTGAGGACATTGTGGGTCCTTGCTAGAGGATGTGCACATCATCAGTGTTAATGTTTAATCGTAGAGGAGCAATGGCTGGTTGAATGTTAGCTGCAGGGGAATGTCAGAAAACGCGTACATCTTCATGTGCAACAAGTTGTTACATCTGCACATTCCATTCCTTCAAGAAAAGATAAGTCAGAGTCATTCCTCCATAATGGTAATACAGATCTTAAGATACAAAAATGAATCTGGACTTACATTTTTGTACAAATTGTTGAGCAGGCTGGCAACTTGGTCCCATGGTTCAGGCTTACTCTTTTTTTTGTGCCATGCCTAAAGGGCTTACAATGGGTGTCCTCTACAATTTTGTTGAAGACCTTCCCATAAAGATAAAGAACTTACTCACCAGATTGTACAATGAATTTACATGCCACTGTAGATCATAGCATGGTTCTATGATGTCATTGGTACAATAGAGCAAGGCCTCCAAGAAGAGAGGATCTTGCTCTCTTGCTCCATTGCATTCCCTAGAAAGATAGCTTACAATGTATAGTAGGGAGCACTTGAGAGATGAGTTACCCCAACCACCACCATATAAGCCAAAGAAACCAAGAAATAATTCTACAATTGTTCTAAACAACAAGGACAACCCATCGCCGCAAAATACGTCACAGCCAAAAAATGGTCAGGGAAGAACAAGCACCAAGATACAGTCAACAGATGGTTTTATAAAAGGGCTACAAATAAAGCACTCAATTGTAGACTTGGTGCTCATATAGGAGAAGGTCCATGAAAAAAGGACAGCACACCAAGTTGGTGTAATGTCCCCTTCTCAAAATTAGTTCGTCAAAAATCCTTAGCCCAAGTTTGACTTCCGTGGGCTTTAGGGGTGTTGCAAGGGGAGTAATTTAGTGGTATGACTTAAGTTGCGAAGCGATTTTATATTATTTTTATAAAAGCAACTTATGATTAATTCAGTAAAATAGAAAGTGATTTTTTAAAAGGCCAAAGTCAACATCAAAATAGACATAATTAACCATAAAGTTAAAGATAACCAATTAGACATGGGTCGAGCCCTTTGAGAATTATTTCTTGATATTTGTGCCTTGCAAATGCATAAAAGGGGGTCGATGATGGTCATTGCGGACACCTTTTGATCAAATCATTTTAGATTTTTGATTGTTAAGCTTGTGCTTCAACATTGCAGCTAGTGACGACAAAAACCTCATTGGTATTCAGAATTTGGGGACAAAACCTTCATTTTCTCATTGGTGATCTCATCCAGAGGTCATACTCGAGCTTAAAATCGGTCATACAGAGTTAGGGCACAGTTCCAGGGCTGTTTCAGCAGTGGACAGCTGGGGCATACTCCAAAGAACGGATTTTCCAATGTTACCTAAGACTCCGGGACAGCAGGAAGGCGGGACACGGGGACGGAGTTTCTGGGACGGCAAAAATTTCCAAAATTTTGGGACAGCGGGGACGGCAGGGGGACACCAATTAAAATAATATATATTAAAAATATACAGATAAATTTTAATTTTTTTATGAATAGCAGTTCATATTTATATATTAGTCCACCATGTGCATACAGTCCAAACATCCATATTAAAAAATCAACAACATACATATAGCTATGTTGCTATAGTAATGTTATATGTCCATATAACTTTTAATATTAATATGTATGCTCCTGCTTTTCATAGCATGTTGTGACAGTCCATGTGTATTTGTGCTTAAAAATCATGCATTCATATATCACTCTTGATTTCTAACGTCTTTGTAATACAATACAGTCGGGTTATGGTTAACCCGTAAATGTTTTTAAAGAAAAAACAAAAAGAAAATAATTAACATATATATATATATATATATATATATATATCAAGTCCTGAAACGTCCCCAAAAAAGGGGGACGCCCTGAAACATCCCCTGATATTCAGGTGCATCCCAAGGACGCCCCCTTTTTCCCGCCCTTTTGGGAACGTGGGGGGCGTTTCCCCCCGATCCCGCCATCCCCAGAATGTCTGGGACGTTGAGGACATCTAGTTTTAAAAGGACACGCCCCGCATAACACTGAGATTTTCAGTCCTATTCCAGCTAGGGCATCCATCTATCAGTGGGGGCAGCAGTGGGAAGTGTCACAACAGTGTTTTGGAGCCCCTTTTGGCTGAGCGATCCCCTAGAGGAGAGTGGCGACCCCTGTGGGGACAGTTGTAGGTGTTTTGGGCCAAGCATTCGGTGATAGGGTTTGCCTAATGTGTTAATTTGTCCTAGGACAGCTTCAGCCCTTCTTCCTTCAGTTCTAGCAGTATACAGTCAACTATTTTGCTATTGTATTTCCAGTTACAAAAATAAATAAAATAAATTCATACTTTTGTGGGAAATAATATTTGCTTACATATTCATGTTCGTAGAGTATTTTTAAAGGCTTTGCCCCTTGTGGGTATCCCCAGTTTGGTAGTATTTGATGAATAAATGAAGATTTCTGTTTTTGTTTTTTGTAAGGATTTTGAATAAAAATCAAACTATTGTTATATGTATGTATAAGGGTTTTCAGGCAACAACCAGAATTTTAGAGATCTTTCCTATAAGGGATATTTTAGTGGTATCAGAGCAATCTCCTTGCCAGCTGTGGGGATTGAGTTGTCTGCAGGTTCTTCTACATGGTGGGCAGTGACAGAGAGTTTAGGTATTACCAAAGAGAAAAGAAAAGGTTCAGAGCAGCCCCTGGAAGGATTTGAACAACTAGGACACAATAATATGGATGATGCAGATCGTGTTAGATTTGAGAGATTTGCTCAAAATCAAGAGCGTATGGCAGATATGATGGCTGAGATGGTTCGCACCATGCAGGGGATGAATGCATCCCAACCTCCCAATGGTGAGGGAAGTACTTCAGGAGCCAACAACAACACTCCTCTTACACAGAGAACGGTTGTTGGATCTGCAGCTAGGCCTTTTCAGCCTAATTTCCTTTGTAGAGAGGAAGTCATACCTGAGGTGGAGGTGCAGCATTCAGTGATGGATGATATTGCTACCAGTTATGCAGAGTACAAGACTCTTCCACCAAAAATCAAGGAAGAAATGTCCCTCACCAACTTCATGCAGCTAAAGAGGAACAAAGAGGGACCTAGGGCTGATCCTAGACCTTGGAATAATCAGAGGATCTTCAACAAGCTTTGGGGAAGCTCACACTTTCTACATATGATGGATCTACCAAGAGCACAACTCGAGCTTGGATCCAAAAGGTGGATACATACCTTTCTCTTTGGCCTATGATGGAAGATGAAGCCATCAAGTTTGCAACTTTACATCTTGAGGGCTCAGCACACGGGTTGATTACCCAAGGGCACAACCTCATCAACTCCTATGATGAGTTCAGTAGGAGGTTGATTGAGAGGTTTGATAGGGCTGATCCAGAGATCCATTTTAGGGATTTAGCGCAGCTGAAACAAAATACTTCCGTGGATGATTATGTGGTTGAATTTCAGAGAGTTTCAGTGATGGTACCGGATGTGTCCACAAGGAGGCTCATGGCATTATTCGTTAAAGATTTGGTTGATCCACTCAAAGGCTTGGTCAAGGCTTTCAACCCTTGTTCACTCCAAAAGCCATCAAAAAGGCATTTGATCTAGAAACAGCAGCCCCTAAGGGAAAATTTCCGCCTTTAGGAAAGCAAAGGGTATCTTCCCTTGGGCAGCCTAGGACTTCACCTTCCGGGCAACCAAGAACAGCCCCATATGGCCAACAAAGAATGCCATTTCAGCAAGGTAATGTGCAGCAAAAGGAGCTGCCAAAGACAAACAAAGAAGTGGATACAAGGAATGAGCTAAGAAGGAGAAATTTGTGTTTCACTTGCAAAGACCCATGGACATCGGGTCATCGTTCCCTTGGCAAAGGCCAAGTTCATTACATCGAGGTAGTGTTAAATGGAGAAGAAGAGGAGGAGGAGAAAGTACCGGAAGAGGAAGAGCAAGAAAAGAAAGCAGAAGTTGACATTGCGGAAAGCACCCTTGCCACACTATTGGTTGCTCCTAGATATCACCATTTTAGAGTTAGGGAGTATTGCAAGGTAAGAAAGTGATTGTGGTAATTGATAGTGTGGCGACCCACAACTTCATTGATGAAGGTTTGGTATCTAGATTGGGGCTGCAAGTTGAAAATTTCAAGGGCTTTAATGTGACAGTGGCGGATGGCTTCACCATCCCATGCACCAAGAAAATCCAGCAACTGAATATCACTTTGGGGAGACATAAGATTGATGATGACTTCTATGTGGTTGGTATTGGTGAGACCAACATAGCTCTTGGGGTGCAATGGCTGCATTCTCTAGGTGAATTCACTCAAAATTACCAAACTATGGAGATGAAATTCCAATCAGCCAGTAATAAAGTAGTGCTACGTGGTATGGCCAATGGAGCTCCCGTGGTATTAACAACAAGATGAATGGAAAGGGCTTTCCATAGTAGGCAGATTTTTGGGCAGCAGAGTGCTTTGTGAGCTCTACGACTAAGTTGTATTCTATTTCGTGTTCGAATTCGCTGAGGATTAAATTCGTGAAAAATTTGGTGCTAGAAAAATTAATGATAAAATTGGTGATTAAATTCGACTATAAGACATTTAAATTAAATATATAAAAATGGAAAATATTTTAACGATATAATATAATATCTCTTTATAAAATACATTATATATATATATGATACAAAATTTTAGATATTATATACGAATATTAAAGCTTCATAAAACTTAAAACTTAACAAGATTAATTTTTTAATATAATTATAAAACGTGAAAATTTTAATAACTAATTAAAAATTTAATAAATAAATAAATAAGTTACAAAATGGAAATCGCAAACTTGTGGCGGTGGGGGTTGTGGTGAGTGGCAAGTGGCACGGTGAGGCAATGACTCTCCAAACCAGTCGACTAGTTCCCAAATGTCACAACATTGCAAACGTTGACGTCGAGTTTGACCTTGCAAACAATGACACCAATGGCGGCAAACACTAACAATTGCGACGAGCTGAAGATGGAAACCCTAAAATCCGAAAAGTGAAAACCCTAAAACAAATTTCAAGTTTTTGGAACGATTTTCAGGGATTTTCAAACGCAATTTTACAACGAACTCCATAAAAAATTCATGTCTGATTTCCATATGAATTAATTCGCGATTTTGAACGAATTTTTTTGCCTTGTTAAATTATGCGAACTTCGATTTTTTCCCTTTTGATTTGGCGAATGTGGTTACATAGCTCTACAAATCAGAATTTGGAACATCAGCAGATATCATAAGGATATTCGGCACATACTTGATAAGCATGCTAAGGTTTTCAACAGAATTCCACATGGACTACCACCGGATAGAGGGTTTCAGCATATTAAAATTTGAAACATCAGCAGTATCATAAGGATATTCAGCACATACTTGATAAGCATGCTAAGGTTTTCAACAAAATTCCACATGGACTACCACCGGATAGAGGGTTTCAGCATATCATTGAGTTGCGGCCTAAGACTAACGCGGTAATAACCACTCCATACCGCCATCTTAGCGCCTATAAGGAAGAAATTGAAAAAGTCATCAAAGAGCTCTTAGAGATGGAACACATAAGGCCTACTTCTAGCCCTTTCGCTTCTTGATTGTCCTAGTGAAGAAGGATGGAGCTATGAGGATGTGCATTGATTACCGGCTTTTGAACAAGAAGACTATCAAGAATAGGTACCCCATACCTAAGATCCATGAGTTACATGGAGCCATCTAATTTTCTAAGATTGAGTTGAGGATTGGATATCACCAAATTCAGGTAAGAGAAGAGGATGTTCAAAAGACAACTTTCAAATGTCATTATGGGCACTTTGAATTTTTGGTTATGCCCTTTGGATTAACTAACACGCACCGGAAACCTTACAATCTTGAATGAATCATAAATTTAGTCAACATTTGAGGAAGTTTGTTTTGGTCTTCTTTGATGACATTCTAGTATATAGCAAAACATGGGGGAGCATCTTCAACACTTGGACATAGTGCTTGGAATTTTGGGACAGCAAACACTTTTTGCAAAACATTCTAAATGTGAGTTTAGGATGTCTGAAATTTTGTATTTGGGCCATGTGATCAATGCCCAAGGAGTCCATGTCAATAATAAAAAGATCCAAGCAATCAAGGATTGGCCTCCGCCTACAACTATGACACATTTGAGGGGTTTTTTGGGTTTGTGCAACTAATATAGAAGATTTGTCAAGGGATTTTCTCATATCGTTGTCCCATTGACAAACATAACCAAAAAGGGAGCTTTGAGCTGGTCCAAAACAGCCCAAGTGGTGTTTGATAAACTCAAGGAAGTGATGAGTTCATGCATAGTAGTTGTTCCGGATTTCTCCATTCCTTTTGTGCTAGAATGTGACGATTCGAGGCAAAGGTATAGGGGCTATTTTGATGCTAAAGGGGCATCCTATAGCCTTTGAGAGCCAAAAGCTCAAAGATGTTGAGTGTGGGTTCTCTATATATGGTAAAGAAATGTTGGCCATCATGCATGCATTGGCCAAATTCAAGAAGTATTTGATTTGTGGGAGGTTTGTGGTCAAAACCGATCAAAATAGTTTGAAGTACTTTCTTAGTCAAAAGGATTTAAATGAGAGACAACAAAAGTGGGTAGTAAACTTCAAGCTTACGACTTTGATATTGAGTATGTTAAAGGGAAGAACAATGTAGTTGTTGATACATTGTCTAGAAAGCCTATCCTTTGCTCCATGACAAAGATTATAGCTGATTGGAAGGCTTTTATAACAGCTGAGTATGCAAAGGATGACTTTACTACTGCTGTCCTTGAGAGTAAAAATGAAAATGACAGGTACAAGGTAGTGGATGTTCTTATTTTCTACAAGAATAGGATCTTTATGACCCCGAGTCTAAGATGAAATATAAGATATTGAGAGTTGTTCATGATACACCCTTGGTTGGTCATCTGGGGTATTTTAAGACATACAAGCAAGTAAGGGAAAGATTCTTTTGGAAGGGACTCAAGGGAGAGGTCCTTCAATACATCCGAGAGTGCCTCACTTGCCAACAAAATAAGGCTGAGGAAGTTTTTCCACCTGGTTTGTTGTATCCCTTACCCATTCCTACTCAAAAATGGGAAAGTATCTCCATGGATTTCATCATTGGACTCCCCATGGTTCAAGGTAAGAGTTGTATGTTTGTGGTGGTTGATAGACTCACCAAATATGCTCATTTTTTCCACTTCTAACCAAGTACAATGCACCTCTAGTGGCTGATATATTTTTCAAGAAACTTTTTAAACTTTATGGGCTGCCTAAAAACATTGTAAGTGATAGGGACAACATGTTCATGAGCTTGTTTTGGCAAGAGATTTTTTGTTTGACTGACACAGAGTTGACTCCGAGCACTAGCTATCATCCACAAACCAATGGGCAAACCGAGATAGTGAATAAGTGGATTGAAAGGTATTTAAGGAATTATGTTGCAAGGCAGTAATCAACGTGGATCAAGTGGTTGTACATGGGTGAGCATTGTTACACTACATCTTACCACATGTTGTTTTGTGGATTTGGTCATGACGGATAGTAGAGTGCTTGGGGCCAAGGACTTGGTACAACAGAGTCAAGATATATTGGAGGTGCTCAAGGAGAACCTCAAACATGCCCAAAACCAGCAGAATTTGTACGCAGATCAGCACCAATTAGAGAGGACATTTGAGGTGGGAGACATGGTATTTTTGAGGTTACAACCCTATATACAATCTTCCCTCAAACAAAGTGGTGTTGAAAAGCTTAAGCCATGTTTCTATGGGCCATACAGAGTGAAGAGAAGAATTGGGGAGGTTGCATATGAGCTAGAGCTGTCAGAGCACAATTGGATACACAATGTCTTCCATGTTTTGTGCCTCAAAAATGCACTAGGACAGCACATTACTCCTTTTGTTGAGCTGCCACCTTCAGATGATGAAGGAAAGCTGATTTTAATTCCAGAAGCTATAATGGATGTTCGAGAGAAGAAGCTAAGGAACCGGAGCATTAGGGAGTATTTGATTCATTGGAAGGATCTACCAGTGCAAGATGCTACGCAGGAAGGCACAACAGATCTTGAGCATCCAAACTTGCAATTGTTTGTGGATAAGCAATTTTAGGAGGGAAGGACTGTAATGTCCCCTTCTCAAAATTAGTTCGTCGAGAAAACCTTTAGCCCAAGTTTGACTTCCCGTGAGCTTTAGGGTGTTGCGAATGTAATGTCCCCTTTTCCACACTAGTCACTATGAAGGCCTTGGGCCCATTCCACTTTCCATGAACTTCAAGGAAGGAAAGCAAGGGAGGTGAACGTTGCCACAATTGTAAGTGATTGTATTTACCTTATTTATTTGATTACTAATTATGGCTTGGACTGATTCAATTAGGTGATAGGTGAATGAAAAAGCAAAAAGGAACTTTTATCTTCTCCTTCATTAAGGTCGGTCTTCTTGAGGACTACAATGGAGATAAGAAATACTCTTTCCCATTTTAAGAGGTTGGTCTTCTTAAGTGAAGATTAAAAGTGCACTTCTCCCTTCATTAAGAGGTCAGTCATGAAGAGTGATCTTTTAAATCATCCTTGGCACCAAAGAAGGATACTTAAGGAGGTTCGAATGGAGGAGGAGGGGATCATTATCATTCATCATTTGACATTTAATTGAATTTAGAGTTAGTGTAGCTTCTCTTCGTGCCATTGAAGGAGAAACCCCTTCCTTGGTTACCCATTGAGGACGAAAAGCTTCAATAGGATCACACTTGGGGACGAAACCGTCTTGTGTGCATTGGTGGCTTCATTCGGGAGTCACAAGTGGATTTCATTGGCAGATTTTGGAACTACAAAGTGTTTATTTGTGCATAGAGCACTTCTACTCTAGCTAGGGCACTTTCAGGGTGTTGGCACCCTTCCTCCACTGATCTACCCACAGGGGAATTCGGGATCACTTTTGGGGGATTCCGTGGTCGGAAAATTTTGATTTCACTTTTATTTGATAACTGGTCTCTTCGAGATCATTTTGAGCATTTTTTGTGTCGAAACTCCAAATATTGATGGAGCTATGAATTTTGAAGTTTTAGTTGTGTTTGCACTTGAATTAAAATTATAAAATATATATTTGCTCCAAATTTCATCTTGTTGGACTTATGAAGTGTTTTGAATATTTCGATATTGATTTTCAGTCTATGTTACATGAGAATATTGTCTTAAAAAGCCCACATAGTTCACTACCTTAGGAAATAGAAAATCAGGTTCATTCTTAGGGCTAATTGGTGATATTGTTGGCTTCCATATGAATTCCATTGTTGTCATAAATATTCAAATTTCTCTTTGTTGTTAATGTCATTTTCAGTTTGTTCTTCTAAGGTTAAAGTGATTGACAAGTGGTTGTAAGAAAAATTAGAAGTTTTCATTTGGGTTTGAGCCAAAACCCTTATTTTCGATGATCGCTCTAGAAAGGGACATTACGGTGGTATTGGAGCTTCGATGCTCCCAGATCGGAGGGTTTCACTCAAGAGTAAATAAATGGTGAACATACATTTTGATGATATTAGGGTTGAGAGATTTGCCATAAGGCAAGAAAGATTGGCGAATAGGATGACTCAATTGATTCAAGCCATGCTAAACCACAATGGAGAAGGAAATTATTTGGGAATTCATAGTGTGAGGCATCCCTTAGGGTCAAGTTTTGGAGCTCTTTGCTAGGTCATTTCAGCCTACCTTCCTCCCTAGGGAAGAAGCCATTCCAAAGATTGAGAAATGACATTCGGTGGGCCATAACATTGCTACCATTTATGAGGAGTACAGGGCTCTTTCGGATGAGATTCATTATTCCATGTCACTCCCTGAGTTCATAGGGTTGAAGAATGGTAATGTAGAGTGGGAATTGGACCAAGGTCTAAACCCCGAGATATACCCAAGAAAAATGGGAAACATGTTCCATCCCTAAAGGGAAAGAATCCCTCCATTATGACCCAAGAAAAAGAAAAACACTCTAAGTTGTCAAGCATTGAGAGGGAGCAGCCCATGGAAGCCCTAGAAGTACCTACCATTCCTCCTAAAGTTGATCCCTTGACTGATTTTCAAAACAACAATGTGAACAGGCATGTGTTCGGTGAAGAAACCATGAAGTATTAGGCCAAGAAAGAAGAAAAATCAGATTTACAAGGTGGTGAAGACAATTAGAAGATTGAATTTCAATTGCCAAAGGATAAGAAGGATGATCAGCTCGCTAGGACTTTCCGGACAACAAGCAATGAAAAACAAATTGATGATGTTCATGATCCGGCAAGATTCATGATGTTGTTCCCTACATGTATCAACAAAATGAGGATGCTTCAACAAATTCTCATAAGGCAAAGAAATATGATGTAATATCCCCTTCTCGAAAGTAGTAGGTGGAAGACCCTTAGCCCATTCTTTGTTTCCTAACGGCTAAGGAGGTAGAAAATAAGGAAACATTTATCCTAATAAAGTAATTTTAGTGCATAATGAATTTTTATAAGAACTTTAATTATTTATTAGTGATAAAGTAATAAAATAAAAGGTCACTTTATTTTTATTTCCCCCTAAGGAGAAAATACGATCCATATGGGGAGATAAAGCAAGGGGATAGAAATATTAAATAAAGTAACCAAGTGGAGCGAGATGATTAGGTTGTTGGTGGGCTCATGTGCCAATTGAAATTATAAAAGGAGGTCACCACTCTCTATTCAGTTTTTTTTTTATGGCATATTTTCATATCTGAAATTTGGTAGAGTTGATTACTTTCCAATTTGACATTGAAGGACAAAAACCCTTTGATGTGGTTGCATTAAAGGACGAAAACCCTTTTCCAAGGGTTAAAGAACGAAAACTATTCATCCTTTGTGAGAGGAAGCTCTATTCAACAGTTTTCATTGATCATGATAATTCTGAATTTCCAGCGGTGTTTGAAGACCCTAAAGTGCAGATTTGTGGCATCTTAGCTAGGGTTTGAAGAAGAAATGTTGTTGCTAATTTTTGTAATGTACCCTTTTTTAAATTAATCCCAAAATAAATGATTCCTTTCCTTTCCTCTTTTCGAAGGCAAGCAATTGTTGAACAAGGGAAGATCGTGGATTATATTTCAGTTTCCTTCATTCATATTTATGTTTTTATCTTTATAATTTAGATTATAAGGGGTTGGTTGGGTTTGGTGCATTTTAAAAGCCAATTAAAAGATTATAATGACTTTATATGGGTCACCCTTATCTTTTTGGCCTTTGGCACCATGATGGGGATATAAAAGAAGATTAGAGACTTCATTTGCACACATCTACTTTTGGCATATTTTCTCTAAGTGGACTTTTGAGTTCTTGCTCATTGTTCTTTCCACTTTAGCTGAAATTCAAGTGTGTGGCTCTTCTAATAAAGATGAAAACCCTTCTTGTGGTTGTTGGAGGATGAAAACCCTCCTTCCTTGGTTGGAGTGAAGACATATTGAAAACCTTTTTGCAAATTTGGATAGTGGAGAATCAAAGAAGGCATCTACAAATATCTGCATGCATTTTAGAGACATTCCTAGTTGGAGCGAATACGGTTTGATGGTGTTTGAGTTCCTTCTAGGGAACAAAATACAAATATGATTTTATATTTTGATTCGATATTTTATAAGGCCGGAATCTCCATTTTGGTGAATTTTGGCAAAGGTTTACTATTTTTCCTAGCCCTCGGTTTTGGCTAGTTTGTTGTTGTTCTAAATAATTAATTCCAACTATGAAATCAAATATTCCTTCAATCTTTTGATATATTTATGATTTATAAATATTGTTGTGGCTAGATTAATTGTTTCGTGGCATTCTTCATTGATTTGCATAGTGAAAAGTGGACTTGAATTCCTTAGACAATTCGCTGCCCTTGGAGATTGTTGATTTTAGATTGGTTTTCAGTTATTATTAATTTATTGTGTGAATAATTAAAGGTGTTTCAAGATCAGATCTGTTCAGGACAGCCGGTTAACCCCTTTTCTCCATTTTCAGTCCCAAAAGGGATATTGCAATGGTATCAGAGCACGAATCTTCAAAGGCCTAGGGTTTCAATGGATAGAGTTTTCAGCGATGCTAGGGTTGGAAGGCTTGCCCTAGGGCAAGAAAGATTGGTCAACACAATGGCCCAACTGATCCATACCATGCAAGGCTCCAATGGTGGAAGAATATCTTCAAGGAAATCATTTGTTCTCCGTCACCCAAAGGAAACAACATTGGCACATGGTATGGTAAAGAGTATAGATCTCTTTTGCCCTGGAGAGATCCGTGATGCCCTACCTTTTTCAAAGTTCGTAAAATTGGAAATAGAAAGAGTGGGCATTGGAACTTGGTCCAAGCCTCGAGGCATGCACAAGGGTCATGGGAAGGATATCCCAACCCTGGAGGAAAGGAGCACCTTCATGTTGGCTAAACATGAAGAGAGCATGAAGTTCGATGAAGATGGAATCATTGAGGAAGAAGGGTTGGTGATCAAAGGACCTAAGGCCATGGCACTTACACCCATTCTGAAGAGTCAACATCATGAGGTAAATATTGCTCATTTTGTGGTTAATACTGAAAATGTTTTGACATGTGATGAATCTAGAGATGAAACAAGGGATGTGGAGCAAGAAGGGGAAGAGAAAGGGCTGGTTGGAAACCCTTCTCCAAAGAAACATGATGACAATAAGCTTGCTGGTCTGATTATAGCAGCAGTCACTAAAAAGCAAAGTGGTGATGGATTAGACCTTGGTAAGAGCTACGAAGACACTTCAAAAACACATGAACAAGGCAACCAAAGGTTTGGAGGTAATTCAGATTTATTTCTTTATGCCATGCCATTTCAGATTTATGATCATGGGAAATTTGTTGAAAGGGATAACCTTGGGGCAAATGTGATGCTCCGAAGCAAACCACGGCAAATGGATAGTCTTCATGATGCTACAAATGATGAAAAATCTGATTTGCATAGGGTCCATGGACCAAGACTTTTGAGTGACCTTGTTGAGGGTCATGTGGATGAAGAAGGTGCTCTTCCGGGTGACTACAATCACTTTCAGTTCGCTGGAATTTTCAGAACAGCAGTCAATAAGAGGCAGATTGATGGTGTACATGACTACGGCAAAAGAGCTATGAAGATGCCCCATGCGAACACCATCAAGATATTGTTGAAGCCAAGGCGAAAGAGCTTCATTTGTTGAATCTGAGGAGAAGAAGAAGGTTGATTCCAACTCAGAAATTCTGAGTCACAAGATTGGGAGTGTAGAGGATGTTTCGATCACTCCTCATCCGGCATGGGAAGGTGGACATGTGGAGGGCAACTCAAGGTATGATCAGATTTCATGTTTGTTAACTTTCCCTATGTCATTGCAATATGTTTCTTGCCTTAAGCAACATGTTGAAATCAATATGAAGAACTTGTGGGATAGCTCTTGGCACTTAGACCTTCCCTTGCAAGGTTGTGTGGGCATAAAGAGTTGGATTCCGGTTGATCTCTTGTATTGTAAGAAAAAGGAAGTCTTTGATATTGTTACTCCATGCACATGGTTAGAAAGAAATTCAATGGAGGATTGTTTTGAAATCATTATGTATGCTAACAAGGTTATGAAGGATTCTACCCTCCATGAACAAGGCTTCACGATCAAGGCAACAAATGGTTACTCTATGCCATGCACAAAGAAATGTTCCCAACTCCATGTTACATTGGAACAATATGAGGTATGTGCTGATTTCTATTTCATTAACATGGCTGATATGAATATTGTGCTTGGGTCCAATGGTTGCATTCATTGGGAGAGCTCACTTTCAATTATCAAAGCATGGAAATAAGTTTCATGGACAAAGGTAAAAAGATTACTTTGCAAGGTATGCTTCCGAAACACCTCAAGTTAAGTATTTGGTTGAAGATACTTTGCCATGGGAATCACATTTTTGCTCTTTATCTAAGACAACAATTGATTGGAAGCCTTTATTACAGCGGAATATAAGTTTGCTAATGTTGTTTTGGAGGAAGAAATTGTGGATGAAAGGTACAAAAATATGGATGGGATCATTCTCCACAAGATTAGAGTCTATTTGGGTCCCAAATCAAAGGTGAAGAACAAGATCTTGAGGGCTGTTCATGATGCTCCTTTGGCTGATCATCCAAGCTATCTCATGAGACATAAAAAGGGTGAAGATAAAGATTTCAGTTTTGATTTTTCTCTTTGCTTATGGAAGGAAAATTCTAACATGATATGTTTTAAGGCAAACATAAGCTTGATGGGAATTTTGATTTTCTTTTCTATGAATTGTTAACCCATGGTTCCATGAGAGAACCAAAGGAAGTATGGGAAAAAGGAAGCAATTATGATAAACTTGCAGCTTGTTCACATGGCCACCAAAGAGGAGAATGATGGTTCTATTTTTCAGTTTTATGACCCCATGATGAGGTATGGATTTTGTTTTGACTACCTTGTTTTCATTTCAGCTGAGTCACACAATGTTTGTGGGTATCAAGAGCTCCAAATTTTAGAGGAACTTGCCCTCAAAATTCACATGGAGTTTGAGTTCCACTTGAAAAATGATGAAATCAGAATTCATGGGAATGCTAAGGAGGCTGATTTTCTCAAGTTTAAGGCCAAGATAACTACTGATTTTAATTGTAGGCCTGTTGTTCCTAATTTTTCAGCATATGTAAATCAAATTTCAGTCCTTACTTTACTCATGGAGTTGTTTTTCTTCGTGAGATTTCAGTTTGGTAGTTGTTATGCCATGATTATAGGACTGAATTTGCAAAAATCAGATTTGGGGCTGCCATTAACAGCCATGAACAGCAGTATGTTTCCATTTTTGAAGAGCATTCCGTCATGGAATGTTGAGAGAAAGAAGATCTCAGCTGAAAGGAGGAACAAAATCAGATTATGATGTGTTATTTTCAGACTTGAACATTCTGATTTTGAAAGAAAATGCATGATTACAGCTATTTTTGGGACAGCATTACTAAAGTGTTGGGAAGCCATCATTTGGATGGAAATTATGAGGTGGTGTCAAGCAACGGAAGAGAGATAGCTATCATGTCTCTAAGGCATGACAAGGGGAATTTAAAAGTGTTGTTAAACACTCTTGTTTTCTTTGATATGTTTGTTTCATGTGCAGTACATCAAAGAAGAAGCAGTTGAGATTCATTTGGGATCTAGGTACTTACAATTGCTTGAGGGCAAGCAATTTCGGGAAGGGAGGATTGTAATGTCCCCTTTTTCGAATTAATCCAAAATAAAGGATTCCTTGCCTTTCCTCTTTCCGAAGGCAAGCAATGGATGAACAAGGGAAGATCGTGGATTATATTTCAGTTTCCTTCATTCATATTTATGTTTTTATCTTTGTAATTCCCATTATAAGGGGTCGGTTGGGTTTGGTGCATTTTAAAAGCCAATTAAAAGATTAAAATGACTTTATATGGGTCAGCCTTACCTTTTTGGCCTTTGGCGCCATGATGGGGATATAAAAGAAGATTAGAGACTTCATTTGCACACATTTACTTTTGGCATTTTTCTAATTTGAACTTTTGAGTTGTTGCTCATTGTTCTTTCCACTTTGGGCAAAATCCAATGTGTGGCTTTCCAAGAAGGAAAAAACCTTCTTGGGGTTGGTTGGAGGACAAAACCTTCCATCCTTGGTTGAGTGAAGTTATATTGAAGACCTTTTTCGCAAATTTGGAATTGGAGGATCAAAAAGACATCTACAAATATTTGTGTGCATTTTAGGTCATTCCTAGTTGGATCGACTAGGGTTTGATGGTGTTTGGCGTTTCTAGGGCACAAATTACAAATCTGAATTTATATTCGATTTGACATATTTTATAAGGCCAAAATCTCCATTTTGGTGAATTTTGGCAAATGTTTAGTATTTTTCCTAGCCCTCGGTTTTGGCTAGTCTCTTGTTGTTTTCTAAATAAGTAATTCCAGCTATGAAATCAGATATTCCTTCAATCTTTTGATATATTTATGATTTATAATATTGTCGTGGCTAGATTAATTGTTTCGTGGCATTCTTAATTTATTTGCATAGGGAAAAGTGGACTTGAATTCACATGCTAAAACTCACTCTATCCCTTCACTGAGGCTTTGTCTAAGAGAATTTTATTTATTATTTATTAAATAAATAAAGTTCTTTTAAAAATAGATTGAGCTAAAATTGGAGGATTTAGGTTATATAAAGCACTTCACCCCATCATTATTACCATAGAACATTCACCCGGGGAAGAATTTTTGCAGATCAACTAATCGGAGAAATTTTTCGAGCAATTGCACACAGAACTTCTTTCAGGTTTTGTTTTTATTTCTTTTTGTCTTTCTCTGTTTTCCATTTGGCAATTCCGTAGCCTATTCATTCTTCCTGCCAGACCTTTTCTCGGCCTAGGGTTTTGAAAAGCTATCCAGTGTTTTTAATTGCTAATTAATCTGTCTAAAGAAGACCAAAGCTCAGGATTCCTTGAAGATTGCAAGAGGTTGCTTGGTCCAAAAAGGTGCAATAATGGATTTTATGAAAATAAGAAAAATACTGCCACCAATGTGTAGAGCTCGAGAAAATATGCACTTTTAGAAAAAACGACACCTAAAACGGAGCCACAAAGTGAAAGTTATGGCACTTAGAAGTTCTTACTGCTACATCTTCCCAGACCCTTTCCAAAAATGGAAAAATTTATTCTTTCCTTGTGTTTTCTTCACCGAAAAATCCAAAAATGGAAATAAAATGTTGCTAATGAGTTTTCACGCAACTTTAAAAGCAAAAGTCATGCAAGTCGCACTTTTTGGAAGAGCAATTTCATAATACAAGTCGCATTTTTCAAAGCTGCCCTTCCTCTTGAATTTCCACAAAAACATGAAAGTCAAATCACTTAAGTGAAAGTGGGAATTTTGGCGCTGCACGAAAAGTGGGAATTTGGGGGCTTCCTGGAAGGTTGAATTTTCCCACAATGTTAGTCGAATCACTTAAGAGAAAAGTGGGAATTTTGGGGTTGCTGGAAGGGTGAATTTTTCCACTTCCTTGCCCTCATGTTTTTTCCACAATTCCTAGCCAAAAAGTGCGACCCATTTTGGCATAGCTAAATGCCTAAAAGTTGACTTCTTTTAATTGTCGGGAAGCATCCAATTTTGGCGCCTAGGGTTGGAAAGGATTCCTTTTTATTATTTTGGCTATCTGCATGTTGATGTGAGTGCACGGGTGAATAAAATAATATTTTTAGCTTGCTTGACATGCAAGCAAAGTCTAAAAATAGAGGGCAGCAGGCTTTATAATCAGATCTCGGTGAAGAAATTAGATATTCATGCTATGGACTGCATACTTGTTTGAATTATTTGCAGGAATACTTCATTTATGCCCATATTGGTGAAGAAAGCAGAAGTCAATGTCTAATACATTGAATATATCTTTGGAATCAGAGGAAGAAATAGATCCAGCTCTCATAATTGCAAGGGCTTCGGCAAAAATTCATTCTCTTGTTTCTAATGCAGCCCATGTGGAAGTCATTGCATGGAAAATTCCTTTCAGGAGTTGGTGCATGTGCTCCCAATCTTCCAATTGAAGCCTTCATTGAATTTACTTGTATTTGCCTTCACCCGAAGTGCTTTCCAAAATTTAAAATTGGTCATATGCAATTAAAAATAAAAGGTGATGAGTTTTGTCTGAATTACGGCAAACATTGCATTCGTGCACGTACTGGAGAAGAACTACAAAAGCTTCAAGGATAAGAGGGAAGACAAGTCAGAGGTAACACCCGCAAGTAAATCTCAATCAGCTACTTCTAGATCCAGTTTGGTGAGAATCAAAGGAAAGGATTCAACAACATATGGGAGAAAAAAGCATCTCAGATTCAAGGCAGAGATATCATTCAAATCATTCATTGCTAAAATAGATGAAGCAGAAGTACAATATAGGTTGGATCAAGCATGCAGAGTATGGAAGAAGAACAAGACTGAGAGTGTTGCAGCTTTCTTCTAATTTCTTCTCCTCTTTCTTCTTCTTTCTCTTATTTTCTCCAACAAAGCAATTGAGCAATCAATTAAAATTGTAAAACTTAGGTAATCGCTATAAAAGTCGCGTTCTTTCAAGGTAATTGGCTTAAAAAAATGAAAATTTTGAAATTTTTCAAAAGTGTTACTTTGCGTGGTTCATTGCCCTCATCGCGATCGTCTCATTTTTGTGATCGTTTCGGTCTTCGTTTCGTCCTTTTCGGCGAGAACTCTTCCCGCCAGGCTTTAAATCGCGTTAAAATACATTAAAATTAATTAATTAATATTTAATTAATTAATCACTCCTTGTTTAATAAAATTAACTTTTAAATAACTTGAGAGTATTTAATTAAATAAATATTAATTAAAAGTTCATTCGACAAATTTTTATTGCCGGGAAATAAGCTTACGCTTCCAACTGTCGGGAATGCCAATTTGGCTTCCCGAACCCGGATTTCCCCTTTCTTGGCAATCTTCTTCAAATTTCCCGCACGTGGGATTTTCTCCACCAATTGCCAAATCATGGATTGGCTAACGGGCAAGAAATTCCCCAATTTCCCACATGGGGAAATTGAATGGGGATTGCCAGCCCACTTTGCCATTCCCGTTGGCAATTGGCCGTTGCTTTCCCCATTTCCCTCGCACTTAAGTCCACTACCCGGAAGAGAGGAAGTTGGATTAATCCTCATAACTTCCTCCATCAAACCCGTTGGAAAAAGTCGTGTGAAGCTTTGCTTCTTATTTCTTCTAAAGGACATAATATTTTGTCACATCCAACAATCTTCCACGCATTTGTCAGGAAAGAGCAGCATTTTTTAAAGAACAGTTTTAAAAATACCAAGACAGGAATTTCCACGCCTAAGAGAGAGAAGAATTCAGGGAAGAAGAAGTCAGTTTTAATGAATTTGCAGCATTAAAAGACAGGTTACAAGTTTCCACGCATTGGCAGGGGAAGCTTTAAACTATTTGTTACCCAAATCTTTCTCCACGCATTCTCCAGGAGAAACCATGCATTAAGCAGCTGAAGGAATAGCTTCTCACGTATGCAAAGGAGAAAGGCAGAGAAAAATAAAAAAAAAGAAGCCGCAGCCTGAAGGAGAATCCACGTGAGGTAAGGAGAAGGACAATTTTGTCCACGCGCCCAGGTGGAGGAAGACAACAAGAGGACAAAGGTTGCTTTCACACATCGGCGGAGGCACAAAGGTAAGGAGATAAAGAACTGTTTTCAAACCCCATGCGCCCAAATCTTTCTCCACGCACAGTTAAAGACAATCACCACGTTTTTAGAACAAAGCCACATTTTTGCCCCACGCATTGGGCAGAGAAAAGACGTGCCTTGGGGAAGGAAAGGAGCAGGCCGCACCCAGCCAAGGAGGACAGCACGTGGGAAAGCAAGAATAGAAATTCACATTCCAAGGAGTCTTTCATCACACAGCACAAAGAGGAGGTCAGCATGAAGCCACGTTGAAGAAGGAGATTTCAAGCTCAGCCCAACAGTCCAGGAAAATAAAAATCTCCACGCACTGGCCAAGAACAATCCAAAGAAATTTGTTTTCTTTACAAGTTTCCACGCATTCCTTCCACTAGGAAAGTTGTTGAAGGAGGAAAGAACAAGACAAACCTGCACATTTTTTTAAAAAAAGAAGACAAAAATCCCTTTCCACGCACGCAGGGATAGAGAAAACAATTCAAAAATATTAAAAAGAAAAAGATTGAAGGAAGGGAGATATCCATGCAGTCAAGAAAAATAAGAACAGTTTTAAGAAATTAAAACACAAAAATTTTCCACGCATCTAATCAGGAAGAATCCACGCGCCTAAGGGAGAAGGGGAGTTTTCAATAAAACAAAGATTTAAAATTTCCTTTCCACGCGTGAGAAGTGGAACAGTTTTTAAAACAAAATAGAATTTTTTCAAGTAAAAAGGCCACGCATTGGGCAGAGGAGGCAGCCAGTAAAGGAAAAACATTTCCCACGCACCTGTCCACATAGGCCATGCATTGGGCAGAAAGGAGAAGCCGCGCGCTAGATCGGGAGGAATCCCACGCGAGACAGAACACCCACGCAAAAATTTTAGAAACAGTTTCCACACACTTGTCGACACCTAAGGATTTAAAAAAAAGAGATTAAAATTGATCCACGTGAAAATAAAAATCGGAGAAATTTTAATAATATGTTATCATTGCGCTAGAACTCGAGCTTAGTCTCGATATGTTTGTATTGACATTTTTTTTTTTAAAATTGTAATTAATTATTATTATTTTTAAATAATAATAATAATAATAATAATGGAAAATATTTTTCTTGTATCTACGGGGTTTCGAGACGAGACCCGGCCCGCTTGCATTATTTTCGCGTGCGTCTTGAGTCATTCTTCTGTTAAATTCATAATGGCCGAAAAATCCAAATCTGCGGGAAGATCGAGGAAGCCAGTGGAGAAATCTAACAAATCCACCCTGAAATATGAATTCCAAGGAATTATCCCTCCCAGTTCCATTAAGTCAGCATATGACAACATCACCGATACAAATCTAGGTCACATCAACGTGCAACAGTTTTGCGAGCGAGTGAAAACTGAAGGCAAAACCATTTTCTCATATAGACTTTACCATAGTGGCCTACCCCAAGCAGCAACATTCCCTGTCTCGGTGCAGTGTCCGGAGTTGGTTATTGCTTGCGCGGAGCATTATGACCCTGAGAGACAAGGAATTTTTAAAGATAATCGCGAGCCTTTCCTCTTAATCACACCAGAACACATTGAGGAATTGCTTGGCATACCCGACTTTCCCGAGAATGCGGATATCACTCACCAATCAGCACAAGAATTTTGGGATGAAGAACCCCTGAGATGGAGCAAGATGGTCAACAACAACTGGTTAGTAACCAAGAGACCTCGAATTGACAAGCTCCCCAAAGAACTGTACCACGTTGAGTTCGTGGAAGAAATCGGAGACATGATCACTCTCCTAAGTCGAGTTTTCGGTCTACCTTCTGCTAGGATTTTCCACCCATGGATGTACCAATTTATCTGTATCATCCTAGCCAAGAAAGAGTTTGTGGATTGGGCCACCATCATCAATAACACCCTTCA
Organism: Taxus wallichiana var. yunnanensis; assembly: GCA_018340775.1. Lineage (NCBI taxonomy): Eukaryota > Viridiplantae > Streptophyta > Pinopsida > Cupressales > Taxaceae > Taxus > Taxus wallichiana. The sequence continues at coordinate 339,703,993 of CM031243.1, read as the reverse complement.
CAAACAATTGATAGAAGTTAAGATGACTGGATGCTTCTACATGACTTCATATCTGACCTATGCAGTAGCACAAAGAAAGCTATTTTCGGGACTTGAAACAAGAGGGGTCATGGGGCCGTCGAATAGTGTTTTTCATTATTACCCTCAGCTCAGCTTCAAAAATAGTTCTCACCATTTTAGAAGAGTCAACGATGCATTCACCTTCCGCGTGATTCGAAACCTGAATCGGAATATTGAGGAAAGGTTTTCCAAAGAAGCCATGAGTGTCATTTCCCAATGGGGAACCTGGTTTATTCAATTTTCATCTTTTTCCTACATTCGCGTGAGTGGTTTTCACGGACCCCGTGAAACTTCCTAAATACATCGCTGATGATGGGCATTAATGGAGTCGCACACGACAATTATTCCAAGTTCACTGCCTTCTTAGTGACAAGCACCGTTTAAGAATTCATTTCCCGATCCAAATCGGGAATACCAATGTCCAAATCTTTTCAGTGCACAACTCATGGAAAAAGAGTTTGCTCTCATAACCATCCATCCATATGTGAAGAGAGCCCAATTTGATATCAATGGATATATGCAAAAGATTCTGGGAGCAAAGTACCAACATAATCCTACCATGGAAGATTTCTGGGCTGCTTGTTCGGATGAACATGAGGTAAGAAGACGGAGTACTCTCACCTAACACTTGCTCAGATCAAGGCCTTCCACATCAAGAGTCCTCCCGATTCATTCATAAATGATGATGAGGATGTCGTCGATCCCTCATATGATGTCGTTGCCTTTACCCCATTGCCTCGAATCGACTGGACTAAAAGAGATGAATTTTCTCTTGATGGCAAGAACCAACCAATTATTGAAAGAAGCATATCTTGGTATGATAGAGAACTTGCCAAATTGCAATCCATTCCAGATCATGTTTTAGGATCACAAAAATTGCCAATACGAGGGGGTCTCCATTCGACCAAAGTCTCTTCTCGATCAACCTCATTACCATCCAATCATACACAACAAGCAAGAAAAGAGTGGTTGCCAAAATCCACTTCGCCAAGTAACGTGTCACAAGGAGAGAGATCCAAAGATCCAAACCCCGAAGAAGGAAGAGAGCGTGTGTCTGGATTTTCTACCTCGAGTAGAGATTCTTCTACCCACATCATTAATAGTGCTCAGAAGCTAGTAGCAAATGATCCTCAGCCATGCTTCAAACAAGCATCCACTCAGGTGTAGGTAATTCAAATATCAAACACTTCGAGCATGTAGTTCATGAAGGGATTTCCCAAAATCTCCCGAATAATCGAAGTGGATATGGAGGTCAGTGTCTCCTCAAATCGAGGTCGTAGATAGGGATTCAAGAAGATCTCATGATGTCGGGAATAATGAGAATATCGATTCAAGCTCCAAGATTTTTGTATGCTGAAATAGTGAATGATACTCCTCCTGGTTGATTCCAAGTAAAGAAAAGGAAGAGAGTCATCAAGCCAATCGACATTGATTTTGATGCCCTTTTCAAACTTTCAATGATACCATTCCTAAGAAGCCTAAGGTGCTTTCTCAAATAATGGTGGATAATGATGGAAACAAATTTGCAGACCTTGCCATTCCACAAGTGGATAAAGAGCGCGATGCTATGATGCCCGCCGACTATGAAGTTTCCAGACTGGGACTTGGAAGATCTACATTAGAAAGTGACATGGCGATGGCTCGAGACTCAATTGATATCGTGCTAAAAGACTTGAGAAATACAAGTCTCAAAACTCTCAGCAAGGCCGAAAAGAATCAATTGGTGGAATATGTTCAACATTTGATAAATCCCATATCATCCACCTTCCCAAGACTGATGCGATGGCTGCCCCGATGAAGATACTCTCAATTTGTCAAAGGAAATAAACACATCGGGCCATGTCACTAAAACTTGGCTTTTGAGATTCTCGCTTTTAGGCCAGGGGACAATCAAGACCGCAGTTAAGCTTCATGAAGATGTCAGTGCGTATCTTGATCCAATTCTTTCTTTCAAAGAAACTTTTGTTTCTACTATATCAAATTTGGATGAGATATTGCCCACTTTTACAGAGATAAGTATGGAATCTTCAGTTTTAGCTATTGAAGGAATTCTCGAATTTGAACATCGAGGGACACGTTTTCTTTGGTGTTTGCATCTCAAATCAAGAAAACGCTTCTCGAGGATTCTATGATCCATTATGACAGCATGTGCAATGAAGCCTTCACTTCACTCTCCTTGATTCAGAATTCATGGTTGAGATTCCTCAGAACCTCGTAAATGAGCATAATCAAAGGTGTTCATCGGAGCAGGTGGAAGAACAATTTTCACAATTGTTTAAGGACATGTACACTCCCGCCAACAATTTCTCGTCAGTTTCCATGGAGCGGTGCATCAAATTAAAGAACTTATTTGAGAATGCTCAATCCAAAATTGTTAATTTAAATGATATGCCAAGTAGAATTCTTGAATTACAGGTATTTTGTGAGGCTATTCTTCACCAAGTGAACCTCCAGAAGAAGAAAAGATGTTTGAAACTTTGGGAAGGTTTAGATCCTTTCAACTGGCAAAAGCGGCAGATCCTAATTTCACCAGCGGTGCAGGGAGTTGATTTTCTTGGTATCTAACGAAGTGGGAGAGTCCATTTCTCATACGCTTGAGATAGGCGGACCCCATTTCAATGGATAAGGCACTGGTTATTATTGTATATTTTAAAAGGTGTTGTTATTTGTTTTCGGGAAACAATGGATATTTTAAGTAATTTCTATTTTTGGGTTGTCTTTAATAAAGTTGTTGAAAAAGTCAAAGGTCACTTAAGTGCCTTATTTAATGATCATGTAAAACCCTAACTACTTTGTAACCAACTTTTGGGTTATAAAAGGAAGTGAGGGGCTCATTTGTAAGGGTGACTTTGAGAGAGGAGAAGAAAATACTTTTGTGCAAGCTTTGTTTCAGGAAGAAACTTTGTGTTCTTTTGTGAAAAACATTTTGGAGTTAATGAAATACGAACTTTGTGTCTCATTCATTATTCTCTTGTAACATTTGATGTTCTTATGTTCATTAGATGTTAGGTGTTTGAATCTTGCATGCAAATATTATCTTTGATCTTATTGTCAACGTTATTAATCGGTTGTTCTAGTTCACAGTGATCAAGCTCTGATTATCTACTTGCTCATGTGTGTTCCCTTTTACACGTTCTTGTTTGGCTAACTCAAACTCCGTTTTATTTGTGTTGGTTATTCATCTTTCCTCTTCATGCAATATTAGGCTCTGTTTTACCTAACTCTTGCATGTTCTTTCATTTCATTCCATTTCACTCCTTTCCTTCATTTAATTCCATCTCCTTCATTAACTTTTCTTTCCATTGATGTTCCAAAACACCCCCCACATACAATTTTGAATGTATAGATGTAAATACAAGTTTTGGTTTTCAATAAAGGCAGCCTCACTTTCATTGAGGAGGGACTTCGTTCCCACACTGTTGCATGTCATTTGCATGTGTGCAAATCCATATGCTAACACACTATAAATAGAGGAAGAGCCTACGGGTTAAAAAAAAGCGATTTTGCTAGAGCATTCTTGAATTTTTAGACTTTTGTTGTAACCCTTGATATTGTTTTTGTGAAAGTGGAGAATTGAATAGAGGTGGATTTCAAGAACTTTGTGTCAATGGTGTTTTGCTTCTTACTTCTGTGTGGATCTTAGATAAACTTTGCGTTATCTAAGATTTAGATTAGAAGTTTTCCCTTTCTTTTACTTTTGAATATTGTGAGATCTATTTGTTTATTTTATCTGTGTATGAGGCCAACTCTGAAAACTATTGGTTGAATTACATATCTTCCTTTCTTCTTTCCCAAATTCCATTATTTCCCCCTTCTGAAAATACTTCATAAACAACTGCTTACTTGTTGTAGAATTGCTTAGCTATGGTTCATGAGCTTTGTAATTAAAGTAAAACCCCTACAAATAGTTATTAGGATTTATACTTACCAAATTGATAAACATCTTACACGGGAGCCTCACCGGTAAATGAGGGAGATTTATCTCATGATTGCCTAGGTTTTTAGTTGTGCAGAAAATCTAGCCAACATTTTTAATTGTTATTAATTTATTATGTGAATAATTAAAGGTGTTTCAAGACCAGATATGTTTGGGGCAGCTGGTTAACCTCTTTTCTCCATTTTCAGTCCCAAAAGGGATCTTACATTTTTGGCATACATTTCAAGCTGTTTTCTAGAGGAGCGACCCACTTGTGGGAGGAATCTAAGCTTCCTAGACACGGTTGTTATAGATCTGGTTTCTATATTCCTCACAATAATTTTTCAAGATCATTTCTAGCTTGTCTACATGAGATTTGGACATCAGAAGCTTCTTTTCCATTCATGTTTGTAAGCTGATTTTCTGCAGACTTTAATAAAATTACAACTCTTCTTTTGGGATCAAAATATTTATATTTTTGGCATTTATGTATCTATGATGAATGTTGGTTACTTTTGGTAATTATTTGATCCAGATTTAGCAAGTCGCATTTTCTAGAATAAAATTCAGATTTGCAATTTTATCAAATATTTTCTCTATCAATTTGTTGTTATAAATCAGATTTACAGGAGTTCCTCTTGGGGTTAGAAATTATCCCATTGTGGACATTACAGTGGTATCAGAGCAGTTTTCCTTGCCATCCTGTGAAGAGATCATATCTAAATGCACACGGAAAAACACCTCTAGTTTATCAAAGAAGGAATCAGACTCCAAGGAAAGGAACAATGCATGAGCAAATTCAGAGGAGCTTCTCCTACAAATGAGCTAAGCTACATGCATGAGCTGATTATAAGGAGTCAGAGAGTTGCAACAGGCTATAAGAGAATCTCAAAGGTAAAGCCAAAGAAAAATGCAACATGTGTTGAGGGAATCTCAAAGGGAAATGCGTGATGCATTGACAAGCTCAATCATGGACTTGGCTAAGGCTCTACATGGGCACAATATATCAGCAAACCATGGAGCAACCAACAATGGTGAAGGAAGCTCATCTGGACCAGCAAAGACCTTCATCAAGCCTCCACCTCAAATATTCAGGGCCAAGTTCCTTCAGAAAGAGGAGCAACCAATTGAGCTAGATCCAACAAGTGACATTGAAGATATAGAGGCATGGGGTGAAGAATATGCAGCCCTCAGTTTTAGAGTGAGAGACATGTTGTCTTTCAAGGATTATTGCCAAGTGAAGAACAGTAAGGGCACAGGAAAGAATAGAAGAGTTCAACAGGAGCAACCAAGAAGAGACATACAACAAAGGTTGGGTAAGGTAACTCTTCCTTCTTATGATGGTTCAAATAAGTGTTCAACTAGGGCTTGGCTACAAAAGTTAGATACATACTTGTCATTGAATCCCATGTATGAGGAAGAAGCCCTCAAATTTGCAACCTTGCACTTGGAAGGAGTTGCACATGAATGGTGGTACCATGGATTGATCACACAAGGGCATGGTTCTATCACAACCATTGAAGAATTCAAGTCAATGTCTAACAAAAAGGTTTGATAGAATAGATCCAAAGATCCATTTCGGGAGTTGGCTCAACTCAAGCAAGAGGGATCATTGGACAAATATATTTCTGAGTTCTAAAGACTTGCAGTAACGGTACCGGATGTAAGTGAAAGAAGACTTGTATTGTTGTTTATTGAAGGTCTAACGGAGCCACATAGAGGCTTAGTTAAAGCCTTCAATCTTCCATCTCTACAAGGATCTATCAAGAAGTCTTTGGATCTAGAAACTTCAGTTCCAAAAAGTAAAAATCTGCAATTTGGACAGCCTAGGACTGTACCTTTTGGACAGCAAAGGACAGCACCTTTGGGGCAAAAAAGGACTCATTTGAACAGCCAATGACAACTCAAAATGGTGAGCAAGGAACAGCAACTAGTGGACAACAAGGTAAGCCCATTCAAGAGAAATCTGACCCAAAAGAGTGGTTAAAAACAGCAAGCTAATAGAGGTAAACAATGAGTTAAAAAGGAAAAAGTTATGCTTCAACTGCAGGGACCCATGGAGACCCAACTATCGTTGCCTTGGCAAAGGGTCAATCCATTAAATTGAGGTAGTTTCTGATGAGGAAGATGATGAGACTGTTGATCCGAAAGAAATTAAAGAACAAGCAAAGGAAGAGGAAGTGGTTCTCACAGGTGCCACACTTGCTACCTTATCCGTACCACCTAGTTTCTATGCATTCCGAGTTAGAGGAGACCTTCATGGGCAAAAGATCACCATGTTGATAGATAGTGGAGCTACACATAACTTCATTGATGAAAGCTTGGTTACTAGGATGGGATTGAAGATGGAAGATTTCCAAGGCTTCAATGTGATAGTAGCGGATGGATATTCACTTTCATGCACGAAGAAGATTCCACAACTTGAGCTCACTCTAGGAAGACATAAGGTAAGAGATGATTTTTATGTTATTGGCATTGGTGAAACAGATGTAGTCCTTGGTGTACAATGGCTGCAATCTTTGGGTGAATTCATCCAAAATTATCAAACTATGGAATTGAAATTCAAGGTGCAAGACAAAGGAGTTGTTCTACAAAGTATGAGGAATGGTACTCCTCAAATTGTGACAGCCAAGAGTACGAAAAGATCTTTCAAAAGAGGACAGATTGCATGGGCTACGCATTATATGGTAAGAAATACATCCTCTTTTTTATGTGCATTAGAATGCACCAAATCACACTCTAACCCAAGTCGCTCCCCTAGGGAAGAGCTCCAAAAATCATGCAAAGCCTTTGTAGGTCTTCTTCTTGATCCAAATCTGCAAAGAGTCTTCAATGGAGATCTTCAAGTCACCAAAAGGGTTTTCGTCCTCCACCAAGCCACAAGGAAGGTTTCCATCCTCCTTGGATGCCACACAAGAGGGTTTTCGTCCTCAAGTGGAATGGTATTGAGCAACTAGCCCAACAAACCAAGTGTAAATGTAAATGTGCCAAAAGATGCTCTCCAAATGAGCCCCTAAGACTCCTTTTATATCCCTTTCTTGGTGCCAAAGGCCAATTAGATGATGGCCGACCTCTTTAAGCTTCACTTTATCTTTTAATTTTCCTTTATAACTCCTCCAACCCAGCTTCGACCTACCTTATAAAGGAAAACACTAAAAGAAAACATTAAAATTAATAAAAGAAAGTTGAAATGAAGTTCAATTACTTCCCTTGTTCACTTATTCTTCTTCGCCACGGGAAGAGAATGGCAAGAAGTCTTCATTCGACATTAATATGAAAAGGGGACATTACATGGCATGGCGTACCCACAAGGTTGGGCAGGTGGGGGCTCTAAAAAGGTTTTTAATTTTATTTTGACTCTTAACAAACTTCAGTTTTATTGAGGACTAGACTAGGAGGGTATGGCAACCACAAGGAAACCTAGAGATTGTTTAAAATCCCTCTAGTTTATTGAAGAGAAAATATTCAAAGTATATCAAGAATGTTAGAGCTAATTATTTGGGATCATCGCATGTGGCCAAGAAAAGAAGCTATTCATAGAAATTTGCACATATATCGAGCCTCCATACAAGTTATTTATGAGATCAAATCTCGTGTGATCTTCACTACTAATAGAAACATTTGGAACTGCAAATTGCATAGCTTAAAGTTTCAAGAACATCTTTTCCCAAAAACTATCGAGGCACAACATTGACTCCTTCCCGCATCCTTAAGGAGGATTAGAAGGTGATTTTGGATACTATGAATGCAAGAACCAACCATTGGACTGACCTCTTTAGTTATCATCATAGTTACCATGTTCGAAAAGTTCGGGTTGTTCAAACAGGGAAAAAAGTTTGGAAGTTCGGGAGTTTGCAAAAAAATTGGTTCGGTTCGATTAAAAAATTATGAATTTTCAAATAATATAAATATAAATAATTAGAAAAAAATTATGAATTTTAAAATAATATAAATATAAATAATTATCAAAAAAATTATAAAAATAAAATACTTAATAGTAATATACAAAAAATTAAACCTAAAATAATTAAATTTATGTAACTAGTTATTAAAGTTACTAAACATTTGATAATAAATTTAAGTATTACTATTACCGATGGCTAATACTTAATAGGTCTCTAAGTATTAATATCTCTACACATTACTATTAAATTATTAATGTCTCTAAATAATAAAATATTTCTATTACTGATTACTATGGCCAATACTCTAAGTCTCTAGCTATTATTAATAAATGTTGCTACTCTCGAACAAGGGAAAAAAACAAGGTAAATAGTAGCACGATATGTATATAGTTTTAAAATATTATTATTAATATTTAAATTTGATACATACCTATACTCCTCTCGAACACGAAGCGAATAAAGTCAAATACGTTTATAGGTTTACGTCTTTGAGTTCGGACGAACTTCAATGACAAAGGTAGAGGTCGCATTTTTGGTCGCGGTATTTTCCTTCTATTCGCGTGGCGTTTTCCTTCTATTCGCTGGTATTTTCTTCTATTTGCGTGGCATCTGTGTTTTCCTGCCTCCACATGATGTTGCGTTTAGGGTTTTTAATTTCCTTTTGCGTTTCAACCAAAAAAATTTAGAGTCGAAACCCTAAACGAATCTACCGAACTTGTTCGGTTTTCCCTAAAAATTCGCCCGAACCAAATTTGGCTTGTGTTTGGGCGAATATGGTAACTATGGTTATCATTGGCGATTAGAGTCAATCTCATTAAATAGGTCCTTTAGGATCTCCCTATATATATCTTTTTATGACCACCATCCAACGCAGGCCGAATTAAAGGTCAGGAGCGCCCTAGGCAATGGTTTGAGTGGATGCCCTCTGTAATAATCTAGAGCTACATCAAACAATGGGTAACAATACCAACAAAATCATACATTTTTATAAATATGTGATATTTTTTTACTTGCAAAATATTACAATTTTTTTATGTATTATGTTACTATATAATAATATCTATAACTGGGTTGATCAATATTAAATCTACAGATAAATTGTTTTAAAGCTAAGTTCTAAAATTAATCAACAAAAAGGAAATTTTTAGATTCAGGCGCCCCCTGATTGTTGGCGCCCTAGGCAATTGCCTAGTTTGCCTAGGGCTTAATCCCCCTCGATCCAACGCAAAAATTAATCTCAACAGATGAAACATAAATGAATACAATATTCATATATTGTAAAAAATGTAAAATCTTAACTATATTGAATGTTTTGAACATTGATCGTACTAAAAATGTGTATACGTATATATATATATATATATATATATATATATATATATATATATATATATATATATCGACATATCTACGACATATCGTACCCAAGGGTTTTTAAAATCAATGTATCCACCTATTGAACCCGTATCTTGGCAACATAGAAAAATAGCTTAAGCTCTCATGCATTCCTCGAATTGTACACTCTAACATATTACTTAACATACATCACATCAAACAACATTTTTATCATTATTATTACTATTTCATTTATCATGTCAAAACTTTATAATATAAAAACACAAATAAATTAATATCATAGTCATTACTTAGTCCTCTACAAATAATAAATAAACAATTAAATACACCAATATCATAGCAATTAACTAGTCTTGAACCAATATTAAGTGTTTACATATTAAACGACCAATTGGACCATGTTTTTTTTCTGAAGATGCTTCCCATAATAATACTTTATTTTTAAAAAAAAAAACTACAAAAATACTTCATATTTAAAAAACAATAAACAAACAAATACATAATACCACAGCAATTAACTAATTGTGTACCAATGATCAATAAACAAAAAAATACAATGATACCTTAGCAATTAACTAGTCATGTACCAATATTAAGTGTTTATGCACTAAATGACATAGTTGACCACACTAATTCTAAAGATGCTTCCAATAATAATATCTTCTATTCAAAAAATATATATTTTTATATAAAACGTTTGATATTACAAAAAAAAAAATTCGTTTACTTTCCACCCTTAGCACAACTGCTAATAGAGCCTCTATTCAATTCAATTAAATATAATAATAATTTATATTTAAAACAAATCATTCTTATGTAAAAATACTCCACATTTAAAACTTAAAAATGCATTCCCTACAACGTAATTTGCACTTATACAGAAATTGATAATATAGCATCCATTGACAACAATTAAACATGTTCAATTTCAATTACAGTATGTTCCGCAGGAATAAGCCACTACAAGGTACTTGTTAAACATAGGCTTGTTATATAAATTTAGATCAATCTTGTAAAGGAAATTGTAACAGTAACCAGTTAATCCAACATTATAGGGATTTTGGGCTATAACAAAGAGGAGCGGCAGAGCATACAAGGAAAAGGAAAAGCATGTATATGCAAAGAAGAAATAATATCTTATCGCAACTTCAGTAATATCATTTACCATATTGAAGATTAACAAATAAAATTATATTCGCGAAGAAAAGGAGGAAAAAAAGAGATAATTTTAAAATAATGCAGAAAGGATTGAGGTTAAAAGACATACGTTTTGCATATGGCCCCGTCAGTGTAATATTTATCCATTCATATGGCCCGAATATATCACTATCAGGGATTTTCCATTCAGCAAATTTCTGTCGCAATCGTTGTATCTCACTGTCATTAAATTCTCTTACATTTGGATTCTTAAGAGGGAAGAACTTTAGATTCATGGCCAACCTTGGACCTGGTTCCCAGATATATCTGTCGATGGATAATTGATATAAACTCAAATTCAATCCATCTGTCAGGTACTCTTCAAAACTCTCAAGATACGAAGGGAAACGGTAAAAACCGGGACTCTTTAACCGGTATCCAACTTCGAAAGGAGCCACACAGAAACAATCTGTGTCTTGAATATACTCATAGTAAGGGGGTGGACAGGCATTTTGTGGGCATTTACTGACACTGTTGTTGGTTCTTCCACTAGTATCTTCAGTTTCATTTTGAGTACCACACCATTCAGCTATTAACCTCTGGCTATTTTGGCTGCAAACAGGGTTTCCCCCAACCTGGCATTTAATCAAGTTGAGAAGACATTAGACAATAGGAAGAAAGAAAACCAAACGTTTAGTAGAAAGTAGCATAGTATAATTGAGTACGTATTAATTTGTTCTAAGGTTAATATTGGATCTAACACGGTGCTACTGCTAACAATATACTTTAATGTTGCCTCCAATATCAAAACTATAATCTAGCTATTGGGTCTGAATTCAGATAGTTTACTTTGTCATTTGTAACAGCATCAACATATATACTTTATTTCCTATGCTAATGACAAGTGCTCATACAATTGAGAGTATAGGCAAAAAGCAGACTAATATGAATTTTATGACTTCATTAAAAAAATGAAGTACTTCAAATGATTTAACGTGGAGGGAAATGAATAAAAGACAAATAGATCAACTATGACAGTTTTCTTTACCGTATGGTGATGTTCGGAATCGTTCTGATTGTAGTAGTTATATTGGAGAGGCTATTGTTTCGGAAATCCCTGCAGTATATGCAACTAATGTGATTAGTAATGTTGAACTTCCTACATGTAAGTAAAACCATTACAAAAATAAAGTATATATGTTAACCAAAGAAATTATCCATAAATAGAAATTGGCATGTATAGAAAAGAACTCTCGCCTCAATAAAATTTGGGAAACACTGTTATCTAAAAACTAGCGGTGTCTTAAGAGAAACATACAGTAATAAAGTTTCATTAGAACCAAAGGACATATTCAACCGAATTCCGACTGGTACATCACCACTGAGCTGATTGTTATCAAGTGATCTGCAGAGGGTAGAGAAAAATAGTTCAATTAAAATATACATTTAGTGCTCCATGTCCAACTAATTATCTTCCCAAAAGCATGTGATATTTTGGTCTCCATGGATACTGTTCTTTTTACTTTTGTTTTTCCTGAGTATTCACTCCCAGATTTTTCCTTTGTTCTTTTTGGTTGAGTTTCATCAAGATTTGATGCATAGTTAAATCAACTTAACACTCATGCTCCATACGTTATCACTTTTTGTCTTCCTATCTATCATCTATTCCAAATAATGGGTAACTGATTAGAACCTACTTCAATATGAGAATTTTCATAGTGGAATGAGTTATTTGCACTTCATACAGTGTTAGTGTAACACTGAGATCATCAACATTTTTCAAAGAGTTTCGCAACTGGCCATGGTTCTTACAGTCTTTGAAGTTGAGGCAAGACTCCGAAGCTTTCTGGTATTGATCCATTAAGTTTATTGTGTGATAGATCACTGCAAGAAAACATTAAGTCCATTTATTAATTGAGAGAACGTAATGATGCGAATAAGAGTTTTTGATAAACATGGATTGACATTCTAGATCCACGGTCCACAAGTCTTGATATACCTTCAGAAATACATTTGTTTAAACTTGATTATGAGGGTTCTTACATGGTAGTAATGTTGGTCGAGAGCCTGGCTGGTGGAATTTCACCTGTCAGATTATTATAGCTCAGATCTCTGCAAAATAAGCAGATATTCAGCTTCAAACAGTCAATCATGTCTACATCTCCGAATCTCAAAATACTGATCTTGGTTCCATATGTTAGACTATGTATCTAAATACATGGGCCCAAAGGGACTCCAGATAAATTGAGAGAATACGATGAAACACATGAAATGAAGATCATATGTGTATCAACAAGGATGGTCCTAATAACACTGCTGATCTTACAAATAGCCCAAACCAGGTATTCTACTAAAGTCTGGCATAGATCCCAAGCTGCAATTCCTTAGGCTCCTGTATGCCAAAGCGTCACAATTAGATAAATGTATAGATAACCTTCATCATTACATTTCCCACACAATTACGAATCAATAATTTAGATTTAAAAATCCTCAAATGGATAAAGTTGATTAACAATAATCATGCAATCCTTTTAACAAAAGTCAAATATATGCTTCAAACTGCATCCATAGGGTGTTTATGAATTGAGCTTTAATAAATTGTCTATAGGAATAGGCTACCTTGTGATAGGGATAGTCCTGAGAATATTCTGCTAAACAAGGAAATGTAAGTTAGGTGAGCATTATAGCTAATCAGGCACAATCATCAGAATATGCATTCCATTAAACTGGGAAACGTAAATTAGGAGGGTATTATACCTAATCAGACACAATCATGTTTGCAAGGAATGATAATTCTCACTACCTGTTATGTACAAATATGAAAAACTGGAATGAACTTCGTAAAGGAAAATGAATGTTGTTGTGGAGAGAGCATTCTGCAAGTAAAATGCATACTTGATTGGGAACATACTAGGATTCATATAGCTTTCATTTTCTCACCAAGTTAGATTGCACTTTGTGGCCCTTGGGCATGAGCCCTAATATCCAAAGTTCCAAACTACAATGACTTGTAAAGTGGACATGAAAAAAACAAGCAAAAGGTAATGTTATCCTTGACCTACTTGTTATTGATGAAGAAAGTGGCCAAAGAGGAAGCATCCAGCTCAAAGAGACTGGTGTCATAAGACCATCAATAAACATGCTAGAAAAAGAACTGGAGGAACTGGGAATGCACCCTTTACTTTGCATGATGATATCATAATCAAGTTTCAGAATAAGGTGGGATGCAAGATGGAGCTCTTTTTAAGGGGAATCTTATGAGAGAATAATACTTATAGATATAGATGAATAACGTGTGAAAAGTGAGTGATTTGTGAATGCAATTTAGAGGCCTTGTAAAATACTATCTCATTTGAGTTCCATTAGGCTGTATACAAATTTACTAAGTAGCCAATACGTTTTGGATACAGTACGGGTACAGAGTATCCGATACACGGATACGACAAAAAAAAAAATTGGCCCCGGATACGGCATTGGATACAACAATACAAAAATATATAAAAATTAAAAAATATATAAATTTCAGCCTACTAAATAGGAATTAAGTTATCAACCACATATTATGCATATGAAAGACAAGATAAGTAGATAACTTATAAGTTATAAGCTAAATAAGTAAATAACCACAACATGACAAGTCATAATTTGTTAAAACGTAGAAACTTAAAAGCTTAAAAGTTAAATACTTAAATTAAACACAATGTGAATGTCATGATATATTAAATTCAATTTATTACACCAAATTCCAATGATCAAAGTTCAAACTATCTTTCAATATTCATCATATTCCTCTTCATCAAGAGCATTAACATCATTATCATCATTATGTGGTTCATTAGAACCACATGGACTCGAACCACTCCCACTAGGGCCACTGCCAATTGCACCCCCTTGTGCATGTAGGTCTTGCAGTGCCAAAGAAGTCTCCAATCCCTCATCATCTAATGGCAGGTGGGAAATGGAAGCATCCAAGTCAACTATCTCTGGATCAATATCCCAATGTTTTGTTGACCCTTCCTTGTACTCCGGCTGCTTGTGGGATAAAAGGCACAAGTTGGAATGTATGTATACCAAATCTTCAGCCTTTTTAGCCCCCAACTTGTTGCGCTTCTATGAGTGGATGAAGCTATATGTACTCCAGTTGCGCTCAGAGGAAGATGAACTTGCAACCTATTGAGGCAACACAAAGTCAATGCAAAGTTCAAACTTAAATTTTAAAAAACTAAAAGTTACAACAAAAAAGGAAAAAGAATAAGAAAAAACTTACTTACATGTGCCAAGACCTTGATTGCAAGAGGCTACAAGTAAATTGATGCATGACCATGGAGGTACCACCACATATGAGCATCCATCTTGTATTTGCTCCGAAGAGCGAGAAGGCTATGACCTGTTTCTACTATGAAATTGCCAAACTCTATCATAACCATGTCTTGGGCCTCAGGATCAGGGAAGAGCCTAGACAATGCCGCCATATATCCCTCACTGACTTCTACATCCCTGTATGGTGTTATCCTCCCGGCAAGGAAAGGATCTCTGTTTGTAGAATCTAGGAGTCAATGCAAAAGCAAGTAGATGTAGCGGGGTGGTCATTTTGTTCCACCACTCAATGAGGATTGATTGTACTTCTTGAAAAAAATTCCTCGGGATCTTGTTCTTTTGCATTTATGACGCTTTTATCTTCTCAATCATTGAGTCGATACCATCATATATCTCTCCTAAACATGGTTGATCCATGTCAGTAAAGCGATCATGCTCATAATGGGCTCAATAAAACTCAACAAATATTCTACTTGATCCCACCAAGTGTCATCTAAGATCATGGTCTTCACTTTTTGAGCCCGTACAATGTTTGATTGCCTCCATACAACCCATAGGTTGGAAGTTACCATCCTGTTGAGTGCCTCTCACACCTTCACAAGTCGTCTCAAGATGATTGTGTGTGATGCGAACCGAGTCTCAACAACCTAATAAGAATGAGAAACAAAAATTAAAAAAAAATTGAAAACTTTTGAATACTAATTATACTATATTTTAAAAATAAAAAACTTATATTTAAATTAAAGAAAAAAGAAAGGTAGCTTCCCTTACCTTCAACAGCTCCAAATGCGAGAATGATCTAAAGATGCCTTGCATGACTGGTGATGGTTGGTCACAAACATTTGGATCTCTTCACCCTCTGCATACACTTGTTGAATCCACTCTATTTTGTTGGCCAACTTTTTAGCATTAAATTGAGTGAATGCAACACATGGTGTCCAAAAAATATGCCCATACCTTGCCTCAACTAACATCCCCGCGGCTTTGCAATTCTTGGCGTTGTCTGCATTATGACTTGGACAACATTTTGAGGCCCCACCGCCTCAATGGATTCGAAGAGGATGTTGGCAATGAATTGGGCATCCTTCACTTGCCCCTCACAATCAATTGCTTTAAAAACATTGCCCCTTTAGGGCATATTGCAACCACATTGATCAAAGGGCGGTTTCTTGCATCTTTCCATCCATCAAAAACGATGGACACACTGTTTTGGCCCATGAGTCTCTAATTGGTTGCAAGGAGGTTTCCACATATTTTCTTTGTTTATCCAATAGGGTGGTGTGGATCTTCTCATAGCCTAGTGATTTGTACCCTTTTGGGGCCTCATTGATTGCTTTCACCATCTCTTGCCAATAAGGTGACCTCACAACATTAAATGAAAGTCCATTTGCATACACACATCTTGCAATGTGCTCATCTGCAATATCCCTGCTCTCATTTTGAAAGGCCTTTTCCAATGGTCCTTTTGTCTTACTTCTTTCGTGAAAGGGGTGAATCCTCATCATCCATGGAGGTAGGCGTCACAAATGGATGTGGCATGGTCACAATTGGGGATCCACTACTTGATGGGGCAACAGGAGGCCTCGCTGATCGAGATGAACTTCCTCTTTTGGCCAATGGATGACCCGCTTTCAAAGCCAAAGTTGCCTCTGCATCTTCTTGCTCTTTGATATATGCCAAAACTTGTGCTTTTGGCACCCCAACATTATTTTTCCCCTTGCATGTTCTTATACCATGACCCAGTATTGCACACAAGTGGCTTTTCACCCGACTATAAGAGCCTTTGAATACTGATTCACACTCGTTGCATTTCCAAACAAAACACCCACCACTTGGAAGTTGTTCAAGTATTGTTACATGCCTCCATAATGGCGAATTTGGGTCAAATTCCTTGATCAAAGATTGCCCAGAAGAGGTGGAACTTGTTGCCATTGTAGAAGTACCTACAAGGTTCAAAACCAACAACATAAGCAAAGAAAACAATGGCTAAAATTTAAAAATAAAACTTAAAAGTTAAACTCTTTGCCCTAGGGCATAACATGATAGCATGTATTGAAAATTTCAAAAATTAAAAAGAAAAAACGGTTTAAAAATAAAAATTTCAATTGGGAAAAAATAAAATAATGAACATAAGCAAAAACATGAAGTGTGTGAAAGATTAAATAACAAAAAAAAAAGAGAAACAAACTTAGAAGTTAAATAATAAAACTTAAAACCTTACCTTCACTTAATAAACCACAAATCCTCCTCCTTTGCAGCTCCTCAATGGCCTTGACAACGAATACACACTCCTACCAACTTAGGAAAATACTTGCAATGCTTGTTGAAGTATCAAACCCTAGACAAGCAAAATGAAAGTTTAGAGAGGCAAAGATGAAATGAGGAAGGAGAGGTAAGTTTCTTTGCTTTATGTTTTGTTTTTGTGTTTTACTTTTGTTTTATTGTTTCTAGTTAACTTTTAGGGTTTTAAATAAAAGAAACTTATACTTTTTATTATTAAATGTCTTTAAAAAGATGTTTAAAAAAAAGACAAAAAAATCCGTGTTTGGCTCGGATACGTGGGTGGGAGCGGGCGGTACATCCGGTACCCTACGGATACGGGCAGCACGTCCTACCCGCTTCCACCCACATACCCATGCCTCGATACGTTTCGTACGGTTTCTAGGCCCCCTTACCGTCTTGGTATCCTAGCAAATTTATCCTCCACTATGGATCTTGAGTTAAGTGGGTCGGTGACTGTCTACGATAATGGATAGATATTTTGATCCGAATGTCTGAACCATTTCAAGTATACATTGTGGATCGAACACCTCCATGAAAATAGCTCATTAGATGTATGTTATGCAATTGTTGGCTTGTATGGTAAGGTCTTAGGTTATTCTTCAAACAATGGATGAACTTGAGAGTGTAACCCAAAATTTGTAAAGAGGTGGATCTAGTAATGAATTCCCCAATGAAATCAAGCTTAATGTTTGTAGTTTTGAAAGAATTCAGAACGTGCATTTTCTTAATGAAAGCAATCCCTACTTTGCTCATAAGGAGGCAGTTATTACTTGGATGGGTTGAACTGAATTTCGTTCGAATATGGAAGCTTCTATGAGAGGGATTAAAACATTTTAAACTGCATAGCAGTGACAACTTTCCTTTCTAAAGGAAGTGATTCAAATGTAGGTGTAAGAGGGAAGAATGCAACTAACTAATGTGTAATGTCCCCAACTGGACCCAATGGAAAGAACAATGGAAAGTGCTAATAACCCAGCTGAAAGTGGAACCCAAAACTGAAATATATGCGGCAATAACAATATACCCAGGAAATGCAACTTGCACAAGTAGAGGAAAATACCATGAATGAAGCAAAATAACTTCTTCTTTTTGTATTTTTCAAAAGAAATAGATTTATAGAGAACAATAGCATTAATAGATAACAAAATGGGAGCTCCAGTAATTGATTTCAACAATAAAATATGGCAGATCTGACCTGGGTATTACAGCAGAAGAAAAAGGGTCTGAAACCCCACAAAAATACCCCCAAAGTGCTGGATAAATTTCTGGAAATGCTCCTTACAAAACTGATATAAAATATAATATTTTATGTTCCTCAAAACCCTGCAAACAGCCCCAAACTGGGTCGCTCCAGCTGAGGAATAATGGCTCTAAAAACCTGATTTTTATTTCTGAATCTTCTCCAACAAAAATAGTGATTTTAGGAAGAGTTTTTGTTCTCCCTACACCTTATTTTCTGAGGGTTTTCGTCCTCAGAAAATTGCAGCAGCAACTCCAAGCTCTCATGCTCAAAATAGAAAATATGAAGTTGTAGAATAGTCCCAAAAGCAAGTGGACTTCTCCCTTAAGGGAAAGAAGAGTCCCAAATGACACCACCCCAAACATCCAATCAGCTTGTGTAATGTCCCCTTTGAGAATTTGCAACAAACAAGTAGAATTAGCACCAAAACTGATTAGAAAACAACTTCAAACGATTAAGCTCAGCCAACAGTGCTTGTGTTTTCAATAAACCATTCTAAAATCACCTTGGAGGTCATATGAATAATGAGTAAACCCAGCTGATTCAAATAGGCCATAATCTGACCCAAACTCAATCAAACCCAGCCCACTATATTATGCATAAGTTTCAGCCCTCTGACAAGCATAGGAATCATAAAATTATGTTGGCAAAGAATTACCACATCACCTACAGCTCACTGAGTTGTCAATTGCCAAACCAAACATGCCATTCGCTGCTAGAGAGTATAAATAAACATTTAAAATCAGATCTAAGTAAGAGGCCTTTGCACACCTTAAACTGCCCTCCAAATCAGCCTACCCACTTAAAGAATATACCATAGCTAAACCTGCAAACATGAGGTCTCAAAATACCATAATATTGTGCAACCTACAGCTCGCCAGACTTGGAATATATCAGTCAATCAAAGGAGAATATTATCTAGAGTGAAATCGCTGCCAAGGAGGATTAATCAATGCATTGAACTCAGATCATAGCTCCCTAAAGCTGATCGCTGCCATAGAACATTAAACATTCAAACTTCACTTGAACCTAGTCGATTCACAGGGCAGAATAATATGAATATTGCAGACTTACTCTTCAATACTGGTTGTTGGAATAATCACAAGACATGAGGGCATTCGTTGGGCAATGAAGGAGAGTTTGCCAATTAAAATATCCCACAATCATGCTTGATTACAGCCAGCATGTTAACACGCCAAACATAGGAGACTAATCACATAAGGAATCGCTGCAAATAAATATAACCTCACACACAGATTTGCCTTCCCATACCAGTCACCAAAGTGAATAACATAAATTGGCTAGGGCTCGAGTGGATTATTTAGTCAAATACTACATAAAACCAGTAGCTACAGCCATCCAAACTTCACCAAAACAAGTCGTTAATGCTACAGTACAGTTTGCTTCAGCCAACAAATGATTCTTCAATGGTCACCCATACTTAGCACAGGGAATTCGCTAAGCCACAGCAAGGATGCATCAGCCAAATAGATTCAACAATGAATAATAAACATACCACAAATGCATGAGTAAATTCGCTAGCACTAGATCATTCAATGCAAACAATATTCCAAATAGATGACTCCAATACCAAATCGATTTGCTTCAACAAAGAATTCGCTAGGGCAAAGTGATCATAGAACACAAACAACTCCTTCAATTTGGCCTTCAAACCAGCTTCAATGCAAATAGATTCTTCAACAAATGAAAGAGAGAAAAAGAGCTTCAGTTTTGGGCATACATCCCTTCTCCACGCAGGGAGCAATTTTAATCAATTCATCAACATACTCATCCAAGGAAATGCGACCCCTCTTTTATAGAATGAAGAGGTGCAATATCCAATGACTAATCATTTAATATTTTCTCCCTAAAACATAATTAAAATAAAAGTATTTAATAAACTACTATCATGTGCACTTTATTTAATTTCTTAATTTAATATTAAGAAATTACTATCCTATGTGCACTTTTCTAAACTAAAGAGCCCTCTAAGGGGTTACAAAATAGATAACAAACATCTTAGGACAAATTTCGAGCTCAATCCTCGAACCCATTGGGTTGAGGGTCTTCAAATCTTCGATGTGGAAAATGTCCCGAGAAGGGGACATTACAGCTTGCATGCAATTTTTAATGTCTTTTTCCCCCAAACTCATCCAAGGCCACGCGCACTTCTCCTTAGGGAAGACATAAAAATATAATGGTCCCTTTTTTAACCCCCAAGGTGCTATTTCCATCATGGGCCAAGTCGCATTTTTTGCTAGGACCAAAATAAAATAATATTGCACCCCTTCATGACTTGGTCTTGACATAATATTAAGTTACTAAAATTACTATAAGTGCTTACATAATTTTCTGTTGTTAATGGCACTTTATAATAATTATAGATAACGTAAGTCACCCTTATGTTTCCCTTTGACCGTCGGTAGGACAAAATAGGCGAAGGGTCTTCGCCATGGTTATTTTAGAAAGAGGGACATTTCATAATGGGAGGAAGAAGCACCCAATAAACAATTAGATGTTACCAAGGAACCCTCAATAAGATTCCACCCTTCTAACTAATAAATTGCAGGATGGTTGATTTGTTTTAATGATTTTGGTACTGATAAGGGATAACTACTAAGAATTTTATATCATCAACAATCCTTTTTCATGTCTTGCAGACGGTAACAATGCACCAATACCATTTAATAGCTGTTATAACTCCCAATAGCTTACTCATGTCTCTGGGACTGATTACAAGGTTCAGACAAGATTACTCATATGCCCAATAACTGATTATGTAGTTCAGTGAGCATATTTGTGTCAGAATGAAAGTTGGCTGTTTGGACTGACTATAAGCTGTCAGAAAGATCCCATTGCAGTTATCATCTTTTCCTTCTGCAGACATTTCAGATTTTACTTCTGTTCATTACTTTCGACAGCCATGAATTGTGCCAAAGAACAAAAAATTCTGGGTCAAGCTGAAATTTTACAGGGGGTGGATTTTATTATTCTGATAATTATTCCTTCTGCTATATGTAAATCCTTGCATTTTCTAATTTTCTCTGATTTTTTTACTTCTGCTTTTCTCCAATGTTTCCTACTTTTCCCTGCATTTTTTTCTGTGTAAGACTTGAATGTCTGGAAACTTGCGCCTTTTGCCCCTTAATTGAATTTTCAATTTTTATTTAAAGAAAAGCAATCAAGCACAAAAAAACTTCCGTCACATATCTGTCATATATATTTTTGGCAGACTCGAAATACCCCAAGCATGATCCAAAACCTGGACTCAGTCAAGCTCCTAGCACGAGCTGCATGAACAGTGACAAGCTTCAACTCAAGCTTATGCAGCAGATGATGAGTATGTTCAACATCTTGTGGGACAACAACAGGGCACCAACTCTAATCCATCGGCCATCCTGATTTCCCAACCTGCTTTCAAGTTGGATACCAAGAGCCCCCACTCCCCATTTTGATGGTACAATCTAGAAGCATATTTCAAGACTTGGGCAACACTCAGCCACAACACATTATAGTAGTTGAGGTTCATATGAATGATCAGGCCTTCACTTGGTGGCAATCTCATATCCAAATTTTGACCACAACAAAGCAGCCCACAATTATTAGTTGGACAGTCTTCAAAGAAATTGATCACGAAGAGATTTTAACCTCTCAAGTATAAAGATGAGTTGTTGGTGCACTAGCTTTATCTTCGCCAAGCATATGAACACCAAGTCTGGAAATGCATTGACCAATTCAATCGTCTCTCCATCAAGTTAGAGGTACAGAAAACTGATGGTGTCCCATTGGTGTCCCTGCATTTCACCTTGAAATTTGGGACTACCCTATGTAAAAAAAAATCATACTTTTAAAATAACTGGCCGTTTGTGTTTTTATTGCCAAAAAGTGTCTCTATTGTGTCAAGATATTCCTAGAGAGTCATATTAACCAATTTCGCCAAATACCTAGATTCCCAAAATCGTTATATTTTGTTCTTTGAGAGGTTTGTCTGCATGGGAAATTTTTATTTAATTATTCTCGAACCCCATTTGAGGCAAAATGTGCTCCGGTTTAACCTCGTTATGGTCTTACATGTCAATATTCCCATATACCAGTAGGGTTTTAACTAGGAATCAATCCTGGGCTTTATCTCGTGACTTCTGGCAACGTTTTGCATTTTTGGTGTTTTCTCGTTTTGTTTTCTGTGAAATTTCTCTAGGTCAATTCCTTTGTCGGTTTAGTCTGATTCTTTCCTAGAGTATCTAGAGATCATCTATGGACGTTATGCCAAAAGGAATTTGCCACGGAGGTCTGGTTCTCTCTAAAAAAGCGAAGTCGTGCACGAAAAGGCTTCTTCTTCGGGCAGTCACATTTTTGGGAAAGGAAGGTTTTAAAGTTACAATGGGATTTTGGTAGCAACAGTGGTGGGAATTTTGTACTTGCCTAGTAGGGTACAATTCCTTTGTCGGTTTAGTCTGTTTTCTTTCCTAGAGTATCTAGAGATCATCCATGGACGTTATGCCAGAAGGAATTTGCCACAAGAGGTCTGGTTCTCTCTAAAAAGATGAAGTCGTGCAAAAAAGGCTTCTTCTGGGTAGGTCGCATTTTTGGGAAAGGAAGGTTTTAAGCTACAATGGGATTTTTGGTAGCAACAGGTAGGTGGGAATTTTGTACCTGCCTAGCAGGGTACTTTTTCCCATGGGGGCAAAGCCACTTAAGTCATAATGGGATTATTAGAGGCAACAGTAAGCGGGAATTTCTTACCTGCCTTGCAGGGTGAAAATTCTCATTGTGAAATAAAAGAAAATCACTTAAGGCATTGATGGGAATTTCTTACCTGCCTTGCAAGGTAAAAAAATCTCATTATGAAATTCAAACAGCTTAAGTGAATCATGGGATTTTTGGAGCTGCGGTGCAGGGTGAATAATCCCATTGAAAATTGGCTTTTAAAAATAGAAATGGGCTATGTCAAAAAGTGCGACCCCTTTTGGAATAGAGGGACAACTTTAATTGCATTCATTAATTAATTCTATTTCCAAATTTGGCGCCCAAGCATGAGGAAAAGTCAACAAGGAAGAAGAGGATAAAGGAAATTAGAAATAGAATTCTAAAATTAAATAAATTTAATTTATTTAATGCAGCCCCCTCTCATGCAAAAAAGTGCGACCCATATTGAGGAGAAATAATACTTTTTAAAGTATTAATTAATGGAATTAATTCCTATTTTTGGTGCATAAGGTCAAAGCACACTGTGAAGTCAATGTGGACTGGAAGTAGAAAGCTAAAATTAAATAAATTTAATTTATTTAATGGCAGCCATGAGCATGCACAAAATAGGCGCCCAAATTGAAGAGAAAAGCATGATTTTTAATTAATTAATTGTCGGAAATAGTAAGGGCAATTATTAATTATAGAATGTTCAAGGTTATATAAGCAAGGGCTGCCATAATGATGGATTAATTACTTCTTTTAGCAAAAAGTGCAGCCTGAGAAAGTTTTGGCGCCCAATTAAGGAGGAATTTTGCACAAAAGGTGTTTTTATTGTTGGAAGGCTTCAAAGTTTGGCACCTAGGTTTGAAGGAGCTTGAATTAAGTCTGATTAATTGTCTACATAGTGGTACAAGTGCTCAGGTGAAGTTGACAAAATTCATGTTTGTTTTGCATGCAAACAAAACATCAAATTTTGGGGCAGCAGGCTTGATATATGCAGATTTTTATAATTAAAATCAAGTGTTCATGTTCCGGTTGCCATCTTTGTCTGAATTAATTGTAGGAATTCATTACAGTGCTTTTATAAGAGAAAGGGAGCTTAAATCAATGTCCGATACAAAGAACATATCCTCTCGAATCAAGAAATCTCCAAATCTGCACCGGTTGTAAAGAATTCCAGCCGAATAAATAGAAAAAGAATTGCTCAGATAAAGACAGATATGGCCATGGCAAAGCGGGATGAAAAAGAAAGCTCAAGCAGTCATGCATCACTTCCAAGTTTGTTGACATTGGAGATACAGATCTAGGTCCAGAACCTCTTTCTGAACTGATTGATAGATCCAGAGCTGGAAAGACTTCTCTCATTCGTGCAAAAGCAAAGCGGGAATCATTCAAGCTTGACATTCCCATCCACAAATTTCGGTTGCCAAATTCGTCATGGAGTGTGCTAGGTCTTACCACCCACTATCTAGATCAGTCCGAGATGTTGCAGGGAAGACAATAATCCAGTTGAATGCACAGTTCATCAATTATTGTCTAAAGATTCTAAGCACGACGATTGGTGATTACTATTAGCATATAGGATGCCGACAATGATGATGGGAAAAGCATAAAGTTGATTGTGTGGGCATAATGAACAACAGATACATGAAGAAGCCCAAATCTCCATCCAAGTTCCCGAGAACTCTTCCACGATCCAATCTGGTACAAGAGGTGGATGATATTGCCAAATTGTTATGCAGATAAATGGCGAAGCTAATGCTCACAACTTCCGCACATGGATGTATGCTTTCATCAGGACCATTGAAATCAACAAAGCAGATTCAATAATCAATTAGTCGAAATCATTAGTGACAACATTGGTGAGCAGCTCCGGAATGTGAGGCGTACTTACAACTTCAAAATGACTTCGTATTTGGTATATGCAGCAGCTTCACAAGGTGTCTTCTCCAAGCTGGATAGACGTGGTGTGCTTTCCAAGGATCCTATTTTCGAGTGCTATCCACACTTACTACTATGCCCGCATGCAATAAAGATTACAAGGTGGTCAACGATGGATTCTTCTACGGATTCATTTGCAGGCTGGACGGCGATCTAAAGGCCAACAAGGTAAGCAAGGAAGCTTGGGAAGCTATGTCCAAGATTGGCAATATCTTCATCCAGTTTGCAGACTTTACATACCTCAGGGTCACCGGCTTTTCAGAGAACATCAAGTTGCCTAGATATCTAAGAGACAGATTGGTCATCATGGAGTTGAGCGAGCAACTCGAGGAGATGCATGACCTACAATCGAAACAGCAAAAGCCCACAGGCTTCTTCCTCGATACAAAGGGCTATTACAACTGCCAGAGCATTCATAAAGCCCGAGGAATTGAAGCGGAGATGTTCTCTGAGTACGAGAAAGAGTTCTTCCTAGCACGGCTGAACTTCGATCCATTTGGAGTGGCAAGGAAGACAATCTCCTAGGAGTACAAGCACGTGACTTCGTTGGAAGATTTCTGGATGAAGTGCGTAGTGAGTATGAAGTTAGAAAGAAAGATTTCAGCAGGTTATCGAGCGGCAAGTGTTTGACTTTGGATTAGCACGAATACCTGCAGATCTTAAAGATGATGGACCTATGTTACTTGACGCATACCATCGGATGGGAGGAGATAGAGTGGACTTCAGGAGAGCATAGGTGGCTGCCATACGATCGAGGAAAGGTCTGCCGCCGTTCTAGTCAATACTTCAAACTGGTTGCTGACGAAGGGATATTGCCTTGATGAAGCATTGATGAATCAGATCACGGGCAACTTCGGCACAGGAGATTTCCTCAAAAGGAAGCACGAAGGAGAGAGCAACAGAAGGCCTGAAAAGATTAAAGTGCACAGAAGGTCTCATTCGAGGGAGAAGATCACTTCTACTGCTATGGTGTTAGTTCCGACTTCTCCAGCATCGAGTACTTCACCGACTGTCGCACCTTAGCAAGTTACTGTCATTCCTCCGTTGAATCCCGCAACATTCGTCTTTTCTCCTCGGCCACTCTGTTCAGCACCTCTTCCTGAAGAAACGTTGAAGCTGCAGATGGCAGAATTTGAAAGAGTTGTCTTTAGATAATTCAAAGGATGGCAGCCAAAACACTATAGCAGCTTTCGGATGGAGAGGAGCCGAGAGCAGAAATGGTGGTACACTCGTGACTTCTCATTCTCCGAGAAGTAATTTCTCAGAATGGTTAGCTTCACAATTGGTTCTGGAGGCTAGAGAGGAAATCAACTTGGAGGAACATGGCTTCAGCTACTCCCCGAATCTAGGCGGAAAAGATAGAAAACCTAAAGTTGCCAAGGTAACTTCAAGGTTAATCATTGAGGAGTCGGGGCGAAGTTTCTTTGAGATGTCGGTTCCAGCGAAGGGGAAGGATGAGCTCACGGCGAGAAAATATAACAAAGACTGACCGAGTACCCATAGGTCAAGCCACCACAGAAGGATTGAAGCAAGATACGCAGACATTAATAGATACTTTATTCCTTACGCTTGACAGAGAAAAAGGCGGAGAAAGTTGAACTTCGTAAGGTGTATCTCGGTTGTGCGAGATTATTGCCAAGGTTGCCAAAATCTTCTACTCAACCAATTTCAAAGACAAAAGCAAGTGAATGATCATCTGATGCAGGAGGTGGAAGATGCAAGTAACCGTGTTAAAAGTTATCAACGAATGGAAGAGTCTAATCATTCGCCAAAGCCTCTGACAACCTCGGAGAGGTGTCAACCCGTCTAAAGGTTATGAAAGATGCATCGATCAATCAAGCAATTGGTGACAAGCACGATAGATATAAACACGATTCTTTGAGAGTAACTTTGAGTACTTTGGCCAAAATAAATAAGTGCCGAGAGAGGTGTTGATTGTGGAACAATTAACCCTAACGATCGATTGAGAAGGGGAAGCAACTTGAGTTTGCAGTATCTTTCCATTTAGAGATCTGCAGAATTATGCTTTGAAAAGATGCAGCACTTGAGTATGGCATCATCTTTACCGATAATGTCATTGTTTTTACTAAAGAGGAAGTGGACAGGAACGTTTCTTCATACACAAGGACCATTCCTAAAGAAGTGCCTAATTCCCTGGAAGGATCTCTTCGATGGTGCAAGGGAGAATTGATGGAGCTTTTAGGCCTTTCACGATGAATTCTATCAAGAACCGGTGGCGCTGCAGTCAGATGTTGAGAAGTTCGGGCCTAGCTTAGAGGATGTGGAAGCGTGCATCAGGGTATTGAACGAAGGCTTGCTACAATTCAGGACAGAAAAGGAAGTTGTGGCTAAGACAGATGGGAAGATGTTGAATTACATGTTCGACAAGTATATTCAGTATCAAAACAAAAAGAAGATGTAGATGTTACAGCTAGCGAATTTTTCTTCTTCTACTTTTTCTTCTATTTTCACGTTCTCGGATATAATTGTAAAACTTTAAAGTTATTGGTTTTGAAACCATTACTTTAAGTTATGTGGAACGATTCTATAAGTTAAGTGACAGATGTGTATAAGTTTGAGTATGGATCCGGATGCATGTCACTTGAAGAGGAATTAGAGGAAGATGATTGTCAGATGTTATCTTTATTTCTTGTTTATGTTCTAGTTCAGTTGAGTTTCCCATTTGTATTTTCCCTTCTACATTCTATAAGTAGAGGAAGAACCTTCGGGTTAAAGATCAGAATTTGTAAGTAGCATTCTTGTGTTCTAGACTTTGTGCTGAAACCCTTGATAGCTATTTGAAGCAAAGAAATAGAAAGGAGCAAATTTCCGGAGAACTTTGTGTCACGGTGCATTTTGTTTCTAACTTTTTGTCTTAGATCTACTTATAAACTTTGTGTTATTCTAGATCTAGATTTGAAAGCTGCCTTTGCTTATAATTTTGTGTGTTAATATCTATTGGTCCTGTCTATGTGCATGCAATCAACTCTGTAATCTATTGATTGGGTTGCACATCTCCCCTCTATTTCTTCCCTGTGTTTTTATTATTTCCTTCTTCTTTAGATATTTCCTTTCTTTAACATTGCTTACTTGGGTTCATGAGTTTGCATGGTTAAAGTAAAACCCCTAAATAGATACTAGCATATTTTATTGACAAATCTTACACAGGAGCCGCACCGGTAAATGAGGGAGATTTATCTCATGACTGCCTAGGTTTTCAGCTATGTAGAAAATCTAGCCAACACCCATCAAATCAAGTTTGTCTCAAGGTTGTTTTATCATCTCTGGAAGGATTTAAAGCTTTCCACTTTCACATTTTCAGAGTATACTTTTCAGCTTGCTTTGAGGTGGAATCCAAGCGCCATAAGGGGCCTCTAAAGCCCATCAAGTCTTTTCCATCTTCTCCATATACCAGCTCCTCTAAACCTTGTATCTCGTGCTCAAAGATTGGGAATTCTTTATAGAGTGGCTCTGTTAAGAGTTCGATTTCGTCATCTAGCAATGGGAACAAGAAGTTTTTGCTAATCACAAGCGTGCTAGACATTCCACGAGAAAAATGTTGTGTCCTACAATCAAAGAAGGTAAAGGCCCATCTAGTCGAACAATAGCCATAACCTTTGAATATTAAAATATTCAAGTATCCAATCCCCACATTTCTAATCCTAAACTCGTCCTCGTGGTCGGTAATTTTCTTCCAACAATAGGGAAGATCTATTCACTTATAATTGTCAATTCAAAGACAAATAGATGGAGCATATCCTCCACAATGGAATCCAAAAGAAACCTAATCTTACAAAATTTGGCAGGCAACCTTCATTGCTCAAGTACATCACACTCAAACTCATGCCACTTGGGATGGCTCATGTAGTGACAATCCATCCTCGTATTTTGCAAGTGTTCTATCACATTTACCATTGAGTCATTCCAGATACAGTTGACTAGGACACCGCTCCATTTGATGGTGCAGTCCGATACTTGGAGCCCAGATTCAATTACCATTGCAAGCCTATCTTTGACAAATTCCTTTAGACTTACCAGCTGCAAACAGTCGGTAAAGTGTATTATAATTCATTTCTTATTTCAGTCTTTCTTTCCAACAGGCCAACGCTTAACCAAGTCAATTTGCATAAATTCTTTACTCTTTGTATCATTTAGGAAGCTAAGGCAGATAATTTGTCATGATCCCACCCTGACCAATCAAAGCTCTTTTGAAGCCCCTTGCTCTACTCCCATTTTTTTCTTCCCAAATTTCAACAACCATTGGAGCTTGAGAATGACACCTCCCAATTTGCCATAGGTGGAGCACTTCTGCAGGAAAGTCATTTGGTGGCTTATCAAGTGGAGGCCTTATCATAAGCCAAACTCAATTCTGGCTTCCATTCTTTCGCACCTTAAGAGATTCAAGTAGCTCGTCCAGCTCTAGATATGTCCACCTGTAGGAGCAGGACAAATATTTTTCCTTTGTGCCGAATTTCACTAAGCTTCATGCCGAATCATAGCATTTTCCAGCAAACTCAAGTTAAATTCAAGGCAATCCATGTCCATCATTACGTACCTCATTCCTTCCGAGCTGGTGATTATATTTGGCTTCACTTGGATAAACAGTGGTTTCACAGAAAACACGTCATAAGATCAAACCCATTACACTATCCTCCAAGAAATTGGACCCAGTTCTTTTTGTTTCCAACATCCAGATCAGCTTGGCATCCATGATGTTAATGTGAGCCAGCTCAAGCTATATGAGCCATCTCACTTGGAGGATGCGGTTTTTATCACTCATACAGTTCAATATGTTCAGCAAATGTTGGCCGAGGATACTTTTCTTGATGTTCGGACTCCCACCTATTGTATGAAGCTAACCACCACATACCTGGTCGGACACAAAGGTTCTCTAAAAATACAGGCCAAGTAGCTCTCAAAGACCACTTCTGTGGAAAAAAAAAAATCATGTAACGTAGAAATTTGGCACAACCTCCTCTTAGCAGGGAGGAAATGATAAGATTCACTCCAGAGAATTTATCTTTTTATCATCTTATTTTCTGTTTAGGCTTGCCTTTATCCAGCCAACATACACCCACTTTGTACATCTATCTATTCCATGCTAATGAAGAGTATAAACATACAGTTTGGCAACATTTTCCTTTACTTCTCTATTATTCAGGCGTGTTCCTTTCTTAATTTCTATTGTTCATTATGAGTGATGTATATCACCAATTGAATAGTTATAACAAGGACAACAAGGCCAATGCCCCAACAACTAACTTATGCCATTGTTAGCTATGTTGATGTCAACAATATATTTTGTCATCTAATTCCCTATTTTTGTCCATAACTAATTCTGTTGGTCAAATGAGAGAGAACAACTTGCAACAGTGCATTCAAATCATTTAATGATATTTTTACATTTAGTGAGTAATTTTATGGCTCATGTGGCACAAAACATCCCAATCAATTGTTCCACCCTTTTTTTGGAAAGACAGATAAGATATTTATATTAAAGGATAGAAATAAGATTGCAGCAGCTAGTCTCGAGTTCATAACAAGTAAAGAGCTAAGATACTCACCAAGTGCTTATATCAAGACTAGAACATCACATCAAAATCTGCTGTAATAACATAGACCAAAGAACATTTTGAAGACTATGGCACAAATGAAGCAAATTTATGTCTGTGAGCTAGCAATAGCATGTGGAAAAGGAAACAATATTTTTCACGCCATTATGGTACCAAAACAAACAAACTGAAATAGGCCATAATAGCTAAGCTATCTATTAGGATTTAAAGCTTATAATTTGGCATTACATCCATATTACTTAAGTATTAACTAATAAACGGCTGTAACCACTTCAACCATTTTGTGACCATGAATAATGTGTGCATTTCAGTTTCTCTTCATTCTTTCTCTCTCCACATATTTTAACATATGTATCAAAGCCCTTGGTGCTCGAAGGGGTCTGCAAATCGAGGAGAAGAGAAGGGAGGAGGTCATAAGGGCCACAGGTACAAGCATTCATGATTGTAAATTAAAATATATATATATTAAAGGCGGCAAAAGATTTTTAAAAAAACTGTTCGCAAAGGCTGTTTTGATAGTGGCCATTGATATATTGTAGGCATCAAAAAAGGAAAATCTTATTCGCAGAGGCTGTTTTGAAATTCGCCATTGATGCATAGAAAATCAAATCGTGAGGTCAAAATCATGACGTAACAGTGATTTTTTTAAAGAGAATCTGTATTTTTGTTGGCGCTAGTTAGGTACACGATTTAAACTGAGATTCTGAGTCAATTTCTGAGATTTAGGATTGCACTACCTGAAGAACATCACCAAATAGGGATTGTTTCTAGCTCTGCATGGTTAAGAGACTGGAATTGGCCAATTGAAACTCCCTTCTACTATTACAAACCCTAGCGTGGTTATCAACTCCTTCCCCCATCATATTCAAGTTGAAACCCTTAACTTTCACCGAAGCTAAGGTCTACTGAGGCTATTTGGACCAGATGCTTCTAAAAATTTTAGAAAGCCACTATTGAGCCCATAAAACCTCATTTTTGGTGGTGTATTATGTATCAAGGGTTACCTATAGCGTTATAGGGACAATATTGATTCATATGGGGATTTCAAACCCTACTCGCCTTGTGTGTCACTAAGTTGAATCTTTCAAGCACTTATTTTGGTTTTGTTCGCATACTCATTCTACCTCGTAGATGGATTCACACCCTTTTTAGACATTTACTCTAAAATTTTTCAATTGGAAAATGGTGCTTCTATGGGATTTGACCATGTTACCTACAAAATATAATCAGATCTAGCATATATTTCAAGCTGATATTTTGTTTTACATTTGGAAAGATAGAAATTATGCTATTTTCAATCATCTTCCTATGGATAGAGATTTTTCTATGGCTAACAAAGCGGCCGTTATTTCTAATGTTATGCTTCGAGTTCATGTTCAAGCAAGGAAAGTCAAGATCGAGATAGAGCTTCTCCAATCTCTCCTTGACCACTAAGGTAGCGCCCCTTGCAATGTTAGTTGGGTACCACCTTACTCTCCCTACCACCACCCCCTTCCTCAAGTTAATGGAACTGGAGAGTGTGGGCAATGTCGCTTGTGCATTCGAATGAATTTTACACCCTTCTCGCATTGGTCTTCACCTAGAGGTGACAATGGTATTGGTGGAAGAGGTTTTGGAAAAGGTGGCGTGTATAGTTCCTCTCTTTGCAGCCCCAGCTCCTCAACAATGTCTCTTGTCATTTCCCCCTCCAAACAAACTAAAGATGAAGAAGAATCTTGGACTCTTTTCCCGTGCTTTTGACAAATTCTTCCTATTTGAAAGCCCTAGCTATATGTTGACCCTTGTAGCCACTCCTCTTAAACACCGTAGTCATATTCTTGATCTCCTAATCCAAATGCTCTTCATTGAAAATCTTGAAATCCCTAGTGGCAAGAGTCTTGATAAAAAAATATTTTTGGGCCAAGTGATGATGAGAAGCATGCAAGTAAAGATATGTAGAAGTATCATCCCTATAAACCTAATAAGCAAGGGAAACACCTACCTTTCTTTTGAGAAAAACTGTAATATCCCCTTTTGGGATATTATTCAAATCTAAAAATCACTTAACCAAATTGATGTAAGAGGATTAAACCCTCCTAGTTTGACCTCAAATAACCCAATGTTAGCTTCAATACAACCCAAATGGGGTTGGAGTGAGCCAAAGTGGTGGGTTAGATGGGAGAACTAGTTAGGAAATTAATCTTTTCCAGATCTGAAATTAATTGCAGCAGTGAATTAATTTAGAAGCACCAGAACAACTGAAAACTTCAAAATTTTATAACTTCCTCCAAACTCAATATTTTTCCACCAAATAAAATGCAGATTATTCTATAAATTAAGACCTTTCCAAAGAGCTATAAATCTGAATTTTTAGATCACCGTAACCACCTCAAAACAGACCCCAAAGTCTGAATACAAGTCGCTAGGGTTAGGATTATTTGCACAAATTATTTCCAGTCCTTAATAACACTCCAAAACCCTCAAAACATCAGCCCATATAACTGAAATAATTATTAATTTGCAGCAGCTTGCAGATCTATCAAAAATACCTTAAAATATGATGCAAAATACCACAAACCCAGTCGATTAACCTTGGATAAATTGCAGCATTAGATATGAGCACAATAACCTTCAAATCATGAGCCCCACACTTGGAAAAATATACTAAAACAGATCAGATTGTAGATCTAACTTGAAAACCACCAAATCATACCAAAATAACCTCCTATGCAAGTCGACTTGGTATAAATAAATTCAGCAGTAGCAGCAGATCATAAAGCACACTTAAATCCTTCCAAACTCATCAATAACATGCAAATATCCTTCTCTAATAAATGCGCCACACATAGGATGAATATATGATATAATATTCACTCAATGCAAGCTTTAGAAGGTCTCACACTCTCCACAATAATGGTGGTGTTTAGAAACACCTTTTTGTGATCACATATGGGCATGCATCCCTCTTCAAGCATGAAAAAATTTCAATAAAATCATCAACAACCTTCCAAGGGGATGCCACTTCTCCTTTTATAGATTTTGCAACTCAAATCTCCAAGCTTTCCCTCCAATTTTGGCGCCAATCTCTAGATGGGAGAGATATCATTTAATAATAGCCTTCTTTACCTGTAAAAGGTCAAACTCCAATAAAATATTAATTCCCTCCAATTAATATTTAAATAAAACACAAGAGGGGAATTAAATATAAATTATAAAGCACATGGAGTAGTCGACTTGCCCCAATTTAATTAAATATTATTTTAAAAGCTCGTGGCATAGTCGATTTTCCCCAAATAATTCCTTAAATCCAAGGGGAGTGGATTAAAGGTCCTCCACAATTATTTTTAATTGATGTCCAAGGAAGGGGACATTACAAAAACATCTTAGAAGGGTAAAGTGTCATCTACTTCTAGTTCATTAGTGAACTTTATGTTGCCATACAAGTTGTTGAGGTGAGCATGAAATTCTTCTAATTTTTCTAAGCCATCGCCAATTCAAAATAGTATCATGATCATCCACACATCTTGTCCGCCACTTTGGTTTTCGTGGAAAATAGTTATAGGTCTTCTCGTAATGTCCCCATTTTTGAAGACCCTTAGCCTATCTTTCCCCGTGGGCTTTGGGATGTTGCAAGGGGAAAAATTATATTAAATAATTAAATATTATTGCCTGGAGAGTGATTTTTATCATTTGATATTATAAAGCAATAATTATTTAATTATGTAATTTAATTCCCACAATGCAAAATTAAAAGGGGAATTAATTAAATAACTTTTAGGTGGCTTTTAAATTTTAAAAATGACCCTTAGAAAAGGGGACGCCACACCTAGGGAGGATAAACTATTTTTATTAATGATTTCCCTCTCCTAGGGATTTCGAATTTTGTGCCTCCTTGTTTATAAAAGGAGAGCTTGGATTCATTATGAGACTTATGTTGATTGATCATTTGATTTCACTCCATGCTTGGAGTATTGGGATGTATGCCCTAGTTCTTGCATTGTGCTCTCTCATTTGGATCCATTATTGAAGAATATTGAAGATTCCATTATTCTCTCCATTGTGCTCTCTTGTTTTGAAGGTGTTTATGCATGGTATATTCATTCTGAGTGTTGGTGACTTCGATTGGGGATTGTTCATAGCATATTTTTGATGTCTAAAAATATATTTATGTTGCAGATCTGATTTAGCATAATTTTGTGAGTATATGTGACCAGATTTGAGGGTTTTTGGAGTAATACAAATGCTGGAATTAATTTATGTGCAAGCAGTAATTTATTTTTCCCTAGGCGACTAGATTTTTTGGCTATTTTAGGGGTTTAACAAATGTTGTTCTAATTTGGCTGAGTTCATCTTATTCCTTGTAGTTTTCCGAGTCCGTGCATATCTCTTTTGCCCAAGTCGGAGTAATTTTAAGGAAGATATGAATATTTAAAAATTGCAGCCGTCAGGGTTTTGATTTTAATTAATTATCTGCTGTAAAAAAATCAGATCTGGGTAATATTAGCATTCTAATTAGTTTTCCCATCTAACCCACCACCTTGGCATACTCCAACCCCACTTTGGGTTGTATTATTGCCAACATTGGGTTATTTGAGGTCAAGCTAAGAAGATCTAATCTTCCTAGGGTGATCCGGATAATTAATTTTTGCATATTTAAATTATATCCTAAAAGGGGATATTACATCTTCTCCTCAAGATGCTCGATGAAGAAGTTAGCCACGACTAGAGAAATTGAAAAACCTATTGCCACGCCTTTTGTTTGCTCATAAATATATCTCCCACATGTGAATAAAGGGGATCTTAGACTTAGCTCAACCAAAGTAACAATCTCTTCATCCGAACAAGATTTGACAACCTTAACTCCATCTTTTATTGACTCCTTGGTGAAAAGTGATGCTACATCAAAGCTAACTAGATCATCCTTCTTAAAAAATTTGTCCTTCAATGAAACATGATGACCTATACTAAAGGCTTAATTTTTCTAACCAAGTCGGCTGCAAGATCACAAGTAGGGGTGTCTGTAGTGTCCACAATTGCCCTCGACAAACTACCCTCCTTATGGATTTTCAGTGCCCCGTATATTCTCACCATGTTCTCCTTGTTGGGAATCGATGTCTTCTTCAAAATTTCTTCCAAAGAAGACTTCTTAATGGCTTTGCATGCCTCTTCACCACCAATGAAACAAGTTTATAATCCAATCTTCTATAGCTGTCACTATTCTGCAAAGTATTGTTTAATCTTGGCCACATAATCCGCTTTTCTTATAACCACCATAACATTAGCAATATGTAATGTCCCTAACTGATCGATCAGATCAAATCGCCAAATTTTAACAATCAACACAAACCCAAGCTCTTTCCAATCACCAAGATCCTAATGTGGGCAAGGTGAGCGCATATGGAAACCGGGATGTGAAATCAAATCAGGTCTGACTTACGCGGCAAAGCCGCACATTTTACAATCAATGCCAAAATGGCAGGTAATGGGATACAATTGTTGGCGGCTTTGCCATCCAATTGTTATTACAATGTAAGTGCAAGAAAATAAATATCTTTTTGGCGGTGAACCACATAGAAAGTTACAAACATCACAAAATATCAATGCAAACAGATAACATCAATGATTGCAAACTGATAACATCAATGATTACAAACATGAAACCAAATGTTGATCACAATCTCAAGTAGTTGAATCAAACCCTCATATACTAATATAAACCCTCAAATGCATCAAACAATAGATCTAGCATGTAGATGATCAATTCCAACCAATGTGCTTGCTGATTTGTGCATGAACAACAGTATCAAACCCTAGAGAAACAATAGATCTCAAGTATGCTTGTTGATTTGTGAATGAACAACAGTAGTAAACCTCATAACAACAATAGATCTCAAATGAACTTGCTGATTAATGAATATACAACAATGTAAACCTTAGAACAACAATAGAACATGGATGTACTTGTTGATTTAAATGAGAACAATGATATCAAACTCATATTAGATCTGAAAACTCACAAAACCCTCCAACAAAGATGATACGGCAGCAGATATATGGGCAGCAACAAAGATGTAAGGCGGTGGCGGCAACACTAGGAGGATGGTGGCGGTGTATGGTAGAGATGTATGTATGATAGTAGCAAATCCTTAATAAAGTTTGATTTTTATAGTAACAGCAGCAAATAATGATTATCCTCAATTTGGCACTCCAAACAATGAATATTGATGATGAACAACAACAACATATGATGATAAATTCTAAAAATCAGCAAAAACAACGATTTGCTTGCAAGTAAAATTTGACCCAATCCTCTACAAAATAAAATCCATAATGTCCCCTTCTCCGGGCTAGTTCATTTTGAAGACCTTGGGCCCATTCCACTTCCTGTGGGCTTAAAGGGAAAGAGCAAGGGAAGTATTTAATGTCATGATTGTCAGTTGCTTTTGTAGCTTTATATTATTTTCAAGCAACTTTCTAATTATGACTTAGAAATTCAAGTTGGTTCGAAAAAGTGCAAATACCAACTTGAAAAATAAAAAGAAACTTATATTTCTACAAGGAGGTCGGTCCTCTTTGGGGGGATCATCCTTTTGATTTTGGCGCCACCTTTAGCTATATAAAGGGGTTGCTTGGCTTGGAAAAGGGGACACTTACTTTGGAATTCATTTTCTTTGAGTTGGAGCATGAAATTGCTTTCTCTCTTGCAATTGAGGATGAAAACCCTCTTTGCACTTGATGTGAGGACGAAACCCCTCATTTCTTCATTGGTGATCTCATACGGAGGTCATACTTGAGCTACACTCGATTTTCTTTGGAAACTCGCCATTTCCAGCTTATTGTAAACCCTCTCCTAGGGTAGCAACTTGCATAGTGGATGATTTTGGTGATATCTAGTGCATGACACTTCATTCTTTGTTGATATTTGGATTGTTCATAATTTCTGAGGCTGGTTGCATTTGACGGATTGAATTTTGGGCCTTGGAATCCCAACTTCCAACCATGGATTCGTTGTTGCAAATTTAATTAAATATACTCCAGTTGGGGGTTTACAAACCCATTTCTTGGCTTGTTCTAAACATTTATAAAAGTTCCCTATATGCTTTGGATGGTGTAAAAGTGGTATTGGTGGTGAATTATTGCAATTTTCCTCTTGCTATCATAAGATTACAGACGGTTGTACCTTGTTGTCCAAAAATTCAATTGGCTATTATAAATTCCAGTTTGATTTGATTTGGGTTTGTGCCATTTCCTTCTTTTTTAGTTTCTACCCGAAAAGGGACATCATAAAATCTTCCATAATTTATCTTTGTAGCAACATTGTAGTGACATTGTAGCGACATTGTAGCAAACTGAAAATGAATTCAATTCTTTGAGCACAAATGTGATCCCTGGGTGGAATCACTCTTATGGACAAGAGGGTTTTCGTCCTCAAATCCAACCTTGGAAACCAAGAGGGTTTTCGTCCTCCAAGATCTCCGAACAGCCAAGGGTTTTCATCCTTGGGTGCCAAATCAAGCCAAATCTCTCACAATAAAGAAATGTCATATGAAATCCTGACGCACAAATGAGCCAAGTGCCCCCTTATAAACCTTTCCTTTTTGGATCCTTAAAGTATTAAAAATACTTTTTTATTATTATTTTATTTTTAGTATTTAAAAATACTTTTTATTTAATACTAGTGTTTAGAAACACTTTAAAATTATAATCTTATATTAAGTTGCCCCAAAAGTGGAAAATTACCGAGCCCAACTTAAAATAACATAATAATTCATTTCAAAAAGGGGACATGACACAATATCTTCCTTAATAACCACAACATCCAGTTGCCTTATAATCTCTTTAAGGAAAACCATTCTTCCTTACCAATATTACTTGTAGGTGGTTTGGCATGTCTAAAAGCCACCGAGATTTATTGATTTTGTTCTTACGCTACATCCTCTAAAGAATCTTCCACACGACGGATCTGCCTAGTGGAAGTGGTTGGGGGCAATCCTGTAACCCTTTGCCACCATCGGCTACCATGTTTGCCTTTGCTTCCTAATGTCCGCTTTTATTTTTTTTGGTATTTGTTGCCTATGGACTTGTTATATTTGTCTTTTTTGGTTGGAAAGCTACTTCTATATCTTAATGATATATACTAATCGTTACCAGATCTTTTGCTCAATTTTTGTGACCTCGGGCTTTTTTAAGTCGATTTGGTTTTTGTGGTGTGATTCTATTCCACCCATTTTTTGTACGATTAGCGTTGTATATTATGTATGATTAATTAAAAAGTGATTTTCAATTAAAAATCTCAATAAGTGTAAGTTTCTATTTATAAAACATTAGGAAAACAAAGTTTTTAGGAAAAAATAGAGTCATTTACTTGGTTATAACAATATCTTAATTAAATAATAAAAGCGTAAATGATCACATAACTACAGTGACTTCAACAAGGACATATAAAAATCATATTATAATTTTTGAATCCTTTCCATGTGTTGTTATAGATTATAGTATCTGAAATATCGGACGATACTTTCCCCTTTTTTGATTCTTTAAATCTCTTGTGACTATAACTATGCCAAATGAAGATAACTTTGACGTTAACACATGTAAAATAATAAGGCAGCATTACATCAGTTATTGAAAGAATGATGGAATTTTGTAACAAGGACTAGAAACAAGCTTCCTTGGCCAGTACACTTTTGACATTTTTAGACAAGAGTTGCTATAATTTATGAAGAAGAAGAAAATACACAATATGAATAAACTGAATTGCCAGATTCCTCAAGTTTATTGTACATGCAGACGAAAGTCTGAATAGAATGTTAAAGAAACTCGTGCTCGGAGAGCTTTCTATTTCTCACTACAAGTAGAAAGAGATGAAGACTCGAAATTTCTGTAAAAAACAAGAAAGTATCTACACTAAGGATATAGATGCTTACAATTTCAATAATTTACTCATGTTAGTATATGAACTAGGAATCTCGCTGCCAGTGAAGTGATTGTTATCCAGTTGCCTGTAAAGAGCACAATTTGATGGTGGGAGATTATTAGTTAACAGAACTTTATGTATAATACTTATCCGTACATATCCTCTAACATTGAAGTATAGTATAACAAAAGAAATCTTACAATATAAGCAGATTTGGTATTTCCCATAGTTCAGAGGGAAGTTTGCCTGTCAAGTTATTGTTATCCAATAAGCTGCAAAAGAACAAACATTTTCAGTTTCAACCAGAAGAGTGATAGCAGTTTTGACTGCAATTAACAATTCTGGAACAAATACAAATATTAGGAAAGATACTATATATTTGAGGTGGTCTTTCAAACAACTTGAATACAACAATGACAGGCTAATAACTATTGCATGTTCTAATTTTACATCAACCAAGTTATAATGTTCATAACTCACAGGTGAACCAACTTTGGAAGTCTGTAAAGCTCTTTTGGTATCTCACCGCTGATTGAATTGTTATTCATATGGCTGCAGTCACATTACAGATTTAATAAAATTGGGAAATCAGACCATTCTGGAAGGTGCCCACCTTTAATTGCCATCATTTTCACCTTCTTTAAAAATCAGTAGTTCATAACTGAAAGAAATGTTTATCTACAATAGTTTTCCACGATGAATTTCAAAACTAAAAGCTATTTTTATAACCATGAAGAGCTTACAAGTGCTTTGTTTTATTCAGATTAGCAAAGGACTTTGGCAAAGACCCAGATATGTTATTCTGATCGATTTGTATTCTGTCCAAATTGGGAAGATTACCAATCTCTTCTGGCAATGAACCTGATATCCTGTTGCCATTGAGGAGCCTATAAAATAGCACAGAAGAAGTCAGAATTCAAGACATTTATCATTCGGAAAAACTTCTACTCCAGAAAAGGATACAACATCTTCTGATGTATATAAGGCATCTTTTTCACTCCCGTGGGAACCATAGAAATTGTAATTTATGCCGAAAGATTAAGCAAGGCTACATAGGTTATTACATAAACACTCAAAACTATGGAAACAACTTTTTGCTCCTAACATGAAGATGTAAGCTGAGACATCTTTCTTATTGCTCAGTCTTTAATGGACCATAAATTATTTTGATTCAAATAGGTTGCTGCGATAATTGGCAAAGCACATGTGCAATATATAAAATGCTCGCTAATGTAAGAAATAGTTCCCAAGGATCTCCTACATAACCCATATTGCATTAATGTTACACATTTAATATATCACTGCTACTCTTGTCTAGAAGAGTAATAGACAGATAATATACATATTTCATATTCAAAATTCTTGTTGTTTCTCACAAAATACAGGAAATATTCAATCTAATTAAAGAAAACAGATAAGATTGGGTTCCAGGAATGAAGATCGTAATCATAGAGTGTAAGAAATCTTTTTAGACCTTAAAAAAGCTAAAAGCTGAAATGAAACTTACAATTATTATAACAAATGTAAGGAAGGGAAAAAAAAATCAAAAGTTGCAAATATATTTTTGCTTTGACTTCTAGTTTTGAAATATATTGCCTTAGTCTCCCGATAATGGGACAAGGGAACATCAATAAAGTATATGGCGGCCTCCTGGGGATGGATGGATCAAATTAAATTTTGATGGAGCATCGAGAGGAAATCCGGGAAGAGTAGGTTGTGGTTGCATTTTCAGGGATTCAGAGTGTCAGCCTTTGATGGCTTTGGCTGTAGATTGCGGTGTTTCCTCTAATAATGTGGCGAAGGCATGGCTCTCCTCTTTGGTCTTTTGGAGGCCAAAAATCAGAATTGGCATCATTTATGGATCGAGGGGGACTCTCAAATTATTATTGAGGCAATTATTGGTAAGCAACCTAAGGCTTGGTTGCTGGAACCTATCTGTCAACAAATCAAGGCAATCCTTCCCTTTTTTCAGAGACTCGTTTTCCCATATAAAAAGATTAGGGAATCAAGTTGCTGATTGCTTGGCCAACAAAGGAGCTGAGGTATGGGATGAATTTCATAAAAACCGCCTAGAATGGAAAGGGAATTTTCCTAGTGATATTATCTCCCTTTCCTCGCTCGATGCAAAGAAGGCCTTATGCCTTGATAATGAATAAATGTCTTTTGGCGACCATGGTTTTTATTGCCATAGATAGGATGGATTATGGCAAGCCATGGGAATTATTCAAATAGATTTTGGGTACAGGACACCTGGCCCTTCCCTTGTGCGAGGCGAGCCGAAGGCCTTTTTAAAGCTCTTCTCATGTGTGGGTATTCATTCCCGTTTTTTCTTTGGGTTCTGCTGGTTTGTAATTGTTTCTTGGGAGCGAGATTCTGCTTTTCCGCAATGAAGAATCGGAGCGGTTCTAAGGCAAGGCCAAGTAAGAAAAGGAAGCGAGTGCTTCTTGGTGAAGATGTTGGCGAATCCTTTGCCTCTTGGATGGATGACAAGATTAAAAATGCGGCCATGAGAGTGTGGCTTGAGAAGACTTGGTCGGTTGTAGAGGAATTTGATGAGATCGAAGAATCTGATATTTGTGAGCGCATGCAGAAATTGATGTTGGATCCGCACCAATCATTGGAAGGCGTAATGTTTTCGAAATGGCCCAGTGTTTGAGCTCTGCTAATATTGTGACCAATGCCTCTAGTCAATTCATCGTTCATAGGGAGCACGCAAGCTTGGAGGAAAGGTTAATGAGCTTCCAGTTTCAAGTGCATGCTCCAGCCAAGGGTCTACAGGCGGTGGCTAAGGGTCGGGAAGCGAAGGTGGATTTTCCTGCTCTGCGTGTCTCTTGCGTCTTCGTCCCCGAGCTCGAATGATTCTCGAGGTCGAGATCATTGCGGGAAGTGTCCCCAGGTGACTAAGGGAAAGAAGGTGGCGCTCTAGTCGAAGCCACGTGGCTAAGACCGAATGAATTTTTATTATGGTGATGTTTATCTATAGCTTTTTAGTAGGTTTCGGATGTAGCCATTTTTGGCATGATTAAGTATATAGATACAAAATAGAATGGTATGGGGTGGGATGGAGGCTAAGATCAGCTCTCCCCCCTATAGGGATGCACGATAAGGTGCCTTTCACTTTTTGAGAGTCCAATGATGAGCGATGTTATCATGGGCTGGAACTTCATGTACTTTTTTTTTTGTAGGCTAGGGCCTTCTCCCTAGGTATCAATAGCAAAAAAAAACATATTTCCTTGGTGCTTTTTTGTAGGGTAGGGCCTTATCCCTTTGTATCGATAGAAAAAAAAACATATTTCCTTAGTGTACAAGCACCAAAAATGGATTGCCAAGAAAGACGTTTCTTAGTTCCATTATGCATCATATATGTAACTATTAAGATAAAAACATAGACGGACACCTAGATTTTTGTTTCTCCAATCAAGTTTTTGAATCGATCCTTTCCCATTATAACCCTAACTCAAACAATTTGGACTTGGGAGTAAATCCACACGTTGAATATTATGAGTTGAATTGACACTGGAAGGTAACTGGTACATCAAACTGTTCGTCATAATATCAAAACTTTCATTCAGTAAAAACTCAGCAAAAACCTTTGTAATTGGTGAGGAAGTTCTGGAAAATACAACTTCGTGAGTAATTGGAATTTTTCACAAACTTGCTGAATCTGATCGGGTTTGAGCTGAGTGATTTGATTCTGTTCATTTTCCCAACAAAACCAGCAAAATTTGTGGATACGTGACCACTAAATCTCAAGACTTGTAATAATGCTGTAACTTAAAGTGAGGTAACTTCTCTAAGTTGTTCTTTATTATCCAATGTTTCCACCATGGTGCATGAATTTTGGGTATGTAATCAGTTATTCCATTGGAACATCACAGAGCTTTCCTTTTATCCTTAAATATGACATTGCTTCTCATGGAAAAGATTTTTCCTTGCCATTTAAATAACTCTATTAGATAGACATTTTTAGAGTTGTTCTTAGATTCTACAAAACAGGGAGGTCCATTCAACAGCCACCCTATGATTGACATTGCAGTCCATCACAGGAAAATGCATTGCTGCAATAGGTTTCCATCCTATGTGGTAAGAGAATTTTTTAAGCACAAATTCTACTCTACTGGGAGTTATTTTTTTATGGTCTGAACAGAAGATCTATACACGATCCATGTATTTATTGTATCATTAACCATACCATCTTATTGTCCTAGATTGTTTATGTGAGACAAACCGTCCATGTTGGTTAGCTACATAGACTTTCTACTGAAATTCAGTTTGTTCATTATTTGGCCCTTTAGATTGGCAATCTCTTACAGACCATGTGGAAGCCTTGAAATCGTACTCCTCATTACCGCTTTCTAACTTGGTGTCCCCAGATTTCATCCTAAAATCTGAGACTACCCTATCCGAAAAAATTTCGTACTTTTAAAATAATGGGTCGTTTTGTGTTTTTATTGCCAAAAATTCCTGTATTGTGTCAAGATGTTCCCAAAGAGCCGTATTAGCCATTTTTGCCAAATACCCGGATGCCCAAAATTGTTATATTTTGTCGTTGGGATTTGCCTGCTGAAAGGAAATTTGTATTTAATTATTTTAAGCCCCGTTTGAGGCAAATTATGCTCCGGTTTAACCTGTTGTGATCGTACATATCATTATTCCCATATACCAGTAGGGTTTTAACCAGGAATGCATTCTGGGCTTTATTTGTAACTTTTGGCAACGTTTTGTGTTTTTGTGTTTTCCGTTTCGTTTTCTATGAAATTTCTCTGGATCAATTCCTTTGCGGTTTGGCCTGATTCTTGGCCTGGAGTATCTAGAGATCACATATGCACGTTGTGCCAGAAGGAATTCGCCATCGGAGGTTTGGTTCTCTGGGAAAAGACAAAGTCGTGCACCAAAAAGCCTCTTCTGGCTGGCCGCATTTTTGGAAAAAGAGGGTTTGAAGTGGATCATGGGATTTTTGGAAGTAGCAGGCAGGTGAGAATTTTGTACACTGCTGGCAGGTACTTTTTCCCATGGAAGCAACGCCACTTAAGTCACAATGGAAAAATTGGAGGCAACAGGCAGACGGGGATTTCTTACCCGCCTTGTAGGGAAAAATTCTCATTGTGGAATAAAAAAAAATCATTTAAGTGAATCATGGGATTTTATTGCATGCCTTGCAGGGTAAATAATCCCATTATGAAAGTCAAACGACTTAAGTGAATTATGGGATTTTCAGGGCTGCCTTGCAGGGTAAAAAATCCCATTGTCATCTAACTTTTAAAAATATAAATCTCTTATGCCAAAAAGTGCGACCCCTTTAGGGAAAGGAAGGCAGCCTTAAATTAATTAATATCTTCTCCAATTTTGGCACCCAGGCTTGTGGAAAAGTCAACAGAGGTAAATGGACAAAATGAGGTTGAAAATAAACTGTTCTAAAATTATATAAATAATATTTATTTAATGTAGCTCCTTTATGTCAAAAAGTGCTTCATATTTGGGAGATAAATAATACTTTTTAAGT
This sequence comes from Taxus wallichiana var. yunnanensis, assembly GCA_018340775.1. Taxonomy (NCBI): domain Eukaryota; kingdom Viridiplantae; phylum Streptophyta; class Pinopsida; order Cupressales; family Taxaceae; genus Taxus; species Taxus wallichiana. The sequence continues at coordinate 339,659,177 of CM031243.1, read as the reverse complement.
ATTAAATGATTAAATTAATTTCTATTTTCAGTGGCTAAGGTCAAAGCATACTGTGAGGCTTGAGTTAACTAGAAGCAGAAGTCTAAAATTAAATAAATTTAATTTATTTAATGGCAGCCATGAGCATGCACAAAATAGGCGCCCCATTTGAAGAGTAAAGCTTATTAATTAATTAATTAATTGCCAGGAATAGGAAAGGCATTAATTAATTATAGAATCATGAGGATTATATAAGCAGGGGCTGCCATAAGGATGAATTAATTAATTCACAAGCAGAGAAGTGCAGCCCAGAGGAAAAGTGCGCCCATTTAAAGAGGATTTTTGCTCGGAAGAAAGTGAAATTAATGTTGAAAGCTTCCAATTTCGGCGCACAGGTTGAAGGAGGTTAATTTGTGTCTAGATAATTGTTTGCATAAGTGATACAGTGTGCTCGGTGAAGTTGGTAAAATTCATGCTTGTTTTGCATGCAAATAAAACATCAAATTTGGGGCAACGAGTTTGAATTATGCAGATTTTTATGATTAAAATCCACTGTTCATGTTCCGGTTGCCATCTTTGTCTGAATTAATTGCAAGAATTCATTATAGGTGCTTTACAAAAGAAAGGGAGCTTAAATCAATGTCCAATACATTGAATATATCCTCTGAATCTGAAGAATTATCCAGATCTGCACCAGTTTTGAAGAATTCCAGCAAAATAAGGAGAAAAAGAATTGTTCAGACAAAGATAGACACAGCCATGGCAAAGAGGGATGAAAAAGAGAGCACAACGGAATCATGCATCACTTCCAAATTCACAGACATTGGAGACACAGATCTAGGTCCGGAACCTCTTTCCGAATTGATTGATAGATCCAGAGCAGGAAAGACTTCCCTCATGCGTGCAGTTAAAAGCAGTGGAATTATTCGAGCTGCAGCGTTTCCATACACAACCCAGTTGCCAGAGTTCGTTATGGAGTGTGCTAGGTCTTACCATCCATCATCCAGATCAGTCCGAGATGCTACGGGGAAAACAATAATTCGGTTGGACGCACAGTTCATCAATTATTGTTTGAAGATTCTAACACGAAAGGTGGTGACTTCTATTAGCATTCAGGATGCCAACAGCAGGTGGGAGAAGCATAGAGTTGAGTGCGTGAACATAATGAACAAAATACATGAAGAAGCCCAGATCTCCTTCCAAGTTCCCAAGAACTCTTCCACGGTCCAATCTAGTACAGAGGTAGATGATATTGCCAAATTGTTATGCAAGATAAATGGCAAAGCGAACGCTCACACTTTCCGTACATGGATGTATGCTTTCATCAGGACCATTGAAATCAACAAGGCTGATTCAATAATCAATTGGTCGGAAATTATTAGCGACAACATTGGTGAGCAACTCCGAACGTGAAGCGTACTTTCAGCTTCAAAATGACTTCTATTTGGTATACGCAGCAGCCTCACAAGGCATCTTCTCCAAGCTGGATAGATGTGGTGTTCTTTCAAAGGACCCCATTTTCGAGTGCTACCCACAACTTACTGTACCTACGTGCAAGAAAGATTTCAAAGTGGTCAATGATGGATTCTTCTACAAATTCATTTGCAGGCTAGACAAGGACCTAAAGGCCAACAGGGTGAGCAAGGAAGCGTGGGAAGTTGTGTCCAGAATTGGCAGTCTCTTCATTTAGTTTGCGGATTTCACATACCTCAGGGTCACCGGCTTTTCTAGAGAACCGGTTAAGCTGCCCAGATATCCGAATGATAGATTGATCACCATGGAGCTGAGCAGGCAACTTGTGGAGATGCACGACCTTCATTGAAACGGCACAAGTCTACGGGCTTCTTCCCAATCACTATGGGTCATTATAGCTGCCAGAGCATTCATAGAGCTTGAGGAATGGAGGCGGAGATGTTCTCTAAGTACGAGCAAGAGTTCTTCCCAGCACGACTGAACTTCGATCCATTTGGAGTAGCCAGGAAGACGATCTCCTAAGAATACACACAAGTGCCTTCATTAGAGGATTTCTGGATGAAGTGCAAAAGTGAGTATGAGGTTAGAAAGAAAGATTTCAGCAGGCTATCAGCACGGCAAGTGTTCGACTTTGGATTAGCACGGATACCTGCGGATCTTAAAGATGATGGGGCGGTGTTACTTGACACATACCATCAAATGGGAGGAGATAGAGCCGTACTTCAGGAGAACGTAGGGGGCTGCCATATGATTGAAGAAAGGTTTGCCGCCGTTCTGGTGAATACTTCAAATTGGTTGCTGACGAAGGGATACTGCCTTGATGAAGCATTGATGAATCAAGTCACGGGCAACTTTGGCGCAGGGGATTCCCTCAAGAGGAAGCACGGAGGAGAAAGCAGCAGAAGGCCCGAGAAGATGAAAGTGCACAGAAGGTCTCCTTCAAAGGAGAAGATCACTTCCACGGCCATGACGTTAGTTCCGGCTTCTCCAGCATCCAGTACTTCACCGATTGTTGCACCTCAGCAGGACACTGCCATTCCTCAGTTGAATCCGGCAACATTCATCTTCTCTCCTCAGCCACTCCGTTCAACACCTGTTCTTGAAGAAACGTTGAAGCTGCAGATGGCAGAGTTTGAAAGAGCTTTGTCCTTGGATGATTCAAAAGATGGCAGCCATAACACTGTAGCGTTTTTGATGGAGAGGAATCAGAGCGAGAGATAGTAGTACACTTAGCAACTTCTCATTCTCAGAAGTAATTTCTCAGAATGATTGACTTCGCAGTTGGTTCCAGAGGCTAGAGTGGAAATGAACTTGGAGGAACATGACTTGCAGCTGCTCCAGAGTCTAGGTAGAAAAGACAGAAAACCTAAAGTTGCTAAGGTAACTTCAAGGTTGATCATCGAGGAGTCGGGGCAGAAGTTCGTTGAGATGTCAGTTCCAGCGGAAGGGAAGAAAGAGGATGAGCTCACGGCAGAAAACATAACAGTAACCAAAGTACCTATCGGTCAAGCCACCACAGAGGGATTAAAGCAGGATACGCAGACATTGATAGATGCTCTATTCCTTAGGCTTGACAGAGAAAAGGCGGAGAAAGTTGAACTTCAGAAGCAGGTATCTCAGTTGTGCGAGATCATTGCCAAGGTTGCTAAATCTTCCACTCAACCCATTTCAACGCAGAAGCAGGTGAGTGATCATTTGATGCAGGAGATGGAAGATGCAAGCAATCAGGTGAAAGCTATTGACGAATGGAAGAATCTGATTATTCGTCAAGCTTCTATACAACTCGGAGAGGTGTCAGCCCACCTAAAGGTTATGAAAGATGCAACAGATCAGCTGAAGCAACTGGTGACAAGCATAGTAGATATGAACACAGTTGCTGAGAGTAACTTGAGTACTTTGGCCGAAATCAATAAGCTGCGGGAGAAGTGTTGGTTACGGAACAGATAGTACCGGACGGATCAGTTGAGAAGGGGAAGCAGCTGGAGTTTGCAGTATCTTTCCGTTTGGAGATCTGCAGAATTATGCTGAAGAGGATGCAGGCACTTGAGAGTATGGCATCGTCTTTACCAGACAATATCATTGCTTTCACTCAGGAGGAAGTGGTCGGAAATGTTACTTCATACGTACGGATCATTCCTAGCAGAGTGCCTAATTCCTGGAAGGGTCTCTTCTGATGGTACAAGAGAGAATTGATGGAGCCACTAAGCCTTTCACGATGAATTCCATCAGCAGACTGGTGGCACTGCAGTCGGATATTGCGAGGTTCGGGCCAAGCTTGGAGGATGTGGAAGCATGTATCAAGGTGTTGAACGAAGGATTGTTGCAGTTCAGGACAGAAAAGGAAGTGTGGCTAAGACAGATGGGAAGATGCTAAATTACATGTTCGACAAGTATATTCAGTATCAAAACAAAAAGAAGATATAAATGTTACAACTGGCTTGACTTCTAATCGTTCTTCTTCTATTTTCCATGTTTTTGGATGAAATTGTAAAACTTTAAAGTTCTTGGTTTTGAAACCATTGCTTTAGGTTATATGGAACAATTCTATTAGTTAAGTGATAGATGTGTCACTTAAGGAAGGAGTTAGTGGAGGATGATTGTCGATGTCATATTTACTTCTTGTTTATGTTTCGATTCGATTGAGTTTCTCATTTGTACCTTCCCTCTACATTCTATAAGTAGAAGAAGAACCTCCTGTTAAAAAGGAGAATTTGTAAGCAGCATTCTTGTGTTCCAGGACTTTGTCTTTGAAAAACCCTTGAAAGCCACTTGAAGCAAAGGAATATACAGGAGCAGATTTCTGGAGAATTTTGTGTCACGGTGTATTTTGTTTCTAGCTTTCTATCTTAGATCTTTGAATAAACTGTGTTATTTTAGATCTAGATCTAGAGTTGTCTTTGCTTATAATTCTGTGTTGATATCTATTGGTTTCTTCTATGTGCATGCAATCAACTCTGTTATCTATTGATTGGGATGCACATCTTCCCCATTTCTTCTCTATGTTTATATAATTCCCTTCTTCTATAAATATTTCCTTTCTTAAACAATTGTTTACTTCTTTTCTGAATATCATACCTATGGTTCATGAAGTGAACAGGTTAAAGTAAAACACCATATAGATACTAGCATATTTTAATTGACAAATCTGACACGGGAGCCTCACTGGTAAATGAGGGAGATTTATCTCATGACTGCCTAGGTTTTATGCTATGCAGAAAATCTAGCCAACATAACTTATGTTTGCACCACCAACCATAGATTCTTTGCCATATTAGGGATTACCCAAAGAGCAACTATTATCTCCTCATGGTACACTCATTAGAATAAGGATTCAGCACCAAGGCCCAATGAAATAGAGCATTTCATCTCTTTGTTGTAACTTGAAATCCTCTCCTTTGCCTTTTTATCTATATTGACTCGTTGCTTAGATTTTCTACATGGATTGAAAATCAGATCTTATTTGATGTACATTCCACCTTGTTTACTGTCAGGAATAATATTTATGAGTAGACAAGAGGACTTGAAAACTAGAATGTGATGGATAACGGTATGAACACTTTAATTCAGCTTAAATCATAAATGGCATCCTTTATTATTTTCAGGTGAATGGGTGTTGCAAAACTCTATGTTTATAGAGATGGAGCACATTTTCTTCATCCAGTTATTCACATGAATATAGATACCACTAAAATCAGGTCAAAATTCATGATTATTGTTATTGCTCAAAATTTCCTACCAAGAAGTGAAGTTGTCGATAAAATTAAAAAGGAGATGTCTAATGTAAGTTTACTAGGCTCGTAGAAAGACGTGACTTTCTTACAAAGATCAATTGGCGAATAAAGGCCGTTATTTTAAGTTAAAGAGTACATAATGCGGACATTGATGCCAACGTCTAAACCTTATTTAGCTGCGAGGGCCTTAGAATTGGGTATTTTCTTCAAATCAAGCCATAATGATGGCATCACATTATTCTAGGTGACTAACTTAAAAATTGTCACTAATATAGAAGCTTGACAACTATAAATACTCTTCCAAGTTTGGTCATTCCAGAAGATGTAAACACGGAAAGAATGAATAGAAATGAGATAGACACACAACGCACATTAAGAGGTGTGTTGTGCTCATTTTATTATGTTGAAAGAGGTTACAATATAGTTGGGGAGTTCATAACCAAACATTAAGTAATTGATAACTAATAGTTCCGGACATTAATAATATACTTTAATACCGATAAATTTGGTAGAGCTTTTCTTGATAAAGCTTTTGTATGTTTCTTCCACACAAATGCATACATATAAATAGGCCTGACATCTCCTACATACATGGAGATATGCTATAACAACTTTTAACAAGCCTCCGAGAAACTCTCACAAGGCAATCTACATAAGTTTGTTTAAACAACCTAAACAAACTTACCTACAAATATAATATAATATATCTTAACTAACTCACATCAAATGTGAACACTAACTATTATAATTCCTAACATTCCCCCCTTAATGTGAAAATGGGGCAAGGAGCACGTGAAACCAAATCATATGCCAACGCATATTTTTAGGTCTACATACTTGTTATGCGCACCGTGTTGTCAAGATCTTGCTACACATGATCACCCACATACGAGAACTTATCCCGCTTTCATTTCCAATGAATTTATCACTGGCCAATCATCTTCCAACAAAGTACGGCAATCGAGGATCTCTATAGTTAGCTACCCTCTATCAACTGTTTATTTTATAGTTACGCACTTTCCACACCATATCACAACACATTCAAGAGAAAATATTGGAATTAAAAATATGGCTGATCTTCTATTCTCATTCACACACACACACCTGAAAATAAAAATGTGTCATTGCTGCAAATGTGCGGCCCCATGTAATGTCCCCTTCTTGGGACATTCTCCACATTGAAGATTTGAAGACCCTCAACCCAATGGGTTCGAGGATTGAGCTTGAAATTTGTCCTAAGATGTCTATTATCTATTTTGTAACCCCTTGGAGGGCTCTTTAGTTAGTTAATGTGCACTTAGGCTAGTTATCTTTATTATTTAATTAAAATAATAAAGTGCACATGGTAGTAGTCATTAAAGAAAAATTATGTCTTAGGGAGAAAACATTAAATGTTTGGTCATTGGATATTGCACCTCTTATTTCTATAAAAGAGGGGTTGCATTTCTTTTATTGGCATGTAAATGAATTATTAAAATTTACTCCTTGCATTGAGAATTGGCTCCCTGGTGGAGATGGGATGTATGCCCTAGTTCTTACATTGTGCTCTCTCTCATTTGGATCCATTATTGAAGCATATTGAAGACTCCATTGTTTTCTCCATTATGCTCTCTTGTGTTGAATGAATTTATGCAATATTTCCTCCATTCTAGCATTGGCGACTTGTTTTAGGGTGTGGCGCAATTATTTGAAGCATAAAACAGCATGTGGGTGAATGTTTAGTGGTACGATTATGTTCTTATTCACCGCTGCAATTTATTAAGAGCAAATCGACTTGGTTTGAGGTGTTTTTCATCATATTTTGAGGTGTTTATGATAGATCTATATGCTGCTGTGATTTATTAATTATTTCAGATGCATGGGCTGATTATTTGAGGGTTTTGGAAGGGTTTTATGAGCTGGAAGTAATTTTTATATTTTATCCTAACCCTAGCGACTTGGGGGCAGTTTTCAGGGGCAAATTTGAGTGGGTTTTCATGTTCAGAAAAATTCAGTTTGTTATATCATTTGAAAGCTCATAATTTCTACTTCATTGTGCAATTCGTTTCATGCCAAAACTTCAAGTATTTTGTGAGATATTAATTTTAGAAGATTTCAGCTGTCTGCAAGCTATCTGGTTGTTATAAATTAATATTTATTTCAGATCTGCAGTTTTGGGGTCAATTTAATATTGGTTTCGGTTATAGAAATTTGGAGAAATAAGGGAAAAGCAATTTCATAATGTTTGGAATTGATGTGATGCCCTAAAGTGTTGCACGACTTACTTTTTAGGGAAAATTTAGGGTTTTGTGTTGGCTATGCGAAATCTGATTTTAGAATATTATTCTTCATATTTTTGTGGCCCAAGATCCAAAATTTCAGCTCATTTGGACTTCTCTAGCCAAAGATATGAATTTTTGGAAAATTGCAGCAGTTGGGGTTTGAATATTAATTATTTTTCATTGCGTGTGGTCAAATTTATGTTAATTCCTAACTTGTCTTAAAAGGGAACATTACACCCCATCATTACCCCCGATCTAATGGTTAAATAAGTTAGTGGAGACAACTTCTCACATTGGAATCTCTCATTCAAACACCAAACCCGAATTTACCCTCTTGGATCATTTTTGAAGGCTTGTTTGGAAAGGTAAGGGTCTTTTTACTTCAAATTTGGTCCATGGGACCTAACCTATGGGTGGGGGAAGCTTTTTGTAACCCCAAAAGCCTCTTCCCCACTCCACCCTCTCTCTAGTCACTTAATCTCCTTTCCATGTTTCACATTTTGTGTTTTTGGATTTTGTGTGTGTACTTTGGAGGCTATGAGGAATTTTGTTCCCTTGTTCATTTATTGTTTTGGAGTGTGGAAAAGGACTAAGATGACATGGAGGATGGCTTAGTTGGAAGGGTAACACATGTCACCCCTCCCATGGGGTTGAGGGTTGGAGAATTTTTCTTGTTTTGTGTTGAAATTTTATTGTTTGGGGACTTTTTGGAGAATCTTGGTGGAGAGCTTGGAAACTGAGGAGGCAAGAGGAGCTAGGAGCCTCTGAAGTTGAGCATTGAAGTTGAGGTAGGTCTCATTCCTACATGTTTTTGTTTTTGAATAACTTGTTGAATGGCGTGTACATGTTGTTGTTATGGTTTGTTTTGTTGGGATTGGTTTTGGGATTCTTGAGCTTGCTTTGGGTTCTTGCATTATGTTGCAAATTTCTTTTTCAATGATTTTTCTCCTTCACTCCATTTGGATGTGGAATTTGGAGAGGGAATGGGGAAATGGGAGGGATTTCTTATCTCCATGGATTCTTGGGGAAGCCATGCTTGTTTCGTTTTATCACTCCCTTCCTTGGTGGAAGTAGGAGGGATTCCCATTTGGTTTGGGAATTCCCTCCTACCCTTGCTAAGGAAGCTTGCAAGGCTTGAAAAGCCTTGGCAAGGAGGAGACAAAGGAGGTATAAGGGTTGGAGAGATATTGATGATTTTGTTGAGATGTTCTTGGAGGAAATTTTTCGATGCAAATTTTGTTACACATTCTTGGTATTTATGGGTTCCCTTCCCCTTTTTCCCTTTTCCGTTTATTTCGGTGTTTTTGGTGGTTGAACTTTGGTAGTATGCCTTGTGTCTTTCTTGGTCATCTTTTCTTTTTGTATGTTCAAACCTTGTTTATCCCTTGGCATTCTTGTAGCATGCTACACCTCTTTCCCACGAGGCTTGGGGAGGCTAGCATGCACTTCCTTTGGGAAGAAGGCATGTGATGATGCCTATAGGTTGGGAGGCATATCAGGCCTTCATTTTGGGTGGTCTTAAGAGTATTTTGGAGTTGCAGCTTGGACCTACTTGTAGACCTTCTTGAGGGATGGAGTGAAAGTTGAGAATTTTGTCATGTTGTTTCCCTTTTTTTTTTTAAAAACAAAATTTTATTATGCAAAGGAAATATATTTTTACAATCACAACAATGGCAAGCTTGGAAGCTATTAGTCCGGTCTTAGGCATTATAAAGGAAAATAAGCATAACAGAGATCATTGAGGACAATCTAATTCTACTAGCTCTCATCTCTTCCTGATCCCGTTGAGGCCACCAAAGAGGAGGTTCACCATAGCAACTTATATCATGATTATCCAGAGCCCAATTTGCCAAAGCATCTACCACTTGATTTTTCCCTAGGAATATGTCTAATTTGCATAGTCTAAAATTGTGCCTGCAGACCTTTGATTTTATTTAGTTCTCTCTCAATCTGTCAGTTTGAGCTCCCATGTTTCTTTATAACGGCCAGTGCCCTAACAATGATCTTGGAATCAAATTCCACCTGCACTTGAGTCCACCCACACTTAATAGCCTCTTGCAATCCCCGATAAACAACTCTGACCTCAACAATATTATTAGTAGTGGTACCCAGTTTTTCAGCAAACATAAAGGCAACTTTCCCATCATGAGTTCTACCAATACCCCCCATCGCAGCATTCCCTAGATTTCCCTGGGTGCCCCATACATATTTATTTTAACATAACCAAAGTGCTCGGGAGGAGGAACCCATGTTTCCTTTTGTCATCTCTCTTTGTCAATTTAAAAACAGGTAAAGTGGAGCTTGTAGGTCTGTAAAGAAAGCACCTTACATATATTAGCCCATTCCGGACTAAGAGTAGAGAGAAGGGAAACCTTTTGCTTGATAGTTTCAGCCATGTTAATTATAGTTTTTTGCCAGACATATTCCCTGTCTTTAATCTCTCACTGTGAAAATTCTTTTATTTCTTTCCTTCCATATATTCCAAATTAACAAAGAAACACATGTCCATAGAGCTGGGAGTAAATTTTGTCCTTTTGGTATACCTTCTTGCCAATCTTTCATCAATTGCTCAAAAGAGTGAAACATATTAGCAAGAGATTGCCATAAAGGTATCACCCACGAACATTGGAAGAAAAGATGATGTTTAGTCTCCTCATCATTCCAACATAATGTGCATCTAAATGGTCCATAGAAACCTCTTTTCATAAGTCTATCTCCTGTTAGAATTCTACCATGGACCAAGAGCCAAATAAAAAAACTGACCTTGGGCCATAAAGCTGGCTGCCATATCTGCTTAAACATTGCTTGGAAAGGGTGAGAGATGCTTTTAGTTAAAGCCTCATATCCTAAATGAACAATATATTCTCCTGTTGAAGTATTTCCCCATCCTATTAAATCTGGTTCATTAGATGAGGAAAGAGGATACTTTTTTAACAAATGTTCAATCAAAACTTGATCTTGCTGCCCAACCGGAATAGGCCATTCATGAGTAAGTATCCAACATCTGCCCATTTCCCAAGGTAGAGACGCTTGTTTAGTATAATGCATAACTCTTGTCCATCCTTTTTGATGCATTTTTGCCATAAGATTATATAAATGAGGAAATTGTTGAATTAAAGGAGGCTGGCCATCCCATGAATCCAGCCAAAAGTAAGCCTCATGCCCATTATTCACTATCCAAAAGATCTTTTTTTATAATGCCTTCCCCCATTTTGAGAACAACCAAAATTGGAGATCCTCTTCTCGGAAGGGACAATCTAATAATATGTTCTGGTGGATGATTTTCCATGTATTTGGCTCTAATATTAACAACCCACAATTCATTTGGAGATGTGATCAGCCTCCAGTAAAGTTTACCAGCAAGAGCCTGTGCTTGTTTAACTACTGATCTAAAGCCTAATCCACCTTCCTTTTTAGGGCGGCATAGGATGTCCCAATTCACTAATGACCATTTGTTCTGGTTTTGTGTTCCATTCCACAAAAAAATTCTGACAAATAGCATCAATTTTTTTCAAAACTGATTTAGGAATATTGAGAATAGATGAAACATAAAGGGAACAACCTAAAGGACAGCCTTAACCAAAGTCATTTTGCTTGTTGTAGATAACCATTTATTTGTCCATTTTTGCATCTTACCATTTATCTTTGCTATTAGCCACTCCCAATCTTTACTCTGTTTAGCAGCAAGAGGAACTCCCAAATATTTAATAGGAAGAGAACCTTTTTTGAAATGGAAGATCTTGAGAATTTTCTCTTCCTATTGGGTAAAGCAAAAAAATAATACTTGATTTTGTTTCATTGATCAATTGACCAGTGGCAGAAGAAAACACTTGAATGATTTTAGCAAATTGTTTAGCTTCCACTAGGGTGGCTTTCCCAGCCAAAGTAGAATCATCAACAAACTGCAAATGGGATAGAGGCCTTATAGATTTGGCAAGTTGCACACCTTGTATTCTTTTTTCTTGACAAGCTCTATTCGCTAGTCTTCCCAGACATTCTGCCAAAATAATGAATAAAAAAGGCGACAAAGGATCTCCCTGTCTTATTCCCCTGGAAGCTCCAAAAAGATTAGGAGTACCATTAACTAACACAGAAAGAGACTGAAGTTAAACACGCCTCTATCCATTTGATCCAATCATCAAAAAAACCAAATTTAGCTAAGACCTGACTAAGAAACTTCCAGTCCACTCTATCATATGCTTTGGATAAATCCAATCTGATAAACATATAAGGTGATTTCTGGAGATCCATAGAATGCAAGATTTCTTGAGCCAAAGCAATTTCATCATGAATCTGACGTCCTGGAACAAACCCTCCTTGTTCAGGGGAAATAATCTTATGCAAAAGAGGTTTTAATCTTTCCGCCATGACTTTTGTGATAATTTTATACAAAACATTGCATAAAGCTATAGGTCTATAGCCCGAGATTTCAGCCACATCCTCAGATTTCGGAATGAGAGTGATGAATGTTTTGTTTATTTCCTTAAGCATAGCTTTTGATATTCTAGCCTCTTCCACAACACTAAGTAAATCATACTTAATTATATCCCAAAAAGTCTGATAGAATTCAATCGGGAATCCATCCGGTCCAGGTGTTTTACCTTTCTCCATACTGAAGACAATTGTATATAATTCTTGTTCAGTAATTGGTTGTATAAGTTGTTCATTTTCCTCTTGAGAAATCAGCTGAGGCAGAACATCTAACACTTTTTGTTGGTTCTCTAAATTAAGAGGTTGAGCTGTGAATAATTCTATAAAAAACATAACAGCCTCTTGCTTCATTTCATCTAGAGAATAGATTTGTTGTCCCTCTTTTTTCTTCAGAGAATTAATATGATTATGCACTCTTCTATCTAGTAATGATTTATGGAAGAAAAGCAGAATTTTTATCTCCTTCATTTAACCATTGAATTCTAGATTTTTGCTTCCACATTATTTCCTCCTAATTTCCCATTCTGTCAACTCAGCTTTTAAAAGTTGTTCTTTGTGTAGGAAATCACTTTATTTCCTTTTGGCGCATTTAAAGGTTGATTTCTTTCATCTTGTTTTAGAATACTTGGTTTTCCTAGCCTTTATATCTCCAAAATCACTCCAGTTCCATTTCTTAAGTTTGGACTTAAGATAATCCAACCTTTTAACAAAGGAATACATCTGAGTACCATACCTTGGCTTTCCTTCCGCCCACCACTATTGGATAGAGTTTCTGATATTCTCATGTCGCAGCCACATCAATTGGAATCTAAAGGGCACATAATGCCGATAAGATTTCCCTATCTCAATAGACACAAGGCCAATGGTCTAACCAATGTTATTCAGAAGTTTTGCCTTAGGAACAAAATCTTTTAGCCACCATTCTTCAGAAACTAAAAATCGATCAAGTCTTTCCATGATACACTTTGTTGTCCTTGTCTTCTATTATTCCATGTCATAACACCATTTCTGTTGGAACATCCACTAAATGGAGTGACTGGATCTGTTGAGTCATAATTGAAGAACTAGAATCCAACTGCTTATTTCCACCTTGTTTTTCTTGAAGATTGAGAATAGTGTTAAAATCTCCTCCTAAATAAGAGGGATCCTATAAACAGATTAGCCATACATGAGATCTGGTTCCATTGTTTTTGTTTAGCACCCACATCCAGAGGGGCATAAACATTTATTAACACAAAATTTTGGGCATCTACCTTAGAGTACACATGAATTAAGAGTCCTCCCTGAATAGCACATGAATTCAACACCATAACAACCTTTGGATCCCATAAAGTAATAATACCTCCAGAAGATCCTTGTGAACTCAAAGCGAGATGATGGGCTTTAGGCCATATTCTCTCAGCAATGGCTGCCATAAGATCTATAGAAGCTTTAGTCTCTTGAATGAAAACCACAAGAGGATGATTAGTGTTAATCATTCGTTTTATCTCCTGAACTTTAGATGGGCTGCCTTTTAGCCCCCTTACATTCCAAGTGATTATCTTCATGATGAAAAGATTTGGAAAATTGGGATAAATCCCGTACCATCCCAGCATTGCTCAACTTCTTACCCTCATTTTGAAGAGATACTTGATTTGATTTACGTCCTAGTTTGATATTTTTATCAACTTTTAGCTTTTTCGTTTGTTCCTGAGCAACTCCTAATGAGGACTCATCAATTTGTTTGCCCTTATCATGATCGAATAGAACCAGTGCTTTGTCCATATTTTCCGTTACCACTACCTGCTGATCTACATCCAAAAACTTATCTTGATATTTGGTCTTCCTCTGATAGCTCTTTATATTTCTTCCTGTAGTATCAGAAATGGGTTGTTGTTGAATAACCACCAGCTGATTCTGATTTTCTTTCCTTTGCTGATCCATGTTTTGTTCCTGTTGAGTGGGCTGATTAGGTTGTGTTTCTGGAACTTGGGATTCCATTAAGTCCTCATTTCCTTCTTCCTCTTGTAGCTGTTGCAAACTAGCAAATCTATTGTGGCTACTTACTTCCAGTTTCACTGTAGGATCTTCTTTGGCTTTTTTTTCCCTTTGGTTTGATAAATTCTCCTGTTTTCTTCCTTCTACAGTGGTATCTGGTATTTTGAGAGGACAATCTCTAACCAGATGCCCATATTCATGACAGTTGCGGCAGCGAAAGGGATGTTTTCATAATCTAAGACTTGCTCCCATGTCTCATCTTCCACTACTAGGGAAATCTTTTTGTGGTAAAGGCTGATTTAGATCCATTAGCACACATATGCGTGCATAAATCATTTGTTCCAACTTCATTGAGGCATCCGCCATCATCATATAAGTTCCCAGACTATTTTTGATCTCCATGAAAACATGATGGTTCCAATATTCAGCTGGGAGACCAAATCATCTAACCCAAACTGGCTCTACTAATGGTAATTCTTCCTCTACTTTAAACATTGTATGCCACGGTTTCATAAACAACCCTGCCCTTCCAAAGAATCATGGGCCTCCTTGAAATATTAATTCCCGATGTGAAATGAGTAAGGGAGAATAAGGAAATAACCATTAGGATATACTGAAAAGGGATACTCACATGGGGTCTTCCACATTTTTTTGCCCATTCCTTAAATGCTTGCAATGATGGCCTAAATCCAAGAAATCGACAATTAATCCTCTATTCTCCAACTCCTCTATGCCACTTTGAACATATGCTTTATGGATCTTTATCACTGGGTGCTTTCAATCGCTTTCATGCAACATTCTCATTCTTCCCGGGATCAAATCTGGGCATTCTCAACGCGGGGTTACCGAAAATTCCTTCCTTGCAAAGTAGGTTTTGAATTCCTTCGTAGAATTTCTTTAAAGGTGGGTGCATTTCATTCCGGGTGAATCGTAACTCCTTGATCCCTTAAATTAGTCATTAAAGCCCCCTTATTCTCCATGGCTATCCCCTCATGAACAATCTCCGTATACAAAAAAGAGGGATACCTACACATTTGTTCCTAAGGGACAAACGTGGCAGAGGGCAAAAAGACCAAACCAAAAGGAGAGACTGTGTATCCCAGAGAAACGACAAGGTATTTGAAACAGAGCAGAATAAGACAAAACGTGGTCAAAATGGAATCAGCAGAGGTCAACGAAAGATCATAACAAGGGTTGGACGAGGACAAGTAGAAATAGAGGAGACGAAACACACAAATGCTAATTCTGAGACCAAAGGACCAAAAACCCCGAGGGTCGAGTTATGGAAAGTGGAACAAGGAAGGGGTTTTAGAATCGACGCAAAAGTTTCAAACTGAGACAAGGAATTGAAAAACCCTCTTCGCATCAAAAATCGCAAACAAAGAAAAGCTTTTACACTTGCATTTTAATGCGTTGTTTTGTAATGGTTATGGATATCTTGGTATGTTATTTTCCCTCTTGAGAGGAAGATTTGTAATCTTGTTAACTAGTGGTCTTGGAACCATGGAAACGATTGTTGCCACTCATTTTCCTATAGTTTAGTCTAAGATTGTTGCTCCCCTTTTTGGAGTATGAGAAAATTTATTTGATGTTGTAATAAAGGAATCCTATTCATTGGGATATCCTCTTGTAAACTAGAGATAAAGAAACATTTTATTCATTTTCCAATTCTTATTAAATGATGTTTCTTATTCTTGTTTATGAGTTACAAAACAAGTAAAAAGAGTTTTATTGTCTTGCATTATTCTAGAGTCCAATATTAAATCTCTTAGTTTTGTTTAGAAGTTTAGAAACAAGAGGGTTTTCACTATTTTGCATTATTCTCTGGTTTAATATTAAATCTCTTAATCTTGTTTATGAATTTAGAAACAAGAGAAGAGCTTTATCGTTTTGCAAACTATCCTAAAGTTTAGCATTAAATCGGTATGTGAAATAAGATAAATTTTGGTTTAAGTATTGGTTTATAAAGACAAACTTAAAATATATACATGTGTGTGTGTGTTAAGTTCCTGATTTTTTTCTTTTCCACCATAAGAATTTATAAAAAGTTCTAATGGGAGATGATATTAAATATTCCCGTAGGTTAAGCAAGTTGTATAGATTTTAAAAAAGTAAAATTTATTTTTTTATTCACCCTCTTATTCAGAAAATGCTATCATTTTTCTTTCAAATCTGAAAAAAAAAATATAAATATATATTGAAATTTAAGACTTAGAGAAATTTATAAAACTAGATCTTTTAGACCTCAATAATACTTTATATATATATATATATATATATATATAACTACATCCCCGCATACCCCAATTACAGGATGGATTCGGGTATGAGTTGTTTCTAGTTCTGCATATAGAATGAATCCGAGAATATATATATATATATATATATATATATATAACTTATTTCGTAAACCTACAACCCGGCGGCCTCGGTATTCTTTTTACCCAAAGTAGTTTTTTTAAATAAACTAGAAAACCTGGTCTTTCATGGCCGCCCCATTGTGTAAAAACCCTAAAAAAACAAAACAAAAGCCTCCACCTATGGCCGCCCGGCCATTGCATTTTTTTAAAACAAAGAAAAATTGTCTAAGGATCATCCATACCCGGAAAATCTGGGTTATCTAATATTTTGGGATTGATATTAAAAAAATAAAAACTGAAAATAAACTTCTATTTCAACAAAACAATATCCATCTTCTTATCGCCAAAACCCTAGTTTAAATCTGATACAAGAAATGGTGAAATCTCCTTAAGAAATCTGCATCTTCTATCTTGAACACCTCCTCCAAAACCTATGCACAAAAGAAATAAAATGAAAATAAAAATAAAAAAGAGTAAGAGAGGCAAAAGAAAAATATAATGAGAAAATTAGGGCTTCACCCAAATCCCTAAATCCAATGGTGGAGATTTATTTCATCCTAGAGCTCGTATTTAACCTACGTCTTTCTTTGACTTTTCTTTTTGGATTCAAAATAAATAAATAAGGTTTTTAAATAATTTTCCTTTCCAAATGTTTTGAGTGAGAATTTAATTTACTTGTAGTAAAAATTTAATTAATATCGGAAGATGGGTATAGAAACTTGTTAGATTAATTTTCAGCGTTATGATTTACTTGGATCCAAATTTAATTATTTTACCAAGGGATTATATAATTAAAATGAGTTTCCTTAATGCAAGAACCCATGTAATAAACCTTGCGAAGAGTATCGGCCGGAAACAATTTTGCCTCTTAGAAATAAATAATTATCGAGTACCTTTACGTATACCCGAAAGTTGTGCACCACCGCCAAGGAGAATAGAATTACGTAATGTGTTAAATCCACTTCCAAATGGCATTAATCGTGACCTTGTGATACACTTAGTAGGTTGGAAAAAAAAACTATTAGCATGGTATTATAAACATGTTCTCTAAGCGAGTTCGAGTTCATCGCTTGTAATTTATTAAAAAAAAATTGAGACAAGTTTTACCATATTAATAAATAACGGACTAATTTTATAGTAATTTTGGGTTGTTTAAATATGGGCATTACGGTTGGTATCAAAGCTCGAGTTCCAACACCGGTGTCACTGGAATAAACGATTAACAAACACTAAGTTGACTTGGTTTGGTTGCCTATTTAACGAAAATGTTTCGCCAAACTTGTGCACTTTACCCCTATGTTAGTTGAACATTGTAACGAGGCATCAACACAAAGACATCTAGGAACAACTGATTTAGAGCATCATTCCCGCTCACGGGATGTGTTTTGAGATTGATTTCAAGCTTAGACAAGAAAATTCAAGGAAACGAAACCGCCAAAGTGGTTATCGGAACACAAATTTCGATCACTTTATTTGTTAGGAAAAGCCGTTCAAAAAGAGTGCAAAATGGCTTTCGGACTTCTATAACAAAGATTGTTTAGGCTTGTCTTGTTCTCTGGTGACAAGGGATGTCACAACAAAATTTAAACCAAATTTATAACATCATTTGATCGTTTAGTTGAAGGCATTCTGAGCCAGCTGGTTGCTTTGCTAAATGGGACAGCAGCTGAAAACTAAGAAAAATCATTTTGATTTGGGCCCTTGGTTTAGGGATTCGTGGTGAGAAACTGAAATCTACCACTTTTAACCTCTAGTATTTCTCCATGTCAATTGGTTTCAACCATTGGTTTTGAGAAAACAGATTTGGGAGCTAGTTTTTCAAGCGTGTTTTGGAGATCTCAGGTCGTTTTGTCAAAAAAAACAAACCAGCCAATCAAGATAATTAGCCCCGAAAGGGGTCATAGTTTGAGCAACGGGTTATCAAAATTCTATTCTCGCGATTGCATTGGATCCTCTATATATAGGAGAATAAAAGAGAGTTGATAGAACGAGTTTTTGAGTTGTGGACGCTTGTTTTCGAAACCCATTCATAGCCACTTTCACTAAAACTGTTGAAGTGCGATAGCAAAATTTTATTAGTTGACCCCAAGAAGATGCTTCCAGTTCGAGATCTATTCGCGCTTCTTGGTTTTGAATGTCTCGTTGGATTCCTTGTATAACAGAGAATTGGTTAGGTGTGTTGTTTTACCATTTGGGTATTTGGTAATTGTTTTGGGAGTCCTTTTTGTAGCCAATTGTGCTAGATTGAACAATGGGAAAACCGAGTCCTAATGACCCGTTTGATGTTTCAAGATACCCTTCGAGGGTGCAGATTTTTTTAATGTGTTTATCATGATGTGTAATTTCTGTTCTTCGTATAATGTTATGACCCAAAGGAATTGGATGCTAAGAGGCATTTTTGGGTGCTAACTTCCTTCTTATAGTTTGATCATTTTGGACACCATAAGCGTCTTGGTGGTTGTTTCGCAAATAATTAGTATTTGGATATGGGAGTTTAGAATTGTTCCCTAGATCTAAGGGGTATGTT
Source organism: Taxus wallichiana var. yunnanensis (assembly GCA_018340775.1). NCBI lineage: Eukaryota > Viridiplantae > Streptophyta > Pinopsida > Cupressales > Taxaceae > Taxus > Taxus wallichiana. The sequence goes on along the minus strand of CM031243.1, from coordinate 339,640,438 downwards.
TTGGGTGTTTGGTTAGTTAAATATTCCTCTCGAGTGATCCGTTATTTTTTTGGGGCGCTCACTCGCAATGTTAAGGGCATCTCTTTTAAACCTAGCAAAACCCATTTGGGATGGGCGTGAAATAAATAATTGTACCTTATTGTAGAGCAACCTAATGAAGGAAAATGGTCTTCCACATCTTAAAATTTCATTATTATAAATTAGAATAATTTCTACTCCTCGTGTATACGTTACCAATCTCAATTTTATAACCCTCTTTATAAGAAAATTTACCAAGCAACCTTATAACCTTGTTTTTCCTTTCGAAAGTGTATGTCTAAATTAAGCATACTTGGGTGAAAATTTTGTTCCTTAAACTCCTCTAACTTGTTTGTAATCAATTAAGGATAAGGAAGAAAGGATTGTTGATATCTCTTTATATACGATGATTTTGCACGAAGCGATATTTCATAGTTATGTTATCCCCTTCTTGCAACCTAGAAACCTCTTGAGCTTTTGGAAACAGACTGTGGGCTCCGCAACTTAAAAATTCATCGTGGCCCTTTGTATAACATTTGGAATTATCTTCGGTAATGTTCTAGATCTTTGTAACCCCTTCTTGAACTTGACAGGCTCATTTCCATATTATGGTCTCTTATTAGTTTTGTCGCGTGAGACATTGCTAAGTAAGCTTGGTTAAATATTTTCACCCTAGAAGGTACACTTGTGATAGTAACCCTTCTCAAATTGGTTAGAACGCTATTAAATAATCATGTTTATGACACTAAGACTTGTGTGTGGAAATTATGGAATTACCCTCTCCCTCTTACCTTATCTCGTAGATAAAAGAACAATGATTATGTGAAAATAACAACATTCTCTCTCCTCTCTCTCTCTCTCGGTAAAAGACAAATGACTTAGTGTCGATCACTTTCTTCGAAAGGCGAGATGGTATACCAACGTTAGTGTTGACCCATGGAATTACAAGTAATATGGTGTAATAATGATGAATACAATGATTCGTAACCCACAAACAAATTTATATCTATAAGTACATTTATGTACTTGTACCTTATAAACAAGAATAAAATCGTGTAATTATATGTAAATGGGAAACTCATAGAATATATATTTGAACAACCTTGGTTGACCAACAATGTTATCGTCATTAACCCCTTAAAATCTAAAATTGAGGTGATCATAAGTTATTGTTTCAAATGAAATAAGTGATGTTTATTATTCTTGGTTGTGCGATATTCATCTAATCTAGGTTACACACTAAATTGTTGACCTTATGTAATTAACTTAGGCATTGTGTTGTCATTCTTAGGTTCTACATGAGAAAGTAATGTGAATAATATAGGGTTGCAATTGTCTCACAAGTTGGATATTCCTTTAGTTACTTGACTCTTAGGAGACTTTGGTATAAGATTTCCAACTTAGAGGACTCTCATTAACTTATCAAATGGTTTAACCCCTTTATGAAGGCTAAAGAATGATGAATTTCTATTCATCCCACCCACCCTGGGTAACGAAATCCTTTGATATCGGTGTAAACCCTAGTTAAGTAATGTGAATTTGGAGTTTGATCGAGAGCTATGTTGTTTTGAGGCACTCTTGAAACACATGGCCCCATTGCTTTTACCACTCAATAGGGTGGAAATTTGAAGTTCTTTGTGTGAAAGATACTCACTCTCTAGTTTAAGAAGTATATATGTGTACATCTCTTTCGACCTAATGGGTCATTGGTGACCAAGTTAATGGTTGAGTTAAAGTCAACATAGATTTCGGATTTTGAGAAGAGTTAGGCTATACCTTTCCTCAAAGGAAAACATGTGTTGTCATCGTGACCTCTTGGGAACGTATGAACAGAAAAGTTGTATCCCGTCCAAGTTATAATTTGGTAATTTACCTAGTATCTTGATAGGTTTGGGAAACCTCATTTTTGAATACTTGTTTCACCTAGCTGATTCATGTATTCTCTTGGCTATGGTGATAAAGGAACAATAAAATTAAGTACACTTCTTTTATGTATTGTTAAATTGATAAACTATTTGTTTGTTGTTTCATTAAGTTATTGTGGCTTTGTTGGGGTGTAGAAAGTGTGAAAATTGTTTTGTCATTACGAAACTTAGGTAAACTTTTAAACAATAGTAAATTGAAATATCCTTATCTGCTTTCCTAAACTAAGACTTAGGAGTCTAAGGATGGTTGGACATGGTATGAGGCGTCGATCCGTCGGGACTCACGAGACGCAGGCAAGGTCCCGTAGTCCGTCAGTTCATTTTGAGGGAGTGGCCTCTCTTCGCTGGAGCCGCTCTCATAGCATTGAGGGTCCACTAGGGTCAGGACGACCACATTTACCATTTAGGGAGATGGTTGAGCACCGTCAACAGAATCGCAACACAGAACACAGTGCGCACTTGTAATGTCCCCAATTCCAAGCAGATGGCCTAGGAGGCTTTTCATCCATCTTAGCCTTGGTCATGCCCAAGGGGCTAGTGACATTGATGGTTATTGGGTATGGTTTGCACCTTCATTTCACTTATAGGTTATGTTTCGACGTTGGACACGTACTTTGAGGTGACTTAAGTGAAATAAGGTTGTGATGCTCCCCTATGGTACTTTATTATTTTATTTCTTTGTTGGGGGTAACTTAAGTGTACTTTTGGGCGGTGGTGATAACGCAACATAAGTTATTTTATTATTATGTGGATTTTTCCCCAAGGAGGTCGATTAGGATTGTTTTGGTCCCTTTACTTTAATGAAAGCTATAAAAGCAAGCGCTTGGGGTAGAAAGGGGAATTCATTCATACACTCATACTTTTCATGATATTGGAGCCATTGCCGGTTGCACACTTTTTTCTTGTGGAGTAAGATCCCACAGGAACCCTAGCTTCGGTGGTGAGAGATCCACTCCTAGCTAGCAGAGCACTCTTCGGTGGTGAAAGATCCATCCCTAGTTTGCTAATTTGGAGCTTCATTCAAATCAGATTTTCAGATCGAGTTTTCAGAGAGAATTTCAAGGGTTTGCTCAGTGCCAGAGAGAGATCATTTGGTCCATACTTCAGCCATCTACAAATCAGATTATTTCCAGCATTTGAGGCAAGCTTGGCGAATTCCTAGGAGGAGTTTCATTCAGTTTGGGCTTTATTTATTTTTATATCTACTTAGGGTTTTGCAATAGTGTTTTCTAGGGTTTCTGGTTGGAGTTTTTCAATTTTCCAGGTTGGATCTGATTCGTTATAATTTAAATACATTGTTGTCTGAATTTCAGAATTTATAAAGATCATTTCAGCTCCTTGTGAATTTTTGGAATTTTTGGGCGATTCAAAGAATTAGAATAAATAAAATCAGATCTGAGAGATAAAAATTATTTCTCTCTTGTTTATTGTTTTATATATTTTTCTGAGTTGTTTGAAGCTTTTGGGTAGTGCTAGAAGTGATTAGTTTGCAAAATACCAAAAATTTCTTTATTTCTGCATATTGTTGTCATAAAAATCAGAAAAATCAAAATTCAATTTGTTGTTATTTTATACATATTTTGTGAATTTCAAGTAATATTCCACAAGGGATACTTCACGGCTCAACCACCTAGAGGAGGATTTGGTCCTCCACAATCAGCTCCAAGACCTCCACCACACACTCAACAACATTCGCAGCGCCATGCACATCGGTAGCAAAGGACGAAGAGGATTTGGATTTGGTACGTATAGGATACGAATGTCAGTCGTAAACTGACCCCTATACACAAAGAGTCTACTGAGTCAAGCCAGCCGGTTCAAGACACCAGAGCACAGGTGGGGCTCCCACGCAGAGAGAGTCACCATGATGTTATATTTGTAGGGCCCATGATCACTGCGCTCGCATTTCTCAAAGACAAACCCGCCTTCACGATTAAGCGAGAGGGCCCCTATTTCGAACAAACAACCGCAGATGTGGGGCGCGCTCATCATGTCTATGCAGCAATGAATAACCGCCAGTGAGCATCCACCACGGTTGTCAAGACTACGGGGGAGGGTGAAGGACAAGAGACAGGACCTTGTGCATATCTTGGAGCACGAGAAGATTGGCCCTTCGGGGCGAGAGCTAGACCAAGTTAGACTTCGGTGGGACCGATATGATGAGACAACATCTACTTGGGAGGATGTGACTCCATTGTGGGCTAGATATCCCTACCTCTTGAGATGACTTCCGGGAGGAAGTCTAATTCTAGGGAGGGGCATGTAGCGCCAAACAAATTTCAACCTTATCCTGAGACTATTGACTCATTTGAGTAGCTTGATTATTTCATATGAGACATTGTTATTTAATTTAGTAGTGGTAGAATTACATTTTATTTGACATTGTTTTTGTTACGATGGTTATCTCATGGTCTATGACATCGTATTTGACAGGATATTTTGAGACACTTGATGATATTCAAGACATTGGTTATTTCATTTTGATTAGAGTAAATGATGTTATGATGTGTTTAGATGTGATGGATTTTGTTACTATATGATGTTCACGGCGACGATCGTAACTTCGAATTATACATTGTGGATATTTAGATCGTGTTATATGTATTATTGGTAGAATAGATGTTGTGGGATGTTATTTAGTGGATATTGTTTTGTCGTATTTCATTTTGATTTATATGGATATTTTATCATGTCGAGCAGATTTGAGGTTTGCCTTGAGTGTGCAGGATTGCAGGTAGAACCACTTGCCGAAAGTGGGACTTAGTTGTAGCACTACAAGGATGCCAAGAACCATCATGCCTAAATCTTCTACCTCACATTGTTTCATTTTGGCTATTTTTATGATTTGGGGGAAATTTGGTTTGCTTTGGCATGTGATGGAGTTATTTATTATTTCCCAAACCTTGAGCACCATGGTAAAACTTGTTTACTTCATTGCTCACCTTAATTGTGTTTCTTAATGTTAATGAGACCTTTGTGAGTGATTCATGTGATGAGATGTTTTATGTCTTAAGTTTGTGATTAGGAATGTGTTGGGAATGGTTAAATAAGTTAGTAGGGACCACTTCTCACATTGGAATCTCCCATTCAAACACAAAACCCGAATTTACCCTTTTGGATCATTTTTGAAGGCTTGTTTGGAAAGGTAAGGGTCTTCCTTACCTCAAATTTGGTCCATGGGACCTAACCTATGGGTGGGGGAAGCTTTTTGTGAACCCAAAAGCCTCTTCCCCACTCCACCCTCTCTCTAGTCACTTTCTTAATCTCCTTTCCATGTTTCACATGTTTGGTTTTTGGATTTTCTGTGTGTACTTTGAAGGCTAAATGGGATTTTGTTCCCTTGTTCATTTATTGTTTTGGAGTGTGGAAAAGGACTAGGATGACATGGAGGGTGGCTTACTTGAAGGGTAACACATGTCACCCTCCCATGGGATTGAGGGTTGGAGACTTTTTCTTATTTCTTGTTGAAATTTAATTGTTTGGGGACTTTTTGAGAATCTTGGTGGAGAGCTTGGAAGCTTGAGGAGGCAAGAGGAGCTAGGAGCTTGTGAAGTTAAGCATTGGAGTTGAGGTAGGTCTCACTCTTCCATATTTTTATTTTTAAATAACTTGTTGAATGGTGTGTGCATGTTGTTGTTATGGTTTGTTTTGTTGGGATTGGTTTTGGGAATCTTAAGTTTGTTTTGGGTTCTTGCATTATGTTGCAAATTTCTTTTTCGTCGATTTTTCTCCTTCACTCCATTTGGATGTGGAATTTGGAGAGGGAATGGGGAAATGGGAGGGATCTCTTATCTCCATGGATTCTTGGGAAGCCATGGTTGTTTCTTTTTATCACTCCCTTCCTTAGTGGAAGTAGGGGGATTCCCATTTGGTTTGGGAATTCCCTCCTACCCTTGCCCGAGGAAGCTTGCAAGGCTTGAAAAGCCTTGCGAGGGGAGACAAAGGAGGTATAAGGGGTTGGAGAGATATTGATGATTTTGTTGAGATGTTCTTGGAGGAAATTCTTGGATGCAAATTTTGTTACACATTCTTGGTATTTATGGGTTCCCTTCCCCTTTTCCATTTATTTTGGTGTTTTTGGTGGTTGAACTTTGGTAGTATACCTTATGTCTTTCTTGGTCATCTTTGTTTTTTTGTATGTTCAAACCTTATTTATCCTTGGCATTCTTGTAGCATGCTACACCTCTTTCCCACGGGCTTGGGGGAGGCTAGCATGCACTTCCTTTGGGAAGAAGGCATGTGATGATGTATGTAGGTTGGGAGGCATATCGGGCCTTTGTTTTGGGTGGTGCTTGAGTATTTTGGAGTTGCAGCTTGAAGCTACTTGTGGACCTTCTTGAGAGATGGAGTGAAAGTTGAGAATTTTGTCGTGTTGTTCCCCATTTTGGGAGGCTTTTACACTTGCATTTTAAAGTGTTGTTTTGTAATGGTTATGGATATCTTGGTATGTTATTTTCCCTCTTGAGAGGAAGATTTGTAATCTTGTTAACTAGTGGTCTTGGAAACATGGAAACGATTGTTGCCACTCATTTTCCTATAGTTGAGTCTAAGGTTGTTGCTCCCGTTTATGGAGTATGAGAAAATTAGAAAAGAAAATTTAGTTGATATTGTAATAAAGGAGTAATTCTATTCATTGGGATATCCTCTTGTAAACTAGAGATAAAGAAACATTTTATTCATTTTCCACATTCGTATTAAATGATGTTTCCTATTCTTGTTTATGAGTTACAAACAAGTAAAAAGGGTTTTACTATCTTGCATTATTCTAGAGTTCAATATTAAATCTCTTAGTTTTGTTTAAGAGTATAGAAACAAGTAAGAAGGTTTTTACTCTTTTAAATTATTCTATGGTTTTATATTAAATCTCTTAATCTTGTTTATGAAATTAGAAACAAGAGAAGAGCTTTATTGTTTTGCAAATCATCCTAAAGTTTAACATTAAATATGTATGTGAAATAAGATAAATTTTGGTTTTAAGTCTTTGGTTTATAAAGGCAAACTTAATATGTGTGTGTGTGTGTGAAGTTCTCGATTTCTTTTCTTTTCCACCATAAGAATTTATAAAAGATTTTTAGTGGGGATATGATATTAAATATTCCCTCTAGGTTAAGCAAGTTGTATAGATTTTTTTATTTTTAAATTATTCACCCTCTTATTCGAGAAAATGGTATCATTTTTCTTTCAAATCTAAGAATATATATATAGTGAAAATTAAGAGTTAGATAAGATAGATAAGTTAAGATAATTATATTAATGTCCAACGAATGACCGCAAAAGTAGGTCAACGGGATTGCACAGTACAATGCCAAAGAGAACCAGCAGGGAGACCCAAAAGGGTCACCCGAACAACAAGAAAAGAGAGAAGAGAAAAGAAGGAGAAGGGCCACAATGGCTACAAGAGTGCAGATGGATGGAGCCGAAGAAGAGGGGGCGAAAAAGCCCCATCATCGACACTTGTCACCTAGCATCCGAGGCCGACTGGAAGTAGCTGGCAATATGCCTGTGTATCCTGTAGCTGAAACTGTGGAGAGTCTGGAATGTCGGTGTTTGGGAGAAGGACGAGCAAGACGAGCCCTTTGTATCCTCCTAGCTAACCGTGATCCCGGGGGGCTAACCGAGTGCACGAGAAAGCCTCTGGACTGGGAGGTGGCATCTTGGGTCCTGACGGATCTGGTCTGGGAATCCATACTGGTGTCAAGGTCTTTGCTTGGTGCCCCTCTCTGGTGGGAGCACCGTAAAGAAAGATGTGATCTGTCGAGTAATGTGCTGTCGAGAGAGGGGATGAAGGGTCTCATTCCGAAGCTTGAGAGCCTCCTGTAGGTAGAGAGCAAGACACTGTTGATCGCAATACCTGAAGAAAGCCACAAATGACGGATGCTCCCGGAATAGGCAATGGAATCTCCCTCTGATCTCATAGTAGATGGGGCACCTGAAAATGAAGTGTTCCTCCGTTTCGACCTCCTGGAGAGAACAAAGCTAGCAAATCCTCTCTGAGCGGTCCAGTTGGTGGTCCTCCACACAAAGTCTATGAGAGCCCACTCTGAACTGGCCTAGGGATATGCGGAGTGCCTACAACCAGTGTCGGGAGATATACGTAGGCCAACTAATAAGCCCATCATTGATCTCAAGGAAATGTGCAACATAGAAAGCCATCTTAGGGCGTAATCCACTTGAAGGGCTGATCCAAGTGTGCTGGATGAACTGCCTGTAAATGTCGTCTCTGATATTTTTGTGCAGATCCTACTTACTCGGTAGGAGATGGGCAGGAGCGTCCAAGGAGTATTTGTATGGTGGGAGGCGGTCCATTTGAATCCCGACAGAGCCAAGAAGACGTGAGACTCCGGCGTACCAGCAAATGCGAGCAGAACGGCCACTATGGTCAAAAAGAGCAATAGCCTCGGAGGAACGGTAGGCAAGGTAGAGATACATATCCCTACCTGAAGAATCTAAAAGTCCCCGGATGCGATGCAAAAGCGAAACAAGGCCAAAAATAGTCTCCAGTCTAAAGGCGAGCCCCAAACTCAGCCAAGAGGATGTTGTGTGGAATTGTCTCTTTGCACCTGATGATGCGTCTGAGCATGAGGATCTAGACTCGCTCAACAGTAGCCCAATCAGAATCAAGCAAGGATGGCCCCCAAACCTCGAGCCATAGAGAACTGTGGGCCTCACAAGAGAATCGAGAGAGACATCTTTGACAAGATGTCCTGGAAGTGGTGGGAAAAGCACATCTCTCCAAGATTGCCAAAGAGCCATACCCCTTGTTGACGCAGAGCTGAAAAGCAAGCCGAGAGACTAAAACGGGGCCTAGTAAATAAAACTCCCTGTGCTGTAGGAGTTGGTGATCTCAATCTCTTCCCCTCTATAGAAGAAATGGAAGTCAGAAGTCTTCAGCCCATTAAAGATCATGACCTTGGTTTTACCAAGGTTAATCATTAGTTAGTCGTCCTGTGGTCACAAAAAAGGGCTAAGGCGTTCAGCTGTCTCTGAAGTCACTCCATGGAAGAGGCAAGGAGAACTACATCATCTGCAAAAGGAGAATGTAGATCAGCACCTGGTGAAGAAGGCAACCATCCCCCTCCTAGATATGGTCCTTGAGAAATTCCTCCAATTCATCAATATAAATACCAAACAAGGTAGGCGAGAGGGGGCAGCCTGTTTAACCCCGATGGTGCTCCTGATGAAATCCAAAAACCGACAGCAAAGTGCGAAGGCATGGTGCTCTTGATGAAATCCGAAAAACCGGCAACAGTCGAAGAAGGCAGCCCAAAACCTCCTCGTACAGCGCATAAAACTAAATCTTTTAGATCTGAATGATATTTTTAGATATATGTTATTCGGATTTATAAAACTAGGTCTCTTAGATCTGAATAATATTTTTAGATATGTATAAATATATATATGTAAATCTACATATATATATATATATATAAAAACTGCATATTTCCTTGCATACCCCAATTACAAGTTGGATTTGGGTATGAGTTGTTTCTGGTTCCTGCGTATAGAATGAATCAGAGAATATATATATATATATATAAAAAGCGAAAAACAATTATTTCATAAACCTGCAACCCGGTGGCCTGGGTATTTCTTTTACCCAAAGTATTTTTGTTAAATAAACCAGAAAACCTGGTCTTTCATGGCCACCCCATTGTGTAAAACCCTGCAAAAACAAAACAAAACAAATGCCTCCACCTATGGCTGCCCCTGGGCATTGCATTTTTTTAAAACAAAAAAAAAAATGTCTGAGGATCATCCATACTAGAAAATCTGGGTTATCTAATATTTTGGAATTGATATTAAAAAAACTGAAAATAAACTACTATTTCAACAAAAAAATATCCATCTTCTTGTCACCAAAACCCTAGTTGAAATCTGATACAAGAAATGGTGAAAGCTCCTTAAGAAATCTGCATTTTCCATCTTGAACACCTCCTCCAAAACCTATGCACAAAAGAAATAAAATGAAAATAATAAAAAAAAATGAGCAGAAGAGAGGCAAAAGAAAAATATAATGAGAAAATTAGGGCTTCACCCAAATCCCTAAATCCAATGGTGGAGATTTATTTCATCCTAGAGCTCATATTTAACCTAGGTCTTTCTTTGGCTTTTCCTTTTGGATTCAAAATAAATAAATAAGGTTTTTAAATAATTTTCCTCTCCCTATGTTTTGAGTGGGAATTTAATTTACTTATAGCAAAATTTTAATTAATATCAGGAAGGTGGGTATAGAAACTTGTTAGATTAATTTCCGGCATTATGATTTACTTGGATCCAAATTTAATTATTTTACCAAGGGATTATATAATTTAAAATGAGTTTCCTTAATGAAAAAACCCGTGTAATTAACCTTGCCAAGAGTATCAGCGAGAAACAATTCTGCCTCTTGGAAATAAATAATTATCGAGTACCTTTACGTATACCCGAAAGTTGTGCACCGCCGCCAAGGAGATTAGAATTCCATAACATGTTAAATCCACTTCCAAATGGCATTAACTGTGACCTTGTGATACACTTAGTAGGTTGGAAAAAAAAACTATCAGCATGGTATTATAAACATGTTCTTTAAGCGAGTTTGGTTCATCACTTGTAATTTATTAAAAAAAAATTGCCGCAAATTTTACCATATTAATAAATAACAGACTTATTTTATAGTAATTTTGGGTTGTTTAAATATGAGCATTAGATCATTACAGTCCCGTGAGGAACGAAGTGACAGAAGATTATTTACAATTGTCACTCACAATTCAGTTTGAGAGTTTCATACTGTGAACAAAGTCGTGTGAGGGCATGGAACAAGTGGTTGCAAGGGCTATCCAATCACGAAGAAAATAAATAGAATCCTGACACGGTTGTATTGCAATTAAGGGCGCGAAAAGCGGAAGTCGTGCGGATTCAAAAGGGCATAAAAACACAGTTGTGAATCACGATTCATGAAAATCTAGGGATAAATACAGTCGCAAAACGGCAAAAAAAGAATTCAAGTAGGATGATTTCGACAATAAAAAGGGTAAAATTTTAACCATAGAAAATCATAAATACAAGTCACTCAACCAATCACAAAAAGGCAAAACATCCAATCCTATTTTTAGGGCACGCTCCAATCAAAGGTAATATATTTTGCATAAGGGCACAATTTTAGTGGTATTTTATCTTGCAAAATATTTTTGTAGACAACCATGACATTCCTTTATTGAACAAATTCAGACATTCAAAATTTCTGCATTAATTCCAAAAATTAAATTTGGAGTGGAAAATGGATAAAGAAGTCACTATTTCTAGCCTCATATACAATCTGAGGTCTCTCATTAGACAGCCAGCAAAAATCAATGCTACAGTAGATGACGAATATGCCAAAGTTATTTTATTAAACAATTTGCCTTCTATATCAGCAAGGGAAAGTTCAAAAACAAACCAAATGGGCAATTTGTTGATGAAGACTATGTATTTTAAAGAAGTCCAACACTTTGAAGACAAGAAGGAATCCAGTGTAGGTAAAATTCGGCATGGATGACTGCCCAAATAGTTCGGGAGTCTGTGGATCTCAAGAATTTACCCTTACAAGGGTCATGAGACAACTTGATGGAGCACTGTGGGAGTAGCTCAGTATGGATGGTTGTCCACAAATTTGGGAGATTTTGTAATTTGGGAATTGGGGAGGTGGAATTTGGGAACTCGATAATTCAGCTCGGGAACTACACCCTTACAAGGATCAGGGAGGTAGTTTGATGGAGTTTTACCTGGTCAAAGCACCGTGTGTTCGGAGGGGAAGCTTTTCAAGAATGCGTGACTCTGATTAGCTCTATTATTTTCATCTTCTGTCAGAATTTTCTGTAGTGCCAGCCTTAAGAGGGGGCACTATAATATAAGGCTTATATATATTAGTGTTAAGTTAATATTAGTTAAGTGTTAGCTAATAAACGGTTGTAACCTATTCAATCATTTTGTAACTATCTCTCACATAATAAAATGGACACACAATGAACATTTGTGCATCCCGTTTCTCTTCATTCGTTCTTTGTGTACTCTAATCTTTCTTTGTTCTTTCTCTCTGCATATTCTAACAAATGCTGCTGCCCTCCTTCACAGAAATATGTGCTTACAATAAATGATGACATTGTCCTGATGTATTAGGACAATTGGAGTTTCAGATCCGATCTTTGCATGGGTTGAACTCCCAATATTCAAACACCGCAGAAAACTTCTACATATAGATTCTATGAAGTGCACATAATTTTTCTAATGCTTGTGGTATTTTAGAAGTACACTTGAGTATAATGCAGAATCAGATTTTGAGGTGGTACAAATATATGCTTGAAAGGTATTCTTGTTTTCATGTCTCTTTGAAGTCTATGTGCTGCAATATGGTGTGAACATGTAGATGTGATTTATGGATCATTTAACATGTGAATTTTGCAAATGATTATGCAAGCATATATACATTCATATGAATTTCTGCAAACTGTAATATTGCAGAGATTTTGATTATATGTGGTATCTGCAGATCCACATGGCACAGTAATGAACGTATCCAGTCATGCATTGTCATAAGTTGAAAGAAGCATAGATTTTAATGCACAAAGCTCTTATGACTTGTATTTAATCCTTTCATGACTTGTAAAGATTAGGATGGTTTTGACTAAGACCGTGATGACAACAAGCACTCTGATATGTAAATCATTCTTGCACCTAGTGTTATATGGTGAAGTGGTGGAGTCATGTGCAAGGCATTGTTGTTCTTAAGATCAATAAGCCAAGGAGGCTCGTCCGATAGGACAAAGATCCGAAGGGTGCTTAGTCAATAGATCGAGAACTTCCCTCGACTCCCCTACCCCCAACCCTTTAGGTGCATGGTCAAGTGCCTGACTATAGATAGTCTCCCTCACACCAACGAAAGGCATTTATGCTCTCGGACAAGGAGGACGAGAGGACTATCTATAGTCGGACCTAAAGAAAGGGAGGGCAGAGGCAATAAGACTTATGACCACCAAATGGGGCTAACTTATGGAGAAGGAACTCCATATGGAGCATAATCTAGCCATATAGCATGCTCCTAGAGCCCCTGGTCTACCTTAGAAGATGGTCAATAATTGATTTTTCCTCTCAAGATCCCAAAGTGCTCAAGTGGGTATGCATCCATGCTAATCATATAACCATTCTTCATGTTGAACTCTAAACCTCGTGTTGTGGACAGACTGACATATTAAAGTAATTATGAAGGAATTAAAAATGCTTTCCGGAACCTCATCCATGTAAAATCTAATGCCTGAGGTTCTAGGATCTATAGAGGGAAAGTATATGTACATTGTTCAGGATGGTGTTTTATCAAAGAAATTTTATCTAGTTCTAAAATCTTAGTTTTGCTCTTGGCTGTAATGTTACTCGTTCATGTATGACAGATTTTGAAACTTTCATTGCTAACTCCAGTAGTAAATCTAACTCCACAGTAATCTTGTATTTCGGGCCTGCATCCAAGGAAATCATACCCCTGCAAATCCCATGGCCTGAGCTTCAAGTCCTTGAGAAAGGGAAGGAGTGAAAATATATGGCATCTCTTTTCAATCAAAAAAATATTTATATGACATCTACTTCTTCCAAGCAGCAGAAAAAGAAACCCAGTAAGGGACTTAATTGTTTAAATGTGTAAAATCTATAGCATTTGACCGTGTCCAGGTGTAATTTATTTCCTCTTTATGATGTTGGACTTGTAGATCCCATGTTCAACCGGTACTCTATGCAGGTATTGCAAATGCATTCAGATTTTGAAATCTCTTTGTTGTTGTATTTTACCTTTAGCCATTTGTAAATTACTTGGAAAACAAAGAATTGAACTTTTCAATGCATCAATAACATCTGAATCGGTAGAGAAAAAGCAAACTATATCTCTGCACCACTGAAGAGAACACGGCAACAATATATAATTGTCGAGGTACATCTACCCACAAACCACTTTTAAGACATCCATGATATATCTTCAGAAAATCAGGAAACTCACAAGAGTTCAAGAGTTGTTATATTTCCTATCTCCTTTGGGATGGCACCAGTTATCTTGTTCCACATGAAATCCCTTGCAAAAGATAAAACATAAAGGAATGTAAGAATCATAATTTTCTTCGTGGCATATCATCCAAACTATAGGAAACCCAAGAGTATAACAGTGCAGATGACATAAACTATTTAGTATCATGTAAACAGTAAAATCAATCTATGAAGGAAAATGTCTGACTTTGTATCAACTAAAAATACTTTTTAGCGAACTATGAAAACTTAATGATGGAATTTCTAGGTCTTCATAAGCAAGACCATATAGCAAATATAATAAACTTGACATTTGAAATACCACCCTTATCAAACTTACAAAATTTGAAGTTGTTGTAGTTGTCCAATTTCTGGAGCTAAAATTCCTGTAAGATTCAGATTTAATAACTCCCTGCATACCCGAACATTGAAATCAGTTCATTTAAGGAAAATGACTGCTCGACGTGAATTAAAGTGATATGCACCTTTCTACTTTACTCACTTCTAGTAAAGACACATTGTTTATTCTCCATTCCAAGCTCTGCTAAAAGACATTTAAATTCTTACATGCATTACCAGTGAAATCACTGGTGAAAGGCACTAGAAGTTTAATAATAAAATTTTATAGATTAAAATTTAAAATTCAATTTAGACTTTGGACTTTGAGATTATTTGTACAGGTATTCATTTCAAAATATATATCCGGTAAAGTTAAGTAGATTGAACATAGTGGTATCCAGATACATGTTTCAAAAATTCAATATCTATTTGAAAGCCCCCATATCAAAATTCTTGTTTTATAAAAAGAAATACACCTTACCACACAACATATCAGATGAATTCATCTTGTTGATAAAAACCAATTCAACATGGATAGAAAATTTGATTTGACTCTCTTCACTCAACCCTTACATGCATTGCTGAAGTGCAATCATTTTGTTCCTTATAGCCTGGCTCGTAATAGTAAAACATGGTGGCTGGGAAAAATAACAATATGTAATCAGGTTTCTAGGGCGATCGTTCTAAATGTCCATTTTCCCCTACAGTCAATGATGACCTTATTCTTTCTCTGGCTCTAGTTATGTTCATCACAATTCGATGACAACTTTGTTCTTTTCTTTTTTCTTCAACATGATGACCAAACTGAGTTTCCTTTGTACCACTCCTCTTTTTCATATTCTCACAGCACTCCTTTTCTAAATTTTCAAACTTGGACAGGTACTCTTAAAATCAGAAATATATCAAATGTGTTCATATTATGCATCTAATTTGACAAATTCAACGTTCACTTGTATCTATTTTTACAAGCCTCATATTATAATATCTAGCTTTATATTGTGAATCTATTGTAGAATGTGTTGCTTTTCTGAAAGTAACTTGTAAACTAATACACTGTAACAACCCTCTCCACCATGAACCAGAAAAATGGGCCAGAGAATTTTTCACAATCACCGTCAATTATCTTTGGAAAAGAAGTGTTAACTAATCACACAACCAAACTTAAACAAACTATAATTTAGTTTGTTACTCTTAATCCGGTCTTTAGTTAACTCTTAATGACCTATGGATTATGGCCCCATTTTTGGGTCTTTTACAGCGCAGCTATCACTAAATTTCATGGCCCCTTCAAGTCAACTGAAGTCTTCCCCATAACATAACCTATCCGTCCCACCACCATCCTAGATTTCACATGGTAGTACTTCCCAGAGTAGTATATGTGCTTACTCATAGGTCTAATCATGTTCTCCAATAAGAAAATGATCTCAATGGTCACACAGATTAACCGGTTGAGCATGATCCTCATACCTCAGCTTGAGGACTGCTTCTGACAGTAAGTTAGGTTTCCGTTTATCCTATAGGCAGCTATCCTATTTCTCTAAGAAATCTCTCAGCTCTATTGCTGTACGTACTAGTCTTAGAGTTTGAGACCTCATAAGGCTAACTATTTGTGACACTAGGGAACGCAAATTTTAGTCCCATAGTCATACATCAGCCACCGCTGTAACAATTCAAGCAACATTTCTATCATTACAGATTCAAGTCTTATTCCTATATCTCAAAAACAAGCAATCCAACCAGAGTTTACAGACATGAATTCCAAACCATTTCAAAATTCATAGTTCAAGGAAGAGGGCTTCACCAATCCTACTCCTGAGATGAGAACTCAGCCTACAAAATAGAAGCCATCATAACAGATTTGCAAAGTAAAATAACTGCCCAGGATGTTTCCAAGAGCTTCATTCTTTCAGTTATAGTCACCCAGGTTAAGTCATCTAGTATTTGTGGCAATCATAAACAAATGTAAATTATACTTTATAAGCCTGCTACAGGTCTAGTCATGCTATCTTAACAGGACTTAAATGCTCAGCCACAGATAATGAACAGCTTCCAATGTTGGAGTAACAAGGCCCCTACAAAATAAGCTTCAACATTTATACTAATAAATTAAGCCATGCAAGATCAAAGGTAAGCATATCATAAAGTACAGTTATGCCTTACTAGCAAGGGTCAATTCATTGGCATGGTTAATACAGTCCAGCCATAAAAAGGAAGCAACTCTTCATGTACTGAATACTAGAATCACATGATTAAATCACTAAGTCGGGATACAGTCAAGAAGATAAACAACCTTCTCAAAACAGTGGCAAACAGTCATGCCACAAAATTTTCAACCCAAAAACCCTTATAATTCGTATTTTTTAACAGTTGTCCGGATACGTTTCACAACACAAACACCAATCATGCAATTGTCAAGTACCGTTATACTTTCCTGAGCAAGTTAATTAACTTTGTTTTTGCAAATGACTAATGAATACAAGAAATGTAGATTACAGTCAAAAGCTACTCCCAAATTGTGGAAGCAGGGTGATTCACTTTTCCAATTTTTCTTCCAATACACTACGAACAGTATCAAGTGATAGGGTTGTCCTCCAAACAGCAGTGATCAGACCCAGAGCTCCATAAAGAAAGTTGTTGTCAAAAGGGGAAAAAGCTAAAACTCCTTTTTGAAGTTGAGGGGGTGTCCAGAACAATAAGCTAAGGAAATAGGCTCAATGCCTAGCCATATCAATTAGCCATCTAACCTAAAACAGTGTCTACTAATCTAAGATTAGCAATCACTGCATCCCTTAAGATTAACTCAACCATTAGATAGCATATATATCCTCTTAGCAGATACTAAAGTTAAACTCACTTCAACCCTCATATGATTGAAAGCGAAGCCAAAGGAGCATCACAAACCTTGCAATTATTCGACAACAAGGATACATTGCGTTTTAGTGATTCACCATTTACAAACACTAACTTGTATTACCACCGATTAAACCCTAATGGTGCTTTTCATACACAAGGCATTTTGAGTAAAGCAGCATAATTGGACACCTTGCACCAACCTCTAGGACACACTACATACGGATGCAACAAACCCCATCAACGCAGCAAGTAATCCTTTCAAGATCCGGCACGAGGTCACTATTCGAGCAAAGATTATGGCACATCCCGCAATTTCAGTTTGTTTTGTCGAAAGGGATAAGTCGTAAATGAAGAGTGGGTTACGAGAGCCGGAGAATAAACTTTGTTGCATAGCTGTATATGCAGCCACATGTGCGTATGCATATCCTGAAAAGGATATGCACACTTACTTGTAGTTGCATGTACAAGCACAACAACGCTTGTCGTTCGGCACTTGTAATGTACTTAGCATTTATGACGTATTCTTGTTTTACTATGATGTTCATATGTACTTACCGTGTTGTGTGCGATGATTTTGGTACATGATATACTGTTTGATTGTTGTTTCGGTAATAAATAAAGTGGTGCACCTTGCTATGTTGTGTTATGAGTTATTTACCTTGCTAGGATGACAAACGGCATGATTCGATGCCTTGCTGGTTGTTGTACCTGTTTGTGTTATTGATAAATTTCTTTCTTGCTGAAAGTAATGACTTGCAAAGTATGATTGAAGTTATACATAGTTGCAATGTATTATTTGTTATGCGGAAATAATGATAAATGTCATGAGTTACTAACTTTTCTTGACATGACAATGGTCAATGACCTACAGCGATACGATGGACTCCATTTGGAACAGGTAAAAGTTTAAGCTTGGTTCATCAAGGTAAAAATGAAGGTTATCTTAAATGGCATTTTATTATTTATGAGGCAAATGCAATCTTTTTATTGCAAGGAATGATGATTCGTTTATTCGATCTTCGATTACTTAACTGTTTTATAGTTTGTTTATAACGTAATTAACGTTTAGTTGATGATCAAGATTATCATTGTTTCTTTTGGTTTGGCGAATATCTTCGATCGAACGATACTCCTTCATTGTTGAGTGATCGATTAAATCAAAATTTACTCTTAACTAGACAGTTATATCGATGAATGTGTAAAGGAAAAATACATGGTTAATATATTGTGGTCATAGACCATGTTCCTTGGCTTTGCATATTAATAAATATATATATATATGGTTTAATCATATTCATTATCTTTGATTTTAGGTAGTAATATGGTTTAAACCATATCCAAATGGCTATTGGATTTGTGCAAATGAATGGTCGAAACGACCCATGCAAATAATGGTTAAGTGGTTACTTGATTTATATATTCCACCATGCACAGTGATTTATCTATAATGTTTTAATTTGGTCTTTCGACCATATTTGAGAGTGCATGGATTGATGAATAATTTAAATTCGATCGAATTACGACCCATGCCATTTTGGTTAATGAGGTGTTAGTGGAATTTTGGGTTCCATGCAGTAAAGTTTAAGTTTAAATATAAACTAGAGCTCCGCCATGCTGGAGGGAAGTAAATGCAAGTTTAAAAATAGCCACTACGTGGCATAGCAAGGAGTTAATGTCTTCAATGCATTACCAGTTTTCTCGAAAATCTCGAAGCTTCTTGGAGAAGCTACCGAGCTAGTATGCTTGTTATATTATTTTTATTATTACGGTCTCAACTTTGAGCCCTTTCTCCATTCAAACCCCATCCCTGAGAAATCTGTGCATGTTGTCTTTTTAGCTATTTATGTGGAGATTTATGAGGAGAAAAGAAAGGGTAGATCCAGTTAAATATGAAGGGGAAACGTATTAAGGGTCAAGAGTTGGAATATTTGGGAAACTGGTTTGCATTGCTGTAAAAATCGAAAAGTTGCAATGGAAGTTTCAGAGAGAAAATATAGGAGAAAGTTATGGAGACTATCATAATCTCAGGCATGGAATCTCTTCTTGCTTCTATTTATTACATTATAATCTAAATGGGTTTAACATCGGTACTTAGTCTCTGATTATTTTAAATGGAGTTATTTGCATGTTTTGATGCATGGAAATAGTTGTGGGTTCGGGTTGAAATTGTGAACTGGGCTCTGGTCTTTAATTGCGAATTAATAACCATTTGAATGGTGTTTCTCTGTTATCTTTACCACAAGGGGAAACGAGGGTTGATTGAATATAGTTTGGGAATTCATTTTTATGCCTAAAATCCATATCTATTGGGTTCAGGCCATATGTGGCCAACTGTAACCCCAAACACATCTTTTTGTATTAGTTAGAGGGCCTTGGAATCGACGGTGGCTTGAAAGCCTTCTCGTCCCGGGCGCAGCTGAGTTGGGTAGCAACTCGGTTGTGGGTGATAATATTGTTGTTTAACCGGTTTAGGCAAGTGCAATGTGGCGCTATGGAGTTGGGTTGTTGAATATGCCCCAACCGAGCTAGAGTGCATGACGAGTGGTTGATACGAGCTCAGTTGAGTTAGTTAATAAAATATTTTGTGAATGGTTTAGCCATTCTATTCAGACACTGTTTCTATGATTAAGTTTGTGAAATGGAAATCTAAACAGCAAAATAGTTGTATTGAAATGCGTGTTAACTATTAGTGAAAAGCTACTAGAAAGGTCATTAAATTACAGATAATTTAGTTAATTGTTTGTGTATGATTGTTATCTACTTATTGGGAAGCCAAACCGAATTTACTACCATCAGTTAGAAGTATCATTCAGGTGATAGTCATTAGGTGGGATTTGGTTGTGATACTTTTATAACCAGTTGATTTGATGGCCTGTTCTTGCTCAGAATTTTGTTTCATTGTGATGGATATTATGAGGAAAATAAAGATTGAATGGTATTTAAGGTATATGATTATTGTTTAAGAATTGTTAACTAAATCAGGTTTATGTAAATCAGTAAAAGAATACTAAGGCTTGTGGATATGAAGTTATGTTTGATGGAAATTGTGCATTTTATTTCCTCCATTAACGATGGATAAACAGGTTAAGTTCATTTAGCTTGTAATATAATAATCTGAGTGTAAGAAGCAGTTCCATGTCAGTTCTTATAGAGCTGACCATGTACATTGTTGTACTTAATTTTTCAGTTGCAGGTTGAAAGAAATCTCGAGTTGATTTAGGAAGGACATCATTACTTGCATTGATTATATTGTGTCTATTCTTAAGAATGTAAAGAATGAGCTGTCATTTGATTTAGAGTGAAGGATTTCCTTTGTACTTGAATTTGTATGTGAAGGAATTATCTGTTAGAGTTAAAGGCAAATAAGCATGTTGTAATATATTACCATCTTTAATAGTCACTTGAGATTTGTATTAAGAATTATTGATCTTTATGTAAATAAAGAGATTAATCAGATCATTATAAATGTGATTAAAAGCATATTTGTATTGCTATTTAAGCAATGAAGTATTTATTGTGGATTAGTAATAAATGTGAAAAGTGCAATTATTATGAGATGTCTTTTCGAACTATAACATGTTTACAAAACAGTAATAGTAACTAGGAGCATAATATGCATCAGGGAAGATAAGTATGTTTATCAAATTCAACTTATCTTCTAAAGTATGAAGTAAAGTAAATCATACTCTTGCCCTTATAAAATCAACTTTCATAAGGTTGAGGTAATCTAGCATAATGAGATTACAGTATAATTGAGAAATATGAATGAGTTATGAGTATAATTATACCTATCAATCTTAGCTAAATAAATGATTGAAATCAGTTTTAAAGTTTAAAACACTACAATATATGCTGCTGTTTTCTAACAGTGGCAATATACACCTTTATCAATATCGTTGTCATATGATCGACCTGAATTCCGTTGTACAACAATGTGAAAAGAAATTACGGAGTTTTGAAACAAGTACAAAAGTACAATGACAACTCGTGATGTAGTACTAATGTACTTATCTGTCTTATGATTAAGCTAAAACAGACCTAGTACCTTTTAATGGGCATTAATGAAGTTAAATTAATGCTTGAAATGGTTAATGGGCTTATCTTTGTGTAAACCTATTCAATTACTGTAGATCGGTATAGTTGACGATCACGTGGAAGTAGGTGCATATTTATGCAATGAATCGTGGAGATCATTGCGTACCTCTAACATGATTTGGATATCATCATGAAACTTAGTTAACCTATCCATAGGATGAAGGCATACATTGTCGTAAATGATTAAACTAAAATGGTTAACTATGAATTTAATACTAAGTAAATAATGGAAAAGAATCATGATACTATGAATGAGATGGTTGTGCGGTGAATGTAGGGACAGGTTTCAAGTGGCTTATGTGCAGCCACGAAACCAGGCTTGCTAGCGCAATGCCAAAACTATGCGCATAGTATTGCAAATAACTGATTGCATTGTCTGTCACCATTTCTTCTTTTAAACTGTGTCATAAGTGGGAAGCTGACACTAAGAAGATACACATGGTTCTCTGTACCTTTAAAAAGGTCTAACCAAATGATATACTAGGTATATTGGCTCATATAGAGCATTCAAGGGGGACCGAGTAGAATCGGGATCGAGTACGATCTAAAACCCATACAGTTGCACATGGTTATCATAGGTTGTCAAGCTGGATTTTGAACATTAATAAATGTTGGATTTATTTAGCGGTTGTTGTAAATGATGTCATTCATTGCAGCGTAAAAGTACTTAAGGGATTTTGCAAACTCTTGTATGCTGGATTAATCTGTTGTGTGTTGATAATCATTGAAGGCATCAAGTTAATTAAATGGTTTAAATTTTAAAAAAAAATCCCTTAGTTTTTGAAGAAGCGTAATATGGGTGTTATAGACTATGCATGCTAGGAAAATGTATCTATCTCAACACTTTCAGAGGTGAGAGACCCTATCGATTAGAGAGCACCTGTAGGAATAGAAAAAGTGTATTCAACAATTCACAAGGCTCAACAAATACCTAAACCTTAGATCTCACTAAAGCCTCGTAGGCAAGCAGGACAGTCTGGTTTGGTTTGAAACATGTTATAACAACCTCCATATTACAATATTTAATAGGATACTCGAAATTGTGAGAAGAGTTTAAGGGAACTAGAGCACTCCATTCAAGGTGAAAGCTCATAATGATTGTGTGAGCTTCCTTGTTTAATAGGATATCTAGGTCAATCACCTTAATACTCGCAACAATAAAAACTTGACCCTTCGTGCTTATCAAGACACTAACACCTAATGAGAGGGGAGAATACGATAAGTGCCTATCGAGGCAAGCCTCTAAATACACAAATGAATTGTTCCCTTAAGAGTAAAGACCACAGTTCCTGAATTTAAGGTTTCTACAGAGTTTGGTAAACTCTTAATAAACCTCTAATGGCTTCTACAACTAAAGAACACCCCGAAGCTACAAAAACAACGTATGAAAATTACTCGATTCGGTTCAGCCATACTACTCATTCCTCATCAAAATGGACTCAGCTTCACCCAAGGTATATTATATTTGTATTTGTGTATATTAGACAAAGGTAAGAACAATATGATAGACAAAGCTTACAACCAAAACATAGAGCAACATGTATAGAGAGTTCATAATACAGTCAAAAGAATGACAATGCACATATCCCGTGCTTCAATACAAATCAAACATGTCTTTTCAAGAATCAAGTACCACAAATGCTAAAATTGTCCTAAAACAAGGCTACTCATCTATACATTGTTCATGTTCCCAAGTTCATGGAATTACCAAATTTCAATCTTCCCTTCTTAGAGAAAAATACAAGTTTCAAGCACAATTATAGATATAGATCTTCGCGGTTTCATTTATTTGCCTTCTTCATTCATAGTATCCTACAAACCTGCAATGTCATGGATCAGCATAAACACTGGCATGGACTTCATTTAACCAAGTAAACAACTGAATATAAGCATCAAATTTCTAGAGGAAGAGTGAGACAATGTTTTCATCTTCAACAAAATAACAAAATCATGTACACCTAGACTGTCGGGATACGGGTATGGGTACGTGCGCTGAAACGGCAAATTTTTTAAAACCCCTGGGTATGATACGTTGCAGGTACATTCGTACAATATATTTTTAAAAATTAAAATATATAAATATATAAATATATATAATTTAAAGAAAATGCATACTTATTAAAATTTAATACTCATGAGTCATAAATAAATTCATATGGATTCATAATTTCATCATTCATGGAAAACAGATTTCAAATACATTGTATTAATTCATGAATGTTCAAAACATATTACATTCAACTTGCTTCAAGGCTAGAACATATCATCTAGATGATCCTCAAAATCATCTCCATGAATGGCACTTGTAGCTCCACTCCCACTTGCACTAGCTCCACTGTCCAACCCTTGTGAAGGGCTCCCTGGATGTTCATCATCGATGCCAAGTAGTGAAACATTGGACAAACAACCAACAAAAGCTTCAAAGTTAGTGGTTTCAAGTTGAATATCCCAAAGCTTGTTAGGACCTCTAGTATACTCTTTCGTCTTGTGTGTTAGGAGGCACAAGTTGGAATGTACATATACCAAATCCTCAACATTTTTGGATGCCAACGTAGTCTGTTTGGCAAGTGAATGAAACCATAAGTACTCCGCCGCTCTCTCAAGAATTACTAGCCACCAATCACAAAAAAAAGTTAAAATTATTATTAATATACCAAAAGGAGTGTTATCATCTTAATTTTCAATTTTCAATTGGTAATCACAATATCAAATAACAAACTTCATACCTGTGAGAGTAGTTTAATGGCAACAGGTCGTAGGTACTTGGCATCATGGCCATGTACATACCACCACTTGATTGGAGTCATGGTGGACTTGTCGCAAAACAACCTCTACCTCTCCCATGCTACCTTATGAAGATACAAACATCCCCATCTCAATGCGGACTACACTAGATATATATGGATTAGGAAACAACCTTCTAAATGTTGCCCTAGTCCCATTTGCAACCTCTTGGTCATCATATGGTGGTTGCCTACCAGGTAACCCAACTATTTCATTGCTATAATATTTGGGATTTAAGGCATAGGCAAGGAGATGCAATGGGGTGGTCATTTTGTTCCACCTCTTCATGACCACACTCTTAACTTCATTATAAAAGTTTTCTTCAGGGTCTTTCTCTTTGGCTTGTATTATTTCTTTCATTTTCTCAAGCATGGAGTCAATTCCATCATAAATTTCTCCTATGCAAGCATTATCTTTGTCTACAAACCTAATCATAGAAAGAATATGCTCTGTGAAACTTAGTAAATACTCAACTTGTGCCCACCAATCATCATCAAGGATCAATGCCTTTATCTTATGGGCTCTTTCGTAGTTGATTTCCTCATGACGGTCCAAATATTGTCAATCACCATATTGCTCAAAGCATGTTTTACCTTCACAAGTCGTTTCAAAACGAGTGTGTGAGAGGTAAATCTAGTCTCAGCAACCTATAAAATATTAAAAAGGAATGAAAAGAATTCAATAACAATACAAATTGATTTAGAACTAAAATTTAAAATAAAAACCTTAAAAACTTAAAACTAATGAATTGTTCCCTTACCTTCAACAACTCCAACCTCGAGAATCTTTTGAAAATGGCCTAAGACATGTGATGGTTGGTGACAAACATCTAAATTTCGCTTGCCTCTGTATATTTTCTCAATCCATGGGATTTTCCCAATCTTTTGCAACATCAAATTGAGGGAGTGTATTGCACATGGTGTCCAAAATGTATGCTCATATCTACTCTCTATTATCAACCCTGTTGCCTTGCAATTTTTTGTGTTGTCTGTGATGACATGGAAAATGTTTTGAGACCCCATAGATTTAATAGCCTCGATTAGAATGTTTCTGCATAAACATGTATTTTTATTTCCCCCTCACAATCAATTGCTTAAAAACATTGCCCCTTTAGGGCTTACTGCAATAATGTTGATAACAGGTTTGTTTCGGAGTCTTTCCATCTATCCAATATCATACACACTCTTGAATCCTTCCAGAATCTCTAATCGGTTGCAAAGAAGTTTGTATGTACTCCACTTTTTTCACCAAGAGATGTGTGAACCTTCTCATAGTTAGGGCTTTTATACCCTTGTGGCACTTCATTAATGCCTCTCACCATTTGCTGCCAATATGGTGACCTCAACACATTAAAGGGCAGCCCACATGCATAAATACACCGAGCTACCAATTCATCTGCAATGTCTCTCTTCTCCAAGTTGAATGTTTTTTCTAGAGGTCCTTTTGTTCTCTTTCGTGATGTGGCCTCTTCATCCAAAGGAGTTTCACCTAGCAGAGTTTTAGTGTGACTTGTCAATGAAAGGATGGTATGATGGTGTTGTTGGTGGTTTTCCTATACCCCTCTGTTGCAAAGGAACAGTTCTAGAGCAAGCTCTTACAGCTTGCAAGGTAGCCTCCTCTTGCTCTTTTAAGTACATAGATATTTTATTCTTGTCCACCTTCTTACATGTTCTAATGCATGTTCTCGTTACTGAACTATATGAGACTCCACGATCGGTATACGAGGACTTGAATGTTGTGTTACAATGGGGGCACACCCAAACACGAACACCACCACCAGCAATGAGTTCCAACACTTCTACATGCCTCCATAAAGGAAAAGAAGGATCCAGTCTCACATTCGTGGGACTGGAACACTTCCTTGTGTGCCTCCCTCATGACTTGCTTCCCCATGCCCCCTAAAGCTGAACTTGATGCCATGGCTACATTTTTATTTGCTTTAACCTACAATGAGATATATTTTTAAATAATTGCAAAATAATTTTATAAACTATTAAAAATAGCAAATACAAATTATATAATTAATTTATTAACCCCTACACATCATTCTTTGATTCTGATCACCAAGTTTGCCATAAATGGTGCGAGGTGAGAGCATACACAGAGGGTAGACGTTTAACAAATTAAAACTATAAGAAAAACAAGCAAACACATAATTGTTGTCCAAAATAACCCCCAGGCTATTTTGACAACTCAAAAATTCATTTTGGACTTAGGCAGAATTTTGTTTGAAAGGACGCGAGAATACTAGATTTCAATGTTCTGCAGATTGAAGGAACTTAGTGTTCTGCGGGTTGTCCTAGCCCATGGAACGAAGAGGCCTGACCTCGGGACTCGTGGCCGATTCCGATGGAGTCTAGAACTTCGCAAATGAGAAAAAGAGCGCTACACGATTTGGAGAAATTTGGTGTTCTACGAAGTTGACCCTTGAATGTTGTGCAACAAAGGATAAAGTCCAACAAGTGAAAGCCACAAGACACGGAGAAAAGTTGGTGCACCGCAAGGCAAGGAAATGAAGAATTTTAAATTGTCTTAAGTCCGGAAAGCCGCGAACACTTCCCAGTGTTTGGTGGATTTTCCCAATCACGATTCCGGATGTTTAAGTACGCGGGATAGAGGAAGCAAGTTAAAGGAAGAGCCTTCGCAACTTGAAGAGTCACCGCGAAGGCGAAGTGCGAGAAGATTAGAAGTCCATGGTGGTTCACAAGAAAAGGTTTCGTGGATGGTTAGAGATTGGTCTCATGGATTTCTAAATCCATGGGGACATTCAAATTCAAGAAGTTGTGGAATGTTCTAGGAGTCGCGAGCATTCAAATTATATCCAAAGAGTCATGCGGAACCAGCGGAAATGTTTTGATCATATCTTCCAATGCGTTTCTCCAAATTGCATGAGATTTGTTGCATTCGCTTCATCTCTTCAGGGCCTTCATGATCGAATATGGAGTTACAAGATCGGAAGAAGTTCTGGGGCAAATTACGAGAGGTCAAGGGGAACAAAGGAAATACACAGTTGCTCGTTTCAAGCGCCCAACCACCTCGCCTACCTCGAGTAAAAGCTCAAACAGCGCCCATGCCCACGCCTGCAAAACCCGATGGCGTGTTGCAAAAAAACAACAATCATCGGGAGATTAATGGCGACAGGATCCATGGACGATAGTTTGTCTCCATTCACGGCAGACCCACCCGAGTTTCTTTCCATCTCTCGCTCTCCAATTCTCATATTATATAAATATAAGTGCTTAGGCATGTTTTACGGGTTCCTTTCTGTCGAATTTGCATGCTCTGCCTTGGAGCAACGCATTTTCTTGCCTTAAGACCTCTACAACTTCACATTTTGCAAGAGATTTCTAACCTCTGATTTGAAACATGATGAATACTTACTTAATACAATACATCTATGGTTATTTTCCCTTCAAATGCTCTTGTAAGTCCCTTGTTGGGGGCTTAGAAAATGGCTCAAAGCTCACAAATCAGATTTATAGAGTTGTTATAAACCTGTAAACCTGCAAATTAAACCCTTTTCTAGGGCAGCGACCTGTTTTGGGGTTTCAACCCCACCTTTGTGCCTTCAAAACCCTTTCAATCAGCTCCACTTAAGTTTCTAAAATTATGATATATCATCAACAATCATGTAATGCAAGAAAACTGATTTTAATACCCTAGATTTGGAGATATGAATTTCAACAAACCCTTGTCTGACATTACTTTAAAAATTCACAACTCAACATTGGAAGCTCCAAAATTCATGAAACTTAAGATATTGGCCTTATAAATTATGAAGAACAAGCTAGTAATTCCATATTTGCCAAATGCACATCACACATACCACATTTCCACTCCAAGGCATCAACGTCGCTTACTCCATCCAAGACAGCATGCTTGGTTTTCTATAAATTCGGAAATAAATGAATATTATAAAAAAAAAGTAATGGAATGGCAGATAGAGTATGGGGACCCTAACCAAGAAGAAGAATCAGTTGGAACACGTCCTAGTCGAAAGCGAAAGCCTTTAAAATTGAGTCAAATTGAAGAAATTGAAAACAGAATAAGGTAGGTTGCTCCACTCTAAACAAATATAATATTGCACCAAAAACACCACACATGCAAGAGAAAGATACTTTATTGCTTTTTAGATCAGCTTGCACACCAAAACCTCATGAAGGGTTTTCGTCCTTCACAAGTTTCCCAACCAAGGGTTTTCGTCCTTGGATGAGGTCCTCAACCCAAGGGGTTTCGTCCTTGAGAGAGAGAGTAAAGGGCTACACTAGCCAAATTTCACCAAGATAAGAATAATCACCAAAAACATGAATCATTAATGCCCAAGTGACCTCTTTAAATAGCCACGAGGAGTGCTAAACCCCTTAAAGTGCTTTTAAATATTTAAATGGTATTTGAAGCCTACATGCTCATAATACCTTTATTACCTAACTACTTAAGTTCCTCTATTGGAGCGCTAGGCTTCCAATAGGATATATGAAAATAAATGAAAACTATCTAATCAACAATAAAAACATAATTCAGATCTTCCCCTTGCTTTTCTCCTTAGACCCACGGGGAGAGAATGGGTTAAGGTCTTCGAAATTCAGCCTCCAAAAGGGACAAAACATCTCTCTTTTGTTGTGGATGTTTTTCCCTCTTGTTTTCATTAAGTTTTATGCATTCATGTCTTCTAGAATTTTGTGTTTCCATTAAATCTCTGCATATACAATTGTCTCCGTGTCTTCTGGTCAAATTTGAACCATGTCTTTATGTTGGCGTATCGCCATTTTTTCATTTTGCAGCTTTTCCATTTCCTCTCAACCATGGATCTTGTATGCTTTAGATTTAGTTTTAGATTTAGTTGCAGTTTGAGTAGTTTAGGTTAGTGTGCGTTGAGCTAAGAGAGAAGGAACCAACCTTCTCTGGAGATTTGTCTCAAGGAGCAAAGTCCCACACTTCAAAACAATCCCATGCTCACCAAAAGTTTTGATGCTCATTCATGATCATTCGGAGAGTGCAACTTTTATGTGTTAACAGCTTTTGACACACCCGGTGGGGGACTACACCAAGGATTTCTTTTCATTTCACTAAGAGTTTGGTGTGTATCTTGGTGATATCTAGTCTTTGGAGGCTTCACAAACACACCTGGCGACTCCCAATCATCATATCTATTGGTTTAAGCAATTAAGTGCCTCAGTTTCATGAGAAGAGTTCAAACAAGACAAAGGATAGCTAATGGAGAGATTTTTGACTACTTGCAATTGTCACCAAGGAGAAGAAAAAGAGGCAAATTAGTCCAAAGGTCACCATCATCTCCAAACAGAGTTCTCTCTACTCCTCCTAGTAGGCCTTTCTTGTTGTCCTCTAGGGTTCTAAGACTCATTACATTCATGGCTCATCAGAGGAATTAGGCTTTTGTCACATTCAATGGAGGAAGCCCTTTACTTTTGGCCCAATATGATGACATTCCAACACTGACCCTAAAAGTGTTCCTTTCTTCACTGGAGAGAATACTATGACTCTACCGAACATATCAAAGATGTTGTGTAATGTCCCCATTGGGATATATTATAACCCAAAAGGGACAACCTGAAATTTCTGATTTATAACTGCAATCTAGATGAAGAAAAATTAGGATAATAATGCAATTTATCCACCAAATACATATTTGAAATACCCGAGATATGGCAATCTGCTATAGAGACCAAAAACCCTTAAATCTGATCTTAAATTACTCAAATCTCATGCCAAAATATTTATGATAATTTAGAAATGCAAGAACACCAAAATATATAATTTTTAGGACCCAAAACAAGAGCTGGAATTTTATTATAGATCTGCAGAAATACAACTTACAAAAGTGGCCGGAAAGAAGTGATCCCAAGCCCAAATCCACTGAAACAAAGTTGAATATGGCCTCCAAAATTATGGCAAAGTTGTTGGTGATGAGATCCAGGACAGCCGTGCCCTAGAATGTGTCAAACTCCACCCACAAGGGTGTAGATAACCCTAGATATGGCTGAAAATGAAGGTAGAAATCTGCCCAAACACTCTTGTCTTCAAACCCTAGCTGGAATGCCTCAAATCTGCAATATTGGGTCTTCAATCACTATTGAAAATCTGAAATACTCCTTGAAAGCTCAATAGAAACTCCTGAAATGGAGGATCTTCACACAAAGGATGAAGAGTTTTCATTCTTCAACCTTAGCAAGAGAGGGTTTTCATCCTCTAATGCAAGTACACAAAGGGGTTTCATCCTTTAGTGTAGAAATGGAAGAGCAATCAGCCCAAACCAGAAAATAGATATCAAAATGACCAAAAGATATCAAATGAACCCCTCTTCACCTCCTTTTATACTTTTTGTCTCTATTTTTCAAGTGGGGCATTCCGTGTGGGATTAATAAAGTAACTTTATTTTCTTATTTTAATATTACTTTACTTTTCCACCAACCTTTAATAATTAATTAAAGTATCAATAATAAGAATTACTTTAGTACTAAAATTAAATTATTAATTCCTCCTTTATTTTCCCTTTAGACGACTGAATACAATGAAAAATAGGCTAAAAGGGGGTCTTCTACCTACCAATATTTAAAAATTACATTTTATACTTATAATAATATTAATAAGTTTCCCCTAGATAATGAATTGACTGGGCCCAACTTAAAAATATTATTAATGTCCATTAATTTGAAAAGGGGGACATTACATGTTGCAAACATATGCTCAGCTTACCATGTTACACAAGAAAATGTAGCCATCAGACTGTTGGCGGCTTCTTTCAAAGCAAAAGCTCTCCAATGGTATAGGATCTTGAGAATTAACTCTAACTCTACTTGGGATGAATTGGGAGGCTCTTTGCAATTATTTTGAAGATAAGTCAAACCATCTATCTTTGGTGGAGCGGTTGATAACAACAAAGAGGGCACCACACGAGCTAATGATTGATTTCAACATCGGATTCCAAAGAACTTGGGATAAAATCCCTCAAATGGTAAGATCTACACCTCAATATGCCTTTCTTTATTATCTAAGGGCTTTAAATAGTGACATTTTTGTCATGATTCATTCCATGGGGGTAGAACCTTACCAGATGCCTATGACATTGCTATTAGAGCAGAAAATAGTCTTATTCAAGCTGGGAAACTTGCTCCTAGACCTCCAATGCCCATATTCCCAAAGGGATGAACATCCACGCCTTTCCAAAACCCTAAATTAGCTCTTATTCCATTCCCAAGAAGCCATGTTCAAGTCAGGCATCTACCTCTACAAGCCCTTCAAGTGAGTTGCAGGAAGTTATGAAGCAATTGCAAAAACTTTGGAAATGAGTTGGTATCCTTGAAGAGGCAACAAGCCCAAAATTTCAAACCTTATCAACCTCTATACCAACCCAACAAGCTTCCTTATCTGGCCCAAACAAAATGCCATTCCAAGAGGCTCCTCAAAATCAAATTGCCCATGCAAAGTCCATTTCAATCTTATAATTCAAATGCAGATAGTTCCTCTAAGACTTTAGTTCCAATTCAAAACAACCTTGGACAAGATTATGAGTGGTGCTTCCCTTGCAATCTTTTGCATAACCAAGCAACCTGCCCTAATGGCGTTCTGAACCAAGCCTTGATGGTGCAAATGCATCTTTCCTTCAAAATGCACCCATGGAAGAAAACCCACAACAAGGAACTGCTCAAGAGCCGCCAAGTGATACTTCACTTGTGAATTGGCAAATGGAAGAGTTCAACATAATCAATCAACCCCAAGAGAGTAATCAAGTGCCTTCATCAAGTATAGCTGCAAACACCAGGTCAAAAATAAGGCAAATGGAGGCAAATACTCCATCTTTTACTTCATCAAGTCAGCATCCCAAAGATAGACACTCCATGAGACTTGGGTGGATTCCGGCTTTAAAAGAAAATCCGTAGAATGTAGTAAACCCACAGCAGTGTACTACGGATCCGTGGAACATTGCGGACCCGCGCTCGAGGAGGAAAAGCCCACAAGACAAACATAATCCATAGCTCAAAGGAAATCCATGAGAATTTATAATTTCCGCCATCAGAAAAACTACAAATCGAATAGATAAGAAAGGTAAGTGTCGCCCTCCATTCATGCAGAAGTCCATGAGTACTCCTTTCAACATTCTAGAGCAGATGAAGAAGACTAATGTGAGTATCTCAATGTGGGAATCCCTAGCTATTCCTGGACAAAGAGATCTTCTACAAATCACCATAGCCAATCTTCTTGTGCCGCAGAACCAAGGAGAAAACAAAGTGGTGCTCACCAATGCACTTCAATAAAAAGATGACAAACCAGGTAAAAATGTGAAGCCAACACATTTCTATATATCTCTCATCATAGGCAATCATCTAGTGCACAATTGCATGATTAACTCAAGGGCAAGCAATTCGTGATGCCCAAACAAATAGCAGACCAACTTGGTCTTGAATATGAGTCACTCTCTAAAGGAGTAGTGCAATTAGATGGGACCGAGGTGGGAACCATTGGAGTTGTCAGAGGTCTAAGCCTCACATTACACGCATGTCCCCACTTTTTAATTCCGCTAGATGTAATTATTATTGACCTCCCCCATTCCTTCCTTTGGTCCTTTCGCAGGGATTTCACTGCTAAGATTGGCGGATACTTATCCGTGGATTGGTCTCACATGCTTTTCAGAACCAAATATGGCACTAAGGCTACCGTTAGGTCTTAACCTATTGCCATATATCATATAAAGCCTTATGTGCCCAGCCCCATCAATGCTAATTGCACAATATTTGATTAGGAGGATCACCCAAGTGTCCAAGAAGCGATACTCAAATTGAAGGTATCCCAGATTTGCTACTTGATGAGTGGGAACTAAGAATGTCATGGTTTTGATCCATACAAACAGATTGAAGAAGTTGGCCTTGGCATCTATTGCTTGCATGAGGAAGATTCACCTATTCCTAATGTCCTAAAAGCAAATTTGTAGGATGGTGGCATTTGGAAAATGTTTTTTGATGGATCAAGGGGTAGAGGAGCAAGAGGGGGTGTGGTACTTGTATCTCCTACTAGTATGAGGTATTATTCTCTTTCAGGTTCCAATTTAGTTGTTCCAACAACTCGAAGAGTATGAATCCCTAATCCATGGCCTGTAATGGGAAAGAAAGAGAAATATCAAGCAATTGCAAACTTTTGGGGATAGTGAACTAGTTGTAAACCAAGTCAGAGGGTTGAATGTGCAGCTAAGAATGATACACTTAAGAGCCTACAAGCATAGAGTATGGGACTCTTAGAAGATTTTGAAGCCTTCAAAATCGCGCCATCCCAAGGAAAGAGAATGAATCCGCGGATATAGGTTAGCCACGGTAGGAGCGAAGTTTGACATTGCTCAAGATATTAAGAAGGATGGGTTGCAACACATATCAAAGTAGTGGTGAGGCCCGTTGTACCAAACAACAACACAAATTGGCAAGTGTTTGAGAGTGATCAACAGATTGTCAATTTCATCCAAGAAGAAGTTGAGTTTTCATCAAAGAATCAAGACAAATTGGAGCAACAATATGGAGACCAAATGTCCAACTCAGATCAAACAAATTACCCAAAGGATTAGTGACTTTGGAGTCCATCTTCAATTTTGATGATCAGCTCAAAAAAGAAAAGGCAAACATGATAGTCAAAGGTGAGGACTATGAACCCATCTCAGTTGAAAGGACAAATTGCTTAAGATTGGCAAGGTATGTACTCCACAAGAGAAACATGCATTTGTAGGCCTTTGCCAAAAAAATGTTGATGTTTTTGCATGGAGTTATGAAGACCTTAGGGGTTTTGATCCTAATCTAGCCCAGCACACCATTGAACTAGACCCAATTGCCAAGCCCATTAGGTAAAAATAGAGGCATGTCAATCCGCTGGATTGAGCCTCTCATGAAGAAAGAATTAAACAAGTTGATTGAGGAAAACATCATTTTCCCCATCAAACATTCATCATGGGTTGCAAATCTAGTTCCAGTGTGGAAGAGAAATGGAGAAATCAGATTGTGTGTTGATTTCAAAGATTTGAATAAAGCATCTTTGAAGGACCATTACCCATGCCTTCTATGGAGCAAATTTTGCAAATAGTAATAGGATCATAAAGGTCTTCTCTTTTTTAGATGGCTACTCCAACTACAATCATATCATGGTGAAGGATGAGGATCAATTCAAAACAGCCTTTACCACCAAGTGGGGAACTTATGCCTACAAGAAGATGCCATTTGGTTTGTCCAACACAGGGAGCAACTTTCCAAAGAGCCATGGATATGTCATTTAAGGGATTGATCAATAACATTGTTCTTGTATACCTGGATGATATCACAATGTTCTCCAAGGATGCAAATGATCATTTGTTTCATCTCAAGCAAGGTATTTGAGAGATGTAAACAGTTTGGGGTTTCTCTCAATCCCCAAAAATGTATCTTCCTAGCACATGAAGATAAACTCCTAGGCCACATTTCTCAAAAGAAGGCCTTACAATTTATCTAGAAAGAGTGAGCGCCATCCTTGCATTGCCATTACCCAAGTCATAAGAAAGCATTGCAAAGCTTCCTAAGAAGAATCAACTTTGTCAGGCGTTTTGTTCCAAATTTTGCCAATCTTGTCAAGCCATTGACACCAATGCTAAAGAAGAACATGCTCTTCAAGTGGACCGCGGAAGGAAAGAACAACTTTGAAATAGCCAATTAAGGCCCCAACTCTCATCAATCCTAATTTCACTAAGGATTTCACCTTGTATGCCTTTGGAGGCACAACACAATATTCGCCATGAATTGCAATTAAAAAGAAGGTCAAGAGCAACCAATTGCATTCTTCACCAAAATCTTAAAGATTATGAGGTGAGGTATTCATTTTTGAGAAGCATGCCTTAGCTATCATAAGGAGCTTGAAGAAATTCATACATTTAGTGTCCAACAATAAGATCCATCTTATGGTTTCACATGCTGGTGTGAAAGATTTTCTTCTGAACAAGGATCTAAATGAGAAAAGAGTTGGTTGGATAACCAAAGTGATGGAATATGATGTTGATATCAAAGTGACTAAGCTAGTCGAGGCAAGGGTTTGTGTGAGCAGATGGTTTCAGCCACGAAATGAAGAGGAGATTGTTTTAGTGCTCCAACATGATCAAGAATAACCCACAGATGCTCTACATATCCATTGTTGGACCCGCAACATAGTGCACTTTCTCCAAATAGGTCAATGCCCCAAGGCTTGACCAAGGCCAAGAGAAGGTATTTCAAACTTCAATCTATCCCCTTTGTATTTATTGATGGCATCCTTTTTAGAAAGGATGTAAATGGAGTACTTTTGAGGTGTATCAAGGCGGATCAGATTGAGAAGGTCTTACATGAGTTCCATGATGCCGCAGCTGGAGGACACTTTGCTCCAAGGCCAACAATACTCAAAATAATGAAAGGGCAGCTATTATTGGCCAAGTCTTTTTAAGGATTGTTACACATGGGTGAAAAAATGCAAAAATGTGCCTTTTTCACAAGCAAGGAGAGGCTAACAGCTCTTCCACTCCACCCCATCTCTAGATCAACCATTCATGCAATGGGGGTTGGATTTTATTGGAGTAATCAATCCGCATTCAAGTTTGGTCACAAGTGGATCCTCACAGCCACATATTACTTCACTAAATGGACAAGAGG
Source organism: Taxus wallichiana var. yunnanensis (assembly GCA_018340775.1). Lineage (NCBI taxonomy): Eukaryota > Viridiplantae > Streptophyta > Pinopsida > Cupressales > Taxaceae > Taxus > Taxus wallichiana. The sequence continues at coordinate 339,604,764 of CM031243.1, read as the reverse complement.
CGGTTGCTTTGAAGGAAACAAATGAAGCTAGCATCTTGGATTTTTATGAAGGTATTGTGACCAGATTTGGTGTTCCTTCCACAATCATTTCTGATAATGCTCTGGCATTCCTTGGCACCAAAATCACTTATTGGGTTGTCAAGAATGGGATATATTTGAGCACATCTTCAAATTACTACCCCCAAGGTAATGGACATGCTGAGTCAACAAATAAGAACCTTTTGAGGGTCATAAGAAAACCTTGGAGGAAAATCAAAGAACATGGCACAAAAAATGAAATCGGCCTTATGGGCTATAGGATCACTCCCAAGAGATCAACTGGCAGCTCACCCTACAAGTTGGTTTATGGTAAAGAAGCAAAGTTGCCAATATCTCTTGAGTTACCAGCCTTAGAGCTCATTAACCAGCTTGAAATGTTTGAGGTAGAGGCCATGGAAATTAGATATGCAGAGCTTATGGAGTTGGAAGAGTTGAGGAGTCAAGCCATGCAAGCAATGGAGTTGAATCAAGCTCAGGTGTAGAAGTGTTTTGAAAGGAAAGCAGTGGCTAAAAGCTTTCAAGAAGGGGATCTTGTCCTCAAATAGGACCAAGACTGAGGCAAACCAGGAAGGCACTCAAAGTTTGACACTATATGGAGCAGCCCCTATGTTATCTCGGGTTGTACACTGCATGCACAATGCTTTCCAATTATCAAAATTGAATGGAGAAGCGCTTGTAATTTCATTCAATGAGATCTACCTTAAACATTGCTTTTGAAGCAAAGGTTCTACCTTGTACATATTAGTTTAGTTTCAGTCCCTCCAAGTGCTCTTCAACACATTGTTTTTTCGGTAGTGTAGTTATATTTCCCTAAGTGCCTTGCACATGTCCTGGTACTTTCGGATGGCTTTTGCATTCAGGAGTCTTTTGAAGAGGTTTCAGCAATTTGTGGGTTCATCGGTATTGAGCTATGCCAAGTTCGAGGATAATTTTAACCTTTCGATCAATTCTAAGTTTTTAGACTTGACTCCATGCCCAATGGATTACTTCAAAGCCACTGATCTTCTATCTAGGAGGCGAGATATCCCCTCGAGTCCCCAAATTATTGTCTAAAATAACCCCCGAGGCTATTTTGACAACTCAAAAATTCATTTTGGACTTCAGCAGAATTTTGTTTGAAAGGCCGCAAAATACTAGATTTTAGTGTTCCGCAAATCGAAGGAACTTAGTGTTTCGCAAGTTCTCTAAACCCGCAGAACGAAGAGGTCTGAGCTCAGGACTCGAGCAGATTCCGATAGAGTCTAGGCCTTCACAGCATAAGAAAAAAGCGCTACGCAGATTAGGAGAAATTTGGTGTTCCGCAGAGTTGGCTACAATGTCGTGCAACAAAGGATAAAGTCTGCCAAGTGAAAGCCACGGTACACAGAGCAAAGTTGGTGTGCCACACGGCAAGTGAAGGACTTTAAATCAGCTAAGCTCGGAAAACTACAAGCACTTCTCAGTGTTCCGCGGATTTTCCCAATGCAGTATTCCGCAGACATTTAAATCCGTAGGATAGAGGAAGCGGGTTGAAGGAAGAGCCTTTGCGGCTTGAAGTGTCAAAGCGAAGGAGAAGTGCGAGAAGATTAGAAGTCAGCGGTGGTTCACAAGAAAAGGTTCCACGGATGGTTAGAGATTGGTGTCTCGTGGATTTATAAATCTGCAGGGACATTCAAATTCAAGAAGTCGCATGTTGTGTCAGAGACCCATGGGATTGAGGAACATCGTAGAGCATTCAAATTATATCTAGAGAGCCACGAAACAAGGTGGAAATGTTTTTTATCATATCTTCTGGTGTGTTGCTTCAAATTGTATGAGATTTGTTGCATTCGCTTCATCTCTTCAAGGCCTTCATGTTCGAATATGGAGTTACGGGATCAGAGGAAGTTCCAGGGCAAATTACGAGAGCTTGAGGGGAACAGAGAAAATGCATGCGCAATTACTCGCTTTCAAATGCGCCCAACCACCTCAACTAGCTTAAGTAAAAACTCAAACGGTGCCCATGCCCGCCCTATAAAACCCGATGGCATGTTGCAAAAAAAATAAAGTGGTATGTCAGGAGATTAATGGCGACAGATCCGTGGACGATAGTTTGTCTCTATTCACGAAAGGACCACATTTGAGTTTCTCTCCATCTCTCTCTCCCATTCTCGTATTGTATAAATATAAGTGTTTAGGCACATTTTACGGGTTCGTTTCTCAGAAATTTGCATGCTCTACCTTGGAGAAATGCATTTTCTTGCCTTAAGACCTCTCGTAACTTCGCATTTTTGCAAGAGAGTTCTAACCTTTTCTTTATAAACATGATGAATACTTACTAAATGCAATACATTTGTGGTTATTTTCCTTTAAATGCAAACTATTTGCATTTTGGATGTTTTGCCCTCTTGTTTTCATTAAGTTTTATGCATTCATGTCTTTCAAAACTATGTGTTTCCATTAAATCTCTACATATGCAATTGTCTTATGTCTTCCTAGTCAGATTTGAACCTTGTCTTAGCGTTGGAGTATCACCATTCTTTCATTTTGCAACTTGTTTGTTTCCTCTCAACCCCGAATCCTGTATGCTTTAGTTTTAGTTTTAGATTTAGTTGTAGTTTGAGTAGTTTAGGTTAGTGTGCGTTGAGCTGGGAGAGAAGGAACTGACCTTCTCTAGAGGTTTGTCTCAAGGAGCAAAGTCCCACACTTTGAAGACAATCCCATGTTCACCAAAAGTTATGATGCTCATTCATGATCATTTGAAGGGTGCAACTTTTGTGTGTTAAGAATAACTAAATAAAAGATTAATTAATTCATTAACCCCTACACGTCATTCTCTGATTTTGACCACCAAGTTCATCATAAATGGTGTGAGGTGAGAGCATACCCAAAGGGTAGACGTTTAACAAGTTAAATTTTAAAACTTTAAAAACAAACACATAACTAATTAAAAAATTAATTAATTTATTAACCCCAAATGTCATTATTTGATTTTGATCACCAAGTTCGCCATAAATGGTGTGAGGTGAGAGCATACACGAGAGGTAGACATATAACAAATTAAAACGTAAAAAAACAACCCTGAAATTTTAAACTTCAAATACAAAACTAAATTTAAAAATTAATTAATATAAAAAAACATAAAATAAATAATAAATAATGATCAATGATCATGAATGATGTGTGCAAACACATCATTCATGGTCATTGATCATTGATCACATACCAGATTAATAATAATACATAAAAAAATGATTTAAAAAAAAAAGAACAATGGATGCATGGAAAATACCTGAAATCACTCCTTCCTCTTTGTTGTTTGAAGTTGATCCTCCTTCAAACTCTTATTGTCCTCCTCCAAGCTTCTCTCTCTCCTTCAACTTTCAAGCTCCCAATTTGCAAAAGATGAAAATGTGTGTGTGAGTAGAATGGAGGCAAAGGGGTGTATATATAGCATTTGAGTGGTGTCTTTAGGAGGGGTGGGTAGGTGAATTAGGTTTAGGGTTTACTTTTTTAAGTTAGAGTCTTTTTTTCACTTAAAAAAGTGTGTGTACCTACCCACAATCCACAGGTATGTCCCAAATACGGTTTTCCATGCTTGAGACGTACTTGTAGATCAGTGGGCACGTACTCACAACAGACGATCGATATTTGTACTCGTACTTAGGTATGTTTCAGTACCTAATACGGTCCTGTATATAGCATACCCCTACATCACTGATGTCGACATTTTAGGAATTAGAGGGAGAAAACAACAACATAACATTCCCATTCAAGCATTAAGTGCAAAGCTATCATGATCACTCAATAGTGCTCATAGAGAGACAAATTTATTTTCCTTCACAAAACTATCGTAAACCAACATGTACATTTGTTCATTTCACGAGGATATCAATAACCAACATGTGAATTTAAATCATGATATCTTAACCTTAAAAACAAGGACATTGAGCACTTTGGTTTAAGGTTATCACAGCATGTGACCATACATTGGACAGCTTACTATGGTGGGCCCAACCCCTTCGGAGGCGGTATAAGAGGGACTCATGGCGGGGTAGCTATAAGAGAGGCACCTTGTCTCGAGAGGACTACAAATAAGGCAAAGATAGGTCGAGGTTGTTAGACTAAGGCATTCTTATGACCACTTGGCAAGCACCCGGGGACTAATTAACTTTATCTCTCAACACAATTTGAATTCCCAACTTGCACTTTATCTCTTGGGTTTATGGTTAAGATCTCTCTTCTCCTCGTAATGAACCAACATCTTATGGACTTTCATCGAATTACATCCAAGTCTCATTTTAGTTCCAACGTCTTAAATCAATTTCATCACCCTTCTGAATGCAATTCCACCTGGCCATTTCTTCATAAAGGTTTGATAATAGAACATAAGATAGAGAGTTTTTAGCCTTAAGGATCCAACTCAAATCAAAATGCACACATTATCTTAACACTATATCCTTACATGAACTCAAGGTCTTGGGCTATTAGTGAGTTACAAGTAGTTTGTAATCATCAACCCAAGTTCTATTCCCATTGAGTTCTTTGGATGCTTTCAATAAGTGGTCATGGGGACACCTTGAGGTAGGGGTCGAACTTCTCCATATGGACCAAGCGGAACATGGCGGGGCGCTCCGAATGCGGATTACTCGGCAAACATTAAGGACCCAAGCCTACCCCCATTTCCCACTTAGAGAAAGTACTCCACCACTCCGAGTTCATAGCTCGGTGTAATAAAAAGCGTTTAAGGAACCAAAATTTTGCAGATGGGGTTTGGGTGGAGTGATTAAGTCGGATGGTTATTTCCGGCTCCACCTAGGTTCAAATCCCACTAAGGCACGATCCCCGTTCGAGGTGGTAATGTCCGAGGTGGCATGGTTGTCAAGTGGTTTAACGAGGTAGTTCCTAGCTCAAGAAGACTCTGCTAGATGTGTGTTCGAGCGTGGCGGCTCATGGTTCGCCAGAAGTGTCTTCATGCGTGGCGGCTCGTGGTTCGCTAGACGTGTGTTCAAGTGTGGTGGCTCGTGGTTCGCTAATTGTTGAGCTTAATGATATATCTTGGTTGATTGTACTCCGGTTCATAGCTCCGATCAAAAGCGTTAATCCAGTTTATAGCTCCGGTCAAAAGCGTTTATTTATCAAAATAAATACACTATATTCTTACATGATAAAAAATTTAAAGCAAGAAATGTGCATGATCACATCATGTTTTACATGCATTTTACTAATAAAGTTAAGGCTTCCTTAAGATATCCGAATGGCCAAAAGGTCAACCAAAAGCAAAAATTCATTTAGCATGATATTCCTACGTGATGCAAACTACAAGCAAACACGTCCACACGATTCACGTCATGTTTTATATATATATTTGCAATAAAATTTAAGGATTTAATAAGGTATCCGAAAATCAAATGCAAACATATAGGTGCTGACAAGGAGAAGAAGCCCATGCCTATTAGAAGGAGGTGTTCAAAAGAGTCAGTCTGCAAAGAGCGCCCATTTGTGCTTACCCAAAATCAAGGCATTCCAAGTGACTTCATTTGGAAGCATTTTGTCGAACAATTCATGTGCCCCTTGTAATTTTCCACATCTCGTAAACACACTTATAAGGGTATTTACAACAATAAATTCTGCAATAATCCACTTTCAAGCATTATTTGATGAGCCTCCATACCCCGCTCCCAAAACTCTCATTTTGCATGATTGGGGGCATGCTAAGCAGGATTTCTAGTTGGGTTTTACACCAAATGACTACATTTGTTTAAAAACCTCTTAGGCCCTATATGTCGGAAAAGCGACAAAGTAGCGTGAGAATCAACAAGTAACTCTTCCGCGTGCACCCGACCTCCCCGAGGTCGTCAGCGAGACAAATGCCGGTGGGGGTAGAATATGCAGACAAACTAGTTAGGCAGTCTAATGTCTTCGACACGCACTAGTGGAATTTGCGAATCTAAGGCAAAGAAGGCCCTTCTAACTTGGACTGGTGTAATAGATCGATCAGCGAGGATGACTGCTCGAAGGCTCCAATCAATATCGAGCTCTGGCGTGATTCGATCTATGGGTTGCGGAATACGTGGAAAATGACCTGGGATTGTTTCGTGTATATCTCCTGATAAGGTCATATAGTGGATGATGAACACAATCGATTCTATGGACGATTTTCTGGCCTAGTCCAGAATTCCCTAGCTTCGTTAGCCGCTATATCTAGTAAGGACAGTTGTTCGATGATGATAGGTGGAAGTGGAGTGGACCTGAATACCAAAGTACGTAGACTAGCGTCTATATCGGATTGACCTGTGGACTCGTTGGGCTGTGGAGTCTGTGGATCACAACCGTAGACTCTCGGTTGTTGCGGTCCTGTTATGGTCATACGAAACAAAATGCAATCTAACTGTAATGAAACAAATTCTAACTAAGTGAAATAAATCTAACTACATATAACTTTTATTTTTCTATGAAATATTCTAACAATTTTAAGGAAAGCAAACTATTTTATGCGTATCTAGAAATAATAACTAAACAATAATTAAAAACAGACAAGATAACCGAGTGTGGTTATTTGCCTGTGCGATTTGTAGAATTATTCTAAATGACTAAAATAATCTGTCTAATCTACCTGCAAGATTCTCGATCCTACCTCAGAAGTGAGGAGTGAATCATAGTTTCTCAGAAACTATCAATCCCCACAGCTTCCCTGGCAATATCGAGAATAGAATGAAATGAAATAAAGCGATTAACTACTCTATTTGATATGAATCTGACTAGAACTTTGAAATGTAAAACCTGGATTCCGCAGAACAGTGGCGAATCCGATGGTGTGTGTATGATCTCGTCCCCTCAGTATGATCTTCTCGTTCTTTCGTGTTCACTTGGATCCAGAAAAGCGTGTAATGCTAGCACCGATAGGAGTAGATTTTGGGACAAGGACAGCTCAGAATGCAGACCGAGAATGCGAGTAGGAGAGGGATAGCGCAAGAGTACAGAGCTTGGCTTATGCGATTCCTAGCGGGATTTTACTGCAAGTCATGCAACATGAAGCGACCAGAACTTCTAACTATCCTATACGAAGAGCAAAACCTGCAACTTTAATGGCTTCCTAAGCTATTCCGTTCCAAAATAAAGACACTGCTTGCACAAGTTGGATATGTGGCTTACCAACAGCTGAATAAAGCTAACCAGGTATATAATGAATTGAACTAAGAACTCCAAGACACAGTAAAAACAAATCTACAGCAAAGAGGAATTCAAAGGCAAGCTTCTAACCGGATTGGATGGAACAACAGCACTGCCTGCACAAGATGGGTCTGTGGCTTACTAACAGCTGAGCAATACTGACCAAGTATGAAATAAGCTATGCTATCAATCCTAAGCAAGCTAACCAAAACACTAAAAATCAGAAGACTGTAACAAGGAAAAATGGTGACCAAAAGCTCCAGCTCAAATTCTTCACCCAAATTCAGACCAAAACTCCAGACCAAAATCAGACCATTTGCATGTACACAAACCATGCATTTATAGGAATTCCAACACTCAAAAACCAAAACCAAATTGAACTCCTAAACAATAAACAAAGGAAAAACACTGTTCCAGGGGACCAAAAACATTAATGCATGCTCAAGTCGTGAAGAAAAGTGGTGAAACGTGATATTTCACGCGAGTCACGTCAAAAGAGCGTTACGAAAACGCGCACAGACCGCCACTGCGAGCGGGCGGCGGTTACTGAGGACCCGCCTGCCTGTGGCGGCGGTTTCAAATCCTTGAAGGTCAAGAGGCCAAGGAAAGAGGGAAAAAGGGGAAAACAAAGGGCGCGGGGCTAAGCGGGGCATGCGGGATGTTAACGCATACTCCGAGGGCTTTTCCGGATCCCGAACACCTTGCGAGGAGACCTGTATCATCATTGGGGCACTTGTTACACTTGCCCGCGCGATGCAAGTTACCTTATAATTTTAGTACGTGACAGGCCCCTTCAACAAGCTCATTTTGTGGATATCCAGCTGAATGACGGAATTCCTTAACGCGGATCTGGTTGAGGCATTTTATTTATTTTTGACAACTAAAAGCCTCGTCAACAACACCAATTTGAACATGTGTTATAGTCATCACATTCCGGAGGACCACGATTCATTGAGCCATTTCTTTAAGAATCCTGTGAGTCACGTCAAGAGCAACATTTTGTGCATATCATGTAATTATCTTGGTCCATAGGGCTCCATTTGCCTTATGCATTTTGCCAAACAATTGGTGTGCCTTCTAAACATACATGTCTACCAATGTACTTACAATTATAGCATCGGACAAAAATGCTTTCCATTAAGCTTCAAACGGTGTCCCCACCCAATTCAAAGCTCCAACCAAGGCACGGGCAGGCGGTGCTTGGCGGCAAAAGTTGTGGCATCTAGCCTAACAATTACTAAATGCATTTGCATAAAGTCACCAAGTCTTTTCAAAAATCTCATTTGGTGCATACCCTACAATCATCAAACACCATGAAACTATATTTCTTACAAATCCTGAAAGGGCCGCCAAGAACACCATTTATAATGCAAAAGCATGATCCCACGTGCTATTTCTCCTTGAGACATTTTGTCAAACAGCCAACGAGCATGTTGTGCATGCTTCCAAGTTTTAAACCTTTGACAAATATCCGCTTTCAACATTGTTTGAATGTCAAACCCTACTCCAAAGCTCCCATCTTGGCAATGTTGGAAGGATGCTAGTAGAGGGTGAAAAGTTGACAACAACCCACCGAACTTTTCAACAAACCTGCTTTGTGTAAATCCTATCATTATGTCATGTGAGTCTACACGACCACCTTTCTTTGAAATGTGGTTGTCACTCCTATTTATCTAGGAAATGTGGTCCCATGTAAAAAAAAATTATTGTAGCTGCTAAAACCCAACAAAACTCCTAAAATTTCTGAGCAGCTACACTTTAGGGAGAGGATTTTCAGCCCCATAAAGCAGTTGGGGGCACACAAAAAAATCAGTTGCTTAAAAATTTTAGGAGCTTTTGTGACACTTGGCATTTATGTTTAAGTTTCCCTCCCAATTTTTCCTTCTAATAAATTTATTCAAGATTCATGGGGCCGTACTTCTGCTAGTGTAATAGACTCCTATTTTGTCTCAGGAAAGAAAAAAAAAAATTCATAGGACCCTATTAATGTTAAAATATCCTATTTCTATTAATGTTAAAATATCCTATTTTTCTCTCCCACCTACTCAAAAAATTTAGCTTGCCCCTTGCATAGGACCATAGCCTAACAATCCCCAAAAGGTAATTCTGCTCCACGATGACCAACTAGTGACATTGCACGTTTGGACACAATGAAGCATGAAAGCGGCGAGAAAGCGGGGATGAACAAGGGAAAAGTGATGCGCAACAAAAGGGCACTACACAAACTATACATGGCAGGTTCTAATGGTGAATCAAGGACCACAAAACCAAGACATAGTTTATCATTTCAGAAATTCTTTAGACTACAGTCAATTGAATCCACCACCTAAAAGGTCAGAGAGATTTAAGTTAGGGCATTTTCCCATTGTAGGCTCTCAAGTCCCACATAATTTTTAGTGAATTCTACATTCCCCATATAGGGGTCTATATAGGCTATAGCTATCCATGAAACTTTCAGGTTTATGAGAATCTCAAGAGTCATGCCAGGCTACAGTCTGACTCAATCAAGGCTTGCATAAATGTAATGTCCCCTTCTCAAAGCTAGTTTGTCAGAAGACCCTTAGCCCAAGTTTGACTTCCCGTGGGCTTAAGGGGTGTTGCAAGGGGAGTAATTTAGTGGTATGACTTAAGTTGCCAAAGCAACTTTATATTATTTTTATAAAAGCAACTTATGATTATATCATTAAAATAGAAAGTGATTTTTTAAAAGGCCAAAGTCAACATCAAAATAGACATGATTAGCCATAAAGTGAAAGATAACAACCAATTAGACATGGGTCGACCCCTTTGGGAGTTCTTTCTTGAGATTCGTGCCTTGCAAATGCATAAAAGGGGGTCGATGGGGGTCATTGTGGGCACCTTTTGATCATATCATTTCAGATTTTTGGGTGTTAAGCTTGTGCTTCAACATTGCAGCTAGTGAGGACGAAAACCCTCATTGGTATTCAGAATTTGGGGACAAAAACCCTCAAGTTCTCATTGGTGATCTCATCCAGAGGTCATACTTGAGCTAACAATCAGTTTTATGGAGCTAGGGCACAGATTCAAGGCTGTTTTCAGGGTTTAACAGCTAGGGCACACACCAAAGAGCAGATTTTCAGTCCTATTCCAGCTAGGGCATCCATCTACTAGTGTGAGCAGCATTGGGAAGTGTAACAACAACGTTTTTGGGCCACTTTTGGGCTAAGCGACCCCCTAGAGGAGTGTGGGGACTATTGCAGGTATTTCAGGCCAAGCTTTCAGTGTTAGAGTTTGCCTAAGATCTTAATCTATCCTAGGACAGCCTCTTCAGCCTTTCTTCCTTCAGTTCTAGCAACATACGGTCAGCTGTTTTACTGTTGTATTTCCAGTTGCAAAAATAAATTCAGACTTTGGTGGGAAAAATTATTTGTTTGCATATTCATGTTCCTAGAGTATTTCTAGACGCTTTGCCCCTTGTGGGTATTTCCCATTTGATGATATTTGAGGAATAATTGAAGATTTCAGTTTGCTGTTTTTGTAAGGGTTTTTAATTTAAAAAATCAGATTGCTGTTATATGTTTGTATAAGGGTTTGTGAATAACCAAAATTTTAGAGATATTTCCTATAAGGGATATTTCAACAAAGCTCTTATAAAGCACTTGGCCTGAAGGCAAAACTCAAAAAAATAAACATTTATAATCAGAGTGAGGAGACAGAATTCCTGGATTGTCACAAATCTCCAAACCAAAGGGTGAAGTTCATCATCATGAGTCATAGACCAAAGGTACAGCTAGCACACATGGTGTATGTGTCTCAAGATACAACACTAATACAAAGAAGCAAACAAGGCTTAGCATCACTGTATAGTCCATGAAAAGGTACAGCTAGCACACATGATGTGTGTGTCTCGAGATACAATACTAATTCAAAGAAGCAAACAGGGTTTAGCATCACTGTATGGTCCACAAAAAGGACATCTTCCGTTAATAGGAAAATTCCATATGAGAAGTTTATATCCCAAGATAGTCATAGTGGAAAACAACTTACTTAAACCCAGGCCTGATATTACAAGCAGTCTATTCAATAAAGGTACATTCTGGAACTGCAAGAGTAGCAAATCATCTCTTGTACAATTCCAGTCTATCGGCTGGTCAGGCCTTTTTGATCTAAATTATTTTAATAACCTAATAGCATAATCTCAATAAGGAGACTTTAGGGTTTGCTTGCTAAATTCAGATACAGTCTTAATAAACACTCCATGCAAGACTACCTTCAGTCTGTAACTGTCAAGGAGATAACCTTTCCCGATTATATTACAGTTTCCCAACAGGGAGCAGGGTTTTCAATATAAGTTCAAACTAACTTCAAGGGTTGGCCTTAACACGTGTGTTTGATGCTATTTTTCCCTGAACCTGCGCATGATCAGATTCCGTTGAGTATACACATTCTTAGTTATAGCCATATAGAACCCAACCAAATTACTGTTTCTATCATGTTACAGTTCTCAGAGAATTAATCATCCTTGTTTTCATAATAAGGAAATATATGACTGTCACGTTTCATTAAGCCATAAGGCCAATAAAATATTCATGGATAGGCTAAATACAAATTATCCAAGAGCAATGGACAACCAAGCATATAAGCCTTACTAGTAGTTCTTTATCCAACTTAGGAAAACCTAATAATATAGAGGACTGTCCTTTTCATTTCTCAAGGACTCGTTACAGATTTCACAGACATAAATACAGGTACTACAAACACAAGATCCGTCCATGAAACTCGTGAATTCAAAACTTAGTTTCTCGGGAGTTAAGAATTTATACTTCAACCTCATCACTCAAAAATATGTATACCAGAGTCAGCAGATTAGCCGGTATGCCACCTCCCTCATTCAAGCTGGCATCAAGTGTTAGATCAAATGCAATATAAATCATCTCATGAAAACCCATCAGAAACAGTGTTTTATACATTCAAAAGTACAATATTCCTTCATAAAATGCTATCACAATTGTTCATCAAAAAGTTTCAATGCAGAATACTTCTTTTTGAAACAAGGCAGAGAGCGCCCAAGAAACAATACTTCTTACAAAGTTTTGTATCCACTCAAGGGATTACCCAGAACAATCCAACACCGATTTGCATGCCTTATACAGTCATAAGCAGCAGCACATGCTTATACCCTTCTACACATGCTTATACATGTGTAGAAGGCTATATACACCAATAAGTGAGCACAAACACACACAGATCAGATAATAAGTCGGAATATTAAATGGTTCAAACTGATTCCATAATTACCTTGTCTATGTGAGTTAAATTACCTTGAGGAATTTAACTCCACTTGTGATCATCAACAAAAAGGCCTATACAGGGGCTAATATCCCTTGGAAAGCAAAGTTTCTCATAGCTCAGTTAAGGACAAATTCACATCGGCTTCGGTGTGAAACGGGTAGGTGGAAAAGGCCAAAAGAGGCATGGGAAAAGAGTTTGTGTCTTTTGCACCACTGGGGCAGTGGAATCAGAAAAACACTTTATTTTGGAGTGTAATGCTTACAATGACATCCAGACCAAATATGCAAGTGATTTAACAGCATCTTCGTTATAGGATATATTCACCAAGGAGAGGGTGGAGAAAATGGGGGAATTCATTATCAATTTGAACAGCAGGAGATCAGAAATTCAGAAAGCAAAAATGACAGGGTCTGCTGTCCCATAGGCTTATTTTTGGCCTCGTGAACGTTAAAAGATATGTTACTATGGATGTTATTTCTGTAATTTGAAATCAGAACATGGATAAAGTGTAGTCTTTGGTGTGAATTCTGAGTACATGGTGCAGGAATATGTCCATTGTTGAGGGCTGAAAGGTCCATGCAGTCCTTCATTGGATCCCATAACCCCGACCCACATCACTTAGCATCATTTCTGAGCAAATACCCCTGGCTGAGGTTAATGTATTTTTAAAATGACAGTTATGTATGATGGCAGTTTTAGTTCCATTGAAGCTGAAAGGTCCAATGCATGTGGACAACAATCTTCACAGGATAATCTTTGTACAAGCACTGGTTAAAAAGCTTATATTCCCAGGCTATTTCCAAGCTTGGTGACAAGGTTGAAACTCAACGGTGCAAATTTTGAACTAACATATGCGGCAAGTTAAATTTTCCCTTTGATCCCACAAGTGGGGTTGGGGTTGGGGGTGGTGGAAGGGAGAGAGGGGGAGGAGGGGCATCATAGACCCAGCAGGCGTGCTAGCTAGGCTGTGACATAAAAAATGACCTTTATGTTTTTACCTTGAATTCTGGATGGAGTGCATCTTTCTAAACTCACGGGCGATTCACCGAGCATGATTCACCATAACTGTTCTTTGTGAGCACTCTTTGATGTCTTCCACTATCCCAATCGGGAATTTAGAGAGCTTTGGTCTTATGTCTTGTGGAATGCATCTGGTGAAAGATTTCAAAGACCTTTAGATTGAATTTCTAATCAATAAAATTATCATATAAATAACGTTCCAATTTAGCATTCAATTGTCACAACTCGAAACCATGATCTTCAAGAAGGCAGTGCCCTGAACGTCTTATTTTAATACCCCAGTGGACATGAACTCATAAAATCTTCGGACTTTCAGCCCGAGCTTCACTTTATAGAAATATAACTGAATGAAGCTTTGGGACTTTTACTCTCAAGTAATTCACCGCCTAGCTCCACAGGCCTGTGATTGAGTGGGTTGCTTACTAGATACTACAACAAGATCCGGGATTCAATCTTGTGGGTATAAAGCTCTTGATCCTACTGAAAGACCTCTTATATCATATATGTAGTCACTGTGATGAATAGCTAACCTTGCACTCTAAAGTTAATATAAACTCTCATTACCATGTAACTCTGTTGTGATAACAGAATACTTCTTCATTATTACAAAATTGCAATTTTTAGCTTCAAACAAAACTATATGCACAACACATAAAAATCCAAAATTCAAAGAATTTAAACCACTGGAATCTACCAAATGCCAAGTAAGTTACAGAAAACATACAGCTGTTTTACGTGCAAGTATCCATCGGCAGTTGCATTATCAGAGCATATAACTCCTGTCCAGTTTGCGTTACATGGATCATCACGTTCCCAGCTATTTAGATTCCTAGAAGGGTCTCCAAGACTCTCCTTAATTCTTTGAAGGGCTCTAACTGTACGCAACAACAAACAAAATCTCCAATTGGTTTTCATTAAAAATTTCCAAAACCAGCTTTCCCCGCTATATATTACATTAAATTTATATGGGTTCAATTACCTTCAGCAGGATCTGTAACTTGTGCTGCAGCAAACAGAGCCAGAGAGAAATATAGAATTGAAACAAAAGCACCCGAAGAGGTAGTGTTTTTCTGCATTGTATAATTCAAATATCAACCTCTTGGCTAGTTAACCAAACTGAAACAAGGTTCCTTCTGATCCAAAAATCCCTGCTCTTGTCTCTGCGTGTGTGTAGCCGAAAAAGGTCTAAAATCCTACAAAACAACTTGTGCAGGACCCAGTCTTCCATGGTGTGCCAAAAATCGTGATTCTGACCAAGTAAATGCATGCTGGAGAACCGTTTTGGACAAAAACCAAACACACCCAATATATTATAGTGCCCATAAGTATCTTGTTTCTCCGTCAGGTGGGGACTCTCATTAAAAAGTATTCGACGTTGCTGATAGAGTTAGGTGTTGGAATTCAATGAATGGAGGAAAGATTTGGTGGGGGAATTAATTCAAATATTTTAACTTTCTGAGAGAAGCATTTGACTTTTGAATGGGAAATCTACCGACTCAGTTTGAATCCTTCTCGTTTCAATTTATTTAAACGATTAGGTTTTACCCATCAATCTTTCGTCACCCTGTTTGACATTTGCAGCAGACAAAATCCATACGATAAAATCATTTAGAATGCGCCATCCTATTTCCAACAGGCTTTGGGTTTACAGTGACAGGGTCCCGTGAAAGGAGCATTATTCATAATGGATAAAAACATGAAAAAAATATTTGACCAGTTAGCAGGCCTGCTCAAATGATTTATATATTCAGGATTTGTCTCTTCCTATTTAATGTTAAGGGTATGCGTAGGCACCGTTTTTATTTGGTATTCAAATTTTATTGGAAGAAAAAATAGCCTTCGCCTTTATATTGTCTGATAGTTTGTCTTTGGTAGCCCCCTCGAGTTAAAAAAATATGCTGTTTTAGGGAAGGGACCCCATAACCGTGCAGGGTCCAATGATTGAGAGTGTTTTAGCTGTTTTTGGAACCTTTGGTAGAAACTTTTTTGCTCATAAATTAAATGAAAAGTGACATAAATATGTTCAATATTTCCTGAGTTATTGTGAAATTTATTATGTATTGTTATTTCAATATTGAAGTGTAAATATATGACATTCTCACCAAATAAAGATCACATCTGCAAATTAATACATTACATATTAATATCAAGAGGTTATTTCAACATCAACTACTGGTGCCATTTAAGTTTTTTAAGGCTCCAACATGTACAATGTTAAACAATTATTTGTGCAGTAATAAATATATTTGCTTTCAATACTAAATTCACTTGCTTACATCATATTATATTTTTATGTACATACATCTATCCTAGTAACAAATTTAAAGGGCTCATCAAAGTCCAACTATTTATATTGATTTTGACAAATTCAAATCCATATCTACAATTTATTCATCCAAAATCTCCCAACCTCCAATGTCATCTTCTATATTAAATGCAAGCACCTGCAAACAAGAAAAGTGTTGTAAGGCTCACTATTTACAAGAAAAATCACAATTAATGAAGGATTGAACAAGATTTCAAAAATATAATTAATAATTTCACAATCAAAGTGATGTATTTCCCACTCCATCTCCACTTAACTCTCTCACCCAATAGAATTCGAGTGCATGGATCAACTAAAGTGTCAAATATAACAAATAAATTGTTTTATTTACTTTACCAATCCATGTCAAACTCCCTCAGCCAATAGAAATGAAGCACACGGATCAAACATGGATCCAAATTTCTCACTAAAATCTATAAATAGTAGAGTTGAGTCGAATACTTCTTTCCCATTCAAAAATATTTCAGTTTGATTTACATTTTGCTGTGCAAAAACTAAAACTTACTTGTTGCTGATGTTTACATCTTCTTGTTGTGCAAAGGCTGCTAACTAGCCAGGGGCAATCTCTTCCATGCTGTGCAAAAGCTGCTAACTAGCCAAGTGCAATATCTTCCATTTCCTATTTATTTACATCTTGGTAATCTTGTTCAATCCTTCATTAATTATATTGTATAGAAGTTTATTTTATATATTTTTTGGTAAAAAAAATTTGTACCTCAAAATAGATAGTTTACCATTAAAATTGTTATGAACAATAATGGCTGATTTAGATAGTTTATATTCTATCTCCAAATGAGCAGCTCATTATTATTCGTAACAATTTTAATGATAAAATCACTAAATTTACAGTGAATCCTATGTTTTTTCAATTGATCATCTGTCATTATTCATAACCTGCACTTTCCTGGAAATAAAATATTTATGCAGTTTTATTAAAAATTTACTTTATGCAGTTTTGCTAGAAATTTACTGTAAGTTTTGCTTAAAATATACATGCATTTAAATAGTGTAACCCTTCCAATTCACGAGGCATTTCACTTCGCACATAGCTCATTGAAAACATAATCCAGATGAAAAGCCACAAGGTTGCCATGAAGGAAATCTTTTGGTAATAAAGTACGCAGAAAGTGAACGGTGAAACTGTAATTTCAAGCCATTATTGGATTGGCAGAAGCATTTCAGAAAACTTGAAACTGTAATTTCGCCAAGATATTTCTGAACATAAAACATGTGTAATTTATAACTTATTCGTACATAATGTGACATGTGGAAAATAACCTATACAAAATGTGAAAAATGTAACATTTTAAACTAGTGACCCAAAACTGTTAATTTTTAGAACCACTTGTTATTAGTTTAATACTTTATAAATGCTTATTTGTTTGGTAAATGGTGCACATTAAATATTGTCAGCTGTAATCAATGTCACATATCACCGATCACATGGGAATGTATTTATTTCTGCCAGGTGTTTAATTGTGTTTAATTGTGTGGCAGAACTACTTGTGTTGGGACAGGTGATCAGCACGTGTTGGGGCAGATTTCATAATGGCGCGTGCAAAGCAGCCTGCCAAAAGACCAGTTAGAAAAATGAGGAGTAAGTTGCAGAGGGGGGTGAAGTTCACAAATATCTCTTCTGATGAGGATAACATAGTCGACAAACAACCTCAAAAAACCACCACAGCGAATCCAAGGAAGAATCAGTCAAGAGCCAAAGCACAAAATTTTGCCTTCATCAATGCAGTGAAGATACATAAGAAAAGAACAGCTTCCAATAAAATGAGGCATCCGCCAAAAGGCAAAGAATTTTCTTTTGATGAGAATATCACAGCTGCCCAAGATCCTGAAATCAACCTTACTAATCCAACTGTGGAAGTAACTGGAAGTACTGTTATAACAAAGAAAGTATACATAAGAGGGCAATGGACAAAAGCTGACATGAAAGCAACCTTAAGGGACGTGGAAGAAAATGGAATGTCCATGCGGCAAGCAACAACTAAGTGGGGAATCCCTAGTACAAATGTGACTGATTGGTTGTATGGAAAAAGAACCAGTAAGAGGAAGGGACCTCCAACTGTTTTAACAGATGAAGAAGAGAAATAAATTGTTACCTGGTGCCAAGATATGGCTGAACTTGGCCATGGTCTTGAAGTCATTCACCTAAAGGCCTATGTAGCGCACATGTGCCAATGCAGACCAAACCCATTCAAAGATGGCCTGCCAGGAAAGTCATGGTGGTATGGTTTTCGAAGACGTCATCTTGACTTGACAATAAGAACTACAGAAGGCCTTGACCGAGATAGAGCAGTCATGTTAAGGCCAATAATTGTTGCTACTTTTTATGATAACTTGTAAAAAATGTATGTTACAAATCAGTATGGGCCAAACAAAATATGGAACTATGATGAAATTGGTGTTCAAGCAGGTAGAAATTGTGGCATGTGTGTCATTGCTAAGTTGGGATGTAGAAGTGTTCCACATATTATGTCAAAAAGTAGGGAATGGATTACCATATTATGTTGTGTTAATGCAGCAGGACAAAGCATTCCTGGATTTTATCTTTTCAAAGCAAAGAGACAACTGAAGAACTATATAGCTGGATGTGAACCTGGAGCATGCATGGCAGCCCAACCACATGCTTGGATGACAAAAGAGTTGTTTATGAATTGGTTACATAATTTTTCAAGATCAGTTCCAGGTGGGGTTTCACCAAAAAATAGGCATCTTCTCATATTTGATGGTCATGGCAGCCATGTAGCTTTAGGCACAATCCAAGAGGCTAGAAATTTAGGCATTGACCTTCTGACTCTACCAGCACATACTAGCCATAAGCTTCAGCCATTAGATGTTAGTGTGTTCTCTCCATTCAAGAACTACTTTAAAACAGTGAGGTCTAGATGGATGGCAAGGAACCTAGGTCTTGAAATAAGGAGGACAGAATTGGCAAAACTTGGCAGTCAGGCTTTCCAACTTGCACTTACACCTGAAAATATCAAGGTAGGTTTTCAAGGACAGGTATATGGCCACTAGATCAAAATGCTCTTTCCAATGATATGAGGCCAAGTGAGGCCTTTGATGTTGAAGAAGATGAGGTGGCAGCCGTTGAAAACATATTGAGGATGGCGGGAGTGGAAGATGCAGATGTGCAACGTTGTTTAGAAGAACTTGCAAAAAATGTGGTAGGTAATGAGGAAAACCAAAAAACAAGGGAAGAGCATGTTGAGTCTACATGTTTTGGCATGCCTTCAGATTTTCGTCAGCCCCAAACACTTAATGAAGAATATGATCACCTTAGTTCAGCAACTCATGTGAGCCAAACACAAGAAGCTACAGATATTGATGATAGCATGAGCTTACCAACACAATTCAGTGCACCTCAATGGATTAAAGAAGGGGCTGCTAACCTGGGCATGCAAATTGATTTCAACAATGAGGAAGTTTCAACTTCTATGCCATCTCCTCCCTCACCTCTTCCAAGCGAGGTGGTGCACTATTATGCTAACACATCGGAGTGGGGAGATCATGATGCAAATGGTTTAGATACAGGAAATTTTGAAGCTGATGACTTTTTAGCCAATCAAGACAACCAAGAGGTGATCTGCAACCAAGATGAGAACAACCAAGCATATAAACCAGTAAGCAAATTCTTAAAACTGCCAATTGAGAAGGTTCACACCCATGTACGGCTAAATGATGATGCAATTAGAATTGGAAGGCAATCTCAAATACTTACCTCTGATGACTACTTGCATTTACTTCAAGAACAAGAGACAAGAAAAAAAGAAATTGAAGATTTGAAGGCAAGGAAAAGGGAGCAGGCAAATGAAAGGAAAGCACAAAGGTTAATAGAAAAAGAAAAGAAGGGGCAACTTAAAATTGAAAGAGAATTGAAAAGGCAGAAAAAGGAAGAGGCACAGTTACAACGAAAAAAGGAGAATGAGTTGAAAAAGGAGCAGGCCAAAATCTCCAAAGAGCATGATAAACGGATGAAGGAATGGCAACAACGACAAAAGGATTCTGACCGACAAAATAGGCGATTGAGTAGTCCCTCAAATCCCCTACCTGATCAACATCATATTTTGTTGAGCATGTATAACACATTCATGCCTGCTTTTTCTTCCATTTTTAATAACCAATCTAGCTGCCCATCTTCTCCTACAAGCAATGTTACAAATTCTGGAATTTTAGATCAAGCGTTGTTTAGTCAGATTGGCCAACTTTCAGAAGCTAATGCAAATGTTCAGGGTACACCTCCTACCATGCTACCTCTTTGCGTTCAATCAGAATGCTACCACATCAGAGAATCACAAGGAAGTGCAACCTCCACCATTTCCAGGATTTTGGCCAAACTATTAAGTGAAAAGTTGTACAAATTTTGGTTTACATAACCTTCTTAGTAAGCATTAGTAAATTTTGTCGAACTTGTAACAGAATTCCCTAATGGTAGCTAGGATTTCACATATTTTCACAAATATGTAAAATGCATAATATAAGTCCTTAGACCTTAAACAAATATGTTATCAAATATGTAATCGAATGCCTTAGCAGTTTGAAGTAGATATTGATAAATGTTATATATGTAAAACTTTTGGAAGTTTTCTTTACTGTAATTTTCTGGAATAATGTATCTAATATTTTGAAATGGAAAACAATATGCTGTAATGGTATGTCAAAGAACTCGAGTTTATGCCATTCAATCTAACAATTGCACATAATATCAATATATCATTACCATATCTAAAATATTGTTTTCCATTTCAATATGTTAAATACAATATTCCAGAATATTACAGCAAAGAAAACTTCTTCTTTATAATTTTATCTAAAATATTGAATTCGGAATTGTGTTCATTATGGCATGTTTTGTGAAGTACAGAGATTCTAAAAATATTAGTAATTTCTTTATTTGATATTAACATCTCATTCAATCTCAATTCTTTAAAATAGATCATTGCCTTAGCAAGGTCACACTCGACCTTACCTGCTTGAATGGAACTTTAATTCTGAGAAGGTGATGCATGGACATGTTAGTGCAGTGGGAATGCCGAAATTTGCAATTGTTACTTTAGAAACCCATGAAACTCCTATCGAAGACGTGAAACATGTGCAGCTGCAAGGGAAAGACATTCTTGGTTGTGTGAGTGAGAAAAAAATACAAATTTATTCAGTAGCAACTTACAAAATTCCTGCAAACAAATTAGTGTCAACAAATTAAAATTTCTTGTTAAAAAGATAGTTTAAAGAAGAAGTATTGTCAAATTCCCAAAATATAATGTGTTTAAAAACACATTTTTGCATACTGTTTTTTTACCGAGATACAGTTTGTGCCTGTCTATTTTAATGATGCCTCCATGAGAGCCACCAGAGATGCTGCTGAACTCGTTGGGGTGCAGAGTTTATATGTTTAAGAGATGCTGCTAGACTGAATCGGGGAAAACGCAAGCAAACCGGTCCAATCTGCAGGCCGTAGTCCCTGATGACTCAATCAAAAGATGCGTTTATGACTGTTTTAGAAAATGAAGGAGCAGAAATTGACCAGCATCCTGCAAACAACCTTCACACAATCAGTCTTAAAAAAATGATAGTCACCATTCATATTTCCACAGCAAGATGAAAGACATGAAAATAATGAGAATGTTATCAATCTCTTCGAATGCTTGGCCTCATTTGGAATGTTTTTTCTAGTTTCAACCATAGCCACGAGGAGATGGGATGCGGGGACAGTGACACATTTTCGAATTTAAACCTAAAAAACAATGTAAATTTGTACTCCCATTCTTTTGAAGAGTTATACAAGAATGTGGGTAAAAAAACATTCTTGCTTGAAAACCTGATTATCTTGGAAGATTTCATGTTTGGCGGTTCTCCTTTCCAAACACCGATGTAAACTTGTCTCCCATAAAGTTTTCGCCGCGAAAAAAATGGATAACAGCTTCAATGCGACTTGCAATTTATAGTGTATGGTGCTCATATGACAAATCCAGGCAGTCCAGCAAACAGTCTGGAGAAAACTGTTCCGTAGTTATGGAGAATGGAAGATCCATTTATTCCCAAGACTGGCTCTTCCGTTCTGAATAAATGGACCTTCGTGAGGACTCCAGAGTGAATAGCGATGGTGGATGCCTGACCGAAATTTCCTAATAACTTATATGGAGTTCACAAACTGCCGCAAGAAGAAAATTTTAGTTCTTAGAGAAGCAGGCGCAACAGGCCACAAAGGCAAAAGCGAGGAGTTTTGGATCAGAGCGACAAAAATGTTGGTGCGGCCGATCAATCAGGTTCTACGGGTGAAGCTAAGCAGCGGAGATAAAAAGATAAAAAGTATATTTGCAAGAACCAGGCCATTAAATTGGATTTAAACATCCTTTTACGATGATATCATAGTGAAAGCTATGGTAATGGTGGAAGACATGGAGCCATTATGGGGTTGAAGCTTACGAAATAGATAGAGGACTTGAATCATCCTCTATTTCATGTGTCGGCGCGGTTTTGTGAAGCATGTAAGTCCAACTGTGCCTTAGGCGAGTGTTTTATGGCCTGATCTCTGCAAGCGGCGGTGCTTGACATTGCATACACCATCTTCTTCCACCATTCCAGGCGCACAGTTTTCCTTCCAGTCTATTGCCGGTTCCAACACAATTACTACGCAACTACTTCTGCCACACAATTAAGCACATGGCAGAAATGAATTCATTCCCATGTGATCGGTGATATGTGACATTGATCACAACTGACAATATTTAATGCGCACCATATACCAAACAAATAAGCATTTATCAAGCATTAAATTAATAACAAGTGGTTCTAAAAATTAACAGTTATCGGTCACTAGTTTAAAATGTTACATTTTTCACATTTTGTATAGGTTATTTTCCACATGTCACATTAGGTATGAATAAGTTATAAATTTCACATATTTATGTTCACAAATTCCTTGTCTATCCGATTGATGGTTTTTCGAAGGCTTAATCAAGCACTTACATGTCTATACACACCCTCAAAGTTAGAGTGCACGGTTATGGGGTCCCTTCCCTAAATAGGTCAATTATATTTCACATATCTTATTTTGTAGGTTTGTTATTGAGTTTTTGGAAAATAGTTTTTCATTTATATTTCTTTAAAGATTTTGACTTTTTGATTGGTTGATATAATTCTCAAGGTATCTCCTTTATTGTAGAGATGGTGTATGCATACGATGGAAAAGTGACAAGCGAGCATGGGAATCTACAAGTAACTCTTCCTCGCACCCGACCTCCCGAGGTCATGCCGAGACAACCAGTGGGGATGGAATATACGTGGGATATGGACAAACTAATTGGGCAATCTTATGTCTTCGACACGCACTAATGGAATCTACGAATCTAAGGCAAAGAAGGCCCTCCTAACCTGAACTAGCGTGATAGATCGGTCGGCGAGGATGATTGCTCGAAGGCTCCAATCAATATCGAGCTTTGGTGTGATTCGATCTATAGGTTGTGGGATACGTGGAAAATGACCTAGGATTGTTTCGTGTATGCCTCCAGACAGGGTCATAAGATGGATGATGGATATATAGTGGATTCTATGGGTGATTCCCTGGTCTAGTCCGAAATCCTTAGCTTGATTTGCTGCTACGTCTAGTGAGGATAACTATGTGATGATGATTGGTGGAAGTGGAGTGGATCTAAATACTAATGTGTGTAAACCAAAGATATCTACGTCCCGATTGACTGTGGACTCATTGGGTTGTGGGACCTGTGGATCACAACCGTAGATTCGTGGTTGTTGCGGACCTCCTATGGTCATGTGAAGAATCAATCCCTAACCCCTAGTATCCAGTAGTCGTATGCCTTTTCGGCCTCTATATTGAGAACTAACAGTTGTGCAATCTTCTCAGAGTATCTTATAGGCGTTCTGACAACTTGAATTCTTAAGCTAGTGTCTATGTCGGTTAGAATGTCTCCTGCGTCTAGCTATGGGACCAAAGGATCACAACCGAACGTTTTCTCTTTTTCAAGCCCTTCTACAGTCATGTGGACATTTATCTAGGGTAATCTGTAGTTTGGCTGGTTTGACCAAAACGTATGCGCTCTATCGTCTTCTATGTTTAATCCTCTTAACTGTGAGCTAATTTCTTATAGGTCTGCTTTGCCGTTCGAAGACACGAATTACGAGATTTTGGTCTATGTCAATTATTGCTGCAACAAAGTTGGGTTGAGGCACGATTGGCTCGAATACGTATTCTCTGGGCTCCTTAGGTCCCGTGATTGTCATACAAACGAAACAATGTAAATCTAACTGAAGCAAAGTAAAACTAGCTTCTCTATCTACAACATATATAACTTCTCTATTTTTGTGTTTTTTTACGAACTATTTGACGGAAATTAAAAGAGAAATTATTTAAAATATCTAGCAATTGACAACTAAACTAATAACGAAATTGAAACAAACAAGGCAACTGAGTATAGCTACTTGCATGTGCAGTTGTAAGTCTATTCTAAATAACGAAATAACTTATCTAATGTATTTGAAAGACTCTCGATCCTACCTCAGAAGTGAGGAATGAATCATAGTTTCTCGAAACTATCAATCCCCACAACTTCCCGGCATATCGAAAGTGAGATTAAGCTCAAAATGAAATGCTTTTACTATTCTATTTGATATACTTTAACTAGAACTTTGAAAGCTTGAACTGGATTTTGCAGATCAGTGGCGAATCTGATTGTGTGTGGCTTTGTCCCCTCAGTGTGGTCTCCTCGTTCCTTCGTACTCACGTGAATCCGAGAAAAGCGTGTAGTGCTTGCATGTAGCAGTAGGTATTAGAACAATGGCGGGCAGTTTAGATGTAGATTGAATACAATGCGAGTAGGAGAGGGATAGTGCAAGAGAACAGAGCTTGGCTTATGCAATTCCTAGCGGGATTTATTGCGAGTCATACGACACAAAACGTCTAGAACTTGGGACTATTCTTCTTGACTGAAACAAAAAGATTATGTGGCTTCTAAACAACAAAACAACACTATGCATGTAACAACTGAAAACTATGAATTCCTAAGAACTGAAAGACTAAAACTATGAAATGAGAAGATGAGAGGTAATTTTTGAGGGGCCATTTGCTTGAAGATCAACCAGCTATTTATAGAATTCCCATTTACCCAAAGGTGAAAACCAATTTGAACTCTTTAACCATAAACAATGCAAAAACACTATTCCAAGGAACCAGAATCATAAATACGAGCAAAGGCGGTGAAAAAATCTGGTAAACATTGAAATTTTACGCGAGTCGCGATAAAAAGAACGTTATGGAAAAATGCGTGAAGGACCGCCGCCCTGAGTAGGGCGGCGGTTTCGTCACTAAAGACCAAAACACAAAGAAAAGAAGGGGGAGAGCAAAACAAAGCACGCAGAGGCTAAGCGGGGCATGCGGGATGTTAATGCATACTTGGAGAGCTTTTTCGGATCTCAAACACCTTGCGAGGAGACCTGTATCATCATTGGGGCACGTGTAACATTGTTCCAGCAGTGTAGTACCCTTACAATTTTGGGTACGTACATATTGCCCCCTCGGAGAAGCGTTTTAGCCATGAAGAGGCGTAAAACGGTGGGTCCGAGTATGGCAGTCCCAAAATGAGAAGTTATAAATTATAACTGACATGTTTGTGTGTTGAAATGACGCCATCCAAAATTCTCGCTACTTGCAAAATGAACAGAGAGGACTCAAGTGCGAGATAGATAAAATAAATGAAAAATAAAACTAAAATAATATGAAATGAGGAATTACCATTTGCGCGGGATAAGAACTTACCTCCGTCGGCGCTCCAAACTTGCAAAAGGGGGCATTCAAACAAGTCAAGATGCTTATACATGCATAAATGGGCCCATTTTCCTATTCATTGCGCGTGTCGATTTGATTGATTTTGAGCTCTAGGACCCATGGTGACGGTTTTTGACGAGAGTATAGTCAAAACGTTCGTGACGAGATAGTGATCATGCCTCCATGAGCGGAACATCAACCCGCGAGATCACAGGTTAGTTCTTCTTGATTTAACGTTTTTACCCTCAAAATGTAAAAATGATGAAATCTTTGTCATGGGGAGATTATTTTTGAAAATGTTAGTGTTAATGGGGTCATTTAGGGGGCGCTTAATGGGTAGGCCTTGTTTTAGTCAAAATAGTCCTTTTCGCGTTTTAGGGCACGTGACCCGTGTGAAAATTCAGGACACGACCGTTGCCACGAGAAGGGCGGCGGTTATGGAACCGCCCCCGCTCAAGCGGCGGTCCTTTACAAAACGCCAAAAACTCAATGTTTTGAGCCAAATTTTGCATTTTTAGTATTCTTGTATGTTTTAATGATTTTTTTAATGCAATTTGAATACTAACTTACTCCTTTTTGCGTGTTTTTGGGTGTATGCAGGCGAAGGAGGAATATATCAGATGGAGCCGAGAGAGAGTGTGTGATTGGCTTCCAGCAGTGTTGGATGCACTTTCTCAGGATGAGCAGGACACTCTTCAGAGGGTCGGCATATTGCGTATATCACGGGTCCCACATGTTGCACCTTCTAGTCACATATTTTGTGACTTGTTTTCATATTGAGATGTTGATCGAACACTTTCTAATTTCCGAGTCGGGGTGAGTGGACTATCACCACCGGAGGATGTCTACAGATCTTGGGGTCCCGATCATTGGGAGACACTTACACTTGAGCAAGCAAGGTCACGGGCTCGAGATAGCACAATGGGCTATATACACGGGAGACACAGTTATCTCCACTAGTTCGAAGAAGGGGGTGAGGGTCCGTTCTATTCCTAGCTTGCCTATTCCCTTGATTCGTCAAGCTATTATGGGGATCCTTGCCTCGAGATTGATCGGGGATAAGGGAGGGGACACCTTACTCTCTTGTTGGTTCCCTATTATTACAGTTGAGGCACATGACCGGATTTATGCAGGGGAGCCGACATTCTTGGGACCACCTATCATGATTTGCACCGGGCGGTTCGTTTACAGGGATAGTTTTGAGCCATCCGACCCTAGTTATGAGCTGGGTCTATGAGCGTTTCATCCCTTATGGGAGAGGTGTAGAGGTGATGGATCCTAGAGCTATGAGAGCAGCTAGATGGACAAATATGTCGGTGCTTAGAGCACCCCACCAGCCAGTTGCTTCCCTGACTACTAATGATATGGAGGCCACACCTTATCAGGCCATGACAGGGTTATGGGGTGAGGAGACCCTCACTTTGATTTCTTGCTCTACCATAGGGCAGCTTGTGGATAGGACGGGGAAGGTGGAGACACACCCCTTTGATCGAGTGCCTCAGTAGTTTGGCCTTCCTTACGTCGGTATGCTCCCCCAGTGGTGCCAGTATTCAGATTAGTTCGGGAGGCTAGGGGAGGTCCTAGAGGCCGGGGTTGGACCGTTGTTACTCCTGGTGTCCCTATTGCAGCTAGGCGGGTAGTACGTGCTTGAGGGAGAGCCGGTGCTCCTCAGGCACCCTTACTTCATATTGCGCCAATCCCGCCCACAACAACGATGACCCCATTGATATAGAATCCGAGTCTGAGGATTTCACAAGGGGAGAGACGGAGGAGGAGACCGAGGCTGAGGTTAGTGAGTCGGGTGGAGAGGAGGATAGTGATCCCGAGTGGCATGACACTCAGGATATCTTACAAGGCTAAGAGGGCGAGTAGAGTGCGGAGAGGGTGACTCTAGTTTTAGAGGAGCCGCCTTCTCAGGACTTGGGCGGGGAGGACGAGTCCGTAGCAGGACGCTATGTTGCCCCAGACACGGGAGGAGCACATCAGTCAACGGTGGCATCTGTGGCAGGTGCTTGATCCTAGGGATCCCTCTTGGAGGCCCGGAGATCCAAGTGAGTTGTCACCCTTCTTTTAAGATTTGTTTTTAGTTAGGATTTCCTTAGTTGTTATCTCTCCTCTTCTTCATTTTTGTTTTTATCTTTTGACTATTTCTAATTTGTTTTCTCCTTTGCTTGCAGAGACTGCTGATGAGTGGCAAGACCTAATTCACTGGGTATGCACTGATACCCTGATGATCCCCATGGAGAGGACTCGTGCCGAGCTATCCTGTGGATGCAGGGGAGCCTTTAGCAGCCGGTAGGCATACCGATGTTTTTGCCCCTGTCTGGCATGTGGCCAAGATGGTGACTACCCTCCATACCGAGTTGGTGGGTATAGGACAGCAGAGCACCTAATGAGGAGTCGCTCTCATAGCGAGGCCGCAATGCCTCCTCTCGGGACCGTGAGCCCTCAGTGCATTCAGAGCACCGGCGTAGCTAGAGTCCTAGACGTGGTCGTGCACCTTTAGAGGGGTCTCATAGGGGTTGAGAGGCCACTTGGCTCTCATAGATTGTTTATACGATTTATTTTGTATTTCCTGGGCTCATTGAGTGTTTTGACCATGCCTAGCGCATGATGGCATTGTACATGAAACTTGATTTTATATATATATATATATATATATATATATATATTCCTTTTGGATCAGACCCTTGGTATCTAGGTTTTTGTGATTCATTTCCACATGTATATTATAATGTTGTTTTTATATGCTTTTTAGAATGTATGCAATGGAGAACAAATGATACGAATGCTTTCTTTCTTTTTGTATTTTGTGATGCTGATATATGATAATGCAGACACAATGTGATTTTGAACTTTAGCTTCTATAAGCAATTTTCCGGTACTTCGTATAGTTTTGACAGAACGTGATGACAAGCTGGTATGATGAGCAGATGCACTTGCCCCACTCCTAACTCCACGCAACTAGTAAGATGTGAGGGCTCACCACCAAGAGCTAGAAAGGGCACAAGCTATGAAATTTGTTGAATGGTAGTGATGAGAGATAGACAAATATTTGGTGGAACCAAATTAGGATGCTACAAACCTACTCTACTCAAGTGACTCCATAGTTTAGAATGCGACTTGCTTTGCGGTTTATCTAGACTTAGATCCGTAGATGGCCACATGGTAGACAAAATCTAGTTTTCGGGGTTTTGAGCTCTCTTGGAATTTTGGACATCTGATTCACTTGTTTTTGACTCAAGATTTCAAAGGTTTATTTGAACTATTTGTTTACGACCTTCAACATTTATTGTCAAGAGGACCCCCTGCACCTTGCCCCATGCTTCTAGTAGGAAGCATGGGCTTATCACCATGGACAAGGCATAGGCGAGTAAGGGCATTCCCATCCTTTCCCAACCCTACGTCACTAGTAAGAGATGCAAGCTCATCACCGAAGGTTGGTAGGGCAAGGAAATGTGTAAAAATAAAATTTTCTGTTTGATCTATGTTTGACTTATTTATTTGAGCAAAATGTCAGTATGTTCTTATTTCCAAAGAGATATACGTACGGGATAGATGTGACACTATGAAGCTTCTAGAATAGACCATAGGCAAGACACCTATCCTAGGAAGAAACCAAAAGTGAGAACACGCATGCAAACCTTGGTATGGTTACCGTTAAAACTTTGTCATATCTAGCTTTATATGGATGAAATGATTCTGAAACGGTTGATGATGTTATGAAAATGAAGAAGTATGATTCGAATGTTTCTGCCAATACCATCAAAAGTTTGTAATGAATTGCTTAAGAGCAAGTCCCTTGATCACCAAGTTTTACTGAAACGAATGGACAAAATGAACCTAACTACATGAAGATGTAATGTAGATATAACTATATTAGTAGTGTTGGCTCGCTTCATGCGTAAAACCGTTTAAGGTGTAGGGAATTGATAGTTTCACCAAATTCCTCACCTTCTAGTGTGCACAAGAGATACGCTCCATTTCCATAGTCTTTCATGACTCGGTATGGGCCCAACCATTTGGGCCGGAATTTCCTTCCTTCACCGGTCTTCTTATCGATCCAGATTGTCTAGCCTTAGAACTAAATCTCTTTCATATATATCTCGTTCATAAACCTTTTTTATTATCTGCCGGCACATTCGGTCAAAGCATAGACTCTATGCCATTGTTCAACATCTAGCTTTGGCCTCATCTAGGCCTTCTAGTTGGGAGAGACGTGTTCTCTATAAGCTTCTTCATCCAAAATCCCTTGTAGTGAGATGTAGAGAGGCGGGTATTTCAACCTCAAGTGGGAGAACTGCTTCTGCTCCGAATTCCAATGAGAAAGGAGTTGCTCCTGTTGGTGTTCTTATTGAGGTCCGGTGGGCCCACAAGGCCGGATATAACTTTAAATGCCAATCTCATTTGTTTTCTTTTACCATTTTGAGGAGAATAACTTTCAATGTCTTGTTTGTTGCTTTAGCCTGCCCGTTGGCTTAAGGGTAATACAAGGAGGCTGTCATATGATGGTTTATTTTAAATTTACTACATAGCTCACGGACTTTGTCATTCTTAAAGGAAGTACCATTATCTGAGATAATGATTTGTGGGACACCGTACCTACAAATGATCTGGTTTAAAATGAACTTGGCGATCACAGAACCTGGTACAGTGGTGAGAGGCATAGCCTCTACCCATTTGGTAAAATACTCGGTGGCCGTGATTATGAAGTTATGGCCATCTGTTGATGAGGGAGAGAATTTCCCTATCAAATATAGGCCCCATGTAGAAAAGGGCCATGGAGTCGCGATTGGTTGTAGAGCTTGTGTCGACATGTGAATCTCATGGGAAAATTCTTGGCATTTATGACACTTGCGTACAAACTCTATTGCGTCGTGTTCTAGAGTGGGCCAAAAATAGCCCATCCGATGTATTTTGTGAGTGGTGGCATGACCACCAAAGTGACCTCCACATATTCCACTGTGAGATTTGTAGAGAATCTTCTTGGATTCTTCTGTGTCAACACACCTTAGAAGCATTCCATCGAAAGCCTTATGATAGAGCACTTGTTCTATAATAACGTATTTAGCTATGATAATGCGTAACCGCCTTCTTTATTGTAGTGTAGCACCTTTTAGATATGTATGGCCCATGATATAATTAACAATATCAATATACCAAGGACATTCAGAGATAGGAGGTTTGGTTTCGATGTAATATATGCATTCATCGGGAAAATCTAGGTCTACTAGATCGCCTCCGTCTAACGGGTTGTCGGCTAACCAATCCGCAATGATTTGTCCCTTAACAGATTTTTGGTTTACAAAAGTTAATTTGAATTCTCCCATTAAGGTTATAAAGCATCCAACCTTTTTAGACAAGGACCCTTGCGTGAGGAAAGTTCGTAAATGGTCTGTTTTTATAATGACCCTTGTTTCTTGATTTAGCATGTAATGTCTTAGGCATTTGGTTGCAAAGACTATGGCAAGGCATTCTCGTTCTACTGCGTATAACGCGTTTCATAATCGAGTAATGTTCGGCTAATGAAATAGATCGTGCGTTCTCTTTTGTCATCGTCTTCTTGAGCCAACATGCGAGGCTAGCGAGACATTGGTAGCTCGCGAATATAAGATTAAAGGGCGGTCTGGCTTAGGAGGCATTATCATAGGTGGTGACAACAAGAAACGCTTAAGCTGCTTTAAAAGCCTCATTGCAGCCTTCGGTCCAATCGATACTATAATCTTTCTTGAGTAGATTGTTGATTGGATGAATGAAAAAGCTTAAATCTGGGATGAATCTTTGGATTGCACCAAGTTTCCCGAGAAACGATCTGATTCCAGATTCATCTGAAGGTGGGATCATTTCAAGAACAACCCAGATTTTGGCTGGGTCTACATCGATCCCTCGTGATGATATAATGTAACCTAGGAGTTTCCCTCCTGTCACACCAAATATGCATTTTTCTAGATTTAGTGTGACTCCGTATTCGATCAAACATGAAAGAATGATGCGGAGCACTTCCGGGTGATCACAACGCTTCCTGGCCTTGGCCAACAAGTCATCTACATAGGATTCCATGATTTTATGAATAAGATCGTGAAATATGTATGTCATTGCCCATTGGTATGTAGCACCAGCGTTCTTGAGACCGAATGGCATAACAACGTAGCAATAAGTTCCCCAAGGAGTTATAAACGTAGTTTTGGCTTGGTCTTGTTTAGATATTCTGATTTGATTATATCCCGAAAATCCATCCATGAGAGACAAAAGCTCAAATCCAGCTGTTGCGTCAACAATGATGCGTCAATGGATGGTAACGAGAAGTCGTCCTTGGGACACACCTTGTTAATGTCTCGAAAGTCTATGCAGATGCGTATCTTCCCATTCTTTTTTAGAACAGGGGACGATATTAGATACCCACTAAGAGTAATCAACCGGTTTGATGAACCCTACCTGGAGAAGCTTCATTACCTCTTCCTTCACCATGAGAGCTACCTTGGGTTTCATTGGTCTTGATTTTTGTTTAATTGGTTTTGCATCTGATTTGGTGACAAGGTTATGTACCGTGATGTGTGGTGCAATTCCCGTCATTTCTTTATAATTAAATGCAAAAGCCTTTTGATGTTCTCTAAGGATTCGAGTGTGTATTTCTATCTCTTCAGAGTTAGCGAAGATCCTAGTTTTAAGATCTTCGGTTCTTCCTCTGTTCCGATGTTAATATCAATTGTTTCCTCGATTAAAGAAGCGTTACCTTCTTCAAACTCAGGCGGGGTTGGAGGTAGTTCCAGATCTTCTCCATTCTCTATTGTGTATATGTCGAGCTCCTTTTGTGGGGGGAGCTCTACCATGGGGTTTCCAAAGTAAGAAGACGAATGTGGGATTAAGGACAAATCCACCACGTGATGGGTGAGATGTAACTCTGCATAGGCATTTAGGTAATCAAGAGTGGCTCTATCACTTTGTCAATGCGATCTAAGATAGTAGATGTATTCTCAGCTATGTTTAAAAGAGGGTTTGACATTTTCTTTATTAATGGTTCAGTACGAAGGGATACCATGAAACGGGTGTCTTCCAACTCACTGCTTTGGGAGTGAAACGTGAAGTTGAGGTTGCTATCGAATCTGTGAGAAGGTTTTGTTCTTGCGGGATTGCTTCAATTGATATGAAGTTAAATCCTTTGCTCAAATCTAATATCGTTGTTTTATAGAGTTGTAAATGTTCAGCTCTAGTCTCATACACCTCAGAGACTTGGTTTGCTACTAATTAAGAGTCTCCTAACACCTTGATGTCATTAACACCGAGCCTCTTAGCTATGATGAGGCCAAGGAGGAGGGCTTTGTACTCAGCACCATTGTTTGTACATTCAAAATTTAATTTAAAGGTGAATAGTAGGATCTTTCCTTCGGGTGAAGTAAAGATCACACCTGCCCTAACCCCATAATGACATCTAGCTCCATCGAAATGGAGAGTCCAATATTTAGTTGGGAAGATGGATGTTGGGACATTTGCTACGTCCACTTCTTCTGCTTTGGTTACTTCTACCATGCAGAGTTCTTCTGCTGGAAGAGAACCAACTCCTAGGGTATATCCCATACCTACAGAATCAAATGGTAGGAAAATTGGTAGATCCTGTTCTAGCAATTCGACAATTTTTGCAATAGTTCCTAATGATACTATTTCTACAATGTTAGCCTCATCCTTGAGGGCTGGGATATTCTTGATTAGGTTCGTAACTTCTAGTTCTATTGTAGGTACCAACTTTTCTTCCGGTTTCGAGTCGGTTGGCTTGTTAAGTTGGTTTGTTGGGAGTTCAAACTCAGAGTGAATGCCTGGTCTTTTCTTCAGGTTTGCTAGGTGTATATCAAATGGTTTCGGATCACCTTTTGCTATGAATACCCTTCCCAAGTGTAGGAATCTTATTTCCTGAAATAACGTAGAAGGGATTGCCTTCATACGGTGTATCCATGGTCGGCCAAGGATCATATTATAGTTGGTTTCCCGATCTATAATATAAAACTCAGTGAGGATTGTTTTGGGTCCTAAGGTGACTGGTAGTATTATAGTTCCAATCGAAGTGGCTTTAAGGCTATCATAGCCTCTTAGCGTATTCCGAGTCGTGGAACAATTTTTTCTCCATACCCTAGCTTTTGAAGGAAAGAGAAGGGAACTATGTTAATGCTGCCCCATCATCAACCATTGCGCATTTAATGTAATTGTTATAAACCCACACTTGTAAATGTAAGGCCGGATCACCTCTACGTGCAATCTCAATGTCTGTTGGCATTTTGTTTATGTCAAATATAAACTCGGTATCCCTATCCAGCTCTACCTGGAGGGTGAATATCAAAGTCTATATGGTTTACTTGTGTTTCGGAGGTGGAGTGATGTTAATTAAATGACCTAAACCTAATGCTTCTAAAAGAGCAGCCCTATGGGCAGGAGAGTTCTTCAATAAGTCCAAAAAGGAGATATGAGAGAAGGTCTTTGTTAGGTCATTAATTAAATCATAGGCACCTATGGGTTTTACTAATGGCTATTGAATGTTATCTGTCTCTAGCGGGTAACTTGGACTTGGCTGAGAGGAATACTCTCATGTCCTTGTTACGGCTTCCACATGTAGTTCAATGTCTAACTCCACTAAACTGACTATCTTGGGTCGTAGCTGATTTCCTAATTGTGGTGCGACAGGTGGATTTAGTGAAGTCGAGGCTTCATGATCATTGTTTCCTGTCATTGCACCCTTGTTCGTCCCTTTTGGATTTAATTTATCGTGATTTGGGAGTGGATCATTGAAGATCTTGAGGGGAGCATTTTGAGGGGAGATTGCTCCCGTGAAAGTATTTGGTGCAGGTGATGCAGGATCTGCTAAGAACGTATCTATGAAAAGTTGTCTCTGTTCTTTTGGCAGACGTTACATGAACTTATTGTAATCGCGGCAAGTCCTAGTGTCATGGCCTCGAATTTTGTGGAAACCACAATACAAGTTGGGATTGTAATTCCTAGGTTGTTGGTTTGGCACGTATTGTGGTCCAAAACTCTGATTAAACCATTGACTATTAAAGTTTTGTGTTTGTTGTCTTTGGTTTTGGTTTTGGTTTTGATATCCAGTTGAATTTTGACTTGGACCCTGTGTCTGGGTTTGCCTTTGTTGTTGTTGTTGTGGATGATTAAAATCCACCGAGTTGATTATCGGGGTAAAGTTGTTGTTTCGTTGATTGTTAATTGGCGGTGGAGCATTTACAACATTTACTTTTTTTGTTTGGTCGGTTACTCCATCTGTTGTTACGCCGTGATTTTTGTTAAGGATTTTAGGTCCTTGATTGACATTTGTGGTAGTAGGATAAGTCGTAGTATTCTGGCTAGGGGTGATTAACCTCCCATTTGTTCCATATGTCTTGTGGACCGCTATCTATTGCCGCTTGATCTATTCGGAGGGCGCTCTCAAGTACTTCATCGTAAGTCCTTAGTGGGAACTTCTGGACTTCTTCCTTTACCTCTCTGCTGAGAGAATGAAGGAATAAATCACATAGTTCCATTTGGTCCATATTTGGAGTGCTTGTTGAAGAATATAGGACTGTACGCCATCTCTGGATGAAATGAGCGACAGATTCATTGTGTTCTTGGTTAATGTGCAAGAATTCCCTGATTCTTGTTCTCAATAGTTTGTTCATGTCAAATGCCTTGATGAACTCTGAAACAAGTTGTTTAAACGAATGGATGGAAGCTTTAGGTATTCTATAATACCAATCGAGGGCAATGCCCTCTAAAGTTTTGGGAATATTTTGGCAACAACCCCATCCCAAGGGAGCAGTTCTCGAATGGTTGTGGCATAGGCCTTAATGTGTGCATTCGGGTCTCCTTCCCCTTTATATTTGGGCAAATCGGGAAGAGGTCTTGGAAGCATGATGCTTCGTATAGTGAAGTCTAAGGGCTCTTTCAAATATTTTGAATAAGTTCCTATCGCATAGGTTTCGACCATCGATGGCGCCTGCTGAGGGGGTGGAGGTGGAATGGGTTGTTGATATGGCGCAACGTATGCGTTTGTAGGGAAATAAGGAAATCCTTGTGGTGGAGCGAATATGCCGAGAGAAGAGAACATATCTCCTTGTGGCGACTTGGAATATATGTTCAAGTATGGAGGATTATTGCCCAGGAATGGATTATTTTGTACTAGACCGGGAGGTATCATATTTTCCACTGGAACGGTGTTAGAAAACGCAGTTCTAGTTGGCATTTGTTGTGAATACTGAGGAGGCATGCCTAAAGTGCCTATTCCTGTGAGGAGGTCTACTTGGCCAGGATGATGTGGAGGATTGGAATTTCCTACCTACATGAATTGAGAATTTTGACTTGCTTAAGCAAGTTCTAACCCTCTAACTTTTTCTACTAAAGTGGAGATGACTTCATTTGGTGAAGTCACAGTATTTTGCCTTAGTGGCGTTTGTTGTATATCCTGAGGTTATAAAGGGGTATGATACCCTGCTATGAACTGATCGTTGCCCTGCCAAGTTTCACCGAGGGCATTTCCTATAGGTAGAGGTATGGAGGTGTTTTCTTGAAAAGAGACCTCGGGTCATGTTTGTAAACTTCCTATAGGTGGGTACATACTCCGAGAGCGTTGTTCACTCCTAGCATAACGCACTGAATGTTCATCATCTAAAAATAGATATGGATCTGATTGTCTACTAATTTGTGGTCTAAGCAACACCTGAGGAGACGAACCAGATTCTCCTGTAAACGTCATGTTGTTCGAGCCTGAAGGCTCTGGTTGTTGCATTTGAGCGAGCTGATCCAACTCCTCTATTTGGAAAGAAGAACTATATCTAGCCCTTGGAGGTGGAGTTTGTGTTGACAATTGGTTAGTTGAATAGTTGTCACCCCATGCTGAGAGTGAGGGTGATGGCTGTCTATTCAGTTGATCGTAGTATGCTTCAAGACCTAGGAGAGGTCTGCCATATGCATCGAATCCCGACATATTTGGGGGGTATATGAATACCCATAAAATAATGGGAAAGAGTGAAGGTGGATGGAAGAAATGAAACTAAAAGAGGAAGAATTGTTTCGTTCACGTCGGGTTCACCAATTTTTTTGGTGAAGCTGATGTGAAGGCTAACGAGGTGGAAAAGATGAAAAGTATACTAATTGGAAGAACAAGTAGAAATAAGACTTTGAATCAGAAGGTTGCGTGTTCGTTTCACGTCGGGTTCACCAATTTTGTACGATGGAAAAGTGACAAGTGAGCATGGGAATCTACAAGTAACTCTTCCTTGCACCCTACCTCCCGAGGTCGTGCTTGAGAGACAAATGTACAAGGTGGGGATGGAATATACGTGGGGTATGGAAAAACTAATTAGGAAATCTTATGTCTTCGACACGCATTAATGGAACTGCGAATCTAAAGCAAAGAAGGCCCTCCTAACCTAAACTGGCATGATAGATCGGTTGGCGAGGATGACTGCTCGAAGGCTCCAATCAATATCGAGCTCTGGCGTGATTCGATCTATAGGTTGTGGGATACGTGGAAAATGACCTGGGATGTTTCGTGTATGCCTCGGACATGGTCATAAGATGGATGATGGATATATAGTGGATTCTATGGGATTCTCTGGTCTAGTCCAGAAATCCTTAGCTTGATTCGCTACTACGTCTAGTGAGGATAACTGTGTGATAATGATTGGTGGAAGTGGAGTGGATCTAAATACTAATGTGCGTAAACCAACATCTATGTCTGATTGACTTGTGGACTCATTGGGTTGTGGGACCTGTGGATCACAACCGTAGATTCGTGGTTGTTGTGGACCTCCTATGGTCATGTGCAGAATCAATCCCTAACCCCTAGTATCCAGTAGTCATATGCCTTTTCGGCCTCTATATTGAGAACTAACAGTTGTGCAATCTTCTCAGAGTATCTTATAGGCATTCTGGCAACTTGAATTCTTAAGCTAGTGTCTATGTCGGTTAGAATGTCTCCTGCGTTTGGTTGTGGGACCAAAGGATCACAACCGAACGTTTTCTCTTTTCAAGCCCTTCTACAATCATGTGGACATTTATCTAGGGTAATCTGTAGTTTGGCTGGTTTGACCAAAACGTATGTGCTCTATCGTCTTCTATGTTTAATCCTCTTAACTGTGAGCTAATTTCTTATAGGTCTGTTGTCGTTCGGAAGACCTGAATTCTGAGATTTTGGTCTATGTCAGTTATTACTACAACAAATTTGGGTTGAGGCACGATTGGCTCGAATACGTATTCTCTGGGCTCCCTAGGTCCCGTGATTGTCATACAAATGAAACAATGTAAATCTAACTGAAGCAAAGTAAAACTAACTATATAAAGTATATCTACAACATATATAACTTCTCTATTTTTGTGTTTTTGATGAACTATTTGAACGAAATTGAAAGAGAAATTATTTAAAATATCTAGCAATTGACAACTAAACTAATAACGAAATTAAAACAAACAAGGCAGCCGAGTATAGCTACTTGCCTGTGCAGTTGTAAGTCTATTCTAAATAATGAAATAACTGATCTAATCTATTTGAAAGACTCTCGATCCTACCTCAGAAGTGAGGAATGAATCATAGTTTCTCAGAAACTATCAATCCCCACAGCTTCCCCGGCAATATCGAAAGTGAGATTAACTGAAATGAAATGCTTTTACTATTCTATTTGATATACTTTAACTAGAACTTTGAAAGCTTGAACCTGGATTTTGCAGAACAGTGGCGAATCCGATTGTGTGTGGCTTTGTCCCCTCAGTGTGATCTCCTCGTTCCTTCGTGCTCACGTGAATCCAGAAAAGCGTGTAATGCTAGCATCAACAAAAGTAGGTATTAGAACAATGGCAGTTTTGGATGTAGACTGAATACAATGCGAGTAGGAGAGGGATAGCGCAAGAGAACAAAGCTTGGATTACGCAATTCCTAGCGGGATTTATTGCGAGTCATACGACACAAAACGTCTAGAACACAGGACTATTCTTCTTGGCGAGAACAAAACCTGCGCAACTCTATGGCTTTAGATTGAAAATGAAACTATCCTATCTCAATTGATTGTATGAAACAATAATAACACTAGCACAAGAAGATTATGTGGCTTCTAAACAACAAAACAACACTAACTATGCATGTAACAAATGAAAACTATGAATTCCTAAGAACTAAAAGACTAAAACTATGAAATGAGAAGATGAGAGGCAATTTTTGAGGGGCCATTTGCTTGAAGATCAACCAGCTATTTATAGAATTCCCATTTACCCAAAGGTGAAAACCAATTTGAACTCTTTAACCATAAACAATGTAAAAACACTATTCCAGGGAACCAAAATCATAAATACGAGCAAAGGTGGTGAAAAAAGCTGGTAAACGTTGAAATTTTACGTGAGTCATGATAAAAGGAATGTTTTGGAAAAATGCGTGAAGGACCGCCACCCCGAGCGGGCGGCGATTCTGAAGGCAGACCGCCGCCTGGCTGGGTGGTGGTTTCACATGAAGACCAAAACACAAAGAAAAGAAGGGGGGAGAGCAAAACAAAGCACGCAGAGGCTAAGCGAGGCATGCGGGATGTTAATGCATACTTGGAGAGATTTTCCAAATCCCGAACACCTTGCGAGGAGACCTGTATCATCATTGGGGCACGTGTAACATTGTTCTGGTAGCGTAGTACCCTTACAATTTCAGGTACATATAGTGTCATGGCGAGGGAATATTACATGAAGGTGGAACAACAATTCAACATTGTGCCCAATTTTACTTGAATGGGTGATCAACGATCACAACAAGGAATATGTTGGATTTCTTCTTCCACAATTGGATTTGGCTTCTCTAATGTACCACCATTGTTCTTGTGGCCCCAAGGATCATGGTTCTAAGAAAGAAAGCAGCAAGGACATATAAATTGCTTACCCGCATGGTCGATGTAGCATAACTAGATGTTTCCTTGGGTAGACAAATGGATCCTCATCGCCCGCACCCTAATGGAGAACAGATGGTCTAGAGACTAAAAACGTGGATATGGTGGTGAAGGAAGCTACCACAAAGTAATGATCCTATCTCTTGAGGCTATTGTTTTTTATGGCCTTTCCATGATCCCTCCCTGGGAGGTCCGCTTGTGAATATATGCTCAATATCAATGAGTGATTGTCTGTTGGTCCTCCCCGCTAGTTTAGTTAAGTTATATTTTGGTTGTTTTGATTTTAGTTTCTAGGACCCCACCATTATCTTGGTATGTAATAGATCTTATTGTAAATATTTTTAGCTTATCAATATTATCGAGGAGTG
The DNA here is from genome assembly GCA_018340775.1 of Taxus wallichiana var. yunnanensis. NCBI lineage: Eukaryota > Viridiplantae > Streptophyta > Pinopsida > Cupressales > Taxaceae > Taxus > Taxus wallichiana. Next base: position 339,564,942 of record CM031243.1, on the reverse strand, counting down.
GGACCCATCAACCCTCATTTATGAATAAAAAAATCTCTAAGCATCTTTGACTTTTCGATTAGTAAACATCGTTAATTTTTTTCCAACTAAACAAAATGAACCAAGTAGAAAGTTTATCCATGGACTATAGATATGTGACATGGCATGTTATATTAAATCATTGATGTGAGAAACAATTAATGAGTGACATAAACTCTCTCTTGATGTCATATCCATCATTATTTCCATGACCTACATCTAAATCTATATAAAAGTGGTAAAATCTAGAGAAATAAATAATTTTCTCAACAAAAACAACAATTAATTTGTTCAATAAGTTGAATCTAAAACATGCATGAAATCAAAAATCCAAAATTATCATTGTCTTCACCCATCTCCATGTCGTAAAATGACTGAGCCATGCTCAAAATTTCTTCAAATATGACAACATTTTTAAATACCGTGTGTGTGACTCTAAGGACAACGTAACCATGGCCATCTCTACCACTAACTTCGCCATTTTGTGTAATGCCCTGATTTTTGTAAGTTATCATGGTGATTACTTTCTTAATGTTGTAACTGCTGAAATGAAGGCAAACATGTTAAGATATATATTTTGATCTTAAGGGAATGTGTTGCTAATCTGGATTCTTGCATACTGTAATTTGTTTACATGGGACAACAGTTATTATTGCTTGTATGTTTGTTGATGTGACGACAAATTTGTCGTATGCTTGCTGAACTCTATTCGCTGATTGACAGCACACCTTGAATCAATTCCATTGATCCAAAGTATGCTGTGGCCTTCTTGTGATCGCTTTGTCGATTTACTCTTAAACCAAATTGAAGGTTGATATAAATGTGCAGCACCTGATTTCAGGTATGAACAGTTGGCACGTAGATGCCAACGGAAAAGGTTCGATTCACGAACCATACACTGTCGTAACGTGAGACCTCGTAAGGCGAGAAATGCCTGGATACGGGTGGCTCAGGCATGTAGAACGTGGGACGAAATGTCTGCACAATGTTGGAATCTGATGACAGTCGGAAAGACTGGATTAGAGGTTGATTAATTAAGTGTTAGGTGGGGGGATTAGATCCTAATCTAACCCTAAGTTCTACCTTATATCCTAATTGCTATCCTAAGTGGATTTTTAAATTCTAATGGTGAAAATAGACCTAAGTTCTATTAACCTATGACCTAGGTATGAACACTATTGTTAATCCTAAACTAATCCTAACCTAGAAGGGGACGCACAGACCCATGGGAAAGGATAAGGATGGAAGGAAATTTAATGGCAATAAAGGTGAGTCCTTGCGTGGACAGCGCCAAGTTTGGCGGGAACAGGAAAAAGGTGGAGGTATCTAGTTGGTTATGGGACTAAACTTGGTTTGCATGCAAAATTTGAAATTGGCAACTCGCCAACCCAAGTCGGCGGTGGCGTGAGGAAATAGAAAAGGCAGAGCCTTTAATGCATTTAATTTCTTGGTCTTCGTGACCAGCCCGCCTTGGAAAGAGTATGGAGGAATTTTGTTGGTCATTTGTGTTTGTTCGGATTTTTGGAAAGTTGCTCTGCATTTGGTTTTTCTTGGTTCAGTCGAACCAGTTGTGTTTGGTTGATTATCACTGTTTCTTTGGAAATTGAAGGCTGTTTTCTGAGCCTGTAGAGGAAGGGATTGTTTGGAAAGCTTGTTGTTGTCGCCGTGGAAGGAAATACCACCTGTAGACGCGGTTTTCTTCGAGCTTCGAGGGAAAAATTGCAGGCATGTTAAGCCCTTCTCTTTAAAACACTTGCTTTGTTTAAGCGTCTCATTAAAACAACCCTGCTCTTCTTCTTCTGAACGGGTTTTGGGTTTATTCGATTTTACTGTCATTTTGGAAATGATTTGGGTAGAATCGTTTTCTTGCTGTTGTGATTTGAACTGTCTTTGCATAAATTTGAGTTGGAAATACAAACATGCTGTGTTGGTTTGTTTGACAGTATTGGGAATTCGAACTGGGTATTTCTCTGTAAATGTTTATATGAAACTGTACAGGCTGTATGAGTTGTTTTCATTGTTGAGCAATTGTTCTTTTGCTATATGAACTTGAGTGATGAAACGTATTAGCTGTGCGAGTTGTTTGAAGTTGTTTCTTTATTGAAATTTTTGAGGAAATGAGTTCCTCTTCCTTCTGTTGTTTTGGATTTTGAAGGAAATAGCATTTGAGTTTTATTGAGCATTATGAGCTCGGTTTGATGGAAGTACTAGTCATATTCTGTGTGCTGTACTTTTTCTTTTGTAAAAGAAATGGATGAATACGACTTGAAGTATTCATGGGAGTTGGAAAAAGTAACTATTTTTCTTTTGAACTTATGGACTGTGTTTTCTCCTTGCTGTGAGGGTAAGATGATTTTGTTGTGTTTTATTGATGCGGTTCGGTCTTCCAGTCGGATCAGTAGTCGTGATTACAAACTCGGCTTTGTATTTCTGTGCAATGAATGAAATATATGGGAACTGGCTTGTTGTTTGAGACTGTTTCGTCTGTACCATGCTTGCGCATTTAATACCCTATGCGGGTTTGCCTTGATATAGGTGTTGATAAATGATTATTGTATTCTGAAGTTCTGCATATCATTATGAACTAGAAAAATGGATTTCGGGTAGAAATGTTTGTTGGCAAGGAACTCGAATTGGGTATTCATTTCATATGGTATAATGAATGGAAACTGTACAGGCTATATGAGTTTGTTTTTCATTATTGAACAATTGTTCTATTGTCAATATGGGTTGAGCTGTCATGATAGAACAAATACGACTGGGGTGTTCTTATTACATTCTGAAGAAAATGATTGTTTCTTACTGAAATTATAGGGAAACGAATTCTTCTTCTTTCTGCTGTTTTTGATTTGATAGAAACAGTAATTGGGTTTATTGAACTTTATAAGTTCGGCTTGATAGAGATGACAGTGGCATTTAAATTGTTTCCTGAGTGCTGTGTTTTCCTGTACAAATGGAAGATTGGAATGTTTCAGGAGATCTCTGATTTTGCACTGTCATTCAAAAAAATGAATCGACTTGACTGATTCTTGTTGTATTTGATGGAAATGGATGTTTTCTTATTGAAATAGTTAAGGGAATGAATTTTTCTCTTTTGCTGATTGAGTTCTGGAAATAGCAATAATAGAGCTTTACTGTGCAATATGAATTGGTCTTGCTGTAGGTAACAACAATGTGCAAATTGTTATTATGAACTGTATACGTTCATGGATATAGAAGGTCATGTGAATAAGTGATTACGTGGCTGTATAACTGTTTATTTGGTTAAAAATACAGTGAAAGAAGTATGGAATCTTCTAGTACAGTAAGTACATAGTATGCATCTTTATACTGCTTGTTCTATGATAATACGATGTTTTACTAACCTGTTTATGGTATTCGTATGAGCCTGATTTAAATGAAGTATTGATAAGGACGATAAATTCATCCTTGTTTTCATTTAAAGCTGAATATGAACGGAACTATTTCTTGCTGTTGGAAAGTGAATTCCGAATGGATTTTGTAAGTTTCACTCTGAACTGTTATCTTGATTTGTGTCTCGTTTGGATTCAATTTTTAGGACAGTCATGAGGAAAGAAATAGGAATGTGAATGGAAAACTTGGAAAAATGATCTTTTCTTCTCTCATACAGTTGGAAATCTGTAATCATTTAGGAACGAATTTTGTAATTGCTTGGGTATAAGCAACTATATTTATTGTTGTTTGCTTTCTCGTCTGTACTTGATTGCTTGGAATCAAATGAGATGCATGAACTGAAAGGAAAGTAATTGGTTTACATTTCAGTTAGATTTTATCCTTTGCATTTATTACTAATGTAAGGAAAGGGAAGGGATAGCAGTTATGTTATAACAGCAGTATGTTTACTAGTATTCCTAGTTTTTACAAATGTTGTAATCTGGAACTGTGGAAGGAAATTGCGTCTTGTAATGGTTATGTGGGAAATAGGACAACAATCCTTTGACTGATTGGGATGGTATTTAGATGGTTCAGTTGTTATGCTGTTCATTCTTTTGATACTTAATTCTTGATTGATGTTCATACTGTCGTTTCATAAAAGCAGGGTTCTTTTATTGAGACAGTTAATTGAAGCACCTCATTTTAATGACAAGTGCTTAATATGCTTAGTTCATTGAACTGACCCGTGCAAGTAATTTTGCAGATGGAACTTGATTAAAACGAAGACATGGCTGTTTTCTGATACTTCTTTTGATTGTCTGAAGATGAATTGTGAAAAGAAGAAAGTAAATTCTTCTATCTATGAGTTGTAATGTTGTTTTATATAAACAAAGTCCAGTAATTTGGACTGGCAACTATATAGATTATGAAATGGATTAATGAATACAAGTGTGATATTTTAATAACTATATCAGTTTGATATTGTTGATTAAATTGGAAATATAATGTTATTTCTTGATTTGGAATTATTCAATTGTCCTTGGATGGATTTAAAAGGAATTGACATCTATTCTTACCTAAATGCAACTTTTAAGTTGAAATGTGCAATTAGTTCATACTTGGGTAAAGATGAATTTTTAATTGACATTAAAAGGATTAGGAAGAACATGATCTCATAACTGATAGGTATTCAGGATTAGCTTGGAAGCTAAGGAATATCAAATAACTTAGGAGCAACCGAACTTTGTATTCGGACTCCGTTAATAGCCTCGAATGTTAAATTCAGAAAGTAAGGATATGGATAAATATATCCAGGGCTAATAGACCTTAACTATGTAAGGTTAAGGAGAATAAATGAATACATTTATTGAGAATTAGACCTCGTTTAAATGACGTCTAATAAGCTGGAATTCTGAATTTGGTTACAGTTGTGGAAAAACTTGGTTAAGTTTAATAGGTTAAACTTATTACGTCCGTCGGTAATGGGCTGCTTAATCCAATGATTAAGAAGAGAACCAAGTAGAGAAAATGCAACCCTTCGGTATGAAGGAGAAGATGCATAGCAAGCTAGAAGATGGATTTAGTCTCTCTTAGCTCCATACAACTGTAACAGGAACGAGGATAAAGGATCAGCATGGTTGCTGAAAGTTGATCTTAAATATTAAGATCATATCCAAATCACTTGAGCAGGATGTGTACTCTCGATGGGAGGATTCCGTAGGACATTGACATACGCCAGCTACAACACGGTGTCTTCATGAAGGCGGGGTCTTCATGACGACACAATGTTATAGCTGACATATTACAATGCCCTCCCGAATTAAATCATCAAGAATACATAGGCTGAATATTAAGTTCTTGGCTGGGGATAGGAGTATGATCACGTATACGGAGTGACTCTGGAGGACTAAAGATAACTAGACACACGGAGTCATTGGGAACGACACCGTATGTCTGCGTATCTTTAGTTACCATGAGTGCCTTCCTATATTCGTTCATATTGCTAGTTGGAAATTGGAAGTTAGAATTTGACCTTAAATTGGAAGGACTGGTAGGAACCAGGAAAGACCATTCTAGATAACAGGTGAAGTGAGGTGAAGGACGTATTCCATTGGTGTGTATCACATCCAGGAATATGATCATGCAAAGCATGTGAAAATCTTTGGCCAAAGTATCGCAAGTGCTGGTTGCGTTGTCCTAATCACTTAATTTAAGATGCAGGATGTCAGATGAATATCAATAATAGATATTCAGATAGGCTTCTTAAATGGATCACTTCGATAACCGGAAACAGTTAAGAGAACCTTGTATATATATTATACTATGCATGAATGAACATGAAGGATCGGTAGTTTCCGAGTCATGAAATGAGAGATCGTTGAAACTCCGAGCCATGAAAATGGGAGATCGGTAGTTCTTCGAGTCATTTACAGCAGCATATAGAATCTGTTATAAGATTGAATGGCACTGAATGTGTGTTCCATATTGCAAATATGTGAACAGGGAACATTAGTTTTAAAAGGAAATTGTGTGTTCCAAACTGTATTGTTTGGGCAGAGAACAATTATTAAAACTTGAACGTGTGTTTGAATTATATAATTCATAACAGAGAATGTTTTATAATTTTTTTTTTCCCTTGTTCTAGTATCTTAAAATGGGGATGTTACATTTTGGGGTATTTCCTTCAACCAAAGGAGGTAACATTATGCCATTAGAAATATTGGTTTTGCAAAATCAAACTCAACACAACCAATGAAGTTCTCACGATGTAGATTCGATTTCAAGGATTTATGAATTAGGGATCGTGGGCCCGATAGTTGTTAAAGGATATGTTACTTTTGTCCAAATCCAAATGCCCTCCTTGATAGTTATGTTTCCCGGATATTTGAAACATTGCAAGTTGTTTTTTTGAGTAGCCATTCTCGATTGGATTTGCTCAAATGCAATCGTTTTCCTTTATGTAGCAATGAGTGAATTCCCTTAACTTCTATATTTCATGAGCATTGAACAACATTAGTTTTTTTGAGGTCAACTTCCTTCATTTTTAAATATTTTATGGTTGGGGTTCGATCTTAGGTCTTTCGCAATACCTCATCTCAACCAATAAGCTTTATTGAATGGATTCAAATCTAGCTCGGTCTAATGGATACAATTATATGCTAAAATTATAGCTTATTCATTTTATTTAATTAGTGTTGAATTCACTATAACCGGTCAAGTTGATCGGACAATATTCAAGAGACTTTGCATTCATTGCATGTTATATTAGAGCTCAAATGTCTCATACATGTATGGAGCTTGTAGTTGACTAGGGAAGGTAACACCTAATCAAGATGCTCCAAAAGAGCTTATAAAGGCCAAGGATGTGAATCTTATTGATCTTATGACCAGGTTTGTAACATTTAAATTATTTGCATATTCTATTCAAATGTTATTTCAATATTATAAGAGTTTTTCTGACAATATCATTGTCATTTCGTAAGCGTAGAATGGGCCATGTTTTCAAAGCAACAGAAATGTTTGTGAGAATCAACTTTAAAAAACCTTACGATGGGAACAAATGGCCTTTCATTTTGGCAATGCTTCAATCTCTTAGATTTGGCCCTAAATTTATTGACATCATCAAATGCTTTTCCAGATGAAAGGGTGTGTATCACCATTAATAAACTATCTAATCAAATAATTTTGGCCTTCATCGATCCATTTGCCCTTTCTCTTTATGTTATGGTTCTTGAAGGGCGTAATTATCTCCTTACAAATCACACTTATCAAGGGCTTGTCAAAGGGATTTCTCTGCCTCAATATTCAATCCAAATGGTTATTGGGCATTTTATAGATGGCTTGTTGATCACCTTAAGTAAGAAGGAATCATACATTGACAATGCCACAAATTGATGCAACATCTTTTTCTTGGCCTTTGGCTTTTCCGTTCTATGAAAAAAATCTCGGCATTATAAGCAATCATTACTTTTATGCCTAACTGGTTTAACAAGTTCAAATGGAATTGGATATAACCCGATGACCAATTAAAGTTTCATAGCATTTCCTTCACCTTTCAATCTGTGCCTTCATAGTTATGGTCAAATGTGATCCAATGAGACGAAAAAAGTTGAATTATAAGTTTCCAAACCCTCTACCTTTTTTGGTGAATTTGAAGTTTACTCCAAAGTCTTAGCTTTCATGCATGTTTATTATTCCTCTTGTTGAACCCCCTATCAGGCTTACTATTCCAAGCTAGGGGAAATTCTCAAAGATTTTATCCAGGCCAAAGATGAAGGTGGCAGAGGATCTCATAGAGTATTATGGCATATCTATTACAAACAAAAGGAATTTGGTGGCTTAGGGCTCCATGAAATCAAAACTAGAGGCCATGCCCTATGCATTAAATGAATCATTTGAGATCTTGAAGGTGATGAATCCTGAAAATTTCTCCTTAGGAAATGCATCACTCTTGGATGCCCTATTGGCAAAAAAATGGAGGATAGAAAGGATTAAATTTTTAATCCCTCATACTCACTCAAGACCATGTCAAAATTGTTGGCATGTTTTTGGCCAAAAACATCTAGAAAGCTTGGATTTTTGTAAAACCAAAGTTATTATAGGATGAGGATAGATCTAGAGTTGGGATCTCTATTTATTCCCACTCCCTTTGGTGTTCTCCTTCCCTCTCCTAATACAATGTGCATTTTTCCTTAGTCCCTTGGGTCAAAGGCCTCAAATTATTTAGGATAATCATCAAAGTCAATGTCAACCTATTTTGGAAGAATTCTAGGGATTATAGTATGTGGCTTGTGGAAAACGATTTTTTTAACTACAATCCAATGATCGTGAGTTAATTTTGGAAATTCATAATGTCATTTATAACCATCATTTCCAAAAATTTGGGGTGCAAGCACCCCTCATGTAGTGGAATGACTAGAAGTGACATGTTGAAAATCCTTTCAAGTGGTATAAACCTTAGTTGGGGTATCAACTCCTTTCCCTCAACAATTTCTCATTGAGCCTCTCAATGTTTGTTCCACCGAATAGGTGTGGAAGACGTGGTTCACCGGACTTTGGGAAACTATTATTGAATTCAAATAGGCCCACTTCCTCTAGTGAATCTTGGATCAAGGTCTCCTAATTAGCTCACACTTGGTTCACCTTTGCATAGATAACCCAAAGGTGTTGTTGTTATCACGACATAGATTTTATTAAACATTTTTAGTTTTACAAGTGTCCTTAATCCACTTGGTTTTGAACTCATACATTTTTTCATCTTTTTTTCCATGAGATGCTCGCTTGAAAATGGTGTTAGTGGGGTACTCATCGTGCTTCTTGCAAAGTACATGTAAATTTGACACATTTTTTGTTCTATAGATCTTTGTCAACCATGGAAAGATAGAAGTGATGCTCATTTCAATGGTATCTCTCTTGAAATAGTATTTTCTATTGTTAATGGAGTTAATATGATTTATAATGCTACTCTTCGATTCAAGTGCAAGCGTAAAATTTTTCCCGGAGGTGGCACACCTCAACATTTGTTTGACTTTTGGAGTAGTGTACCTTGTGTTGCAACTGGGTTCCTTCAAACTCACCTTAGCATCATTCCATGCCTTTATGTCATGGATGTGGTTAGTATGGAAGATATTGTTCTCATAACAGTGTGCTAGAATGTTTCCTCACAATGGTGAAATCCATCTCCAACTTACAAATTTGAAGGTACTAAAGGCCATGCTAGGTAGGAATCTACGAGGTGGGTGGTGCCTTTGTAAGGAGAGTTCCCTAGCATGGTGTTGGCCATTTCTCCTCGAATGCTACTTTAAAAGAAGATGAATAAAAATAAGATGGGTGAAACTCATCAAATGCTACTAACCCACCTAATATTGAATGGGGAGGGTGAGAGGGATAAGCTTGATGATTACCCTCCTCCTCTACCTTCGTTAGTTGTGGCTCCCCTTAATTTTTTTTTATTCATTTCTATCATCTCTTTTTGATTGAAAAACTTGTTTAAGATGTTAAGTTTTTAGCTTTCTTGGCTTTCGCTGATGTGACACTCAAAGTGTGATCCATTCACTCACTTTTTTGTATGATTATCTTGTACTTTATGTTTATATCAATATATTGGGCAAATATTTTAATCAAAAGAATATATTATAAGAGCTTCATTCCTATTAGAACTACTAATTATTAAACTGGCCATACACAAATATTGTGTATTTGGTGTACGAATTTATAAAGCTTTATCAAATGATATGAAACAATATTAGTGAAGAGTATTAAGTAGTTTGTCAAATGATGAAAGAGATGTAAGTTTGAAGTTAACTCTAACAACTGATGACAAACTTCACCGTGCACTATTTTCTACCAAGGAAGAGTGCAAACTTTGAGGCCATCTTACATAAAACATAAAAAATATATAAAGGAACATTCATCCTTTCATTCTATGACAAAAATGCTACATTGCAACAATGTTACAGCCAACATTGGTGATTACATATATCTTTGAGCTCACTCAATAATAACAACATTATCTAACCACAACAACCCAACTAACTTAACCAACCCTTCTTTGTGAGCCTTGCCCCTATATTTATACATTAAATTACATATTAAAAAAGAATATTTTTGTCCTAAACAGAGGTAGTTGTCATTACTATGGAGGGTTTTCATGCACCATAAATGTATTACTCACTTGGGGTAGCGAGAACGATGTCGTGTATCTATGATTTGTGTTGGAAAATTAGGAGATCTATCACCTTGTTCAACATGTATTTTTCCCGAGGCATGCAACGGGGCAACCTACGCCACCTCTCACCGGTATTCAAATTTTATTGGAAGGAAAAATAATGTTCTCCTTTAATTATTTTGTTTTTAACAGTGTCAATTATATTTCACAAAGGTGTTATTTATTTTTCAATTTATTTTTGCTTTTTGATTGGTTGATATAATTCTCTTGGCATCTCCTTTATTGTAGATGGTGTCATGGCAAGGGAATATTTTGTGGAGGTGGAACAACAATTCAACATTGTTGCCAATTTTATTAAACAAGTGATTAAACATTATCACAACAAGAAATATGTTGGATTTGTTCTTCCACAAATGGATTTGGCTTCTCTAAGCGTGCCCCCATCACTCTTGTGGCACCTAGGATCACGCTTATGAGGAAGAAAGTGTCAATGGCATACAAATTCCTTACCCACATGGTCGACATAGCATAAGTGGATGTTTCCTTGGGTAGACAAATGGATCCTCATCCCCCACACCCCAATGGACAATGGATGGTATAGAGACTGAAAACATGGATATGGTGGCGGAGGAAGGCTGCCACAAAGTAATGATTCTATCTCCGAGGATATTATTTTTTGATGGCTTGGCCATGATTCCTCCCCTTATAGGTCTTTTTTTTGCAAATATATATTTTGTGTCATGGAGTGATTGTCTGTTGGTCCTCTTGCTAATTTAATTAAGTTATATTTCGGTTGCCTTGATCTTGCTTTACTAACCATAGCCATTATCTCGATCCGTAATAGATATTATCAGTAAATATTTTTGGATTATCAATATAATTGGGAGTGGGACACATCAACACTCATTTATGAATAAAAAAATGTCTAGGCATCTTTGAATTTCGATTAGTAAATTATTAGCATATGGATTTGCACGCATGCAAATGACATGCAACAAAGTGTGGAAACGAAGTCCCTCCTCAATGAAGGTGAGGTCGCCTTTATTGAAAACCAAAATCGTATTTACATCTCGTACATTCAAAATTGTATGTGGGGGTGTTTTGGAACATCAATGGAAAGAAAAGTGAATGAGGGAGATGAAATGGGATGAAGAAAAGGAGTGGAATGGAATGAACTAAAAGAACATACAAGAGTTAGGTAAAAACAGAGCCTAATATTGCATGAAGAAGAAAGGAAAATAACTAACACAAATAAAATGGAGTTTGAGTTAGCCAAACAAGAACGTGTAAAAGGGAACACACATGAGCAAGTAGATAATCAGAGCTTGATCACTGTGAACTAGACCAACCAATTAATAAAGTTGACAATAAGATCAAAGATAATATTTGCATGCAAGATTCAAACACATAACATCTAATGAACATAAGAACATCAAATGAGACATAAAGTTCATATTTCATTAACTCCAAAATGTTTTTCACAAAAGAACACAAAGTTTCTTCCTGAAACAAAGCTTGCACACAAAATTATTTCTTCTCCTCTCTCAAAGTCACCCTTACAAATGAGCCCCTCACTTCCTTTTATAACCCAAAAGTTAGTTACATAGTAGTTAGGGTTTTACATGATCATTAAATAAGGCACTTAAGTGACCTTTGAATTTTTCAACAACTTTATTAAAGACAACCCAAAAATAGAAATTACTTAAAATATCCATAGTTTCCGAAAACAAATAATAACACCTTTTAAAATATACAATAATAACCAGTGCCTTATCCATTGAAATGGGGTCCGCCTATCTCAAGCGTATGAGAAATGGACTCTCCCACTTCGTTAGATACCAAGAAAATTAACTCCCTGAACCACCGATGAAATTAGGATCTGCTGCTTTTGCCAGCTGAAAGGATCTAAACCTTCCCAAGGTTTCAAACATCTTTTCTTCTTCCGGAGGTTCACTTGGTCGAAGAATAGCCTCACAAAATACCTGCAATTCAAGAATTCTACTTGGCATATCATTTAAATTAACAATTTTGGATTGAGCGTTCTCAAATAAGTTCTTTAATTTGATGCACCGCTCCATCAAAACTGACGAGAAATTGTTGGCGGAGTGTACATGTCCTTAAACAATTGTGAAAATTGCTCTTCCACCTACTCCGATGAACACCTTTGATTATGCTCATTTACAAGGTTGCAAGGAATCTCAGCTATGAATTCTTGAATCAAGGAGAGTGAAGTGAAGGCTTCATTGCACATGCTCTCATAATGAATCATAGAATCCTCAAGAAGTGTCTTTCTTGATTTGAGATGTAGACACCAAAGAAAATGTGTCCCTCGATGTTCAAATTCGAGAATTCCTTCAATGGCTAAAATTGAAGATTCCATACTTGTCATCTCCTGCAAACTGGGCAATATCTCATCCAAATTTGATATAGTAGTAACAAAAGTTTCTTTGAAAGAAAGAATTGGATCAAGATATGCACTGACATCTTCATGAAGCTTAACCATGGTCTTGATCGTCCCCTGGCCTAAAACGAGAATCTCTGAAAGCCAAGTTTTAGTGACATGGCCCAATGTGTTTATTTCTTTTGACAAATTGAGAGTATCTTCATCTGGGGCAGCCACTGCATTAGGTATGAGGAAAGTGGATGATATGGGATTTATCAAATGTTGAACATATTCCACCAATTGATTCTTTTCGGCCTTGAGCTGAGAGTTCTGAGACTTATATTTCTCAAGTCTCTTTAGCACAATATCAATTGAATCTCAAGCCATCACCATGTCGCTTTCTAATGTAGACCTCCCAAGTCCAATTCTGGAAACTTTGTAATTAGTAGGTGTCATGGCATCACGCTCCTTATCAACTTGTGGGATGGCGAGATCCGCAAACCTATTTCTCACTATCCACCATTATTCGAGAAAGCACCTTAGGCTTCTTTGGAATGACATTGTTTGAAAGTTTGAAAAGGGCATCAAAATCAATGTCAATTGCCTTGACAACCCTCTTCCTTTTCTTAACCTCAGAATCAACCTAGGAAGGAGTATCATGCACTATTTCCGCATACAAAATCCTAGAGCTCGAATCAATATTCTCATTATTCTCGACATCATGAGATCCTGCTTGAATCCTATCTACGACCTCGATTTGAGGAGAAACAACCTCAATATCCACTTCTTGATTATTCGGGAGAATTTGGGAAATCCCTTCATGAACTACATGCTCCGAAGTGTTTGATATTTGAATTACCTGCACCTAAGTGGATGCTTGTTTGAAGCATGGCTGAGGATCATTTGCTACTAGCTTCTGAGCACTATTAACAATGTGGGTAGAAGAATCTCTACTCGAGGTGGAAAATCCGGACACATGCTCTCTTCCTTCTTCGGGGTTAGGATCTTTAGATCTTTGTCCTCATGACACGTTACTTGGTGAAGTGGATTTTGGCAACCACTCGTTTCTTGCTTGTTGTGTATAATTGGATGGTACAGAGGTTGATCGAGAAGAGACTTTGGTCAAATGGAGGTCCCCTCGTGTTGGCAATTTTTGTGATCCCGAAACATAATTTGGAATTGATTACAACTTGGCAAGTTCTCTGTCATACCAATATATGCTTCTTTCAATAATTGGTTGGTTCTTGCCATCAAGAGGAAATTCATCGCTTTTGGTCCAAATCAATTTGAGGCAACGGGGTAAAGGAAACGACATCATATGAGGGATCGACGACATCCTCATCATCATTTATGAATGAATCGGAGGACTCTTGATGCGGAAGACCTTGATTTGAGAAAGTGTTAGGTGAGAGTACTCCCGTCTTCTTACCTCATGTTCATCCGAACAAGCAGCTCGAAATCTTCCATGGTAGGATTATGTTGGTACTTTGCTCCCATAATCTTTTGCATATATCCATTGATATCAAACTGGGCTCTCTTCACATATGGATGGATGGTTATGAGAGCGAACTCTTTTTCCATGAGTTGTGCACTGAAAAGATTTGGACATTAGTATTCCTCGATTTGAATTGTGAAATGAATTCTGAACGGTGCTCGTCACACTAAGAAGGCAAAGAACTTGGAATACTTGTCGCGTTAGCTCCATAAATACCCATCTCACCGACGCTTAGGAAGTTTCCATGGGATACCAAAGAAACCACTCACGCGAATGTAGGAAAAAGATGAAAATTGAATAAACCAGGTTCCCCATTGGGAAATGACACTCATGGCTTCTTTAGAAAACCTTTCCTCAGTATTCCAATTCAGGTTCCGAATCACGCAAAAGGTGAATGCATCGTTGACTCTTCTAAAATGGTGAGAACTATTTTTGAAACTGAGTTGAGGGTAATAATGAAAAACACTATTTGACGGCCCCATGACTCCTCTCATTTCAAGTCCCGAAAATAGCTTTCTTCTTGCTACCGCATAAGTCAGATATGATGTCATGTAGAATAATCTAGTCATCTTAACTTCTATCAATTGTTTGTGAAGGGTGTTACTGATGATGGTGGCCCAATCCACAAACTCTTTCTTGGCTAGGATGATACAGATAAATTGATACATCCATGGGTGGAAAATCCTAGCAAAGGTAGACCGAAAACTCGACTTAGGAGAGTAATCATGTCCCCGATTTCTTCCACGAACTCAACGCGGTACAGTTCTTTGGGAAGCCTGTCAATTCGAGGTCTCTTGGTTACTAACCATTTTGCTCCATCTTAGGGGTTATTCATCCCCGCAATTCTTGTCTTGGCCGATCCGGCGAGTGATATCCACATTCTCAGGAAAGTCGGGTATGCCGAGCAATTCCTCAATGTGCTCTAGTGTGATTAAGAGGAAAGGCTCGCAATTATCTTTAAAAATTCATCGTCTCTCAGGATCATAATGCTCCGCGCAAGTGATAACCAATTCGGACACTTTGCACAAGGACAGAAATGTCACGCTGCTTGGGGTAGACCACTATGGTAAAGTCTATCTAAGAAAATGGTTTTGCCTTCGCTTTTCACCCACTCACAGAATTGTTGCACATTGATGTGACCCAGATTTGTATCAGTGATGTTGTCATATGCTGACTTAATGGAACTAGGAGGAATAATTCCTTAGAATTCATACTTCAGGGTGGATTTGTTAGATTTCTCCACTGGCTTCCTTGATCTCCCCATAGATTTGGATTTTTCGGCCATTATGAATTTTACAGAAGAATGACTTAGGCACGCAAAACAACGCAAACGGGGCCGGGTCTCAGTCTCCGAAATCCCCGTCAGTGCAAAGAACAATAGGATTCGATTTTATTATTATTTTAAAAACAATAACAATAATAATAAATAGTCCCGATTACAATTTTCGATCCTGGTGACAATTATTATTTTTTAAAAATAAATAAAATCACCTGATTTTAATATTCGAATTTTTATTTAATTCTCCAGAGCAAATTCTCCTTGATATGAGTGAATCGTAACTTATTATTTGCGTAAAAATTCCTGATTTTAATGACCGCGTACTTTGAGATTTACTTCTTCCTTGCGATCCTTTGATAGATGTGTGAGTACACTTGCTTGATCCTTCTACAAATGCGTGGAGAAATCAAATGCATGTGTTGAAACTGGTTTCATTCACCTTCTTTCCTTATTGTTTGCTATTTGACTTTTTAAAACGTGATTTCTCTTGCGTGAACAAGCTTCTTTTAACTCTGCGTGGAACTGTTCTGGATTGGTGCGTGGAGAAATCAAAACCAAATACATGGGCCCATATTATTTATTCATTTGTCCTTTGGATGGTTTTCACTTATTTCCTCTTATGCATGCGTGGGTATTTTGCTGTGAATTCCTCTCTTAGGTCACATGGTGTGTGTGCGTGAAATATTCCTCTCTTCTTCTTTGCGTGAAATATTCCTCTCTTCTTCTTTGCATGGGTATTATGTTTGCCTCTTCTCAATGCTTGCTGCGCATGGAAGTATTTTGGACTGTTCTCCTGTGATGAAAAACTCATCCCGCTAATTACCCTGCTGCATGGATCCTTCTTGCCTGGGCTGCATTGAAATTTAGCTTGACCTGCTTTTTCTTTGTTGCGTGAAATTCCTCCTACAGCTGATGCATGGAAATGAATGAGCTATTCTTTGGCTGTGTGGAGACTGTTTTTCTTCCTGATTTATTTCTGAACCGCTCCACCTTCCCCTTGGCACGTGGAAACTCCCCTCCAGGCGTTGGAAAAATTGTTCCTTGTTGTCCTCCTTTGCTATTTTTTTCCTTTCCTATGCGTGGAAAGCTTCTGCCTTCTCCTCCTTCAGGTTGCGTAGACAGATGATGGATATTCCTCCTTCTTGGCGTGAATTTCTCTCTTCCTCTTTGGCCAATGCGTGGATTTTACTCTTTGTCTTCTACTTTCACCTGCGTGGGACTATGGACAGGTGCGTGGAGCTTGGATTTGGACTGTTGGCTGCTCTCTCCTGCTGTCCCTTCCTACTTTGAATTTGTTTTAATTTTTGATTTCTTTCTTCATTGAAAAATTGTCCTCCTTCTCCAATGCGTATGGCTTTGGCTTTAGATCCTGCGTGAAGCTTTAGGAAATAATATTCTTGTTTCTTACACTGCCTGGTGAATGCATTGATTTCTATGGCTGTGTTTTATCCTTTGCAATGGTCTCGCAATATTGTGGGATGTGATAAAATATTATGTTCTTAGAAGAAGAAGTGAGAAGCTTCGTACGACTCTTTCCACCGAGTCCGACGGAGGAATTTATGAAGCCTAAACCAACTTCCCTTCTTCTCGGGTAGTGGAATTAAGTGCTAGGGGAATGGGGAAAGCAACGGCCAATTGCCAACAGGATTGGCAAAGTGGGCTGACAATCTCCGTTCAATTTCCCCATGTGGGAAATTGGGATATTTCTTGCCCGTTTGCCAATCCATGATTTGGCAATTGGTGGAGAAAATCCCACAAGCGGGAAATTAAAATAAAATTGCCAGGAAAAGGGAAATCCGGGCTTGGGAAGCCAAATTGGCATTCCCGGCAGTTAGAAGCACAAAGCTTACTTCCCTAAATAAAATAAAAATTTGTCGAATGAATTTTAATTAACATTTATTTAATTAAATACTCCCAAGTTATTTAAAAATTAATTTTATCAAACAAAGAGCAATTAATTAATTAAATATTAATTAATTAATTTTAATGTATTTTAATGCAATTTAAAGCCTGGTGAGAGGAGTTCTGCCTGAAAAGGATTAAACGAAGACTGAAACGATCATGAAAAGGAGACGGTCGTCATGAGGGTGATAAACCACACACAGTAACACTTTTGAAAAATTTCAAAATTTCCATTTTTATTATTTTTTAAAATTAATTTTGCGAAGTCAAAATTGGCTGATAACATAAACATAGTTAATTTTTTTCCAACTAATCAAAATGAACCAAGTAGAAAATTTATCCATAGACTATAATTTGAACAAAAAAAGATGTGATAGGTCATGTTATATTAAATCATTGATGTGAGAAACAATTAATGATTGGCATAAACTCTCTCTTCATGTCATATCCATCATTATTTCCATAACCTATATCTAAATCTCTATAGAAGTGGCAAATCCTAGAGAAATAAATAATTTGCTCAACAAAAACAACAATTAATTTGTTCAATAAGTTGAATCTAAAACATGCATGATATCAAAACTCCAAAATTGTCATTGTCGTCACCTATCTCCACATCATACGATGGCTAAGTTGTGCTCAAACTTCCTTCAAATATGATAGCATTTCTAAAAATCAGGTATGTGACTCTAAGGACAACATATCCATGACCATCTCTAGCACTAACTTAGCCATTTTTGGTTTTTTTCCTTCAACCAAAGGAGGCAACACTATGCCATTAGAAATATTTGTCATTTCAAAATCAAACTCAACACAACTAGTGAATTTCTACAATGTGAACTCAATTTCAGGGATTTAGGAATTAGGGATGCATGGGCCTTAAGAGTTGTTAAAGGATATGATACTTGTGCCCAAATCCAAATGCATCCCTCCTTGATAGTTATGTTTTATGGATATTTGAAACACTTGTAAGTTTTTTTGGGAGTAGCCATTCTCAATTGGATTTACTCAAATGCATTCGTATTTCCTTTTTAACAATGAGTGAATTCTCTTAACTTCTATATTTCATAAGCATTAAACAACATTGCTTTTATTGAGGTCAAATTCTTCATTTTAAAATACTTTAGGGTTGGGGTTTGATCATAGGTCTTTGCAATGCCTCATCTCAAACAATAGGCTTTATCTAATGGATTCAAATCTAGCTTAGTCTAATGGATGCAATTATATGGTAAAATTATGGTGCATTCATTTTATTTAATCGGCGTTGAATTCAATATAAATGTTCAAGTTGATCACACAAGATTCAAGAGACTTTACATTCATTGTATGTTATATTTGAGCTCAAATGTCCCATACATGTATGGAGCTTCTAGTTGACTAGGAGAGGTAACACCGATCAAGATGCTCCAAAATATCTTATAAAGGCCAAGGATGTGAATCTTATTGATCTTCCGCGAGGTTCGTAACATTTTAATTATTTGCATATTCTATTTAGATGTTATTTCAATATTATAAGAGTTTTTCTCGACAATATCATTGTTATTTCTAAGGCATAGAATGGGTCGGTTTTCAAACCGGTAGGAAATGTTTGTAAAAATCAACTTCAAAAACATTATGATGGGATCGAATGGCCTTTCATTATGGCGATGCTTCAATCTCTTAGATTTGGCACTAACTTTATCAATACCATCAAAATGTTTTTCCGGATGAAAGGGCATGTATCACTATTAATGAACTATCTAATCGAGAAATTTTAGCCTTCATCAATCAATTTTCCCTTTCTCTTTATGTTATGGTTTTGATCGGCGTAATTATCTCCTTACAAATTACACTTATGAAGGGCTTGTCAAAGGGATTTCCCTACCTCAATATTTGATCCAAATGGTTAATGGGAATTTTATAGATGACTCGTTTCTTTCCTTAAGTAAGGAGGAATCATCCATTGACAATGTCATAGATTGATTCAACATCTTTTGTTTGGCCTTTGGCTCCTCTCGGTTTATGGAAAAAATTCCAACATTATAGGAAATCATTACTCTTATGCTGATTGGTTGAACAAGTTCAAATGGAATTGGATATAACCTGATGACCAATTAAAGTTTCGTGACATCCCCTTCACCTTTCAATCCATGCCTTCATAGCTTTGGTCAAATGTGATCCAACGAGAGGAAAAATATTGAATTATAGGTTTCTAAACCCGTCTACCTTTTCGGTGAATTTCAAGTTTACTCTAATGCCTTTGCTTCCATGCATGTTTATTATTCCTCTTATTGAACCCCCTCTAAGGCTTCCTATGCCAAGTTGGGGGAATTCTCAAAGACTTTGTCTATGCCAAAGATGAAGGTGGCAGAGGATTTCACAGAGTATCATTGGTAACTATTGTAAACCTAGGGAATTTGGTGGCCCGGGCTCCATGAAACCAAAACTAGAGGCCATGCCCTATGCACTAAATGGATCATTTGAGATCTTGAAGGTTATGAATCCATGAAATTTCTCCTTAGAAATGTATCACTCTTGGACACCCTATTAGTAAAAGAGCACGGAGGTCAGAAAGGATTAAATTTTTAATCCTTCCAACTCACTCAAGTCCCTCTCAAAATTGTTGGCATGTTTTTTTCCAAAAACATTTAGAAAGATTGGGTTTTTTTAAAACCAAAGTTATTATAGGATGATGATTGCTTTAAGTTGGGGTCTCTATTGATTCCCACTCCTTTGGTGTTCTCCTTCTCTATATGACTACAATGTGCATTTTCCTTGGTCCTTTGGGTCAAATGTGTTAGACTATTTAGGAAAGCCATCAAAGTTAGTGTCAACCTCTTTCACAAAATTTATAGGGATTATATTATGTGGTTTGTGGCAAATGAAAATTTCAACTACAATCCAATGATCATGAGTTAATTTTGGAAATTCGAATGCCATAGAATGCCATTGACCATCATCTCCACAAAATTGGTGTCTAAGCACCCCTCGGTGATGAAATGACTAGAAATGGCAGGTTGAAACTCCTTTCAAGTGTTATAAACCTTAATTGGTGTATCAACTCCTTTCCCCTTAAAAATAAATAAAAGAACGCTCACTATGACAAAAATGCTACACATGCCAACAATGGTGATTACATATAGTGTGAAGAACAATCTAACCAACCTAACCAACCCTTGTTTGTGGGCCTTGCCCCTTACCTATTTATAGCTTAACATGGAAATTTAAAAAAAAAAATCTATCCTCAACACATGTAGTTGTCATTACTTATGGAGGGTCATGCACCATAAAATGTGTCATTCACTTGATGACGTTTCTCTATGATTTACGTTGGAAAATTAGGAGATGTATCAACCTCGTTCAACCCGTGATCCCCTAAAGTACTTGACTCTACGCCTAACATATAAGTCTATTCACCCTTACTTATTCCAGTTGTGAAGATCTGGCTCTCCAAATGTGTTCTTCTTGTGTGAGTCGATCTCAGAACTACTTTCTTGCTTATGAAGGCCTCGGTCAACCAAGAGCTCAAGGCGAGTCACGGCCCACGGGGTCTTTCCCTATGAGAATCTGGTTTAACACACATCCCTTTTCCAATCTTGGAACTTTTTAGAAGCTCGTGTTCAGGTTGACGAACTCACTTGCTCCCATTTGAGAAATGCACCAATTTTCAAGTCTCTTTAGGTTGACCTTAGCCATAAGATTGGTAAGCGTGTTGGAGGCTTGTTCCTCGCTCATATTCGCTTGGGGTTCACAAAGAGATGGTCTCCCCACCTAGCTTCTTCATTGTTGAATCTTCCCGTGTGCGAGCGAAAGCAGTGATGTAAACGCCGAAGGCAATTTGGGGAAAAAAGTTATGGAGAGAAGGGAAGGAAAATAATAAGCGTAGTTTTGTCTCTTGAGGTATTTGATATATCAGATAAAGGAAGGAAGAGAGAGTGGAAAAGAATGTAGTATTTGTATGATACCTGCGATATGGACAACAACCAAAATATCTTTAGAAAAGGGAAGTAAAGGAGGAAAAATAGGAGTAGGCAAGTTAGGGTCTATATAGTATGCCTCCTTGTAGATCTGTAGGTGTTCACTCGTATTGGGTGAAGGGGTATGGGAAAAATTGTGAAACAACAGTTTCCTACAACCACATGACATATTTATGATTCTTTTAAAGGGATAGGAGCACTTACTTGCAATCAGTAAGGCAATGAATTGTGGAGATATGTGAAAAAATTAAGAGTGGTTGATAAAAAATGTTGAATTGAATAGTTGTTTGCAATATCATGTCTTTTGTTTTATGGGTAGTTGGAATAAACATATATGTAAGGGTAATTTATATGCGTGTTTCATGGGAAATAAATAAAAAAGTTAGAAATAAGGTAGTAATTAAATACCAACATTTCCCACACCTATTTCGTGGCTGAAATTGTTCTTACCATTCTTCTTTGTGCTTCACATTATCTTTTTCATCTCATATGAGTTACAACACATTTTAACTTAAGGGGAATTATCTTCTTTATGTCCTGATACAATCTAGAGATAGGGATACATGGAATGGAGTCATCATCCCAAGACAACTCATTGCAGTTGTTGAATTCCATAACCATAAAACATAGGGTTGATCATGTGCTTTTATGTCATCTTTATAGACCATTAGCTTATGCCATTTTCCATGCTTTCCTTGGCAATAATAGGTATCATTTGTAGACTTTTTCCTCAACATTCCAGGTTCTTAAAACCTGATAAATTGGAAGTATTGTCATATGTATCTATACACAAACGATTTCTACTGCAATTACTCTTGCATTGAATTAACCACTGCTAGAAAATTTATCACCAAAGTTTGAACACACGACCTAATACTAATCTTATGACGATTACCTTGTGTTCTTGTTTGATGAATATTAAGAAACAATAATCGTTCTTTGAGAGGAAGTAATTGGTTTATTACATTGAGAGGTGGGATGGTTGGTCAAATTGCAAAGTTTTCATCGTTATCGCTTGTAGATAGGGAACTTTAATATGTTTTGACTTCCAAAATCTACATGTGTTAGATATATGGGAACTATATGTTAAGGGTTCCTTCTACCATAGATTTCATGCACATTTTTAGTTGGGTTTTTATTTAGCGATGAAGGTAGAAACTACGGTTTCCCATTCAGTTGATTGGTTTGAAAATTATATTTTGTTGTATTTATCATGGCAATTTATATTAATGGTGCAAACCTGTGTAGATCATTTATTTCCTAGTCCATTGTTGAGGCATGATACAAAAAATCTATGTTACAGGTTCCTTGTATTGTCAATATCACACATTTATAATTAGTTTTTTATTTATTGATAAAGGTAAAACTATGGTTTCCCTCATCAACGGTCTTAACAACATTTTTTTGTGAGCAACCACCAACACAAAACTTTGTTGGTCTATTTTTCATACTTGACTATGTATTCACCCAACGCGTGTCAAACACCAACATTGAGAATCATGTTGGGAAATGATTAATCGGCGTAATTAATGTGCTAGAAATAGGGAAAAGAGAAAGAATACACCCTTGGGTTCTTCTTTAATGCTTTATCTCATCCAAGATTATAAATAGGGAATGCTTTACTTTGAAGATTGTCATTCAGTCAATTAGTTAGAAGATTATAATTTCATTTATTTATCATGGCACTTAATATCGATGGTGTAAGCCTTCATAGATCGTATGTTAACTAACTTATTTCTAAGGAATGATAAAACATCTTTACGGAAATATTTCATATGTCTTTTATTTGTCCTTGAAAGAGGGGTTTGAATGTATTGTCCGCAATGGGCATTATTTTACCCCTAAACAGATTTTAGGCAATCCCAACTTTAAATGCAACTTATAGACAAAATACCAAACAAGTATCACGCAGATCTGAATTTATAAAGGAAATGCGACTTGGGTTAAGTGGAAAACCCACACCAATCAACCTCTAAATTTATATCATTCCACTCAAATCTAGTACCACTAATTTATAAAGCCCAAATATGTATAAAATTGCAGATTTCATATGTAAACAAGGCTGTAATAAATTATTTAAAAACCCTGTCTGCAACATAGCTTCAAAAATTCATATCTTTTGCTAGAGAAGTCCAAATGAGCTGAAACTTTGGATCTTGGGCCACAAAAATATGAAGAATAATATTCCAAAATTAGTTTTCGCACAGCAAACACAAAACCCTAATTTTTCCCTAAAAAGTAGGTCGCCCAACACATTTAGGGCATCAAATTAGCTCCAAAAATTAAGAAAACAAGTTACTTTGATTCCCAAACAAATCAGCTCTGAATCAACTCCAATAATGACAAACTAGGGTGGATATTTCACCACGGAAAAGTGCCCTACTAGCTAGGAATGGATCTCTCACCACCGAAGCTAGGGTCCCTGTGGGATCTTACTCCACAAGCTAAAAAATCTAAGCGTATATGCAAAAACTACAAGCTTAAGACACAAATAAAAAAATATCAAATGGTTATGCAATATCTTCCCCTCAAGTCAACTTCTCCTTATAAAGGAAGAAGAGACCCAAAACAACCTCTACAATATCCAATTAGTTCACAAGGATTTTCCCTATGCAAGCATTTAATATTTTCCCATATTAAATGCTTTTCCCAAAGCAACTTTTTCCCTCCTAATGCAAATCGCATTTTACATAGTAAAATGAGCATTTATCCTTTCTATGTTCCCATTCCCCTTTCTAAGGCAAGTTGCCTTTTCACCTAGGATGGATAACAATTTATATTTGAGCCTTTTCCATCCTAGATTTAATAATTATTAAGTCATAAATTATTATAAGTGCTCTATATATATTTTTCTTTTATTAATGGCACTTTATAATAATTAAATATAACTTAAGTCACCCTTATATTTTTCCTTTGGTCGTCGGGTTGACAAAATAGGCCAAAGGTCTTCGAATGGGAAAGGGATATTACATTGAACTAGCCATCAAAGTGTACCTTACAATGTACATGTGGAAAGAAATTGTTTGTTTTCTTAATTTAAGATCTAATGTGTCAAGTCTATGTTTAAGGAATTCATGTCTTGCAAATTATAGTCATGGAATAATTAGTTACTAAAAATATGCAATATATTAATAATATTCAAATTTAACTTAGAGTTCAAAAGTGTGAAAACAAATCTAAAAACTATTCCAATAATTCACAAAAATCAGTTTTAACTAACAACTAAATGCAAACCTAAACAACTAGAATCAATTGGATGTGGGCCTTACTGAAGCTGATTTTCCAAGCTTCATGACCTATTTAATGACATATTTTAGTTCATTGTTTTCATTTTGTGCGATTATTTGCAACGATGGCGTGTCTAAAGGTATATGGAAAGATCAAATGACTAACATTGGGATTTAAATGACATCATATAAATTCATAATTACAAAGTGAATAAGCGACATTTACAAATCTAAGTAAATGGAAAGGAAATGATATATAAGCTCAGAGTTATATATATTTAATTTAGATATGGAATAATTATTGTAGTTGTTACAATTTGACTTCAGGACTCATAATGGCAAGGTTCATTCAACACCCAATCATGAAGAAGTATCAATTAATGATGACCAACACATTTGATCCCATGATTCTCTTCGACAAACAAATCTCTCATATGGAAATAAGTGTGAGCGGGGAGTGTTGAAGCCGAGGGCTCGGCTTGGCCATGGGCATCTTGTTGAACAAGCAAAACACTCACACCCCCTCCCAAACTCATTTTGCAACACCCCTTCGTATGGATACTTTATCAAAGAAATGTAATGAAACCAAATCCAAGTAGAGCAAAATCCTACCTCGATCGATGAAGAAGCCAGCTGAGCAAAGTGAAGTAGGCGGGCAGAGTGATGACAATGGTGTATGAGACCATCATATTTGTAACGGTGCTGGAAAGGAAGGCGACGAAGGGGTTATCCACGCAAAAGGAAATGAGGAGAACAATGAAAAAGAATTAGAAGCTGAAGAATCGACACCTAAATCGATGGACCAAAATGTGGTGATGATGAATGTGAGGGCCATATGTGGAAGCGTAGGTATCAACACCATCTTTGACTCTTTCTTCTACATTAAATCCTCAAATCATTTTTTCCCCTTGACTCTCTCTCTATCATGGAAACACAACAAAATAAGCTGCGACATGGCAACCTACAACGGCAATGAAGATACGCTATAGAACCGGGTGCTTACAACAATACAGGCTACACACAGCCTAGACCGGTCTACTAGGCACATTCCCCGGGACTTTAGAACAACCTCTTAGGCAACAATAATGTTTTGTTGTACCGTGTCAAAGCCCTCAGGATAACCCCCACAGTCAGCATTGGCTTAGTTAATCTCATCTCATGGCCCGTCCTCCACACGCACTCACCCAAATTCTAAGTTGTAAGTGCCAATGTCTCACAGCTCAATGTCACCGAGGACCGGATGAAAAACAGTTTGACATCATAATCTCACAACGGCAAGGTTCATTCAACAACCATGCACGAAGAAGTAGCAATTTCTTTAATGACCAAAGACGTTGGCTCCCACGATGCTCTTCAACAAACAAATATCTCATATGGCGATTCATCTCGCAAGGGCCATAACCTCGGTGGATACAAAGAATACCACATCCTCCACGCGATGCCTACTGCGGTGGATGCTACATGGATTCCATGCCCATACAAGTCCCTCACATGTTCGTAATCTTTAATGGGGCTGAACTTCTCCTACTTGGCCATACAACGTTTCTTAAAAGAGCACACTCATATGAGATTTCTATTACAAACCGAAGAGGTTAAGGCGACGAAATTCTCATGTGTTCCTTTTCATATGGCCGTCACGACACAGAGGAAATGTTGTTGAAATGGACGTGGACGTGACTGGGTAGAAGTGAACGTCACAAATTATTTTCAGGGTCGTTGATAAGGCGTAAATATGGTCAGTGACGATTACAAGATGTTTTCAAGGACCCTTGGGATTTCCACCTGTAAACATGCCTTCACATATTTAATCAACCAATGCAAGTACCATTAAAACCGCAAGACCGAACAAGCATTTGAGAATCATTTACTTATCTACTAGAAAATATTTATATGGAAACATTTTCTTTAATAATAGAAACCTCATCCATTACCTTAAATAGTGTGTAAGCTTATCGACAATTAGCATTGTTACAATCAACAAGTTTTTCAAAATGAGCTTCTATTTCATCATAATTTCAGTGTTATGAGTAACAAACTCTCCAAACTAAGTTTCCCTTTGACAGAATGACGTCTATCACGCTAAATACTTTTCCTCTGAGGTTATGCAACTTAACCAAAAGCTTCGATCACGTAGTGAGTTTGAAGCGCGAGCGATCGTGTGTTCAAACAGCAGAGTCACTCGCATTTTGCATGGAGGCGGAGGAGATCTCTTCATTTGGTTAGATTACATGGCCAATTGTGAGTTGCAAACGTGATTTGGAAAAAGCGTTACTGACGGAAAGAATTGATTGATCGAGAGGTAGACAAGAAGTCAACTTAGCATCTAATGCTCAACCCAACTGTCAAACGTGGAACTTAACACACGTGGACAACGTCAATTAAAACTTCTTGTCACAACTCCCGACATCCTACGTGAGACAACACCTTTTGACCTAATAAGAAACTCAATGTTTAGGGAGAGGACCCTATAACCGTGCACCTAACTTTAGGGGCACACAAATATATGTAGGTATGTCGATAGTGTAAAAATTTATATCATCGTGTAGCGTATGATCGTGCCATATTGACATTTTCGTTTCGCGTGTTAATTTGGAGGGAAAAGTAGTTTTTGAATTGATTTAATATGAATAAAATTAATATAAAGCATTTGAAAGAGGGACCAATAACCGAGCGCCCTATGTGTCACATTCTCATTAAATCTTAAAAGTGTAATTAACCAAAAAGTGAACAACTATTGGTGCTTTTGTCAACAACCTATGGTGAAAAGGGATGTACATGTTTTGGTACCCACTTGGTTATAGGGTCCTCTCCCCTAGTGAATGTTAACAAAACTCAACATCTTTATCTATGTAGTGATAAATTGCCCAATTGCTGTTTACGCTTGTGTTAATATACTTAAGCCAGTGAAATACAAATGCGGGCTAGTCTCATCTCCAGGATTCTGGTTCTCGTTAAACAGAGCGAAGATGCAAGTCTCTATGCCCTTTCCTGGTCTCTTTGGCGTTCCTGCCTTTGACAATACATGTTTAATCAGATTATTGTTGTAAGCTTGGGCATTGCTAATTATAGCCACATCATTTCCCTTTGAAGACCACACTGTAGCAGTAACAACCATGGGTGTGTTGGAATGCCCCAGGGATTCCATGGCAGAATACGTAGCATCAATCATGGCGTCAAACAGGCTCCTGTAAATCTTATGTCCGTCCTTCACAATGGGCGCTGTGGGTTTCAACAAGGCATAATCTAAGCTATACGACTCCCTGTTGTTGTTGTAGATGAAAAATGGAAAGACATTGGCCAAGAAAGGAGAGCCGTTATTCTCCAGGAAGTTGAGAACAGAGCTTACATCCTTCTTCACTTAATCAGTGAAAGTTCCCTTAGAAGGAGCCTGAAATGACATTGCATCTACAATTTCCCTTGCCGTGAGAGTTGTGGAGACCTTAATTTTATCGTGCAAATTAGCCTTCTGAATGGCCGTCTGGATGTTCTTCATGGCAGGAAGCAGATATGGTACATACTTGGCATATTTGGGCTTTCCCAATACTTCGTTTCCCACAGCAATGTATTTTTATTGGTGGCAAGGAAGTAGTGCTTACTGTATTCCTTCACCCACTTGCTCGCCGCTCCCTAACTGGACATTGACAAATGTGGACGCTTATGATTTCACTAGTACATGACGACGATACGGCCCAAGGCGTGGATGGCGCAATTAAAACCTGCTTTTAAAGCCCCGGGCATTCTACCAGGGAGAACACCTTTCGACACAATCAACAAGACCAAGATTATGATCTTGACCAATAGAAGGAAAAGAAATAAGTAACAATTCTCCTTTGAGGGTAGTATTTTAGAAGAAGTAACCGACTACAAATACTTGGGGATTGACTTCAACAACAAACTTACTTGGGAGACTTGTAGAAAAAAGAGAACAATAGGAGGGTGGAGAGCTCTATATGCTTTACAAAACAAATGTAGAGAAGCAAAGTTATGGGATTGGAAAACTACTCAAACCCTTTTTGAAGTGTTAACTACTCCGGTTGTGCTTTATGGGTGTGAAATATGGACCAACAACATACCAGTATCAAAATAGAAACAAATTGAGAGAATTCAAAAACATATGATCACAAGCAAGTTCAAGCTGAAAATTTCTGTCCCTTATAAGATTCTTTTAGCTGAAATAGGTGCAATTCCAATTGAAGCCGTTGTTATGATTTGACTTCTAAGATACCTCAATAAAATTGAACAGATGATAGCAAACAGTGGCCCAACATAGTCTTCAAAGAGCCATTATGCAAGAGAAAAAGGTCATGGGTGAATCAAAACATCAAGTGGATGAAAAGATGGAATATTGAATGGAATGCATGGCCCAAGGACAACAAAGAAATAAAAACATTTGTAATAGATAAGTTCCACAAAGATGTATGAGAAAAAATGGGGAGAAAAAAGAGATACTACCTTGAAGAATTTAACTACACTTGTGATCATCAACAAAAGGCCTACATAGGAGCCCTCATCCCTTGGAGAGCTAAGATTCTCATAGCTCAACTAAGGACTAACTCTCATTGGCTTAGATGCGAAACAGGTAGATGGAAAAGGCCTAAAGAAAAATGGGAAGAGAGACTTTGTGTCTTTTGCTTAGACAGGCAGTGGAATCAGAAAAACACTTTATTATAGAATGCAATGCTTATAATGACATTCGTTTGAGATATGCAATCAATTTCACAACATTGTCATTACAGGATATGTTCAATGAAGAGTTGATAGCTAAAATGAGGGACTTCATCATCAAGATTAATATAAGAAGATCAGAAATGATGAAAATAAAAGAAACTGGTTTCTTGTCTCATAGACTATTTTTAGCCTCGTGGATGTTAAAAAGTTTTCATTTCATTCATATAATTGGAAAGGGACTTGCTTGCACATCAAATTTGAGACTCCCAATGTGCCCATAGGAGACCATAGATACTAGGCCTCAACAAGGGGTTAAATTTGATGGTCACCCTTACTCGTCCAAAAAAATTGTGACATTTTTGTAATGAAGGTCACCTTGTGTATGTCGTTTAATTTTTATTTTTGAATTTCATAATTTTTATGCAAATACAAAAATCAACATTTTCATATAATAAAATGATATAATACATTAAAGTTTAAAGATATTAAGTTGCCTACCTTGAAAGATTTGTTTCGGGGTAGTTTAGACTTCTCTGGCTTGGTCATTGCATGCCATGGGCATGTTTCATTGAATCGCCATGTTGCTCATTGTCTCATACCAATTCGACACTACTCCTTGAATGACAACCTTGAAACTTGTAGATTGTAATTTCACTTGCATGCTTGGGAGAGATGGGTGACCAATGTGAGTGGTGGAATGGTAGAGAGAAATATGCATACGTTCAAACACTTTACGAAATTGCAAATATTTACTTATCAATTGTCAACTATCATTTCTTGTTGTCGTGTTGGGCATTGAGTTTGACATGACTAACTATAAGATTAATGATTTTGAGTTTAAAATATTTTCATATCTTTAGTATCTAACTTATCTCGCTTAGAAAATGACAAAAAAGGAAAAAAATTATTATTAATACTTTAAAATGTATATCCCACCAACATGAATAGGGACTGGTTCAACCATAACACTATTCACTAACAATAATGAAACACCAAAAGTTTTATAGCTTAGTATGGCTAGGACTAGGAGGCCGACTCCTAAAATTATCCTACTATAATGTCATGAGATTTGTGACTATTATTTATTTGTGTACAATATAATAATGGAACAAATAATAAATCTCAAACAATTTTATTGGGAGAAGTGGGTAAGTGTTGTCCCTTCCCATTCCAAATTTCTAACTATGCCTTCTAGTATATGATGAAATTCTTTTCCCACCAATAGGTATCCAAAACTTATGTTTGACTCCAAATAATTTGCACCAATTTAGCATCCTAAGTTGTTTTATCATGTACATACACTAAAAGTTTTCAATACACAATTTTTATATGAAAACTTCTTTTCCCACGCATAAGTAACCAAAACTTATGTCTGAGTCCGAAGTAAACTACACCAATTTGGCATCCTTAACTGTTTTATCATGTACATACATTGAAAGTTTTCAATGCATAGTTTTAATAGGAAAACTTCTATTGGATTTTCATACTATTTGTTCCGGTCATTTGAATCTAAAAACTTATATTTAGCTCCAATAAACCCAACATCGGTTTTGCAGCCATAAGTATTTAATAAATATGTATGTTGCCTATTGTTCAAAACATGATATTTTTTTAGATCATCAAAATATTTAGAACACAAAACTTGAACAAAGGTACGTAGCCATATCTATTGAATATATATCAAGTGGGCACCATTTTGATTCATTTGAAACAAAGTAACCTTTAATTTTTAACTTTCAGGGCCGCTGATTTGCTGGATATTCATCCTTATCTCAGATGGGCATTGAATTTGAAATAACTAAATGAACTTAACTCAAGTTTCGAATTGTCCACTGCGCATGTTTATGATCTACTAATAATATGCACTCGTATGGTTGTACATGTGGAATCAAAGTTGGAAGAAGCAGGGATAAAGCTTTTGATAAATGGTCCAATGAACTCTGTGGGGGAGGTGGCTGTGGAGATGTGGAACCCAGAATAATGAATTGTGGGGAATAACATATTTCCACAAAAATTATTGATATTTACAATCCACTGAATGTAGTTCATTGGCGTTGTGGTGTTTGTTCACTGGGTGATATAACCCCTGGGTCTGAGTCCTTAACACCGCCATACACTAAATTAGCAACTTACAGTGACGCATAATGCTTTGTCAATTTGGTAAATCACATTGGAGTCGAGCGGGATGTCAAAGCCAAAAACCTTGAAAGTTGCAGACTGCGTGCTCAATCAGACATACATTATTGAATATTGCATAGTTACATAGTTTTAGTAGCATAAGTTTTGGTCGAGTCAGACATGCCACATAAGTTAGTGCTCTTATAATTTATTAATAGTCTAAATTCACTCGACCTAAATTTAGTATTCAATCCTAGAGGAGAAAGTGGAGATGCAACCGAACCAAGAGATGAAGACTCGAGTTCTTGTTTTGGAATCCGTGTGGGAGAGAGTATTAAATCAACTTATTCTTGTAACTCAAGTGGGGGATTGTGAAATACTTAGTGTTGATTGTTTGGTCTTCTTTATTAAATCTCCCTTTTGCCAATTTTATTAGGAATGTTCGAAAATGATGCAATCATAAACGATGCATATTTTCAATAGGAGTTGAACAAGGCTCTAAAACATTTAGATAGTATTTTTGGTATATATACATTTTAAGTTTAGTTTTTTTATTTTTATGGATTTTTAAAGATCATAATAGGGTGCACAAGGAAAAACATTCTCCAATAGAGTCACCAAAAATTGTTGGTGAAATAACTTGTTGCGGGATATATTAGTGGTTTCCACTAATGATCACTCCTTCTTGGGTATGGGGAGGCTCCCATTTATTGAATGCGAGGATTAAATAAAGCGTGGGTGGCCATTAGGCTAGGGATACTCCACTAACCCCGTGGTAGACTACTTGTACAATGTACAAAGGAGGAATTTGCTTCGAAGAGAGGCAAAGGAGAGATAGGGAAATGGAGAGAGGGGGTTAATGTTGTGAGTAGACTTACATATTTCACACACATTATCCAGAGTAGGTCGACATTCAATAGGAAGAAATCAACCGCATAAGCAATAACAAGACTAATAAATCAGATACACAAAGTTCTATTGATTCAATAATCAAAGACACAAAGTTCCTTCTTGGTTATACGAGATTGCAATACTTGCAAAGTTGGAAAGTAGAGATGGTAGACGAATATATGAAAGGAGATAAAAGAATATAGCTTATTGCTTCCAATAGTAGTGAAACAAAGGCCAAAAACTAACAACAACCAACAATTGCTAACCCCTTGGAATGGAGAGGCCATCCCAATTTATAGCTTACAAAGATGTCTCTTCCTCTCCCTCATGCAACTTTTCATCTTACCACCACTTGTGACCTTTCATATTTCTTTAGGAATGAAATTAAGTCCTTTTCTTATTTTTAAAAAGGGACTTTTACAATGAAAAGTGAGGCCACTTAAGTGAACAAGACAAAAGAGTGAAAAATACATTTTCGATGAAGAAATGGAATATTAAAGAGAGAGAGAGAGGGAGGAGGAGAGAGAAGGAGAGAGAAAAGTGATAAATTGGAGATGGGAAAGGTCCTGTTGATGAAGAATCTGCCTACGATGGATCTTGAGAGAATGTTCGAGAATGAAGTTCTTTGCCTTTGACCTCCTATTGAATTGAAACATTGTGATTGCAATTCCCTCTTCTTGTGAGATGCAGACACATTCTAAAGCATTGAATAAGTGTTCAAAAACACTACTACGAGACTTGCACTATGTGGACCTGAGATGACTTTGCGATCTTGCAAACATGTTGATCCTCTTCTGCCACCACTAAGGAAAGAGAGTTGAACACAAGGTCAGAGTTGGAATATGGAGATCATCACCTTCCTCATGACTCCCTTAAACTTCAAAATTCACCTTTGTGACAATTTGAATGGAATCAACCTTGGGAGACTCAAACACCTTCTTGTCCATCCGTTCCTCATCAAAAATGTCTTCTACAAATGGGGAGAGAAGAAATTTTGCATTCACCATCATACGAGCCCCACTTCACACCCGGCCATTCGGGGTATTGTGATTCCGCACTAATCGTTTTGGTACGCCGCCGGTGGGACACTGAGGTTAGATCTTCCATCTTTCCAAGGTGTCTCATTACAAACAACAAATCATAAGCCACCGTGTGACCGCACTAACAGTTTTGGCACGCTCGGTGGGAGAGGTTTGAAGCACCTTCTTGTTTCATCTTAGCAAGTTGGTGTGTTCCTGTTAAGATTCAACCTTTTGAGGCACATGTAAGCACATCTGGCGACTCCATCTGGTCAAAAACCCATTCTTTGAGTTGCAGACCTTTTCCATCCATTTCCACTCATTTTCATCCATTTTCTTCTTCCATCTCTTTCATTTTCTCCCATTCCATGAGGTTGTGCAATCATGACTTCATTCCCTTCATGGAACTCACACTTACAACAATGCAATCCACCTCCAATGCATTTCCCAACTCCTCCAAATCAGCATTATAATCAGATCCAAGACCATTATGCTTACCCATATGAGCAGGGTCAAAGTCAGTTTGGCCATGGAGCTTATCAAGAATAAGGGGATGCATACAATGGTGACAACTATGTGGAGAATGCTGGTTTATTGGAGAAAATTCAAAAATGGAGGCTGACATGGTTCAGTCAAGGGCATAGCACAAATTAAGGCATTCAAGATTGGTTATAGGGCACCTTGTCCATGGGAAGGCCCTTTTCCAAGACATTACAGCCCTCAGGAGAAGCTTGGCTTCATGGTTGAAGTGTTGCCTCAACTTACACAGTGGATTGAGGACATTGAGGCTTATGAGCAAAGTGCGAGACAACCTTGTCAATGGGTAAGTCCACCACCTCTTAGCTCTTCATTTTCTCTTCCTCAATCTTTATCATTTTAGCATGATCAAGAGTCAAGCCCCTCAGTTGCTGCCCCAAGTGTTAGTTTCTCTTCTCCATCCCCTGATCTTCCACCTCATCTTAGTTCTTCTACCCTTTTCCCTTCCAAACAGTCATCCCCTCCAAACAAACAAGAAGTTCCACCTCCCTCCCCACCACAAACAATTGCAAAGCTGGTTGAACCCCAACCTACCACTCCTCTTACTTTCCCAAGTCCATGTTGGGAAGATACTCAAGAATCCAGTCAAGGACAACAAGAAGAGGAGCCCAATAGAAAAGAAATAACAAACAATCTGATGAGTTGGGATGCTAAATTTGGGTTTACAAAGATCCCCTTGATGGTCAAGCCAATAGAGGAGGTCAAGGTTGAAGAGCCAGTGGTGGTTGAGGTTGAATTTGTAGTAGAGGAGGAGGACCATATAGTTTTAGAGGCCCCAAGTGTGGAGCAGGCTACAGAAGAACCTTCAGTTCTTCCTCCCACTTCATCCCCTTCAAGATCTGATGTTGAAGAAGAGTTTGATCTTTCAAAATTCATGTTTGAGGAAGAGGGAAACCATGGTGAGCAAGTTTCAGATCAGGAGGACACCATGGAGGAGGTTGAGCACATGCAACAGGACAACAATGAGGCAAATTATCTGTCTGACTTGGAGGATTGCTTTGATGGAGAAAATCCCATGGAGATCACATCATTTTCTCTTCCATCATCCATCTTCCAAGAATATGAGCTGCTTTGCCATGAAGGAGGGAATTCAAGAGCAGTAGCCTATGTCTCACAACGTATCTCTGGAACCAAGGTTAGAAGATATGAGTCTTCCATGTTCTTCACAAGAGAAGGAAGAAGAACAACCAGCTCCAAGCCCAGTTAAAAAGGAGCATATGGAGGTGACCAAGACAAATTCAGAGGCACTGAATCATGAGCCGGTTGCACAAGAAAATATAGCCCCTCTCCCATTCAACCTCTCCAAAATTCTGATATTTTGGAGGATCCTGAACTCATTAGCTTCATGTTTAAAGATGAAGCTTCATATGGTGAAGATAATGAAGATTTTAAGATCACCATGCAAAAGGGAGAGACCTTGTTACAACAGGACAATAAAGAGTTTGATTTCCTACCAGACTCAAAAGAATGTTTTGATAAGAGGGAGCCAGTTGAAATTGCAATCTTTTCTCCCCCATTATTCATTCTTCAATCACAAGAGCCTCATCATAGAAGAGAGCGTGCAAGCACAACTCGCAGCTTTACAAACTGCCTCTTGAATCAAAGTTGGAATATTTTGATCTTCCAAAAGTCACACCTTGCAGAGAGGAAGAGAAAGAGTATGAGGCTATCATTCCTCCCACACCATCCATCCATGAGGGTCAGTAAGAAGGCTCCATTCTTGGAGTTAGAGTTCAGAACCATGGGCAAATTCAAAGGACCATACCTTGCCCAATCAGATATTTGGCTTCATTGGAGCCAAGGGAGAAGCCAAAACTAGTCATGCCTACTTCAGGGCATGAGGATGAGTATCAAAGCACCAAGGGTCACCATCAACACCTCCAGAGTCCAATGCAAATCAACTTGAGGAGGTATTTTCCATTAATGTTGATACCTTGCTGATATGGGTGGAGGATTGGCTTAAAGTCAGTTTTTCACTCATACAGCAACCATATTTAGTGTCAAATCATTTGCATGACTGCCTCTCTTGAGAAAGGGAAGCTACTTCTCCTACCTGTATCAGGCTTTGTTTAGCCCCTTTTCTCTCTGGTTAGTTTAGGAGTAGGAGTAGACTTTGTTTCTAGTAGAAGAAGTGCTTGTGCACACTCTACATGTCTCATTTGAGGCATGTATGATTTTGTCTTTGTACATAAGTTTTGTTCGTATTTCTCTAGAGCTACTGAGGCCAGGCCCTTCACTATTCATGGCAAAAGACTCATAGTTTGCTTTAACAGTTACAAATTTCAAAATAAAACAAATGCAGAGAAACTAAAGAATGTTTTCAAGATAGCCCATTCAAGGATAGACGAAAGCCCCAAGTCAAAACAATTTTCTACTCTCAGAAGCCTTGTTTCAAGATCTCTTATGAAAATTGAGAGTGCGGACGTGCGGGTAGGCTCAGGGTCAGGAAAAAGTGAAAAGTAGGTAATCGGAGAGTCCATTTTGAAAGAAGGGTTAGTACCAGGCCATTAATTGTGACTCCATGCCCAATGGATGCTTCAAGGTATCTGGTCCCTTTATATAGCAGGAAGATGCCGTGCGAGTCACCAAATTGTTATCCATATTTTTCCCCTGGCAAAATTGGATCAGCCACGACCCCACACAAGAAGGAACCAGAGAAATCATGTTCAAATCTTGTAAACAGGTTGCAGAGGGACTCTATAATGGAGTGGCGGGGCCTGCGAAAGATCAAACGACCTCAGTAAGAAGAAATTCAAGAAACGGCTCCGTCAAGTGAATCCGTGCTCCAAATCCAGCAAATAGATTACAAAGGGCTCGAAATGGAATAACAGGGTCGGGAAGGAGAAAACAATGTCAAAAGAAGCCAGAGGCTCAAAGAGAAGGAACAATGAAGGTTCCAAGTCTTGGGCTTTGAACGGTTCATAACGAGCATAAAAACAACTAAGTATGGAGGAGACAATGGACACGCCAGTGTCCAAGCGCGCACCTCCAAAGATTGAACCCAAAAGAAAGACTCGAACAAGCGCTAGGCCCCCACGTGTCTCAAGCCCAAAAAGGAGGCAAAGTCAACAGCTAAAAGTCAAAAGGCGGATGGGATGGGCCTAAAAAAGACTAAGTATATAAGTGCTAGCAAGCCACCACGCATCAACTCGGTGCATCTCCAAAGGTGAATCCAAAAGTGGAGGCCCAAATGAGCACGGGCTCACCACGTAGTCCAAGTTGAAAAATGGGACAAAGCGGGCCCAAAATCGACTAAGTATGGAGAACGAGTGCCAACTCACCACATGTTCAGGGCCGAAAAGGTAAGAGAAGCCATTGAAAAGTCCAAGAGTCTACGGAGGCCTCCACGTGTCAACCCGATGCTCCTTCAAAGGCAAAATCCTAAGCGGGTTCTAAGTGAGCGCGGAGCCTCCACGCGTCGGTTTCGTAAAGGGACAGGGTCGGGTTGAATAGTCAAAGCATTGAGACAGGCCAGCAGAGGGTGCCAAGTGTCAACACGACACACTAATTCAAGAGAAGAATTAAGGGAAGGTTTCCAAACAAGCGCCAGGCCTCTGTGTGTCCCCAGTCAGATATATGACCCCGCCGAGCAAAAGACTTAGCCAAAAACATGAAAGAATTGAGCAAGCTGCGAAGAAACCACGTGTCAGCCCCGCGTAACTCCAAAAGCAAAATACAAAGGCTTCCCTCAGACATGCCCCAACCCTCCACGTGTTCGGTTTCAAAAGGGGGCTTGTTTTCGTAGCTGGTTCCCTCCATTTTGTATAGACCCGTTTCAAATTTCAAATGTGCATATCTTTTGACTCTGGGCTCGAAATCCAACAAATCCAACACCGTTGGAAAGATCTCAGCCTCATCTATGCCATAGAGATTTGAATCTTTAAGTTTGGAGAGGTTAGGTGGGGAAAAAATGAAGTAACATCTTTGGGCCATTAATACAGGATCTATTTTCTTCAACTACCAGATTTGATTCGATTTGATCCGTCAGGGAACCAGACATGACAGATTTGGGGTGGATTTGAGAAAGGCATTGATTGATAGTGGTTGATATTTCAAATTAGGATTCAATACGTATCTCTAGGTGTTTGAAGTAGGATTCTAATTATTCTCTCTTCTCTCTCTTATTCTTCCTATGTATTGTAATGAAGGGGCATATTCGAAGGGTTGGTCGTTGTTTCTCCTCTGCCCCCTCTCTCTTTCTTCCTTAGGGTAGAACATGAAGTCTAAGCCTCCTCCCATGGCATTTTATTGCCTCTTGCCCATGATGATGTACTGTGTAACATTTTGGAGCAGTAAAATCTGTTTCATGATGCATATGCCCATCCTTGGTTTATTTTGTTGTCTCTTCTTACCTCTCATCATAGCAAGGTATACTGTGCATATTCTGATGTTCGTTGCAGGTCCTGGGAGCTGTGTTTAATGGGTTTTGAAGTGGTGTCTATGTGAAATCTATCTCTGGTCTCGTGGTGCATTCTTTCCACCCTCTCCTCTTCTCACCTCTCTCCATTTCAAGTGGTCGGGTCTGTGATTCAACCACTTCCTTTTCTGGTGTATCACCGCTTAGTGTAGGCTCTTTCACACTCTCTCTGTCCCTTGGAATGGTTAGATTAGGATATAATAGGTTCTGCCTGCACTGGAGTAGCTTGTGGTAGGTAGATTAGGAAGCAAGAACCGACTTTCTCCAAAGGTCCATCTCAAGTTTTGCAAGTCCCATAACTTGAGAGATGGTCCCATGTTGTGCAATCACACCAAATGCCCCACTTCACACCCGGGCCATTCGAGGGTGTTGTGATTCCGCACTAACATTCTCTTCTCAAAAATGCCCTTCAAATGATTCCAACCTTACATCCAATGGTTTTATATATTATTTTTAATAGCCAGATGAATTTCCCATTTATAGAAACTCATTATTCAGATCTACAGAGTTCTGGGATTGAAATCCTCTAAAATTGGAGCAAAGCATCCTTATGAAATAACAAATTTTTGAGACCACTCTCATTCCATTATGACATCGGGAAGATCCATTTCTAAAAATAGTAAACCTTACCAAGCTTCATAGTCTATAAATAGTAAGTGTTGCAACAATTCATTCTTTGAGTTGTCATTGCTCCTTGCATATCAAGAACACTCAAAAGTGTCAAATTAAACAACTTGTAACTAAACATAGACTTCCTAAATTAAGACTTAGTAAAAATAGTAAGTGTTGAGATATTGGTCAAGGAACAAGGATGTTCAACCGCCCATGCCGATGAAGAAAAATCTAGCAGCTTATTGGGTCGGTTGCGGTATATCATGGTGATTTGATGAACCCAAAATTTCATAGTATGAACTTTCGAACCGAGTAGGAGACCAATTTCTCTACTTGGAAATGATAAGGGTCATACATATTGGATTCCCACTAATCAAACTTGGGATGATAAGTGATGTGGAATGTGAAATAAAAGTGATATCAAACAAGGTCTATAATGTGAGCCCCCGATTCTCAATCATCTTCCCAAGATATGAAATTGCATAAGCAGTGTGTTTGATGATCCGTGATTGCACAACATGGGACCATCTCTCATGCTTTGGAACTTGCAAAACTTGAGATGGACCTTTGGAGAAATCTGATTCTTGCTTCCTAATCTACTCCGCCACAAGCTACTCCAAAGGTAAAACCTATTCTATCCTAATCTAACCATTCCAAGGGGACAAAGAGAGATAAAGAGAGGGTGAAAGACCCTACACTAAGTGGTGATACACCAGAAAAGGAAGTGGTTGAATCACGAGACATGGCCGCTTGAAGTGGAGAGAGGTGAGTAGAGGAGAGGGTGCACATAATGTACCGCGGACCGAGATAGATTTCACATAGAAACCACTTTGAAACCCATTAAACATAGCTCTCAGGACATGTAGCGAACATCAAAATATGCACAGAGATACCCTGCAACGATGAGAGGTAAGAAGAGACAACAAAATAAGCCAAGGATGGACAAATGCATCATGAAATATATTTATTGCTCCAAAATGTTACACAATACATCATCAGTGGGCAAGAGGCAATAAAATGCCATTACAGAGCCATGGGAGGAGGCTTATACTCTGCATTCTACCCTAAGGAAGAAAGAGAGG
The DNA here is from genome assembly GCA_018340775.1 of Taxus wallichiana var. yunnanensis. Classification (NCBI taxonomy): domain Eukaryota; kingdom Viridiplantae; phylum Streptophyta; class Pinopsida; order Cupressales; family Taxaceae; genus Taxus; species Taxus wallichiana. The sequence continues at coordinate 339,525,275 of CM031243.1, read as the reverse complement.
GGGGGGCAGAGGAGAAACAATGACCAACCCTTTGAATATGCCCCTTCATTACAATATATAGGAATAATAAGAGAGAGAAGAGGGAAGAATTAGAATCTTGCTTCAACCACCTAGAGATACGCATTGAATCCTACTTTGAAAGCTCAACCACTATCAATCAATTCCTTTCTCAAATCCGCCCCAAATCTGTCATGTCTGGTTCCCTGGCGGATCAAATCAAATCAGATATGGTAGTTGGAGAAAATAGATCTTGTATTAATGGCGCAAATACGTTCCTTCATTTTTACCCACCTAACCTCTCCAAAATTAAAGATTCAGATCTCCATGACATAAAAGTGGCCGAGATCTTTCCAACGGTGTCAGATTTTCTGGATTTCAAGTTTCGAGTCAAAAGATATGCCCATTTGAAATTTGAAACGGGTCTATACAAAATGGCGGGAACCAGCTACCAAAACGGGCCCCCTTTTGAAATTGGAAACGTGGAGGGATGACGCATGTCTGAGGGTAGCCTTTGTATTTTGCTTTTGGAGTTACGTGGGGATGACATGTGGTTTCTTCACAGCTTGCTCAATTCTTTCATGTTTTTGGCTAAGTCTTTTGCTCGGTGGGGTCATATATCTGATTGGGGACACACGGAGGCTTGACGCTTGTCTCAAAACCTTCCCTTCTGCTCTTGAATCAATGCCGTGTTGACACTTGGCACCATCTCGCTTTGTCTCAATGATTTGACTATTCAACCCGACCCTGTCCCTTTATGAAATCGATGCGTGGAGGCTCTACGCTCACTTAGAACCCGCTCAGGATTTTTCCTTTGAAGGAGTGTCGAGTTGACACGTGGAGGCCTCCGCAGACTCTTGAACTTTTCAACGGCTTCTCTTACCTTTTTGGGCCTTGAACACATGGCGAGCTGGCGCTCATTCTCCATACTTAGTCGATTTTGGGCCCGCTCTGTCCCATTTTTCAACTTGGACTATGTGGTGAGCCTGCGCTCATTTGGGCCTTCGCTTTTGGATTCACCTTTGGATATGCGCCACGCTAACATGTGGCGGATTCTGCTAGCACTTCTATACTTAGTGTTTTTTTAGGCCCGCCCTATTCGCCTTTTGACTTTTAGCTATTAACTTTGCCTCCTTTTTGGGCCTGGGACATGTGGGGGCCTGGCGCTTGTTCAAGTTTATCTTTTGGGTTCAATCTTTGGTGGTGTGCCGCTTAGACACTTGGCAACATCCATTGTCTCCTCCATACTTAGTCGTATCTAAGGCTCGCTTTTGAACCGTTTGAGCCCAAAGACTTATAACCTTCATCGTTCCTTCTCTTTGAGCCTCTGGCTTCTTTTGACACTATTTTCTCCTTCCCCGACCCTGTTATTCCATTTTGAGCCCGCTTTGTAACTGCTTGCTATATTTGGAGCACGGATTCACTTAACGGAGCCATTTCTTGAATTTCTTCTTGATGGGGTCATTTGAACTATCATAGGCCCCACCACTCTATCAGAGAGTCCCTCTCGCAACATGTTTACATGATTTTCAATGTGATTTCTTTGGTTCCTTCTGTGCGGGGTCATGGCTGATCCAATTTTCCTGGGGCTAAATATGGATAACAAAGACTCTGTTAAAATCTCATGGAAAATGGACAAGGGGTTTGGGAGATATGAGCAACTTTCCATTTTTAGTATATGAGGTCTCAGGCACATTCCAATAGCATAACAATAAGGAGAGTGAGCTTGGGAGGGAAAATATGCATTTGAAAACATGAAAAATGGTTAAGTCCTTGATTTCAACTTTTCTCTCACATTGCACACCTTAACTCATGCTTAACCCAACTAGGCTTAATTGGGGTCAAACAGGGGTTGATGTGGAGTTGCACCCTAAAAAATAGGGGAAAAGAGGGGCAAGAGGAAAAGATGGACACTATAATGCACTTTACATCAAATCAATACAAGTTTCAACAAGGGGTTTCATTAGAGTGAGATAAAAGGGGCTGAAAAACTAGCACTCAGGGGATCAATTGTGGTTTTTCATGTGTCCAAGGGCTAACTAAAAGAGGTGGAGTGCACTTTTTTGTCCCTTATGTCCCCTTAAACTAAGGGTTGGATGTTAGTTTACATGTCTAACACTCTAAACACTCCATGTTGGGATTTTTAAGTGACAAAAACAAGCCTTTGGAAGGGGAAGCACAATATTTTTTCCCCATGTGCCCTTGCACCAAGGTACATGGTGAAGTGGACAATCAACCTTAAAATATGTGCCAAGGGGGTCCACAACATGAGGAAGGGGTTTGATTTTACATTATGCTCACCTAATAACCCAAGTCACAAGTTTTAAGTGATGAAATAAGAACAATCATAAGGGGAGTAGAATTTTGTGTCCCTAATATCCCTTTACACCTTGGGACAAGGGACAAGGGACATACAAGGTCCAAAAGTGCACTCAAGCCTTTAAGTTATGTTGATGTCATCATCCCAATGCAAAATTAGAACACATAGCTTTTCTTTTCCTCCTTGAGAGAGAAAGTTGGAGTTCGGAGGTGAAAAATTATATGATTTTAAATCCAAAGCATCAAATGAGTTCATTAGAACCATTATAAATACTTGATTTAGCCTACATTTTGAGTTATGGCACTAGTCACCCTTTTGACATGAAGGAACAACAATAATGACTTGGGTACTCGCCAAAAGAGTTGTTAGGTCAAGGATCATAATTAATGCATTCATCATGTAGTGGATTTAAAGATATTTCCATTGAATATTTGATAAGCTTCTAACTCTTCTTAAAAATCTTGTAATCTTCATAACAAGGTGACTTTCTTTATTGAAGCCTTCATTCCATGTGCCTGAAATAACTTGGTTTTGCTTGAATTGTTCCCGACATCATTTTCCTTCACAAATTTTCCATAAATTTCATTGAATCAGTTCATTTCTATCATGTATAGCTCCCAGATGGATTGAGATTTTCCAATCAACTTCCAAGAGATGTCCTCATGCTACAATATAGCTAAAAATTAGCCAATTTAGTCCTTTAGAGAGCATTATTCCACCTCGAGCTTAGTCTCATTGTAAAATCAACTTGGATCCATTCCCCTACACATGAAACATGCTTGAAAACTATGTTAGCACTTTCCTCTCAGCCAAAATGAGGATGACACAGAACCTAAAGGGGCTACGTGAGTTGATGGGCTGGCTAGAGGAAGGGTTCATAATGACCGAGAGAGAGGTTTTCAAATGGTGGGCTTAGTTATCATGATCAAAAAATTCAATTTTGTATGCTAGATATTTGGCATGATGAAAATTGTAAAGTAAGATAGTTTTCCATAAAAATATTAGAACGTGCACATACTTGGTATCATAAGTATGACCCATAAGAAGCTAAGGTAGATTATGATAAGTTGAAAAAAGCTTTTATAAAATATTTTGGTATTCATGAATTTGAGTAACATAACATATTTCCCCTGAAGGAAACTCTTTAGGAGTTGACAAAAGTGTGTGTTCATATGATGCATATTTCAAAACCTTAATTTCAAAGCTTTCGTATGAGATCCATCTTATTTATCATGCATAATGTTTCATTGGAAGATTATTTTTACCTTCTAACATACCCTCTCACATATCCTAGGGAAGTGATAGAAGTTGTTCTTTATGTAGAGGTAGTTAGTAACATTGATATTGGGGTAAGCCCATTCATGGAAGATCACATATCACATCAATTGATACCTATTTGGAAAGGTTTACTACAACCAAAGTGTGCATGATACAAACAACAAGATTTAGTGCACCAAATGTGAAATCGAGGGGCACACTAAATCTAATTATCCCTAGAGGAATGTGCACACTTTGATTAAATATAATGATATTTTTAGGGAAGAACATAATTTATGAAGCCATTCTCTACTTTAATGTTCTACCCAAAATAAGGTTTCTCTTTAATGTAAGATTTGTGACATAGATAACATTGAGTATTGCCACTTTATTGACCGAGATCCATGAAGCACCGTCCCTTGGGATGAGGCGGGGCGATGTTGGGGAATGATGAAGAAGATCATGTTAGGAATGCATGAGTCTGTGGAGGCCACAAATTTGGTGGATGTAGAGGATAAATATTTCGCCTCAAAGTTGTTATAAATGTGGGTCCCCAGATCACTACCAATGTAATCGCCCTATATTCCCAATACACACATTTTTCCAACAAGAACACATGGTAAAAGGTTTCCCAGTATATGTATGTAAAAATGAAGGGAAAAATTTAGAAGGGTACGAGCATAATTAGGATTACATGCACTCTATTTATGGTATACATTTACGGTTTAGGGTTTGTGTTTAGTGTTTGTGTTTTTTTTCATGATCCTATTGTTTAAGGTGTAGGTCACCCTAAATAACAAAATCAATACACCACAAATAATGACATTACACCTTAAATTATCATTTGATAGATAAACACTCATGTGACACACAAAACACTAATGGGTCACCTTGTATTTCAAAAACACTTATAAGACATTCTAAGCCTTAAACAATAAACCCAAACTCTAGACAATAAACCCTAAAAAATTGTGAACCCTAAATAACACAATCAAGACACTACAAACAATAGTGCAACACTTTAAACACTTATTCAACAACCCGAGCACTCATATGACACCATAAAAACTTATACGCCATCGTAAACAATAAACCCCGAACACTGAAGGGTTTATGGTTTACATATAGAGTTTAGGGTTTATGTTACAAATTTAGGGTTGAGGGTTTGCATTTAGGGTTTTGTGTCCTAATCGTGTTATTTAAGGTTTAGAGTCACCTAGATAATGCAATTAAGACACCTTAAATAGTAACATGATACCTTGAATGATCATTTGACACCTTAAAACACTCATGTAACATACTAAACACTAATGGATAACCTACAAGACACCTTGAACACTAATTTTTACACCCTACATAACACAAACACTTTTTGGAGATCCTAGGTGTTAAACACTAAACACTAAACTCTATAACCCAAACACTAAACCCTTGACCACGAACACAATTTCTCGACACTAAATCCTAAATTGTAAACACAACCCTAAACCACGAAATGTGAATGTGAAATTATAAATTTTTGCTTTTATGGTTCAGGTTTAAATTTACTGATGTTGGGTTTGTGTTTGGTTTTAGGTTTTAGTGTCATGATTGTGTTATTTAGGCTATAGGGTTGCCATGAATAACACTATTGAAACACGAAAAATAATAAAATGACACCTTGATTTCTCATTGACACCCTAAACACTTGTGCAACACCCAAAATTCTAATGGATCACCCCGCATAACACGAGTATTTATAGGAGATCTTGAACCATAAACCATAAACACTAAACCATGACATTATACCCTAAACGTTAAAGATTAGACCCTAAACCTAATCACAAATGGTAAATGCCAACCCTAAACCCTTAACAAAAATGTTGAACCCTAAATGTAAACACAACATTAGGGTTTGTGTTTAGGTTTAACATTTAGTATTTCGTGTTTAGGGTTTTCTGCTTTTGTTATAAATTTTATATTCATTAGAGTGGAAAATTTATGTTGATTTGTTATGATTAATTTTTTTATCTCATTATAAATTTCTCAAATTAATGGTTTATTTTTATTTTTATTTTTTTGAATTTATGTATAAATTTCCATATGTTACACAATAAGCAATTTTATCATGAATTTTAAAGATTAATTTGATAAAAAATAAGGTTATTGTAAAATTTAAAATTTAAAATATAAATTCATAATAAATTTGAGAAATTAATAACATATATTATGAAAAATTAAAATAACAATAACAATACTGATAGTCACGTTTCAGTTAATAAATTAAAAATATATATTTATAATAATAATGATAATAACAATAAATATATATTTTATTAAAGATTTAATAAATTTGTGATAAATATGATAAATTTTTTAGATGAGAAATAATAATAATAATATCATCGAACATTAAAAGAATGATAATAATAATATTAGCAATAACATTTTGGTACCATTAAGAGGCCTATATTGAATGTTAAATATTGCTTATTATTATTATTTCAAATGAAATAGTAAAAATCATTATTTCATAGTAAATATTATTATTTTCATATTAAATATTAAATATCATTATTATTTTGATTCGAAATATTAAAATATTAGTAGTTATTTTTTAGATCATTAAATGCTTTTGGCCAGGAGCTATGTATTAGGGGTTCTTGGGTCCCCTCCTTAACAATTCCAACATCCCTGCATAAGATATTACAATTAAGCCAACAAAATCACAAACCGCAACCATAGAGCCCACACCAATAATGCACAACCATAGGTGACACAACACCCATCGCAACCTACCGGTGATGCAACACCCGCCACCACCGATAAACCACCCCGAAGGGGATTGCGCCCAATGGGATTTGAACTTGGGTGGATCCGGACACAACCATCTATCTTAACCAATCCACCCAAACCCCATTGGCTATATTAGTAGTATTTTGATAAAAATAAACATTGTTATTTTTATTAATGGTACAAGTTAATAACATAAATAATCGGTACCATTAAAATACCGATAATATAAATAACAATATTTATTGTTATAAAAATACTCATAAATATCAAAATAATGATGCTATTTAATATTTAATATGTCGTAAAATAGGCCTATCATTCTCTTAATGGCACCAAAGGTGCCATCACAAATATAATAGCCGAGTTTGATTGTAATTTCCTTAGAATTTACCATGTGCTCATTCATGAGCGTTACACATATGTCTATCATCCCCTTATATATCTCTAGTAAAAATCCATAATAAAATGTAATAGAAAAATTATAATTTCACAACAAAAATAATAATTCAAAATGTATTTTTATTTAACGTTTCAAAAAATAATTAATATTAGCTCAAAATATATTAGTCTTGTATGGAATAAATCTAAATAATGATAAACATTTATTTATCTTTATTTTTTAAAAAATAGATAAATGCTTTTGATCGAGTACATTCAACTAAGATATAACATTTTAAGCTCAACACTTAGTGAACCAAATCCACCACACTTGAACACACTTCTAGCGAGTATAGACAATCTCAACCCAAAATCCACCTATGTTAAATCATCACACCCGCACCATCTCTGGACATTACCACCTCGAATGGGGATTGTGCCTAAGTGGGATTTAAACCTGGGTGGAGCCGGATGCAACCATTCGTCTTAACCACTCCACCTAGACCCCATCGACATACTTATTTTTATTGTTTATATCATGGTATTGATTTGGCATTTTTTTTGTTATTTTGTTCTTTTAATACTAGAAGAGTTAATGATTGAACGACTTGGCACACTTTGTGGCATGTTAATGCAGGGCGAGTCCTCCTAACCGATTGTGTAAATGAAAGGGTAACCGGTCCCCTGGGACCTGGGGGATTAGACCTTGGGTGGGTGGTTGGGGAGCACCCAGGCCCCACCATCAGGTCACACCCTTGCACCCTTTTTATATTTTGAGGTTCAAAAATTGTGAAGTAAGAAAAATAATATAAAATCTAAAAACTTATGTTAAACTTATTTATGATTAATTTAAGGCATAGCTTATACTTTGAGCACATATTAATTTTCGGCAACAATAAGAAGGTAAATTTCATTAACAATGTTTAACATTTCATTTACCATGTTTGATAAAATTACAAACATAAAATATTTTATTTCCATCATTTAATTAATGTATACATGTTTTAAATATATTTCATAATTCTTTGCCACTTTAATAATTTTAATATTATTAAATATACAATTTATCGTATTTTCTTTTTTATATTTATCGTATTTTTTTCTCAATAAACTATTTTTTTCCCATGATCATTGTGGCTGAACAAATGCGATTGAGACCTAATAACATAGGTTTTGATGATAGATTCTTTGGTTTCCTGCACATGATGGAGAAAATTGTTTCAATGGACAAGAAAAATAACAACATAATTTACAAATATTCCCAACTAAAAACCACTCGACATTCTCTTTCATTGTTAAATACTCGAGAACCAAAAGAATTGAATGGAAAGCACAAGAAATACAATTTTCAGCATGGACGAATTGAAATATGCTAGATTCAAAAAGTACCCAATCAAACAATTGTAAAGCCCATTTGAAATTCATGCGGGTTCATGAGCCATATGGAAAACACAATATCAGAACTACACCCCCAAAAAATAATATAGAGTTGAAATAACGTAGAAGGTGATGAATGACTATTATGATAAAGATAGAATTCTTCCCTACATTCAATTCGCCCCCAATTTGCTAGAGATGGTGACAATCTATGTAAGCGAGTGCTCATTATGATATTTTGGTATTCAATATTTTATTCTCAGAAAATATTGTGCAATAGAAATGTCTTCGGATGACACACATGCAAACAAGATATTTCCATCACTATTGTACATAGATTTAAGTACACACTCTTCAAATATGTCCTCACCATCCCAAAGCAATATCCACAACATCCATCTTTTGATAGATTCGTTATTCACACTTTGTGCACTTGCATCTTCCATCTACCTACCTACTTATAATGTTAAGCTTCTTGCTTAACCATTTGAAGTCCCATCTACCTATCTACTTATAATGTTAAGCTCTTTGTTTAACCATTCAAAGTCCTTTATGAAGTTAAAGAAAAGTGAAGCCTCCTTGGTTATCGATCCATAACCATCCCGCCCAACCTTCCAACCACAACATCAACTAGACCAATCGCCATATTTGATTTTTTTCTTTACACAACAAATAACTTGAAGATAATTATTAAGTTATCGAAGATAGCAAAAACCTTCCAAACTACAATGAATGTGAGTATACTAGTGCAACACAAAAATTTATAATACTACAAATACTACTTATAGTAGAAGTATTTTCTACTACATCCCAAGTCCTAATTCACATGGTTGAGAGGCTATCCACCATATTTGAAGTTGAGGGTAATTGTTTTTATTATACTCTCGCATGTAGGTCTATAGTCTCCACACTAACAAATACTAATTTTGATCAATTCTAATCAAATTGCGCCATGTGTATTTAGATGACATTTAGCTAAAGTTTGTGTTGCATTTTTTTTTATTTTAGCTCGGTTTTATTGGTTGACCCCTTTATTCATCACTATGCATGATAAAAAGGTTGTCGTGGCTTGCTTTTAACATGGATATTGTGTATGACATCTTGGTTTGGTTGGATTTCTTCCTTTCTCCACAATGTTGCACCAAGCTATGTTTAATACCGTTATATACCAAGCTTCGTGCTAGTTCTATTTTTGAAACTTCAAACTCGTATTTGTATTGAAAATTCCAAAACAGGACATGAAACAATGATGATTTCTTCTCGCAATATGGTTGAAACATATACTTGATGTGATGTGTATCTCCTTCTACACCCCCAATATCGAGTTGGATTCCACAGGAAAGCAAATAGGTGTGTAGTTTTTGGTTGGTAGATATGTAAAGTGTTTTGTGAATGCTTATCTATTTATAGATATAGACTCTCAGTAAACAGGGGATGGAATGTTTGACAAAATGTGTCTCGAGGGAGAGTGCAAAGCTAAGACAAAAGTGTGATGTTAAATTTATTTAATTTTTAGAGATTTTACTTACTAACCCGAATCCCCACTCACGAAATATTTAATTCATTGTCCCGATTCCATTGGTTTTAACGAGTTTTGCCATCATTTGCATCAAGGGTTCTTGTCATCCGGTATGTTCCTACATTTAAGTGATTAGTAACAAGGGAAAAAATATTTCATATATATTCATCATTTCAAACACTAGGATATGAAGTTGTGACTTCTTTCTTGCACGATATTTGATAACAAGTCTTGTGTGCCTTAGTAATTTGTTTGTCTTCAAGAATTAGGCTTCTGTCATGGATTTTAGTTCTTTTTTTCTAAGTGAGTGGTTGAATATGTCTTCAATTATTTATTTAAGCAGGCCTAGAATATTTTGTGCCATGATTAATTACAATGAAAATCTGCCAATTGTGTTACATCTTATGCCTAGTACACATTTCATTTGGACATTTGTGTCTCCCTATGCTTGGAGTTATTTTTATATCTCATAGTCATATGTGACTTACGCTTTTCCACAACCATTCCTCATGGAATTGGTGACAATGTGTTAGCATATGGATTTGCACGCATGCAAATGACATGCAACAGTGTGGGAACGAAGTCCCTCCTCAATGAAGGTGAGGTCGCCTTTATTGAAAACCAAAATCGTATTTACATCTCGTACATTCGAAATTGTATGTGGGGGTGTTTTGGAACATCAATGGAAAGAAAAGTGAATGAAGGAGATGGAATGAAATGAAGGAAAGGAGTGGAATGGAAATAACTGAAAGAACATGCAAGAGTTAGGTAAAAATAGAGCCTAATATTGCATGAAGAGGAAAGATGAATAACCAACACAAATAAAATGGAGTTTGAGTTAGCAAAACAAGAATGTGTAAAAGGGAACACACATGAGCAAGTAGACAATCAGAGCTTGATCACTGTGAACTAGAACAAATGATTAATGATGTTGACAATAAGATCAAAGATAATATTTGCATGCAAGATTCAAACACCTAACATCTAATGAACATAAGAACATCAAATGCTACAAGAGACAATGAATGAGACACAAAGTTCATATTTCATTAACTCCAAAATGTTTTTCACAAAAGAACACAAAATTTCTTCCCGAAACAAAGCTTGCACAAAAGTATTCTCTTCTCCTCTCTCAAAGTCACCCTTACAAATGAGCCCCTGACTTCCTTTTATAACCCAAAAGTTGGTTACAAAGTAGTTAGGGTTTTAAATGCACATTAAATAGGGCACTTAAGTGAATTTGACTTATTCAACCAACTTTTAAAAAGTGACTAAAAATAGAAACCACTTAAGTTAAAAAGTCATTTATGGAAAATTACATAAATAAAAGACATGTGGACCCACTTAAATGACTTGGATGCATGCGTAGACATCCTAGTCAGCAATGTGCCACCCAGATCAAGACATCTAGGATCAGTGCCTTATCCATTGGGCCAAGAGTCTACCTATCCCAATCATACGCGAATGAACTCATTGACTTTGTTCTGCAATCCTCCAAATGACAAGAGTCCTGAGCTTGAAACTTGAGCAATTCATTAACCCTCTCGTCTCGAGCAATATCCTGGTGTGAGAAAATTTGTCTTCATTCGTATTCACATTCACAATTCTCCACATGCTCCGAGTACCTTTCCATGGTGAATTATTTATTTGTCGTGAGACCGTAGTCGTTATGCCACCTTGGTTTATCATAATCCAACTTCTGGTCTTTCACCATTGAGAAGATCTCCAAGAGCCAAAATTGCAATTCACCTCCAATGGTATTACAAAACATGGCTTTAACAAACACCCCATGAATAAATATAACCAGTTATTTGCACTATACATCTAATTTGATGAAGTCGAAAGCATTGTCTAGCTTTGTAAACACTTTCTACAAATTGAATAACCTGACTCTTCCATCTCACTACACAGCCTATCTTTTATTGGTTCACTTAACATCACCAATAATCACCAAAAATAACATTTTCCTTGTTTGAAATGATGGAAGCAGTTCTCATATTTCACAACAATCTCGGAAACAAACTCGGTTGCAGTGTGTCAGCATGCACACAATTGAAGGTTCTTGTTGAGTCAAATAGTTATTCCAAGAGACATTTTTATCAATCAATATGGCAATGCAAACTTCTCATTTATGTGACAGAGGAATGGTTATTTTACTCATGAACATCATCCAAGAATCTGAATCGAAAAATACCCTTGTTGCCTTCATCTCGTGGGTAATTGTTAGTGCGATCTATCTCCTCCACAAAAAGTATGAATCATTCTATGGTCTTCAATCCAACTACATCCAAGTGTCTTTGTAATTCCTCTATCTTTCATCAATTTCCTTAACTTTTGAACATCACCCCATCTGTCAACTTCTGCATAGATGTTTGACAAAAGAACATAAGGTGCATCACGTTTAGGATCCAGCTCAAAAAGGAGTGTTGCCACTAATTCACCTAGTTGTATATTCTTATGCGACATGGTCAGGGATAGTTCCAAGGGCTTCATTAGTTGAAAGAGTTTTAAGGCATTCTTGCTATAGCCATGCATTGCATATCATGCTATCATTGCATTCCATGAGACCACGTCTCCATTATGCATTTTGTCAAACAGCTCGCGTCCATTGCGTATGCTTCCACATTTTGCATACATATCTATCAGGGTATTCATCACTACAACGTCAGATTGAAATCCACATCTAATGACTTTTCCATGGATCTGCAAACCATGTCTTATAGATGCCACGTTGGCATATACAGGAACAATCGTGGAGAAAGTGAAGTGATCGGAGTGGTCAGGTGTTCGTTGCATTTCGTGAAACAATTTGAATGCCTGTACAGGATGTCCATGCTTTCTGTAAGCTGCAATTATCATATTCCATGAGAAGAGATCTGGTTCAGTCATGCCGTCGTAGACTTTGCGAGCATCCGTCAAACTTCCACACTTGTCATACATGTAGATAAGTTTATTTGGTAGTAGTGTGCATTTTCCAAACGTGTGTCCCCTGCCATTGATGTGAGAGTGGATTTGCTTGCCCTCCGCAAGGGCTTTCTTAGCAATGCAAGCATGTAGTAGATGAAGATATGTTGAAGAATTACAGACGGATTGTGTGTTGTAAGAAGAACGTGTAGTGCCTCCTTCAAGCGACCCTCTCCACAGTGCTACGAGATTTTGATTGAGATGTATTTGGTTGCTTGGTTGCAAACATTTTTTCATTCAAACACTACTAGATGACCTCATCGTCATATGGACCAGCTGTGATATGATCCATCCTGTATAAATGAGTCTCATAAATATTTTTGAGGCTGCATCATTTGTTTTGATTGTCTTATTTTATCTTTGTATGGGCTGTCTTCTTTCATGGGTGCGTGGGCTAAAGGATTCTTTTGTCTTTTATTTGAAAACTCCTTTATTTGTCGAACGCCTCCTTCTCCCAATGCACAGCTTGTGGAATTTTAAACTTGTTGTATCTCTTTTCCACGTGGAAAACTCCTTTTCTTGACCAATGCGTGTTCTATGCATTTGTGGTATAATTTTTGGGAATGCATTTAGAAGTGTAGAGACTATACATGTCTATTTCGTTGTATTGAGCATACATTTCATCCACTGCACCTGAGCAGTTCTTGTTGCTCCATGTATTGCTAGACTTAAAATCGTAATTAGTTTTGATTATGCCGTATGTTTCATCTGAAACAATAGCATGACTCCATGCATAATCCACTATACCATCCCAATCATGGGCAGTATCTGTCAATGGGTTGCCGACCATGAAACCTTTCAAGTTTATATAAAGACTCTTGGAGGAGACCTTGTTCCTATCGGTTATAAGTTCTGCTAGCTCAGGCACATATAAACCTGCATAGCTTTCCCCTGTAATATAAAACTCATGACTTCTGTACTGGGGGAATATTGTAAGCCAGTTATGTTGTAGTCAGATGAAGTATTTGTGTAGGAAAATCACACTCCGAAAGGAGACTCCAAAAATAATAAGTTCGATGCTCTATTCCATGAGTGCAGATTCAATGAAAGTCCAGTTTCACCTCCATTTAATAGGAAAGGGCCAATCTCTTGTGTTGCTCCGTAACCCACGGATGAGCATCCTGGACCTCCGTTGAGCCATAAGACCAAAGGTCTTCTCTCTTTCACAGTAGCAACCTCAAAAAAACCAATAGAAAAGAGCTCTTCCATGTTCTTCGTTAACAGTCACATAACCAGAATAATGATTGAACCCAACGATAGGCTGGCCTGGCAATCCTGTCACCAAATTTTCACTAACTCCATCTTTCTCATTATTTCTCAATGTATTTCCAATTTGTATAGATTGTGTGGCAATAATCATATAAAAACAGAGCACCACCCACGAGCACAACCGATTAACCATTGTTTTATGCTCTAAGATGCTACCTGGGATTTAAAATTGCTTTCTGCATTCTCATCCTTTGCATGCATGCATGCATGGATATTCCTCCTTCTTGGGCGCATGTATTTTCCTTCTCCTGGCTGTCCCAATGGTTGTGTTCTCTCTTTTTGCGTAAAACCTCTTGTATTTCTTCTTCACAATGGCGTTCACAATATCTTGGAATGTGATAAAATATTATTTCCTTAATAAGAAATAAGAAGCAAAGTTTCGCATGAATTTTTCCAACGGTTTTGATGGAGGAAGTTACAAGTATTAATTCAACTTCCTCACTTCCCGAGTAGTGGGATTAAGTGCCAAGGGGAAATGGGGAAATGGGGAAAGCAACGGACAATTGCCAATGGGAATGGCAAAGTGGATTGGCAATCCCCGTTCAATTTCCCCATGTGGGAAATTGGGGAATTTCCTACCCGTTAGCCAATTCATGACTTGGCAATTGGCAGAGAAAATCCCACGTGCGGGAAAATTGAAGAGGATTGCCAGGAAAGGGGAAATCCGGGTTCAGGAAGCCAGATTGGCTTCTCAACAGTTGGAAGCGTAAGCTTACTTCCCTGGCATTAAAATTTGTCGAATGATTTTAATTTATATTTATTTAATTAAATACCTCTCCAATTAATTTGATCAAACAAGGAGCAATTAATTAATTAAATAATTTTAATGTATTTTAACACATTTTAAAGCCTGGCGGGAAGAGTTTTTGTCCGAAAAGGATGAAACGAAGACCGAAACGATCACAAAAATGAGACGATCGTGATGAGTCCAATGAACCATGCAAGACAACACTTCTCAAAATTTTCAAAATTTTCAGTTTTATTATAATTTTGCAAAGTCAAAATTAGCTGATAACACATCGTATTTTGACATTTTCCTTGATTTTGTTCATGCTAAAGTTTTACTTTTGCTTCATTGGACTATTCTAAAGTGTTCCAACGTGTAATTGTGTAATACCGTACATACACATCCTAGAACAAAAGTCTAATGTGTTCATATTTTTTCCTGCATTGTGATTTTACAATGTAAAGAACTCTTGTTTTTAGATACACTCTTGTAATAAATTATATTGAATTTATAATATTCCATTGCACATGTCACAAAAAAGAAGAATAAGGGGGTTTGGCTTCCTACTTCTTGTATTGTTTCCACTCATGCACCTAAGGTATATAAACCATCCTCCTTTTATATGTTTGTTTATTTATGGTGTTTTTAGGGGAAAAACACACCTTGGTGTAGAAAAATATTTCATGTCAAGCTTACCTATGGATGTAGAGAAATATACACCAACCAACCATGCTTTTGAATGCATTGACATTATATCGAATCACATTCACCTTTTCTAAACTGTTGGATTCAAATACAATGTTGGTGAATGCTTGTTTGATGTCTTTGTTGTTCTATTGCATTTTAGATACACTTTCATTGAGATAAGGGTCGGTATCATCAAATTTTTTTCAAACTTTGTTAACTTGAGTAAATACTTATGGATTGACATATTTCCAATTAGAATTAGCCCTTGATACTCTCTACATTTTTCATGGCATCCATCATTCTCAAACATATTTGAATCAAATGAAGCATTTGAAAATTAATAGCCATGTAGATGGAATTCATGGCCTATGGTTGATAGATTTTGCATACAATGCCTTTCTAGATAGCTTGACATACCAATATGTGTCTAGTCAATGAATAAGACCATCAATTATCTTTGGTTTAATGAAAGAAATCATATCCTCTTATATTGCATTCTTTTTCATGATTTTAACACTCTATGTTTCCATTACGGGCCACTTTTTTGGAAAAAATGTTGACTATACTGAGCTAGCCAGTTATGTTTATCTAACATCCCTTCCTATATCTATTTTAACTTATTGTGAAAACTTTTACAATCAGATTTGGGAGTTTGGCCTCACAAGACTAGTAAAAGGCAACACCATTTGAATTGATAGTCCATACAGTTTTATTTGTCAGCTTTGTAATGATGAATTTGACACTCAATGCCTTCGCCACTATGCTACTGAGTTTTTTTACATTTTATTTCTTCACAAAGACAAAAATACATTGATTTTTTCCAGAGTTGGCTTCACCAAAATTATATACAAAACATACCAGGTATCACAAATTAACACGGGTTTGTAGTGAAGACGGCCATGGACAATGTCCCATAAAGTAAACATAATATAAGGGGATGACTTTTACTTGCAATTGATCTTCCTACTTCTTATTACAAATGTTTAATTGTGGCATCCAACCCATTTCAAAATTTATTCAAGTCAACCACTACCTTTGATAATATTTAATCTTATTCAATTTCCATTAAGCGAAGGGTATTTTCACTATGAAACCTTGACTAAAAATGCTAGCTTGTTTTCTGTACCATCTATTGTGCATAAAAATGACATAACTTCTGTAAAGACAATTAAATTACAAAAAGAAAGTATCTAAGAACACATATAATGATCATCACAAAACATTGGTATCCACATTATCTTTGTGTTGCCTAAAAACACAATACGAGAACATACACAAATAAGTGTTTTACAAACTTATTATATTATAATAGTTTAGTGTGTTAAATACATTAAAAGGATATAAAGGGGAGATACAAGAGGTTATTATGATTAATTAATTTCCAACATTAATTATGTAATCTCGAGAAAAATGCATTAATTCTTACAACTAATTTATACGATATATTATAAGTTCAAAAACAAAAGGGGATGAGTGCAATTATCTTATTACGATGATTCTAGAAATTTCTTGGTGTGTAGAGTGTTGGAAATGGAAGATATAACACTTGAGAGAGGTACGTTCCTAGAATTGTAGTCGAAAAATTCCCTAGTGTAAGACCGTATAAATCTTCTAGGACCTCTCGTATGGTTTTTCTCCTACTATACATTTTTAACCTACTCCAAATCTTTCTCTATAACTTCCCAAGATTGTCACTTTTCTTGAAATGTATGTTTTCAAACCATAGTTTTTCTCATACTATGAAGAACTCTAAATATTTTGAGTAAGGTCTCAAACCCTAGCCATGGGTGGGAGACCCTACAAAAACATTAGTTTGGATGAAGTCCAATCATTGCACTACTAATTTCAACACTACTTTGAAGAGGCCTCAAAACACACATCATTCTTTACCTAACATGTGATATATGAATGAATACAACTAGATCCGGCAATTAGAACCTCCTTGATAATGTTTGAATTGAGTTTTTCTTTTGCTAATACTTGAAGTGGGCATATTTGAGTTCTTGCAAATGAGAGAAGTTGATTCCTTGATTTGGTGGAATGTTTTTGAGCTGTATTGATTGCTACCCTAATGATTATGCATGAGATTTGGTGATATTTAGGGATCCTTGGGTGCCTTTAGTGTTAGCTTTCACAATACAAGTTAGTGAGAATGCTAGGTTATTTCATGTTCGCAAATAAGGTGAGTTTAACTTGCTTATATAGGGTTATGAAGGTAAATTATCATGAAAATGCCGACCTAGAGGGATTAAATGATCCAATAAAGAATATGAAATTGAAAGATCATATGGAGGATATGTTAGTTTGTTTCGAGCAGGGATGAGAAACATGAAAATTGAAGGTTGCATCTTGTTAGATGGAGTTTTTGTATGGATTATATGCATTTAAATCTCATAATTTGTAGATATATCAGTATATATGAATAAAAAAGTTAAAAAATATACCTTAGGATGTACTAAGTGGGGATAGAAAGAGTGTGTTTGTCTTAGCAAGAGTGCATTGTCAAAACCAACAATGTCAAAGATTTCCAAATTTGAGTGTCTACATTTCTCCCCTTTAAGTATGAAATGAAAATTAAATGATTAAAGGGAAAAATACCTTAGTGTATAGACACACTTTATCTTCAATCAAATTTTGTTTTGTAGTGTCATGTTGTGTTGGTGTTGGCACACTCTATGATGAAACTTACACACAAGTGTATTCAATGTCCATATTATAACACCGAAATTTAACAAAAATGTAAAGTGTGATATGTAAAAATTTTCATTTGCATAAGGTGAAATAAAGAGAGATAAAACGTGGAAGGAATACACTTGTTTGTTTTGTGAAGGTAGAATTTCCCATTCTTTGTTGGCACTTGGATATTTGCATTGCTAAGCTTGTTGAAGGATTAGGGCTGATCAATTCCCAATTGTGTTGAGGAGAAAACTGGAGTGTTAGATGCATGCAACCCAACATGAAAATGGAGAAGGGAAAGAGAAGAAGAGTGAGATACATAAGCACCCCATGAAGGAAAAATACCATGTATCAAAGTCATTTAACGACTCGATATATTCCCCCTTTGAAGGTAAGAGGACAGGAAGGACTACCTACGAAGAGCTTAGATGCTTTGAAACATTTTGTAAACCCCACATACCAAAATGTCGTAGATAGATCTAGGTCTAATTATGTAAATAAGGACACAATAGAAAATAAAATGAGTGTCCTCATGCCCTTCCCATATACCACATAATTGAATAAAAAAATTAATATATTGAAATTTAGAGTGAGGAGACCCATGTCCCTAAGATCCCTACAAATGTAACTGAAACTAAGTGATGTGGTGAAGGAGTGAAGTACTTTTTGCTACTTATAATCGATCTTTACTAAGTGAAATGGATCTAAAATTGTATCAAGAAATTGTACCTAAAGGTTAAAGTTTGAAATTGTTAAGAAAGTTGAGGTAATTACCCCTTGGAAAAATCGTATGAAGAGGTCTAAACCATCCATATGGTCCTGACCAAGTTGTATGTTTTTGAACATGTGCATGCTTTTCTAAATGTATGTATTTTATGTTTATGAGTATTTGTACCATGTGTATACTTGTATATTATCCCAAAAGTCTATTTTTGTATGTTGTATGTGTAGAAAATACCCCGATGAATGCCCCCTTTTTAAAGGTGTGTGTGACAAATAATTTGAGCACACAACTCAAAATAATAGATGTGTAACCATGTTTGATAAGTCTGATAGTCTACGTAGAAACACATGGAAGGATGTGGTGGTGTCCACTAATGATGGGATCCCAAACCTACAAGGGGATGGGCATCATGCAAACCATGACACATAACAAGAGCAACAATAACAACAATAGTAATAATTCATGTATAAGAAAACAAGTGTAGGGAGATATCAAGAGTAAATTTAGAGTCAATAGTATGCAAAAAATGTCACACAAAGGCATACATCTCGTAAACATGGGATACCCACAATGTCACAAGACAATCAAGGTCCTCGGGTCCGTAAACATGAGAAGCAAGATCACATAATATAGGAATATAAGCAAAAACATGGGATACCCATGGTGTCACAAGATAAGAAAAACATTTAAGCCAAAATTAGTGAAGCAAGATCATAGTAACACACACAACTAACATGTTTGCAAAGAAAACAAGAATGTAAAAATGTGATGAAATTATATAGCAATTGATATAGATAGAAACATGCATAGCAAGAGGTGTCAATGTTGTGTAAGACACATTTGTTAGTTCTATAAGCTCAAAATATAACATGTACCCAATATATGTAATCAAGTGTAATGAGGAAATAGAAAGGAACTATATTAAAATAATAACACGTGTGTATGGTGTATAATAGATGTCCCGTAGAGTATATGAAGTCAGGTATGTCCCACATCAATCTCAATATATTGCATGAATGCATGTGTGTAAAGATTAAAGAGATATGTCATCTATTAAACCAAAGCAACAAACAATATGTATAATGTAAATTTCTAACACAAACTATGTGTACATGTCTTGGTTTTGTATTTTTACAAATATATGAATGTTTTTATATTGTTGAAAATATATGAATGTTTTTTATATTGTAACTATGCCGTTGTTTTTTATTTTTGAAATTTAATCTATTTACAAGGAGAGGGGTAATATTGAGCTACCTAATGAGAAAATCCTAAAGAATCAAGCAACTATTGAAGAATGTGACTCAAATGAAATTGGTATAGTAGTAGTGATGCAATCCAAAGAATGCATGCGAGAAGAATTGGGTGAAGTAGAACCATGAGGAGTATGTGAAGTAGAAAAACCACACAAAGGACTAGAAGAGTGAGTAATCCTAGACATACCATGTGTATTATAAGACTTGTGGGAAAGTAGAGAGATAACATGCACACTATAAAATCAACATGGGATCCTATACGAGCCACTATAGACATTGTGTGAAGCTGAAGGCCTATCTAGATACCTAGGGGACTAGAGCCATGAGAGGCAGTGTGTGCATCCAAAGGCCTATTATGAGACATAAGAGGGTTAGAGCTACTAGATACAATGTGTACAACCAAAGGCCTATCAAGAGACCTACGAGGGATAGAGCCGGTGTATATAGTGTATACAACCAAATTCCTAGCATGTTACCTAGGAGGACTAGAGTTTCTAGAGAGAATGTGTAAAAATAAATACCTGTCTATAGATGCACTAGTAGTATGGATATAAAATACAAAATAATGACCAGAAAGCTTGGAAAAATATCCTTGAAGAGAATACCTTGAATTACAATAACTTGTTTATTTTGAATAAACTTGACACATTGGTGAAGGACCAATTGAATATCCCTAAGAGCACATAGATAAGGGAGACCTAAACACAATGCACTAGAGCTAAGAGTGGTAGCAACCAAGAATGAAACGGTGTAAATGTAACCAACTATAATAGGTATAGTAATGCATCAACATTGAGGATTATAATCAAGTGAAACTTTCTTTATAGAGATGTCAAGAGAGTGAAGTAGCATCAGAGAGAAAACATTATCCTTGTTATGTGTATACACCAAAACACCACATATAGGTACTTGATTAATACATATATGAATGTATAAAGTATCCAAAATAAGTATGTCATCTATATCAAAGTCATAGAAAGTGATAATTAGTGTAGGAGATGAAGTCTGATTAATAGTGCCAATCATTGCATCCAAAGGGTGACCATAAGATGGCGGAGGTGGCACGGCATGATAAGTATTCTGCACTTTTAAAATAGATTTGTTATCGCAAGGAAGGGATCATTGAATATTTTCAATTTGGCATTATTGTTGGTGGGATTAGAATATATAGTGGGCTCATCCCATTTAATAGCATTGGATTAAATAATTTCTTGAATGACAAGATGAAGCTTGATACATTGATTAGTGAGGTGTTCACTACATCTATGATAATTATAGTAAGCATTAACATCAAAACTCTTACTTGCAGGCTTTTTTACATCAACCTCAAACAATAGAGGTAGAGATATTAGATTACACTCAAGTAATTGTATTGTAAAATATCATCACGTAGGTTGTAATTATAACTTAGTAGGTTGAGAAATATCATGGATAGTGTCCTTATAAGTAGCCTTAACATCATTAGTGTTTCCTTTGAATGTATACTTTTTTTGGGAAACTTGTCGTTATATATATTAAGAGTGCTAACTTAATGTACTTAAGTTTTTTCATATGTAACAACTTAGTTTCATCCTCTTTAAGGGTGGGACATAGATGGTAAAATGATCGAAATTTGTTAAATATGACTGATTCTTGGAAAGGAGAAAGCAAACTTTTGTGTAAAGAGATCTTGTAATTCATTGTCAACCAAGATATTCTTTAGATTAGTAAACATGGTCTTATATCACAAGATATAATCATTAATAGGTTCGTTAGATCATTGTCACATTTTAGACATTTGTATATAAGAAACCTTATCCCCAATGTTGATAGATAATTGTGCCAAAATTTGATTTACCAAAGTAGTAAAAAGTTCATAAAGTGTGTAGGGAGATCATTAAACTATTATAATGCAAAGAACTTAATAATTCTAGGGAAGATCTTGGTAAGTAAGATGGCATAAGATGTATAATCAATGCAAACCACATAAAATGATTAAAGATGTTCTGTAGGGTCACCTTTGTTAGTATAGATAGGGATTTTAGGAGCAAAAAAACAATAGAGGAAAATGATAAGAAGCCACATTAGGTACAAGTGGGTTATGAAGAAACTAAGTAGAATCCATAGTATGAGGATAAGTAGATTTACCTTATTGTAATTGTATGATTTGAGATTGTAGTGGATGAATAACGGTTTCAAGATCCTATGTGCTAGATGAAGAAGCAAGTGAACCATTATGATTGCATATATGATGTGTAGTAAAAATAGTGGTTACATAAATATACAAAAATACATCATGTATATAAATATTAGCTTTCCCTAAGGATGTAGGAACCATATATGTAGGAATATTATATATCTCTATATAACATAATGAAGCATGCTTAAGTTGATCTCTTGCAACATACGAATACTTCCAATATCAACAAGACTATATTATAAGAAACATGTAAGTTATTATGACTAAGGTCATGACGGTGAGTGTTTTAGTTACTATTGGAGCCTTCACCTTGGACATGATCAATGTTAATAGTAAAAATAACATTGGCAAAGATATCATAGATAGAATAAGGCCAAACATTAAAAACCATGTTTCTATGATTAGAAGAAGGATGAGAAAAGGGGTTGCCTTTGTAACTCCATGTATGAGCATGTGGGCCCGTGGGCTTGATTTGAATGTCATAGAACATTGGAGGCAACGAAATGATGATCTAAGATAAAAGTATAAATATATCAACAATAGTAAAGAGGCATATCATAAACAAGCCCTAGGGAAACTAGGGTTGATGCAAAGATTGAGTAACAAGTTGGGTTCACAAAATGTTGTACACCCTTATTAGATTATAATAGTTTAGTGAGTTAAGTACACTAAAAGATGTAAAGGGGAGATATAAGAGGTTATTCTAATTAATTAAATTCTAACATTAATTATGTAATATCAAAACAACACATTAATTCTTGCAACTAATGTATATGATATGATATAAGATTAAAAACACAAGGGGATGAGTGCACTTAGCTGATTACAAATGGATCTGGGAAGTTTTGGGTGTGTAGAGTGCTAAAACTAGGAGATATAAACATGAGAGTGCTTCATTCTTAGATTTGTAGGTGGAAAATAACCTGTGCATGACCATACATATCTTCTAGGAACATTCATATGGTTTTGTACCTGTTGTATAGTTTTAAACCTAATCTAAATCTTGCTATGTAACTTCAAGAGACTATCATTTTCCTAGAAATTTTTGTCACTATCAAACCCTAGTTTTCACTCATGTTGCAAATCCCTCTGAATATTCTGAGTAAAGTCTCAAACCCTATATATGGGTGAGAGACCCTTGAAAAAGGTATTATTTGGGTTGAAGTATAGTCCTTGCACCATTGACGTCAACAATACTCCGAAGAGGCCTCAAAGAGTATTTCATTATCCATCTAGCATGTGATATCTAAATATTTGCAACCAAATTTGGAAGTTGGAACCTCTTTGACAATGCTTAAATTGTGTTTGAATCTTGATAATTCTTGAAGTGGGGATGTTTGAATGCTTGCAAATGGGGGAAGTTGACTCCTTGACCTAGTAGAATGGTTTGGACCTATAATGATTTATGCGCTAATGATTGTGCATGATATTTGTTGATATTTAGGGAGCCTTGGGTGTCTTTAGTGTTATATTTTGCAATAGGAGTTCATAAGAATGCTAGGTTGTGCCAAGTTATCAAATGAGGTGAGTTTAACTTGCTTATATAGGGTTCCAAAGGTAAATTATCATGGAAAGGATGAATTAGAGGGATTAAATGACCCAATGAAGAATATGAAATTAAAAGATTAGATGGATGATATATCGGTCTAAAAGCTGTATAATTTGGATAGGATGAGATTCCTGAAACAAACCAAAGTGGACTTTTAAAAATAGGGACAAAAACATGAAAATCAAGGATTCATCCTCTTGGGTGGATTTTTTCAATGGATTTTATGTATTTAACTCTAATATTTTGTCAACATATCAATGTGTATGACTAAGCAAGTTAGAAAATATACCTCAAGATGTATTGAGTGTGGATAGAAAGAGCGTGTTTGTCTTAACAAGAGTGCATTGTGAAAACCATTAATGCCAAAGGGTAACTTTCTAAATTTGAGTGTCTACACGAGAAACAAAATCAACTCACTACATATCTTGTCTTCATTCTCGAACGAAAGACAAATCCATCCATACATGTTTGATTTGTAAAAAAATCCATTTCTAGTTCAACATGGCATGTTTCACGACCCATCTAAAAAATTGTACTTGAGATTGACTTCTTGTAAAAACCATGCCTTCTTCAAGGAGAATTTTCCATCCTTTTTCAAGAAGCTTGATAAAATAAAACCTTACCAAAATTTACATCGCCATAGCACATCAAAGTGACTCCTTTACTTCGCATCTTGTAATACTCTCTAAGCTTGAAGAAATAATAATTTCTTTACACTTTGCATATTTTGAAAATAGAAATCATACCCACAAACGACCTCAATTCACATTGAAGGGATAAATTAAAAATATCCTAACAAATGTTGATATAATCCAAGAGTAATTTCCATGCTACATAGAAGATGCAAAAATAATTTCCATTTCACCTGAAATACCAAATTAAAAATAAAAATCCCTAGCATTTTCTCAAATTAGGCATCATGCCCACCTCTTAATATCCTCTTATGGTACTAATTTCAATACATCTATTTTTCCTCTATGAATATTGCTTCCTTACTTCTATTTTTCCTTCATGAATATTATTTTCCGTACTCCCACTTTTTTCAATGGGATTTCCTACTTGGTTTCTAACTTCTCCTTCTAAATTTAAATTTTCCTACCTTCTTTCTTTTAACTTCTTCATTTCCGTTTTACTCTTGTTTCTTTATTTCTAATTCTTATCTCTTCCGTAATTTTTCTCGTGAGATTAAATTGTGCTCCCTAGTTTCTAGTTATAGTTTTTTTATAATTTTTTTGTTATCTAATATGCATGTATTGATTTCTCTACCATTTTATTTTTTTCCTCAACATTTGCAGCATCTACTGGGATTAGTTATTCAATTCAATGTTACTTACATATTTTCAATTTGCTTCAAAATTTAAATCTTACTTTCTCTATATGTCTATGAAAATGATCTTATATTATATTCAATTAAACATGATACAAGATATTTTCAACAAAAAGCGGGTGGTATGAGAGCACACCCCAAAGCCACAAACAAACTAGGCCTAGCCTAGGAAAACATCAAGAAAACAGAGTCGAGTTTAAGCCATTGTAAGGAAAAGAGCGAAGGAGAAGGATCATGATCATCCTGGTAAACTAGGACCAAATTAGTCTTTTCCAACATCTGATGACTCCCAACTAGAGCGTAAGGGGGATTCTTCTTCATTCTCAGCAGCATCCTACATGGGAGAGATGGCCATAGCCAACCGGGGAACTTATCAGATGGAGGTGGAGGTGGGGGTAGCATGCCCCACCCATTAAGGGTCAAGGCTCAAAGACACCGGGAGATCCCCACTCGAGTTGACGAGCCAAAAGGGGGAGCCCTAATTGACTGTCAAGCTGGTGGGGGAGAGCCCCAACCCTGAAGCCGAAGTGGGGAGGAAAGGCTTCTCCACAGTTGACTACACGATGATCGGTGAGCATGACTAAATGAACGTCGCTATGAATGGCTCCGAAGACCTCCTCTAGGACATCCACCATAGGTCGAGAGTGCCTTAAGGGAAAATATGGCTCAAGAGAAAAATTGTAGGGGAATCAACCAAATGCCACAGAAGGGTCCAAGGTGCTCCACTTTGAGAGCCACCTTGTTGGCTTAGACTTGAATTTGCAACAACACATTAGAGATAACCATATATTTATTATACAAGGAGAAATGTTGATCAACCTCAAAATTAGAAAAAATGAATTCCTTTCTTTCCATAACCAGAATAGAATTTCCCCTTTGAAAACATGCCAAATCTGGGAAAACATGTGGGGAAATCTAGGATTATCTCCTAAAAGAATATGTTGCGAGGTGAAACATTCCAGTTGGAGAGGAAAAAAGAAAAAATGAATCCAATTCTAGGCCCGTTGGGATTTGGGATAGAACCATAACAAATGTAATATAGTTTCCAAATGCCCACAAAACGGGACATTTGGGAGTAGGAACACCAATATGAACTAGTCGAACCCCAATTGGGAGATGTTGGTATAAATTACACCACAAGAAATGTGTGATTTTAAGTTTGACATAAGCAGACCAAACTGTGTCAAATCTCCTTCTCCAAGAACACATAGAGGAATTAAGCCCCCACCTAGTGTTAATCTTACCAATCATGGTAAGATGAAGTGAAAGTCAGTGATACCCTTTACTATCCGCGTAATTCCGAAATGGGGTGTGCATGAACCACTTCCAGCTTGTCCCACCAAGGAAAAGAAGGAAGCACAAAAATCTTATGAAGCATATGATTAAGAAAAATGACACTAATTTCCGTGATAGTAGTTTAATCAGAATGACAAGCCTAATCGGTTTTTAGTTCATTCTAAGGACACTAGGATTAAAGGCGTTTATTGTAGAGGTCTTGAATGAAGTGTATTCCATGCTTGAAAAACTTAAGTACAGGAATGTCAAGGACCTCTGTAAGGAACCTATCCTATATTTGAATGATAGGCGACCACCACAAGGAGTGTTGGTTGATGTAAAGGCCATTGCAAAAAGTTACCTTTCCATTGTAACCATGGTTTGATACCCTCCCATGCTTTCCAAATACTTTTGAGCACAAAAGTGCCCACAAATTTGATGGGCACCGAAGTAATGAGGAGATTAGAAAATCCTAAACCCTTCCAAGTAGTTCGGCTATAAGGGGATCCCTCCTCAATGCCATGTCGCGAAGCACTTTCCAAGCTTCTTGGCCTTCAATGCAGCGAATTATCCATTTAACACAAAGTGCTTGGCCTTGGCGCAGGATATCAATAAGACCCATTCCCCCAGATTCACGGGGAAGGCAACAAGTTTCCCAAGCCACTCTGAAACCCTTTTTGAGAAGAGGAATTGGCCCGGAGAAAGTACTTGATAAGATTCTCTAATTTCTACATAGAAGCATTAGAGGGCACCTAAGAAGAGGAGTAATAAATGTGGGCGGCTTAAAGGACTTTAGAAAAAATATGGAATTTTCCCACTAAGGACAACAGTTTGGTGATCCAATATTCCAATTTTTTGGCCACACGTTGAATCACATACTGCTAGAGATCCGTAGGTGATGCTTGAAAAGAAAAAGGAATGCCTAGAAATTTAAACATCTCACCATGGCCTAACATATTCCAATCATAGGAATCTAGCCAAGAGGGCACCTTTGGTAAGAAGGATTGAAGAGCCGGAGCCCAAAAAATTTTTTTAGGTAGTGGATAGAATTATGGATATTTATTTCTTCCTCAATTAAGGTAAGCAAGGAATCATCAAAAAAATAGTCGTTGAGCAGTTGGGAATTATCCGTAGAAGGAAACAAAATCCCCAGACAAACCCTTGAGATTTTGCTTGGGCAAGCAAATATCCAAAACCTTCTACCGCGAGAACATAAAGCATAAAGCGCAAGAGCACAACCTTGGTGAATGGAATGAAATAGGCTAAAAGGCGTTGAGTTGTGGCCATTAATGGTGATTTGGGCCAAGGCACTAGCAAAGAGCATTTGAACAGATTGAATAAAAATAGGGCCAAACCCCAAGGCATGAAGCATGGCAGTGATAAATGGCCATTCAATCCTGTCATAATATTTTTCAAAATCAATTTTAATGAACATAATAGGCTGATTAGATCTACGAGGCCCATTCCATGCCCTCCTAAACAACAATAATATTGTCTAAAATGTAACGCCCTTGAATGAAACTAGTTTTCTTTAGTTGAATGATAACATGAAGAAGATGACACAACCAAATCACAAGGGATTTAACAATGATCTTATAAGAGACATTAAGCAAGGTGATAGGATGCCAATTGGTAATTTTCTCAGGGTCTCCTTGTTTGGGAATGAACTTGATATTCCCTTTGTTGATGTGAGCACCAAGCGACTAGTTCTAGAAGCCTTCAAGATAGACCTGATAGAGGTCCGGGACAATAGTATCCCATAATGAATTATAAAACTCGCATGGGAAGCCATCACACTTGAGAGATTTATCATTATCCATTTGCATGACTGCTTCATGTAGATAAGCAAGAGTGAGCATACGATCATAAGCTATCCTTTGAGCAAGAGTGGTTTTTAAGGCACAACAACTAGACATTCTATAAGAGGCATCTGTCACTCCTTTGATGGAGCTTAGGCTTAAAAAACCAACTTGTAATGATTGAAAAAGGCCTACACCATAAGATGGGGGTCTATAACCCTAGTTTCACAATCCTGAATGGCCCAAATTTGCTTGGAAGGCTGCTTGGCTTTGAGAGAAAGAATAAATTATTATGAAACGTAATCCCCTACTTTTATCCGATGCATCCAGGCACGAATTTGAGCTCCTCAAGCATTATAGCTATCAATGATTTGAATTTTCCAGCAAAGTTACGCCACTTGGAGTTGAAGAATTTGAGAACGTATTGCCTTCAAGCACTCCACCGCTCGACTAAGAGCGGAGGAGGTAACAGAGTACGAGTGGTGACAATTCTTTGCCAACTATCAACCATATATTATGAGGAATCTGGTCATCCTAGTCATCGCATCCTCCCACCATTATGTCCAGGTGGACCGCATAGGTGGATGATAGTTAAGGCAACGATGTGACTGAGGAGAAAAATTCCACACCTACTTGATGTGATTGAGAGTGGGCCCATGCTCCATCAAGACAATATTAAGAAAAAACTAACCTTTATGGCAAAAAGGTCATTGATCTTGCCAAGTGATGCAAAATCGTATGGGGGAGTGGTCCAAAAGGATGAAATCTGGCATTACTTCCACCGGAAAGGAGTAGATGGTGTCAAACTCAAAATAATCTTGAGTTGACAACATGGCTTTGTGGAGTGTTTGAGGACCCGATCCAATCCGCCTCAGAGATTGAACCAAGTAAACTAAGATTTAGAAGTGGGAGT
The DNA here is from genome assembly GCA_018340775.1 of Taxus wallichiana var. yunnanensis. Lineage (NCBI taxonomy): Eukaryota > Viridiplantae > Streptophyta > Pinopsida > Cupressales > Taxaceae > Taxus > Taxus wallichiana. Next base: position 339,496,307 of record CM031243.1, on the reverse strand, counting down.
GTAGCGTCGTGGTCATAAAGCTCAAATTTATTGCACATATAAAAGCATAATTCTCTTTTGCCAGTTGTCCAATGCATAGGAAAATGCCCATACTTATCAAAGGGAAGCTCCACCATATTAAAGTCACCACATATGACCCAATAGGCATCGGGAATGGAATTAGCAATCCACCGCCAAAGATCAGCCCTTTTAGCCACATCATTAGAGGCATAAATGTTGATAAAGCCAAAAGGGTAGCCATCAATATTAAATAAGGCCCAGATGGCACGATTGGTGGGGTCTATAGACACCTATAATTTGATCAAAGAAATATTATTACTAACATTACACTAACTATTCTATTCCTTGCAAATTGACGAAACTTCATCAATTAGGCCTCCTTCTCCCCTCGAAATCATCTTGATTAACAACTATATGTTGATTAAACCTCCTACCATGTAATTGAATAATAAATCTTCTTATTATCTAACTCCCACTTCCAACGCATCCAAAATCTATTCAAATCTCCTCTAGATGCTCCTAGAAAGCTTCCTAAGCCTACTTGAGACCCCTAATTAATCCTAAAAGATTAATTAGCATCTAAACCTAGTCAAATCTTGCTTTGACTTGCTAAAAGTGATTTTTGGACTTACCTTTTGTCCCACATGCACCAAAATCATTCCATTCTTGGAATTGGAAAACTATAAATAAACCCTTCCTCCTCATCATTTCTAAGAACACTTCTCCTCCTCTAGCATAAACTATAGGCAATTAGGATTTGAGCATTTCTTCATTTTGTATTGAGCTATTATCTTTACCATTGCACCTTCAACTCTAGCTTTAACCATTAATGGTGAAACTCCATTCTTGAAAGCTTGAGAACCATATCAAACAATCACATTTGATTGCTAGGATATTCATAGGTTCATGTTTTAGTAGCATTCAAAGAGTAGAGAGTAGTATATACATGTTAGTTTGATGTTATTTCAAAGTTATAATGCATGCATAGGAGTAGCTCTTGTTTATCTCTTATCTTAATGGTTCATAGTTGAGTTGGCAAAGGTTTGAGGTTTATTTAGTGTTCTAACCTCATTTCTATAGCTTTTCTAATTTATACATGTTCACATTTGGCACGCCCGATGGGACTTACTCCGTAGTCTATTAGAAGTCACTTTTAGGATTTTTATTTCATTTTCTAACCATTCCATGCATCCAGGAGGGTTAACTAGTTTGGTTTCAAGCATTTTACTAACTTAGGGGTAGTAAATCTTCCTTCTGCATGCAGATTTATTGGGTTTATGTTAGAAATTGAATTGAAAGGCAAAATTCTAACCTATTTATAGTTTTAGAATTATTTTTCCATCATTTTCTCGTGGGTTTTCAAGCCCACGCGTAGGTGTGTCTAGCAGCGCGGAGTGTCGAGAAAGTGTGCACACTTGTTACATAGCATGCATATATATCCCTAGGATGTGCACATGTTTCCGACCACACACCTATAACCTTGTAATTTTTACCCCTATTAAGAATTTAAACTAGAACCAACACGCATATGCTTGCATGCACACGCATACGCATCGTCTCTCGGGATGCACAGTGTTTAGTAAACCTCTATGTCATCTGTCTTTTTTTCCTTACAAGCACATACGTTTATAAGCCCGCAAACACAGTTAGAAGGGTTCACAATTGCCATTTTGCCATCACACATGTTAATTGCTAATGCTTTTTCCATAAATCCACACACTTAACATTTTAGGAATGCACTTGTTGATAGAGGCACACACATGTCGTAAAATGCACAAAAGTGTTAAAGTTCCATGATGAACAATTTCTTAAAAGTCACAAAGTTTGTTTTCTTGATTATGCTAACACTTTACAAGATCTTTGTCAAACTAATATGTGGTTTACGGGGTATTTTAGAGTTTGTTTTGTATTTTCTTAGTGAAAGTAAATGAATGTTGCATTCTTTGTACTTATAGGGTTTGGATCATGTATGCTCTTCCTCGCACCTTCTAGGTGATCTTAGGAATAAAGTACGATTTAATACCTTTCTCATATTTTCAAAAACAAAATTTCATTTAAAGATTGCTAAGAAAAAAAATTCAAAGTTTGTTAAGAGGAACATTTTTTTCTTAAATTGTAGGTTTTCCTTCATTGCTACTAAGTAGTTGGGTTCTACATTGTGTATGCTCTTCCTTCGTGTCTTAGGACGATCTTAGGAATCAAAAGCAACGTTTAATCCTCTTTCTATAAATGCCTTGGAGAACTACTAATCTTGGTGTGTAGCAAAAATATCGCTTGCAAAAGAATCCGAGTCTAAATGAAGGATAATTCATTTCTTGTAGGTTGTCAAACAATGTGCGACAAAAACCACATTAATCTCAAAAGATTAAAAAAACACCATATTCAACACACTTGATTTGTAGGTTATGATAAGGGTATGCCTGTCCTTTAAACTCATAAAATTCTCTTTAGCGTAATCTTTAAGCAACAACAAAAGAGATGTTTTTAGGAACCCCAAAGTAGTCCACGTAAGAGGGAACCTTGTGGACAAAACGAGAAATGCTTCACTTACCCACTTGACTAGTTTTTCATTTGTAGTTAGAGTCAAAGTTATCTCCATTGCAACCCTAGTGAGAGTATAATTGAACACATTTTATTCTAATTATACTTTAAGGGGGTAAAGTAAATCCGAGATACTCCTAGACTAGTTAGTGTGAATTTCTTGGTAAATCGAGCTCGTAGAGGTAGTTTGTGACAACTAGGTTGAGAAAACCAATAGGAAGCTATTTTTTCATGGAGCCCACTTTTCCATATCAAGCCTTCGTGTTTTGTATAACTCTCACGAAGTGACAACTTACTCGGAGTCAAAACCTTGTTGTTTGAACAAGGGGAGAGTCCATTCAAGTTTGCACTAAGTGACATTCATCATGAGATTTACGAAGCCTTAATTTTCTTAGTTTCTCTCTTACCCTAAGGTGAGATGAAACTTCACCAAAGTAACACCAAGTCTATTTCAACCCCATTTGATCTACACCTTTGCTATCTTGTTGTCCATTATTGGGGAAAAAGAGAACAACACGCGTGGGTATCACTAGAAATAAATGTGTCCACCACTTTTGTAGTCTACTTGCATGACTAGGTTGCAATGTTGAAAGTGTGAATGGTACGTCCTCACGTTCTAGTAGGCCCTTTGTCTCAAACCCATATTGAGACACATTATCATTGTAGTTAGGCTTGAATCATCATAGATCCTCCTTAGAATTTTTATGTTGTTCGCATCGCCATGACACAATTTTGATACTTACGTCATCGTTTCTTGCAAACGTGATCTAAGTGTCCATATTGTAATGTTATGTTGCCCACATCATTAACAAATCCTTAGTATACTTTGACATGGTTTGGTGTTCAAACATTACCTATATCTTAAAAGGTGTTGGTTACTTTGTTAGGCATTGTATCAATATTACTTGTGGTACTAATACCTCGCTTTCTCGTAAAGCTTGGGTAATGTACCCTAGTAGTGTGGTTACGTGGCTCACACGGGTAACCTTCATTTTCTTTAGGGTTTTGGGTCTTGTTTGGCTCTAAGCTCGCCTTTAGTATCCTTTGATCGGAGATCACATTAACATTTTGTTAATGCTTACGCCTTGTTCATTTCAAACTTGACTTAAGCATTACCATTGTGTTAATCATCTAATGTCAAACTACCTTTTAAAAGAATTTACATAGGGTGTAGTTTCTTAATTGAGTGATTGGGTTTATTGGGAACTTGCATGATTGTTTCATACAACTTAATTGATTCCTTATTATTTTGGTCCATTTATTGACATACTTTGAAACCATAGAGCAAAAATATTACACAATACACCTAGGTTTGTTATACCCTTGAGTACATTAGACAAAACCTTGTGTAAACAAAACTTACGATGGTCCATATCACGAAAATGGAATCCAAGAGACATGAGCTAAACCCTTTTCAGGACACAATTTAGGTCCCCTCTTCTCCAAAGTAAAGGAAACAAATGAGTTAGTGGATCATAGCGGAGACAATAGTGATTCTTATAAATATATCGGCAACATTGATGTCTCTTAATTAGATGACTTCCTATTCTGAAATAGAGATTAAGTACTTGCATGAGTTCTAGAGCTAGGTGCCACAGTGCCACAAGAATGAGAAGTCCCTAGCCAAGATACTAATAGGAAGGAATAAGAAACACAAAGACATCCCATGGATGACAACATTGAAGGAAGACATGCTTCCACCTCTGACACCGACATTGAGGGTGGAACGTTAAGACAAAAAGGTGGTTCTTGACCACCACCCTTTAAAATGCATCGCGAGAACTAAGAACATGAAAGACAAGATGTATCCCTTCCTAGGGACGATGAAGAAGAATATACTCAAAACAAGGAAGTTACTATACAAAGTCAAATATAGAGCCTTAGGCAACAACTAAAAACTTGGCTTCTTCTGTAAGCAAAGACCCAAGCAAGGGTACACATCAAGAGAGACCTAGGGTTAAGGTTAACGAACTTTACACTGAACCTTGAGAAAATGAAGTCTTAAAACAAATAAAAACACCCAAACCATCTTATCCTACGAGGGATAAACTCTTTATGCAAGAATTACAATCAATGAAGAACATGCTCATAACTCTTCAGGAAAGTAATGTAGTTCATAGTAAGAAATATCAATATGAGGAACTATGTCCTTATCCTTTCAAAAGAGACATGTTGCTAACACCATTTACAAAAAAAAGTTTGATTTCCCAAAATTTGATAAATATAAAGGTAAGGGTGATCCTCATGATCACATCAAATAATTTTACATGGCTTGCCAAGAGGTAGCCTATAACGACAATTACCTCATACATTTGTTCCCTTGTAGTTTAGGAGGACAAGCATTGGAATGGTTCCTACATTTACCAAAGGGGTCTATAGTCACATGGCCCGTGCTAGCAAAAAATTTGTACATCACTTCTCATTCAACATGGAGAGTGACGTAGCCATGCAAGATCTATGTAGCGCTAAAAATACTTGAATGAAACCTTCACCAAATTCTTATAATGATGGCGAGGTCTAGCTAGTCGTTTCCACAATGTATAGTTCTTGAAAAACTTTGGTCAAGCATATTTGTTCTTAATTTAAAATCAAATGTCAAATTTCATTTGTAAATGGATTGCATATCTAACTTTGAAAAAATTATTGAAAAAGGAAGCTAGACGAGAAGGCTTTGATAGCAAAAGGAACGATCAAACCCTTTTCTACAGATCGGTGAGAATCAAAACCGCAGATAAAACTAAGTTCTTAAACAAGAAAAAACATGTTGTAGGGGATGACATCATTGACTCTAAATGAGTCCAAATGGTTCAAATTGGTCCTCTTCTTAAACTTAAAAGAGTGGCTATTCAAAATCCGGTCAAATGAAGAGTGTTCACTCCTATTATAGACTCAAGTTATCTACGATTTTGAGACAACTAGAGGCAATAAACATTGTTCACTATCCAACTATAGTGCCATATGCAGATGATGTGACCAAACTAGGGTGGTATAGAGATAAAGACTATTGTGATTTCCATTGTGTAAAAGGACATAAAAAAGACAAATGTTTAAAGTTACACTACTTTATTCAAGAACTTATTAAAGAAGGAAAGATTGAGGCAGACTCACTTGAATCGAACAAGAACCTAATACCAAGATGGGAATATTCAAACAACCCTTTCCAAATCATAATAAATAAGGAAAAAAGAAGTCGATCCAGGTCAATTATCGATGATTATAGAGCTACAAACTATGTATATACCACAACTGATAATCCTTTTGATTCACTAATAGGTTGTGTTTGTTTGTCCAATGAGCAGATCAAAACCATTAGGATCATTAGCAATGATTATGCTATGGAAACATGGCACACTCGTCTAGTGATCCCACAACCTCCTTTACCCACCCCTTAGGAAATTTAGTACAATTTACTAGAGTAACTTTAGAAAACTACTTAGAGGAAAAGAGATGGCGATGCTAATGAAGAGCTCGACCCTGCGAGATCTAGAGAGAATGGCCTTGAATCGGGTGGGGGAAATGGATCCATGGTAGGGGCATCAGATGCTCAGCTTGGAGGAGTCACCATGGGTCCTGCGAGACTAGGGCAGAGTAGTGGGTTGTAGGGAAGCTGCGACAGGGAGAAAGAACGAAGCCCCTCTAACCCTAATTTGAATCCTTCCAAATCGGTCAGGGATGCTTACGGGTCAGAGGCGGGAGGGAAAAGACACTATCTCGAAAGAAAACAAAAACTTATGTTGTTGCTTCTAAGTTGACATCATTCAAAGATATCCTTGGAGCTCATGGTGGTTATACTCTTGGAAACCATAGGCATATCTGGTCAATATGGCAGAAGAGATCCCTGCCCTAGAGATAAAAAACCCCAAGGTGGAAGAATAATTTTAGACTTTGGTTCGAGATGTTGTGATTGGGTGCTTCAATGGCCTTTGGCCTTCCTCTACCAAAATATATAAATGGATATTTGAAAACTGGACCAACAAGTGTGAAATTTCACTCTGTTCCAGGGGTTTCTTTATTGTGCATTTCAAAGAAACCGAGGATTATCAACACTTGCCTATCTGGAGGACCGTGGTTCTGGGGTAATGCAGTCTGTATTTGACTCCTTGGTTTCCAAAATTTGATCTGAATTCTCATTCAGTTACCAAAACACCTATTTGGGTAAGGCTTCCAAATCTCCCTCTGCATCTATGGTATGCCCTAGATAATATTGGTAATTGTCTGGGCAAGTTTATTAAAGAAGATTTGGATAGAACTCACTCAGGGTTGTGCACGTATGCTCGCATATGTGTTGAAATTGATCTGAGTAAAGGATTACCAGATCGTATTTTATTAAAATTTGGAAAAATTCAGTATTCACAAGTTTTGGATTATGAGAACACCGCCTTTAGATGTAGAGTTTGCAAAAACCTGGGACATTTGCAAGCTTCTTGTCCTTTAAATAAAAATGGAGCTAAAAAGTGAAGCTCATCAACTCCTAGCGGTTGGGGAAGTGTAAATCAGATCTGGTGTCTACTTCGACTTTCAAGGGGGCTTGGAGTATCAAACAACAGAAAAACAACAGAAAATAAGCAACAAATTTCAGAAGTGGGAAATTGGGAGAACATGGAGTTAATGGGAGGAATGAAAAGAGGACACGTATCTGACAAATCGATTCAGATCAGGAGTCTTTGCTTGACTTAAGGAAGTCCCAGGAAATCACAATGATCTTATGATTATTGTTCCATCTGACATGGGCATTTGGCATGAAGTAAAGAACAGGAAAAGTAAAAAAGGTCGAATGGGTAATATTGAAGACTTCTTCCCATCCCATGGTTGGGAAATAGCAGACTATTGGCTATTTTTCCTAGTTAAGTATCGTAGGCTTGTTTTCCGGGAATTTAGCCCGGCTGCTCTTGTTTATCTTCTTGGGTTTTAGACCTTGCTTTTTAATAGGGAACGGGTCCCTTCAACCCACCTTATCAATAAAAAAACTTTAGAAGATTTCCACCAAGATTTAAATCTTAAACCTACTCAAGATATCAAACACTCATAAGGATATTCTATACAAAAATCTTCAGGGGTCAAGAGTGTCAATGGATGTTGATCCTTCACGTCTTTAATCTATGGTTGCAAACCTTGCCCAAGACAACAACATTTCCTTTGATCAATGTGTGATTCCCATCAATAATCACACACACAACTTACCACTATACATTGAGGTATTTATTACTCACCGCAAGATTAAGAGAGCGCTTGTGGATAATGGGCCAAGTTTGAATATTTGTACCTTGAAGCTCGTTAGGTAGTTAGGGCATATACAAGCTGATTTGGATTCCCATGTAATAACTATCACAATTTATGATAATACGGAGTGGGAATCAAATGGAACCATTTTTTTCCTATCAAAGTAGGTCCTACAAAATCAAAATGCGAATTTCCATGTCATTGATCCGGATCTTCCATATAACATTCTCTTAGGTTTCTCATAGATCCATGCCATGCAAAGCTATACCATCGACCTTTCATCAAAGCATTAAAATGTGGCACCACGGGCAAGTTGTCACCACCCATAGAGATCCCGATCCATTTTTTTATTGTAGAGCATTATACAACTTTTCATGAATGACGTATGAATGTCCTTATGCGAAAAATTGCTATAACATTGCAAACAGAAGCTCTAAAAGCTTGAGTTGACCCTGATACGTTGCAGGCTAGTAATAAAGACCCTTCTTCATCACTAAATCCCTTTTCCTCATGGGAGATGAAAGTAGGATTGTATGGCCCAATGGAATATTGCAATTTCAATGTGAGACACTTTTGGTCTCGATCTCTCACTTTGTCATTTAAGAAATATGGAAGGCCTGATTTCTAGTTCACAAGTTCTCGGGCTAGTTGTTTTAGTCCATTTGAGAAGTTTATTCCATGTGGTCTATTATCACATGAGAAGATGCTAGATACGCCTACAAATTGGATACCTGAAGGAACAAATGATTCATGTAACCAAGCTCCATAATACGCCAAAGCACAAAGAATGATGCGTGTCATGGGGTATCAGGGATTTGGATGTGGCCTAGATGCACAAGGAAGATTAGAGCCTCTTCTAGTCCCCCTCGGAAAATAAATAAGCATGGCATTGACATTAAGCCTCATAAGGTTCCACTCTCCGAAATGGATGACACTTCTTCAAAATTTGAGGATGGTTCACCTTATTTAGATAACAACGATAGATTCACACTGTGACATACGAGAGGACCTTGCCTCTATTAACCTCTTCCTAGATTCTACCATCCTTACCCAATTACAATCCAAACCCCAAACCAATTTCCAAGTCACCCTTGTATATCCCAACCTCATTGATTGGGGCCAAAACTTCATGTGCCAGTTTATTTTTTCAAAAATGATGAGGCCATTATAGAGTTTATGGGTACTCGGGACACCATTCTAAGTAGTGACCATAAGAAAGGTTTCTCCATCAAATTGGATGCATGTACATACTTTGGGGAAGACGAAAAAGTATGTGGTCACCTAACCAAAATAATAATAAGCAAGGAAAAAATTACTAAATAAAATTCTTGTAGAAAAATAATTCCAAGCCCCATAGTGAAAACCTCTTTGAGGAGCTTGTGGAAAAACAAATAGAAGAGTCAATGGAAAAATTAGTTAAGCCAAGTGAAGATAAAACTCTCTTTGAGCCACTTGTAGAAGTAGATCTTACTCTCCCCTTGATCCTACACATATGGAAGATACATCCAAAATGTTGGTTGAGGAGACTATCAATGTTAATATCAGATTAAAATAGGATCCAAAAATGGTAAAGCCGGGAGCTTCACTCTCAACACAAGAGTAGAAAAATTTGTGGAGTTTCTAAAAGAATTTGTACACATATTTTCTAGGTCAGGACCCAACCTTAGTTGTGCATAACCTTGTTGTGCACCCAAATGTCAAACCTATTAAGAAAAATTTAAGGAAGTTGCACCCACGAATTGCACTTCTAATCAAAGAGGAATTAGAAAAGCTACTGACAACAAGTTTTATTTGATCAATTGATTACTCAAAATGGATATCAAACATCACGTTGGTACACAAGAAACCAATGGGTATCCAAATTTGCATAGACTTCAGGGATATCAAAAAATCATACCCTAAAGTTGATTTCCCTTTTCCTGACATCGACATGATTGTCGATTCAACTGCGAGATATGAAATGTTGTCCCTCATGGACTGATTTTCAGGCTATAATCAAATTAAGATCGTAGAGGAAGATCAACACAAGACTTTATTTATAACCTCTTAGGGGAAATTTTTCTACCATGTGATGCCCTTTGGTCTAAAGAATGCCAGAGCCACTTATCAAAGAGCAATGATCGTCATCTTCCATGACATGATGAATGACATCATGGAAGACTATGTGGACGATATTTTGGGAAAGTCCAAAACCAAAGAAGAGCACCCAAAAGTTCTAAGGTGTATCTTTCAACGTCTTAGAGAGTACAAGGTTCATTTGAACCCTAAGAAGTGTGTCTTCGAGTACTATCCGTTAAACTCTTGGGTTTCATCGTTTCAAGGAGAGGGGTCGAGGTAGATCCTATAAAGGTTGCAACTATCACTAATATTCCTACACCAACAAACCTTACACAACTATGAAGTTTACAAGGTAAAATTTAGGAAATCCACCGATTCATATCACAACTTGCAGATAAGTGCCATCCCTTTACACATCTTCTAAAGAAAGATGTTGCTTTCAATTGGGTCTTGAGTGCTAAAAGGATTTTGAATTACTTAAGCAATATCTAACCAGTCCCTAGTTCTCATGCCGCCTACCCCAGGCAAACTGCTACATATTTGTATCTCTACTACCCAATGTTTTATTGGTGCACTGCTTGCCCAATATGACCTAAACCAAAAAGAAAGAGTTGTGTATTACCTAAGCAACACCTTAATCACCTATGATATGAACTATCCTCAAATCGAAAAAGCATGCTTAGTCGTGGTCTTTGCTTTTCAAAAGCTACGTCACTACCTACTTAACAATAAAACCAAGTTGATTTCCAAAGTTGACCCTCTCAAATACCTTTTATCAAAACATGCGCTTACAAGATGGATGGCTAATTGGATCATCCTCCTAAGTGAATTTCACATTGAGTTTGTTAACCAAAATTCACTTAAAGGAAAAGTACTTGTTGATCAAGTAACCTAAAGCTTGTTGACCATGGATGGAACCATTATGTATTAATCTAAAAAATGCATCTATAATGTACATTGAGGAATCCATCATATGGAAGATGCACTTTGATGGGTCATTCAATTATCATGGTTCAAGAGCTAGTGTGGTGCTCATCACCCCAACAGAGACTTCATTCCACATGCTTTTCGGCTAGGTTTCTCATGTACAAATAACATAGTTGAGTATGAAGCACTCATTGTTGGTTTAAAAATTTTCATTCGATGGGATATAAGACAACTCAAAGTCATGGGTGATTCACAACTAATCATCAAACAAGTCAATGATGAATACAAGGTCAAGGATGACAAGCTCATCCCGTACAAAAAGATGGTTGAGACCTTAAAGGAGTACTTTGTATAGGTAACTTTTGAATAGATGCCATGGGCACAAAATAAGTCAACAGATGCTATGGCCACAATTGGGGCTTTGCTTCTTATGTCGTATTAGATGAAGAAAATTCCATTCTTTATTGAACATCTAAGAGAAACCATGTATGACATGCCGAAATCATGTCTGTATGTGAAGTTGTTGGTCCTCTTTCCCCTAGTATGATCCCATTTACACCTACCTAAAAGACAACACCTTCCCTCACAACATTACCCATACTTGAGAAAAGATCCCTCATTCACCAAATAGCCCGGTATCCCCTCCTAGGAGGCACCCTTTATCGTAGAGGTTACGATGGGAATCTATTACGCTGCCTTGATATGGATGAATCGATCCAAACAATCAAGGAAGCACATGAAGGATTTTGTGGTGCACATACAAGTGGGATGGTACTTGCTATAAAACTATTGAGAATGGGTTACTATTGGCCCACAATGGAAGAAGATTGTTGTAATCATGTCAAGAAATGTGAACTATGCCAGAAGTATGGAAATCTAATTCATGCACCAACGACAAACTTTGCAGCCAATCACAACTCCATGGCCATTTTCAAAGTGGGGGTTGGATCTCATAGGGAAGCTCACTCCCACATCCTCAGATGGCCATACACACATAATAACTACCACTGATTACTTCACAAAATGGGTAGAGGCTATGCCTCTCACATATGTCACCAGTGCACAAATTTCCAAATTCATTATGAACCACCTCATATGCCATTACGACATTCCATCCGCTATTACGGCATTCCATCTGCCATTATAACTAACAATGGTAAGTCCTTTAAGAACAATATAGTCAAAGCATTGTGTCAACATTTTCAAATTCTTTTAAAGTGGTCTACTCCCTATTACCCTCAAGGTAATGGACAAGAAGAGGCCACTAATAAAACCCTTGTTCATATCATGGAGAAAATGGTAAGTAAGACATCTGTAATTGGCACTTGCAAATCCATCCCACCCTCTGGCCTACAGAACCTCCATTCACACTCCTATTGGTACTGCCCCCTATTCATTAGTCTATGGAACTAAGAGCATTTTACCTTTGGATATTGAGTTTCCTTCCCTAAGAATATCCCTCAGGGAATATCTTGACAAAGATGGATAGTACAAAGTGGATTGACTAGTAGAGTTAGAGCTATTAAATGAGAAACGTATGAGGACCCTCAATAATTTGAAGGTCTACCAAAATCGAGTATCAAGAGGATATAACAAATGGATGATACCTCACCAATTTGAGGTAGAAGATCTAGTATTAAAAGAAAATCAATTCAACATTGCCAAGGACCAGGAAAAGAAAGGCAAGTCCACAGGTGAAAACCAAACTTTCGGCACCTAGGAGGATTCATTATTCACAAACACATCTCATATCTAGGAGTACACTTGCTTCAATTTAGGGATAGGTTTCTTGATTTTGACTGTCATTTTGAGTCTATCCTTCATGGCCTTGATCCGTCTAATCCATTCTTGTATATATGTGAAGGATTCTCCTTTGTATATTCCCATATAATGCTAGGGGGCATCCACACTTTTTGTTTTCTCGTACATGGTTTCAAAAAACACCTTGGAAAATTCCAAAAATATTTGTACAACTTTCAAAATCATAAAAACATTCAAATATGTTAGAAAAAACCTAAACATTTGAAAAACCCTTTTAGGGATGAAGCTACAAAAACAACATAACATTGTCTTGTGAAAATCACAAAAATAATGTGAATAGTAGCCTTGAAAATTGTCTTTAAGATGACACCAAAAACAATAGAAAATGATTCAAAACTGTCCCACAAAAACAAAGTAGTGGTTTGCTTACTTTTAGTTGTCAGTTTGTAGAGTTTTGATTGCATTATCTTTCCATGTTGTATGATTTAAATTGAATTCATTTGCTTAGTTTAAAGTGTTACTTTAATTTATTGTACATAAGCATTGAGTTCATTTTATCTTGCATACTTGTATATAATTGTGTTGTGTTAATTAGATTTGATTAAGTTATGATTGTTGTGTGTTTTGTACAAATTGTTGTCATCTCACATCATCTACCATCTATCATCACATCTATACATCATATATCAATAAAATCTAAGCTACATCATCATGAACATGAAAAAAAACATGTATGCTAAGCTAACATCATATAATATCACCAAGAGGGGCAAGAGGGACCACCTTCTGTCCCCCTCGAACATAGACCATAATAAAAACGTGGATCATCATAAGTATCACATGAAAAATAACACGATATCATCTACTGCTACCTCATATACACAACATATGATAAGTAAAACATGAATTAATGCATCAAAACATGTGATATCATCTAAAATGCTATCTCATAAATCAAGAAACATGTAATATCATCTAAAACGTTATCTCACAAATCAAGAAACATGTGATATAATCATAAAACATCATGAATGGATCCATAATCATAATCGTCATCATATATATCTATCAAAAATCAAATGTCCATATATAATGTGTCTCTGTACATAATCATTTAGATACAAAGTATGCCATCATTGTCATGGGTCAAAAATGTGTCTTCCAAGTGAGGCATAGCCAAAAACAATACATATACATCGATTAAAAATGAGCCTTCACAAGAGGCATACATAAAAAAAACGTATACATCTCTAAATACATCATGAGTAAAAGTGAGTCATGTCGGCGACTCGATCCTCGTGGGGACTAGATTATCTCCAAGATGGTGGGGATCCCATCACCTATGGACCTGCTGCCCCCGCCGCTGTTGCCCTACATGCTTTGCCTTGTAGGCCGCTCAACCGATCTCGACTAATTTCTCGACGCCACTACTCTCTGTGATCTCACACCCATCTCATCGATTTTTGACTGAAATCAAGTGCTCTATGCCCCTCGAAGATAGCCTCGTAATACAATGATCTATAATAGTAGGCCCTCCCATTGGTTGTCGCCGCTAAGTCCATATGCATACGTGGTGTCACTGTGACTCCATCCGTATGCCGAAATGAAGCCACCTCTGTGGAAAGTCTGAAAATCTTTGCCTATCCCACTATCCACTTGGCCGTCGGTTGATCCCTCACCGTAGTAATAATATGGACTTGTGCCCTAGGTTGGTCTCTCTCTACATCAATCCATTGTACTTGGACCCTTGAATGTTGTAGTAGGGTTGTAACTTGTAGCATCCGAGCCGCCATCTGCTGAATTTTTGCCTCGACATGGCTCCATTCCCCTAGCTCCTCCATCTCCCCTAGCTCCTCTATCTCCTCCATCTCCTCTGCCACCACCTCGGACTATGTGGTGGTCTAACAATCTACCCTTGCTATGCACCTCCCTACAGAGGACCCTATGGAACTCCTCTCTCGGAGGCACATGCTGTAATGGTACTGGATGCCAACCGATATGCCTACTTGGGGCATCTCAGTATTTGTGGATCTATGGGGATTTTTCTATCTCGATCTTTGCCCCTATCCTTGTGGCTTCATGCATGGGTGATCCTATCAACCACCGCCATATTTACCCTGTCGATCAAATCCATCATCACCCAAATCATCGTCATCACCGCTGCCACTCAACCGCTTGCTGTTGGTGGCCTAACACCTTCATCCCATGCAACCAACAAAATAGTGAAATGCCGAGGTAAAACTATAGTATACCACAATCCATACGCCGTCATCACTCCAGGATACCCGATCCGTCTCAACGGAGCCCATATCTATGGTACCATCTGATCAAAACTAGCTCGGGACCTATCTCATGCGGATCTATGGCCCCATATCGAATGTCTCTCGAGCTCGGTGTGCATACCACATATCGTGCCATGGTACATACCGTCTCGCACCAAACTATCTCTAAAATCATCAAATATGTAGTCCTCTATGACATAGCCCTGAATGCCAATCAAAAAGTGCTCAACCATAGCTATATTAAGCTCATGTGCATCCTCTACCCACATACTGTTGGTATGGCCTCTATACTATCATGTGTTGTTGGATCTCATCAAAAACTCAGCGATAGTGATATGTGTCCCCCATGTGTCCACGAATATAATAATCATCTGGGACCCATCCCATTAATGATGGCTCATCGGGAGCCCAAACTCGTAATGCACCTATAGGCTACTAACAACTATATGGTCCCATACCTATATATGTAGAAAAGTAGCTAGAACCACAATCTTCTCGACCGTGGTATGTGATCAAATGTAAATCCCAATACAAGTGTGCCAACATACACTGGCCCCAACAATATCTCTTGCCTCAAACTAATCCACGTATCACGCTAATGAGGCCAAGTGGAAAAGATGTCCCTATCTTGTTAGTGAGTAGGATGCCACTGAAAAATGCCATAAGATAGACTACCACTCAAGATAGTCCTAGATCTGTAATACACTGGTGCATCCACACCATCATACCTCGACGAGGTATCTCATCATGACCAAATAGCTCAACCAACAAGCAGTTATTAATCTAAACTCGTCGTTAATGTACTCTATCAATTTCCCTGGATAGGCACATGCAATATGCATGAGAATTCCTCCAAAGTAATGGTCATCTCCTAGTCGGGAGCCGGAAGCACTTGGATCTTGTTGTGCCATCTATTAACAAAGCCCGTGAGTAGGCCATGGTCTAGAGTGATCTATGGCATCCGTGCCATGTAAGCTAGTCTTGTGACCTCTAACAAGATATCCATAATCTTCCTATCTTGTCAAGAGAAGCCCGCCTCTAGGGTGGCCAGAGAAAAACCGTGTCGTTCTCTTGTCTATAAAGCTGGTCACCGTCTATGTAAGATAACACAACACTTGTTAAGACTTTATTTTCTTCTATCTATCTTCTTCTATTTTATCCCTAACATTCTTCTAAGTACTAACTCATATTTTCTTCTACACTTTTCCTATTTTCTTCTAAGTGTTGGCTAAAATGATTTCTCGGAACATGTCCGACCCAAAGGACACCTAGGCTACCTTTTTAGCATATTTGTACCCAATACGTGTGCGCCTTATTCCCAGTGCATGCACACCAATCATGACGCGTGCACAAGTAAAAATTTCCACCCCTCCCAACATGCACATGCGCGTTCTCAGACACATCTGCGTGCATGTTTTGACACATGCGCCTACACGCACATGTTTTCCCTCCTAGATGCTTGCATGTCTCTTTGGCACTTATGTCTACACGCACATGATTTTTCAACGCATGTGCATGCTGATGACACCCGCATGCGCTTTAGGTGAGCGCACACGTTTTCATGGCCCTATAACAACTAATAAATGTTATTAAATGAAAAAAATTAACAGAGAAGGACATGGCACTCATGAAGGGTCTATCATCCTCCTCCCGTGCGTACTCCCAGTTGTGTATGTGCGTCTCCTACGCTTTTGAACTCTCGCCATCTCCCTCACAACTTAGAGCACCTCACGGTAAAAATTAGCAAGGGTTTGGTAACAAATGAACTATTAGCGATGACTTACCCCCTAGGGAGGTTATATAAGGATCATTTGACCCCACCACATTGTGTAATTTAACCACCGTGATTGTTCTAGCTTCTTCTATTACCCGTCGTGATGATTATTTTTATTAAATAATTACTTTTGACTCGTTTTCGTCCTACTGGGGCATATTTTTGCTACCTAACACCCATTTCTTCTCCTGGGGCATTTTTTTGCTTTCAGCAATCTAACCTATTCCAAAATTCTTCTAAAAATAAAAATCACTAAACAATAGAAAAATCATTAGTTTCAAAAATTATTAAAAATACAAAAATAGTAAAGATTTAAAAATTTGTAAAAATTGGTAAAATTCTCAGTGCGCAAACTGAAATCTATGTCAAACACATTACATTCAAATTATGCCTTGCTTGAGTTTTCACTTTTTTATGTAACAAAGACTCGCAAATCATTTGGATCCACCTCATTAACAAAAGTTGGTCTTCTTACTATGTTTATACTTCCTAGCCGAACAAGTGTTTGATATTGTTTCATAGTGCACAATTACTTTTCATTGGACCCCTGTGTCCACCATATTTCCCCTCGCATAGACATTTTCTTGGGGCACCACTTTTAACCATTTTTGTTTTACACAAACATTCGGGAACTGCATCTCGATAACAAAACATTTGTGCAACTAACTTAGACATTGTTGGTTTAAGTATATGTGTTTGTACTTGTTTCCCTATTAGGTTGGCTTGTTTACTTTCTCGTATTGCATTGCATTCTGTATGTTGTATGGAGTTGGTATTTTAGCAATGGAATTTTTTTCATATTATAGTTTTTCCATGTCATTCTAGACTTTTATCATATGCTTACATTTTTAATACAGACTGATGATGAAGACCACTAGCAATATGATGAAAATTAAGTTGTTTAAAATACAATGGATGGATTTTAGCTCAATTCCCCTTCTTCATACCCAGTTTTCTTCTCTTTCCATCACACTCAGCTTCACCATTTTCCTCTACATTTATGCACACTCCTCTCAATATAAATATCAAATGTTTAGTGTCCCGTAGGAGAATTAGATTTCTCATTGGTACAAAGTGAATGAGGGAGATGGAATGGAATGAAGGAAAGGAGTGGAATGGAATGAATTGAAAGAACATGCAAGAGTTAGGTAAAAACAGAGCCTAATATTGCATGAAGAGGAAAGATGAATAACTAACACAAATAAAATGGAGTTTGAGTTAGCTAAACAAGAATGTGTAAAAGGGAACACATGTGAGCAAGTAGATAATTAGAGCTTGATCACTGTGAACTAGAACAACATATTAATAACGTTGACAATAAGATCAAAGATAATATTTGCATGCAAGATTTAAACATCTAACATCTAATGAACATAAGAACATCAAATGCTATAAGAGACAATGAATGGGACACAAAGTTCATATTTCATTAACTCCAAAATGTCTTCTCAAAAGAACACAAAGTTTCTTTCTTTGAAACAAAGCTTGCACACAAAAGTATTTTCTTCTCCTCTCTCAAAGTCACCATTTACAAATGAGCCCCTTGACTTTCTTTTATAACCCAAAAGTTGGTTACAAAGTAGTTAGGGTTTACATGAACATTAAATAGGGCACTTAAGTGACTTTTGAACTTTTTCAACCAACTTTATTAAAAGCAACTAAAAATAGAAACCACTTAAGTTAAAAAGTCATTTAAGGAAAAATACATAAATAAAAGAAATGGGTACATGTGGACCCCACTTAAATGACTTGGACGCACACCTAGACATCCTAGTCAACAATGCGCCACCTAGATCAAAACACCTATGGTTAGTGCCTTATCCATTGGGCCAAGAGTCCACCTATCCCATCGTATGGGAATGAACTCATTGACCGTGCTCCGCAATCCTCCAGATGACAAGAGAGCCGATCTTGAAACTTGAGCAATTCATCCACCCCTCCGTTTGAGCAACATCCTGGTGTGAGCAAGTTTGTCTTCATTCGTATTCACATTCACAATTACACACAATTCTCCACATGCTCCGAATAGCCTTCCATGATGAATTATTCATTTGTCATGAGATTGTAGTCATTACGCCACCTTGGCTTGTCAGAATCCAACTTTGATCTTTCGCCATTGAGAAGATCTTCCAAGAGCCAAAATTGCAATTCACTTCCTGGAGTTATGTATTTTGTCTTTGTCACCATCCCGAAGTGTTGGCATTCTGATCCGCTCATGATCATCCAATTCAAGAACACTCCAACTTTAAGACTGGTCCGATGAAGTATACGCACGCTGCTAACTGAGAGCTGACAGGGACATGCTTGAATGATGTGGCCTTGCTTGATGATCCACAATTGTACTTATCATTGGTCTTGGTTTTTTGATGAATAGCTCCACAAAATGATCAAGTGAAATTTTTTTTTGTAGACAAGATTCTCCCATTATCGATCTCTTGCCGATAACAATGACTTTTGACTCTAAGAGATCAATGCCAATAGCTACTGACTTATACCGCATAATGAGGAAGTTAGAGGTTGTTTCCGCTTCGAGCCGTTGGAGTTGAATCACCACACTATGCAGGTTTCATGGTGCATCCATGCAAGTGATGACCAATTTAGAACAAGCGTCAGGAAAATTGTGACTCGCCTTCGGTTGATATGCGATCGCAGAATCGACCTATGTCGATGTGTCCCAAGTTAGTATCGGCGATGTTCTCATACTCTGAATGGAGCTTCGAGGTGAGTAGAATTCCTTGGAATCCATACTACAACATCATTTTGTTTGAAGATGACATGATTGTGACAAAAGCGTGATTTTAGGTTATTACTTCCTTCTTACAAAACTGCACAAATCTCCTCTAAAACTACCTTGGGAAAAATAATAAATCTTGTTATGAGAAACTCTCATTGGATGAGGAAGTATATTAAGGTATCAAAATTTTGTGTGTAAGAGGTTTTTTTCCAATCAAATTCTTCAGTCAAATATTAAAGGTCAAAGTTGACTCTTCTGAGACTGCTAGGAAAATGCAAGTGTAAAACTGTGAAAATCCCGTTTGGTTTTAGCCTGGTAAAAATACCAAACGTCACCCTGAGCATCTAAAACTTGGCAAGGGAGCATATGAAGGTGAGGATAATTGAACAAACAATTCATTTCTCTTGACAATTATTTGAGTCCAAAATATCAACTCTCAAAGTGAGTCACCTTGACAGGCTAAAAACTATGCACGCATGCAACGAAATCATGCAAACTACATTTTATTTGACTCCGTGAAAAATATCAAACGAGGTGCTTGTACGATTTTGAAATTTGGAAAAAGAGTAGATGAAGTTGAGAAGAATTCAACAAACCAAACCGTTTCTCTTGACGATCATCTGGGCTTGAGATACAGATTCTCAAAATAGGCCTTCCGCCAAGCTGAAATTGTACGCGTGGCAAAATCGAGCAAACTGAGTTTTTCTTGGGTTCGTGAAAAATATCAAACAAAGTGTTGTACACTTGAAATTTGGAAAATGAGTAAATGAATATGGGGAGAATTCAATGAACTAAACCTTTCTTCCCGATGATCATCCGACTTTGAGATATCAAGCTTCAAAGTTGATTACTTCAATAGTTACAAAACATGGCAAAAATAATAACTTTTTTTTAAAAATATCCGGTCGAAATGGCTCCACGTAGGATCAAATTTAATCTTTTTAATTTACTATTTCTCCATATTTCCTTAATTCCGTTGTTTCTTGATGTGAAGAATTACTTTGATTTTCCGGCGACGCGCATGGGTTAGTGGACGAGCCTAATATTTTTTTTTTTTTTTGGGATCGAGTGATCTTGTTTCTTCTTCCTTGCGCAATGATCAAATTTCTCCTTCTTAAGCATGCATAGTATCCTTGTTATTCTTCTTTAAAAAAATAATAATAAAATAAAAAAATAAAATTTTAATGCATGCGTGGGTTCTTGTTTTTGGATTTGTGTTCACTTATGCATGTGGGTAAAACAGACCAAATTTCTCTTCCTTCAAAACCTACGTGGATTTTATGGCATGTTGTTTTTTGTCTTATCTCGTGGTTGTGTGGAATTTGAAAAAGACTTCATTCTTCTTGAAGCATGCGTGGAAATTGTTTGAGCCTTTGGATCTCCCTCTATTTCTCTTTCTTCTCTAGGCGTGGATTCTTTCCTCTTGACCTGCGTTTTCTTTCCTCCTTAGGTACTGCTGATGAACGATTTTTTTCCTTTTTTTTTTGGTGGAATATCTCTCTTCTACCCAATGCGTGGGTGTTGGCTATATCTCCTCTCTCTTCTGCTATGGCGTGGAAATGCTTGTTTTCAATATTGCTTCATCAATGGCAACTTCCTAAACAAAACATCACGTGATCTTTCACCTTTAGGCAATGAGATTTCAGATCAACTTGGCTATGGTATGTGTGAAAGATCTTGACTGGCTTCTTTTCTTCTACACAAATCAACAAAAAAAAAAAACAAACTACTAGCTATGGGAAATTTCACCTTCTTTCTGCATAAGGGATTCATTTGGGTTTCCAGATCAATCCTTGCACGTGCATGAAATTGCCTTCTCCTTTGCAAGTGTGGATCTCAAAACTTCTACTATTGCTTCCCTCCAATGGAGAAAACTACCTAAAACTCTCAAGGTTTCCTGGCTCTAGCTAATGCCCATGCCAAAACAACTTCCATGTGAAAAAGCTTTCATCGGGATAGGCATTAATTCTTGTAGAACAAATGCTTTTTCCTTCTTCTAGCTCTGGATATCTGCAATATTTCTTTATTTCTCCTTCTTCCCAATTTCCTCTTTCTGTAACCTCTTGTAACCATCTCCTCATCAATTCCCGGATGATAGAAGCAAAATCAAAATTGTCTATGAAAATTGGAAGCGGAAGAAAAATTGCCCCGACACTTGCTCACTGACAGTTACGACAATTAATAAAAAGAAGAAAAGTTCTCCCAAGTTTTTCGAACAACTTCCATCCAATATTAAAATTAATATTTATTAATTAAAAACCCTAAAATTTAATAAATATTAATTTTATTAAATAACAGGGTAAATATTAATTAAATAATTAAAATACGGTTTGTGGTGTAGCGGGAGAAGGGCTTATTCAAAATGGATGAAACGAAAGCCAAAATGACCATGAGAATAAGATGATTGTGATGGAGGAGAACAATCACGCAAGATAACACTTTTGATTTTTTTTTAAAATTTTCATGTTTACTAATTTTGTGAAGTCAAAATTAGTTGATAACAATTGGCTCTTATTGGGGACAAGGACTTTATGGATGCAACAACGGACCCAGACCCAAATATTCAATGAACACGATCCCAAAAATGATGGAGCATAAAAATTGGATGACAAAAGAGAGGAAACCAAAAAATAGGGAAAACAAACAAACCAAAATCCTAATTACCTATGTACATACGAGGGACAACCCGTTTTCAATTTTGATAGTGCTTGAGATATTTCCCATTGTAGGGAAAAGGAAAATGAGTTCCATCGGGATACGCCAAGTAATAAGTGCTATCTCCACATAAATGTCTAATCTTGAACGGGCCTAGCCACAATGAATCAAACTTCCCATGCTTTCCTTTTGGTTCACGTCTTTTGTCCCAGAGAAGAACTAAGTCATTGATTTGAAATTGTCTCTCCTAGTTTTCCTGTCGAACAATTTCTTTACCTTGGATTGATGTTCCTCGATCCTATTTGCCACTTGACTTCTTTGCTCTTCAAGCTTGCTTAGGAACATGATCCTTTTATCTAACGCATTGGTGAAGCATTCATCGTCAACTTCCTGAGCCAATCGTAATGCTGGTAACTCCAATGTGATGGGAATTTGAGCATCGGTTCCATACAAGAGTTGGAATGGAGACATCCCAATTGCTCTTTTGGGAGTTATGCGGTCAGCCCACAATGCATCATATAACTTTTTGTGCCAAGTTCTTTGATTTTCTTCGACTAACTTGCACACGATAGTAATGATGTTTTTGTTACTGGATTCTACTTGACCATTTCCCTGAGGGTAGTAATCTGATGAATGAGATAAAGATATCCCATACCCATAACAAAAACCTATCATCTCTGGAAGAAAAAAATTTGAGGCATTGTCCATCATGATCTTGTGTGGAATTCCATAACGAACCAATATATTTTCTTTGATGAAGTCACATATTACCACAGTAGATGTTTGTTTCACGGTATAAATTCTACCCACTTTGTAAAGTAGTCAGTTGTAGTGAGCACGTGAGTATGACCAGCACTAGAATTAGGATTCAAAACCCAATGAAATCTAAACCCCATTGTTGAAAGGGCTCTTCAATGACAACTGGCTTCAAAGGCAAAGCTGCCAATTTTGGTCTTCCAACAAATTGCTGACAAGCTTCACATTTTGCTACCCATTTCTGAGCATCGAAAAAACATAGTGGGCTAGTAATAATGTGCTTGCAAAATTTTATGAGTATCACTGGGCTAGAGAAATGACCACCACAAGCATGATTATGAAAAGGCTTCAAGCAACCTAGGTTGTTGTTCCTTATCAACACATCTGAGGAACATGCCATCAACTCCTTTCTTGAACAAAGTGTTGTCCCAAATGACATACCTGACAACTCTTAATTTGATAGCTCATTTTTCCTTAGTTGTCAGATTCTCTGGACACTCACCATATGTGAGAAAGTAGGCTATATCGAATACCATTCATCTATGGTACTGACAAAAACTACCAGTGGTAAACTTTCCTCAACTGGTTCTTCTTCAGAGTCATCTCATGGTTCATTCTCTGCGATGAGTTGGCAGAGTCCTCTTCCTCGAACCAACTTGGTAGGCTTGATATCCAAATCATATTCCTAGATCTTGGAGACCCAATTACCTCTTTTAGATCCTAGTTCTTGTTGTGTTAGCATCGATTTAACTACGGTGTCTGGAACTAAGACTTTGGTATGCGAATTCAACACATAGTACCTGAAATGTTTCAAGGCTCTCACCACCACATACGCATGTCTCTCAAGGGGAGTGTAATTAAGTTCATGTTTCTTGAATCCAGAGCTCATGAATGCAATAGGAGATTTGATTCCTCTTGATTGTGTTGAGTCAAGATGGCAGAGATTGTGTGTGAAGCATAACAATAGATTATGAAATCCTTTTTAAAATCAAGACACACCAATGTAGGGGCTTTTGCAATAACACCCTTGATTTTCAAATGCTTCTCTACCTTCCTTCAACCATTTGAAGGATTCTTTTCCTTTCATCATATCAGCGATTTCTTTAGTTAGCTCGACAAAATCTGGCACAAACCTTCTCAAAAATTTACCTTCCCAAAGAATGAGTGGACTCCAGGCTTACTTGTAGGCAAGGAAAGATTCTTGATAGCTTGAACACGCTCAGATCGATCTTAGTTCCTCCTTAGAAACAATATGACCTAGGAGTTTCCCTTCCATAACTCCGAACACAACTTTTTTGGATTTAGAGAAATCTTATGAAGTCTTGCACCTTTGCAATATTTTCTCTAAATCTCTTAGGTGATCTTCTCGTTTCTTTGAGAACACTATCAAGTCATCTAGGTATATCACGATGATCTTGTCTTTATAATATGCGAATGCCATATCCATAGCCCTTTGAAAAGTAGCGCTAACATTGATCAAACCAAAAGGCATTCTTCTATATGTGAATGTACCCTGGGGGTGGTGAACATGGTTTTATGTTGATCTTCTCTAGCCACTTCAATCTGATTATAACCAGAGAAACCATCTAGCATGGATAGCATTTCCGATCCAGTTATTGCCTGCAGAATATGGTCCATGACCGGAAGTGGATAATTATCTTTCAAGGAAGCTTGATTAAGATTGTAGAAATCCACACAAATCCTAATTTCTCCATTTTTCTTGCAAACCGGTACAATATTAGCTATCCAAGTCGAATGTCGAATAGGAAAACTATTTGTGCATCTAACATCTTTTGAACCTCATGAAATATTGTCCCTGCAATCTTGGGATTATATTGTCTTTGCTTCTTCCTGAATGGAATTGCACACTAAGTTTCAAGGGTATGGCATGCTCCATTTCCCTAGGTTGGAAAGACTTCAAGTCTTCATATGAGTAAGCCAAGACATCAGAATATTTGGTAAGGAGGCTTATGAATTTCTTGCGCTCCTCAGGTGAGCAACACTTACCGATGTTGACCAGGCGAGGTTTATCCTTGGTACCAATGTTAACTTGCTCATAGTCGCAGTAGAAATTCATAGTCCTCCTGCTCTTTCTCTTTGATAAACTTGTCATGTTTATCAAAAATTTCTTCAAGTGAAACCAATCCTTTTGGAATTTTATTTCCTTTGAGTTGAATGATGCCATCACCAGGATCTTCGTTCTCAACTCCTTCTTGAATGGGTGAGGTCATCGATTCACGAAATGTAGAATCACTTCCTTCAAAGTACAATTGTTCAAAATTATCCCTTTTTTCCAAGAAAGCAATAATTTGTTGATCATCATTGAATACTTGCCAATTTTCTGCATTGTCAGGAACACTTGGCCTAAAAACCATTTCGATGGTGTATTTGTCTTGATCAAACTCTAAATGAGGAATCATTAATGAAGTTGAGACTACTAGAGAATCTGCTTTGTCATTATTTTCACGAGGGACATATTTTATGGAAAAAGCATCAAAGACTTCTATCGTGTCCCACACTTTATTTTTGTAGTGTCTCAAATGATCATTCTTTACTTGGAACTGATTTCTTAACTTGTTTCACGATCAATTCTGCATCTCCAAAGACTTCCAAATTTTGATCCCTTTCTCCTCTGCAACTTGGAGGCCAAGGATTAATGCCTCATATTCTGCAGTGTTGTTAGTATTTGAAAATTCAAGTTTGTAGGAAAAAGGAAATATTTTACCATTTGGAGATATGAGCACCACTCTTGCACCAAAACCCGTCGAGCAACAACTTCCATCAAACTCAAGAGTCCATATCTCATTGGAATCTTGGCAAGTGACCTCAGGGGTATGAATTTCTGTAGTCATCATATAATTACCCATACTTGAGCCTTGGAAAAGGATTTGTGTGCGAGGATCTTCAGTTTTAGTTACCGTGAACTTTTCTTGAGTTTCTAGCATTAGCTTCTTCATTTCTCCATTGATAGGATCATGGTGTGAGACCAGTCCATTTGAATCTCACCACCCAAATCTCTGTAAAATTTCTTGCTCAACAACATACCATATGAAGCAGGAATGTCAACAACTAGAATGGTTACCTTAACTCATTTATGAGGAAATTGGGCTAAAACCATTTGAGCATCTTTAATCTACCCAATCAAGGAACTTGTCTTGTCTCCATTGAGTAACAAGATCCGAATGTTCTCGTACAAGTCAACCCAAGAGCATGTGCTACTTTTACAGGCATCACATTATCCGAGGCTCCAAAATCTATAATGCAATTACTTAATTTGCATCCGTTGATCAGAAAGGACACAAAGAAAGGTTCAATCTTTTCATTTGAAGGTGTAGTGGCCGCCACAATATTTTGAGTCTTCCCATCTTTGGGAGTTTTCATAATTCCTTTGGAGGAATGAACAATAGAGTCGCCTTTGATAAACTGGACCAATTTCTCAAGTTGATCCTTATTGGACTTCAAGTACTCTTCTTGTGACATGGAAATTTTTGTTTTATTGATATGATCAATGATATCAAATTTGGGCAAAGTAACCATACTTGATGTCTCAGATACTAGTTCTTTCAACTTGATGATGGCACACTTTTGACCTTTGCTTTGGGCTTGGTTGATATTGATGTGGAAGAAGAAACTTTCTTCATAGCTGATTTATCAACTGATTGACTTGACAAAGGCCCTCCTTTCTTTAAGATAGTTTTGACCTTGGAAACCTCAGTCACCTTGGACTCTTTAGGAGTCTCATTTGTCTTGGATTCTTTGGAAGTTTCCTTAGTCTTAGATTCTTTTGAAGTTCCTTGGAAACCTCTTTATCTCCCACCTTAGTGGTATTCTTCTCCTTTTTTGAGAGCGTGTGAAGACAACTGAAGGATTGACTATTCATATCTTCTATAATTTCTTCGTATTCATCTTCTTCTTCTAAACGGTACTCGAAGAAATGATTATTACTTTCTCCTTTAGGATCTTCAACTTCAGTTCAGATGTTCCAGAATCTGCTCTTCCTCATCAACCTCGATGACTTCAACTTCATCATCACTTTCTTCAATGACATCACATTTTGAGTTAGTTGTGGGAGCTGCTTCAATAACAAGCCTCGTCGGAGCACCTTGCAATCCTGGCTTTGTTGGGAACATATCCTTTTCTTGGGATGTCTTTGTAAGGAGCAGGTTTACTACTTTGAGCAACTTGATTTTTTCAAAGCCAACACATCATTAGCCAACTTAGTGAGTATAGCTTCTGAAGCATTGGGGGTTTCTTGACTCTTTCCCTTGAGGGAAGTTTTCTTGAATTTTCTTGCCATGATTAAGTCATCCTCAATTTCTATGGCCAAGGATTGAGCAAGTTCCAAAGTAGCCACTCTAGCCCTTCTCAACTGATAACACACTTTTGGTTGTTGTGCATTAATAAAGAAACATTTTTGTCCATCAAGGTTTGGACGAATCCCGACAGGAACTTTGTTCACCATTTTGTTGAACTTAGCCATGAAATTCCTCATGGGTTCTGTTGGCTCTTTCTTCACCTGAGATAGTTGGGCAAGAAGAGCATGTTCATCTTCTCGTCTTGAATCGATCTTCAAACTTAGTTTTCATATCATTCCAATTTGTAATGCATCCATTTGGCAGATGATGAAACCAATCTACAACAACATCATGCAATGTTTCGACGAAGAGGTGAATAGAAACATCTTCATATTCTACCAAAAAACAACACATGCAGTGAAGAAGGCAGAAATATGGTCATCTAGTGATGTCTTCCCATCTCTCGAACTTGGGAAGAATCTTCCTCGATCCTCTTGGGAGGTCATGTCGAGCTGGTAAGGCCAATGGGCCTATGGCATTTCCCCATGGTACGTTGACTACCATTTTGGGAAAGGTGGTATGCGAAGGCAAAACAACGTGAGCAAGGACAAGTGCTTGATTGTAGTGATTCCTTCCTTTCTTGCTCTTTCGGGGACTTGATGCAAGGCTTACAGATCTACGAGGTGTGTTCTTCTTTGGAGGAGATAACTTAAACCAAACTTTCCTTGAAAGTCAAAAATGGGATCAGATCGACCTTTAGCTTTTTCTCCTCGCGTAAACCTCTTTGTTTCCAAGTTTGAAATCTTTATCTATGAAGGGATCACTGGCATGTTCTAATCGGCTCTAGCCTTTTCTCTTCACTCTCTTTCTTGAGCTATTTGCACCTAAATAACTCTAGCAACTCTCGCGGCTTTCTCTTCTTCGTTATCTAGTATTGATGCGGCGAGATGAAAATGATAGTTGTTCGTGCACTTTTCCCAAATAGCTTGCCTCAAATATGATGATATGTCTTCTTGAGTATCTGCAAAAAGAAGATTTGGTTGCAAGATAGGTGGGTTACCTGTAATAGTCATATAGATTATTACCTTGGTGGAAGAGGACCGCGTCGGTGAACAATGATCAACACGTGTCCAGAGGTCTTCTGGCCACAAGTGCGGGTGCTCTTCTTCTAAGGTCTTCACGTAGATTTCTCTGTCAATGGCTCTATCAACAACCACAAATTGCTGCAAGCTTTCACGGTTTTCCCAAGCTATTGTTCAAGGTTGGCAACAATGTCTCCTTGAAAATATTTGTCGGGCACAAGGTTCGGTTGAAGAACTGGAGCTTGTGCAGAGGGGATAGTCATAAAGATTTAACCAAGCACTGGTTAACGATTCTTGAATCCCCAATAGAGTCACCAAAAACTATTAGCATATGGATTTGCACGCATGCAAATGACATGCAACAAGTGTGGGAACAAAGTCCTCCTCAATGAAGGTGAGGCTGCCTTTATTGAAAACCAAAACTATATTTACATCTGTACATTCAAAATTGTATGTGGGGGTGTTTTGGAACATCAATGGAAAGAAAAGTGAATGAGGGAGATGGAATGGAATGAAGGAAAGGAGTGAAATGGAATGAATTGAAAGAACATGCAAGAGTTAGGTAAAAACAAAGCCTAATATTGCATGAAAGAAGAATGATGAATAACTAACACAAATAAAATGGAGTTTGAGTTAGCTAAACAAGAATGAGTAAAAGGGAACACACATGAGCAAGTAGATAATCGAGCTTGTTCATTGTGAACTAGAACAACATTAATATAGTTGACAATAAGATCAAAGACAATATTTGCATGCAAGATTCAAACATCTAACATCTAATGAACATAAGAACATCAAATGTTATAAGAGACAATGAATGAGACACAAAGTTCATATTTCATTAACTCCAAAATGTCTTCTCAAAAGAACACAAAGTTTTTTCTTTGAAATAAAACTTGCATACAAAAGTATTTTCTTCTCCTCTCTCAAAGTCACCCTTTACAAATGAGCCCCTGACTTTCTTTTATAACCCAAAAGTTGGTTACAAAGTAGTTAGGGTTTACATGAACATTAAATAGGGCACTTAAGTGACTTTTGAATTTTTCAACCAACTTTATTAAAAGCAACTAAAAATAGAAACCACTTAAGTTAAAAAGTCATTTAAGGAAAAATACATAAATAAAAGAAATGGGTACATGTGGACCCCACTTAAATGACTTGGATGCACACCTAGACATCCTAGTCAACAATGTGCCACCTAGATCAAAACACCTAGGTTAGTGCCTTATCCATTGGGCCAAGAGTCTACCTATCCCATCATACGGAATGAACTCATTGACCGTGCTCGTAATCCTCCAGATGACAAGAGAGCGATCTTGAAACTTGAGCAATTCATCCACCCCTCCATTTGAGCAACATCCTGGTGTGAGCAAGTTTGTCTTCATTCATATTCACATTCACAATTACACACAATTCTCCACATGCTCCGAATAGCCTTCCATGATGAATTATTCATTTTTCACGAGACTGTAGTCGTTACGCCACCTTGGCTTGTCAGAATCCAACTTTTGATCTTTCGCCATTGAGAAGATCTTCCAAGAGCCAAAATTGTAATTCACTTCCTGGAGTTATGTATTTTGTCTTTGTCACCATCCCGAAGTGTTGGCATTTTGATCCTCATGATCGTCCAATTCGAGAACACTCCAACTTTAAGATCGGCCGATGAAGTACTGCGCACGCTAATTGAGAGCTGACAAGGACACTTGAATGATGTGGCCTTGCTTGATGATCCACACAATTGTACTTATCATTGGTCTTGGTTTTTTGATGAATAGCTCCATAAATGATCAAGTGAAAACAATTTTTGTAGACAAGATTCTCCCATTATCGATCTCTGCCGATAACAATGACTTTTGACTCCGAAGAGACCAATGCCAATAGCTACGACTTATACCGCATAATGAGGAAGTTAGAGGTTGTTTCACTTCGAGCCATTGGAGTTGAATCACCACACTATGCAGGTTTCGTGGTGCATCCATGCAAGTGATGACCAATTCAGAACAAGTGTTAGGAAAATTGTGACTCACCTTCGGTTGATATGCGATCGCAGAATCGACCTATGTCGATGTGTCCCAAGTTAGTATCGGCGATGTTCTCATACTCTGAATGGAGCGTCGAGGTGAGTAGAATTCCTTGGAATCCATACTACACATCATTTTGTTTGAAGATGACATGATTGTGATAGAAGCGTGATTTCAGTTATTACTTCCTTCTTACAAAACTACACAAATCTCCTCTGAAAACTACTTGGGAAAAATAGTAAATCTTGTTATGAGAAACTCTCACTGGATGAGGAAGTATATTAAGGTATCAAAAGTTTTCGTGTTAGAGGTTTTTTTCCAATCAAATTCTTCAGTCAAATATTAAAGGTCAAAGTTGACTCTTATGAGAATGCTAGGAAAATGCAAGTGTAAAACTACGAAAATCCCGTTTGGTTTTAGCCTGGTAAAAATACCAAATGTCACCTTGAGTATCTAAAACTTGGCAAGGAAGCATATGAAGGTGAGGAGAATTGAAAAAAATAATTTATTTCTCTTGATGATTATTTGAGTCTAAAATATCAACCCTCAAAGTGAGTCACCTTGACAGGCTAAAAACTGCGCGCGCAAGAAATCATGCAAACTGCATTTGATTTGACTCTGTGAAAAATATCAAATAAGGTGCTACAAATTTAAAATTTGGAAAAAGAGTAGATGAAGTTGAGAATAATTCAACAAACCAAACCGTTTCTCTTGAAGATCATTTGGGTTTGAGATATGGATTCTCAAAATAGGCCTTCCGCCAAGCTGGAATTGTACGCAAAATTGAGCAAACTGAGTTTTTCTTGGGTTCGTGAAAAATATCAAACAAAGTGTTGTACACTTGAAATTTTGAAAATGAGTAAACGAATATGGGTAGAATTCAACGAACTAAACCTTTCTTCCCGACGATCATCAAACTTCGAGATATCAAGCTTCAAAGTTGATTACTTCAACAGTTACAAAACGCGGCAAAAATAATAACTTTTTTTTTTTTTAAAAATATCCGGTCGAAATGGCTCCGCATAGGATCAACTTTAATCTTTTTAATTCGCTATTTCTCCGTCTTTCTAAGATTCTGGTTGCTTCAACGTGAAGAATTACTTTGATTTTCCGGCAACGCATGGGTTGCACGAGCTTGATTTTTTTTTGGCAGCGAGTGATCTTGTTTCTTCTTCCTGGCGCAATGATCAAATTTCTCCTTCTTAAGCATGTGTAGTATCCTTGTTATTCTTTTCTTAAAAAAGAATAATAAAATAAATAAAATAGAATTTTAATGCATGTGTGGGTTCTTGTTTTGGATTTGTGTTCACTTATGCATGTGTGGGTAAAACAGACCAAATTTCTCTTCCTTCAAAACCTGCGTGGATTTTATGGCATGCTGTTTTGTCTTTTCTACAGGCTGCGTGGAATTTGAAAAAGACTTCATTCTTCTTCAAGCATGCGTGGAAATTGTTTGAGCTGCTACGTGGATCTCCCTCTATTTCTCTTTCTTCTCCCAGGCGTGGATTCTTTCCTCTTGACCTGCGTTTTCTCCCTCCTCCTTGGCTGCGTGGAGAATGATTTTTATTTATTTTGCTATGTGGAATATCTCTTCTGCCCAATGCGTGGGCTGTTGGCTATATCTCCCTCTCTCTGGTTGTGCGTGGAAATGCTTGTTTTCAACCTTCATCAATAAACAACTTCCAGAAACAAATTCATCATGTGATCTTTCACCTTCAGGCAATGAGATTTCAAATCAACCTGGCTATGGTATGCGTGAAAGATCTTGACTGGCTTCTTTTCTTCTGCACAAATCAACAACAAACAAAAACAAACTACCAGTTATGGGAAATTTCGTTTACTAATTTTACGAAGTCAAAATTAGTGATAACATAGCCCTATCAATTTTTTTACTTGGTTACACTTTTCTATTATCTTTGAAGTGACGTAGCTTACGCCACCCCAAAGAGGGGAAAATGTAGACACCTATAATTTGATCAAAGTAATCTTATTACTAACATTGCACTAACTATTCTATTCCTTGCAAATTGATGACACTTCGTCAATTAGGCTTGCTTCTCCCCTCGAAATCAACTTAAATAAAAAATATACGGTGATTAAACCTCCTACCATGTAGTTGACTAATAAATCTTCTTATTAGCTAGCTCCTGCTTCCAACGCATCCAAAATCTAGTCAAATCTGCTCCATATGCTCCCAAAAATCTTCATAAGCCTACTTGGGACCCCTAATTAATCCTAAACCTAGTCAAATATTTCTTTGACTTGCTAAAAGTGTTTTTTGGACTTACCTCTTGTCCCACATGCACCAAAATCATTTCATTCTTGGAATTGGAAAAATATAAATAGACCACTCATCATTTTCAAGAACAATTCTTCTCCTCTAGCATAAACTATAGGAAACTAGGATTTGAGAATTTCTTCATTTGTATTGAGCTGTTATCTTCACCATTGCACCTTCAACTCTTGATTTAACCATTCATGGTGAAACTCCATTCTTGAAAGCTTGATAACCATATCAAAAATCACATCTGATTGCTAGGATCTTCATAGGTTAATGTTTTAGTAGCATTCAAAGAGTAGAGAGCAGTATATACATGTTAGTTTGATGTTATTTCAAAGTAATAATGCATGCATAGGAGTATCTCTTGTTTATCTCTTATCTCGATGGTTCATAGTTGAGTTGACAAAGCTTTGAAGTTTCTTTAGTGTTCTAACCTCATTTCTATAGCTTTTCTAATTTATACATGTTCACGAGGTCAACCCCAAGCTTCATAAAGAAGGGATTCCAAATAGGAGAAAAGAGGGATATCAAAACCCCATGCCCTACATCATGCTTACTGAAAATGCCAAGCTTATTAGGTTAGATGGATTTACAAACCATCGCTAACTGAAAACCTATCACTTTCACTTCTTGCAAACACAAAACATACAAATTGGTAAATTTTTGACAAACTTCATGTACAACATACATACTTGCAGGTTGGAGTTTATAAGACCCCACACATTCCATGACATGTAATTCATGGTAAATGGTGGTCAAGTGCCATATCGCCTACCTCTAGGCCATCTAAAACATCGAATTGATTCTGCAGAAATTGAGCATTATTATGCTTCAGAAATCCTTCGATTCATTTTTTCTTCATTTGACATATTCTATACTTTATTCCTCATCAGCAGAGTCCACTCTTTGGGTGGGAATATGATCTTAGGAGTGGTGAGAGGGAATTCAGGGACCTTTTGAATGGTTCTTGTGGACTAGTTGATAAAACCAATTGCAAACTTGAAAGAGTCGAGGAAATTCAGATGGATTTTTTGGTTCCATGAGAACCGAGGCCACCTTGGGCGTGTTTGAGAACTTAGGCAAGGGGACAAATGTGTCATTTGTAACTGACTCCTTGAGATGTTGTTGGCCATGGGTTTGTTCCTTAACAATTGGCTTGCTCCAGCTCGTTGGTGTCAGGGACCTTATTTTGAGCTGATTTGTTCTTGTTTTTCTACCCTCCTATAGTTTTCCACCCTTCCTCCTGAGGGGGTTTGGCCACTTCCAAAACCACCTTAGGCCTTTGGGTGGTTACGTGGAATATAAAGAGGGAAGTCCTTGATCTTATGATTAGAGGCCTGACATCAGAAGTAAGTGTTAGGAAGATTAATGTATAAAATGCGCTGGGAGTAATGAGAATCTCCCATTTGAATCTCAACAAACTCTTTCAACTCTTGAGAGAGGTCGACTTCCACATAGACACATTTTTGTGGCCTGGAATTATAAAAGTGTTGGGGTTTCATGTAGATACGGAAATGAACACAAGGGAGTGGTAGGCCAGGAAATTTGACCCAAATGGGCACTTTAAGGGCCGCATAATCAGAGACCACAAAGTCTTTGGTCCATGACAAGAGAACTAACAGAGAGTTGCGCACATACCATGTGGTTGAGTGGTTCAGAATGGTTGGAGCATTCTAGGGGTTGGAAAAATAGAAAAGGAAAAAGCCTTTGGTCATGTTTTGAACACTCTCAAGCCGGATGCCGTGAGTGGCCCAGGTTGAGTTAACCCATGATTTGAGCATGCTTTCGGAGGATATGCCAAAAAAGTACCTAATAAGACAACTATTCTAACCAATGACATGGATTGTTAAACTCATGAATAGGTAAAATAACATCAGGGGGAGACTCATTACATCGTGGAAATTTTTTAGGAACAAACTTTTGGGGGCATTTCGGTGGTGGTGCCATTTCTTGCATCTCCACTAGCTCTAGTTGCGACATCAATAGCCGGGCTTGAGGTGGAAGGGACCATTATATAGATGTACCCAGAGGGTGAGAAGCCATAGAAAGTTCCGAGAAATGTTCTATCCCGCAACGCCCAAAAAGGCTGCGGAATGTCATGTACACAGAGAAAAACCCTAGAAGAGCATTTTCCCTCAAAGTGGCTATATCACATGTATTTCTCCATGTCTATCTTGTTTTCACTTATTATAGTTTAAATTTATTCCTTTTTAGGAAATCACGCTTTCATGTTTTCACTTTCATACCTTGTCAAACAATTGAATTTCTAGTTTTCCAATTTAACGACACTCAATATTATATTATTTTCTTTCTATATGCATTTTTTCTCAATTCTTGGATTTCATGTTTTATATTTTCCCCATTTTTTTGTATGTTTTCCTTTTTTAATATTGCTTTTGTTCATTTTTCACTTTTTAAAAAAAAATTGTTTTTTCTTAATATTTTTCAAAATTGTTGTGGTTATTTTGCTATTTTTTCTTTCCAAACATTGCCTAATTTAAAACTCAACCTACCTCCTACCATGCAACATGATATAATTTTAGCCTCATTCCATTTACAAATCCACCTTTTCTTCTTTGGCCAATGTTTTCAATTTGATGTCTCTATACGGCAACATCTTTGCTACTATAAATGGTTTTAAACATAAAATTTTAATTTTCCTTATTTTTATACTTATTATCATCCAATACCACTTTATATCCTTCCTAGAATTCCTTATGTTTATAGTGTTTATCATGCCACACTCTTTTCTTCACTTTTCTAATGTTTGG
This sequence comes from Taxus wallichiana var. yunnanensis, assembly GCA_018340775.1. Classification (NCBI taxonomy): domain Eukaryota; kingdom Viridiplantae; phylum Streptophyta; class Pinopsida; order Cupressales; family Taxaceae; genus Taxus; species Taxus wallichiana. Next base: position 339,461,149 of record CM031243.1, on the reverse strand, counting down.
TTATATGTAGTAGTAAGCTTCTTTTTATCCAATTTATCTAGGTTTATCAATCTTTCATGTAGTGATTTTTCTTAATTCATCCTAAATTATATTTCCTTCTTTAATTTTGGTATTATGATCTCACGGTAACTATGGATTTACGTATGCATATTAAGTAGAAGGACAACACTAGTCAATCTTTTGTAAGTTTTATAATATGCCCAAAACACTAGGTATTTAAAGGTCCCAGTTTAAAATGTATAAGCTACATAAAAAATCATCAATATTATCTCCAACACCTTATTGAATACTTATATAGTCACATTCTCATATAGGTGGCATGGTGTGCTTTTATTATGGTTTATAAGAAAGTGTTTTAGTGATTTTTTTAATTATAAAAGTTCTTACCATGTAAAATTATAATATTGATTGGGAATCCAAACCAAGTAATGATATTTTGTAGATAAACCTTATTGATGTCTTCACCATAAAATATTTCATTGATATCACTTATACCCATCTTGTTAAATATTATTACTCATTATAATAAATATGAATTAAGCTCTCCTTGTTGTGCACTTAATTGTCCCTAAACAATATGTTGCCCAAATTTTAATGGTGTTGACACTAAAACCATTCTTAGTGACATGTCTCATGTGTTAGGATTCCAATCTCTAGTATATACCACATGCTCTTGGATATATATTTTCATCTTTCAATATTGTTGGTCACCACAATCCTTTTAATAATATTTTTATGACATTACATCATCAACATTATGTCCTCTTGACACTCAATCACGCGTCTCTTTAAAACATTTTCCCTTTATGTTATAGTTACATGCATCTTGAAATTTTGTCTCTCCCTTTATTGGGTAATGCTCCTTAAGTCAAGTTAAATGGAAATCATGAATAAGTAATCTCTTTTCTTTATTTTTGTACCTATCTAAATATTACTTTGTTACCCAAAATTACATTATTTTGTGTATCTATTTTGGTATTGCTTCTATTCTAAATAAATAAGCTTTTGGGAACTCATCCTTATTATTCCTTTGTATTCCCCATTTTTTTATGTGGGTAGCCTTTAACATTTTACATCTTTTCCAATTTTATTGTTAGTGTAAACTCAAATTCTTGAAATAATATAAACTATCTATAAATCTCCCATGTATTAGCTATCAATTGATTAAGTATTTCAATGAATTTTGGTATATATAAAATAAGGATGTAATGGCTGGAAAGTAATGTCTAAATTTTTGTAGTGCATATAGCATTGTTAGCATCTATATTTCAGTTGTGTAATATCTTCTTCCTTAAAACCCAAACAAAGCTAAGACTAACACCACATAGTCTAATTGAGAAAATTCTTATTGGATCTAACAATAGTTACATCAATGATAAAAGCTTAATGGAATGCTTGAAAGAACTAACATGAATACAATTCAAAACCTAGCTAAAGCATGCCTACTAGTATGTTTAATTACTAACATAGACCTAAATAGATCTAGGAGCAATCAAATTGGGGGTTTATTGCTACTCCAAGAAGGTGAGATGGTCTCTCCAACAATGACTACAAGATCATATTGGATACCCATCTATTAACCCCATTGAAGACTTGAGGCAAGGATTGAGCTTGGCTATTAATCATATTTCTTATATGATATACAAATCAAAGCATGGTGTAAAGTTGGAAGGTAGTACTTAGTCTTATTTATAGCTTTTCCTTTGAGGAAAAATTGCATCTTGGTGCATGTGGGAATAAAAGTAAAAGAAGATTAATACTTGTTAATCATGATTAAGGTTTTCTAATCACAATTAGTGAATTAACAAGTGATTAGGATGTGAGGAGCCTTAATCAACCACTTAGGGTCAATTAGGAGGCTAGGATAAGCTTTTGAAGCTTCTTTGAGATGTTGTGGAGGGAAGTGGGGTGATTTTGAGTGGTTGGAAGAGGGGTTTAAGCCAATAGTAGGGTATATTGACCAAAACAAGAGTAAAATAGGCTTAATTAGCTAATAATCACTAATTGTTTGTTTTGAAGAGGATTTTGACTTATGATTCGTCATAAAGTGGCATCTTGAATGCGAAAGGGGATAGGTAATAAAAAAGCACTGTTAATTGACCAAAATGGTAAGAAACGTTAGTTAATTAGCGGAAATCACTAATTATAATGGAAATGGTAAGAATGAAAGTGATTTGTGTGTTTTTAGTAATAGTGTTATGTACCTTGGGATATGATATTATAATGTATATGGGTTGATGGAGATGTGGACATGTGGCACACATCCCCTTAGTTATATGTATGGGTTCACATGGGATATAATATTATAATGTATATGAGTTGATGGAGATGCTTGACATGTGGCACACATCCCCTTAGTTAGTTATATGGGCTCACATAGGAATTAGTTATATTGGGTAATGAGTCGGCCTACATTGGGATTAGGTGTTACCCATCCTATTTAAAGGATGTGAGTATCATTATGAGGATGTAATAGATGTAGGATTTGAGTCTTCTACTTTGTAGATGTATATTGGAGGTGTTCCCCTTGAAGTAGATTCCCATCTTGGGAGATTGTGGAGTTACTCCTCCCTTAAGGAGCATTGTATGGTGTTGCCCTACCTTAAGGGTATTATTATGTATGGATTGATTATTTGGCCATCTTGGCCCACCCATATATCTTGTGTTTTGTTATCTTCTGCAATTTACTTGATTTATTATATGCAAGGTTATTATCAAGTGGTATCAGAGCATCGATTTCGGCAAAAACAATTGGGTCCAAACCCTAATTTTAGTGATTCGGATATATTTTGGAAATGGATGTGAATATTTTCTCAATTTTTTTACCACAGTTGTGAAAGGGTTTCATAAAGCTACAGTCCAAATTTCATAAATTTTCAAGCTTTTTTGTTGAAGTTATTGCATTTTTAGGGTTTCGCCTAAATTTGCTTCACAGGCCGCATTTTTTAGAATTAATTTTTAAAATTTTTACCAGTGTTTAGAATCCATATCAAGAAGCTATGGTAAAAATTTCAGAATTTTTGGATCTGGTTTGAAGAAGATATTGAGATTTTTGTGTTTTAAAGAAACTCAACCTACAGGTTGCAATTTTCTGTCTTTCTTTGATTATTTTACATATTCGGAAATCTCTCAAAATTTTAGCAGGGGTTACTTCTTTGTGGTTTCAGATTTGAGGTTGAATGATAGACGAAATCATTAGGTCAAATATTGGTCAAAGGAGTAAGTTTGTGAAACCCTAATTTTTATGCATCATGGATATACCAATTTTCTATGGTAATGGAGAAATTGAACAAAAAATGGTGGATACAATTTAAACAAATGTATTTTGAAGAATGTTTATTATGGGTTAGTTTTTATCTTCATCTTTGTGGGAAGCGCGACATTGGTATTATTATTTGGATATAGATCTATTGGATTGGGATTGGGAGGAAATGGAGGATATTTTCTTTGTTAGATGGGAAACAAAAAAGAAACATAATTTTGTTAAAAAAGAAGAAGAAGAAGAAGAAGAAGAAGAAGAAGAAGAAGAAAAGAAGAAAAATAAGTTCTTTACACATGATAGTACATCTCCAAAGAAGGAAGCTTCAATATTTCAGTTTGAAGGGTGCATTCAAAGAAAAAAGGTAATTGTTTCCATAAACCCTAGAAACAAATATAACTTCATCAATATGGATGTAGCTCACAATCTACATGTGCAAACAAAACATATTAAGGTAGCTCAAGTGGATGGTAAGCATATTCAAGTTTTTGAAGATTTAAAGCTCTCTATGGATAAATATGTTTTACATTCAGATTTTTATGCTTTAGATATGGATGGTATGGATATTGTTCTTGGATATCCTTGGTTAGAGACATTGGGAACAATTAATCTTAATGTGTAAAAGAAATTCATGAAATTATGGTACAAGAGAAAGAAAATTACATTGTAAGATATCACATTTAAGAAGGAAAAAGTAATGTAAAATTGGATCATGAAGATGAATTTGAAGATGGTGAAGAAGGGAATAAGGATGACTCGAAAGGAGAGGATGATGAGAAAGTAAAAATAGTTTCTCTACTCAAGAGAAAAAGAAATAGTAAACAAGTTGGAAGAGGAAAAGAAAGTGGAGGAAAAGATTGATAAGGTTGAGCATACTAAGGTTATACCATATAGACACCCACATCATCATGAGAGGAAAAAATCATGGAGACATGCTAGGACACACAAGGGCAGCAATCTATATGGATATACAGGGAATTGGAGGAGTAATAATTTTGGCTATACAAGTTCTTATCATGTTAGGGCACATAAGGGCAACAATCTATATAGATATACAGAGAATTGGAGGAGCAATTATCAAGGCTATAAACAGAATCAATGGAGAAACAATTATATGAAATGGAATCATAGGAATAATTATTATGGATACACATGGATGCCGAGGAGGAACACATATGGACCAGGATGGAATCAAATGAGCACAATGGAATATGGAATCAGGTTTGGAGCAACATCACCCACTAGGATTTCATATGGGTGGTTGGATGATCAAGCATGGTGACAAGTGTGCAATAATTTAAAGCACACTCATTATATGGCTTCTTCTTATGTTTCGGGATGAAACATGTCAAAGAGGGAGGCAATGCTATGTACCTTGGGATATAATATTATAATGTATATGGGTTGATGGAGATGCCGACATGTGACGCACATCCCCTTAGTTATATGTATGGGTTCACATGGGATATAATATTATAATGTATATGGGTTGATGAAGATGCCGACATGTGGCACACATCCCCTTAGTTATATGGGGTCACATAGGAATTAGTTATATTGGGTAATGAGTCGACCTAAATTGGGATTAGGTGTTACCCATCCTATTTAAAGCATGTGAGTATCATTATGAGGATGTCATGGATGTAGGATTTGAGTCTTCTACTTTGTAGAGGTATATTGGAGGTGTCCCCCTCGAAGTGGATTCCCATCTTGGGAGATTGTGGAGTTACTCCTTCCTTAAGGAGCATTGTATGGTGTTTCCCTACCTTAAGGGTATTATTCTGCATATATTGATTATTTGGGCATCTTGACCCACCCATATCTCTTGTGTTCTGTTATCTTATGCAATTTATTGATTTATTATATGAAAGGTTCTTATCAAATAGGATTGCAAAAGTGGAATTTAGGTATCCACATTTTCCCCTGTTTTGAGGTGAAGTAAGTGACTTCACTTCAAATATATTAGACAAGCATAAACAAGTAAATTTTTAAAGAAAAATTAGTAGTATAAAGGATGCCCCTCGAGTGTCGATGGGGTGATAGAAGAAGTCAATAGATGATCAAAACGGATAGAAGAAACATGACAAGAATAAACATGATTATTTATTGCCCTAGGTGATTGGGAAGAAAAAATAGTAGTGATAAGAAATGATAATGGAGAATATAGGACCAACCCAGGTCTTTGCATCCAATCTTTCAATAAGAAACTTTGTTGAATCATTTTTCCCGTAGATCTACATCATCAACCTTTATTAAAATAAACAAAAGTGTAAGATAACATGAAAATCTAAATTACTAACCTTTGTTCATTGCTAAAAATATGTAACTTATAATAGAGGAACCATTTTTACAATAGATTGGATTCTACTTATAACAAAAGAAGAGAGGAGGGATGTGAAAAAGAGATAAGAGGATGATGAAGAATATGTTGAAATATATCTCTTTCTCTCATCCTTATCCCTTCACAAACTCATAGAGGTCTAAAAAGATACCTAACTGAAATGATCCACCCAAAATCACCTAGAGCATATTCTCAGGATCTTTATAGGCATCATGATGATCCATAACTATGAATCATGATTCTTGAGTTGAAGATGGGAAAAACCAACATTATCCATAAAACACTCATGAGTTTTAAAAATATATTTGATTTATATTGATTAGATGCCTTAATCAAGAAGAAACAAGAAGAAATTTTGTTTGAAATTCTATCTCTAAGAAAGGATTAACACATGATTAAGCTTCCACTTGTTGAGAAGATCATGATTTTAGCCTTAGGACCACTGTGTGAAAGCTCATCTTTTTAATAAACAATTTTTTTAACTCCTCTATTTGTATTTTTTGAGACCACGAGGGTAGCATCATATTTAAAATATCCTCACAAGAGAATATAACCATTCATAATCATTTGAAAGTAATTTGGGGGCATATGATATGGTTGTATGAGCAAGAGATACCAAAAGCTATGTCATGAAATTATCTCAAATCCTAAACCATTCTCTTCAACCAAAACCTATGTCATGAAATTATCTCAAGTCCTTAACCATTATATTCAAATCCAAAATCAACATGTAGATCTCTCAAATCCCTTTCCAATAGTACCACCTACATATTAATCAGGTCTTTCTAGCAGAATTCATTGATGAAAAACAAAACTCTCTCATGGTCTCTGTGATGTCCTAGAACTTCATTTTTCCTTAAATGAAGTTATCAAATTTAATCTAGTGAATAGGAAATGTATAAAATATTAGAGTTCAATTATTAACACCACATAACTTATGCCACATGTCTTAAATTGGTGCTTCAGGACTCTATGAGGCGAGGAAGCGGTCTAAAACTTTGAGGTGGTGTAAGGCACTAATTTCGCCACTGCCTGAATAGTCATGTGTCCTCCATCGGTGCTCTGCAAGGTTTGGGAAGTGGAAATTAGGCTTCATATTATGCATTATGTTGATGGTTTCCACATGTTTAGGATATCCATATTTGATACTCTATATAGTTGAAATGAGAAACCAAGGCCTCAAGACAGTCCCAAATGTTGATTGCCACAACATATCTTCCCCGCCACTTGTCACTAAATAGTTCTCTGAAATTTTTGGGAGGTGGGGAAAAAATTTGAAGTTTGCAAAAGTTCAAAAATCCAATGCCCGCCATTTGGCATGTATCCATCAAAGGCACTAAAAAATATGCAAAGTGGTTTAGTTCCAAACACTTATGCATGATGCGGAAAGCCAATAAATACCATATGTTGACATATGCCACTTGTCATTCATCCATCACGAAACACTACAAACCATAAAAAGTGACCGATACAAAATTTTTGGAGATGTCATTGAGTGTTGCATGCCATTGTTTTGCTTTGTTGAAATTGAAGGTCCCACTTCAACAAAAACCAAGGGATTTGAAATTCATTTTGAACATTTTAAGGAAAAACACATAAAATATTCTAATTTCTTCTAAATTTGGCATGTACACATTCACATAAAAAGAGGGAAATATTTTTGATAAATTTCGAACACAAGGGTATTTTGAAAATGCATGTATAATACCATTACAATCCTTCAAGTTATGAAATTATGATCAATTTCCCAAAATGAAGCATAAGGCCCATTTTGGAAATAATATGAAAATAGTGTCAATCAAACCAAAATTGAACCTAAATTATCACATTTTGTGGTTTTTCTCTTAATTGGATCCATCTACATATCCCATAAAATAAAATATTTGATCAGTTTAATATGGTACACAAAGGGGGAAATCAATCTTGAATTGACACTACATTATTTCATTGGGTGGGTTGGAGCTTAACGGCCTCATTTATGTACCCCATCGAGCCAATCACCTAATTATATCAATATATTATGTAAATGGGGACAATCATGCCCTAATTAACTCTATATTATCATATTTCTATGGTTTGTTCTTGATTGACCCATTTGTGTCCTCAACGAACCAATCACCCGATTGATTCAATGCAATGCAAAAATAGTGTCAATCAAACCTAAAATAGCCCTATATTATCACATTTGGTAATTATTAGCCAAAATTAACCCCTTTCTCACATTGATCAACCTTGTGATTTCATATCCCATTCCCCTCAAGTACTTTTTTACTTTTATTTTTGTGGTATTTTCTTTGTACCATGGCCATGATAAAAAAACCAAGACACATACCACTTAAAAGTATCAACAACCCTCTAATACCAAACCTTAAGTTGTGGATGTCCATGAACCTTTTTTCCCTCATTTCTTCTATTCATTTCTCCCCAAGATTTTTCCTAGCTTTTATCTCTTTCATCTTCTCCTTATCCAAATAACATGTTTTCAACCTATGGAATACTAGTTCCTTTCTTTCATTGACCGCAAACTACTATCACATGCCAAAAATTTCACAACTCTCATTTTCACCGTCTTTTAATGATTTTATTTCTTCCCCTCCTCTCCTCCTTTTTACTTTACATTGATTTGTTTTGGATATTTATAGTATTATTTGATGCACTATCAATGTTTGTGGAAAGTTTTGGAGTACTATTTCAAGCCATGATATACTTGCATTGTTACATTAAGGTATCTTAAAATCCATGTGTGAACTCTTAAGGACAAAAATCACTATTGAAATTTCATATAGAATCTATGAAGTTAAATAAATTCTTGTGAGACACTCAGTTAGGCCACACTACCTTTCTTTACTTTTGTGTTTTGTTACGTTGATCTCTTCTTCATATTTCCATCTATTTGGTGAGCTATTCCTAAATTTCTAGAGTATATTTCAATGCAATCAATATATTTCATGCCACCATGTACTTGAACCTATTCCACCATTTTTCACATGCTTTAGAAGTTCATTGTTATTAGTTGGTGATTAATTAATGTTTTGAATCACTCCTATGTTATAGGAACTTATCAATTTCCTTGGTCCTTGTTGTTATAGCTCATTTGGTTGTGGAATTTAATATTTCCAACCCCTAACACATAAATGGGTGGCAATAGAGATATCCACTAACAAGAAGGACCATTATATGCTCATTCAAAATTAAATTATCATTTTAAGATTCCATAGTTTCAATGATCAAGGAATGATCCTCTAACCTTCTATGATAGATCTTGCCTTTCTTCGCAAGTCTCTTTCCTTATTCTTTCTTCTTCTTCCTTCTTCATTTCTTATATAAATAACAAGTTATTTTCTCATTATCCAGATTCTTGGTTATTTAGGATTTTTTTCTACTTTTGGGCCCTTTCTCTTCTCACTCTTAATAATTTCTCCTTTTATCTATTCCCTTATCCTTTGTGTTAGAAAATGTAATGCATTTAAAGCCCCTTTTTTATATTAATATAGTTGTGCATCTTTTCTACACTTTGGTTGATTTGACGTGTCCTATATTTTCCCTTATCATTTCTTGTGTTGTCATGCCTTTAGATTAACACATGATAAATGTGTGTGGATTATAATTACCTTTTTCAAGTTTACTATGTTATATTCATTCCCAAATGGAAGAAAATCCATGTTTCTCTCTTGTAACATCACCTTTCCCTTTCATGTTGTTTCCATCTCCCTTTCCCTTGTAGTGTTCGAATAGGTAGATTAACGGTAGTCGTAGGAGTAGATATAGATGAGAACCATATATCTTGTTGGCTAGATTTTCTGCACAACTAAAAACCTAGGCAGTCATGAGATAAATCTCCGTCATTTACCGGTGAGGCTCTCGTGTAAGATTTTGTCAATTATATTTCCTAATATCTATCTGTTGGTTTTAATTTAACTGCGTAGCTCATGAACCATAGCTAGGCAATTTTGCAGCAAGTAAGCAACTGTAAGCAATATGTGTAGGAAATGGAAATAATTAAATATAAGAAGAAGGAAAGGAGATGTGCAACCTAACCAATAGTTGACAGAGTTGGTCACATGCACATAGACGAAACAAATAGATCTTGAAATGCAAAATTTAAAGCAAAGGAAAGTTTCAGATCAAGATATAAGATAACACAAAGTTTATGTAAAGATCTAAAAAGAAATAAGAAACAAATGCACCGTTGACACAAAGTTCTCTAGAAATATTCCTTCTCTCTATTCCTCGGCTTTGAAAAGTGTCAGGTTTCAACTCAAAGTCCGGAACACAAGAATGCTGATTACAATTTTAATCCTTTAACTTGTAGGTTTTTCCTTCATTTATAGTGTATGGAGGGTAATTACAAATAGGAAGCTTTAACTGAATTGGCACATGTGGAAGTTGTAAAGGAAACAACTGGAAATCTCCCTCCTGGAATTCCTCTTTGCATGACATGCATGATTTATAACTGAAAAATAAAACCTTCTATTTTGCATGTCTGCCACCTATTTCCAAGTAATTGACTTCTTCAAGTAACGACTTTTAAACCAATCACTTAAGTTTTATAATTTAATTGATTGCTCAATTACTTTGTTAGAGAAAATAAGAGAAAGAAGAAGAAAGAGGAAAAGAAATTAGAAGAAAGTTGCAACACTTCTAGTCTTGTTCTTTTTCCATATTCTACATGTGGTTGACTCTTTTTCCTTTGATTCTCACCAAACTGGATTTGGAGGCTATGCATGACTGTGATTTTCTTGCGGGTATTGCCTTTGACTTGTCTTCCCCTTTTATCCTTGAAGATTTTACAATTCTTCTTCAGTACATGCAAAGTAAATTCAATGAAGGCTTCAACTAGAAGATTGGGAGCACATGCACAAGATCCTGGAAGGAATTTTCCATGCATTGACTTCTACACGGCCGTGTTAGAAACAAGAGGATGAATTTTTGCTGGAATTCTTTACAATTATAAGCGTTGGATCTGTCAATTAAATCGGTGATAGGTTCAGGGCCTATGTCTATATCATTGACTTCAAAAATATGGAAGCTATGCATGATTCTGCGATTCTTTTTTACATCATGCTTTATCATGGTGGAACAATCTTTCTTTGAGCTCTTTTTCTTTTAATTATTTTGGAATCCCTTACAATTGGATTAATTTGTGCAGATCTGAAACTTCTTGATTCGAAGATATATTCAATGTACTTGACATTGATTTGAGCACCTTTGATGAATACCTGTAATTTATTCAGACAAAGATGGAGTCCATGGCATGAATACTTGATTTTTATCACCAAAATCTGCATATAAAGCCTGCTGCCCTAAAATTTGAGGTTTTGTTTGCATGCAAAGCAAGCAAAAATATTATTTAATTCACCTGGGCACATATACCAACATGCAGACACTCAGAATGACAAAAATTAGGCTATTCCAACCCTAGGTGCCAAAACTGGAAGCTTCCCGGCAGTGGAAAATATTTATTAATGCAACATCCTCCTTCTTTTGGTGCCAAAACCTGTCCGAGCTGCAATCTTCATAAAAAAGAAATAAGTGCTTCTCCTTTATGGCATCCCATGCTTATATAACCTCCAACATGCTATTTTTAATAATTGTCTCTTCCTATTTCTGACAATTTAATTAATTAATAGCCATGTTTATTCATCCAATTTGGGCGCCCAAGTCTGCATGCTGCTGGTTGCTTTTTAAATAATTTATTTTATTTATTTTTAGCATGCATCCTTGACTTCTCCTTAGCTCTTCCACTTGCATTGACTTTCCTTCTATTTATGGCGCCAAAATTGGGTGAATAAACCATTAATAAATATTATTAAATGCATTGTTATTCACCCAAGGTGGGTCACACTTTTTGGCAAGAGGAATTGCTAAAAATAAGAAGTCAACTTGATGGGAATTTCCACCTTGCATTGCAGCTCCAAAAATCCCCTCTTCCACTTAAGTTATTTGACTTTCATAATGAGAATTTTTACCTTGCAAGGTAGGTAAGAAATTCTCGCCTTCCTGCCACTGCCAAAATTCCCACTAGCAAATTAAAACATCTCCCAAAAAGTGTGACTTGTATTAAAAATAGCTTCCTTTGATAAAGTGCAACTTACATGGGTGAATAAACCTCTTTGGTGGGAAAAGTTATCTTGCTAGGCAGGCATAAAATTCTCATCGGTGCTTTAAGTGATTTTTCTTTATTTTATAATGGGAATTTTTACCCTGCAAGGTAGGTAAGAAATTCCCACCTGCTTGCCACCTCTAATATTCCCATTGCAGCTTAAGTGACTTTGATTTCATGGGAAAAAGTACCCTGCAAGGCAGGTAAGAAATTCCCGCCTGCTTGCCACTACCAAAATTCCCATTGTAGCTTAGATCTATTTATTCCAAAAAGTGTGACTTGCCTAGGAGAGGATTTTTCGCTTGACTTCATCTTTTTGGTCAGAAGTTTGCCTTCTGAGACTGATTCCTTCTAGTGTTGAGGCCATAAATGATCTCCAGATGTTCCAGGCAATTAAACAGACTATATAGAACAAAGAACGAATCCAGGGGAATTTAACAGACAAACAACGGAGAAAATCGGAGAAAAACACAAAAGAAATAAATAAAAACAAAAAACGTTGCTAGAAGTTGTAGACAATGCTCAGAATTCATTCCTGGTGAAAATCCTATTGAGATGTGTGAATACTGGCATGCAAAACTTCAACAGGATTCAACCAAAGCACAATTTACTTCAAACGAGGCTTAATGATGAGGGTCGTCAATCCTCGCCATTAATAATGTCAATCCAGGGCTGGTGTCCAATGGCTGTATGCATTAAGAGAAGAAGATCTTGAAAGCAACTCCTTTAAACACAAACCAAACTTGCATAAAATAAATCACACTTGCAGAAATTGAAAGCCACACTTGCAGAAATAAAGGCACACTTGCAAAAATAAAGTTTGCATAAAATAAATCACACTTGCATGAAGGAAATCAAACTTGTAGGAATTTAAACACACTTGCATAAATTTAAACACACTTGCATAAATTGAAATTTCTTGAATTAGAAATAAACATAATTAAACGAAACACCTGCAGGTTCACAACAGTCTGAATTTTCACAATACAAAAATAAAAACAATACAACAAAATGAATTACAAACAAATGAATAAACATAAACATAAATACACAAATCCATCTTCCTTGAAATGAGTGGCTAGCTCATTTCTTGGAAGAGGATTTAAATCATACTTTCGATTTTAAAACTACAGAATATTTGAGAGGAAAGAACAAATCTTTATTTCTTGGGAGAAAGAAAATTACATATCTCAGTGTGGAAGGTTGCATTTATAATTCATACATTCAAACAACTCTTTATATTAAGAAAAACAATTTGATCTTATCTTTATTCCAATCCTAACAACTAAGATCTCCATCTCCACAAAATATGGAGAGAGATATATTATTGAAGTCAAATCTTATCTTGCTTATTTTAGGAAGATTTGCTCCCAAATCTTTTCCTTGCTTTTTGGTAATAAGGGTCATAATGATTTTATTCTTATACATTATTGGGAGGAGGATTTTCCTTAAAATATGATTTTGACCAAATACCTTTCTCAAATTTTCCATTTGACTTTGTTGTTTTTGATTGTGGAACTTTTGATGCTTGTCTGATACGCTTTTTCCTTGGACTTTGCAGTTCAATAAAAGTTATATATTTCTTCATTGGTAAAACTTATAGAAAATATGAATGAGGTTTTTGTTAAACACATTGCTATGAACAAAAACCTCTCTCATATTTTCCATTTGAATTTTCTATTTCTGTTTATGGAACTTTTAGTGCTCGTCTGATACACTTTTCCTCGGACTACAACTCACTAAAAGTTATATCTTTCTTCATTGGTTTTTGTTAAACACATTTCTATGAACAAAAAAATCTCTCAGATTTAATATTTGACTTTTCTATTTCTGTTTATGGAACTTTTAGTGCTTGTGTGATACACTTTTCCTCGAACTGCAACTCACTAAAAGTTAGATCTCTCTTCATTGGTAAAACCTATAGAAAATCTGAATGAGGTTTTTGTTAAAAAAATTTTATGAACAAAAACCGCTCTCGAATTTCCCATTGGATTATCTGTTTTTTCACAATCCCTCAAAAATTGTCATTCACATTGATGCTTTTATGCAAGTTACGGAACTAAATCACGTAAGTTTCTAACTAAATCTGCAAGTATCGGAACTAAATCTGATTTGTCCATGAATTAAAAAGTTCCGAACTAACTTTCATTTAATTGATACAAGTTCTGGAACTAAATTTTCAAGTTCCGAACCAAACACCGTGAGTTCGGAATTAACTCTGTGAGTTCCGGAACTAACTCTGTGAGTTTCAAGCTAACTTAAAACAACTACAACTTTTGCATGTGACCTCGGATTGAGATGATTCTTTTTTAAACTTGCATAATTTTTCAAGAGGAATCTAAATATGAAATCATATTTGAGTTTAAATGTACTATTCATGATCAGTTCCACTTTTCCCAATACTAGCATTATCTTTCCTTTATGTCCTACATACACAAGACTTGCATCTTTTCCCAAATAATCAATAGGATTAGTCAACAAAATAGATAACAAAATATTTCTAAAGAATGAACAAGATATATATCCTATATTCTATCTTAAGCAAACTATAAGTTCCTAGATTACATTTAAATCCACTTTCAAAGGTAACTTGGAAGGACAAAATAATCGTAATTTATGGTCATTTTATGACCTTATCACTTAATTTATTTGATAAATAATTAAATAAAAATTTTCCGTAGAAATTTTTAGCGGAGGAGATAAAATGAGTTTAAGCATCTGGGTATTTGTCGAAATTGGCTTATATGATCCATTGGGAATATCTTAACGTAATACAAACATCTTTTGGCAATAAAAACACAAAAGACACGTTATTTTAAAAAGAATGATTTTTTTTCAAATGGGTAGTCCTAGATTTCGGGAGAAATCGGGGACACCATATCTCTAGAGGTATGCTTCACTTGTCTAACTCCTATTGTTGTGAAGCATGAACCCATGTTGTGTTGAAATTGATTTAAGCCCATAACATGGACTTTTTAACTACCATTTTTTTGTGCACCCAAGTGGGATGATTATTCATTCTTGCTAAAATATTTCCATTATTTATGACTGAATATCATACTTAAGAAGAGAAAATGAGGTGAAGGCCTTAACTAAAGTGGGACTCTACCCTAATTATTCTAAAATATGCATTTGAATTCAATCATTACTTCAATGGGGACCCTTTTTATTTTTGTCAATTGATCCTTGAGAGATAAATTGGAAATATTTTAACAAAAATGAATAATTATTGTACATAAAATTATCTCTATGTACTATTGTACATTATGCATACGAGAATACAATCATTTCTAAGAATAACTTGAACCAATATGTAAAATTATCTCCTAGACCTCTAATGCCCATTGTTCTTTAAATTTCTAATGTTATCCCTATTTCAACTTAGTCTTTATCATCCATTCCCAAACTTGAAAGTGTGCATATATTTCCTAGCACTTCTTCTAATGAGTTGGATGAACTTAAATCCTTATGTAGAAATATGGAAAATATACTTACCACCATGAAAATATAGCAAACTCAATATGAACATGTTGATAACCATGGGCATCACACCTATAATCTCCTCCTCAATGTCAAGTAAGTTATTTTCAAGAAGGAAATAGGGGCAAAAGTATGAGAAGACAGGGCTCCACATAAATGGGCAAGGTTCTATCTCTCTTGAAAGGAGGGTGCACATGTGGGAAATCAATTGCGCAATATAATGCACACGTGAGGATCTATCCAAGGTTCAATTAAACTTGGTCTTGTTGGCCATAATTTTTTTCTAGGAATGCATTCAAGGTGAGCTCATGGTTGTTAATCATTTTCATGAGAGAATTTGTTGGTTCATGTCAATTCTATCCAAAGGGAACTAGTGGCTTGGGAAGTAATCATGGGAAATTTAGTTTGAAGGATTACTGCAAGAAAAAGATAACCGATTAACATTCATTCATATCTTAATGAGCGTGAAAAATCCATTAATACATGTATTCAACTATGAGAATCAATTGTAGCATAAAGAATGTGTGTTACATACAAAGTACAAGCTTTAGTTCTACTAATAATGAATTTCTTTAAAAAGATTCAAAAGAGAGTAGGGTGGGGTAGAAAGAGAAATAAGCAATAAATCATGAAGTTCACTCCAACTCTTTTGAACACCAAGATCTTTTAAAACTATGCCTACGCTCATACTAGTATGCACTCGATCAAGAAACATGTAGGTGTAAGAGTTTGAAGTAAAGGGACTTAGAACACCAAGAGTTGTTCACAAGACTTGGACATGCATGATGTTCACTCGGTGTTCTAGTCACTAAAAGAGAGGATATTTCATTCAATCAACAAGATTGTATCCTTTAACATTAATCAACTAAAATGGAATATACACGAAAGCTAATTGAGGCCAAGAATTGGGAAAGAAAAGTGAGATAAATAAAATGCATGAAGACTCTCAAAAGCTTTTCTATTCCCAATTCAGAACCTTTACAAAGAGTTTGGTCTAGGTATTTATAGGAAAACCTAAGTGATGACTAGTGTTTACAAGAATTAATAGTAATAGTCTCGCATAACCCATATTTGAGAACATTAATTACATTGTATATGTATGGTATAACCACATTGAATGCCAGGTTGGTCATCTAGAAGTGCATGTCATGTTATAACATCCCCTACAAGAAGAAATATCTTCATTATATGTTGCTAAGTCTTAATAACAAGATTGGATATAATTCGCTCATATTTCTAAATTCCAAAGCAACATGGAATGTAATATTACATAAGTAAAATTATTTGTTTAAGATATTCATTCATTTATGACATGGCATGTGCATATAGTGAGCTAGATATTTTAGTAAATATATTGGTTATGGTGCCATGATTTGTGGGTGATATGATTTTTTCCTAGAAAACTTGATGTTTTTCCATTTATTACATCTTTGGTTTTCTCCATGAAACAATGTACATGATTTATTAAAACAAATATTGTGCTCTTGAGCTTTCTTAAGTGCATTTGAATAGTTTTGTGCAATGGCAAATTCCTCCACGAGTGCACCCTAAGTTTTGTGCTCAATAGGTTTTGTGTAATTCTCCTTTATATGTTATATTGTGTTTGTACACATTCTTTTTGTATTTTTAGAATTCATCCTACATACACATAATATTATGGGAACTAATTAGTATCATGGATGATAGACTAAGTTCAAGGAGCAATATTCACTAGGTGCGCACACTATGTATGCATGCTCTTTATCATGGTCACTACACAATTGTAGATTAAAAATATTTAATTTTGGTAAAAATACCATTAATTAGGGTAGTTTTGGGTAGAAAAAGGTGCAGGTGCAGCCCTTGGGGTGCACATGTGCTCATGGGGTGCACCTTTGCTTGTCCATGTGTGGACGTAGATGTGCCGATGCACTAAGGGGGTGCTCATGCATATTTGTTAGGTAGGTGTGGGCGTATGTGCTAGTGCCAAAAGATGGGTACTCATGAATTTCTTATAGTGAGGCAAGGGTGTGTATGTGCTTGTGCGTAGAGGGGTTTTTAATGGTAAAATTTGGGTGCACCTATGCAAAGATGGGGGCATTGGTGCATTGAGGAGGTTAAATGGAAAAAATGGAGTGCACCTTTACACGGATGGGGAGGCTGATGTGCGAGGATGTACTAGCGTTTTGAGAGCACCCATGCATTTGGGTGTGCTAGTGTCGCTAGGGGGCGCAAGTGCACAAAAAGACATTTTGAAGTGCTTTTTAGAAGAAAATGCAAGCATTAGAAAACCCTAGGTGGTAGAAATAGATGAATTTTATAACAAAATAGAAGAATTTAATGATAGAATAAAAGGATTAGATGATAGAGTAGAAAAATTAGATGATAGAAGAATAAGATCATACTAAATGACTTGATTTATGTTGCAGGTGGATTTGGAGGTGTTAGAGACACGAGAGCGACATGGATGGCTCAGGGCCTAAGAGGTGACATTCAAATGTCAGGATCAAAATTTCTTAGAGATCACATTGGAGGTGACTAGTTTAGCACACGTGGCCCACATGCCATAAATTACATTAGACCACAACCTACTCACAACCTTAGCTGAGAGATAGCGGAACAAGAGTCATACTTTCCATCTTCCTACTAGTAAGATGAGCATCACTTTAGAGGATGTGTGGAGGATCTTACGAGTTCCTATTTAGGGTTGTCGATCACATACAATGGTCACTGGACTATATTGAGCATGTATAGCCAAGATGTTTGGAGTGATAGAAATACCCCGTTTGGGTATGGCGGTCTTCATTAGGAGGTACATGGAAGATTAGCGACTAGAACTAGTCCCCTGTATTCTTATTATCTCTTGTCGGTGACATATTGTTGCATGGCAAGATGGGTGCTCACTTCCCTCTAGGCCTTATTGGATTGATTCATGGCCACCTTCGGGGAGAGGTTTATCTTTGGGGTCGTGTATACTTGACTCATTTATACACATATTTTCATTTGATAGCTTACTATGGATAGAATTATGTGGGTCTTGCCACTCTCCTACGTATATTCGCTGGGACCATATTGCGATAGGACGCCCCATAAGAGCAATGAGAGCTCAAGATATTAGAGAGCCTTATATCGTGGGTTGGGTTCTAAATAGAGATGATATTCATGATCATATGGGGATATTAATTACTATAGGAGAGTGTTTGACGAGGTACTAAATTATATGATCACATGGTGGCCATATAGGTTATATCAATGGCCTCAACATGTAGTTGAGTTGAGAACTTCTGTAGTAGATCATTTCATTCTTGGGAGAAGGATCCATATCATGGAGTGGTATAGAGTGGATATGGTGCAACGGTAGGTTTGGTCTTATCCAAGGGATTCCTGGTGATGAGATGTGGTATGCGCATGCAAATACAGAGAGGCCTTCCATATGGGGCCTCGGATCAGGTTAGGCTGAGCTCGTACTAGATTTTTATAGGTGGTTCCTTTGCCTTGGGTACATCACGCACACATAGTGGATCCAGGGACGACCCCAAATTATGCAGCATGGTATGTAATAGTGTTGCCACAGAGATTGACCATACCACATGAGGTATTGGATGTGTCAACACGGGGGTTACATGGGGACATGGTCCGAGACCCACATGTAGGGGGTCACATACCAATACAACTACATGGAGAGGCTCCCCATACATCGGGTAGTAGTTTAGCAACATGTTGTGTACGACCATAGATATTGACACCACAAATTCCCCTTAAGGTTCCATTACGAGCACCATTGTAGGCACCTCCATCACCCCCTCATGCGAGTCCACCATGGAGGAGGTGGAGGAGATGGAAGGGGTGAAAGGATATGGAGGAGAATGTATAGGTTGATGGGTAGGTGGCTATTTTACAACAATAGTTATAACAAGTTGTAGCCCTAAAACTTGGGTTGCGGTTGAGAGGGACCAGACCCTTTCACAGAGAGATCGAGATATTACACAGAGAGACCAAAGGCTATTACGATGGGGATCAACTCATGACATAGAGAGATTAGGCCAGGAAGAGAGAGAGTGCAAGCCATGACTGAGTGAGATAAGGAGATTGCAAAGAGGTTAGAGTTGCGGTGGAGATAGATCAGCTAGTGGTTGACCGGGCTTGGTGGATGGTAGAGTGCACACGAGTTCGGAAGACATAGTCAGAGTGACGGGAGAGTGTGATTCTTTCTATGTGGGTATCCTCAACATCTGGGATGCCATATATATTAGTAGATATGATGAGAGCTAGTGGTAAGGCCTCCTACTACAAGGCATTGTACCACCAGGCTATTCCAAGGGACAAAGGGTTACCCATTTTAATCAATTAGATGTTAGCGAGGTCAGTCTAGATCCCAGAGGACCTCACGATCAGCCAAGTCAGTTCAACAACATACATAGGTGCAAGAGAGTGCGGTGGCCTTTGCAAGACCATCACATTAATGGCTTCCTCTCCAGGGCCCTAGGCCAGGTAGTCCCGAGAGAGGGTGAGAGTCAAGTTGACTCTCTTATTGATGTATTAGATGTATATTTTTGGTGTATCACCTTGATATGAAGGCATATAATTTTGTACGGATGTATATGTATTATTTTTATCATGCCTCGTGATGAAGGCACATTTTGTACATATGTACATTATGTATTGTTTTTATTATGCCTCGTGATGAAGGCACATTTTTGTATAGACTCCATGATGGCTCATTGTATCGGATGTACTTTTGAGACACATTGTTTTGTACATGGACATTTATATTTATGATGATGTATGATGATTGATGGATTACTTGATGTATCACATTTTTTTATGAGATATCATGTTTAATCTGTATGTTTATGTTTGTATCACATGTTTGTTAGATTATGAGATAGCCTTAGCTGATGTCATATTGCATGTTGATGAGATACTTTGAGTAAAACATGTTTTTATTTTTGATATTGGTGTGGGGGATAGATTTTGATCATGCGCAACCCCTCTTGCCCCATTGATGATACAATATTTGATGATTAGCTTTAGCATACATGTGTGATGTAGACTTAGCATTTATTGATATATGATGTATAGATGTGATGGTTTATTTGATATGATGATGAAATGATAACAAAATGTACAAGTAAAATAACAAGCACAAGTTAAACAAATCTAATCAAAGCAACACAACTATCTACAAGTATGCAAGATAAAATGAACTCAATGCAATGCACCACAGATTAAAGTAACATTCAATCTAAGTAAGCAAATGAATCCAATTTAAAGCACACAATACGAAAAAAACAATGCAACTAAAACCATACAAACCAACAACTAAAAGTAAGCAAACTACTACTTTGTTTTTGTGGGACAATTTTGGGACATTTTTCATTGTTTTTGGTATTATCTCGAGACAATTTTCTATTGTTTTGGAGTTTTCTAAACATATTTGAAACGTATTTTTTCAACTAATATATGTTTTTTGGTTTTTCAAAAGTTATATGAATGTTTTTATGTGTTTTCTAAAATTTTCCAAAGAAACATGCAAGGAAATGAAGAAACATGGATGCCCCCAACGTTAGATGGGATGTACAAGGGTAGAATGCCACGTGTTATGTGTAAGAAGGTGATGATGTGAAGTTTCCCCAACATGAGATAGGAATATTCAAATTCAAATTCTCTCGCATTCAAAAGTAGGATCAGCTGGATCAAGGTCAAAGAGGGACAAGCTCACAAGGGACTCAAATGAAGGTAAAGACCAGATTAGGACAAAACTATCATACTCTAGAACTTAAATGCTTGTGAAAACAACCCTCCAATGGTGCTTTAGAAACCATTTTTCACCAAAGGACTTGTCCAAAGTGCCACCATTGTGTGGTTTTCACTATTGGATGCACTTGTTTATTTCTCTTTTTTTTTTTTTATTTTTTATACTTTTTGTTTTTCTGATATTTTAGGGACCCCACACCTAAGCATAGAAATACTTAAGATGCATTGTGTTCATGGGTTCTCAAAGCTCTTGGCCATCTAAATAATAGGCAAGCTTATAGGCACCTGAACCAAACTTGAAAACAACATATGGTCCCTAGCTAATTGGGCTCAAATTTCCCTTTCTTTTCTCGATCCTTATTGGTGTTTTTTTGATTCTCTTTTAACACCAAGTCTCCTACCTCAAATTGACAAGGTATTACTCTTTTATTGTAGCTTTTCACCACACTCGATCTTGATACACTTTAAGGTGATTGAGGCATGAAGTCATTTCTCATCTAATAGCTCCAACTCTTCCAATCAAGCTACTCTATAGTCCTCCTCTTCATTTAGGTAATCCCTTAGCTCGATACACAAAGAAGGGATCTTGATCTCTAAGGTAGCACAACTTTTGTGCTTTGAATACTAAGGAGTATGGAGTGACACTTGTAGGGGTGCAGATAGATGTTCTGAATGCCCAGAGGGTAAGGGTGAATCTGTAAATGATAGTCATGGCTATGTGTATTCACCATCTTCTCCATAATACAAATGAGGGTTTTATTGGAAGCTTTGGTTTTCCCATTACCTTGAGGGTAATAGGGGTTGAAAACTTGAGAGATATTTGAAAGTGTTTGTAGAGTGCTTTCACAATTTTTATTTTTAAATGGCTTACCATTATCAGTGATAATAGCAGAGGGGATACCATATCGTAACAAATGATATGGTTCATTATAAATTTAGATATTTGGGCACCTTCAACATAGGTAAGAGGAACAACCTCTACCCATTTTGTGAAGTATTCAATAGTAATTATAATGAACTTGTGGCCATCCGAGGAGACAGGGTTAAGTTTTCCTATTAGATCGAGACCCCACTTTGAGAATGGCCAAGGTGTCATGATAGGTTGCAAGGATTATGTGACGGCATGTATCAAATTTCCATACTTTTGAAAATCCAAACATTTCTTCACATGGTTACAATAATCATGCTCCATGGTAGGCCAATAGTAGCCTACTCTAGTATTTTCTTTACAATATGATCCCATTAGTATGAGCCCCATATATGCCTTCATGCACCTCTTTGATTGCTTGGATGGACTCATCTGAATTTAAACAACATAATGATTCCCATGTATAGCCTCGGCGGAAGAGGGCCCCCAGTAGGGTATAATGGGCTATATATGCTAGATGAGGTTCATTTTTTGACATGGGAAATGTTTGTGGGAAAGGTTCCATCATGGAGGTAATTAAATATTTCATGTACCACATGGGAAAAGGGACCAACAAACTTCACACACCAAACAGAATCTGGTATGTCATATGCTTGGCATTTTAAGTGTTCTACAAAAAAATGGCATATCATTGTTCTGTAGGTGGAATACTCAACATGGATCCTACTATAGCCATAACATCATTTTGATCTATTCCTAGGGATCTTGGTATTTTCTCAAATGTTATCTTTCTCAAAGAAATCCTTCAAAGAATCAACCATTCTTTTGTATGGAAGAAGTTTCTCATCTTTTACCTTGTATTCATTTGTGACTTGTTTTATAATGAGCATTGAATCACCAATGCAATTTACTTATCTGATATCCCATTTAATAGCTAGCTTCATCCCTACAATAAGGAGCCTCATACTCTATTATATTATTCATGCATGGGAACCCAAGTCAAAATGCCTGGGGATCAAGTCTCCTGTAGGAGTGATCAACACAACTCTGACACCTGAACCATGAAAGGTAAAGGAGCCATCAAAGTATAGTTTCCATATGATTGATTCCTCAGGTACATTATGGATGCATCTGGTAGTTCCAGACTCAAAGGTTTGGTACCTGGTAGTGGAGCTTCTACTAGTTGATCTACTAGAACTTGTCCTTTTCACTAAATTTTGATGTACATACTCAATGTCAAACTCACTTAGTAAGATGATCCAATTAGCCATCTTTCCTGTGAGTGTGGGTTTTGAAATAATAAGTATTTTAATGGATCACCTTTGAAATAAGCTTGACTTATTGTTGAGAAAATAGTGGCGTAGTTTTTGGAAGGCAAAAACTACAGCCAAGGCAAGCCTTTTTGATCTGTGGATAGTTGAGCTCATAAGCTATCAATGTTCTGCTTAAGTAGTACACAAATTTTTCTCTCTCTTTTATCATACTAGGCCAACAATGCCCCAATTGTAAAGTGTGTAGTAGAAATGTAAAGTAACAAGGGTTCTCTATTTGGGGTGGCATGAGAATAGGGGGTTTAGCCAAGTATTTTTGAGAAAAGAAAATGCTTGTTGTTGTTACTTGGTCCCCAGTGAAAAATTAACATCTTTCTTAAGAAGATGCATGTGAATGTATGACACTTGTCTTCCTAATTTGAGAGATGAACCTTCTTATGGCCTAAATATTTCCTTGTAAGCTCGTAGTTGTCTGATATTTTTAGGAGGAGGCATTTCTATTATAGCAGTGACCTTTTCGGATCTACTTCTATTCCTCTCCTTGAAACAATGAATCCTAGTAATTTTCCAGATAACACACCAAAGACACACTTCTTTGGGTTTAGTCGACTTTGTAGTCCCTTAGACATTGAAAAATACATCGCAAAATCTCTGGGTGCTCTTCCCAAGTCTTGGAATTTTCTAATATGTCATCTACATAATCTTCCATGATGTCACTAATCATATCATGAAAATAATTGTCATTTCCCATTGATAGGTAGCACCTGCATTCTTCTTAAGGCCAAGGGCATGACTTGATAACAAAATGTCCCCCATGGGGTAGTAAAATTTGTCTTGTGTTGATCTTCCTCGAATCTTTATTTGGTTATAACCTTGAGAATCCATCCATGAGTGATAGCATCTCATAACCTATTGTAGAATCGACAATCATGTCGATGTTGGGAAGAGGAAAATCATCCTTGGGACAAGCTTTATTAATATCTCTAAAATCGGTACACACTCTGATACTAACTAGGATTTTTCTAACTAGGTACCACATTAGAAATCCACTTTGAGTAGTCGATAGGCCTGATGAAGCCTACTTCTAATAACCTTTCTAGCTCTTGCTTTAACCAACAAGCAAGGTGACACGAGGATGCATCTTTTGAGCTTTTGTTTTATGGGCTTGGCATCGGTGTACAACAAGATTGTGCACCACTAATGCAGGATCAAGTCCTACATGTCTGCATAAGACCAAGTGAAGATATCTACATATTCTCTCAAAATTCTTGTAAATGTTTTTTGCTCTTGAGCTGAGAGTGAAGCTCCCAACTTAACCATTCTAGGCAGCTCCTTCATGCCGATGTTAACATCTATTGTCTCCTCCACCAGTAGCTTGGATTCATCTTCCATGTGCATAGGATCGGGAGGGAGATTGAGATCCTCCTCTACCAAAGGTGGTTCAGGAGATCCTCATCTTTAGGTGGGTACACTATTTTGTCCATAGGTTGTTCTGCTTGTTTTTGTCCACAAGCACCTCAAAGAGGTTTTCACTATAGGACTTGGAATTTTTCTTTCCATAAGGATTTTCTATAGGAATTTTTCCCTTTCTTATTTTCTTACTTAAGTGACCACACAACTCTACCTCCTCTCCAAAGTACATGCATGCATTGAGCTGAATGGAGAATCCTTTCTTGTGGTCATTTCTTGGAATGTTGTCTCTAATGCCAAGGAACTCACCAATAGCCTCATCATTCTGAAAGACGTCGATGGGTACATGTTGTTGTTGGTCCCAATTCATGAGTGATGGGTAAATGAGGTCCAGTTTTGGAATGGTAATGGGTGTAATAGGGGTTATGGTAAGGATATCCATGTTAGAGAATAGGTTCGTGGAGGTGAGGTCTTCGTAAAGACTACACCAGGAATCTATTTCACTTTCATTTTCGAAAAACTATCCTCACACTTAGAAGAGGCATACTCATCATCTGAAGGGTGAGACTCATACAAATGGGTGCCAAGACCAGATTTACCCATTATACGATGAGGTATTGGAAGAGCTTCCAATGAACCTTGTTCTTGACGGCCACAACCACGTCCTTTATACCTCATAGTAAGCATTATTTGGTTAGGAATAACATACCTAGGTGACTTGTAACATAAATCCATTTCATCATCTTGAGGATGAAATACAATATCTTTGAGTATCCTTTCATCTTCTAGTAAGCCACCTAAAGTGAAATTGTAAGGGTAGTTCTCCCTTGATCTTTGGAATTTGTAGCATGGTTACCACCACGTGCTTGGGATGATAACAAAATGTTTTGAACCATAAGGGCTTGTTGCAGATCATACTCTCCATAACCACTTGGTCTAACCTTCATCTCCCATGTAGAAAAAGGAGTTTCTAAGGTGGAAGCACCATTTTCATTAGTAGACAAGGTATCTGGATCCACTCATGAAGTGAGGGCCTTTGAATTGAATAAGAACAATGATCTCCATAGAGGGACACTCGTAGATGGTAGGAAAATAGCCCGAAAATGCTCTGCAATGAGAAAATGGTTGGGGATCCCTTGTATAGTAAGTGTTTTCCTTCATGTTTAACTTTAAACATTGATGATATGTTGATGGCATGACTTGCATGGCATGAATCCATGGGTGAATGAGAAATATGTTATAAGGGAGCTCCAAGTCTAAGACATGGAACTTTGTATCATGGTTTATGGGACCAACTTCCAATGAGAAAGTGATCATTCTAGCTGATTTTCATTCTTCATTGTCATACACCTTTATGGTGATGACCTTTGTCTCAAATCAGCTTTTGTGCACCCTAGTTGTTGAACTAGTTTAAGAGTACAAATATTTAGACCCGATCCACCATCCATAAGCACTCTCTTGACCTTCTTACATTTGATTATTACTTCAATGTGTAAGGGTAGGTTATGGGAGGGATTTTTTGCTAAGACTTTTGTCATAGACTAAAGTTATGTGTTCTAAAGGAGTGATTTGCTACCATGGCCTATAAATGCATTGGGTCAATATCAATAGATACTCTTGATCCTTGTAAGGTTTTGCAAAGGATATCCTTATGGACATTAGAAATATTTAGAAGGTCTAAGATTGAAATCTTAGTTGTGGTCTTCTCTAATTGATCTAACACATCATAGTGACTCTCTTGAGGAGGAGGGGGAGTGGGTTATGAGATAACAAGGTGAGCTCATTGTGCGTTTCCATGACACACTCTCTTGTTCTGATTTTGATCATGTTGATATGTTCAATAGGTGAATCAACACAACCTATTAAGGCATCAAAATGGTCTGGTTTGATATATAGTTGGTACTCTTATTTTGAGATGATTGTCCCTGATCCTAATTTTTTTCTTTCCTTCATGTTTGGGAAAGGTTCTTTGAAAATCCCCATGTTTGTGTTTGGAGACTTGGTAGTAGGTGAAAAATCTACTTCTATCACCATTATCGATTAGATCTTGAATGTAGTGTTTTAATTTCAAACACTTGTCAGTTTTGTGACCCTTTACATGGTGAAATCCACAAAATTCATTATCCCTAAACCATGATGGCTTAGGTGCATCATCCCCATAGGGTTGTGTTTCTAGGTATCGAAACCATGTTTATGGCCTCTAACTACTTTAGTATGGATGATATGGATTCAGATAGAGGGTGAAAGTATGATGTTTATACTTCGTAGGTGGAGTTCCTTTGTAAGCTTCAAAGGTGTGTGGTTTTGAATGGCTTGTACTCACTTAGAGTCTACTATCCCATCACCAATATTTTTGTTCTTATTATGAAAAAAATTTGGTTTTTCATTAGATTTGGAATCATTATGATCACGGAGAAAGGTTTTAGAGTCCCCTAGCTAACAACGCTTTTTCAATTTGACTCCCTTTTTTATTACCTCTTCGAACGTGTTGCCACAATGCATTTGCAAGTGGAACATAATGTCAGGGTGGAGGTTGGGAACAAATATACTTATCAACTATTTTTTCAGGTATGGAGCAAGGAAGTGGCTAGCTAACCCTCTCCATCTTTGTAGGAAAGCAATGAAGTTTTCATTGTTTTGTTGTTTGCATTACAGAGATCTAACATGGTAACATCACTCTCTATATTAAAAGAAAAGTGACGTACAAAATTTTTTGAGATAATTCTAGCCATGTAGATATAGATCCCTTGGGGATGTGTAAAAACCACTCTAATGCCTGTCCTCCTAAACTCCATGGGAAGAGGTGAATAAGATAGTTGTTGCTATATGCAACCTCTTGACATGCCATATAAAAATATTTGATATGGTCACGAGGGTCACCTTTTCCCTTATACTTGTCAAATTTTGGACAATCAAAGTGTCATGGGAAAGGTACTTGTAACATGGCTCTATCAAATGGATAAGGGCACAACTCATCAAATTGGTATTTCTTTTTGTTACTTTTTTTTTTCTTCTTGTAATGCTAGAAGGGTGTTCTTCATAGTGGACCACTCTTGATTGAAGAGTGGGTCTTGTGTGGGTGGTGTAGGTCTATACAAGGGTTAAATCTAGGTGTATTCCCACCCCTATTCTCTGTGAGAAATTCTTCATAAGGGTATTTTGTGTCTCCCATCGAGGAGTATTTGTTTGGAACTCATGAAATGAAGCTTTAGGTTTTGCCTTTGGTATAGCTTGTTTCAAAACTTTTGGTTGTTCCTTATGTATATGTGAAGCCAAACTTGCCAATTGGTGAGTGAGAGCTTGTACTTGTCTTCTAAGGTTACTTCTCGAGTAGGTATTTCATTACGATTTTGTTAGGAGGAGGTTTCTCATGATGAGCATGTTCCTCATGGTCTTCACAACATATTCTAACATAGGTATATGATAGTCTCCATCATTTTCAAAAGGTACCTCCTCATTATTCTATTTCTCCAAAAGTAGAGGCATGACTTGGGTTTAATATGTCATTAACAATGTGATGAGGTTGGTCTACTTCTTCTTCTCCCCAACCATGTCGACGATAAGAGAAGGGTCAATTGTGAAGGTAACTTAGCTCCTAGTTCCACAACACACATAAGAACCTCATGTTTGTTGTGAAACAAGTAATCATCAATATGGGTGGGATGAAGCTCCATATCCACACGAGGAGAATCCTCCTCTCCACCACTATGGTCAATCATGACATTATCCTCTAAAAGAGGGTTGTCACCTCCAAAGAGATCGACTTCTAACTTTTGGGACCCCATTCTCATAGTAGGCATACTTGAAATAGGAGGTACAACGTGAAAGGTTTCCACTAAGGTTTACTAAAAATGGACCTAGAAAATTTTCACAACGTAACGATGCTAAGTCATCACAAAAAATGGTGACTATAAAATAGCCACAATCCAATAGGTCAATATGAGCCTAAGGATAAAAATAAAGAATGATCTACCCTAGCAAGGTAATATATGACATGAGTTTTTCTATGACAATACAATGACGTATAATACTCAAATCCAAGTCACAACAAAAATTTTACTCCCTATGTTTTATTTGAGATAGGTTTGAAACCAAATAGTGACAACACAATATCACCAGTTAGGCCAAGTTTGAAACAAACAAGACCTAAATGCTAAGAAAGTGTTGATGCAATCCTCTAACAAGGTATACTAAAAACCAGTTTCTAAACACTAACAAATTCTAAGTCTTGTAAAATGGATGATACAAATGTGAGCAAATAACAATGCTATTTGGACACGTAATCAAACTTTGTGAGAAAGCAAGATTTTTAGTATCAAAATGGCATTATAGCGATGCTAAAAAAGTAACCTCAACACTCAAAAAAACTCAAGACAAGGCTAGGATGTAAAAACTATGCCTAAGTATATCAAGGAATTACTATGCATGCAAGCAGCATAACAATACAATCTAGAGATTTAGGCCAAGTTTCACAATGGAAACAAGACATAAATATCACAATTGTATGGCTATAATGTGGGCAATGTAACAACTAAAAATAAGTCAATGATAAGACAACCTAACTACAATGATAATAAGTCTCAATATGGGTTTTGAGACAAGAGGGGCTACTAGAACTTGATGACGTACCATTCACACTTTCAACTCTTGCATTTCGGCATTGCAACCTAGTCATGCAAGAAGACTACAAAAGTGGTGGACATGATTATTTCTAGTAGGTATCCATATATGTTTTTCTTCTTTTGTCTCAAAATGAGCAACAAGAAAACAAAGGAGTAGACCAAGTGGTGATGAAAAATACTTGGTGTAACTTTGGCAGAGTTTCACCTTGTCTTAGGACAAGTGAAAAACTAGGACAAAGTAACACTAAATAGATTTTGTGATGAAATGTCACATGGTTTCAAATTTAAGAGATTCTTTCCCTTGTTCAAAAATAAGAGTTTGAATCCAACAAAGTTGTCACTTTGTGAGAGCTCTCAAGTATAATATCTAAGACAAAATTGGCTCCAAGCCGACAAGCTTTCCTAGGGGTTCTCTCTCTATGTGTCACAAGATATCTCTGCGAGCTCGATTTACCAAAGGTTTCCTAACTAATCTTGGAGTATCTCTAGCTTTACTTTACCCCTTCAATACAATGAGCATAAAAATGCATTCAATTGTATTATCACTGGGGTCACAATGGAAATAACTTTGACTCTAATCTTTCAAGGAGTACTAGTCAATTGGGTAGTGTGGAGCACTTTCCCATTTCATTCACAAGGTTCCCTCTTACGTGAACTACTTTGGGGTTCCTAGGACCACCCCCATTGTTTTAGCTTAAGGCTTATGCCAAAGGGGTTATGTCCTAGTTTAAAGTGGATGAGCCGTAGCTCTTAACCAAACCTACAATACGATGTTTTGAATGGTGTGTTGGTGTATTTTTTATCTTTTGGATTAAGCAATTTGGTTTAGACCATCATGGCAACCTACAACACACGTGAATGTTAGAATTTGGTTTGAAGAGAGCCCTCCTTTCTTTGACTAAGCGTTAGGTCCTTCACACAAATGGTTAGTAGTTCAAAAAGATCTACAATATTATAGAAAGAGGATTAAATGTTGCTTTTGATTCTCAAGATCACACTAGGTGCAAGAGAAGAGCATACACAACAAGTAACCCAACTAGATGAAAAGCTTGTAAATCAACTAACTACCATAAAACTTTTGCAAATCAAGGTTTATTCCCAATTAATCCAAGTGCTTCTTAATGAAAGACTAAAATTTCTTTTGGTTCCCAAGATCACACTAGGTGCAAGGGAAGAGCATACACAAATTTTAGCCTTGATTATTTATCAAGTGAAAAATCTCTTAAACTAAAAGATCAAGTACATGCCAAAATGAAAGTTTATTCCCTTAAGCATAACAATGAATGATGATTTTTCCTACTTACTCCAAATTAGCAAAAAGTGGTTTAGAGGTGCTTTTGATTCTCAAGATCACACATAAAGTGCAAGAGAAGAGCATACACAACCCTATTCCAAACTCAAACAAAGTATGAAAAAAAAATCACTCATCAAACCCTAAGCCAATTTTATCAAAAATCCCTTATCAAACCCTAAGGCAATTTTGTTAGAAATATTGCTCTAAAATTAGAAAATTGATAGTAATAACAACTAAAATCCCTAAAAATGACAAGAATACTAAAAATAGAAAGTTGAAATTTTGAAGCTTGAGAAAACTTTACCGAGTGCACCAATGCACATCTTTATGCACAGGCATGTCCTATAGAGCATGGGCATAGACCTTGAAGCACATGCACATACATTGATGCACATGTGCAGTGTGCCTCTATCAAGTTTACATAGTCAGTTATGCACATGCAGCATGGCCGAGAGAGGCATGGGCACAAACTTTTATGCATAGGCACAAGTCACACATAGAGGTCCAAAATACAATGATGCATAAGCCAAAGAGGCTTTGATTCACATTTTGAAGCAAGCATCCATTTTGAGCAAAAACACAGACTTTGAATCACATGCACCCCTTTGAAGCACATGCAAGCCTTCCTATAGGTGATCAAAATATGACTTTTGACAAGGAATTTTTTTGAAAAAGATCAAAACTTTGGCCTTTTGAGGAAATTTTGACAGCACTTCACCTCCTTTTATCCTACAAAGAACATGAAAACACAACTTCTACTACTAATCTAGTTGAAACAACTATCTAGCTTGAAAATTGATCTACAAAACTTTGAAAATTACTCTAAAACTTTGAAATTAATCTAAAAATCTTGAGAAACTAATCTAAAAATCTTGAAAGTAATCTAAAAGCTTGAAAGTAATCTAGAAAACTTGAAATTAAACTAGAAAACTTGAAACTAAACTAGAAAACTTGAAATTAATCTAGAAAGCTTGAAATGAAAAAAATTTGAAACTAAGTTAAAAATCTTTAAAAATGAATGCAATGGGGTAAATGCTCCCATCGGGCATGCCAAATGAAGACACTAAAACTTCCCAAAGAAAGCTAATGACTAACACTAACATATTGCCACTAATAGTCAAGCTCTAAGTTATTGGATGTAACATCAATTACATCAAATCTAAAAATTATGGAATGAATGTAAAAAATGAATATAATTAAAACTAGCTAAAGCATCCTTACTATGTATGAATTCAATTAAACTAACATAGACCTAAATAGATCTAAGAGGAGCAATCAAATTGGGTTTGTTGCTACTCCAAGAAGGTGAGATGGTCTCTCCAACAATGACTACAAGATCATATTGGATACCCATCTACTAACCCCATTGAAGACTTTAGGCAAGGATTGAGCTTGGCTATTAATCATATTTCTTATATGATATGCAAATCAAAGCATGGTGTAAAGTTGGAAGGTAGTACTTAGTCTTATTTATAGTTTTTCTTTTAGGAAAAATTAGCATCTTGGTGCATGTGGGACTAAAAGTACAAATAATATTAAGACTTGATAATCATGATTAAGGTTTTTAATCACAATTAGTGAATTAACAAGTGATTAAGATGTGAGGAGCCTTAATCAACCACTTAGGGTCAATTAGGAGGCTAGGATAAGCTTTTGAAGCTTGATGTTGTGGAGGAAAGTGGGGTGATTTTGAGTGGTTGGAAGAGGGTTTAAGCCAATAATAGGGTATATTGACCAAAACAAGAGTAAAATAGGCTTAATTAGCTAATAATCACTAATTGTCTATTTGGAAGAGGATTTTGACTTACGATTCATTGTAAAGTGGCATCTTGAATGCGAAAGGGGTTAGGTAATCAACAAAGCATTGTTAATTGACAAAAATGGTAAGAAACGTTAGTTAATTAGCATAAATCACTAATTATAATGGAAATGGTAAGAATGAGAGTGATTTGTGTGTTTTTTGCAATAGGATTGCAAAAGCGGAATTCAGTTGTCTACAATTTTGATTCTACTAAATACAAAAGGTGCATTTTTAGTCTAAATATCATGAATTTGCACATGAATGATCACCACTCCATATTTAATTTTTTTAAGTTTATGTTTAGGTGTTATAAATTCTAGATGGTGCCCAAAGAAACCATCAATAACATAACATAATTCATGCTTTACAATGTTTTTAAAAACCTCTTCTATGAAGTATGTTAGAAATGGGTCATGAACATAAAAAAATTATTCACTCTCTGGATTCTACACAAATATGTATTTCGCTTGTATTTTTTATTTTGGATTACC
The DNA here is from genome assembly GCA_018340775.1 of Taxus wallichiana var. yunnanensis. Classification (NCBI taxonomy): domain Eukaryota; kingdom Viridiplantae; phylum Streptophyta; class Pinopsida; order Cupressales; family Taxaceae; genus Taxus; species Taxus wallichiana. Next base: position 339,428,473 of record CM031243.1, on the reverse strand, counting down.
ATGGGACTAAACCTATATGTGATGTTTACTATTTGAATTATTAATCCTTCATGCATTTTATTTAACCATTTTTAACTTTACCTTGATATTTGGATTTAACATGTAGGGTATCTTCCTAATATGTTTTTCATCCTCTATATTTATATTCATCATTTTTATTTATTCTTTATTGTATGAAATTCCTCAAATAATTTTGGAAACAAATCCTCATATTATTTGAACAACTATACTACCTTATATGTGTCATCTTTTTCACAAAACCCTCTTATTCTAGAACCTTTTTTTTTTCATTCCTAGTAATATGTTCTTCCTTTTTTTTAAGTTTCTCATTAAAATATTATGTTTTATCCTCATTTATTTTAATTTAATCTCTTTCTCTCTCTTCAAAATTTAATTTTATGTCTTGTGATAATGTCCTAGTTTGGTTCCTTTATTCCCTTTCCTACATTAGAACCTTATAGAGTTATTTTATCTCTTTTTATAAACCCTAATTTTCCCATTCCTCTATTTTTCCAATTATTTTTTATCATATTCATGTTTTTTTTTCCAAAAACTTCTACCTCATATTGTATTGGAATGAGATTAAATGAATTTACTCATCCCACAATTCTTTTCATACTCTTTTATATGGGTCTCAAAAGTTGAAGGTGTAGAAAAGATCCTTATTTAGTTTCTCTCAATTCATTTTCCTTTCTCTAAGTTCTTGTTGCATATACAATGCTTGCAGTAATATTTTTGGTATCTAATAAAAATAGTACAAACCATATTTATGGTGATGTTTCTCCAATTTATGACAACGAGCTTTGTACTATTTAACATGTATTATTGTGTTATATATTCATAATAATAAATAATATTTTGAAGGATTTATATGAGTTTTTCTCTTTGTGAGTTCTCACCATATTACGAGATTGATTTTCAACGTGTCATCTAAAACCTCCATTCATATTTATTTAGGAATACCTTATTCATTTGTATGATATATTCCTTGGCATCACCCGTTTCACTAAAATTTGACAAGTTTCTATGTGAGATCCCTATGCAAATTTGAAATACACTTCTTATCTCTCCTTTTGGTATTTTTATTACCCCAACAATATCCTTTTCTTGTTTTCTTTATGTTCTTTATATGTGTAACTAATTTCTTAATTTTTTTCTAGTGTTCCACACAATCATACCTCTATATCTTCATCTACAACTAACACTATATCTTAACTCTATAATCTTATTTCCATTTCTTTGTTTGGCTCAAAATACTTATTAAAAATTGGATCTTTTCTTCCATGTATATGCCTTCCAATTCCTCATAGTCAACCCTTCATCATCATGCAATGCTCATTCCAATATCTAGTGGGTCATGTGATATTATTTCATTTCCTTCAAACATTACTTCTTCATCCTTGAAATCATTTGTTTTATATAATTGTTGAAACATCATAATGTTTTTTTATAGATAGATTAAAGCTTTTGACTGGAGCTTAGAACTAGGGATTGGAGGGATCCCACCCATAGAGCCCAAACAAAAACTAATATAAATGACCAAAACACACAAGCATGCCACACAACAAAAAGGTCTGAGAAGCCGAGGATAACAAATACTACAAAAAGTAGCAAACAACTAGAATATATCTATGAGACCTAAAACCAGAAGAGATCCATCTATGATTAGAAGGTCGGTGGTCACTGAGCATGGTGACTGGAACCTTTCACTTTCTTTCCTCAAGCGAATGCCCCCATATGCTAAACAAAGTAGGAGATTATAGGAAAAACCCAACCGTGGACGAAGATGAGCCGCTCCTCCATTTCCATGACCATCGGCGCCCGAAATACCGATTAAATATAATTTTTGAATCTACAACTTGATAGAGAACTAGATGTGCATGCGCCATGAACATCTCAAGAAAATTTCATCAACTCAACATTGTGATCTGTCAAAGTTGCAATAACCCTTCTAGCTTCTTCCATGAGGGATTGCGCAACCTACTCCTCCATAGGAAATAGACACTCTCTGTCAAAATCCGTGAGGGATTCCACCAAATTGACTCAAGTCTTTGAGACTCGATGAAATGAATGGTAATGACCTTGGCCTCTTTAGTGCTACACTTAACCTACAACAATATTGACACGAACCAAGAAGCCACCTCCAAATTGACCCACACTCGATTTCCTGCTTCTAGATATTCAAACCCCAACATCCTCTTAATCACATCACAAATAGAGCTATATTCAACCCTAAAAATGAGATGCAGACGATCCCTCATGACACTCTCGAAGAATGCCATATCCCTTTTCTCACCTTGAAGGAAAAGGTAGGGAAAAAAAAGCAGAGCCATCGAAGAGGAGGGCCTGTCGACACTAAAATTTTCCTCCATAATTTCTATTTCATTAATGTATGTATTAGGAATAGGATGTTGTTAAGTATAATTAGTAGTAGCGTCTGATAGAAGATAACGGCGCCATCAGTACAGTGCCGCCAATAATGTGGAGTACGGTAATAGTCAAAGTACAATAGGAATGTTGTAAAAAGTAAATATTTGTCGTAAGTGGTCCGGTAATGTTAAAATGTCAAAGTTTGGGTAATTAGAGAAGTAGGGTCTACATGATTAGGAATTAGAAATATTATATTGGTAATAAAGACAAGGAGTGAGGTCATAAATATTTTGTGTATTTTATTTGTAAAAAGTCTAAAAATGTGGAACCCATGTAAAATGATAAGGTTTATCTTATCTTAACAGATAAGCTTACATGTACATATAAGAGTTAAGGTATGGAATATGATTCATCGAGTGGATTTCTTATCCTATCTTAGAGATAAGATGGATAAGCCTGGAAGTTCTATAAATAGAGAGGCCACCCCCTCATTTAGCATAGAAAGAAGTAGTGAGAAATGCTTTGTAGGAAGTGTGCGAAGGAAGCCATCGGTTTAAAGGTGTGTTGAAGAAGCCATTAAGAGGTGTAATTGTAAAGTTTCTCCCATAGTCTTGATAAAAGGCAAGTGAAGTCAATAACACTTGAAGTACCTCTTGGGTGAGATTATAAATAGCTTTCATGTTAATATTATAATTTACTTTGATATTTCAGATTTGTCATCATTCCGTCTTATCATAGTCGATGGTATTCTTGTGTTATGTTTGTTATTTTGTTTCCGTAGTTACATCCACCAAACTAAAGGTGTGCATTAGTAAATAATCATAAGCACGAGGAGTTCTGGTGAAGAATTATCATAGTGCCGGATTGGTGATGACATTTTGGTTCACGACCATTCCTCGTTGGTGGATTTTCTGGAGAGATATTCCCACTTAGTCAAAAATCAATTAGAGGGTAACCTTGTTTTTACTGTGCATAGTAGTTACCATGGTAAAGTCATTTTTGCCATGAATAGTAGTTACCATGGTAAAGTCATTTTTTTGGAATAGTATTTACCGCAGTAAAGTCACTTTTTACCGTGAATAGTATTTACCGCAGTAACTTCACTTTTTACCATGAATAGTATTTACCGCAGTAACTTCACTTTTTACCGTGAATAGTGTTTACCACAGTAAAGTCAGTTTTTACCGCAGTAAGTCAAGTTTTACCATAGTTTACCGTGGTCATTTCTATTTTACTGTAGAAAGGTGTAAAGTCACTTTCTAGTATAGTGATTCCAATTATTTGTACACATAAGTCTTGTTGATTGTACTTGTGAGTTGGTATTTCACGGTGGTTACTTTTGAAAATGAGAAAGATTCCTATTTTTTCAGCTCAATCTAATGAAGATGCTTCTTCTTTCATTCAAGAGTTTAAGCAATCTTGTATTTGTAATGGCCTTATAAGAAGGGAACAATGGACTGAATTTTTCCTACCTTTTTGGATGGTTCAAAGACTTAGGTGGTTTGAAACACTAGGTGATAATGTGAAAAATTCATGGGATTTATTAATTGAAAGTTTTCTTGAAGAATTTGGTGAACAACAGAAATATGCAGATCTCATGATCGAGATCACAAAGCTATCCCAAGGAGAGAAGGAGAAGATAAGGGATTATCATGCTCATGTTCTAGAGCTAAGGAGGAAGCTCGATGCCCAGATCCTGAAGGAAGGACTAGTGGATGGGTTGATGAATGGCGTGGATAATCTCCTCTGTAAGCACTTCATTCTTGGGATGAAGCCAGAGATCAGACAATGAGTGAAGTATGACCACCCAGCTACCATTGAACAAGCAAAGGAGATTGCAAGAAGGCAAGAAGAAAGCATGGAAGAGGAGCCCAAAGAAATTGTTGCTAAAGTAGAGCCTACACCAGCACCTTTGGTCCAGAATCCACAACCACTCCCGGTGAGCACAAATATTTCTCCTAGTACATCTACTGAGTATGAAGATCTGCTCAAAAAGATGGGTCAGTTAACTATTAATCTTCTTCAAGGAAAGGAATTTAGTTCTTAGGGAGGAGATAGAGGTCCAAAAAGAAATATTTCTGAAGTTGTTTGTTATGGTTGTTATAAAAAGGGTCATTATAAGTATAATTGTCCAGATAGAGCTTCTACATCTGGTAAAGGAGATAATGATAAAGGAAAAGCACCTGTGAATTCTTTTGATGTAGTAGATAAGAGCAGAAATAATGAAGTAGATGTGTTTGTAACAAAAAGAAAGAAAGAAAAAGATAATCAAGATGGAAATGATCCTAAGAAGATGAAAGAAGAAACTAGTAAGAAACATAGGAGAAGAAAGTTGGGTGTGCAGGATTTTCTGATTTCACAGGGGCAAGGACCATACTCCATCTTGGAAGATCTGTCCAAAAGGCTTGCAAATATTACATATGGTCAACTCTTGGCTATGTCTTTTGAGAAGAGGCGGGAGTTGCGAAGTGGACTCAATGCTCGAAGAAGGAAGGAGGTTGAGGTCCCTGTTTTGGAGGCAGAGGCAAATCCCTATGCTCCACAAGCTGAGGTATTATGTAATGGTATTTCAATTCATGATGTCTTAGTTGATGGAGGTGCTGTAGTTAATGTAATGACCAAGTCTGTAATGAATATGTTGGGTTTAAAATTGATCGCCCTTCAACACTTATGTTAAGGTCATTAAATAAAGGAAAAACTAAACCAGAAGGTGTAGTTTCAAATGTGGCAATATCTCATTATGGGTGTGGTATGTGTGGTAGACTTTTAGGTGATGAAAAATGGTGCTTTATACGTACCCAATGCTGCTGGGAAGACCATGGCTAAGGAGAGTTCATGCAAGAAACTACTGGAATGAAGGTTTCATGACACTTGGACGTGGTAGAGAGAGGGTGAAGATAAATGTGATCCTCGACATCACAAGGCGAGAACTGTGGATTCAAGTGATGAAACTGATGATTGGACATCCTCTGATTACTCTAGTACCAGTGAAGCGGACACTGAAGATGAAGAAAGCGAGGTGGATGTTTCAGTCATGGATATCCTTCCAGTCACACTAACTCATGACCCCATAAAATTATCTCAAGAAGAAGTTGATGATTGTCTCCAACAAATAAAGATTGGTGATCTTTGTGATGGAGAGTGAGAAGGAATCCTACCTCCACTCTTTCAAAGGTACATACACCTATTCACTTTTGAATACAAGGAACTCCGTCAAGTAAGTTGGGTAGAACATTGTATTGAGCTGGTAGATGGTGCTAAGCCCATAAAGCAAATGCCATATAGAATGAATCCTAATTTTTCCAAGACTCGTAAAAGAAGAAATAGATAAGTTGCTTGATGCGGGATTCATATTTCTTTGTGGAGAATTCGAATGGGTTTCTCCCATTGTGATCTCAATAAAAAGAATGGGAAGCTATGCATTTGTGTTGATTACAGGGAAGCTCAATAAGGCAACAAAGAAGGATCATTACCCTCTTCCATTTTCGATCAGATCTTGGGCCAAGTAGGCGGCAGAGTGCTATAGTTTCTTTGATGGATATAGCGGCTACTGAACCAAGTTCGTATAGCGAGAGAAAGATCAGCTAAAGACCACGTTCACCACTCCTTGGGAACGCTTTGCTTATAGAGTTATGCCTTTTGGGTTGTGTAATGCTCCAAAGAACATTCCGGCGTTTGATGAATAGGGTGTTCGAACCCTACATTGGGACCTTCATCAGAGTATTTCTGGATGATTTTTGCATCTATGGGAGCAAGTTGGACCACCTGCACCAAATGGAGACAACATTTCAAAGGTTAGATGAAGCACAAGCCTCACTAAACCCTACAAAGTGTGTCTTTGGATGTTCTAAAGGCGTTTTGTTAGGGCATGTTGTATCCAGAGATGGTATTGGTACTGATCCTGATAAAGTTTCAAAAATCAAAGATTTACCATTTCCTATTAATAGAAGTAAGTTGAGATTATTTTTAGGCCATGTGGGTTACTATAGAAGGTTCATCAAGAATTTTTCAAAGATTGCATAGCCACTAACCCAGTTCTTGAAGAACGATGTTACTTATGAACCAGGAAATAAGGCGCATGAAGCTTTTGGACAACTGAAGGAAGCCCTGGTGTCTTCACCTATTTTGAAGAATCCAGATTGGAGCAAGCCATTCATTGTGTACACTGATGCCTCAGATGCAGCACTAGGAAGTACTTTAAGCCAAAAAGATGAAAATGGGAATGAACATCCAATTTACTTTGGGAGTGCATACAAATGAGCAGTCTTTGAGGTAAATTATATAGTAATTGAAAAAGAGGCTCGCTATCATTTTTATCAGTAAAGAAGTTTAGAAATTACTTGTTAGGGCAAAAATTTCTAGTTGTAGAATGCAGTACATCGTGCTCTAAAATATATAAATAAGCCTAACCCATCGGGAGGATAGCAAGATGGATAATTTTGCTACAAGAATTTGAATTTGATATTATAGATAGGCCAGGAAAGAAGCATGTCAATGCAGATGCACTCTCTCGAGCCTATGATGGTTTAGGATCATCTTGTGATGATGATGATTTCCCGATGTAGCATTGTTATCCCTGACACCATCCCTAGTGAATACATAGATATTTGGAATTATCCGAATGAATTCAAGTTTCTGATGGTGTCAATGCAAAGACTAAGAGAAAGATTACTCAAGCCAATCGTCCATATTCTATTCTATATGGAGTATTATTTCGAATAGGACACGATGGACGAGAGACAAGAGGGTAGTTGGACGTGATCAAGGGAAGGAACTGCTAGAAGAATTCCACAATGGTACATGTGGAGGGCACTTCTCGACAACTTACATCAAGAAGGATCTTGGATGCAAGTTATCACTGGCCCACTCTTTTTAAAGATTGTTATAATTATTGTAAGACATGTGATATTTGTCAAACACATGGTAACCGTAAGACTTCATCAGCTCCATTATGTCCTATTCTTCCCCTTGGTCCCTTTGAAAAGTGGGGAATAGACATTGTAGGTCCACTTCCAACTACATCACGCCAAAATAAGTATATTGTAGTTGCCACAGATTATTTAACCAAGTGGGTTGAAGCTAGGCCATTGAAAACAACTTCCATGGATGAAGTGGCAAGGTTCATGTATGAACGCATTGTCACCAGATTTGGTTGCCCATTAGAAATTGTAACAGATCAAGGAAGCCACTTCATTAATGAGGTGGTAGAAGCCCTAGTCAATAAGTTTTCTATTAAGCACAGGAAGGAAACAACATACAAGCCAAGCACAAATGGACAGGTGGAACGAACAAATTTTGTGTTGTGTCAAATTCTAGCAAAAGATGCAGCCTTGCAGGTACATAAATGGGATAAAAGGATTCATGCAACATTGTGGGCATATAGGGCAACATCAAAGTCAGCAACAGGATACTCCCCATTTCAATTGGCCTATGACATTGATCCAGTTCTTCCTATTAAGTTTGATATTCCCACTGTGAGAGTTATGAAAAATGAAAGGATGGATGAAAGTGATTCAGTAAAAGAAAGGTTGGTACATCTTCATTTGCTAGAGGAAATGAGAGAAATAGCAAAGGATACAAGCCATAAGAAGAAAATGAAGCAGAAGGAATACTTTGATCAAAAGATCCGGTGGTCTCCATTTCATGTGAATGACTTGGTTCTAGTATATGATTCCAGATACAAAAAAAGAAGACAGAAAATTTCTTCCAAAATGGATGGGGCCCTACAAAATAGTAGTGCGTGCATGAAAATGGTACGTACTGACCGGGAGGAATTGGATGGCACTCCCATTACAAAAAGGGTCAACCACGACAAGTTAAAGATTTTCCAAGCACTGGAAAGAATCTACTCCGAGGACGGAGTAGAAGCTAGGAAGGGGGAAGATGTCGACACTAAAATTTTCCTCCATAATTTCTATTTCATTAATGTATGTATTAGGAATAGGATGTTGTTAAGTATAATTAGTAGTAGCGTCTGATAGAAGATAACGGCGCCGTCAGTACGGTGCCACCAATAATGTGGAGTACGGTAACAGTCAAAGTACAATAGGAATGTTGTAAAAAGTAAATATTTGTCGTAAGTGGTCCGGTAATGTTAAAATGTCAAAGTTTGGGTAATTAGAGAAGTAGGGTCTACATGATTAGGAATTAGAAATATTATATTGGTAATAAAGACAAGGAGTGAGGTCATAAATATTTTGTGTATTTTATTTGTAAAAAGTCTAAAAATGTGGAACCCATGTAAAATGATAAGGTTTATCTTATCTTAACAGATAAGCTTACATGTACAGATAAGAGTTAAGGTATGGAATATGATTCGTCAGAGTGGATTTCTTATCCTATCTTAGAGATAAGATGGATAAGCCTGGAAGTTCTATAAATAGAGAGGCCACCCCCCTCATTTAGCATAGAAAGAAGTAGTGAGAAATATTGTAGGAAGTGTGCGAAGGAAGCCATCTTTAATGGTGTGTTGAAGAAGCCATTAAGAGGTGTAATTGTAAAGTTTCTCCCATAGTCTTGGTGAAAGGCAAGTGAAGTCAATAACACTTGAAGTACCTCTTGGGTGAGATTGTAACAGTTTCATGTTAATATTATAATTTACTTTGATATTTCAGATTTGTCATCATTCCGTCTTATCATAGTCGATGGTATTCTTGTGTTATGTTGTTGTTTTGTTTCCAGTTACATCCACCAAACTAAAGGCATGCATTAGTAAATAATCATAGCACGAGGAGTTCCCGGTGAAGAATTATCATAGTGCCGGATTGGTGATGATGACAGGCCCAAACCGTTGCAACACACCGTTAAACAAAAAACAAAGACAAGAGCCGAAGGATGATTAAATAATAACTAACCTCTTGGAATTCCTTTCCTTATAATGAAGGCATTTAAATCTTCCCACGTGTCCACTTGTGCAGAAATGATCGAGCCACCCTGTTTTATAATGCCTTGATTTGTAAGATAATCGGTGATGGTTTTGCATTCTCGATAAACATGATTAATGTTCCAGTTTTGAATTCTACTTAGCTAGTATATAATGTTTTTGATGTGGAAATCCAATCTCCAAGACACGACTTTACCTCTGTGAACATCATTAATCACCACTGGGAGTCACCTTCGATAATCAAAGCCTCGCAACCCACCTTGACAACTAATTTAACCCCTTCGAGTAATGCTTGCACTTCCGCTGCGTTACTTGTTCCTAATGACAAGGGAAAGGAGCCTGCAATCACCAACTTACCAAGATGATCTCTAATTAAGCACCCCACTCTTGATAGGCCCAGATTGGCTTTCGAGGCATCGTAGAAATTCAATTTTTGAAATGCGGGAGGTGGCAGAATCATCCTAATGTTAATAACACTAAGTATGTTAAAATATTTGTGTATTTCTCCATTACGTTAAAATCAACTATATGTGGTATACCCATTTTTTCAAAATTTTCAAAGTGGTGCTTTTAGGCTTCCATAGGTCACAAATATATTGTAATATACTTCTTACGCAATGGTAGTTTTCCAATTGTATCCCTATCTATATGATTTTATATCTAAATACACTAAATAATTCTATTAAGTACACTTGATTATGAATGCTTTTTTCCTTTTATATACTATTTGGACTCTACGTATCATTTTTTGTTTGTTTAAATACTTTCAACATTACTCTAAATTCTTTATCAATCCTTGATCGTTATTATTTTTTCTATCTTTTTATCCCACCTCTTCAATCTTATCAAAGTAGGTAATTTTATACTAGTATTTTTGGTTTTGTATGCTCAATTAGTTTCCTATTTATTTCTACTAATATATCATGTTTTTAAGGTAAAGATATCCCCTTTCATCTTCTTCCTCATCACTATCATTTTCCCATATTAATTTTTTTCCCTATATTCATACATCTTATACTCATGATTGCTACTCTAGGTTTCCCTCCTTACACCCCCTTTTTGACCTTTTAGATTCTATTTGCATTCTTTAATCTCTTTTACATGCTCATTCTTACATTTTAACAACTCTCTGGTTGATCATTATGTGTATTATCTATATATTTCTAAGGTTCATGGATTTTATAATGTTGTGATAGATTATGTAGTATCTTTGTAAATTTTTTCTCCTTGGTTATTACTTGTATTACCAAATTATTCCATTTAAATTTGACATTTCTTGAATAATTTTTCCACCTTTGGGAAACTGAAATAATTTTTGATTCATTTTTCAAGGTTAAACCCACACAATATTTTCTCTAGCTTGATGCAATTTATTTCCAAATGGCCCTCTTTACCACATTTGTAACATGCTATTTGGCTTCTCTCTCTTCAACTTAGTAATTTCCTTGGTACCTTCTTCCTCCTTTATATTTATATTGACAACCCTTTGGTGATATCCTCCTCAATCATAGTTATTCTCTCTCTATATACCATGGTATACTATGTCTTTATTTCCGTATAAGCCTCCTTGATTGTTCTGTAATCCCCTTAATGTATACATTTCTTAGGTTTTGTATCCCCCTCTATTTTGATACCCCCTTCATTATTTCCTTGATATCTCATTAGTTTATCTAATAATTAGTACACTATTGTATGGTTTAAGATGAACTATTATCATTTAATTGAAAATATGAACAAGTGCATGTGTGCAAAAACTTATCCATATCCTATTAATAGAGGAAAACTATAACATTAAAGAAATGGAATTTTCACCTCGTGTTTTATATAAGTTTATAGGTCCAATACAAAAACATTGCAAACTACCATAAAACAAAAACCTTCAATCGAGGCATACATAACAAATCGAAGAAAGCTTAAGGTTAAGAAATAACCAAAATTTACTAAGGGTAATATGATTACCAAAATATTATTAATAAGCCCTATCTTGAAATCACCACATTAAGAATAAATCTCTTCCACAATATATTAACTACCATTATCTCCTATGATTTTTTAAAAAAACGAGGCTATTATTAGGGTTAGAGAGTAGTTGCTTGAAACACAAGTTTTCTTAAGTCTATTAATAGTGGAATCTAATCAAGTTAATAAGTTGGATGATAAAATTATCTATTAATATATGTGGATATTGTGAACTAATGGGTGAATTATCTACATATTGAATTCTAACTAATATTACAAGTGCATCTTAATCACATATAATAGAGTATAATTAATAAAATACACTAACATACCCCATTAATATGTACTTAGATAAAGGAAATGTTAGATGAAAATTGAACTATTCCACCTTTATGATGCCTTCCTTCAATTCCAAATGTTTCCTAAGATGTAAAAATCAGGCCTCAAGCAAGAGCTTTGTGAAGAAGTTTGCAACTTGATTTTTTTGTTCGACAAAAATTAAGATCAACAACATTGTCTTAGATCAGGTTGTCAAATATAATACATGTGTATCCTAATGTGTGTTTTGTATTTATGTTCCAATGGTTTGTAAGATAATTGTATGGAACTCTAATTATCACACCAAAGCATTATGTGTTAGGACTATGGAAACTGAATTTAGAAAAGCATGTGTTACATCTATACTAATGCAAGTCCCACATCAACAACTCCACTATACATCACCTCGATGGTATAGTAATAGATAGTGGTATGGTATTTATAAGATGAAATCATGGGAAATTACCGAAGATAATAAATATATGATATGGTTTAATTGTGATCAAATAGATCCCATGTCCAATCACTATCCGAATAGGCTAAAACTATTGGTTAAAAAAACAACATGATTCTTTACTACTTTTCCTTTGAAGTGTAACTATAAATTAATGTTGTTTTTCCTAAATTGTGTTCAATCCCAAAAATATTAGTACCATAAAGATACGAGAAAAATAAATTTTGCAGCTTACTAATGGCTTTCATGGGGCTCCTAACAATAAAATGATGAAAGATTGATAGCAAAATAAATATCTAGATAGTATGAGTCAAGTAGATTATACTTCAAATGAACTAACTATAGAGTGTCCCATCCACCAAATGAGGAGAAATTTTGGTCAAAATTGTCGCCCTCATTAAAAATGAGTTGGTATGAAGTTGCAATTATCCATGTTAAAGTGACAAAGAATGTCTTGAGTGTATTTGGATTGATGGATGAAAATACATTTTTCAACATGTGAAATCTGAAGACCTAGGAATAAATATGGAAAACCTAAATCAATCATCTCAAAATACTTCTTCAAACTTATTTTCAAATAATGAGTTTTCTACATGGAATCTCCTATGATGATTAAGTCATCAACATAGACGACTAGAATGAGGATATTTCCAGCTACTTTCTTAGCGTAGATTGCAAGGTCGGAGGAAATCTATGTAAAACTAGGATTGATAAGAAACATGTCAACATTTTAATACCAAGCTCAAGGATCCCTTTTCAAGTTGTATAAGGAATTTTTCAATTTACATATATAATTGGAGCTCTCACTATCAAAAATATTAGAGGATGGGACATATAGATGTCTTCCTAGACATTGTCATGAAAGAAGAAACTTTTAACATCCATCTAGTGTACTTACCTTCCCTATGTCACAACCAAGGAGAGTAATATTCAAACAAAGACCACTTTAGAAATTGGAGAAAAAAATTCATGGTAATCAACACCTTTAACCTATGAAAAAATATTTAAGTTAGGATTTTACCCTATGAATGAACCCATCATTTTTATATTTATTTTGATACACCCACTTGCACCTCACTATTTTTCTTCCTTTTGGAAGTGGAACCAAATCCCAATTTATTTTTGTTTTCAATGAAATAATTTCTTCATTCATATTTTCCCACCATTCAAGATGCTTAGAAGCTTGATGATAAGTCTCGGGATATTTTTACTTTTAATTATGTTAAATGTGTAACACTTTACGACATTAGGATCTCATCCTACTTGAGTTTATACAATCTCTTACCAAGGAAATAACCTTATTGCATATTGTGTGGACCCATTTTGATTGAGGTTGTGTGGGTTAAGAAGGTGCATTCAAATTTTCCCGTAGCATGAGTGGTGGAGGTAATGGATGTCCCCTATGGTTCATCTTCCGAATTATAGGAAATCACTACATAGGATTCTTCAAAATTGTCATGTTCATCATAAGAAGATTTAAAAGTGATGTCTATTTTAATAGAAGTAAATGTATGAGGTGTAGGTATTGCATCATAAGCTTGAGACAGTTCATCAAGCACTACATCATCCCGAAAAGAAATCTTAGTGGTTCCTAGAACAAGAAGATAATATACCTTCATATCTTCAAAATGACCAAAAATACACAAGGTTGGCCTTTTATTTCATTTCTTTTCTCTTGTCATTTGGGATATGTGCCCACACATTACAATCAAAAATATCGAAGTGAAAAATATCTCGGCTTAACGCCAAACCATTTTGATTTTGATGTCATATTGAGAACTATTGAGTGGAGAATGTGATTATGAATGTAGTTTGTATACATAATAGCTTAGGCCCAAAACTCGGGAGGTAAATATTTGGAATTTAGTGTGAAATTAAGGCAATGTTGGGTCATTTTCAAAGTCATGAAAAACTCATAGTTCTCCAAATGAGCTGAAATTTTACCTAAAGGTGGGTCTCACTCTATACAACAAACTAGCCTTTTGCATCATATCTTTGAGTAGGCCTCTAAACAATAGTTTTTGTCACCTTGGGAATCATGCAAAAGTCGAAATCCTACGTTTGACCTAAAATTTTACGATAAGCTAGATATTGGTTTATGTAAAAAAATTCTTTCTTTTTAGAGTTTGAATCAATCTAAATGGTACTTTTGGTGACATCATTATTCTAGCCAAAAAAAAGAGAAAATTGGGTCGTCTGCTAATATTTTGCAAGTATGTAGATATGATTTTAAAAGCATTTTTATCTTCTACTAGGATATATAATTCACTAATGTTATCAAGATATTTTGAGTTATATGGACGTGCATTTTTCATACACATATCTTTTTCTATCTTACCCAATTTAACATTACTAGGGCATGTATATGGATATGCATGTGATTATAGTTCCTTTAAGTTGTGATCCAATGGTCATTTTCATTCCTTTTTCCTCTAATTTTTTATACAATGATCATTTATATGTAGTTGTGTCTCTAAGTTGTGGTTCACTTGTCATTTTCATGCCTTTTTGCCTCTTATTTTTTCTATGCACTCATGCCTTTGAGTTTTGATATTATTGTGTAGCTATACACTACTTCTAGTCATTATTGCCATGAATATTTATAATACTTATTTTTGGTGAGAGTTTTGTACATTTTGACACTATCTCGTAGTCATTATTTCATGTAGTATGTCATTTTTACTTATTGTACATATGGTACCTAACATGGCCTAGTTGTCGGGACCCATATTTGAGGTTTTTCATCTCTTACTTTATTTATGTTTCTCTTGGGGGTGCACACATCACCTTTCTTATTTTAAGATTACTTAGGCTAGTATAGCTTACATTATCCTCTCCTTTAGGCTTGTACATCTCAATTGAATGTTAGTGTATCTAGTAACTCATACCCTATCGTATGTTTTAAGATGCACTCTTATTATTTATTTTTAAATATGGATCAACAAAGGTGCGTGAAAACTTATTTACATCTTATTACTATATTAAAACTATGTTATTAGAGAAATAGAAGCTTCACCTCATGTTGCATACATGTTTACATATTTGTAGGTACCCGGATCATATTTGCAATTTTCGAGTATTATATAGGTAATTTGATTTATCACAAATTTTTAGTGTTTTTATGTAATTACTGTCTAGATATAATATCGACTATAATTAAACAATCTTAAGTTCTCACCTTTCCATTTACTTGTGCTCTCACATTTGTGTGCAAAATTATCCATATTTTATTAATAAGGTAAAAATATGGAACCGTAGAAAATATAAGCTTAACATCATGTTGCATATAGGTTTACAAATCAGATATGTAGGTTTTCATTTGTTTTTAGTAGGTACAAAAATCATATCTACATTGAAAAAATAAACATACATGTAATCAAATTTATTTCAGTTTTTCGGTGTTTTTCGTAAAAATAATTTAGATCCAGAGCCATGTTGTACTTAGAGTTTGTAACAAGAAATACTTAAGATGGTTGAAACACTCATTAAAAATATTTACACGGAAATCATGACTTGTGAAGGTTAATTAAACATAAATTAATTAAACTTGTACAATTTGGCTTGATGATCAACCTTACCAACATCTATAATAACAAATTGGTTTTTAAATTGTCGGATAACAAAATTATTGGAGTAAAATCATTAGTTTTTCCTTCACATGAATGAGTGATATAATAAATGGATAATAAGTTCATAGAAAAAGATGGAACTTGTAGAAATTGATTGAATATACCATTTTCCATCTCAATAGATTCTTTTCCTTCAAAATATAGAAGATTTTTATTTCCCACAATAATTTTTGTTGTTCTATATCCAAGAGAGTTTGAAATAGACACCTGACTTTCCTTGTGGTTTGAGGCCCTTAAATCTAGAATCCATTCATTTACTATTGACCCATTAATTGTTTAATAGCAATTTTCTTGGAGGGAGGGAGATACATTCTTTCTTCACTTCCAAGTATGTCATTATTTCAAACATTGATGTTTGTCATGACCTTGTTTACCATAATAGTTACAACAATATTCACAGACTTTAACTTTTTATTTCCCTTTACCTTTTTCTTAACATGAGGTAGATTTTTTCTTTTCTGATTTATTACCTTTAGGCTTAGGTTGTGCTTTACATTTGTCCTTCAAAGGGCCATTAAATTTTCCATTGTTAGGTTATGAACTTACATTAGAGTCATTCACTACTAATTCTTTCTATTTAGTATATCCAATTTTGATATCACCAATGAAAATTAGTTTTTCCTATTCTCTTTGAAGTTTCTCACATAACTTATAAAACTATTGTTCCATATATTTTGCACCTAATTAATACTATTATGTTTTGTATTAGGAAGTAAAAATAGAGTATGGATAACCAAGTTTAGATACAATAGTCATAGTGATTTTTTCCTTAAACCTTTTCACGAACTTCGAAAGTATCTCAAAAATAATATCAGCTATCTCAAACTCCTTTATGGCTAATTTGAACTCTTCTATGGAATTGTTTGCATTTCTAGTAAATATTAGATCATCTACATATAAAACAACAATTAGAATCTCACCTTCCTTGTTTACTTTGATGTAGAGTGTGGGCTTGCTGCCACTTTTGCTAAAGCCATTTCTTGTCTAATAAGAGTCTATACGGCTATACCATTCCCTTGGTGCTTGTTTAATTCCATACAATGCTTTCTTGAGCTTATACACCTTGTTCTCATGCCCTGGAATCTCATAACTAGGTGGTTGTCCCACATACACTTCTTCTAACATGCCATTCAAGAAGGCTGATTTGACGTCCATTTGATTAACCTCCACTTGTGATGAGCAGATATATAGCAATGATTGTTCTCATAGTTTCTATCCTTACCACAAGAGCAAAGGTCTCATTATAATCACATCTAGGCCTTTGTTTATAGCCTTTGATAACTAGCCTTGCCTTATGTCTCTCAATATTTCCTTTGGGAGTAGTTTTGGTTTTGTACACACACTTGAATCCAATGACTTCCTTTCCTACTGGAAGATCCACTAACTCCCATGTTTCATTCTTCTCTATTGCATGCATTTCTTCATCCATTGCTTCACACCACTTGCTATCCTTAATTGCTTCCTTAAAATAAACATGATCAACAACTAAAAATAATTCAAAATAAATTATTTCATCTTCATTTTCATCATATCTTTCCTGCTCATAGATTTATTGTGTACTCCTTATTCTCACTCGGCGTTGATTTGAATCGGAAGATGATGAAGATGCCTCGTATGTTTCTCCTTGTATACTTTGTTGGTTGTTTCCACTTGATGATTCAACCCTTTTTTGAGAAAGGGGTCTAACTTGGTGCATTGTCGACTTTACCATCCAAAGGTCTCATCTTTAATAAAATGTGCATTTACTTATTTTTGTTCTTGTTGCACTTCTTGTACATCTCCCCAAGATACTTCCTCAATGAATTGAACATATTGGCTGATTATGAGTTCCTTTGTGGTCGGATTGTACAATCTACAAGCTTTAAATTTTTCTCTATACCTAATGAATATGCATTTTTCTCCTCTATTATCCCACTTTGATCTTCTTTGTTTGGGCATATGTGTGTATGCCACACACCAAAAAATATTAAGTTCTCAACATTTGGCTTCCTTCCACTCCATGCCTCTTGAGGTATCATATTATGAACACTTTTTGTGGGACATATATTCAATAAATGAAATTTTGTTCCAACTGCTTCAACCCAATACTCATCTGGAAATCCTCTTGCTTTGATCATGCTTCTTGCCATTTCTTGAATAGTTCAATTTTTCCTCTCAACTACACCATTTTTGTGGTGTTACCTCGCTGTAAATTGGTTATTGATCACATTCTCCTTGTAAAAGTTAAAATATATTTGATATGTACTCTCCCCCTCTATCCATTCTCAACATGTTTTTATATAATGACTACGTATTTCGCAACCATGGCCTTAAATTATCTGAATACATCAAATGCATCTGATTTGTTTAAATAAAATATATCCATGTCCTTTTGCTGAAGTCATCTATGAATGTAATAAAATACTCACTCTTGGACAAGGAGGGAGTCTTCATGGGACCACATAAGTTTGAATGTATCACTCAAGAGGTGAGCTTGCTCTCCAAGATTTTCTTGAGGGAAAAACATTTCTATATTACTTCCCCAATATGCATCCCTCACATACTTTGTTTGGTTGTTCAATTGGGGGTATCCTCTTACCATTTGCTTCTTATAAAGAACACTCAATCCACCAAAACTCAAATTCCCATACCCGAGGTGTCAAAGAGTAGATTGATCATTTCCGTTGTTTTTAAACATTGCTGCTACTTCACTTTGCATCCTTGAAGGAAAAATTCTATTTTGTTTCATATTCATCATAGAAAGCTACCTATTTCTTCAAATTCTATCATAAATTATGCATTCTCCATTTTTAAATCTCAACTTATATCCTATTTAGACTAGCTTTGCCTAATGTTTAGGAGGTTATTCTTCAATCTTGGGACATAGAAAACATTTTGAATCTGCCTCTTATCTCCTTACTTGGTGAGAATGGATATGCTTCCTTTTCCCATTATTGGAACCTTGTCATTTGTTCCCATCTTTAATTTAGATATGATTGTTTCATCTAAGTTGTTAAACATTCCCTTATTGCCACACACGTGATTACTACATGCACTATCCAAATACCAAATTTGTTTATTGCTTTTCTCAGCTACATTATAAGTTAGAAACAAAGTTCCACCTTTTTCATGATTTTTAGATTCATCCTATTTTGCATTAGAATAAATTGCATTATGAGTTCTCATATCATACTCTTTCTTTCTACATTCACTAGCATAGTGTCCACACTTCTTACAATAATAGCATTAGATGTTTGATTTATCTTACCTCTGGACGTGTTTTTGGTCCATCCTCTTCCTCTTGCATGTGGATCTTGATGATTATGTCTTCCACCTTCTTGGTTGTTGCAAACTCCTCTTCCTCTATTATAGGCTCATCTCCCCCTACCTCTCATATTCATGTTTTTTTTGAAGGCTTGTTCATGGATTTTCTTTTCCTACGCATCCTTTGTTCACGGGTTTACAAAGAACCCATCATTTCATCAACTGTCATTTTCCTCAAGTCCTTGGACTCTTTTATTGCTACAACAATTGGATCGAATCTGATTAGAATACTCCTCAATACCTTTTCTATGATCTTATGATGTTAAACAACATCTTCATTTTAGCTCAATTGATTTACTATGGGCATTGTCCTTGTGAAAAAATCATTGATTGATTTTTATTCCTTCATCAACAGAGTCTCAAAATATCTCCTTAACATCTACAATCTTACTATCTTCACCTTGTCACTACCTTGATAGGCATTTTACAAAGTATCCCATGCTTGTTTGGAGTTTGTAGCTGCTACTATCCTTGGAAAAATTGAATCAGTCACTACATTTTGAATGTAACTCAATGCTTTGGCATCCTTCTTCCTATTTTCCTTCAAATGATTCTTTTGGGCTTGTGAGAGTGCATTGAATGTAGCTTAGTTTTGTGTATCTATGTATTGTGTATCTGTGTATCTATGTATCTATGTATCTATGTATCCCATAGCTCCTGAGAAGATAACAATGTCTTCATTTTTATACACCATATGTCATAGTTCTTGCCATCAAACATAGGGGGTTGTTGCCATGAGTTACTACTATTGGAAGCCATGACAAATCAGACCCAAAAACTCATGCTCTAATACCAAACAGTTGGGTAATGAAGATGTCAATAAACAAAAAATAGAGAAATAGAGCAATAATACAACCCAGAAAACACAAATAAGTTTATATTAATTCCTAAAACAATTTAATACATAATTTTTTAGAGTTGCTGCTCTGGTTTTTGCTTTGTTCTTCTCTCTCTATTTTTCTACTGCAAATTAGATGTATGTTATTTTCTTTTCCAGCACACTATTCTCCTTTGTTCTCTGTACTTTTCAGATCTTTGTTCTTTTGTTGTATATTACTACTTTGTTCTATATGATGTTGCATGTATTCTGTTGTGTACAACACTGCTGTGTATTTTCAGTCCTCTATCTCATCTATCCGCTATTGTATTTTTGTCTTCTTGTTATTGCACACAACTAGTCTATTCATTAATCAAAACAGATTTTCCTTAAATGCCTTTCCCTCTCAAGAGAGAATTCCAAATTCTGAGTGCTCAAAAGAAACAATAAATTCTAGGAGAATATTTGGTGGAAAGAGGGAAAAATTTAAAATTAAAAATTGGATCAAGCTTAAAATATTCAACATTCCAATGCTCCGAGAAACATCTGTACTCCTCCATGGATATTGATGATCTCAAATATGGAAATATTCATTATAAAAACCACTTTACCCTCAACTTCTCATTTAATGGGTCATCTAGCTTATGAATGAAAATTTTAAATATCTGATCTAATTCCTTCACAATATCTCCTCCTTTTTAATTAGATCCCACAACTTTCTTACACCCTCAATATGAGCATCTAGAGATTGATATTCATTTTAAAACTCGTTTATCACCTCGTACCATTTCTCAGCGTGGTTAGGAAATATCTTCATGTAACATTTTAATCTCTCGCATGTCAAATTTCCTACAAAATCAAACTTCTTCATCTACTCCATTGCAATTTTATGCATTCTCGAATATAATTCTAGTACAATTAAAATTTCTTCATCATCCTTAGCGTCTTTCTTTGATCCATTTTTCTCGTTCATTTCCCTCTATGTGCTCTTCTCAATAAACTCTATACGTTATTATTGTTTGATTTTTAATCGTTCTTAGCTTTCTTACTTTCCATTCCTCTTGACTATATTTTTCTATAAGACTATTTCCTTCTTCCTCTCTCTCTTTATTTTTCTTGTAAAAGCAATTTCCCCAATATCTCACTGAAATCCTCTACTACATTTTCCCTTATTTTACTCTCATATTTTTGATTTTTATAATGATTTCATAATTCCTCTCCTATATATGTATATTCTTCACATGGTGTCTCTCTAAACTTGTTAAATGTCATAGGAGATTGCATTTTGTTTAAGGGATTCATCTCCTCAAATGGTCTCTTTCAATTTGTGGGAGGTTGGTGGGCCGGGTTTGAGCGGGAAGGGGATGAGATTTCACTCCATGTGACTACAATATACCTTCTTCACTAATCCTATTTTCTTCCTAATTCTCATATTCACTAACTACTCTTCTTATTTTGAAATTATCTTCCTATCCTTATCTTCCATGTAGTAACTAACTTATCTCTCCTATCTTATTCTAGCTCTTATCTTTTATAGTTTCCTCTTTCCATCTCTTGTCTAATGGATTTGTGTATTAGTATTTCTAACTCATATATTTCTTCTAGTTTTCTCTCTTCATTCTCATTACGTCTTACTTCATTTTCTACTTCTTCCACATTCTTGTTTCTTCTACTCTCAAGTTCTCCTAGATTATCTTCTACACTTTAATTTGCTTCTCTCTTTTTTTGTTAAATTTAATATTTTGACTTTCCAATGTTTTTCACCTTTTTATTCCACTCCTAAGGTTCATGGTACAACTATTATTAATAAAATGTATATCATTTTCTATATTGTTCTTTGTATTCCAACTATTACACTTCTATGTTTCATTCATGCTTCTTGCATCCATTTATTGTCTATGATCAAATTACCTAGCATATGTTCTTCTTCTCTTGTGTTTTCTTTCCTTAGAGAGGTCATAGCTAGTTAGGTCTTTGTGCCACCTTATTGTATATATGTATATTTATTTATGATTTTATTTTGGTTCCTTGGGTTCCCTGTCTCTAGGGTTTTGGGTCACAAGTTCCTTATTTCTAGGTTTGTAGGAATGTAATTAATTGATGCATCTCTCAAATTTTCTTTTCTAAACTTAATTCCCTCATCCCCACTTATCTCTCTAAACTTTTATTTTCCATCTTTTATTCCCATTATCTCTTTTCCTTTGCTAATATTTGTCTCTCACTTTTAAATTCCATATTTAATCTATTCAATTATATTCTTCATTTTCTTACTTCCTTCACTCTGCATTATTTACTTGCTCTTCTACTTAACTACTCTTTTACTTTGAATTTATCTACTTCTTCATTACTCATCTCCTCAATCACTAATATTCCTACTAATTTATCTAATACTTACACTTAATCCATTTTTCCTTTCTCTCTATTCCCTTTCTTCTTCTCTTTAATCTCTCTATCTCTTTTAATTTATATATATATATATATATATATTCATTGTTATTTTTTAGATTTTATCACTATTATGCTTATTTTCTTTTCCATTTATTTCCCCAACCATCATACCATATTTTTCTAATATTCATATCCTAATTTTGCATCCCCCTTTTCCGTCCACCATCTCGTAAGTGCATTGACCCCTAAAGTAACTAACTACCACCATTTTCAGAGAGAGAGAGAGAGAGTGAGAGAGAGAGAGAGAGAGATGCACTTTCTCTATGAATCTACCTCTTGCGTTGATTAATAATTTAGTGTTCTTGGCATCAAAACTTGTCCAAATTTGGATTTCCGTGTGGTAATGAATGAGAATAAATCCAAATCAATGTTCAAATTTTCATATCCATGGTTCATCTAATGGTTTTATTTTTCATATCTTGGCATTGTTCAAGTAGAAAAATATGTATTCTTACTCTACAACTCTCTATTGCATTTTTAGTCATAAAATACAAGGTCAAATAATATTGGGAATGTAGACGAGAACATTTCATCCTCAACTATAGGTAAATTATCTTCCACATCTAGGTATTCCTTCCCACCAATTTTCAATTTTAGTTATTTCCATATTTGAGAATAATAAATGGTATCATCCTCTAGACATCATTTAGTTAAGACCTAGGAAACGACACCAAATATTGACATGAACTATGTAATGGGTTACTAGTTTATTTATTTTTAGGGGTCTTGGATAGAGATAGAATTACACAACAGAGATGGGACACTTTATTATATACTAGTTACTTATTATATTACTTAAATAAAAGTGAAGCAAGTAAATGATTCCAACATACACACAAAGATAGACATCCCCTAAACTAAATTCTCTTTATTCATATATATATATATATATAATTATATATAATTACATAATAAGTATCAACTAGTATCATCTACCCCGTACTAACATTTATAATATTACTTTGCATACATCATTACACTCATAGAATCTTTTGCTGTGTTTTATTCTCTTTGCATCGACCTACTTATCCTAATCCTATTGTTTTGTATAAATATCCATACATACATTACATTATATTAAGAAACATCTATGTTGATCATGCCTAAAATATATTTAACCTTCAATGCTACCAAAAAGTGCTATCAAGTATTGCATAAGTATCACAATGGTCATTTTATCTAGAGTGTTTACATGATACTATCTTGAGCTCCTACAATATATTTTATTCATTATAATCCGATGAAGAACCCTTATAGTATCGATAAACAAACAGTCCAAACAAGTTGCAATCAACCATATATTATCACATTTGGTGTTTTTGGACTCAAATGGCCCCATTTACGTACAAAATTGAATTTATAGAATGATAAATCCAATGTGATATTTGTTGGCCAATTGAGATGTGAACTTGTAAGATAACCAAATTGAATCTTGGTAGCTCAGTAACAACGATGGGAATTCTTCCAAGGTGTGGGACACTTGAATCCTTAAGGAAAATCTCTAGAGAAAGTTGGCTCTTATCCTAATTACACTATGCTACCACTACTCTACTCTAATCTACATGTTGTAGGATAAAATGGATGAGAGAACATGAAATAAAAAAATGGTGATGCACCAAGAATAAAGGGGTTCACTCTCCATGTATGAGTTAGCGAATGAGGGGAAAAAAAAATCTAGAGGTAAGATATGATCCAAAACTAGACTGCCATAAAAAGTTAACTCTCACTCGAATCCTTTCAATAGAAACAATGAAATAAAAATTTACAAATGCTACACAATAAACCATGAAAATAACATATAATTAAGGGACAATTAACAAAAATACGAGAGAGCATATAAGCCACGAGCATAGATGTATTAAGAGATAGAGCTATACACGCCTAATATCAATATAATCTAAGGCATGGATAAATTTACAAAGCTCAAAATTAGAGGTCGAGAGGCATTCGAAAGCTCAAGTACCCAAAAGAACATTTAAGAGGAACCATTTTTACAATAGATTGGATTGCTACTTATAACAAAAGAAGAGAGAAGGAGGGATGGGAAAAGAGATAAGAGGATGATGAAGAATATGTTGAAGTATATCTCTTTCTCTCATCCTTATCTCTTCACAAGCTCGTATAGGTCTAAAAAGATGCCTAACTGAAATGATCCACCCAAAATCACTTGGAGCATATTCTCGTGGATATTTACAGCATCATGATGATCCATAACTATGAATCAAGATTCTTGAGTTGATGATGGGAAAAACCAATATTATCCATATAACACTCACGAGTTTTAGGAAGATATTTGATTTATATTGATTAGATGCCTTAATCATGAAGAAACAAGAAGATTTTTTTGTTTGAAATTCAATCTCTAAGAAAGGATTAACACATGATTAAGTTGCTACTTGTTGAGAAGATCATGATTTTAGCCTTGGGACCACCGTGAAAGCTCATCTTTTTAATAAAAACTTTTTAAACTCCTCTATTTGTATTTTTTTGAGACCATGAGGGTAGTATCATATTAAAAATATCCTCACAAGAGAATATAACCATTCATGATCATTTGAAAGTGATTTGGGGGTATTTGATATGGTTGTATGAGCAAGAGATACCAAAAACTATGTCATGAAATTATCTCAAATCCTAAACCATTCTCTTCAACCAAAAACTATGTCATGAAATTATCTCAAATCATTAACCATTATATTCAAATCTAAAATCAACATGTAGATCTCTCAAATCCCTTTCCAATAGTATTAACTACTAATTAATCGGGTTTTTCTAGCAGAATTCATTGATGAAAAACCAAAACTCTCTCATGGTCTCTGTGATGTCCTAGAACTTCATTTTTCCTTGAATGAAGTTATCAAATTTAATCTAGTAAATAGGAAATGTAGAAAATCTTAGAGTTCATTGATTAACACCACATATAACTTATGCCACATGTCTTAAATTGGTTCTTCAGGACTCTACGAGGTGAGGGAGTAGGGTCCAAACTTTGAGGTGATGCAAGGCACTAATTTCTGCCACCTATCTAGAATAGTCATGTGTCCTCCATCGGTGCTCTGCAAGGTTTGGAAAGTGGAAATTAGGATTAATATTATACACTATGATGATGGTTTCCACATGTTTAGGATATCCATATTTGATACTCTACATAGTTGAAATGAGAAACCAAGGCCTTAAGACAATCCCAAATGTCGATTGCCACTTGTCACTAAACAGCTTCTCTAAAAATTTTGGGAGGTGGTAAAAATTTAAAGTTTTCGAAAGTGCAGAAATCCAATCCTGTCACTTGGCATGTATCCATCAAAGGTGCTAAAAATATGCAAATTAGTTTAGTTCTAAACACTTATGCATGATTCAAGAAAGCCGATAAATACCACATATCGACCTATGCCACTTGTCATTCATCCATCACATAAGCATTGTAAACCATTAAAAGTGACTAATACCAAAATTTTGGAGATGTCATTGAGTGTTGCATGCCATTGTTTTGCTTTTTGAAATTGAAGGTCCCACTTCAACAAAAAACCAAGGGATTTGAAATTCATTTGAACATTTTAAGGGAAAAACACATTAAAATATTCTAATTTCTTCTAAATTTGGCATGTACACATTCACATAAAAAAGGGATTTTTTTTTGGATAATTTTCGAACACAAGGGTGTTTCAAAATGCATGTATAATACCATTACAATCCTTCAAGTTATGAAATTATGATCAATTGCCCAAAAATGAAGCATAAGGCCCATTTTGGAAATAATATGAAAATAGTGCCAATCAAACCAAAATTGACCCTAAATAATCACATTTTTTGGTTTTTCTCTTAATTGGATCCATTTACATATCCCATAAAATAAAATATTTGATCAATTTAATATGGCACACAAAGGGGGAAATCAATCCTAAATTGACCCTACATTATTTCATTTGGTGGGTTGGAGCTTAATTGGCCTCATTTATGTACCCCATCAAGCCAATCACCTAATTATATCAATATAATATGTAAATGGGGACAATCAAGCCCTAATTAACTCTATATTATCATATTTCAATGGTTTGTCCTTGATTGACCCATTTGTGTACCCCAATGAACCAATTGCCCAATTGATTTGATGTAGTGCAAAAGTAGTGTCAATCAAACCTAAAATATCCCTATATTATCACATTTGGTGATTATTAGCCAAAATTAACCCCTTTCTCATATTGATCAACCTTGTGATTTCGTATCCCATTCCCCTCAAGTAATTTTTACTTTTATTTTGCTGTATTTTCCTTGTACCATGGCCATGATAAAAAAAATACCAAGACACATACCACTTAAAAGTATCAACAACCCTCTAATACTAAACCTTAATCATGGATGTCCATGAACCTTTTTTCCTCATTTCTTCTATTCATTTCTCCCCAATCATTTTCCTAGCTTTTATCTCTTTCACCTTCTCCTTCATCCATTCACAACATATTTTCAACCTATGGAATACTAGTCCCTTTCTTTCATTGACCACAAACTACTATCACATGCCACAGATTCCACAACCTGCTTTTCACTATCTTTTAATGATTTAATTTCTTCCCCTCCTCTCCTCTTCACTTTACATTGAGTCGATTTGGATAGTTGTAGTATTATTTGATGCACTATCGATGTTTTTGGAAAGTCATGGAGTACTATTTCAAGCTGCGATATAATGCATTGTTACATTAAGGTCTCTTAAAATCCATGTGTGAACTCTTAAGGATAAAAATCACTATTGAGATTTCATATGGAATCTATGAAGTTAAATATATTCTTGTTAGACACTTAGTTAGGCCACACTACATTTCTTTACTTTCGTGTTTTGTTACAATGATCTCTTCGTCATATTTCCATGTATTTGGTGAGCTATTCATAAATTTCTAAGAGTATATTTCAACGCAATCAATATATTTCATGCCACCATGTACTTGAACCTATTCTAACATTCTTCACATGCTTTATAAGTTCATTTTTATTAGTTGGTGATTAATTAATGTTTTGAATCACTCCTATGCTATAGGAACTTATCAATTTCCTTGGTCCTTGTTGCTATAGCTCATGTGGTTGTGGAATTTAATATTTTCAACCCCTAACATGTAAATGAGTGGCATTAGAGATATCCACTAACTAGAAGGACCATTATATGCTCATTCAAAATTAAATTATCATTCTAAGATTCCATAGTTTCAATGATCAAGGGAATGATCCTTTGACCTTCTATGATAGATCTTGAATTTCTTCGCAAGTCTCTTTCCTTATTTTTTCTTCTTCTTCCTTCTTCATTTCTTATATAAATAGCAGATTATTTTCTGTTATCTAGATTCTTGGTTATTAGGATTTTTTTTTCTACTTTTTGGCCCTTTCTCTTATCACTCTTAATAATTTCTCCTTTTATCTATTCCTTATCCTTTATGTTAGCAAATGTAATGCATTTTGAGCTCCTTTTTATATTAATATAGTTGTGCATCCTTTATAAACTGGTTTTATTTGGCATGTCCTATACTTTCCCTTCTCCTTTATTATGTTGTTGTGCCTTTATATTAACATATGATAAATGTGTGTGGATTATAATTACCTTTTTCAAGTTTACTATGTTATATTCATTCCCAAATGGAAGATAATCCATGTTTCTCTCTTGTAACATCACCTTTCCCTTTCATGTTGTTTCCATCTCCCTTTCCCCTGCAGTGTTAGAATAGGTAGATTAACGGTAGTGGTAGGATTAGATATAGATGAGAACCATATATCTCTAAAGGTATGCTTCACTCGCCTAAGTCCTACTATTATGAAGCATTCCCATGTTTTGTTGAAATTGATTTAAGCTCATAACATGGATTTTTGTAACTACCATTTTTATGCACCTAGTGGGATAATTATTCATTCTTGTTAAAATATTTCCATTATCTATGACTGCAATATCATAGTTAAGAAGGGGAAATGAGGTGAATGCCTTACCTAAAGTGGGATTCTAACCTAATTATTATAAAATATGTATTTGAATTCAATCATTACTTCAATGGGGCCCCTTTTTATTTTTGTCAATTGATCCACGAGAGATAAATTGGAAATATTTCAACAAAAATGAATAATTATAGTACATAAAATTAGCTCTATGTACTATGCTACATGATGCATATGAGACTACAATTGTTTCTGAGAATAACTTAAACCAAGATGTAAAATTATCTACTAGACCTCTAATGCCCATTTTTCTTTAAATTTCTAATGTTATCCCTATTTCAACTTAGTCTTTAGCATCCATTCCCAAACTTGAAAGTGTGCGTATATTTCATAGCACTTCCTCTAATGAGTTGGATGAACTTAAATCCTTATGTAGAAATATGGAAAACATACTTACCACCATGAAAATATAGCAAGCTCAACATGAACATGTTGATCATCATGGGCATAACACCTATATTCTCCTCCTCGGTGTCAAATAAGTTATTTTCAAGAAGGAAATAGGGGTCACAAGTACGAGAAACCTAGACAAAGCTCCACATAAATGGGCAAGGATCTACCTCTCTTGAAAGGAGGGTGCACATGTGGGAAATAAATTACACAATATCATGCATGCATGAGGATCTCTCCAAGGTTCAATTAAACTTGGTCTTGTTGGCCATAATTGTTTTGTAGGAATAGATTCAAGGTGGGCTCATGGTCGGTAATGATTTTTCGTGAGAGAATTTTTTGGTTCATGTTGATTCTATCCAAAGGGAACTAGTGGCTTGGGAAGTAATCATGGGAAATTTAGTTTGAAGGATTCTACAAGAAAAAGATAACTGATTAGCATTCATTCATATCTTAATGAGTGTGAAAATTCCATTGATACATGTATTCAACTATGAGAATCAATTGTAGCATAAAGAATGTGTGTTACATACAAAGTACAAGATTTAGTTTTACTACTAATTAAGTTCTTTAAAAGATTCAAAAGAGTAGGGTGGGGTAGAAAGAGAAATAAGCAATAAATCTGTGAAGTTCACTCTAACTCTTTTGAACACCAAGATCTATTAAAAAAATGCCTACACTCATACTGGTATGCACTCGATCAAGAAACATGTAGGTGCAAGAGTTTGAGGTAAAGGGGCTTAGAACACCCAGAGTTGTGCACAATATTATTGGACGTGCATGATGTTCACTCTGGTGTTCTAGTCACCAAAAAAGAGGATATTTCATTCAATCGACAAGATTGGATCCTTTAACATTAATCAAATAAAATGGAACATGCACAAAAGCTAATTGAGGCCAAGAATTGGGAAAGAAAAGTGTGATAAATAAAATTCATGAAGACTCTCGGAAGATTTTCTATTCCCAATTTAGGGACCTTTACAAAGATTTTGGTCTAGGTATTTATAGGAAAACCCGAGTGATGACTAGTGTTTACAATAATTAATAGTAATAGGCTCTCATAGCTCATATTTGAGAACATTAATTACATTGTAGATGCATGGTATAACCACCTTGAATGCCGGGGCTGGTCATCTAGAAGTGCATGTCATGTTATAACATCCCCTACAAGAAGAAAGATCTTCATTATATGTTGCTAAGTCTTAATGACAAGATTATATATAATCCACTCATATTTCAAAATTCCAAGGCAATATGGAATGTAGTATTGCATTGGTAAAATTATTCATTTAAAATATACATTTCTTTATGACATGACATGTGCATATAGTGAGCTAGATATTCTAGCAAATATATTGGTTATGACGCCATGATTTGTGGGCGATATGATTTTTTCCTAGAAAACTTGATGTTTTTCCATTTTTTGCGTCTTTGGTTTTCTCCATGAAACAATGTACATGATTTTATTACAAAAATATTGTGCTCTTGAGCTTTCTTTTGGTGCATTTAAATAGTTTTGTGCAATGGCAACTTCCTCCATGAAGTGCTCCCTAAGTTTTGTGCTCAATAGGTTTTGTGTAATTCTCCTTTGTATGTTATATTGTGTTTGTGCACATTCTTTTTGCATTTTTATAATTCATCCTACATACACATAATATTATGGGAACTAATTAGTATCATGCATGATAGACTAAGTTCGGGAGTAATACTCATTAGGCGCGCACAATATGTATGCATGCTCTTTATCATGGTCACTACACAATTCCTTGATCTTCAACATGTGGCTTGTATTGTCTTTATCACTCATGGGAATATTTTAAATCTTGGATTTCACCTCCATAATTGCGGTGTGGTGATCGAGACACATGATCACAATTAGTGTATCCTTGTCTGCAGAAGCCTTATTATACCACTAATTTATGATACACGTCATGAATCGATGTTATTATTTCTCGAAAGGTTTTAAAACTTTGTATCCATATTTGTAGTGCATCTATTATCACTTACAAAAATTTCAAACATCTCTACTTGTGTGAATGTGGGTGCGCTTCTTTGTGTAATCATGAGGGCTCTCGGAGCTAAGCGTTTAGTGTGGGATATAGCCAAGTGATTGTGTAATAATTTTTATTGTGTTTAGGATGAAAAATTTGTGCAATGAAAAAATGAATATAGATAAGTTAAGTGTGGGGATACATGGGATATCAAAATGGTTTCACACAACCTTAAGTAAGCGAGGAGTGCCATAGAGTATTAAGGGGTTCACAAGAATTTTATTGAAGTTGTAGAATAGGTTGGAAAAATATTATTTGAACACAAAGGGGACCACAAAAGGTGTTAGAATAAACATGGGTATTGGAAGGGCAAGCAATATTAATTGAATTTCATTACATAACAGGTCATCACAATGGCGTGCGTGGAAGAAAATTTCATAGGACTCGAAGGAGTGTGTGCTAACATTGCACATTAGTATGGGGAATATTTTGCAAAATGATAGGTAATTTTTTTGAGGGTGCATAAAAGATATAAGGAAAGAGAGGCACCTGGAAAAATAAGGCTAAGAATGAGGAGTGCTTATGAATGGGGAATGTGCACAAGGTAGAAAAAGCTTGGGTGTGTAATTTTGAACTACCTTGAGAAATGCCGATGGTTTCCTTGATTTAATTTGTGAAATTAGGAGTGTGTTGTGGACAAAATAACATAACCTAGGACGTTCCATCCCTACAACTATTCTTATCAACAAAGAAGACCAAATTAATCTAAATTGGCCCTACTTGGTCATTACAACAACAATTTCCCACAGGTCTTTAATATAATCGAGTTATTGTTCTATTAAAAACAACATGGAAGAAAAAAAAAAAAAAGTGGTTATATCCTTGCATGTTTCCTTATGATTCAAATATTTGTGCCTTTGGGAATGCAATTCAAGAACTCATGGTACAAAGGTTTGAAACATAACCAATTTAACCAACACAACAAGCTCTGCAGGATAAACCAAGTCAATCTTCCATGTTTCCACCTAAAGGAAATATAACATGTCATATAGAATAATGTTTGTGTAGTCAATGCCAAAACAATTGGTGCATTAAAGCCCCCAAATGGAATCAATCTACAACACATGGTCAAAGAAATGAGTTTTAGATCAGCCTCTTCAATCCACATCTTCTCTTATTGCTCCTAGCACACCACAAGCCATGAAACAAATATTTTTAATTATTCCAAGTTCACCATCAAAATATCCATCTCCTATAGATGTATGGGTGCATAGATATTGATGCCATATGGTGGAGAATCCATTAAAAAATTAGCATGCGTACCATCAAAAAAATCCTCAAGTCGCTCCTTTGAATGCGGTGGACTAGATGAAAAATACCACTATAAATTTAACCATGTGGGATGCTCTCGCCATGCATGGACAAAAGAATCTCCTCTAAGAAAAGTTGCAATAGGTGGAAAGAAATCCTAAACAACCAATGAAGGAATATCATATAGCCACCTACCTCTATAAGTTATCTCCAATCAAGAAAGGTAGTCAAAGTGGAAAACCTCCTCCTCTTTACCTTTCTTAATAATTAGTCAATGCATTATGCATAATTCCATGATTGATTCTAGAGAAAACACCTCTTTAATGCCCAAACAAATAAATGATGTGTTGGATATCGATATGCCACTATAAGAAAAGGTGTTGTCCAATTGGATGGCACCACAAATCAAAATAGTGGGGATCATAAAGGATTTGTTCCTTACTTTTCATGATTTACCAAGTATAATTTTTCCTCAAGAGCTCGTGGTCATTGACTTGTTGTGTACATTTATTATCTGCCTATCTAGATATTTACCACCAATATATGAGGCTATCTTTCAAGTATATATCTCACATGTTCATATAAACAAGATATGACACTAAGGAACTATTCAAAATGATCCAAGTTATCATATCTATGTAGAATCCTTTAATTTGTGGCCCATGGAGCCCAACTGCAATATCCAAGATGAGGAGAACATGGATAATTCAACTCTTGATGATCCACATGGATAAATTCATGATGATCAAATAGATTAATGGGTATAAAATATACTAGTGTTTGATCCCTATGAAAAATTTGAATAATTTGGCATGGGTATATATTGTACTAATGAAGGAGATAACACTAATGTTCCCCAGTGCTCAAAGATGAAAAATTAAGCCATATTATATGGAAACTTTTCTTTGACGACTCCAAGTCCAAGATTGGTGTTAGTGCAAGTGTTGTTCTCATATCTTTAAGTGAAGAAAAGGTGTTTTCCTCCCATGTGTTAAAATTCAAATGCACAAATAATGTCATAAGTTCCTTAGATATCCATGAATAAAGAAATGAAGTACTTGTAAGTATTTGGAGACACTAACGTGTTCATCAAAAAGGTAAGATCCTAGTACCTTACCAAAAACCCATTGATGAAAGCCTTCAAAACCAAAACATCCTAATGGTCTCAAGGAAACAAAATATAAAGGAAAACATAATGGTGAGAGTTGGTGCTTATTTTGATCCACTAATGGTCCTCATAGCAGACCAAGCACAAAAATCAAGCTTTTGGTCCAACTTTTTTACCCGATAACGATTGTTATTGGAAAATCATTAAGAGTGATAATCAATCACCACTTTCATTCAATAGGAGGCTGATTTTTAGAAGAGCTACAACTTAGTTTACAACATGCATATGATGAACAAATCATTCAACTGAAATAAACACATGTCCAAGGGACTTGTGGCCTTGTAAAGAATGTTTAATTATAATGATCAATACATATGAGATAAGATAAGGTTGGTGGTTAAATATGAAGATTACCATGAAGTTTTTATCGACACAAAAAAACCATCAAAATAGGAAAGGTATGTAGTGTTGATCAAGTAGGAAATTTTTATCAAAAAGTGTAAAGAGCATGGGGACGTCTTTGCATGGACTTATGATGATCTTAAGTATTATGATCAAGAGGCCATCTAACATACCATTTATCTTGTGGATAACACCAATCATGTTAAGAAAAAACAAAGGCACGTTAACTCCATAATTGAACCATTGATGATGAAAGAGATGAAAAAAATCAATGAAGCCAACATCATCTACCCCATTAAGTGTTCAACTTGGGTGGCCAACATGGGTCTAGTCGAAATAAAAACAAAGAGATATTACTTGTGTGTCAACTTTGGGGACCTAATAAAATTTTCCCTTAAATAACACTATACCCTCCATTATATGGATCAAATTTTAAAAATTGTGGAAAAAGTTGAGATATTTGCTCTTCTCGACCGATTATTCTATTTGAACCAAGTCATGGCTAAGGAAGAGATCCAATTTAACACCACCTTCACCACCGAGTGGGGGCATATGCATATAAAAATGATTCCCTTTAGTTTATCCAATGAAAAAGAAGCATTTCAAAGGGTAATGAACATGGCCTTCGATGATGTCTCATAAACGATATCATTTTGGTTTATTTGGATCAAATCACCATTTTTTTCAAGAACATACGAATCATTTGGATAATCTATAATAGATATTCCAACAACAAAGAGAGTTTGGTATTTATCTTAGTCCCAAAAGGTCCATATTTTTGGTTTGTGAAGGAAATATTTTGGGTCATACTATCTTGAAATCAAAATTGGCCATTGATTCGGACATGGTATTCACCATTCTAGCTTTGTCATTTCTTCCTCACATAAGATCACCAAACTAGTTCTTAGGAAAGATATATTTTATGAGGAATTTCATCACAAAATTCATGGACATTGTCAAGCCCATCAGGTACATGTTGAGGAATGTTGTGGTCTTTAAGTGGACACCATAAGGTAGTAATGCTTTAGATCATCAAGCATGTCATTTCTCAAGATCCGATGTTATCTAACTAAAACTTTGAGGACTTCATCCTTTACGCCTTTGACAACCCACATAGTATAGCCATGATTCTAACTAAGAGGGACCAACAAAACCTTGAGCAACCCATTGCATTTTATAACCAAATTCTCAAGGATTATGAAGCCAAATATAATTTCATTGATAACTAGACCTTCATGGTCCTTACGTCCCGATTGCGATCTTAAAACACCTCATATTCAACAAAAAAATCACAATATTCATCATTCATTCAAGCATTAGAGACTAATTTATGGGAGGAGAGATCGTGACAAAAGATCCTATTGGATCATCTTGATCATGGAATTTGATATTAATATCGAAGAACCAATATGATAAGAGGAAGATAATTTTTCCAACACCACTATAAAGATTAGGAGAGCTCACTTGAAATTGTGTGCACCCATTATGACTAGTTTTCAAATGAAGAAAATGAGCCCAATTTTTCTATGAAGATGGTGAGATACCTCTCCACTAAAGAATATCCCACATGCTTGGATATAACCAAAAGAATACATTTCAGATTCTCGGACATCCCTGTGGGCTTATTAACAACATATTATTCATAAGAAACTTGGATTTCATACTACGAAGATGAATTGATCCCAAAGATGTGGAGAGGATGTTCAAAAAGTTACATCAAGGATTCTCTAGTGGCCAGTTTGATTCATTGATAGAAACCTCAAAGATCATGTGGACTAGTTGCGATTAGCCTCATTTGTTTTTAGATACCTTCAAGTATGTCAAACAATGTTGTGAATTCTTCTTCTTCGCGGGAAGGAAAAATAGAGTCACACTTCACTTGTATCCTATCAAAATGGATAAAACTCTCACAATGGGGGTTTAAATTCATTGAAATTATCAATCTACCTTCTAGTTCCATCCACAAGTGGATTCTCACCGCCAAAGACTATTTCACCGGATGGATCAAGAAGTCCTCTCTCAAGGAAACAACTCGAGGATGTCATAATGGAATTACTTAAGAGTATCATCACAAGATTTGGTGCCCCCACATAGTCATTTTAGACAATGTTAGGGAATTTATGAGATCCAATATCACATAGTTTACTCTAGAGTCTAGGTATGAAATATACCTTAACAATTCATCCCATTACTATTTGCAAGTAAATTGACTCACATAGTCCACAAACAAGAATCTAATATGGATTATAGCACAAAATTTAACACAATCAAAGAACACGTCATATCGATGTCAAATAAATCTTGTGGGCCAACATGATTACACCAAAATGCTTAATTTCTAATTCTATTTTCATGTTGGTATATGAAGCAAAATTAAGGGTTATACTCTCATTAAAGCTCTCTTTCAGAAATTTATCTTTAGCTAGAGTTAGAGCATCATTATTTCAAGACGGCTAGGATAATTGAATTATTGTATCTTGTAAAATTTAGGGACGAGTTCGAGAGACAAGCTCTAGGATCATCAACAAGCACTCAAGGGGTTTTTTGACAAATGTGATGCCAACAAAAGGTTTGAAGTCAATGACCTTATTTTGAAGTGGGATGTTGATTGTGCCAATCCTAGAAGGAAATACAAGTTTTCAAACCATTTACAAAATCCCTATCATATTACCTCATGTAAATAAAAGAATTCCTTCGAGGGTTAAAGCTATATGGCAGATGTTTGAAGATCCCAGTCAATGGGATATTTCTCAAGAAATACCCATGATTGTTTTACCACACCCCATACAATCATGTTTTTTCATTCTTACTTTTCTTTCTTTTCCTTTACAGTCATTTTTATTTTTTATTTTTGAAATTTCATTCTTTTACCTTGCTCTTCATTTTGAATTTTGAGGATTCTTGAGATTTCAAGCTAAATCAGTTAGACTTGATACCCCATGGATGCAAAAGGATACTCATTCCCAACGCTTAGTAGGAAAGTGTTCCTAAAATTCACCAAAAATCTAACCAAAATGATATGTGAACTATTGTCACAAGAAACATTTTTGTCACTCTCTTTTTCCCTTTATTTGAAGTTTTTCTTTATTCCTCTTCCTTCTTCCTTCTTCCTCCATGCCGAGCCAATTTGGATGCATGCAACATGTTTTGATGCACTACCAAAGGTGTCACAGATGATAGAGAGAAGTTGCACAACATTGTTTCAAAATACGGTATGCTATGTTGTCTGCAGAGGTATTTTCAAAGTCATGTTAACCTTTTAAAGTTGTAAATCATTGGTGAAATTTCACGTGGACTCCATAAAGTTACATCTACACCAAAAAGATGATCGATCGGGCCATAATACTTTCCTTATTTTCACTTTGTTGTTCTCATGTTGCGAGCATTATGTTTTGTTGGGCAATATCCTCTCCATATTTCCAATAGTTTGGAGAGACACACCCAACTTCCTTGATGATATTTTAGTTTAATCATTTTCTTCCATGTTTCCATGTACTTGAACTTGCTTTTCCACTCTTTAAAGAATGCAATTGTTTTTATAGTAATAGATGATAATTAGTGCTTTAAGTCACTCTGTGCTACATGAATTAAGTGATGGCCTTGGTCCTTGTTGTTATAGCTCATGTGGTTGTAGAATTTAATGTTTCCATCCCATGATATAAAAATGGATGGAACTAGAGACATCCACGAACTAGAAGGACCATTCTTTGCTCAATCAAAAATAATGCTTGATCTGTGATCACATATTTTTAGCAATTATAGGAAAATTCCACCACCCTTCTATGATACATCTTTACTTTATTCAAAAGTCTATTTTATGCTTCTTTCTTCTTCTTCCTTCTTTATTTATTTTTAAGTAGCATAGTATGTTCTGTGATCAAAACTCTTGGTCATTCAGGGAATTTATACTACTTTCAAGCTCTTTATCTTATTCCTCTTAGGTGTTTCTCCTTTCATATATTTCCTTAGCCTCTATGTTGGAAAATGTAATGCATTCACAACCCCTTTATCATATTAATATAATTGTGGATTCTTTATATATTAGTTAAGTTGACGTGACTTATATTTTCCCTTCTCCTTTCTTGTGTTGTATTTTCTTATAATTAATCTATGATGAATGTGTGTGGGTTATACCTACATTTTAAATTTTATAGTGTTATATTCATGCCCAAAAGGAAGCATCATTTCTCTCTCGGTGCATTGACTTTTCATTTCATTTATATCCAAGACTACTAAAAGTTCCAAGAAAAGATAAACTAACAAGACTAACACCACATAGTCTAATTAACAAATGATTATTGAATCTAACAATAGTTACATCAATGATTAAAGCTTAATGGAATGCTTGAAATAAATAACATGATATATCAATCTATCTTAGCTAAAGCATGCCTACTTAATATTCAATTGCTAACTAACTTAGACCTAAATAGATCTAGGAGCAATCAAATTGGAGGTTTGTTGCTACTCCAAGGAAGGTGAGATGGTCTCTCCAACAATGAATACAAGATCATATTGGATACCCATCTACTAACCCCATTGAATACTTGAGGCAAGGATTGAGCTTGGTTATTAATCATATTTCTTATATGATATGTAAATCAAAGCATGGTGTAAAATTTAAAGGTATGTGGTTAGTCCTTTTTATAGTTTTTCCTTTGAGGAAAACTTGCATCTTGGTGCATGTGGGACTAAAAGCACAAAGTAGATTAATATTTGCTAATCCTGATTAAGGTTTACTAATCATGATTAGTAAATCAACAAGCGATTAAGATGTGAGGAGCCTTAACCAACCACTTAAGGTCAATTAGGAGGCTAGGATAAGCTTTTGAAGCCTTCTGAGATGTTGTGGAGGGAAGTGGGGTGATTTTGAATGGTTGGAAGAGGAGTTTAAGCCAATAATAGGGTATATTGACCAAAACAAGGGTAAAATAGGCTTAATTAGCTAATAATCACTAATTGTCTATTTGGAAGAGGATTTTGACTTACAATGTGTCGTAAATTGGCATCTGAATGTGAAAGAGGATAGGTAATCAAAAAAGCATTGTTATTTAAACCAAATTGGTAAGAAATTTTAGTTAATTAGTGGAAATCACTAATTATTACGAAATGGTAAGAATGTGAGTGATTTGTGTGCTTTTAGGGACATGATTGCAAAAGTGGAATTTAGGTGTCTACATTTTCCCCTGTTTGAGGTGAAGTAAGTGACTTCACTTCAAATATAGTAGACAAACATAAACAAGTAAATTTTGAAGAAAAATTAGTAGAATGAAGCATGCCCCCTCGAGTGTCGATGGGGCGATAGAAGAAGTCAATCAATGATCGAAAATATGATTGAAACAGATAGAAGAAATACGATAGGAATAAACATGATCATTTATTGCCCTAGGTGATTGGGAAGAACAATTAATAGTGATAAGACATGAAAGTGGAGAATAGGAATAGCTATTTGTATCTCATTATTTAATAAGAAACTTTTGTTTCATCATGTTTCCCCTATGATCTACATCATCGAAATTTATTAAAATAAGAAAAACTCAAAATATCATGACCTCCCAAGGATGTCTCGTAGGTACACAAAGCCGAAATCTTCACCTTTGTCGCTTCTTAGCATTTAACTTGTATTTACTAGGCATTAACTAGGATAGAAAACCCATGCGAAAGCACCCGGTGTAACCCTTGGGGTACACATGCATTCATGGGGTTGCGCAAAAAAAACATGATGGCGGCATGAGAGTCGTGCTTATGCATGTTAGAGAGTTGGGGGAAGATAGGGTGCATGGGCGCACGGATGGGGGTGATGATGCACAAAAGGGGAACCGACACTCGAGGGTGTTAATGCCGTAAGGGGTGTGTTGGAACTGCAGGGGACATTGGCACCATAAAAGTCATTTTATAATGATCTTAGAATAAAATAAGAGATTTTAGGAAAACCTAGATGGTAGGATAGATGAACTAGATGATAGAATAAAAGAATAATATCATGACTCATGACATGGGTAACCTCATAGATGGATTTAGAAAAGTTAAAGACGTGGGAGCAACATAGGCATCTCCGTGCATATGAGGTGACATTCAAATGATGGGACAAACTTTTCTTGGAGATCACACTAGATGTGACTGGTCTATCACACGTGGCACACATGCCGAGAGATTACTTTAGATCACAACCTGCTCATAACCTTAACCGAGAGGTGGCACAATGAGAGTCAGATGTTTCACCTTCCAACCAACGAGATGGGAATCACATTGGAGTATTCTACAAGTTACTCTCTAGGGTTAGTTGATTACCTACAACATTTGCTAGGACCGTATTTGAAAGAGTGTAGCCAATATTTTTGGAGTGATAGACATACCGCATCGGGGTATGTCCAATGAAATTGTTAGGTGTATGGATGATCAACAACTAGGGACGGGTTCCCATATTTTTGTTAGCTCTTGTCGTGAGAAAATTGCTTTGTATGAAAAGATTGGTGCTCGATTCCCTCTGAGCCTTATTGGAGTGATTCACGGCCTCCTCCAGGGGGATGTTTACTACTAGGGATAGTGCATTCTATCCCACTTATACACATATTTGCATTTGATAGCCTACCATGGAAAACATTCTCATGGGTCCCGCCACTTTGTTACGTAGATATGGGCTTGGGACAACATTACAATTGGAATCCTGCAGGAGCATTGAGAGCTTGGGTTCTTGGAGAGCCATCTATCATGGGTTGGGTTCTAGATGGAGATGATATTCATGGCCACATGGAGGATATTTACTACTACATGTAAGCTTTTGATGAGCTACAATGCCACATGATTACATGGTAGCCCTACAGGTTATACCAATGGCCTTACGATGTAGTTGAGTTGTACATCACCGCACTAGATCGCATTATCCTTGGGAGCAAGATTCATATTCTTGAGTGGAACATAGTGGACAGGTCCAAAAGTAGTTTGTTCTTATTCAAGGGATTCTCGGTGACGAGATGTGGTACGAGCACAAATATAGAGAGACCGTTCACATGGGACCCGGATCAAGTTAGCTCGGAGTTCGCACTTTGACTTCCTATAGGTGGTTCTACAACCTTAGGTACAATAAGCATGCTAGTGGATCCACAGATGACCTCGATTATGCACGATGGTATGTGACAAAGTGCTACCACATAGATTGGTCATACCACAAGAGGTATTAGATACAAAAACACAGGGGTTACAAGGCCCAGATCCTAGGGAACAATCATAGGAAGGTCCACAGGTCGGTCCGCAAGTGGGGTTGCGGATAGGGGTACTAGCACAATAAGTGATGGTTAAAAAATAGGTCTTAGTACAACATCAAATAGTGGTGCAACCACATGTATTAGCAAAAAATATTCCCCTTCAGGCTTAATTTTAGGCACCATTTCACATGCCTCCATCTCCCCCTCACCTGCATCCACCACATAGTCCACTAGGAGGTGAAGGAGATGGCAGGGGTGGAGAGGATATGGAAGAGGATGCATAGGTTGGTGGGTAGGTGGATGCCTTACAGCAAAAACTACAACATGTTATAGGTCTACAACTTCAGGCTACTGCAGAAAGAGATAATTTTGTCGTAGAGAGAGACTAGATCACCAGTAGAGCGAGACCGGCTTAGGGTAGAGAGATCAGCTCATGACAGAGTGAGATTAGGAAAAGATAAAGCGAGATCAGTGACCGTAGAGATGGTATAGCTATAGGTGGAGAGGCACTTTGAGATGTATCGGAAAGATCCCAATTGTGGATAGAGTTAGCCAGGTGTGAGGGTGGTGCATGACACGCTTCAGGGAGGTGGGTACCGCTTTAGAAGTATAAATTTTGATTAGCTAGAGTGCCTCCTTAGAAGGTTTGAGGGTATGTATTATAGGATACAGATCATGCGGTTGTCTTGCCCAAGTAGAAAGTTCTTGAGTTCGAGTAGATAAAATGAAGTATGTCATGATCTAGATCACGAGGCCATCGTAATCAATGCAATTTGTACAGTGGTCCTTCAAGACAATAGGATTAAGAGTAGCATGGGTTGGCACAACATGATGTAGTGCCTTCTACACATCCATCACCTTAGATCCCCACCTAGTGGTAGACCGAGACCATACAGGTCTCGAGAGAGGTGAGAGTTGTGGTTGACTCTCTTATTGATATATTAGATACATATTTTTTTGGTGTATCACCTTGACATGAAGGCATACTTTTTGTGCTGATGTACATGTATTAATTTTGATTATGCCTCATGATGAAGGCACATTTTTGTATGATGTACGTTATGTATTGTTGTTGATTATGCCTTGTGATGAAGGCACATTTTTGATCCATGCCCATGATGGATTTTTGTATCTGATATGTATCGAGACACATTGATTTTGTACACAGACATTTATATTTATGATGATGTATGATGATTGATGGATTACCGATGTATCACATTTTGTTTATGAGATATCATGCTTAATATGTATGTTTATGTTTATACCACATGTTGTTAGATTATGATGTATCACTTGATGATATCACTTTGCATGTTGATGAGATGTTTTATCTATCATATTTTGTTTATGAGATAGCATGTTTAATCCACATTTTTATTATGGTCTATGTTCGAGGGGGATAGAAGGTGGTCCCTCTTTCCCCTCTTGGCGATATTATATGATGTTATCTTAGCATACATGTTTAATTTCATGTTCATGATTATGTAGCTTAGCTTTTATTGATATAGATGTATAGATGTGATGATAGATGATATGATGATGAAATGACAAAAAACTATACAAGCAAACCACAAACACAAATTAATCAAATCTAACCAATGCAACAAAATATCTACAAGCATGAAGATAAAATGGAATCAATGCAATACACCACAAATTAAAGTAACATTAAACCTAAGAAAGCAAGTGAATCCAATTTAAAGCACACAATACAAAAAAGCAATATAACTAAATCCATACAAATCGACAATAAAAAGTAAGCAAACTACTACTTTGTTTTTGTGGGATAATTTTGGGATGTTTTTCGTTGTTTTTGAGTTTTCTATGAAATGTATTTGAATGTTTTTGATTTTATCAACTAACATATCTTTGTGTTTTGGAATTTTCAATAAGTTATACGAATATTTTTGATGTTTTCTAAGAAGTTTTCCAAAGAAAACGTGCAAGGAAATGAAGAAACGTGGATGCCCCCAATGTTAGATGGGATGTACAAGGGCATAATGCCACATGCTATGTGAAAGTTCCTAGAATTAGATGAGAATATTCAAAGTCAAACTCTTCGCATTCAAAAGTAGGATCATCCGGATCAAGGCAAAGAGGGACATGCTCACAAGGGACTCAGACAAAGGTAAAGACTAGCTTAAGACAAAGCTATCATACTCCTAGACCTGAAATGCTTGTGAACAACGGACCCTCCCATGGTGTCGAAACCGGTTTTCACCAAAGGACTTGTCCAAAGTGCCACCATTGCATGGTTTTCACTATTGGATGCACTTGTTTATTTCTCTTTTCTTTTTTTTTCTTTTTATACTTTTTTGTCATTTTCGATATTTTAGGGACCCCACACCTAAGCATAGAAATTCTTAAGATGCATTGCATTCATGGGTTCCCAAGCTCTTGGCCATTTGAATAGGAAAGATTATAGGCACTTGAACCAAACTTGATAACCACAACATATGGCCCTAGCCAATTAGGCTCAAATTTTCCCTTCTTTTCTTGGTCCTTTATGGTGTTGAATTGATTTTATTTTAACACCAAGTCTCCTACCTCAAATTGACAAGGTATTACTCTTTTATTGTAGCTTCGCCACACTCGATCTTGATACACTTTAAGGTGATTGAGGGCATGAAGTTGTTTCTCATCTAATAGATCCAACTCTACTAGTTAGCTTA
The DNA here is from genome assembly GCA_018340775.1 of Taxus wallichiana var. yunnanensis. Taxonomy (NCBI): domain Eukaryota; kingdom Viridiplantae; phylum Streptophyta; class Pinopsida; order Cupressales; family Taxaceae; genus Taxus; species Taxus wallichiana. Next base: position 339,385,240 of record CM031243.1, on the reverse strand, counting down.
ATTTGTAGTCATCTTCTTCATTCATTCAGTAGTCCCTTATCTCAATATGCAAAGAGGGGATCTCAATCTCTAGGGGTAACACAAATTTTGTATTGAATACTAAAGAGTATGGAGTGGAACTTGTAGGAGTGTGTATAGACATTCTGAATCCCCAAATGGCAGGGTGAATCTGTAAATGCTATTTACATCCTATTGTATTCACCATCTTCTCCATAATACGGATGAGGGTTTTATTGGAAGCTTCGACTTGCCCATTACCTTGAGGGTAATAGGGGTTGAAAACTTAAGAGATATTTGAAAATGTTTGCATAATGATTTCATAGTTTTATTTTTAAATGGCTTACCATTGTCAGTGATAATGGTAGAGGGATACAATATTGACAGATGATATGGTTCATTATAAATTTGATATTTGGGCACCTTCAACATAGGTAAGAGGAACAACCTCTACCCATTTTGTAAAGTATTCAGTAGTAGTGATGATGAAATTATGGCCATCTAGGATAAAAGGTTAAGATTTCCTATTAGATCGAGACCCCACTTTGAGAATGACCAAGGTGTTGTGATAGGTTGCAAGATTGTGTCGGCGCATGTATCAAATTTATGTACTTTTAACAATCCAAGCATTTATTCACATGTTTGCAACATCATTCTCCATGATAGGACAATAGTAGCCTACTTTGAGTATTTTATTTGTGAAGAAAATCCCATTAATATGATCCCCACATATGCCTTTATGCACCTCTTTGATTGTTAGGATAGATTCATCTCGAATTTAAACATGTAACAAATTCCCGTCATACCCTCAATAGAAGAAGAGGTGCCCCAGTAGGGTATAACGAGCTATACAATGGATGAGGTTTATTTTATCGGTATGGGAAATGTTTTCAAAAAGGTTCCATCATGGAGGTAATTAAAGATGTCACAATACCATGGGGAAAAGGGACCAACAACTTCACATACCAAACAGGATTTTGGCATGTCATATGTTGGCATTCGTAAGTGTTCCACAAAAAATGGCATATCATTGTTTGTAGGTGGAATACTCAACATGGATCCTACTGTAGCCATAACATCATTTTCTTTGTTCTGTTATCTTGGTATTTTCTCGAATATTATCTGCTCAAAGAACTCCTTCAAAGAATCAACCATTCTCTTGTATGGAAGAAGTTTCTCATCTTTTACTTTATATTCATCTGTCTCTGTTTTATAATCAACATGGAATCACCAATTATATTTACTCATCTGATATCCCACTTAATAGCTAGCTTCATCCCTGCGATAAGGGCCTCATACTCCACTATATTATTTGTGCATGGGAATCCAAGTTGAAATGCTTGGGAATCAAGTCTCCTGTAGGAGTGATCAACACAACTCGACACCTAAACCATGAAAGGTAAAGGAGCCATAAAATTATATTTTCCATACATTGATTCCTCAAGGTACATCATAGATGCATCTAGGGAGCTCCAGACTCAAAGGTTTGGTACTTGGTAGTGGAGCTTCTGCTAGTTGATTTTCTAGAACTTGTCCTTTCATTGAATTTTTATGTACATACTCAATGTCAAACTCACTGAGTAAGATGATCCAATTAGCCATATTTCCTATGAGTGCGGGATTTGAACAATAATAATTTTAATGGATCTACCTTTGAAATAAGATTGACCTTATTGTTGAGCAATAGTGATGTAGTTTCTAAAAGGCAAAAACTATGAACAAGAAATCCTTTTCGATCTATGGATAGTTGAGCTCATAAGCTATCAACGTTATGTTTAAGTAGTACACAAATTTTTCTCTCTCTCTTTATCATACTGGGCCAACAATGCTCCAATTGCAAAGTGTGTGGAAGAGATGTAGAGTAAAAAAGGTTCACTGTGGGTGGCATTAGAATAGGGGTTTAGCCAAATAGATTTTGAGCAAAGCAAATGCTTGTTGTTACTTTGGTCCCCAGTGAAAACTAACATCTTTCTTGAGAAGATGCGTGAATGTATGACACTTTTCTACAAGCTGAGAAATGAACCTTCTGATGGCTTGATATTTCCTTGTAAGCTTTGAGTTGTCTAATATTAGTAGGAGGAGGCATTTTTGTTATAGTGGCAACCTTTTCGGATCTACTTCTATTCCTCTCCTTGAAACAATGAATCCTAGTAATTTTCTAGATAACACAAAGACACACTTCTTTAGGTTTAGTCAAACCTTGTAGTCCCTTAGACACTGAAAAATGTGTTGTAAAATCTCTGGGTGCTCTTCTTGAGTCCTGGAATTTTCCAATATGTCATCTACGTAATATTCCATGATGTCACTAATCATATCATGAAAAATAATTATCATTTCCCATTGGTAGGTAGCACCTTTGCATTCTTGAGGCCGAAGGGCATGACTTGATAATAGAATGTCCCCCATGGGGTAGTAAAATTTGTCTTGTGTTGGTCTTCCTCAACAATCTTTATTTGATTATATCTTGAGAATCCATCCATGAGTGATAGCATCTCATAACCAGCTGTCGAATCGATAATCATGTCGATGTTGGGAAGAGGAAAGTCATCCTTAGGACAAGCTTTATTAATATCTTAGAAATCGGTACACACTCTGATGACAATGATTTTTTTGAACTAGGACCACATTAAAAATCCACTCTGAGTAGTCAATAGATAGGCTGATGAAGCCTACTTCTAATAACCTTTCTAGATCTTTCTTAACCAACAAGGTGATGTGAGGATGCATCTTTTGGAGCTTTTGTTTTATGGGCTTGGCGTCTAGGTGTACAACAAGATTGTGCACCACTAATGCAGAGATCAAGTCCTAACATGTTTGTGTAAGACCAAATGAATATATCTATAAATTCTCTCAAAAGTCATGTAAAATTTTTATGTTCTTGAGTTGAGAGTGAAGCTCCCAACTTAACCATTCTAGGCAGCTCCTCCGTGTCGATGTTAACATCTATTGTCTCCTCCACTAGTAACTTGGATTCATCTTCCATGCATGTAGGATCGGGGGGAGATTGAGATCCTCTTCTACTAAAGGTGGTTCAAAGAGATCCTCATCTTTAGGTGGGTACACTATCTTGTCCATAGGTTTCTCTATTTTTTGTCCACAAGCACCTCAAAGAGGTTTTTGTATATAGACTTGGAATTTTTCTTTCCATAAGGATTTTCTATAGGAATTTTTCCTTGCTTAAGTTTTTACTTAAGTGACCACACAAAGATTCCTCCTCTCTGCAAATATGCACATGTGTTGAGTTGAATGGAGAAGCCTTTCTTGTGGTCATTTCTAGGAATATTGTCATGGACCCCAAGGAACTCACCAATAGCCTCATCATTTTGAAACACATCGATTGATACATGTTGTTGTTGGTCCCAATTCACGAGTGATGGGTAGATGAGGTTTAGTTTTTGAGTTATAGGGGATATGGTGGGTGTTATGGTTAGGATAGCCATGTCATAGAAATAGGTTCATGGAGGCAAGGTCTTCGTAAAGACTACACCGGGAATCTATTTCTCTTTCATTTTCGATGGACTATCTTCGTGTTGAGTAAAGGAATCTTCACCATTTGAGGGATGAGACTCATACAGATGGATGCCAATACTAGACTTACCCATTATACAATGAGGTATTGGAAGGGCTTCTAACATACCTTGTTGATTGTAGCCGCAACCATGTCCTCCATATCCCATAGTAAGCATTATTCGATTGGGGATAACATACCTAGGTGATTGGTAACATAGAGCCATTTCATCATCTTCAGGATGAAATATAATATCTTTGAGTATCCTTTCATCTTCTAATAATCCACTAGAAGTGAAAGTATCAAAAGGGCAATTCTCCTAGATATTTGAAATTTGTAACATGGCCTACCATGTGCTTTGGCAGATAGGGGAATGTTTTGAACTAGAAGGGCTTGCTACAGATCATATTCTCCACAACCACTTGGTCTAACCTTCATCTCCCATGCAGCGAAAGGATTTTCTGAGGTGGAAGCACCATTATCATTGGGAAACAAGGTATCTCCATCCACTCGTGAAGCAAGAGTCTTCAATTGAACAGAACAATGATCTCCATAGAAGGACACTCATAGATGGTAGGAAAATAGCCCGACAATGCTCTCATAATGAGAAAATGGTTGGGATCCCTTTGTATAGTAAGTGTCTATCCTTCATGGTGAAATTTAAACACTGATGATACATTAAAGGTATGGCTTGTATGGCATGAATCCATGGGACCGAGTAATATGTTATAAGGGAGCTCCAAGTCTAAGACATGGAACTTTGTATCATGGTTTATAGGACCCACTTCCAATGAGAAAGTGATCATTCCAACTGATTTTCATTCTTCATTGTCATACACCTTTATGGTGATGACCTTTGTCTCCAAGTCAGCTTTTGTGCACCCTAGTTGTCAAACTAGTTTAAGAGTACAAATATTTAGACCCGATCCACCATCCACAAGCACTCTCTTAACCTTATTACGTTTGATTATTACTTCAATGTGTAAGGGCATGTTATGGGAGGGATTTTCTGCTAAGACTTCTATTAGAGTGAAAGTTATGTGTTCTAAAGGAGTGATTTATGCTACCATGGCCTTGTAAGTGTGTTGGGTCAATATCAATAGACACTCTTGATCCTTGTAAGGTTTTGCAAAGGATGTCCTTATGGACGTTAGAAATATTTAGAAGGTCTAAGATTGAAATCTTAGTCCGTTGTCTTCTCTAATTGATCTAATACATCATAATGAATCTCTTGAGGAGAGGGGAGGAGGTTCTGAGATAACAAGGTGAGCTCATCGTGTTGCCATGATGCACTCCCTTGATCTGATCTTGATCATGTTGATATGCTCAACAGAGAATCAACACAACCTATTAAGGCATCAAAATGGTTTGTCTTTGATACATAATTGGTACTCTTATTTTGAGACGACTATCCCTAATCCTGCTTTTCCTTTCCTTTGTGCTTGGGGAAAGGTTCTTTAAAAATCCATGTTTTGTTTGGAGATTTGGAGATTTGGTAGTCTATTTCTACATCACCACTATCAATCAAGTCCTGAATGTAATGTTTTAGTTTTAAGCACTTGTCATTTTGTGACCCTTGATGTGGTGAAATCAGAAATTCATTTTCCCTAAACCATGATGGCTTAGGTGCGTCATCCCCATAGGGTTGTGATTCAGGATATCAACCATGTTGACGGCCTCTAACTATTTTAGTATTGATGATATTGATTCGATAGAGGAGTGAAAACATGAAGTTTATACTCCGTAGGTGGAGCTCCTTTGCAAGCTTCAAAGGAGCATGATTTTGAATGGCTTGTACTTGCTTTAGAGTCTACTATTCCATCACCGATAATATTTTGTTTCTTATTAGGGACAAAATTTGTCTTGTCATTAGTTTTGGAATCATTATGATTGCGTGAAAAGGGCTTTAGGGTCCCTCTGGCTAATAATGCCTTTTTCGATTTGACCCTTTTTCGATTACCTCTTCAAATATGTGTTGCCACAATGCATTTGCAAGTGGAACGTGATGTTAGGGTGGAGGTTGGGAACATATATACTTATTAGTTGTTTTTCTGGTATGGACCAAGGAAGTAACTAGCTAACCCTCTCCATCGTTGTAGAAAAGCAATGAAGTTCTCGTTGTTTCACATTGCATAGATATAGCATGGTGACATCACTCTCTATATTAAAATAAAAGTGACGTAAAAAATGTTCCACTATTTTCCATAATGTAGATATGGATCCCTTGGGGATGTATAAAAACCACTCTAGCACTGTCCTCCTAAACTCCATGGGAAGAGGCAAATAAGATAGTTTTCACTATACGTGACCTCTTGACATGCCATATAAAAATATTTGATATGATCTCGGGGATCACCTTTTCCCTTATATTTATCAAACTTCAAACAATCAAAAATTTCATGGGAAAGGTACTTGTAACATGGCTCTATCAAATAGATAAGGGCATAATTCATCAAACTGGTATTTCTTGTTGTTATTACCAATTTTTCCTTCTTGCAATGCTAGAAGGGCATTCTTCATAGTGGACCACTCTTGATTGAAGAGTGGATCTTGTGTGGGTGGCGTAGGTCTATACGAAGGGTTAAATCTAGGTGTATTCCCACCTCTATTCTCTATGAAAAATCCTCATAGGGGTATTTTCGTGTTTCTCGACAAGGAGTATTTTTCTAGAAATCATGATATGAAGCCTTAGGTTTGGATTTTGGTATGGCTTGTTTTAATGGTTTTAGTTGTTCCTTGTTTACGTGTGAGGCTAAACTTTCCAATTGGCGAGTGAGAGCTTGCACTTGTTCTTCTAAGGTTACCTCTCGAGTGGGTACTTCATTATGATTTTCATGAGGAGGAGGTTGTTCATGATGAGCATGGTCTTCATGATCTTCACAGTGAACTCTAACCATAGGTATACGATAGTCTCCATCATTTTCAAAAGGTACCTCCTCATTATTCTATCGTCCAAAAGTAGAGGCGTGTCTTGGTTTAAAATCTCATTAATATTACGACGAGGACGTTCCACTTCTTCTTCTCCCAACCATGCCGACGATAAGATAAGGGTCAACTTGTGGAAGGTAACTTAGCTCCTAGTTCTATAACACACATAAGAACATCATGCTTGTTATGAAATAAGTAATCGTCAATATGGGTGGGACAAAGCTCTATATCCACACAAGGAGAATCTTCCTCCATACCACTATGATCAATCATAACATTATCCTCTAAAAGAGGGTTTTCACCACCTCAAAGAGATTGGATTCTAACTTTTAGGACCCCATTCTCGTAGTAGGCATACTTGAAATATGGGGTACAACGTGAAAGGTTTTCACTAAGGTTTACTAAAAATGGACCCTAGGAAAATTTTCACAGCATAACAATGTTAAGTTGTCACAAAAAAGGTGACTATAAAATATCCATGAATCTAATAAGTTAATATGAACCTAAGGATGCTAAAGAATAAATAATGATCTACCCTAGAAAGGTAATATATGACATGAGATTTAGGATAACATAATGACAAATAAAACTCAAATCTAGTCACAAAAAAAGTTTACTCCTATGATTTTTTTTAGATAGGTTTAAAACAAATAGTGACAACACAATATCACTAGTTAGGCCAAGTTTAAAACAAACAAGACCTAAATGCTAAGAGAGTGTTGACATGATCCTCTAACAAGGTATACTAAAAACCAGTTTCTAGACACTAACAAAGTCTAAGTCTTGTAAAATGGAAGATACAAATGTGAGCAGCATGTAACAACGCTATTTGGACACATTAATCAAGCTTTGCAAGAAATCAAGATTTTAGTATCAAAATGGCATTATAGCGATGCTAACAAAGTAACCTCAACACTCACAAAACTCAAGACAAGGCTAGGATGTAAAAACTATGCCTAAGTATATCAAGGAATTACTATGCATGCGAGCAATGTAACAATACAATCTAGAGATTTAGGCCAAGTTTCACAATGGAAACAAGATGTAAATATCACAATTGTATGGCTATAATGCAAGAAGCGTAACAACTCAAAAGAATTCAGTGATAAGACAACCTAACTATAATGATAATAAGTCTCAATATGGGTTTGAGACAAAGGGCCTACTAGAACTTGATGATGTACCATTCACACTTTCAACACTTGCATTCCGACATTACAACCTAGTCATGCAAGTAGACTACAAAAGTGGTGGACACGATTATTTCTAGTGGTATCTATATATGTTTGTTCTTCTTTTGTCCCAAAATGAGCAACAAGAAAACAAAGGAGAAGACCAAGTGGTGATGAAAAATAATTGGTGTAACTTTGGCAGAGTTTCACCTTGTCTTAGGACAAGTGAAAAACTAGGACAAAGTAACACTAAATAGATTTTGTGATGAAATATCACGTGGTTTCAACTTTAAGATATTATTTCCCTTGTTAGAAAATAAGAGTTTGAATCCAACAAATTTATCAATTTGTGAGAGCTCTCAATTATAATAGCTAAGACAAAATTGGCTCCAATGTCGGAAAGCTTCCTATTAGTTCTCTCACCTAGGTTGTCACAAACTACCTCTGCGAGCTCGATTTATCAAGAAAGTCAAACTGACTAGTCTTGGAGTATCTCGAATTTACTTTAGCCCCTTAAATGTGTTCATTTGCATTTTTTGTATTTTCATTAGGTTACATAGAGGTAACTTTGAATCTAATCTCTTAAGGCGTACTAATCAATTGGGTAGTGGTGTACTTTCCTATTTTTTCACAAGGTTCCCTCTTGAGTGAACTACTTTGGGGTTCCTAGGAGCATTCCCTCTTGTTATCTTAAGGTTTATGCCAAGGAAGTTTCTCTTAGTTAAGTGAATGAGATTTAGCTCTCAACCAAACCTGCACATACAATGGTGTATTTTCTTATCTTTTGGATTAAGCAATTTGGTTTAACCACCATTTGGCAACCTACATCACACATGAATGTTAGAATTTAGTTTGAAGAGAGCTCTCCTTTATTTGGATAGCATTAGGACCTTCACACAAATGGTTAGTAGTTCAAAAAGATCTATAATATCGTAGAAAGAAGATTAAATGTTGTTTTTGGTTCTCAAGATTGTCCAAGGATGCGAGAGAAGAGCATACACAACAAGTAAACCAACTAGATAACAATGAAAATCTTATAAATTAAATAACCACCATAAAACTTTGTAAATCAAGGTTTATTCTTAAGTATCCCAAGTGTTTTTTTTAGTGAAAAACTAAGGATGTTTTTAGTTCTCAAGATCACACTAGGTGCAAGAGAAGAGGATATAAAACCTTAGCCTTAGTTATTTATCAAATTAAAAGCTCTTAAACTAAAAAATCACATACATGCTAAAATGAAAGTTTATTCCCTTTAAGCATAAAAATGAATGATAAAATTTCCTACTTACTCTAAAATTAGCAAAAAGAAGGTTTAGAGGCACTTTTGATTCTCAAGGTCACCCAAAGTGCAAGAGAAGAGCATACACAACCCTATTCCAAACTCATACAAAGCATGAAAGCAAAATCACTCATCAAACCGTAGGCCAATTTTAACAAAAATCACACATCAAACCCTAGGCCATTTTTAGAAATCCTACTCTAAATAAAAAATTGTCAACAACAACAGCTAAAAACCTCTGGAAAATGACAAAAGCACTAAAAACCAAAAGTTAAAATTTTAAACTTTGAGCCAACTTTACCTCATAGCGCCAGCGCATGTCCTAGTGTAGTGGTGCATCCTAAAGACCATCAATGCTTACTTTGAAGAAGAAGTGTGTACAATAATGTAGACGTGCACATTTTTCAAAATTCCATAATTGAATTACATAGGTGCGGCCAGTGAGGCGCCAACGCACACTTTAAAGCAATAATGTTGATTACACATAGAGGTTAAAGATCTAATGATGCACAGAGCTCGGCCAGAGGTGTAAGCGAGCATCCAAGTGTGAAGTAAAAGCATGACCTTTAGAGCATGGGCACTCCCCTTTGAGCATAGACACACACCTTCTTTAGGTGACTAATATATAGATTTTGACAAGAAAAACTTGAAAAAATCAAATCTTTCACTTTCTTCTGGATTTTTATAGCACTTCACCTCCTTAGATCTTGTAAAGAACATCAAAATGCAACCTCTACTACTAATCTAGTTCAAACAACTATAAAAATTTAAAATTGATCTACAAAATTTTAAAAATTATTATAAAAACTTGAAAGTAATTGAAAAGCTTGAGAAACTAATCTAAAAGCTTGAAAGTAATCTAGAAAACTTGAAATTAATCTAGAAATCTTGAAATTAAAAACTTTGAAACTAAGTTTAAAAGCTTAAGAATGAATGCAATGGGGTAAGGTCCCACTAGGTGTGCCAAATGAAGACTACTAAAAGTTCCAAGCAAAGCTAAACTAACAAGACTAACACCACATAGTCTAATTAACAAATGATTATTGAATCTAACAATAGTTACATCAATGATTAAAGCTTAATGGAATGCTTGAAAGAACTAACATGATATATCAATCTATCTTAGCTAAAGCATGCCTACCTAATATTCAATTGCTAACTAATTTAGACCTAAATAGATCTAGGAGCAATCAAATTGGAGGTTTGTTGTTACTCCAAGAGAAGGTGAGATGGTCTCTCCAACAATGACTACAAGATCATATTGGATACCCATCTACTAACCCCATTGAAGACTTGAGGCAAGGATTGAGCTTGGTTATTAATCATATTTCTTATATGATATGCAAATCAAAGCATGGTGTAAAATTTAAAGGTATGTGGTTAGTCCTTTTTATAGTTTTTCCTTTGAGGAAAACTTACATCTTGGTGCATGTGGGACTAAAAGCACAAAGTATATTAAGAATTGCTAATCCTGATTAAGGCTTATTAATCATGATTAGTGAATTAACAAGTGATTAGGATGTGAGGAGCCTTAATCAACCACTTAGGGTCAATTAGGAGGCTAGGATAAGCTTTTGAAGCCTTCTGAGATGTTATGGAGGGAAGTGGGGTGATTTTGAATGGTTGGAAGAGGGGTTTAAGCCAATAATAGGGTATATTGACTAAAATAAGGGTAAAATAGGCTTAATTAGCTAATAATCGCTAATTGTTTGTTTGCAAGAGGATTTTGACTTACGATGTGTTGTAAATTGACATCTTGAATGTGAAAGAGGATATGAAATCAACAAAGCATTATTAATTAACAAAATGGTAAGAAACGTTAGTTAATTAGTGGAAATCACTAATTATAATGGAAATGGTAAGAGTGTGAGTGATTTGTGTGCTTTTGGCGATAAGATTACAAAAGCAGAATTTAAGTGTCTATAATATCCTTCTCCCTTTTCCTTTGTAGTGTTAGAATAGGTAGATTAGTGATAGTGGTAGTAGAGATTCTCTCTAGAGTTATGACTCACTTGCACAAGTCTCACACATCCGAAGAATTCCCATGTTGTGTTGAATGTGATCTCATTGCACAACACGAATGCTTTCAACCACCAACAATGACTTCAAGATTGAATTGTCTCATTTTCATATCACATTAAATTAATCACTTGAATTTTTCAATGGGGCACATAAATGGGTCCAATCGAGCCTAAATTGACCTATAGTATTACATTTATTGGGTTTGGGATTGATTGGACCCGTTTATATACCTTATTGAACCAAATACTTGATCGGTTCAATAGGTTGCATTATTATTAGGTTCATTTGAGCCTCAATCAAAACTACATTGTTGTGTTTGGTTTGTTTTGGGTCAATCTCTCTCACCACATTCCGCATTTGACTGATTGCTTGATTCAAACTACATTGACGTGTTTGGTTTGTTATGGTTCAATTAATTGGTATCAATTGTGTTCCACATTAAACCATATACTCAATTTATTTAATGTGTTGCATAATTATTGGGGTTGATAGAGCCCCTATCACCACTACATTGCCATGTTGGATCGTTTTCTGGTTGATTATCCTCAATAACGATCTTAATTTAACCAATTACTCAATTGGTTCAATGTGTTATGTAATATTGAATCCATTAAGCCCTAATGTGACAATTATTGTCATCTCTGGTTCGTTATAGGTCAATTAATTATCCCCGACTGCATTCCACATTGAATAAATACTTGAATGATTCAATGTCTTGTGTGATTATTGGGGCCTATTGATCCCTAATCAACAAGTACATTTTCATGTTTGATAAATTTTAGGTTGATTGGTCTATTCAATTGATTCATGGTTAATTGACCTCTGCTTGTATATTACAAATAACATTAACTTTAACATAGTGAACTTTGGAAGTTATTATAAATTAAACATTGATATTTATTGATATTTTAGTGGGTGATGCTATTTTCGATGAAAATTTTATGACACATGATTGTGAGATAAATGTGTCTAAAATTGCAACAAGATCTAGGGTACATTGAGAATGAAGTTAGGTCAACAAGTAATCATCAATTATTGCGGTTTTTTGGATTAGAGAACAATAAGAGGGGGAATTTTGAATTTGAATCTAGAACAAAAAAGGGGAAAATCTTAATTTGAAAACACTAATGTCAATTGTTTTTTATTTTTCCTAATTTTAAAAAGATATTTTAGATATATATTTTTATATAAACATAATATAGGAGACAACAAAATACTTACAACATAGTGAAAAATTTAGAATGGAAAAGAGAAAAAACAAAAATATAGAAAACAAGCTGAGAAAATATTGGAATATGAGCATACACTTGAGAAGGCTAAGGGCTTGCAAGTTATTTTCCTTATTTTTATTGATGCATGTAATTATGCTAACCATATATTCACTCATTCAATAAGATTCAAGACTACTATTCCCTCTTAACTCTACATTTTTAGGGTCAAAACAATTTTAGAAAGGATTTAAAGCTTGCAAAATGACAAGTATCATCATAAGTGGCACCCTTGTTATCATACCCTACAAACAAGACTTTAATCCTCACTATCACTGCCTTCATAAATGGTTCATGAATAAAGAATCATCAAACTTACTTGGTGAGCTCAAACTTCTTATGTTCTTGTTGGTTGACCATCAGGCCAAACATGTAATTTTTGCTCCTTGAGCCTCCTTTAGCGCTCTCGCTTCCTTTTACCCTATTCATCCACCTAAAAAAAACTTAGATCTATCACAAAATTGATTAAAAAACAATTCAAGACACTAAACTTCCTTCTGTCAACACAGCCACTAAGTGCCCTTAAGATTGTGTGGTTTGGACCATTCATGGCCGGAGACCTCTGTAACAACCCACATCACCCTCTAAATTTTTCCAAGCCCATTTTCCATGCTTATGATGTGTGAAAAATTTCGTCACTAGATTCCTTATTCTCTTCTTGTAAACTCCCCTTCTTTCTTGATGGCTTACTAGCTCCAACTAGCCCTAGACAACCTATTGTCACCCATAACTTCTTTTGACTATGCCTTCAAACTGAAATGTTGGCTTATCTAGGTACTCATTAATGTTTTTTTGATATCTTTGAAGTTTCACCACCAAATTTTCAACCAAACTATCACTTCCTTTGTAAATAGGTCACTCTTGTTAGGTCACATATTGTATTATTTGGCTTCCCACATAACTGTCATGCATATCTTTGAAACTCACCACTTTGAAAATGAGATTTTACTTAAAATTCTTTGAGAATGACCTCATATCATGTAATCTTGAGAATTTTAAGGGAAACTTCCTTGATTTGGTGCTTCTAAGCTCGTGCCCTAACAATATCTTCATTGTAGCATACAATCTTTCCCGAGAAGACTAATTTGGCTATAACTTTTCCTAATGATCGATTTGAGGCCTAAAATTTGGGCCAAAGTCCAATTCCAGGTTCTCCACCTATTTTCCTTACCAGTGGGGCCTAAGAATTCCTCTATTTTCGTGTCTCTTCTCAAAATGCACTACCGTGCCTTTTAGTTCAAGGATCCTTAGTTCTTAGGTTTCTAACACCAAACACTCATGATTTCTATCATTGTTGAGGGTTAGAAAAAGGTTTCAATAAATCATATACCTGAAAGCATATTTCAAACTCCTTCCTTCTTGATGATACATACTCCCAAGCCCTACATACAAGAGTCCTAAAAAGGTGGCTACAAGTTTGTATTATTTGCTCTGTCTATGGGTGTTCATACCATCAATATAAAATTCTCAATAATTCTTGCTACTCTTCCTCTTTCTTCTAGACTAACTAGAGTTTTTCTCCTTACTCTCTTCTCCTTGAATAAGAGAAATGCAATACAATCACAGAGCTACACTAGTTATCAAGCATATATTCACATGCAAACAATAAATCTCCAAAAACTCATTAAAAGAACTCATCACAAATCCTCTTTCCTATTATAAAGATCCTTACAAATGCGTAATTTGTTGCCTCTCCGCACATAACTTGCTTGACTAAAACAACCATAACAATCCAAAATTGGCCTCCAAGACTCATCTTGTACTTTTGGAGGGAAAGTGTCTCTTTTGAATTTTGAAGAGCCTAACCAAACCATCACATCTAATTGACTCTCAACAACCACTAGGACCTATGAACACAACTCCAAAATAAAATTTGATGACATCTTCACTTATCTACAAAGATGGAGTTGATGCTCCTGCATCATATATTCTTTTTTTTTGGGAAAGAGAAAAAAATCAAACACAAAATATGACGAAAGGCCCGAGAAAATCTAAGAAGATGAGGAGACATTTGAAGAAGTCCAAGGCTTGGCAAAGTTGTTTTCCCTATTTTTGAATTTTTTTGATGTATTTTTACTTATTAAATAAAATATAGATTGGATCTCCCTATTTTGGGGGATTTCTTTTAATTTGTGGAATCTCACCATTTTTGTGGAGATTTCTTTGAATTTTTTGTATGTTTTTTTTTGGATTTATGGGAAGCTATTTTAATTACAAAATCACAAACCCTAAATGTCCACATAAAGTATCCATTTAAATTTTAATTAAAAATAATTGGGACACCATTTTTCTTCAATTACTATTTATGTTGTTCATATTTGAATTTTTTTCCAAGATGAGGCCGTTATTTTACATTATTTACAAAAATACCCAAGAACCTTTATTAAAAATGGCTTAGATATCTCCTCTACCAAACAAGAGGTGAGAGATTACTATGTTTGTGGATGACAGAGAGACGAATTATGAGCTTGAATCTCTATCAAACAACGAATCCAAATCCTCACTTTTCATTTCGCTAGAATGCACTATAAGTCCAAAGGGGAGTAAAAATGTACTAGTTTTATTCAAATCATGGTAATATCTAGGAAAATAAAGTAGGCCCAAAAATTTTCATTCTCGCTTGAGAGAGGCGATTAAACACATCTCCAATCAAAATGAGAAATGAAATGAATTTTTTTTAATGTCCACAAGGCTAAAAATAACCTATGAGACAAGAAAACTAGTTTTTTATTTTATTTTCATCATTTTTGATCTTTTCTATTAGTCTTGATGATGAAGTCCCCCATTTCAGCTATTAACTATTCAAGAAACATATCCGGTAATGACAATGTTGTGAAATCGATTGCATATCTCAAATGAATGTCATTATAAGTACTACATTCTATAAAAAAAAAAAAATCTGATTACACAAATGTTTGAGCAAAAGACACGAAGTCTCTCTTCCCATTTTTATTTAGGCCTTTTCCATCTACCTGTTTCGCATCTAAGCTAACGAGTCAGTCCTTAGTTGAGCTATGAGAATCTTAGTTCTCCAAGGGATGTGGGCCCCTATATAGGCCTTTTGTTGATGATCACAAGTGTAGTTAAATTCTTTGAGGTAATATCTCTTTTTCTTCCCATTTTTTCCACATAGCTTTGTGGAACTTATCTATTACAAATGCTTTTATTTCTTTATTGTCATTGGGCCATGCATTCCATTCAATATTCCATCTTTTCATCCACTTGATGTTTTGATTCACCCATGACATTTTTCTCCTACATAATGGCTCTTTAAAGACTATGTTGGGCCACCTACTTGTTATCATCTGTTCAATTTTATTGAGGTATCTTAGAATTCGAATCATAGCAATGACTTTGATTGGAATTGCACTTGTTTCAGCTAAAAGAATCTCATAAGGGACAAATATTTTCAACTTGAACTTTCTTGTGATCATATGTTTTTGAATTCTCTCAATTTGTTTCCATTTTGATATTGGTATGCTATTGGTCCATATTTCACACCCATAAAGTACAACTGGAGTAACTAACAATTCAAAATGGTTTGAGTAGTTTTCCAATCCCATAACTCTACTTATCTGCATTTGTTTTGTAAAGCATATAGAGCTCTCCACCCTCCTATTGTTCTCTTTTTCTGCAAGTCTCCCAAGTAAGTTTGTTGTTGAAGTCAATCCCCAAGTATTTGTAGTTGGTTACTTCTTCTAGAATACTACCCTCAAAGGAGAATTGTTGCTGATTTATTTTCCTTCTATTGCTAAAGATCATAATCTTGGTCTTGCTGATATTAACTTGCATACCCACTTTTTGCTAAAAAAATCAAGTGTGAGAAAATGTTTTTACAATCCTTGAGTGGATGTAGCAATCAATATAAGGTCATCAACATATAGAACAAGCCTTATAACATACTCACCCAACCGGATACCATCACCACCCTCCATATTTAACAATTCTTCAAGTTGTTTTATATATGAACCAAAGTGTGTGGGTGAAAATGGACATCCCTTCTTAACACCAATGTCACTCCTAAAGCTCTCTGAAATGCATGTTTGAGTTCTGATTTTAATACACACCTTTTCATAAAGTCTATGAACCGCTGCTCTAAGTTGCACTGGTATGCCAAGCTCTTGCATTCTGCACCATAACTTATCCCTAGGGACCGTGTCAAAAGCTTTCCTAAAGTCAACAAAACAACAAAAAACTTCTTTCTTTTCCTCCCACGTTTTTTCAATGATATGTCTTAGAGTAATACCATGATCTAAAGTGGAGTGTTTAGGTTTGAAACCAACTTGCCCTTTTGCTCTCTTCTCATTTTCTTCGCCCCATTGTTGATTTTGTGTTCAACCATGCTACCAACTAACTTTGCAAATAAGGGATTGATCATGATGGTCCTATAATTGGTTGGGTTGTTAACATCTCCGCTCTTAAAAAGAGGTATTGCCATACTAGTAGTCCAATCATTTGGAAAACCACATTGAATGATGTTGTTGAATATATTCAAAATGTGAGGAGCAAGGGTATTTGAGCCCCATTTTAGGTACTTTTCCTGTAACTCATCTAAATCCTTGGCCTTACCTACACCTAGCTTTTTGATACCTATTTTAACCTCATGTAACGTGAATAAATTTGTTGTTGTGTGTACTAGAGGTGGGGCCTTAACCTCTTGTTCTTGTTCATATAATTGTTTTGCATATTCTAGCCATTGAGTCACTGTAATGTTATTTACTGTTTGTTTCTTTCTTTGCTGAAGTTCTCTCCGAATAATTTTGGCATATTTTTCCCTAGATAAATGAGTTCTTCTCTCCTATTTCTCATGAACTCATCTTTCTTTCTCTTAATAATATGCCTGTACACCTTTATGTCTGTTTTCTCTTTCTTTAAAACCTTAAGAGCTTTCCTTGCAACTTTGCATTCCTCATCAAACCACTTATTTGTTGGAAAGCAATTTGATTTTTTCCTCTTGTTTTTGGACCTCTTGCATCTCCCAAGTGCTTCTTGAATAATTTTTGTTAGCTCATAACTTTTGATGTCTTGTAAATCTGCTCTTTTTTCCTGCATTAGACGTTCTATAGTTTCCTTGAAGACAACATGATTTTCTTGTGTTATGAGAATTCTTCCCTTTGTTGGAGATTGTTGACGAGATTACACATATAGATTGGTGAGATTTTCCCCAATAGTAAAAATACATTGCCTATGCTAGAATGTTTCTTTTTATGGTGAATGCTCCCAAATAAGAAGACACTCCAATTATGGGAAATGCCCTTAAAGAACAAGGAATACAACATACAAAAACATAAGGACAAATCTAAGGATCAATGGAAGAATCTTCATATAGATGATTACACAATGGCAAGGTGGAGAACATGATTCAAAGTATGTAGGAAACAAGAAGAATAGTAATGATTTTTTTTTGGTTATTTAAAGGCAACAACAAAAAGGATTGAAAACAATCTAACTACACATTGCATACATAAAAGATCCTAAAAGGAATCTTGACTATTTTTGTATGTTTATACCATATTATATTTGTATCTATTTAGTTTTAATGTTTTTACTTCTAGTTTCATAATATGTTTTTAATTTAATGTTTGTTTGATACAAGATGTTTAAATGCAAATGTAGATAGAATGAATATATTCTCATCAAATGAAATGGATTACATCAAATTATCATAAAATATAATTATGTATTCTTGATTTTTGTTTCTTGGTGTATTCTTAATTGTTTATAAATTAAGAAAATGTATTTGCAAAAAAATTAAGTGTATGGTGTCACTAAAAGATCAAATTGGTGTGCAATGATAGAAGGTTGGGAAGCCCTTATGCAGCTTAATTGATGCAACCAAAGGATTGGATAAAATTAATTATAACTTATTTCAAAATATATATACTTTATATTTTGAAAATTAAAATGAATAAAGTTTAAATATAAATTTTGAGAAAAAAGTATATTAAATTTTTCCAACAAATATGTATGTCACAGGAAATGAGTTTGATCAAAAATAAAATGAACTGGGAAGAAGATAAACTTTCGTGTCATAAAGAACTCCAACAATAGGAATGGCGACGATGATGAAAATGCTAACAAAAATGGTCCCGATGATATGGAGGAGTCTAATCATTCGGACTACATTTAAAAGCAATGTTTTTATAAATTTTATAACATAAATAATCTCATAATATTTAATGTTGATGTTTAAGTGTTGGTTGATTCATATCACTTGAAATTATATCACTACATAATATTGTAATTTTTTAGATTTGAAATGCATTTCATTGTTATGTACATTGTTTGTAATATAAATAAAACTATTAGTAAACTACTGAAATTGTCGTCATCAACATTGCTATGGTCGCCATCATCTAAAAATAACAACAAAAATACAATACAATTTCTTTGAAATATAAAAATGCAAAGAAATCCTTAGAAACAATTTTAATATTAATAAATAAATAAATTCTTAACACAACATGAATATTTGACACGTTCCATTTGGCCACCAAAATTGAAGTTCAAATTCAAATGTTACATTTCCACATTGATGATGTTTTTTACTCAAAAGATCAACGTAAATTTAGTGTGTTTCACCAACCTAATCTCTACTTTAAAACCACACTAAAAATGTCACTTTACGTCAAAGGTTGTGACATAAATTGCAATAATGAATTTTTACATTAGGAGCGAAAAAAAAATCAAGTCAAACACACATTTTTGATCCAAAGAGTATTGCGAAAATCTATTACTATCCCTTCACATTTGTGTGTTGCCTCCAAAATCGTAGCTACTCATAATTTCATTATCCATGTCTAATAAACTCAATCAAATCAATAAACTATGTTTTTCCAAATGACCTTCATAAGTGCATATGCCTTGCCTCATGCGAAAATAAAACTATGATAAATGATCCAAAGACTTAGTAAAACAATCATGAAAAATAAAATAAATTTTAAATCAAAATAAAAAGGCACAACAAAAATACTCATTGACCATTTAACACATCATCGTCGGCGATTCTAATACCTTTCTTCTTCACCAACCATATGACAAATTGCCATTGGCCATTCTAATACCTTTCTTCTTCACCATCTATATTACAAACCCGATGCTTCTTCGTTCTTTAACATGTCACCAACCATTTTGACCTTTTTCTTCAAAACGCCCATTCGAATATTCATAATTAAAAATCCTTCGACATTGATACATCACACACGTCATAGGCCATGTCTAGTGATGTCACACAAATTTGAATTCTAAATTTGGTGTGCCACTTTGACCTCAACATGCTAAAATCTAACCTTCCCAAAACCCATATGCATTTTTATCTAGTCTACATTTCAATTGCCCTGCAAGGGAAGTTCTTCTGAATGGATTCAACTCAAGGCATTTTTTTGTAATTTACAACTACACTACCCTAAAATAAAAAAATAAACCCAACATATCTTGTTGCATCCCCTTACCCTAGACCAACACTACATGTTGTTTGCATCCATGTACTTCAATGAGTGTCTCCTTTTCATAAAAATGACAACCTCAAGCTCTAATTCTCCTAAAATTTGAAATCACAATGTAACCAACGAAGGGTTTTACCCCTATTTACAGCCTTTAAAGTTCAAACCAAAATTTTAATTTTTTTAAAAACTTATTCCTTAGATTGCTCCCAACGACCATAACTTGTAAATATTGACTTTATAAAAAATTAAAAGAAGTTTCATAACATTGACGATGTAAATACAATTATAGCACTAACAATTTTTCCCCAAACAAATACAAAAATTAATATATTTTATAAGATCTATCTAACTTGTCCTAACATAATGTGTCGGATTTGTTCTAACACTACATTTCCAAACCCAAACCAAGCACCAACATTAGACACAATGATCAATCTACATTACCTAGATAAATGAAGGTATATATTTTATTTATCTCGTATACTTTCATTGTTCTATCATTTTATTCTATTTTGTGTCATTTCTAACATTTTTTAAGCATTCACATTTGTTAAGGGGTAGTTTAATAAGGCCAACACTCCCATATCCCATCATCAATATCTCACTATACCACATCCATTATCAAATTTTCTTTCTTTTTCCTTCAATTTTGTGTATAATAGAGAGTGCCTAATCAAAGTGAATACTGCAAAGATTATCCATACAACACTAGCACTACTCAAGACTCTTAAAATATTAATAAGAATAATTGTTTTTATGAAAGCAAGAGTGTTGAAACTTCCATATTACATCCATTACCAAAATTTTAAAACTTTTTAAAATTATTCCTTAGATTTCTCCCAAAGACCATAAGTTACAATTGTTAGCTATTTTGCATAATATACCAAACTTGTCCTAGCATAATAATAATTTATATGTCTTAGCACCAACATTGGACACGATGATCATGCTATATCACCCATGGAAATGAAGGGACACATTTTATTTATTTGTATACTTTCATTTATCTCACTTATTTTGTCCTATTTAATGGTATTTTTGGCACATTTTCTTTGGGAGTAGCTAGAGGCATTCTCCCTCTCCATAAAGAATCTAACCATCCCATATATTGTCAAATTTTTGTTACTACATCCATTATCACATTTTTATCTAAACACATCATATATTTATAAACAAGAATTTAAAAATGGATGGTTACAATAAAGGGGCTTGTAATGCCCCCGCCTTGAGGCACCGGAAAACAGGCTAAAAATTTGGTAAATTTTTTTTTTTTTGTAATGCGAGGACAAAACTTTCCAACATCTTGCTTAGCCATATCCCATTATTAGTTAATTGATATGAATTTAATTTACCCGAGATATAAATAACTCCAGTCCAATAACATCATAATTATTTAATTAGATTTTATCTACCCACATACAAACCCCTTAAACTTTGTTTTTCATTCTCATTTTAAAAACATTAGGCTCCAAAAGAGTGTAGGGTTAATTTTGAGCCCTAGGATGGAAATCACCTCAACCCTAGATCTAAGTTTTCCCTAAAGATGCCCTACAATTTCCTTATGCCTTTATTCTCTTTTTTTTTTTCTTATTTTTTTTTTATATATCTCTCCTTCTCTTCATTTCATTCTCTTCTCATTTGTTTTCTTATTTCTTCAAGCAGAAATTGAGTACAATGGAATCTCCCTTTTCTTAACAAAAAACCTGGATATATATATATATATATATATATATATATATATATATTCTTTATTTATTTATTTTTGTGCTATTGCTAGTTTACTTATTTTGTTCTATTGTTAGTTGTGTGTTTTGTTTTGTTTACACAGGTGGGTCTGCTTTGGAGGAAGGGCCGTGGGGAGGGCGGCGTGGAGGTTGGCGGGGTAGGCCGCGTGAGGGAGGAGGTGCGGTCGGGTGGGAGGCGGCGGGTGCGGGGTCGAAAAGGGTGCGGCGGCGGCGGCGGGTTGGGCGCGGTAGTGGCCGGGCGGAGCTTTGTTGGGGTCCGTGTGGCGGCGCCCCACGGGTGGTGGCAGAGTGGTGCGGGGGTTTGGCCCCGCCGCTTGCCCGCCGCCAATGCTTTTTTTTTTTGGAGTTTGATGCGTAGGGGTGTGGGGGCCAAACCCCCCCACCATTCCAAAATTTATTTATATGTATATATTCTTTTCTTTTTTTTAATAGAATTCGTTTTAGATTTGTTTTGTATAAAATATGTAAATTTCATATATGTATATTGAATATAATGTGTATATATATATATATGCTCATATAGGTAAATATATATTCTCATAGTAGCATTTTCTATATGTGATTGTGTAAATAAACAACATATATATATAATAAAACACACACACACACACACACACACACACACACACACATATATATTTCTACAATGAATTAACGATATTTATATATATTATGTATAGCACAAAATAAGGATATATACCATCTACAGATAATGCACAAACAAAGGAAACTACAGTTTTAAATGTACTACCAGCAATACCCATTTTCATTTATTTACTAAGATACAATGATTAATATGAGTTACTTTACATTTAGTGTGAAAAGGAAGGTAAGCAAGTATTTTCCAATATAAATAAGACTTATTTCTAAAATAAAGTCCTCAAAGTAGATAGCTTAAACTAAGTATGATTATTTAATAAAAGCAAAACATCAAACTTCTCATGGAAATGAAATCTAAAATTTCAACTTTCATTTCATGTATTAACCTTATCAACATTTTTAAGAGAGAAACATATTGCAAGGAGAGTGTTTTCATTTAATAGTAGTCACATGTTTCCATAACTAAAATTTTTTAACACGATTAGATTTCTAAATAACATCCTTTCTTAAGTTGTCACATAAGCAAGAAAGTGCAAGAAAACAAAAAAATACAGATTTCTTTTCTTGACATAATGCTAGCAATGCTTGCAAGGTAACATAGGTGTAAGGCAACAAAACCTTCAACAACTATGTATCTTTTGTAAATATAAATACAAGAGTTACATCAAGTTTCAAGTAGAGAGATCATATGCTTCAATACTTCACCTCCACAAGCTTGGGCTACAAGGATGTTAAATCCCAAGTGACAACTAATCAAAAATTTTCTAAGACAAGTTTACAAGTGATACAAAATGTACAAAATGGAGGATTTACAAGGAGATGTAAACTCTCACATACTATATTCGAAAGAGGGTTACATTACAAGAAAGTATCACAAGGAAGGATAAGAACAATGAGAGCCCAAAATGCCACCAATTCCAACTGAGAGCCAACTTCCATGTCTTCCAAAAACCATGCAAGGAGAAAAGAGCTTGTTTGCCACCCAACCATAGGCATCATCACATGCCTATCCCAAGGTTGGGATGCATGCTAGCCTCCCCCAAGCCCATGGGAAAGAGGATAACTAACCAAAACTTGCACAAGGAGAAGGGTTCACTAACAATAATACAAGCATACAAAGATAAAACACATACAAACAAGACTCCAAAATTTACAAGGAGGAGAACCCATGTTCTTCCTCAAAAGTGGGGAAGAGAGGAGAAAGTTCTCCAAAGTTATGCATCAATATTATTTGCACAATAAACACATCTTCATATCCTCCTTATTGCTCCTTATTCAAACAAGACCCTCCTTATTCCTCCCCCTTTCTCCAAGTCCTCCTTGGAAGGATTTTCAAACCCCAAAAGGGGTTTCCTTACCAAGAATGGGGAAGGAGATTCAAGCCAAATGAATCAACTTCCCCACCTCAACCATTTGAGGGGAAAAACAATAAGATCCTACAAGGCTTGTCCATCAAGCCTTGAGGATTGAGAGGGAAAATTCCCTCTCTTCCCCACACTCCAAAACTCCATCATGCCATATGATGGAGGGAGTTAAAGAAAATAAGCAAGCAACCCAAAATCCACATACAACAAATAACACTTTTAAGCAACCAATCTAGCAACTAAAAGGCAACAACACAACAAAAGACATGAGAGCCTACCTCAAGGAAAGCTCTCCAAAAAGCTTTCCAACTTCAAGTTTTTCCACTCTTCACTCCAAGCAAATCACAAGCTCCAAATTATCCAAGCATCCAAAAGCAAGAAGTTCCAAAAAAGTCCCTCTCTTTTCCCATGGATGGGAATTTGAAGAGGAGCAAGCAAGCATCCTCACCAATGAGGGGGTGACATGTGTCACCCCTCTCCTTCTACAAGGTCAAAGATGCCAAAACAAAAGAGAGAAAGGGTAAAATTATCTTTTTGCCCTCTTCTCCCAAATTCCCTTAAATGTAAACAAGACAAAATAAGTGGAACTTTTGATACACACACAAATCCACATCCCTTACATGGATGTGACTAAACAAGAGGTAAAAAGGGAGGGAAAACTCCCTCTAGCCTTGAAAATAAGCCCCCCTACCCATTAGGTAGGGTCCAAGGGCTCATTTTTGTGTTAGGGGGACTCCCAAGCTACAAAGGGGTCCCCAAAAATGCCCAAAATAACCCAATTTCGGGTTTTGCATTTTGGCACAAGGGTAGAGGGTGTGGGGACCACCCAAGGGTCTCACATGTGACCCTAAACCCTTGTGATTAAGTGACACATTAAACAAAATCAACAATTTAAAAGAAAGTGGGATTATTAACTCCCAAAGCAAGTTTACAACTTTACTAGCAACCCTAAACAAAAATTAATAATTCAAAGCACAATACTTTACATACATTGGGGTCACTCATAGTGCCCAAAATTAATAATCTCCTATACTAAGGCTTCACACAAAGAACATGGCTAGGGCTCAGCCCGTAGGCTGCTTGTGCAAGATTGAGTAACTGGCCTGAATCCCACGTTCTCCTGTAAACCTGTCACCTGCACACTCATTGCACACATTAACCGCACTTGTCCGATACAATATAATTCAATGACATAGTAAGATATCAATGCGTTCTAAACTAACCTAACATCCTACTGAAATCAAGATGCGACAACGTGCACAATTATATTCCATATTCCAAAAGTTAGACAAGATGATAAAGTGACATATAATCCCACCATGCAACAATTATCCATCACTATAATTAGGTTCCAAACACATCATCATATTCATTAGTTTCCATGACATAACAAGAAAATGCAACAATATAGAAATTAAGCTAAATTGGCGCTATACGCCTAAATGTCCACACCTGTCTAATAAGATCAAATATCTAAATATAAAGTCCAAGATATAATCCAATCGCTATCAAAACATGTCTATGAGCAAATAAACAACAAGGTCTTGAGCTATAAAAAGTGTGGACACTACGGGGCTACTAGTTGGTATTCACAACATGATCTTCATGTTGATAGTAAAACACTGGCTGAAAGGAAAAATAAACACAATAAAAAACAAAACTCAATCAAAGGAGACCAAGAGCTAGAGAACTAAACATAGCAACCAACTTACCGCCTTGACTAAGTGGTTATACCCATACTTGAAAGCAATTGTCAAAGATGATCTTCTCAAGTCCTTCTTAGCATTATGCTTTTTCTTTTTCTTCTCAAGGTTGTTTTGTCTTTAAGAGAAATCTCAACACTAGTTCCATTTGAGCCATTATATAGCTCTAAAATCTCTTTAAAAGAGTTCACATTTGTCTTAGAAAGGTCAAAATATGCCAACATATTCGGAGTACCCTATGGAAGTAACTAAATAGCACATGGTTACGAGGGGCTACTTATTAAATCCAAATACACCCATCACAAGTTTTATGGTCTTTTAGGGATTTGGAGCAGCCATTGTCTTTAGGATTTCTTCACTTACCTTGAAATCTTTTGGGGATCTCGTAGTCGCCATTATCTCAAGATTTTCTCCATCTTTTTGGGTACTTAAAATTGTGTAGTGTTTAAGGCTCAACCCTATTTGAGATTGATCTCTTCCTTTAGAGAGGTTTATAACCTCTATTCCTCTTTAATCCAACCACATGGATGCCCTCTTTCTTAGTGTTCTTTTCAGGTCATAATTGTCGGGGATCGGCCCCCGAGGAAGATGGCCACGGGAAAAGGCTTTCAAAATCTAAAGGTTTCTCAAGTATTCCTTCTAAGGAATTTGGCCAAACCCTTTTAAGCAAGGGCTTACCTATATGCATTTGGGCGCAAATCTTAGCATGCAATGTGTTTCTTGTTGTGAGTTTCTAAAGAATTATATAACATCTCCCCATATAAGGATTTTTGCAAAGTAATGGCCCATGCAAATAATACTAGAAATGGGAATTTTGGATGTCTTCTGGATGCATCCAAGTTGCTAAGAAAAGAGCCCATTATCACTTATGAACCAAGTGAAATCCAACAAAAACCTTGGATTCATTTGCGAACTTTGTGGGTCGGACCTTATGAGTAGGGGCTATGAACTGGCGCAAGAACTCATTGGAAAGTGAAAGGACGTGGACATTCACTTTGTTTTTTCATTGTTAATAATACATCTAAAGAAGACGAGGCTCGTCTCAAGATTTTTATGGCTCCACATAACTCTTGCTTTGAAGATCGAAGGTTGCACCACTATAGCTAAAATTATTTATACTCCCTACTTTCTGGGTAGATTCCATCCATAATCACGTTTTAAAAATTTGTGTTTCTCATTTTTGTGATAGTACATATTGTAGCATATTCCATACAACACTAGGATTTTTAGAATTATTAGATGTTTACAAGAATAAGTGTTTTTATCAAACCACACCGTTGAAAGTTCAATATTACGTCTAATACCGGTGTTTAAAACTTTCAAAAGTTGTTCCTTGATTTCTCCTAACGAGTATAATTTTCAATCATTGACTTTATAAAAATTGTGAGGCATAAGAACACCGATGATGTAAGAAAATTTATGTACTCATAATTTATTTTTCCTTTAAAAAACAAAAATTAGCTATTTTATATGATCTACGAAACTTATCGTAGGATAATGACGTTAGAGAAATTCTAACACAACATCACCAAACCTGACATAGAACCAACATTGGTCACAATGATCATTCTACATCACCGAAGTAAATGGAGGTATATATTTTATTTATTTGTATATTTTCATTTGTCTCATTTATTTTAGTCCATTTTATGTTATTTGTGGCACCATCACATTTCTTTGAGAACAACTAGAGGCATTCTCTATTCCCATAATGAGGTGAAGCCTCCCATATTCCGTCATCAAAATTTCACTACTACATCTAATATCAAATTTTGCATTTTGTTAATCTCATTTTTGTGTATAATGAGGAGTACCCTAATCAAAATGAATATTGTAGCACTATACATACAACATTGCATTTGTCAAGACTCAAGGCTATAATAGCATTTACAAGAATAAATGTTTTATCAAATCGCGAGTCTTGAAATTTCAATATTACATTCATTATTGAATTTTGAAATTAGATAAAAACTCATTTTTGTATGTAACAATGAGTTCAATCTCGAAGAAAGTATTGCACCATCACTACACTTGCAAGGAGTATTTAGAAGACAGCTTTATCAAACCATGGGTGTTAAAATATCGTAGTAACATCCATTCTAAAAATTTGATATTTTCTTTTCTCATTTCCATGCATCACAAGTAAGTATATTAGTCCAATCTTGAAGACAATATTGTAGCATCAACCATACTACCACCATGGTTAAGTGAACATCACAACCCAACAAAAACATCAAAACTTTCTCTTTGTATAAGAACCTCCATCATTCGCTAATCCTCCTTTGAACTTCAACATCCCAATTTGTAAGCACTAGACAAATGCTTCAATAGTGATTTCCTCCACAAGTGTAATGTTTTGATGTTATCCTTATTTTTTTAATTGAAAACATTATTGAGGTTTTTTTAACCATTTATGGTGTGACACCGCTTACATTTGTAACTTGATAGGCACTACTATTTATATACTACTATAACTATGAGTAGTTTCTTCCAAATTGAAATTCCAAAGTGGAATGAACTTGGTTATTTTTCTCTTCGAGTACTCACCGACTTATTTAAATGCTTGAACTTGGAAAACTCTTCTTTAATGTGTTTTTGTTAAACAAACATGATGTTTGATGTTTATATTGATGGCCTCGGTAATGTACTTCACCCATAGCTTCATTCTAGTCCACTTTCATTTAGAATTGAATCAACTAAATAAGCGATACATCGATTTCACATCTACTCCCTACTCGTAGAAATTATTGAAAAATCCTTGTGGGATAATCTTGAAATTTGACAAATTTAATAAAAATTTGTAGCAAATGATATTCTAAAATTTCTGAAATGAACCAACTAGGGTAGTGAAATGAAATTTATAAATATCTTGCAAAATACTTACCTAAAACACACGAAATTTTATAGAGAGCTTGCTAAGGTGAAAACAAAGACTGCTTTTTTTTTTTTTTTTGAGTAATATATAATTGCTAGTAATTTTCAAAAAGCCCTAAATCACTGCTGAAAAACATCAAAAATTTATAACTATGTGAATACAACTAATAAAAATATGATTTTATGGAAATAAGATCTAATAAATATATAGAAATGATCCCAACCTCCGATCTAAAAATGAACCCCTGAAA
Organism: Taxus wallichiana var. yunnanensis; assembly: GCA_018340775.1. Lineage (NCBI taxonomy): Eukaryota > Viridiplantae > Streptophyta > Pinopsida > Cupressales > Taxaceae > Taxus > Taxus wallichiana. The sequence goes on along the minus strand of CM031243.1, from coordinate 339,357,084 downwards.
CCCCGAAAACAACTGCTACAAATATGGGCTCGAGTAGATAAAACCCTAGAAAATAGTTGTTTCAAATCTGAACTAAAACCTTTGATGAAGAAGGGTTGTCCTCTTACTTGAAACTAAATTTCTAATTACTCTCTAGATCTGATCCAAAAATCTAAATAAAGCTCTAAAATAGCAAACTAGGGAGGATCTTTCACCACCGAAGAGTGCTCTGCTAGCTAAGCATGGATATTTCACCACCGAAGCTAGGGTTCATGTGGGATCTTACTCCACAAGCAAAGAAAGTGCAAACAACAATTGCTCCAATATCAAAATAGGTGAGTGTATGAATGAATGAATAACTCTCCTCAATCACTCCTTTTATAACTTCACCATGCAACAAGAGGCCCAAAAAAGACCCCAATCGACTGCCCTTGGGAAAACCACATAAATATAATACGATTTAAGTTATTTTTCCCCTCATGTGCCAAAAGTAACTTAGGTGATCTCCAATGAAGAAATAAAATAATAAAGTGCCATATAGTCACCCAATGACAAATTATCACAATTATTACTACCAAGTCGCCCAACTTAATGTCATCGACAAAATATAACATTAAACAAGGTGGTAATCGGACATCTGTTGGCTAGATTTTCTGCATAGCATCAAACCTAGGCAGTCATGAGATAAATCTCCCTCATTTAACCGGTGAGGCTCCCGTGTCAGATTTGTCAATATAAATGTGTTATTATCTATCAAGGGTTTTACTTTAACTACTTAGTTCATGAACCATAACTAAGAAGTTAAGCAAAGTAAGCATTGTTTAAGAAAGGAAAATTATAGAAGAAGAAAGTAAAGGAATTACAGAGAAGAAATGAGGAAGATGTGCATCCCAATTAGTAGATAGCAGAGCTAATTGCATGCACATAGAAGAAACTTAATAGATTTGAACACACAAAATTATAAAGCAAAGGCAGCTCTAGATCCAGATCTACAATAACACAAAGTTTACTTAAAAGATCTAAAGATTTAAAAGCAAGAAACACAGTACGCCGTGACACAAAGTTCTCCGGAAACTTGCTTCTTTGTATTCCTCTGCAACAAGTGGCTCTCAGGGGTTCAGCACAAAGTCTAGAACACAAGATTGTTTCTTACAAATTCTGATCGATCATTAACCCGGCTCCTACTTATAGAATGTAGGAGGAAAGTACAAATAGAAGACTCAAACCGAACTAAAGTATGAACAATAAGTAAAGATGACATTTGGCAATCATCTTGACTAACTTCTTCTTAAGTGACACATGTATCACTTAACTAATAGAATGGTTCCACATGACTTCAAGTAATGGTTGCAAAACCAATAACTTAGAAGTTTTACAATTTCATCCGAGAACATATAAAATAGAAGAAAGAAAGAATAGAAGAAGTCATGCTAGTTGTAATGTTTACATCTTCTTCTTGTTCGATATCGATATACTTGTTGAACATATAATTCAGCATCCTTCCATCTGTTTTAGCCACTTCTTCCTTCTCTGTCCTAAACTGCAGCAACCCTTCATTTAACACTTTGCTTTGCATGCTTCCACCTCTTCCAAACTCGGCCCGAACCTCATGATATGCACTGCGCGCCACCAATCTACTAATAGAATTCATCGTGAAAGGCTTGGTAGATTTATCAATTCTCTTTTGCACCATCAGAAGATAACCTTCCAGGGAATCATGCACCTCGTTAGAAACAATCCGCACATATGAAGTAACACCTCCATCCACTCTTTCCTTAGTGAAAGAAATGATAGTGTCTGTAAATCGATATTCTACTCTCAGCGCCTACATCCTTTTCAGCAAAACTCTACGAGATCTCCAAACGAAAGATATTGCAAACTCTAGCTGCTTCCCCTTCTCGACTGATCCATCCGGTACAATTTGTTCTGCAACCAATACATCTCCCGGTAGCTTGTTGATCTCGGCCAAAATACTCAGGTTACTCTCTGCAACTGTATTCATGCCTTCTATGCTTTCCATCAGTTGCTTTAGTTGATTTGCTTGCATCTTTCATAACCTTTAGGCGGGCTGGCACTTCCCAAGTTGCACAGAAGCTTGACGAATAATCAGATCCTTCCATTCGTCAATAGCCTTTACTTGATTGCTTGCATCTTCCATTTCCTGCATAAGATGATCACTCACCTGCTCTGAAATGGGTTGAATGGAAGGTTTAGCAACCTTGGCTATGATCTCACATAATTGAGATATTTGCTTCTGCAGCTCTTCTTTCTCCGCCTTTTCACTGTCAAGCCTAAGGAACAAAGCATCCAACGAATGTTGCGTGTCCTGCTTCAATCCTTCAGTGGTAGCTTGACCGAGTGGTATTTTGGTCACCGTCACATCTTCTGCCATGAGCTCCTCTTCTATCTTTCCTTCCGCCGGAATTGATATCTCAGCAAACTTCTCTCCCGAATCTTTGATGATCAACCTAGAAGTTGCTTTAGCAACTTTAGGCCTTCTATCTCTTCTACTCAGATCATGAAGTAGCTGCGAGTCATGCTCCTCTAAGTTCATCTCTACTCTTGCTTCCGAACCAACTGCGCAAAGCTAACCATCCCGAGAAGTTATTTCTTAGGGAGTAAGAAGTCGCGAGTGCACTACCATCTTCCGCTTTGCATCCTCTCCGTCGAGAAAGTGCCACGGTGTCATGGCTGCCATCTTCAAACATCCAGAGACAAAGCTCTTTCGACTCCGTCATCTGCAGCTTGACATCTCCTCTGGAGCGGGTCTTTGAGCGCAAGTGGCTGCGGAGAGAAAACGAACGTCGCCGGTTTCAATGAAGGCATGGAAGCATCCTGCTGCTGCGGTGCAATAGTTGGTGATCTTCTGGGTACTGGAGAAGTCGGAGTCAAAGCTATGGTCGTAGAAGTGGTCTTCTCTTTCTCTTGAGATCTTCTGTGTACTTTCAACTTCTCGGACCTTCTGCTGCTTTCTCCTTCATGCTTTCGTTTGAGGGAATCTCCTGCGCCGAAGTTGCCCGTGATTTGATTCATCAATACTTCATCAAGGCAGTATCCCTTCGTTAGCAGCCAGTTCGAAGTATTCACCAACACAGCTCCAGATCTCTCTTCAATTGAATGGCAGCCTCCAATGTTATCCTGCAGTATAGCTTTATCTCCTCCCATCTGATGGTAAGTGTCAAGTACCACGTTCCCATCATCTTTAAGATCCGCAGGTATCCGCGCTAGTCAAAAGTTGAACACTTGCTTTCTTTGATAGCTTTGTTGAAATCTTTCTTTCTAACCTCGTACTCACTTCTGCACTTCATCTAGAAATCTTCTAACGAAGGCACATGTGCGTACTCCTGGGAGATTGTCTTCCTAGCTACTCCAAATGGATCGAAGTTAAGCCGTGTAGGGAAGAACTCTTGCTCATACTCGGATAACATTTGCGCTTCCATCCCTCGAGCTCTGTGAATGCTGATGCAACTGTAATATCCCACAGTGATTGGGAAGAAGCCCGTAGACTTGTGCCGTTTCAACTGAAGGTCGTGTAACTCTACGAGTTGCCTGCTCAGCTCCATGGCGATCACTCTATCACTTGGATACCTGGGCATCTTTATAGGTTCTCCAGAAAAGCCCGTAACCCTGAGGTATGTGAAATCTGCAAACTGGATGAATAAACTGCCAATCTTGGACACTGCTTCCCACGCTTCCTTGCTTACCCTGTGAGTCTTCAAGTCTTTGTCTAGCCTGCAGATGAAATCGTAGAAGAAGTCATCGTTGATCACTTTGAAGTCCTTCTCGCACGCAGGTACAGTAAGCTGTGGGTAGCACTCGAAAATGGGGTCCTTGGAAAGAACACCACATCTATCCAGCTTGGAAAAGACACCCTGTGAAGCTGCAGCATATACCAAGTACGAAGTCATCTTGAAGCTGAAAGTACGCTTCACGTTAAAGTTGCTCACCGATGTTGTTGCTAATAATTTCCGACCAATTGATTATAGAATCAACCTTGTTGATTTCAATGGTCCTGATGAAAGCATACATCCATGTACGGAAAGTGCAGGCATTCGCTTCGCCATTCAACTTGCATAGCAATTTGACGACATCATCTCGCCTCCGCACGAAATTGGAACATGGAAGAGTTCTCGGGAACTTTGAAGGGGATCTAGGCTTCTTCATGAACCGGCTGTTCATTATGCTCACGCAATCAGCTCTATGTTTCTCCCATCTACTGTCAGCATCCTGAATGCTAATAGAAGTCACCACCTTTCGCACTGGAATCTTCAGACAATAATTGATGAATTCCGCATCCAAACGAATTATTGTCTTTCCCGCAACATCACGCACTGATCTGGATGAAGGATGATAAGATCTAGCACACTCCATCACGAACTCTGGCAATTGGGCTGTACATGGGAAAGCTGCAGCTCGGATAATTCTGCTACTTTTGACCGCACGCATGAGTGAAGTCTTTCCCGCTCTGGATCTATCAATCAAATCAGAAAGAGGTTCTGGGCCTAGATCCGTGTCTCCTATGTCTGAAAGTTTGGAAGCAATGCATGAATCCATCGTGCTCTCTTTTTCATCTCCTTTCGCCATGGCTTTATCTATCTTTGTCTGAATAATTCTTTTTCTTCTAACTTGGCCGGATTTCTTCAATACTTTTAGGTGCGAGATCTGGACAAATCTTGATTTGGAGGATATTTGCAATGTATTAGACATTGATAAAAACTCTTTTCTTTTTAAAGCACCCGTAATGAATTCTTGCAATTTATTCAGACAAAAATGGCCACCGGAGCATGAATAGTGAATTTAAATTATAAAAATTTGCACTTTTCAAAATTTCTCCCAAAAATTGGTGTTTAATTTGCACATAAAGAGAGCATGAATCCTTTGATCAACACCTAAGCTCTGTAACACCTGTGAAAACAACTATGCGGGAGACGAAGATCAACCTCCTCAAAGCATGCGCCAAATCTAGAAGCTTTTAGCCTTGTTAGCACTTTGTTTGAACAAAATCCTTCCTCTAATTGGGCGCACTTTTCCTCCCAGCTGCAATTCTTTACCCGTGAATTAAATTATTCACCCATATGGCTACCCATGCTTATATAACCTTCACAATTCTATAATTAATAATTGCCCTAACAATTAAAGGTAATTAATTAATTAAAAATCATGTTTTTCTTTTAAAAATAGCATGTTTAAGGACAGACCATCGAATAAATTAAATTAATCCAATTTAATCCTTCACACAAAGACACTTCACTCAAGCCCCACAAGTGTGCTTTGACCATAGCCACTTTAAAATAGAAATTAATTTAATGTTTTAATGCCTTAAAAACATTAAATAATACCCAAATAGGGGCGCACTTTTTGAGAGGAAGAGGGCAACCATTAAATAAATTAAATTTAATGCATTTGACTCATTTCTTTTATTCCATCTTTGACTTATTGACCTCCTCCAAGCTTGGGCGCACTTTTTGAGAAGAAAGATTAATAAAAATAATCAATTTTAATTCTTTTAATCTCTCACCAAAGGGGGCGCACTTTTTTGCACATGTAATTCTATTTTTAAGAATTTTTGATAATGGGATGCTTTACCCTGCCAGGCAGGCACCAAAATCCCGTGATCCACTCAAGTGATTTTTATAACACGGGAAAAAGTACCCTGCCAGGCAGGTATAAAATTCTCACCCTGCCTGCGGCTTATATTTTTCCCATCGCAGCTTAAATCCTTTGTTTTCCAAAAATGCGCCTATCCCCGCAGGGGCTTTTCTGTGCACGACTTCGCTTTTTCCCAGTGATCCAGACCTCCGATGGCGACTTCCTCCGGGCATAATGTGCGTATATGTTTTCTAGCTGCTCCAGGCCAAAAATCGGTCTTACCCGACGAGGGAATTGCTCCAGAGAAATTTCACAGAAAATAAAACTGGACACCACAAAAACACGAAAAATTGCCAAAAATTACAAATAAATCCCAAAACTTAAAATAAGTTAAAATCCTTCTGACATATAGGAATAATAACATATTCGCTCATAATGGAGTTAAAACAGAGCGCAAATAGCCTCATACGGGGCTCAAAATAATTAAATACAAATTTCCCGCAGACAAATCCCGACGACAGAATAAAACAATTTTGGGCATCTGGGTATTTGGCGAAAAAGGCTAATATGGCTCTTTAGGATTATTTTGTCGCAATACAGGAACTTTCAGGCAATAAAAACAACAAACGACCCACTATTTTAAAAGTATGAAAAAATTTCGGATTGGGTAGTCACAGATTTCAGGGTGAAATCTGAGTGACACCAGTTGGCTCCATCTGTGGACATCTTTTTCTCTCGTCAGAATGACAAAGGGAAAAGATGAGATCCCAAAGATTTACGGTTTCGTATCTTGTCCTTTGGGCACGGGGTCAGGCAAACAAACACAACACAACACAACACCAAAACAAGACAAAACAAGAAACAAAGAAAGATTTATTTATGTACATACAGGTTTTACCATGCTTCTCATGTTCGAACAGCTTTCAAGTGTTGCCCATTGAAAGGCAATGCAACTCAACTCCATCCCGATGAGAAAAAATGAAGCTATCTCTCTCGTGCATCATTTTGATCACAAAAGGCCCTTTCCATAGTGAATCGAACTTTCCATGCATGCCTTTTGTTTCTCTTCTTTTGTCCCATAAAAGGACCCAGTCATTGACTTCAAACTTCCTTTCCCTGGCTTTTTTGTCGAAGATGACTTTCACCTTCCTTTGATGCTCTGTCAACCTATCTGCAACTTGAGTTTGTACTTCCCTCAGTTCAGTCAGGTACATGATTCTTTTATCAATAACATCCGTGAATGTGGAATCTTCCGGGCTTAGAAAGTCGTAGGGCAGGCAATTCCAAGGTAAGAGGCAGCTCTGTGTCTCTACCATATAGCAGCTGAAATGGGGACATGCCTATCGCCCTCTTTGGTGTGATCCTATCGGCCCATAATGCATCAAACAACTTTTTATGCCAAGTCCTTTGATTTTCTGTTACAAGCTTGCGCATGATAGTTACCAAGTTCTTATTACTAGATTCAGCTTGACCATTCCCTTGTGGATAGTAGTTTGAGGAATGAACAAGTTGAATCCCATAAGTGTAGCAGAATTCCACCAACTCCTCAGAAGAAAGATTCGGAGCGTTGTCTGCTACAATTTTGCTGGGTACGCCAAACCTGACAATAATATTTTCTTTTATAAAATTGCACACTTGGCGAAGTGGCGGTCTTCACGGAATAGCTTCTACCCACTTACTGAAATAATCAGTAGCTGTTAGAATGTAATGATGACCGGCATTGGAAGCCGGGTTAAGCATTCCAATAAAATCCATACCCCACTGTTGGAAAGGTTCTTCAATCACAATGGGTTTTAGAGGTAATGCAGGCAATTTCACACGCCCAACAAAATGTTGGCATGCTTGACACTTAGCTACCCATTCTGCAGTATCTTGAAAAAGGGTGGGCCAGTAATACCTTGCTCTGAGGATCTTGTGTGCAGTGACTCGGGCTGAGAAATGACCACCGCAAGCCATGTCATGAAATTGTTGTAGTAGCTGATCCTGTTGAGCTTTGTCCACGCATCTGAGAAATACGCCATCAATTCCTTTTTTGTACAAACCATTATCCCAAAGAACAAAATCTTTGGATTTAAGTTTGATTGTTCGTTTCTCTTTTCTGGAAAGTTGATCTGGGCATTCTCCATACGTCAGAAAGTAAGCAATGTTACTGTACCACTCCTCTACCAAATCTATAAAAAGCTTTGCGAGTAAATCTTCATCTATCCCACCACGATCTGCTTTGAGTGCGATGCTTTCATTTCTGTCATTAGTTCACACAGACCTCTTCCTCGGACTAGCTTTGTTGGTTTAATGTCCAGGTCATATTCTTGAACTTTTGTCACCCATGAGCCTCTCAATAATCCTAACTCTTGCTGAGTAAGAATGGATTTAACTGCAGTATCTAGAACCAAAACCACAGTGTGTGAGGAAAGAATATAATACCTGAATGCTTTGCACGCCTTCACCACTGCATATGCATGCTTTTCCATTGGAGTGTATTTCAACTCATAGGCTTTAAGGGCGTGCTCATGAAAGCAATAGGAGCTTCTGCGTCCTCTTGATTTTTCTGCATCAGAATTGCTGACATAGTGTGTTCGGAAGAATAACAATAAAGAATAAATTCTTTACTGAAGTCGGGTGAAACCAAGACTGGAGCTTTCGACAGGGCCTCTTTGATTTTCTCAAAAGCTTCCTTCCCTTCGCTGCTCCATTTAAAATCTTGTGTCTTCTTCATCATATTCAAAATATGACGGGTTAGCTCAGCAAAGTCAGGAATGAATCTTCTGAGAAAATTCACTTTTCCAAAGAAAGAGTGAACTCCTTTTTTGGATGTGGGCAAAGGTAATGTCTGAATGGATTTGACACGCTCTGGATCTATCTTTGTTCCTTCTTTGGAAACAATGTGCCCAAGCAGCTTTCCTTCGGTTACAACAAAGATGGATTTCTTAGGATTCAAAGAAATACCATGTTTGCGGCATTGTATGAAGACCTCTTCCAAGTTTGAAATATGTGTACTTCTATCTTTGGAAAAGACTGTCAAATCATCCAGGTACACAACTATGCTTATATCTTTGAGATGAGCAAAGGCTAGATCCATAGCTCTTTGAAATGTAGCACCCGCATTAATCAGGCCAAACGGCATCTTCTGGTATGCGAAGGTTCCCAAGGTGTGATGAACGCCGTTTTGTATTGATCTTCCTCGGCCACCTTGACTTGATTGTATCCTGAGAAGCCATCAAGCATGGAAAGCATCTCAGATCCAGTGACCACCTGCAGAGTGTGATCCATGATGGGGATAGGGTAGTTATCCTTCAATGAAGCTTGATTAAGGTTGCGGAAATCCACGCACAGCCTAATTTCGCCACTCTTCTTTCTGACAGGGACTATGTTGGCCAACCATTCCGAATGGTGTATGGGATAGATAATCTTTGCATCTAACAACTTCTGGATTTCTGCAAAGATGGTTCCTGAAATGGTAGGATTGTGCCGCCGCAGCTTCTGCTTGAAAGGTTTTTGTTCTAGTTTAAGTGGGATGTAGTGTTGAACTTCTTCAGGCTGATATGTTTTTAAATCCTGGTAGGACCAGGACAAAAACATCCATGTATTTCTTAAGAAGCTTAGTGAAAGCTTCCTTTTCAGCTTCTGAACAACACTTACCCAGATTTACTAATTTGGGATCATTGCCGGCTCCCAAATTTAGTAATTGTGTGTCGGAGGAAGAGCCTTCCTCATTTTCTTCATTTTTCTTAAGCATCTGATCATGCTTATCAAACATTTCCTCAAGAGATACCAAGCCTTTGGGAATTTTATTTCCCTTTAGTTGGATAATCTCCTGACCTCCTGAGACGTCAGCATCCATTTCACCGACAGTGGTCTGCCTAGGAGGTGAATTGCTTCCCTCATAGTAGATTTCTTCAAAGTTGTCTTTCTGTTGGAGAAATGCAGCAATCTATGTATCATCGTTGAAAACCTGCCATTGCTGGACGTTGTCAGGAACATTTGGGCGAAAAACCATTTCCACCTTGTAGTCTCCCTGTCTAAAGAATGCAGGGGGCTGATCCGGATTCAACAAGGCTGCAGTCAGTGCAGAGCGCATCAGCTCTTGAATTTTGTTCTCTCGGAATGTAAGATACCGAGAAAGCTGAAAAATCCAGGATAGCAGAGTAGACCCGATCTCTGTAGTGCCGCAGTTTGTCTTTTTTGACTTGGTAGAGGCCCCTTATCTGCTTCACAATTAGCTCGAGCATCTCCTCTTGCGTGTAATAACTTGATTCCCATTGTTCTTGCTGCTCCATGCCTAACAATAATGCCTCATACTCACCATATTGTTAGTATTTTGAACATCAATTTGAAGGAGTGCGCATGCACCTTCCCTTCGGAGAGATAAGAACAGCGCTGCGCTTAGATCCAAATGAACATCAACTATCATCAAATCCCGAGTCCAAATCTTGTTATCAATTTGATGTGATTCTCGAATGACCGGTTGAATTTCTTCTTTATCTATTTCTAGATAATAGACTTCGTCATCCGATTCCTGAAACAAGATATGAGATCTAGGATCCTCAGATTTTGATACTGTGTACTTGGATTTCTTCTCAGGTTCCAGCTTCTGATTTACTCCTTTGATTGGTATGTGCGCACAAGACCAATCCATCTTGACTTCTCCACCCAGCTCCTTGCAAAAATTTCTACTCAATAGCATGCCATAAGAGACTGGAATGTCTGCTACAAGGATAGTCATTTTCAGTCTTTTATCTGGGAAGGAAGCAAGTACTGCCTGCGCATCTTTGATTTGCCCCACAAGGGGAACTTGCCTTTCCATGGAATAACATCTCCCAATGGTTTTTGTCAATGTAAGACCCAAGGCATCAGCAACTTTGGCAGGGATGACGTTGTCGGAAGCTCCAGAATCCAAGATGCAATTGCTTGGCTTATGTCCGTTGATGAGCAAAGACACATAGAATGGCTCAATCCTTTCTAATGTAGTAGGAGAAGGGGTGGAAGGAAAAGAACTTGCTGTAACATTATTTGAAGGTGGAGTAATCTTGGGACTTGATAAGATACCTCGTGAATTATTGTTTGTTGGGCTGGGACCATTACTTTGCACATATTTGACCAATCTATTCAACTGATCAGGAAATGCCCTCAAATACTCAGCCTTTCTGACATTTGGACCTTATTTCTCTTGATGTGATCAATTATGTCAAAAGCTTGACTTGCTTTGGCAGGATGTGCGTTGGTTCTTTGCTGTGAATTGAAGGAATTTGAATATTTATCCTTGGGCGCTAATGAAGAAGGAAGAGTGCTACCTCTTTTCAAGATAGTAACATCTGGGCCAGGATCTTCTCTCTCTTTTCGGCCGCTTGTGGATGCTTCGGCATTTTGGCGCGTCTGAGACCTTGTAAACACCGCAAAAGTGTGACCATCAGAATCTTCAAAAGATTCATAATAGCCATCATCAGATTCATAGTCCGTATGATTGGTATGATTCATCAATGCCGAGATCCTCTTCATTAGTTTCCAAGTTATTCCTTGGAGCGAAACTTCTATTGCCAAACACGTGGTGCGGTGCGGCAAGTCTGTTTCGATTTTGATTTTGATTTTGACCATTGAAGGTCCGGGTAGGAGCTATTCTTGAGGGGGTTACATTCCCTGCTTGAGAGATCTGCTTCTTGATCTGCAGCATGTCATTAGCCAATTTCTACAACAAAGGATCAGAAGTACTTGCAGAAGCGCCATCACCTTTGTGAGATGGTTGTTTAAGTTTTCCAGCCATGATCAAGTCATCCTCAACCTCCACGGCAGCATTTTGTGCTTCCAGCAAATTTACAGGTCTCGCCCTTCTTAGCTGATATCCAACTTTAGGCAATAGAGCGTTTATAAAAAAACGTCTTTTGATTTTCGTCGCTCAATGCGGCAGAAGTGGGGATTTTATACAAAATCCTTTGGAACCTTGCAATAAAGTCCCGCATGTTCTCATTTGGCTCTTTTTCAATGTGTCGGTTGGGTGATCAACGTCTTTAGCGTCCTCTGCAGCTTGAATCTTTTCGAGAGATCGCTCACGCATAGTCGTCCAGGTTGGTTATGGTGCGAGGAAGCGGCCCGATAGAACCATTCTCCAGCCAAGTCATGTAGAGTCTCAATGAATAGCCTGACTGAGACATCTTCATGCTCCATTGCAAGCACACCACAAGACATGAAGAAGGCTGCCAAATGATCATCCGGGTTTTGCTTTCCATCTCCAAAGAATTTTGGAAAATTCTTTCTGGATCCCTTTGGCAGCTCGTGCATAGGTGGAGCCAAGTTGAGAGGTCCAAAAGCCACTCCCCATGGAACAGGTACAATTTGGTGCGCCATGTTAACTTGAGCACGTCTCCTTCTTATGTAGACTTGATAGACTTGATGGATAATTCCAGCCACCGGATTATGCTGAATACGATCTGGATCTGGATGGGTGTGTACTCTCCTTCTTGGTGAGAGACTAGATCTACGGCTTCTAACTTGAGGACGATGATTGAAATTGAATTGCTCCTGCAGTCGGAAGAAATGATCAGTCCTTCCTTGCGCCTTCACGGATCGGGTGAATGGACGTTCAGCCATGTTGAGATTTGTATGGAAAACACTCTGATCTTCAATAGAAAAGCTTTGATCTGCAAAGATAGTTGTTCCCCAGTGAAGTCGCCAAAAACTGTTGGCTAGATTTTCTGCATAGCATCAAACCTAGGCAGTCATGAGATAAATCTCCCTCATTTAACCGGTGAGGCTCCCGTGTCAGATTTGTCAATATAAATGTGTTATTATCTATCAGGGGGTTTTACTTTAACTACTTAGTTCATGAACCATAACTAAGAAGTTCTGCAGCAAGTAAGCAGCTGTTTAAGAAAGGAAAATTATAGAAGAAGAAAGTAAAGGAATTACAGAGAAGAAATGAGGAAGATGTGCATCCCAATTAGTAGATAGCAGAGCTAATTGCATGCACATAGAAGAAACTTAATAGATTTGAACACACAGAATTATAAAGCAAAGGCAGCTCTAGATCCAGATCTACAATAACACAAAGTTTACTTAAAAGATCTAAAGATTTAAAAGCAAGAAACACAGTACGCCGTGACACAAAGTTCTCCGGAAACCTGCTTCTTTGTATTCCTCTGCAACAAGTGGCTCTCAGGGGTTCAGCACAAAGTCTAGAACACAAGATTGCTTCTTACAAATTCTGATCGATCATTAACCCGGAGGTTCTTCTCCTACTTATAGAATGTAGGAGGGAAAGTACAAATAGAAGACTCAAACTGAACTAAAGTATGAACAACAAGTAAAGATGACATTTGGCAATCATCCTCAACTAACTTCTTCTTAAGTGACACATGTATCACTTAACTAATAGAATGGTTCCACATGACTTCAAGTAATGGTTGCAAAACCAATAACTTAGAAGTTTTACAATTTCCTCCGGAACATAAAAATAGAAGAAGAAAGAATAGAAGAAGTCATGCTAATCGTAATGTTTACATCTTCTTCTTGTTCTGATATCTGATATACTTGTCGAACATATAATTCAGCATCCTTCCATCTGTTTTAGCCACTGCTTCCTTCTCTGTCTGAATCAAGCAAACCTTCATTCAACACTTTCTTTGCATGCTTCCACCTCTTCCAAACTCCACCCGAACCTCGCAATGTATGCCTTTCGGCGCACCACGATCTTGATAGAATTCATCGTGAAAGGCTTGGTAGCTTTATCAATTCTCTTTTGCACCATCGAAGAGAACATTCCAGGAATCATGCACCTCGTTAGAAACAATCCTCACGTATGAAGTAACACCTCCATCCACTCTTTCCTTAGTGAAAGAAATTATACTGTCAGGTAAATCTGATGTTCTACTCTCAAGCGCTGCATCCTTTTTAGCAAAACTCTGCAGATCTCCAAACGGAAAGATATTGCAAACTCTAGCTGCTTCCCCTTCTCGACTGATCCATCCGGTACAATTTGTTTTGCAACCAATACATCTCCCGACAGCTTGTTGATCTCGGCCAAAATACTTAGGTTACTCTCTGCAACTGTATTCATGCCTTCTATGCTTTCCATCAGTTGCTTTAGTTGATTTGCTGCATCTTTCATAACCTTTAAGCGGGCTGGCACTTCCCCAAGTTGCACAGAAACTTGACGAATAATCAAATCCTTCCATTCGTTAATAGCCTTTACTTGATTGCTTGCATCTTCCATTTCCTGCATAAGATGATCACTCACCTGCTCTAAAATGGGCTGAATGGAAGGTTTAGCAACCTTGGCTATGATCTCACATAATTGAGATATTTACTTCTGCAGCTCTTCTTTCTCCGCCTTTTCACCGCTGCCTAAGGAACAAAGCATCCAACAACGTTTGCGTGTCCTGCTTCAATCCTTGGTAGCTTGACCGAGTGGTATTTTGGTCACCGTCACATCTTCTGCCATGAGCTCCTCTTCTATCTTTCCTTCCGCCGGAATTGATATCTCAGCAAACTTCTCTCCCGAATCTTTGATGATCAACCTAGAAGTTGCTTTAGCAACTTTAGGCCTTCTGTCTCTTCTGCTCAGATCCTGAAGTAGCTGCAAGTCATGCTCCTCTAAGTTCATCTCTACTCTTGCTTCCGGAACCAACTGCAAAGCTAACCATCCCGAGAAGTTATTTCTCGGGGAGTAAGAAGTCGCTGAGTGCACTACCATCTCCCGCTCTGCATCCTCTCCGTCAGAAAGTGCCACAGTGTCATGGCTGCCATCTTCTGAAACATCCAAGGACAAAGCTCTTTCGAACTCCGTCATCTGCAGCTTCAACATCTCCTCTGGAACGGGTGCTGAACGAAGTGGCTGTGGAGAGAAAACGAACGTCGCCGGTTTCAATGAAGGCATGGAAGCATCATGCTGCTGCGGTGCAATAGTTGGTGATCTTCTGGGTACTGGAGAAGTCGGAGTCAAAGCTATGGTCGTAGAAGTGGTCTTCTCTTTCTCTTGAGATCTTCTGTGTACTTTCAACTTCTCGGACCTTCTGCTACTTTCTCCTTCATGCTTTCGTTTGAGGGAATCTCCTGCGCCGAAGTTGCCCGTGATTTGATTCATCAATACTTCATCAAGGCAGTATCCCTTCGTTAGCAACCAGTCTCAAGTATTCACCAACACAGCTCCAGATCTCTCTTCAATTGAATGGCAACCTCCAATGTTATCCTGCAGTATAGCTTTATCTCCTCCCATCTGATGGTAAGTGTCAAGTACCACGTTCCCATCATCTTTAAGATCCGCAGGTATCCGCGCTAGTCCAAAGTCGAACACTTGCTTTGCTGATAGCCTGCTGAAATCTTTCTTTCTAACCTCGTACTCACTTCTACACTTCATCCAGAAATCTTCTAACGAAGGCACATGTGCGTACTCCTGGGAGATTGTCTTCCTGGCTACTCCAAATGGATCGAAGTTAAGCCGTGCAGGGAAGAACTCTTGCTCATACTCGGATAACATTTGCGCTTCCATCCCTCGAGCTCTGTGAATGCTGATGCAACTGTAATATCCCACAGTGATTGGGAAGAAGCCCGTAGACTTGTGCCGTTTCAACTGAAGGTCGTGTAACTCTACGAGTTGCCTGCTCAGCTCCATGGCGATCACTCTATCACTTGGATACCTGGGCATCTTTATAGGTTCTCCAGAAAAGCCCGTAACCCTGAGGTATGTGAAATCTGCAAACTGGATGAATAAACTGCCAATCTTGGACACTGCTTCCCACGCTTCCTTGCTTACCCTGTGAGTCTTCAAGTCTTTGTCTAGCCTGCAGATGAAATCGTAGAAGAAGTCATCGTTGATCACTTTGAAGTCCTTCTCGCACGCAGGTACAGTAAGCTGTGGGTAGCACTCGAAAATGGGGTCCTTGGAAAGAACACCACATGAATAAACTCGCCAATCTTGACACTTTGCTTCCCATGCTTCCTTGCTTACCCCGTGAGTCTTCAAGTCTTTGTCTAGCTGCGCAGATGAAATCGTAGAAGAAGTCATCGTTGATCACTTTGAAGTCCTTCTCGCACGCAGGTACAGTAAGCTGTGGGTAGCACTCGAAAATGGGGTCCTTGGAAAGAACACCACATCTATCCAGCTTGGAAAAGACACCCTGTGAAGCTGCAGCATACACCAAGTACGAAGTCATCTTGAAGTGAAAGTACGCTTCACGTTCCGAAGTTGCTCACCGATGTTGCTGCTAATAATTTCCGACCAATTGATTATAGAATCAACCTTGTTGATTTCAATGGTCATGATGAAAGCATACATCCATGTACGGAAAGTGTAGGCATTCGCTTCGCCATTCAACTCCGCATAGCAAATTGACGACAACATCTCGCCTCCCTGCACCAAATTGGACCGTGGAAGAGTTCTCGGGAACTTTGAATTGGATCTAGGCTTCTTCATGAACCGACTGCTTCATTATACTCACGCAATCAACTCTATGTTTCTCCCATCTATCACGTCGGCATCCCGAATGCTTGATAGAAGTCACCACCTTTATGATTTGAATCTTCAGACAATAATTGATGAATTCCGCATCCAAACGAATTATTGTCTTTCCCACAACATCACGCACTGATCTGGATGAAGGATGATAAGATCTAGCACACTCCATCACGAACTCTGGAAATTGGGCTATACATGGGAAAGTCACGCACTCGGATAATTCTCGCTTTTGACTTTTGACCACACACATGAGTGAAGTCTTTCCCGCTCTGGATCTATCAATCAAATCAGAAAGAGGTTCTGGGCCTAGATCCGTGTCTCCTATGTCTGAAAGTTTGGAAGCAATGCATGAATCCATCGTGCTCTCTTTTTCATCTCCTTTCGCCATGGCTTTATCTATCTTTGTTTGAATAATTCTTTTTCTTCTAACTTGGCCGGATTTCTTCAATACTGGTGCAGATCTGGACAAATCTTCAGATTCGGAGGATATTTGCAATGTATTGGACATTGATAAAAACTCCTTTTCTTTTGTAAAGCACCTGTAATGAATTCCTGCAATTTATTCAAACAAAAATGGCCACCGGAGCATGAATAGTGAATTTAAATTATAAAAATCTGCACTTTTCTAGCCTGCTGCCCCAAAAATTAGTGTTTAATTTACACATAAAGAGAGCATGAATCCTTTCAATCAACACCTAAGCTCCTGTAACACCTGTGAAAACAACTATGCGGAGACGAAGATCAACCTCCTCCAAAGCATGCGTCAAATCGGAAGTTTTTAGCCTTGTTAGCACTTTGTCTAAACAAAATCCTTCCTCTAATGGGGCGCACTTTTCCTCCCCGGCTGCAATTCTTTACCCGTGAATTAAATTATTCACCCATATGGCTGCCCATGCTTATATAACCTTCACAATTCTATAATTAATAATTGCCCTAACAATTAAAGACAATTAATTAATTAAAAATCATGCTTTTCTCTTTTAAAAATAGCATGTTTAAGGACAACCATCCAATAAATTAAATTAATCCAATTTAATCCTTCACACAAAGACTTCACTCAAGCCCCACAGTGTGCTTTGACCATAGCCACTGAAAATAGAAATTAATTTAATGTTTTAATGCCTTAAAAAACATTAAATAATACCCAAATGGGGCGCACTTTTTGAGAGGAAGAGGGCAGCCATTAAATAAATTAAATTTAATGCATTTGACTCCTTTCTTTTATTCCATCTTTGACTTGTTGACCTCCTCCAAGCTTGGGCGCACTTTTTGAGAAGAAAGATTAATAAAAATAATCAATTTTAATTCTTTTAATCTCTCACCAAAGGGGGCGCACTTTTTTGCACATGTAATTCTATTTTTAAGAATTTTTTGATAATGGGATGCTTTACCCTGCCAGGCAGGCACCAAAATCCCGTGATCCACTTAAGTGATTTTTATAACACGGGAAAAAGTACCTGCCAGGCGGGGATATAATTCCCACCTGCTGCGCAGCTTATATTTTCCCATCGCAACTTAAATCCTTTGTTTTCCAAAATGCGCCTATCCCGAGAGGGCTTTTATGTGCACGACTTCGCTTTTTCCCGTGATCCGGACCTCGATGACGACTTCCTCCGGGCATAATGTGCGTATATGTTTTCTAGCTGCTCCAGGCCAAAAGTCGGGCTTACCCGGCGAGGGAATTGCTCCAGAGAAATTTCACAGAAAACAGAATGGGACACCACAAAAACACGAAAAATTGCCAAAAGTTACAAATAAAGCCCAAAACTTAAAATAAGTTAAAATCCTTCTGGCACATAGGAATAATAACATATTCGCTCATAATGGAGTTAAAACAGAGCGCAAATAGCCTCATACGGGGCTCAAAATAATTAAATACAAATTTCCCATGAGAAAATCCCGACTTGACGAATAAAACAATTTTGAGCATCCGGGTATTTGGCGAAAAAACGCTAATATGGCTCTTTAGGATTATTTTGACGCAATACAGGAACTTTCAGGCAATAAAAACAACAAACGACCCACTATTTTAAAAGTACGAAAATTTTTCGGATTGGTTAGTCACAGATTTCAGGGTGAAATCTGAGTGACACCACATCTATACCCAATAGCCTCCAACGCCATTATCCCCTTGGGTATGACCAAGTTTAAGACGAATGAAAAGCCTCCTAGGCCATCTGCTTGGAATTGGGGACATTACAATCCTCCCCTCCCGAGAAATACTTGACCCCAAACATTATCTTGCCATGTTGTAGAAAGTGAATACCACAAAGTAAGTTTCTCCACCTCACCCTGCAGTCAATTAATGATCGGTGTGATCCGAAATAACTAAGACACCCCATGTAGTCATCATGACGTCTATGTCGTATAGGGAACAATGTTACTTTTGAAGTAGAATGATGCCCAAACCGACTCTCCATTGGTACCCACACCGAGACTGCCAATCTATCCAATCCTTGCCAATGTGAAGCTGCCATCATGTGATCACTCACAATCACTGCCTCTCCAGTCAACCCACGGGTATGAAAGTCCACTCTAAATCCTATAACATCCCCTGTATCAACTTGTGAAACATCCTGTATAAGCACTAAGTGTGCCAACTCTCTCACATGACCCATACTTGTGTGAGAGCAAGGCTCCTCATAATGTGTCCTGTCAGGAAAAGTCCCAAGCCTCCAATAAATAGTCAACCGACAATATCAACTCTACATAGTCCACCTCTTGTGCTGAATGTGAACCTATTGAATAACCAAGTAATTGAGTCAACTCCGTCCCTCTACTGACTAGCACATGGGTGAAGTGCTCAACAGGCATATAAGCAATAAAATACATAAGAGTGTTATCTAATGTTGGCTCAGAAAATGATGAACCTGTAAGCTCTGATTTGTCATAACAACAAACCATACATCCATGTATAAAGTTGAGGATATCCTCCCTAAACTCATGCCATCTGAACCTCTGCCATATGAACTTGTAGGTCTCATCGAAGCTCAAGTCTCCAATCATGAAAGAACAACGCACATCTTGCAATATCTCCATCCTCAACCATGAATTTGACACAAGGTACAATCTACCATGATAGAAGATCATCGCATTCTCCAATCTGTAGATATCGTCATGTATATGACCATCCAGAATCTCACAAGTGTGTCGGTTCTTGGAGTACTCAACAAGCAAATGAGATCTCCAATCTATTGAAACCTCTGATAACCAACATAATGATAGACTCGGGTGATCTGAACTCTGTAACCCCAATCTCTGTAATTGTCTCATGTGCAACACTACTGGTCACACCCACATCCATGACTCCACTCACCCTCTCATCTGGAGTCAAAGTCTCCATCATACCTAACTCACTCCCCGACTCAACATCATCTGACTCGCTCTCCACATAAGTCATCATGGTGTGCTCTGTGTCTGCAACAAACAATTTGTCAGAATAGGAGTCATCAAATATCCCACTTGTCTCACCCGACAAAGTGGACTGAGCAAGCCTGCTCCTAAGGATACTCCCAACTCTCATGGGGAAAGGAAGCAAACTGATCCTCATATCCTGTCTAATGATCATGTCACAAATTCTTCCCCAAAGGTGGCATCCCCAAGGTTTACTTTTGTTGCTCCGTATGCTGTTGTAATCTTTTTCTCTACTCCCAAGATGGCTAGTGACTATTTTCCTTGCATGTGCAACCCAATTCAATCCTTTCACATCATAATTAGCAAACTGATTTTTGATATCTACAATTGTAATAACTTTTTTCCAATCAGTTGTTATGTGAAAGGGCATCCCACAATGTGGTACCTCAAAGTCTGCTTCAGATTTCACCCATTCCCTCTTGCCTTGAATTCTGATTTTTATTTTTACCACTGAATTTCAGTTTGTCAACATGGTGAATGAAAACAATTTTCCCAAAAGATGGCAGCCAATGTATCCAATGAATGGTCCCCACTTCAAGTAACCCAATTGTACAAAAACATTCAAGTACCTCAAACCTCTTAAAGAAAATAAAGAAATAAGTTACCTTCTTTGTGCAAGGCATTTCTTTCCATGGACATAGGTCACTGATTTCTTCTATGTTGGAAATATATATGGCTGCCCCCTTATCACACTTTATTCTCTCTCCCCATATTTTCATTTCATCGTAAATGCAAGAGAAAGGGAAATCAACATTAGAACTCATGCATCCATAAACTTTATCATAAGGAACTTCATACCTTTTGTTGTACCCATTGATTCCCATCATGAGAGAAGACAACACATCTGAAATAACATAATTGGGGTTGTTCATCATACCTTTGCAACTCAAAATTTCTGATATAGGATCAACATCTTCATTCTCCTTCGATTTTTCAACACATGCATCATCTTCTTCCTTAACATCATGCAACCATTGCATCCCAAAAACAACCTTACCTCTAGCAAATTCAACCACAATAAATATACCACATACCTCATGTCCTTTCAATATCACAGTTGTTGCATTATTTACTTTGCCACACATGCACATTAACCAAATCAAGAGCAATGTGAATGGAGGATGCGTTTATCCCATCTAGCATACCTTGATATGTGATTATAAAAATAGTCTTCCTCAATCATCCAAGCATGTACACGTTGTCCCAAATGATAGAAACATGGCAACAACATAGGAGAACTCAACAAACTAGGAAAATGGTAACCATTCTCATACCTTAGGATGCTAAAGTCATGAATGCCCCTTGAATTCAACTCCTCTTTTTTAACAACAGATTGCACCTTGATTCTTTGAGCACTTTGAGGACCAAATGCCCCCACTAACCCTTCCAAGGGTTCCACCATGTAGCTGATATAAAAATCAGTCATGGGTTCTATTAACAAAGTTTTTTCTCCTCTCTTTATGACTTGAGAGGTTCTCTCCCTTCTTGCACTAGAGTCTCCAATGAAGAAACCCTGCTTGCCAACACTTGTAATCCCAAAAGACACATTTGAATTCCTTCTTTTCCTTATGAAATCAGTCACAAAGTTTTCAAAATCAGAATTGATAGTTTTGGACGATTGCAACATATTACCAGGATCCCATACCTTATAATGCCCATGAACCCTTGTATCATGCAAGGTCTTCCATCTTTGCTTCTCTTGTATTTCCTCATAAAGAAGATCATCACTCTTTGTCTTCATGATGACTTGACTTTGATGTACCGAATCCTTAGCATTCTTATCCACAACAGGCTGAATACCATCATGATAAAACTGCTGCAATAGAAAAGATGTATCTCTTACCACATAATCCATATCCCGTGCAAGTGTGGTACCTGTGATAACCACTTCTCCTTAGTGTTACGCGGGACGCATCCCCTAGATTTTGGAGGTCCTGGACATCCCGAACGCGTTTCAAGGACTTGGGGACTTGGAGGGGTTGTCCCCTTGTTTTTTTAAATCTTTCAAAAAACTTATGATGTTTTTACTTTTAAAAAGTCGTTATTTTTACGAAGAACATTAAATTATAATCTTGAAAGTATCTGAATAGAGTTTAAATCCCTAAATTTCATTGAATAAAGTTAAAATATTCAAATATTAATATTTTATATATTATTTTAATAGCCGTCCCCTTGCTGTCCCCAAAATTTGAGAATTTTTTTCTCGTCCCGAAAACACCATCCCTTCATCTCCCCGTTCCCTGTCTCGAGAGACTTAAGTAACTATGCTTCTCCTTCTTTCGCTTGGTCTTCAATCATCTTTGGATCAACATTATCTCCATCAACTCCATCATCCGAAATTACCTCATGTGGAGCTGTTATTGGTTGTTCAAATGAGTTCTTTTGTAATTCAAGTACCGACATATGATGATCTCACTTGGGCTTGCTACCAATCTTCATCATGCAATAATCTAGAAATGGCATATTATCTCTGAAACCCTTACTCAAAGATTCCTCCAACAAGAATCCTCATCAATCACCTCTACTAGTTGCCCTTTATTACTGTTCTCACCTTTTTCCCCATTATTCCCAGATCTGATCTGATTCATGTTCTGTGTGAGCTGGCTCAAGTAGAAGTTGGTTGTCTCTTGTTGTTTCACCATGTTGATGAACATTTTCTTCATAAAACCCACATTGAGATATTTTCGATCTGCCATATTTTGACCTTCTTTTCGCTACCCAACAGGCTGGAGGAAAGCCGACTCTGATACCACTAAAATATCCCTTGTGGGATAATCTTGAAATTTGACAAAATTTAATAAAAATTTGCAGCAAATGATATTATGAAATTTCTGGAAATGAACCAACCAGTAAACGAACTGAAATTTATAAATATCTAGCAAAATACTTACCCAAATCACACAATTTTATTGAGAGCTTGCTAAGGTGAAAACAAAGACTAAAAAAATATTTTTTGATTTTTCTGAGTAATATATAATTGCTAGTAATTTTTAGAAAGCCCTACCTGTTGAAAACTTCAAAAATTCATGACTATGTGAACACAATCGATAAAAATCAGATTTTTGGAAATAACATCTAATAAATATATAGAAATGATCCCAACCACCAAATCTGATAATGAACATATGCAAACTCTAGAAAACACTGCTGTAAATTTGGGCCGAGTAGATAAAACCCTAAAAAATAGTTGTTCCAAATCTAAACTGGAACCCTTGATGAAGAAGAGTTGTCCTCTTACTCCGAAACTAAATTTCTTATTACTCTAAATCTAATCCAAAAATCTAAATAAAACTCCAAAATAGCAAACTAGAGAGGATCTTTCACCAAAGAGTGCTTTGCTAGCTAAGTGTGGATCTTTCACCATCGAAGCTATGGTTCATGTGGGATCTTACTCCACAAGCAAAGAAAGTGCAAACAACAACTGCTCCAATATCAAAATAGGTGAGTGTATGAATGAATAACTTTCCTTAAACACTCCTTTAATAACTTCACCGTGCAACAAGAAGCCCAAAAAAAGACCCCAATTGACCCCCTTGGGAAAACCACGTAAGTATAATATGATTTAAGTTACTTTTTCCCTTCCATGCGCCAAAAGTATCTTAGGTGATCCCCAACGAAGAAATAAAATAATAAAGTGTCATATGGTCACCTAACGACAAAATATAACAATTGTTACCACCAAGTCGCCCAACTTAATGTCAACGACAAAAATTAACATAAAGCAAGGTGGTAATCGACATCCATATCCAATAGCTTCCAGTGTCGTTAGCCTCTCGGGTATGACCAAGGCTAAGATGAATGAAAAGCCTCTTAGGCCATCTACTTGGAATTAGGACCATTACAATGATCCAACCCTTTGAATGGTAAACATATTATACTGCAATCTCAAACGAGTTGATTTTGTCTCGTGTTCTCTTTATCGAATTGTGTAGAAACATGGACAGAGTCTCACATGCAATATTATCCCAAAATCTAAATCAAGAAATCATTGATCAGTGGACGGCCACATTAGATCTTTATACCTGTGTGATTTTAATCAATTGATTTTTTTATGGGACTACAAAGGGAAAAATATCAACATATTTCATTTACAACTATCAATATACTATCTACAAGATTCTGGCTTAGTTGGAAATGTAAATTCAAATTTTAACTAAAGTCCCTCAGACTATTCAATTTACATTATCCTTTAAACTTAAAATCATATTTCATTTTTTAGACTATATATATATTGATACAGAATAAAAATACAGGAGTTATAATGTCTTCAGTGTCTATACAATCCAGTATAAAATAGGATCCAAAAGTATAATTATAATGTGTTTGAACTTTGCCATAATACAACACTAAAAATAGCACAAAACTTACAAACTCTAGGCAAGGATTTATTTTCCTACTAGGAATTTGACATTCACAAAAATCATATCAGTCACCATTATGCAAGTATCATATCAAAATTGATCGATGTGTTCGCATTCAATATCCAAGATTTCTGCATGATATGTACTTAGCTTCATTTGACTCTTTTGTTGATAGCACCATCCAACTTAGATAATGACTGTAGGTATACCTGATTTCATCATTGCAAACTGAGGAATAAATTGCCTTAGCGTGGTTCAATACTGGGAGTAGTCCCACTCAAAAGGTCACTTCCCAGAATATTAGAAGACACGGATGGATTTTGACTTGCTTTCTCCACTGAGAATGGCTTTCTTAGAGCATCCATTTCAACAGACTGCATATGTGTGGTGTCTGCTCCTGGTGTAAACTGCAAGATCTTCTCAAGCTTGTGCACCACCTCTGACATAGAAGGACGTGCGTCTGTTTCATTTTTGCAACAAGACAATGCCAGATTGGCAAATGGCTCCAAGCATTCCGAAGGATATGAACCAATCCTCGGATCGATCATAGATAGCATCATCCCAGACTCGTATGCCATATTCACCTGTACATGGAAGTACGCTGATTAGATTCTAAAGACGGACATTTTGCAGCTCAGAATGCATTATTAGACTACCTTTCTCCCTCCTTTAAATCAAAACGGCTGCTGCCATAAACAAAAATTCTCAAAGATCAAATGTACCTCCCTAACAAGGTTCTTTCCATGTGAAATGGGTTGCATGCCTGTCAAAAGCTCAAGGAGGACCACACCAAAACTATAAACATCACTCTTATCAGTAAGCTTGTGAGTCAAGAAGTATTCTGGATCTAGGTAGCCCTGCAAATATCAGTACCACACAATATTATATTGCTTATAACAAATCAAGGGCACAGAACTTTTTAATAACACAAATATACCATCTTAAGGCCCATGACTTACCGGAGTGCCTTTCACTACAGTTGATACATGGCCTGGAGCTGAACCTTCGAGATCGGGTACTGGTGCAAGCCTTGACAGTCCAAAATCTGCAACTCTCGCATTAAATCTATGATCCAATAATATGTTGCTTGCCTTAATGTCACGATGGAATATAGGAGGGTTGGCCTCATTATGGAGATAGAGAATGCCTCTAGCTGCTCCCAAAGAAATACGAAGGCGCTGGACAAAATTTAGAGGCTTTTCGGAGCTTGCTGTTGATGAGCAAAAACTCGCTTAACATGGGCTCAAATCCAAAGCTAAATCGTGTTAATAGAAAGTCTAATAACAATAGGAGATGGTTGGCGGCAGCAATTTACCAGAGAGATGCTCTCGTAGAGTTCCATTTGACATGTATTCATAAACCAACATCTGTGCATATAAACAAATTATTTTCTTTGACGTTAAATTCTATTCCTGGAGTCCATGGCAGCTTAAAATAACTAGATTAAACCGGAAGTACCTATTTTCCTTGAAAGGAAGCGGTTAGTAATATCTATGGCATAAAGACAGAAGCAACAAAAGAAATGCTTGGCTAGTTCGTGGAAAGCAAAATGAGTTAAGAGGTTCTAAGATAACATGAATCCCAGCTCTCTATTGCCTCCTATATCACTTACAGTGATCGTACTTTTCACATTTAGAAGAAGGAATATCATTTAATAATCCATTCGATCCAATTATGTATCCATCTGTCTATCTACCTACCTATAAAATCAAAATGAGGATTTCCAAAATTGTGAATTTTTTGTAATTTTTGGTGCGGGCCAGGAGAATTTCATATATATTCGCATTTTCACCAAAACGATCTCAAGAAAGAAGATCACCCTGTTTTAGGGAACATAGAATAATCCTAAAAGTTCTTTTTGCATAAATTCAGGAATTCCAAATTGGTATCATTGCCTGGTTGCATTCTGTTTTACAATTTTTAGAACCTCCTCACTCACACATCCTGTCCACGTGCAGAAGTGCATGGGAGTGCCTAAATCTGCTCGGAACCTGC
Organism: Taxus wallichiana var. yunnanensis; assembly: GCA_018340775.1. Taxonomy (NCBI): domain Eukaryota; kingdom Viridiplantae; phylum Streptophyta; class Pinopsida; order Cupressales; family Taxaceae; genus Taxus; species Taxus wallichiana. Next base: position 339,331,302 of record CM031243.1, on the reverse strand, counting down.
AGTTTTGGCCCCAAGGGAGGCACAGGAGACAGGGCTGTCCCCACCTCAACATGTCTAAGATATAATTTGAAGATTTGTCCCCCAATTCAAACCCTTACTGTGAGTCACCGTAAACACAGTATCACTGAAGGCACCAACATATGCCAAATTAAAGCAAAAAGCAATTCACTCTCCTTCAAACTATGACGTAATTCTGGAGTAATAGTTTCCTATACATAAGAAAATTCTAACAATATGAATATGGAACGGTGATTTTGGGTCATTTATACCTCTTCTTGGAGTCGTTATAAGTTATAACCACTATATCAGCCCCCTTGTGCATATAATTGATGGCTTAAGCTGCTAGCATGTTTGTGCATTGCATTATTATTAAGCTCAAATTATTTTGATGGTCTACATCTCTTTCAGAAGGGATTCCTGGAGGTATGTTGTCTAGAAAGACCCCATCACATTGGTCAAGCAAGGGTTCAAATTTGGTAGTCTAACTTGTGATTTCTTTCTTGGGCTAGGGTGCAGTCTATGCTATAATCAGAGGTATCAACATTAACATTAAACTCTTTAATCCAATCAGTAAACACAAGTATTGGCACACCTGCACTAACCAGCCTTGTCTTGACTTCACCACAAGCATTTTGTCGATCCTTTGTCGGTACAACTATGGACAAGATTCTTGAAAAACCTTTGTAATATTTGACATAGCTAAAAAGGACTTGAATGCACAGATGTTTTGAGGCACTTTTGCGTTGAAGACGATACAGATCTTGTCAGCTGAAAGATAGGGTGAACGATGGCCAAATATACAACGTTGGGAGTGCAATATGTGGAGCCATTTTGCAAGAGATTGCACTCACCAAAATGGCACTGATTCTTTGTACATGGTAACAATGGCAAATGTCCAAAGCAAGCCAAAGTCAATATGATTGACATAGCCAAGGGCAAGGAAGTTATGAAAGTTACGAGAGCACAAGTGAAGAAAGCCAATTACCTTGACCCATGTATGGAGAAGGAAAAATTGACCAAAGCAAGGGTGGAAGTTGAGAGGGCCATGGTTATAGAACATCGTCAGTCAAATGAATATACAAGCATGACGACTAGTAGACTGTAGTCTGCCAAAGCTATTGCACTACAAGTCTTGCAAACCACAATCCATGTGATGATAGGTGACGTATAGCAAAGCATCTCTCACCACTACCATACAAGACATTAGCCCGAACATGGAGCATAAAATGGAGCACCTAAATTTGGGTGATGGGGAGAAAAGAAAGATAAAGAATGAAACCATAGTTGAGCCCCCATTGTCGGCGACCAAGTAATCAATCCTATGTTCTTGACAATGAAACAAACCTAACAAATGGCATTTGCACATATGGAAGTTTTCGGAAAGAATTTGACAAACACCATCATCAACAATGGTTCTGGTGTGAATGTTCTTCCAAAGAAGACTTGAAAGAGTCTTGGGAAGCCAACTATGTGGCCTCCGACATTCCATCCGATAGGAGCATGTCAACAAGGCATTAAGGTATCGTGTGTATCAATGGGTCAGAAGGTAATTATCAGAATCCAACCCTTTTTACTAAATTTTGTAGTCATCTTTTTTTTAAGAATAGGAATCTTGGAAAGTTGGCATCATTTGGAAGATGCCAAGGAGGACAAGTTGGTACCTCAATGAGAAAGTGGTAGAACTCTTCACATGTCTCTTCACCCAAACTTTTGTGGGACCAAAATCCTTCCAAAAGGGAAGTAGGATCCATAGGGGTTAGGTATAACAAACATCTTAATCATTCAAACAAAGAACCACAGGTTTCAGTCAGCAAACAATTTAATATCCCTCTTATGAAATATATGGGGAAATGGCAATCAACAAATAATATGTCACTCAAAACTGATTGGAACACTGCTGCAGTTAATTAAACCCAGCTTGTGCATTCAATTAGATGACTCAATAAACCCAAGGAAGGGGTTTAATGGCCTCAAACGAATAGCACAAATTGGCAACTCTTGGCTGAGGCAAATAAACTCAGAGATCTTCACAAATCAGATTCAAACTCGTATAAAATCAAACCCCAATTTATCAATACAACCCACTACTATTGAGCTATTCAAACAAGCATGACTCAGCTGTAATGAAACATGTAGAACCTCCAAAACACATGCCAAGCCCAATCGATTCACTTCAACAGTACTCAGAATTGTATAATGGATGTATTGTCATGAAGAAGAGATAGATCTTACTCTTGAAACTCAAATCCAGACTCCTACAAGTTGTTGACTTACACATATAAAATCTGATCTTAACCTTTAGATATACAACACTGTAATTTACTTTATCAAGCATGGAAAGCACTTACTGGTTATGCCAAACACCCTCAGTCCAGATCGCTGTCAAAAAGGGAGCTAAATACTGTAGATCACACACCAATTCGAGTAGCCATAGATCAGATCATAAACAGTCATGTGATTCTCTATCAAAGAGAGTTCAACCCAGCATAATTATGCAAAATCGTTGCACCATAATTATGAGATGAGGTCACTGTTCATAATACTTGGAATTCCTGATTTTCCTGAACTGGAAGAGCTCCTTGCATGCACTACAAATCTGCCCAGAACTTCGAATTGAATTTGGAATATGCACTACAAATCTGCCCAGAACTTCCCAGATTAGATCGCTGTCATACATGACTCTAAAACCCTTCTCAAACCATGCCAAATACCAACCGATCCATACCAAAAACACTTTAACTAGACACCAATCAATATGCAGATTTATGGAAGGTTACTCAATGGAATATTGGCTTGAAACGAGTTGCTAAAGCCAATGAATAAGTACTACACAGTTCGCTGTCAAAGGGGACTGTCAAACATCATACAAACATGCAACTCCTAGTTCGAACCACTCAAACTAATCCACCTAAATAAAGGAGAAGTCGCTGCAAAATAAAGACTGTGAATCATACCAAATCAAGCATATATGTCAAGTCGTACCATTCTCACAAATGCACAGCAAATCGATTTGCAAGGATAGAATAAATACTCCAATCACTGTTAAAAGAAACCAGCTCTAAGATCCCTAATACTCAGAAATAGAAGAGAGTAAGATTCCACAACCATCCAGTTACAATTTGTATTTAAATCAATTCCAAAACACCCTAAGCAAGTTGCTGAATCTTCAATAAGTAGATTGCAAATCTCATGAACACTCTTCAGTTGAATAATATAACCAGCTCAATACGCAAGAGAGAGAGAGAGAGAGAGAGAGAGTATCAATGGGCATGCATCCCAACTCCAAGCATGGAGTGTCAAATAAATCATATCATAACATAAGTCTAACAATGATTCTAACACTCCTTTTATAAGCAAGAAGACACAAAATTCGAAATCCCTAGGAGAGTGAAATTATTTAATAAAAGCAGTTTATTTTCCCTAGGTGTGGCGTTCCTTTTTCAAAGGGTGATTTTAATATTTAAAAGCCACCTAAATATTATTTAATTAATTCCTCTTTTTAATTTGCATTTTGAGAATTTAATTAAATAATTAAATACATTACCTTTTCCATAATAATTAAATAAATATTGTTTTATAATGCCAAATGATTAAAATCACTCTCCGTGCAATATTATCTAATTATGTAATATAATTTTCCCCTTGCAACATCCCAAAAGGCCATGGGGAATGATAAGCTAAGGGTCTTCAAAAAAATGGGGACATTACAAACAATGTTCAATAGGAGTATTTCTTATATGGTGACGCAACCTCCCGTATATGTAGGGGCAGTTACATAGCCACTAGTCTCTACCGACGAAACCACCGATTAAAATACAGATGGTTGCATAACCACCGATGAAGGCTCCAACAATCAGCTGAGCTAGCTGGTTTTTCAACAGAGAAATGTTTATGGCTGGAATCATCTTCAAACTTCGAGACTAATTCAGCTACGATGCCTTCCTCTTGATGGTCCATCAAGTGATTTTTGCAATTGTGAGTAAGTTTGAATAAATGTAAAAGGCAGATATTGCAAAACAATGATACTTCCACTATACTGGAGTTGTAGAGGAACTATATGATTTTCCTGTTTTCACAGCTTTTTAAAGATCTCTGTAGATGCTTTCTTCCGTCTTAATAGTTCTTCTAGTATGCATCTTCCTTCATGATTTTTCCAGCGATGATAAGGGTCGTTGCAACATTGGCTACTCACTCAACTCCCATCTTCTTTTTATTCCACTGATGATTACCTTTTTGTAACCTTTTTGATATTAATGCATTTTAAAACGTTTTCATAAAAAAAAAAGTGGGTGTGTGTACTGCCCTATTATATGAATGTTGTATGTATGTCATATCCCTTTTTAGGGAAAAACACAACAACAAGGAATTTACACAAACCCCAGCTGAAAATAATCTGATTTTTATAACAGCAGATCCAACAATATTAGAAACCCTAGCAGTGAATTGGAAATTACACTTTTAGGGCATCATACATCATTAAAAACAGATGAAAGTAAATAAACAAGTCTTCCTAATGCAGCGAACTGTAGCAGCACTTGATGGCACCCATTTTCATGCAATATAGGCTGGAAATAAACATAGAAATATCCCAAATACTCAATAAATCCAGCAAGATGAAATCTGGAGCAAATATGTATTTTATAAATTTATTTCAAGTGCAAATACAGCTGAAACTTAAAATTCATAACTCCAATACTTGGAGTTTCAACACAAACCAATGCTCAAAATGATCTTGAAGAGACCAACTATCCAATGAAAGTGAAATCACAATTTTCCAACCATGGAAACCCTCTCAAAAATGATCCCAAACCTCCCAGGTGGGTCACTCCAAAGAAGGAAGGGTGCCAACACCCTAGAAAGTGCCCTAGCTGAAGTAGAAGTGCCCTATGCATGGATAAATGCCTTGTTCCAGAAATCTGCCAATTAAGTCCACTTGTGACTCCCGTATGAAGCCACCAATGCAACAAATGAGGGTTTTCGTCCCCAAGTGTTGTGACTATTGAGGGTTTTCGTCCCCAATAGGATCCAATGAGGGTTTTTGTCCTTCAATGGCAAGAAGAAAAGATACACTAGCTCTACTCCAAGTAAATGTCAAAATAGATGAATGATGATGATGTCCTCCTCCATTCGAACCTCCTTAAGTATCCCTTCTTGGCGCCAAGGGTGAATTAGAAGCCCAATCTTCATGGCCGACCTCTTAATGAAGGGGGAAATGCACTTTTTAATCTTCACTTCACTTAAGAAAACCGACCTCATAAAAGAATATTTCTTTATCTCCCTTGTAGCTCTCAAGAAGACCGACCTTAATGAAGGTGAAGATAGAAGTTCCTTTTTTGTTTTGCCATTCACCTAATTGAATCACTCCAAGCCATAATTAGTAATTAAATAAATAAGGAAATTACTTTACAATTATGGCAATGTTCACCTCCCTTGCTTTCCTTCCTTGAAGCCCACGAGAAGGTGGAATGGGCCCAAGGCCTTAATAGTGACTAGCGTGGAAAAGGGGACATTACAATGTATAGCAAAGATTCATCCCATGTCCTTGGATGCTTGTCATTATAGCCCCTTATTAGTAATACAAAGGTTTTATTCACAATTTCCACTTTGCCCCATTAGTTTGAGGATAGATTGTGCTTGTTTTGAGCGTGATACCCATCTTGCTCCACAAGATGGTCCAAAACTTCCCAAAAATATTGAAGCGTTGTCTAACACAATAGATATTAAACCAAAATGCACCCGAACATAAGTAAAGACTAACTTAGCTACTTCATGCCCTTTTACTAGCATATATCTTGCAGAATCTATCTACAACAACAAACAAGTAGTCATGTCCATGCTTTGACATAGGTAATCCTCCAACAAAATCCATAGAGATGCTTTCCCATGATCTAAGACGTCAACCATAGATGGAAAACTCGCTTAAAAATCACCGAGTTCTAAAAAACTCGCCAAAAAATTTGCAAAACGGTTTAATCGCTGAAAAACTCGCCAAAATCGTAAAAGAAAACTCGCCAAGTTAACTTAGAGGTTAGAAAAAGAAAACTCACCAAGTTAACTCGCTTGATAAAAATGAAGAGAATTTGAGTGTTATGTTAGAGACAACAGATTAGAGGTTGGTGTACAGAATGTTGTGCAAGTTGTCACAGACAATACAAAGAAAGATATGTGGCGGCTAGGAGACTACTGCAGGAGAGACATCCATCACTCTTTTGGACTCCTTGTGCAGCTCATTGCATTGACCTTCTTTTGGAGGACATAGGCAAAATTGATTGGGTGAGGCCGGTTGTAGAAGATGCAAGATCTATAACGAAGTACATATACAATCACCCTTGGGTTCTGAGCTTGATGAGAGTACACACAAAGGGGAAAGAACTTGTTTGAGCCGGTGTCACAAGGTTTGCAACTAACTTCTTGATGTTGCAAAGTATTTCTAGTTTGTTGACACCTTTGAAACAAATGTTTGTGAGTCAAGCATGGCTAGACTCACAATATTCAAAGAAAGTTGACGGAGAGAGGGTTGCAAAGATAGTTTTTGATGATATCTTTGCAAAGAGAGCTATAGAGATCATCAAGGTAATTTCAAACTTCGATTTATATTTCATTCCTTTATTTTAATTTGTTAAATTATAAATATTAAATATATTGTTCTACTTTTCACTTTTTTATTTCATTTCTAATATGTATTGTAAGTTTGCAATCTTACATTTTAATTTGTGTGTAGGTGTCAGAGCCGTTGGTGAGAGTTTTGCGTTTGGTTGATGGGGAGCAAAACCCCATGGGGTTTGTATATGAGGCCATGGATAGGGCCAAAGAGTCTATCCAAAACTATTACAGGGGGGATATCGTCAGATATGGTCCCTTTTGGGAGATTATTGATCGGAGGTGGAACAATCAACTCCACCAACCTATTCATGCAGCGGGGTACTACCTCAACCCCAAGTATTTCTACTCTGACAGCTTCACAGATGTGAACGGAGAGGTTATGGAGGGCCTTTCAACATGTATTGAGAGGATGATACCGGATGTTGAGACAAGGGACCTCGTCATTTTAGAGCTGCAGAGTTACAAACATGCTAGGGGGAGACTCTTTTCTTCGGTGCTAGCTATTCGAGGGAGAACCACACAGTCACCAGGTAATAAAAATTAGAATGTTTACCAAGTTACTTATTAGTTACATATTTGATTTTATTAATTAATTATAAATTTTTTATTATCTTGTTTGTAGGTTCTTGGTGGGAGGATTGGGGAGGGAATACCCCAAATCTTCAAAAGTTAGCCCTCAAAATTCTATCTCAACCTTGTAGCGCTTCTGGATGTGAACGCAACTGGAGTTTGTTTGAGGCCATTCACACGAAGAAGCGCAACAAGTTGACTCAAAAAAGGCTCAACGACTTGGTTTTTGTGCAATACAATCTCCGGCTTCGCACAAAAAAAGTTGAGGCCACATCAGAGGAGCTCATTGATTTGGATGAGATAGATCCATACAGTGAGTGGACTGGGCAAGAAGAGGAAAACCTTGCGTTCACAGCGGACGAGATTGCTTCTTTTGAGAGGGAGGCTATGGAGGGAGAAGCACTAGCAGGACTCCGAGGAGATATTGGACTGGATGACATCTTTGGAGGTGATCTCCAACATGCAGCAGAGGAGCCACCAGCACCACCATCTAGTTCCATGATCGAGCCAAATTCGCAGCCTTCTAGGAGGAGCGTGGAGACACAGTGAGTGTGGGGACTAGTAGAGGCACTAGACCCTCTCCCCAATTTTTCTCTAGATTGGGGAAGAGGAAAATGTAATTTATCAGTATATTGTAACTTGCATAGATATGAAATTTATGATGATATTTTTCAATGTCAATCATCATAAATTCATATTACTTATCAGCTAGGTTATCGTATTCGCATGATGATGCGATTTTGTATTGTATTTGTATTCAAATCTAATAGAAAACACTTCAACATTTTATGAGTTCATTTGATACATTTTGTAGTTGTGTTGCTTAAAATTTATGCTTTTAAAGAAATTTGAGTATTTTTTATGTTTTTGGGGTCTCAAGTGAGTTTTTGGATTTGGCGAGTTTTCCTACTATGCGTACAAACATGTATAACCCTTCTTTCTTAACTTCGGGCTTTCTTGTGCAACGTAATTTACATCGTCTAATGAATTTTTAGATCTATTGCATGTTGGGCCATACTCATACCTTTCGAAATGAGACATGGTTTTGCCAACAAAAAAGTGGCTTGAAACTTTGGATGTATGTGAGTCCCTCGTGAGTAGAAAGCTTTCCTCCTTTGGCATACATAGATTTTCCAACTTGTAGGGTACCCCAACTTAGAGATAGAAATACATATTGTCTTCAACACATTCTCTGTCTTCAAATGCTGATTTGTCTCCACAAAATAGTATCTTGAACATATGTTTCCTCATAATCCTTTTTGAAAGGCTCAAATTGTGAAACTATTGCCAAAGCTGGAATTTGCATCGCAATTGGTGGCCTAGATAGCATATTTGCCTCAATATTTGTGCTTCCCTTGTTGTACTTAATCACCAAATGCAATTGTTGAAGAAATCCCATCCATGTGAAGCGTTTTGCTTGCTGTAATTTACTTCGTGCTTGCAAATATTGAAGAGGTTCATGAGTAGTATGTAGAATTGTTTCCTTTCCCAACAAATAATGTTTCCATTTGTTAATGGCTTGTATAAGCGATCCATATTGTGGTGCAACTAGTGGACAACACAATAACAATAGTGCTTAATGTGTTATAACAATCAATTCATAATGGAAAAGCTCCAAAAACAAATTAATTTTATTACAATTCAAAATCTGTACAAATTGGCAAACTCCATAAGAGAGATGTATGCCCAAAGATCTATCATTTTATGCAAAACAAGTTGCTTTATAGCAATACAAAGGAGAAAATGAAAAAATGTTAAAAAATAGAATATGAAGGGTTCTGGATGGGAACTAAAAGATCATCCTACATGGAGACCATTCATATCCACCTTAGGGATGGATTTAAAAAGATAAAAGTGGAAAAATATGAAATCTATCCTATTATTACTATTATTTTATTTAGTGCTCCTTGTCAGGGTCATATCTCCTAGTCCATTGACCCATTTTGCGAACCGTAAGAACTGTTGGATAGTGCACGGGATGAGCTTGGCAAGGGCAATTCCGACGGCTATTACACTCCATGTATTGTTGGTAACGTCCAAAATCCAGAAATGTTCCTGAGACCCTCCAAATTGCAAAATACTTAGTTGTTGAAAAACTCTGCTAAAAATAGATTTTCAAGACTTTTCAAAAATAGCTTTTGGATATCATGTTTTGGATCATTTGTTCCTCCTTAAGAAGCAATGGGCCCCATTGCTCCTAAATTTTGGACCAAGTGTGGATAAGACTTCTCAATCTGGATCTTTGTGAACCACTTCCCTTGGTATGTCATCTTCCCTACCTTTACTACTAGATAGATTGTGATCTATTGATGCTTCATGACCTTAACCACCCTATCAATGATTTGATCAAAGTTGACTAGTGTCACATAGTATGGGTTCAACTCTATACTCTACAACTTTTCTCCAATGTTTGTCGTATCCAAGAGTGCAAAAGTATGGGCGGAGCAACTCAACATTGAAAACTGGATGTAACCCAAGGTATGGTGGAAGATTAAGCTCAAATGCATTCTCAAGAAGCTGTTTGGTGATGTTGTTTGGACCATATCACAACAGTCTAAGTTTCTTGTATGATCCCTAGAGTTTCTCTTTCTGCAGATGTAGCCAAACCTTGTACCCCTACTTGGAATCGATGGGCATCATGACATTGTTTGCACTTTTGGTTGGTTTGTTCTAGAATCTCATGAACCTATTGCTAGATGTGTCGAATTCATTCCACAAAATTGGTTTCCTTATCCACTTCCTTTTGTGTATGAGCAGATTCTTCTTCCAACATGAAGGGCAATACTACATCAATGGGAGCCAATGGTTGGAATCCAAGACATACCTGAAATGGGTTATATCCTGTGGATCTATGAAGAGCTCGGTTGTAGCTATGTTGGACATACTCAAGACTTTGATCACATGTGCGTGGATGTTTGGAGCGATATATCTCGAAGATGTGCAATCATGCAATTGACTACCTCTTTTTGGCCATCAAACCGAGCGTGGAATTTAGTGAACTTGTTCAATTTCGTGTCCTTCATGGACCATAATGCAAACCAGAAAATCCCCACAAATCTGGAATCTCTATCTGTCATGATGCTTTTTGGAAGGTGAAAATGAACCCAAACGTGCTCAAAGAACAAGTTTGCAATTTCCTCCAGTGAGATTGTCTTCTTACAAGATACCAAGATTACCATTTTTGAGAACCTATCAACCACCACAAAAACACGGTCATGGCCATGCTTGGTGGAAGGGAGACATGGCATGAAATCCATTGAACAGACTCCCCAAGTGTTTCCGGTCTTGGAAAAGGGGTGTAAAGGCCTTGCTTTTGATTGGCTAGTTTGGAAATTGCACAAGGTGTAGGACTTGATGTATCTAGTGACATCATGATGGAGCTTTGGCCAATAAAAATACTTCTGCAAGATTGCCATTGTTTTCTCTACTCCAAAGTGACCTGCAACCCGATTGTAGTGAGCCTCCCAAATCAATTTGCGAAGCTCCTGCAGAATATAGAGGTGTCCCAAGTGGCATAGAACCCCTTCCTATGGACGATAGCCTGGTACACTTTTTCCGGCCCTTAGCCCCGGTATATATCAAAAAACCCGTGGTCATTATCATACATTTGAGGCCACTTTGATGTCTCGTGCCCATATGAGTCAAGGATTGTTATCGAGGTCGACTCAAAAAATCAGCGACTTAGTTGTCACTTCCCTTTTTGTGTAGGATGTTTAGAGGGAACTGCTGCAAATAGGTGGACCACCTCTGATGACGAGCATTCTACAACTTGCCTTGGGTTTGCATGAATTGCAAAGGCTTATGATCTCTATATGATAGTTTCCTTTCCCAGAATGTAGTGCTTCCATTGTTTGCGGGCTTGAGAAATGGTGTACAAATCCTTGTCATATGTCGGCTACTTGCGCACAAAGTGTCGAGAGAAGGTATCACTATGGTATTTTGAAACATATATTTCTATCGTAAATGACTGTTCTAGATCTGACAATACCATAATTGGTGCTGAGAAGAGTCTCTCCTTCATTTGTGCAAATGCTTTTTGTTGTGCCTTTGTCCATATGAATTTTGCTTTCGCTCTCCTTCGTGTGTAACCCGATTCAAAGACCATGCACTGTGAGAAAAACCAAGTACAAACTTGTAATAGAAGTTGTCTAGTCCCAATAAACTTTGGAATTCAATGACAGCTTCTTTGATGTCGGCCGGTCTTGGATGACTGGATCTTTTTTGGGTCCACATGCACGTCATCATTATTGATGATGTATCCCATGAACTAGATACTCTCCATGCCAAAGGAACACTTCTACATGTTGGCATAGAGTTTGCGCTAACACAAGGTCTAACGAACTTGTTGGACATGTTAAACATGCTCCTCCCATGTCTTATTGAAGACAAAAACGTCATCCAAGTACACAACCACGGATGAATCAATGAATGGTCGCAAAATATCGTTCATCATCCTCATGAATGTTGCAAGCACATTTGTGAGCCCAAAAGGCATGACCAACCATTCAAACAAGCCCTCCTTGATTTGAATACATTTCTCCAAACATCTACGAGATCGATGGGAAATTGGTGGTACCTTGACTTCAGAGTGATCTTCGTGAAGAACTTAGCTCCCCGGACTGGTCCAAGAGGTCATCAAACTGTGGAAGCGGGTATCGGTTCTTTACTATGATTTTGTTCAAGGCTCGATAGTCAAAGCAAAGCCACCACATCCCATCTTTCTTTCAGGAAAGAACAATCGGGCTTCCACGTCGTGGAATAACGTTCATCATCCTCATGAATGTTACAGGGGACATTTGTTAGCCTAAAAGGCATGATTCAAACAAGCCCTCTTTGGATTTGAATGCATTTCTCCAAACATCTATGAAATTGATGGGAAATTGGTTGTACCTTGACTTCAGATCGATCTTCGTGAAGAACTTAGCTCCCCTGAGCTGGTCCAAGAGGTCATCAAACCATGGAAGTGGGTATCGGTTCTTTACTATGATTTTGTTCAAGACTCGAGAGTCAAAGAAAAGTCGCCACGTCCTATCTTTCTTTCAGGCAAGAACAATCGGGCTTCCACAAGGTGATGCACTTGGTCAATGTGCCCCTCCGAGTTAGCTCCTAAATCTGACTCTTGATCTCTTCATTCTGAAGTACTGAGCGCTTGTACAGGGGCCCATTCGGGAGTGGTGTTCTAAGGACCAAGTCAATTGTATGCTTCAGCTGACAATGCAAAGGCACACCTGTTGGTGGTATGCATACATTTATGTATTCGAGATGTTATCTTATCCAACTGCTTCGCTTACATAGTTTGGCCTGGTAGGACTCCTCTTGTGGTCACTGCAACCTTTTGCTTGTCCTCAGGTTGGATCATGAGTAAACAAAGGTCCTAGTTTGAGCAATCAACCTCCAACACTGCTTTGCCGATCAAGGGCAATGATTTAGCAAGGGCTACGTCAGGATGCGAAAGTGCTTACGACCTAGAGTGATGATGGCACTCCTAGGCCTAGCCTCATATACTATGACGATCCCACATGTATGGATGTCCAAGAAGTACATCACAGACATCGAATGGTGCAACATCACATACCACTACATCTTTAAACAATTTGATTGAATAGGGAAGTCCACACCGTCGATTTACACAGATGTCTCTTCCTTGACTGACCCAACCAACAGAGTATGGTTGTGGGTGAGGAGTTGTTGCCAAATTTAGCCTTTTTACTATTTATGCAAATTCTTTTGACTACCACTATCTAGAATAAAGTGAAGAGTTGTATCATTACCACATTTGCGAGTGAAATAGACGTTCGCATCCTCTTTTGATGGGGATGTTATTCGTGTGGAGGAAATGGTGGTATACATATTTGCATCCACAATTGGCTCTTGTAATGTCCTTTTCTAGTGTTGAATTGAAAAACAAGGAAATAACACAAACCCCAAACTAACATATTCTGATTTTTATATCATCCAATTGGAAAATAGAACAGCAGTGAACAACGGTCTGATTTTAGAACAAGAGTGAGGAAAAAACAATAATTCACCAAAATATCACTATTCACAATATCTCGTAGAGTATATAGAGGCACTTCAGAATATTATAGAAAATTATCAACCAAGAAATCAATCTCTAAACACAGCTGCAAATTAAATAAATGACAACAGAATATGCCCTTATGAAATGGCTGGAAATGAATGACTCCAAGCCCAAAAAATGAAGTAGAAAGTAGATTTTGGCTGCCAAAAATATGGAGAATGCAATGATAGCTGAGTTGAGTAGTAGTATTCCCTAGAAACCACCAATCTCCTCCCCAAGGTGGGTCGCTCCCCTAGGAGAGGGGTTGAATTTCACCTTAGAACCAAACCCTTGCTGAAAATAGGCCTTATCCACCTCTTTGAAGCACTTGGAACAATTAATTGAAGAGTTTTTGTTCTCCAATTATCAAGGAAGGGTTTTGTCTTCCTTGTGAAGCCACACCAAAGGATTTCGCCTCTTTGTGGAATGGAAATAGAGCAATCAGCCCCAAAACCAAGTAATGTAAAATTATAATAAAGATGCATGCCCAAATGAGGCCAAGTGACCTCCTTTTATATCCCCTTGGTGGCGCCAAATCCAATGAGGGAGTTTCCCCCATGACCGACCTCATAAAGAAGCTTGCTTTATCTTTTAATTTGCCTTTTAATTCCTCCAACCCAGCCGACCTGCCTCATAAAGGAAAACACTAAAAGAAAATGTAAATGCTCATGGAAAAGGACTAAAAACATCAACAAATACTTCCCTTGTTCACCTTCTTTTAACCCACGGAAAGTGGAATAATCTAAAAGTCTTATAAATAGATTAAATCGAAAAAGGGGACATTACAGTCCTCCCTTCCCGGCATTGTTTTCCTCAAGCAATTGCAAACTCATATGTCCAAGTATCATTATATCAAGGTGGAGGAACATGATGTAGTGTTCCCATAATTTGGATCCCATGCCTGTCAAATGAAGGAGCTTCAACCCAAACAAAATCATAACTCTGCTTCCCCTCTCTTCATTGAAGTCTTCTTCATCTTCCATTTCAAAAATAAGCGAGTAGCGATTTCTTCCTTATACACTCAACTGTAGCTGTAACTTCAAATAAAGGGCAAAAACTAAAAATGCTCAACTTGAAAAACAAAAGCATTTCACAATGGAGCATCTTCACCTTCCATCTCACCCTTATCAAGTGTGGTGGAAGAACACCCTCTAATCACATGCATGAATGCAACTGAAAAATGAGGGCTGCCAAAAATGATGTCAACAATGCTCTTGAGTACAAATGGGCTCATATCTTTCCTAAGGATGCTTCTTCTAACGCTTGGGAGTAACCAAACATAACCCTTGATTTCTCCTATGCTTGGCTGGAGCCTTTTTGCAAAAATAACCAAATTATGAGTCATTATACCTTGTTGTAGCGAACTCTTTTGCTGTCCAAAAATGATGATTTGTGGCTACGAATAAGGAATTATGGGCTGCATATTCGTTGCTGCCCTTTGCCTCTTCAATGTCTCCAATATTTTTCGAGTCAACTCAATTATGGAAGAGGGTTCATCTCCTTGCAAAGGGCGATCATATGTGACCATAAATTTGAAATTCTTCATGATGTCATTTTCTGTTATAGCTGCAATCTCATTTGCTCCTTCATTTGTATGGGAAAAGAGCAAACTCAGTTGCTCCTCCTTCATCACACTTGTACTTGCACATGGAACAAACTTATTAGAGAAAACAAGAGTTCTCTTCTTCTTCATTTCATGCCTTGTAGACATGATGGCCAACTCCTTTTTGCTTGCAAACTTCTCACAATCTTCATACAAGTGATGGTTGTCCAAAAACTCAGTCATGCTGCCCCAAACACCACTGTAATCATGCATTTTTCCTCAAAATTCAGGATGAAAGTAGCTGGAAAACCTCCTATGATAGTTGTAAGCATGTTGCTATTGTTAGCACCCTTCACCCAAATGGCTGGAAATTCTTCTACAGTTGTCAACAACAACGGAAAGGGGCTGGAAATTGCATGGACAGTAAGTGAAAAACAAGTACAGTTGTTGTCATACTGAATATCCCTCATGAAATCTTGCAAAAACAACATAGTGGGGGCTGGAAACATTTTGTTAATGACTGAAAATACCTCAAAAGTGTGGAAACTATCACCTCTCATGGCTGTCCTCTTTTGTATGACTATAAATAAGATTATAGACAAGCTGGAAATGTCTATGAAAACAGTACAAATTCTTATGAAAGCATGCTCATAAATCTAAAAATCAACATGTTTAAAACTCACAACCATACCTTCCATGTCCGATTGATCTCCCAAGCTTGGGACGACAAGATAACTTTCATCTTGCTTGCTTTCCAACATGAATTTCAGGAGCTTAACATTCATTTTCATTAAAAGGCTCTTTCTAGGCGTATGTGAATCGAAGAGGAGTTGAAAATACCCATGAGAAGACCGTTGTAATGAAAACAAAAATGTAAGGCTTAACCACCAATGTGTTGTCCCCAAAACCTGCCCTCTATTTGTTGTAACTCTCGTTACCATAGTTGGCTCCACTTGTTCTAATGCCTCAATCAATGGAAGCTCGAGGGATGGTGCAAGTTCCTCTAACTTGAACCCTTCGTATACAAGTGATGTCCCTTTTGCTTCAACTTCATCCACATTTTGTTGATGCATGCACGGAACCTTTTCATGGTTCTCTCCAAGGCCATAAACATCATCTACTTGCTTCATGTAGATGGTTGTTCTAAAATTTCCAGCAAGTTGTACTTCAACATTCACATTTGGCAATTGAGCTTCAACCTCCAATTTCTCTTTACCAACTTGTAGATCTGATTTTTCTTCCTTCTTTGGCTCAAGCTCCATGATTTCTCCCTCTTCAACTTGCACGGTGGATTCCTCTATGGGTTGTTTCTTCTCCATTACTTGCAGCCCTAATTTTTCTTCTTGTGTAGCTCATGACCTAGGCTTGGGCCTTGATTTTCCCTTGCTTACTGCCATGAACTCAGCAAATGACATGGCATCACGAATCTTCTCCGGAAGAGCCATATACTCCATATACAATGTAGCAATGTTGTCCACTTTGAATGGCTGAGTATTATTGACTTCCTTTAACGAGCTCCTTCCACTATTCGAATCTTGAATGGTATAGATCAGTTGAGTCATTTTATTGGTCAATTTTTCTTTCCCCAGGGCAAGCATCTCAACCCTAACATCATCAAAATGTATGTTTTCCATTTATCTGTTCCTTCTAATGAAACCCTCTAGGTAGGGAGGATCTACGCTTTGATACTACTGTAATGTCCCTTTCTAGGGCTGAACTTAAAAGCAACGAAATAACACAAACCCTAGACTGAAATATTCTAATTTTTATAATCAACTAGAAAATAGAACAGCAATGAACAATAGTCTGATTTTTAGAACAAAAAGGAAAAAGCAATAATTCATCAAGATATCACCATTCAACATATGTGAAGTATATAGAGGCACTTTAGGAATATTATAGAAAATTATCAACCAAGAAATTAGCCTCTAAACATAGCTGGAAATTAAATAAATAACAGAATATGCCTTTATGAAATGATTGGAAATGAATGACTCCAAGCCCAAAAATGAAGTACAAAGTAGATTTTGGCAAGCAAAAATATGGAGAATGTGTTAAGCACAAGATAATACTTGAGGGGCGGTGAATCAAGTATTATGATATTCTTTAAATTTAATACTAAATCTCATATTGGTAATCACAATTAATTAGTTTCACAAAGGTGAATATATCAAAGCAATCAAAGAATGCAAAGCAAACCAACACAATGCAAATAGACACAAATATACGTGGAAACCCTTTCGGAGAAAACCACGGAGAAAATCTTCCTTACTATATTTCTCAAATGTTTGTAGGCACCAACCTACTGGAGACACCAATCCCCAAGTTACAATTTTGTAGGCACCAACCTACAGGAGCACCAACTACTATTTGCTAAGCACCAACTCAGCAAGAGACACCGATCTCTTCGAATATGAAAGCACCAACCTTTCTTACAAAAAGCAAACTCTTTTCTATCTTTTATGTTGTTGTTGCTTCAATGATGATAGAACACTTCCTTTACTAACTCAAATCAGTTGTACTTTTCTTACAAAACTGTTGCTCGAATATTCTTCTTATTTATTTCAGTCCCTTAACATATATAAATTGGTGCAACTCTTCATTTAAAAGGTTTTTTAGATCTACTCATTTACTTCTTATTTTTCATTTCGAATTTTCATGCCCTTTCTCCCTCAAACATCTTTTTTTTATATAGTCTTTCGCACCCTTTCGAAAAGGCATCTTTTCTCCCAACCGACACTCCCTTTCATTTAATTTAATTAACCATCTTTTATTGTAATAATGCAAATACATATGTCGGCCATAACTATAAAGTGGCGCTAGTTTTCAAAGGGGGTTGTCCAAAATAAAAACATTTTTATTTGCATTTTAAACCATCCTATGGACATATTTATTGCTCCTTTAATCGCCCCTTATCATACTAAAACATGGAGATTTAATTCTGTCATTTAAATCTTCTTTTTCACCATAAAACATGGCATATGAACACCTTGAAATGCTGATCTCTCTCCTATGTACAACTGTGTATATCTCGCTTATACCATGATAATCCTTATGCAAAAACACTTCTTTTCATGTATTTAAACTTTCGTTTTCTGCCCTTCTATACTGCTAGTTATTTCCATTATTTTCAACTATTTCACAACATCCTTCACACATTTACACGATTCCGTTAACCAAATACATCAATGATTAAGCCTTTGACATCAATGACAATATTTCCAACAGAATGCAATGATGGCTGAGTTGAGCGGTAAATAGGTCGTATCCACCTCTTTGAAGCACTTGGAACAATTAATTGCAGAGTTCCCGTCCTCCAATTATCAAGGAAGGGTTTCGTCTTCCTTGTGAAGCCACACCAAAGGATTTCCACCCTCTAGTGGAATGGAAATAGAGCAATCAGCCCCAAAACCAAGTAATGTAAAATTATAATAAAGATGCATGCCCAAATGAGGCCAAAAGACCTCTTTTTATATCCCTTTGGTGGCACCAAATCCAATGAGGAGTTTCCCCATGACCGACCTCATAAAGAAGCTTGCTTTATCTTTTAATTTGCCTTTTAATTCCTCCAACCTAGCCGACCTGCCTCATAAAGGAAAACACTAAAAGAAAATGTAAATGCTCACGAAAAAGGACTAAAAACATCAACAAATACTTCCCTTGTTCACCTTCTTCTAACCCACGAAAAGTGGAATGAGCTAGAAGTCTTCTAAATGGATTAATTCGAAAAAGGGGACATTACAATTCCTCTTCTTCATGTGTACCTTGGTTCTCTATGGAGGCTTCTCCTGCATTTGGCTCCCATGACTCAAGTAGCAGAGTTTTGTTGGCAGCTCAATAGTCCTTTGTGTCATGGTACCTACTCTTGTGCTTTTCACAACACATCCCCGTTTTTACGTGTCTTTTCTTTCCATGTATGCTTGTTTTCATGTTTCCTTACAATATGTTAGGATATTTCTTTAAAATAAACGTAGTCAGCTATAAGAAATATGCATACATGCAGAAATTAAGCATAAATCCAAGATAATGAGGCACTAATGATAGAAGAATTAATATGGTTGAAACAAACGCAAAGCCACTTCAAAGAGGCAACCTCCAAAATGAAGATTGATAATGAGAGGAATCCAATAATACGACATTGTTCCTTTGTCCCAATCAGGTCAATGTAAAGAAACAATATAGAACTAATGAAAGAACAAAAGACAAAGGTTGTGTGATTCACAAGTCAGACACGTGATAACCTTAGTACACTTGAGAAGATAGAATATTAGGGGCGTAGCATGCCCTTTATAGAATAGGAGTGTAACATGCCTTTCCGTTTTAGGAAAGCATTACCATCAATGCTTAGCAACTCATGATGCTTCTCCATGAACTATCTTTCCATGTTGTATCTTCAACTAGCATATGCTTCCACTTGACTAGAAATTCAAGGATGGATCAATTTCGCAACTACTACACTCATTTCTTGATCATCCTTAGGTTCCATGACAAACTTCCCTTCTTCATCTAACTCGGGCAATTCTGGTTGTACTAAAAGCTTGTTACTTATGACTTTCTTCAAGCAAGAGACATGAAATACATGATGAATTTTGAAAGAGGGTGGAAGCTCCAACTTGTAAGCTAATTGTGTATTCTTCTCGAGAACTTTATAGGACCCATAAAGTTTTGTTGATAGATTGAGATTCTTACACCCCTTAAGTGACATTAATTTGTAAGGTTGTAATTGAAGGAATACCCAATCTCCTTCCTAAAAATGTCTCACTTTGGTATGATCTGCTTGTTGTTTCATCATGTTTTAAGCCACAACCAAATTATCCTTAGGGTGTTGGAGCATTTCCTACTACTGTTGAATATGATCTCATATCACACAAAGCTTTGGGGAAACCTTGTAAACAAGTAGTAGATGGTGAGGATAGGCATAAAGAAACACAAATGGAGTCATCTTTGTTGTGCGAAATGAGGTATTATACCACCATTATACTTATGAAATGCATTTGGACCATTGTGCTTGCTTTTCTAACACAAAGCAATGTAGATACCCTTCCAAACACTTATTCATAATTTTTATTTGTCCATTTCATTGTGGATGATAAGATGAATTGTGTGCTAATTTTGTGCCCTGTGCTGAAAATAGGTTAGTCCAAATATGTTAGTGACGATAAGGCCATCCTCACAATTATTTTGGAAATGTTGGGGATTTTTTTCGCACCTTGTCCATGAAGACTTCTACCACCATACTAGCTGGAAAGGAATGAGAGTCCACGAAAATGTGCGCACTAAGTGAATTGATCCTCTTCTACCAATATCACATCCCATTGATCTGATTTTGCCAACCTTATAACCAAATCAATTAACATTTCCTCCATGAGCTACAATGGAATACCCAATGGTCATGAGAGGCCCACTGTTTTGACTATTTCCCCTTCGATGTTGTTGACATATCAAACATTCAGCCAAAATAATTCGTGTCCCCTTTAAGGCCTTACCATAATAAATACTTCTTTGAACAATGATAAGTCTTCAAGAACTCTGAATGGTCCTACTGGTGAGATGAAATACAAACTTTCAATGAAATTTTTTTTTTTTTAAAAGCAAAAATATTTTTATTGATCAACTTATGAAAGACAAATTACAATGCCAAGCAATTATACTCATACTAGACGAGATATCCTTTGATTTCCAAGTACAAATAATAGAGAAGAGATAGCATATCTGTGCTTTATCCATCATGTGATTTGAGAGATAGGATCCACTCAATTTGCTTCCGTTTCTCCTGAGGCCACATCAAGGGTATAGGACCAAAATTTAGCAGATTATAATGGTCTAATGCCCAGTTGGCCAATCCATCAGCTATCTTGTTCTGCTCCCTAGGAACATGAGAGTATTTAACTGTTTGGAACTGTCTAGCAATGTTTTTATCTGGCCCTGTATTTTGGCTATAAGCCAATTATTGGATGGATGATGATCGGAGCTTGAAGGAGTGTAATAATAACCTTGGAGTCTGATTCAACAATGATACTAGGACATCCCAATTTAGTGGCTTCCAAGAGAGCACGCTGAACAGCCATAATTTCAGCCACATTGTTTGTATAATATCCTAATTGATAAGCAAAAAAGAAAAGGGGAGTTCCCAAGGAGTCATGAGCTACCCCTCCCATACTAGCTGGTCCCGAATTACCTCTAGCAGCTCCATCCGTGTTTAATTTGACTACTCCAAATGGAGGAGGTACTCTTGTGTTTGGTTGCTTGCTTTATTTGCATTTGCCTGTTACCCAAGTTAAGTTTTTGTAATAAAGCCTTCCACCTGTCAGGTAGAGGGGATGGTAATTTTAGATTGTGTATTATAGTTTCTGCAATATTACTTTTAGTCACATCCAAAATATACCATTTGTCTCGGCTTTCTAACTTAAAAATGTGTTTGTTTCTTTCCTTCCAAACATTCCACAACGCAAAAGAGAAGTAGCCAACCATATTCCTTTAGCAAAGTCTTGAGTGTCCCTAACTGAATGTTTCCATCCTCTAATAGTATCCACTATATTCACAGGGGATTGCCATGTTACGAAAGCCAATCAGCAAGAGTACACCAAAGGGCCAATGTGAAGGGGCATTGAAAGAATAAATGAGTAAGGGTCTCTTCAGCATTTCTACATAAAGGGCACCAAAAGGGTCCCACAATGCCCCTTTTCATCAAGTTGTCCCCTATGAGAACTCTTTGATATATAAGAAGCCAAACAAAGAATCTAACCTTAGGCCATAGAATAGGTTGCCAAAGGTCCACAAAGATATCTTTACAAGGATGTGGATGAGGGGCCACTAATATTCTATATCCCTCAGCAACTGAATAATTTCCATCCTGCTCAGTTCCCCATCCCAAAGTATCTGGTGTCGAAGTCGAACAAAGGATCTTGTTTTGCAAAAGAGATTGGAAGAATTGCATTTGCACCTGAGTCAAGTTAATCTGCCACAAGGAAGGAGGGATCCACTCAGTCCCTGAGTGAACAAGCCGAATGTAATGCCTTACCTTAATTTTTCCTTGTCCTGGAGGCTGTCCATAATGTTCCTAAGGTGTGGATACTTGTTTGATCAAAGGAGGATGGCCATCCCACGAATCCGTCCAAGTTTGCGTGCTCGCCATTTCCAATTTTCCAAAACATCTGTTGCTTGATTATTCCTTCTCCAATTCTGAGAACTGAAAGAATGGGAGATCCACGGGGAGGTAATGAGTGTCGACTATGTCATGGGGTCTCATTCCTTGTGTATATTTTCCTCTTATATTAATACTCCATAACTGGTCTGGATTTTGCAAAAGTCTCCAATATAGTTTTGTTGTCAGGGCTTTATTATTTGGAACGCTAGCTCTGAATCCCAATCCTCCCTCTTTCTTTGGCAAACATAAAGTTGTCCACTTCACAAGGTGCCATTTCCGAGCCTGTTGGGTACCTGACCACAAGAATTTTTTACTAATAGAATCTAACTGATGTAGGACAGATGTTTGGAATATTCAAGAGAGCAACAAAATATACAGGAATAGCTTGCAAGACAACTTTAATTAATGTTATTCTTCCCCCTGATGATAGCCATCTATTAGTCCACTTACTAAATTTTTGTTGGATCTTAGCCGAAGCCAGCTCCAGTCAGCGAGTCTTTTAGGGCCCAAAGGAATACCCAAATATTTTAAAGGTAATGTAGCCTTCTGGAATCCAAGTTTCGTCAATATATCCTGTTCCAGCCTTGGCGAGCAATGGAAGAAAATTATTTTTGACTTAAGTCTATTAATATCCTAACCAGTAGCATTTGAAAAAAGTTCCAAATTTTTATGGATCTGAGTAGCTTCCTTCATAGATGCAGCCCCCATAATGGATGAATCATCCACAAACTGTAAGTGAGATAGTGGGTCCACCTGTGTAGCCAATTTTATACCTTGCAGCTTTCGT
Organism: Taxus wallichiana var. yunnanensis; assembly: GCA_018340775.1. Classification (NCBI taxonomy): domain Eukaryota; kingdom Viridiplantae; phylum Streptophyta; class Pinopsida; order Cupressales; family Taxaceae; genus Taxus; species Taxus wallichiana. The sequence continues at coordinate 339,308,591 of CM031243.1, read as the reverse complement.
TGGGTTCTTGTCCTGGTAAAAAGTCTCCCAAATGACTCTGCAACTATGATGAACAAGAAGGGAGATAAAGGGTCTCCCTGCCTTATACCTCTAGATGCAGAAAATCTCTTTGTAGGATTACCATTGACAATAATAGAATAAGAGACTGATGAAATACAGGCTTGTATCCACTGTACCCATAGAGGGGAGAACCCAAAGTGGAGAAGGATGTCGAAAGAAAGGTCCAACTTACCCTGTCATATGCTTTGGATAAATCCAGCCTAACAAACATGGCGGGCTTCTTTTGAATGTCCATAGAGTGAAGGGCTTCCTGAGCCAACACAATGTCATCATAGATTTGTCTATGGGGAACAAAATCGCCTTGCTTTGGAGATATTACTTTGTCAATTATGGGTTTCAATTGCTCTGCTATTACTTTAGTGATAATTTTGTACAACACATTACATAGAGCAATGGGACGGTACTCAGTAATAGTGGAAGCTTCCTGTTTTTTAGGAATTAAAGCAATGTATGTGTAATTGATGGATCTAAGGACTGTCTTTTCTTGTCTGCATTCTTCCACAACTTCAAGCAAATCCTTTTTAGTAATATCCCAGAATTCTTGATAAAACTCAATCAGAAATCCATCTGGTCTTGGAGTCTTCCCTTTTTTCATGGCCCACACAACTATTTGAAGTTTTGTTTCCGAAATAGGTTGCAAGAGCGACATATTGTCTGCCTCACTGACCATAGGAGGGATAAAGTTAAGCAATTGTTGTTGAGCAGTCCTGTCCAGATTGGATGCCTTAAACAATTCTGAAAAGTACTTGTATGGCAACCTATTGGATTTCTTCATGTGTATTTGCCCGGCTTCCATCCTCCTTGTCTAGGTAAGCAATATAATTGTTGGAACGGTGAGCTAGAAGAGATTTATGGAAAAAAAGGTATTTTTATCTCCCTCTTTCAGCCATTTAATTCTGGCTTTTTGTTTCCAGAATATTTCCTCCCTTAATTCCCATTCCGTTAATGTCTGCTTAAGAAGGATTTCCTTATTTTGTAGTTCCTTTGAGTATCCTTGAAGTCTTATCTGTTGTGATACCTCCTGTAAGGCTTCCAAGACCTCTCATTTTCTCGCATGAACATTTCCAAAATCTGAGATATTCCATTTCTTGAGTTGATTCGTAAGGTGCTGCATTTTTTTGACGAAACAAAACATTTTAGTGCCATGGTGTGGTTGGCCTTCCCGCCACCATTTTCCAATTAAAGGAGGCAGGTGTTCATCACGGAGCCACATCAATTGGAATTTAAAAGGGGCTCTAAATGGTGGTGATTTGCCCAGTTCTAATAACACCGACCAATGATCAGATCTTGAATTGTCAAGAACATTAGCTGTAGGTATGATATTACAGTCAAACCAATCTTCAGATATCAGAAATCTATCCAGTCTTTCCATTATACAACTTTCTTTGATTATTTTATCGGACCAGGTCATTAATCCATTTTGAGTTTGAATATCAACTAAGTGCATCCAGAGTAGTGTTTCCCCATCCGTAGTAGTGTTTCTCATGGGAGAAAAGGACAAGATTAAAATCTCCCCCTATAATGACTGGTATACCAGAATGTGCTACTACAATATTTTGAATAATCTTCCACTGGGCCTTTTTTTTGCCTCCACCTGTAGAGGGGCATATATGTTCATTATCAAAATAATTTGATTTTGAGGAACATATCGAACTACCATGTAGAGAACACTGTGGTTTCCACCGTTGTCCGACAATGAACTTGCAGCACCGGTCCCAAATACATGTTAATCCTCCGGATGCTCTATGTGAACTTAAAGAGACAACCTAGAGTTTTTCAATCCTCCGAGATGCTCCATGTGAACTTAAAGAGACAACCTAGAGTTTTTTGTGAATATTTGGGACAACCGCTGTCATGAACTCTATGGATGCTTTAGTTTCCTGTAGGAATAACATATGAGGGTGATGTTGTTGCACAAGACGCTTAATCTCATTAATTTTTGAAGGGCTTCCCTTTAGCCCCCGAATATTCCATGTAATCAGCTTCATTGTGGGGTTTGTTCAAAATAGAAGCCAAATCCCCAACTTTACCATTGCTCTGTTAGTTGTTGCCCTTCTCTCTGAAGACGAGCTTGATTATTTTTCCTTCCTACTCACAATGTAGAGTCCATTTTTAGCTTCTTTTGTTGTTCTTGTTGAATTCCGAAGGATGATTATTAAGTGGGGTTGTTGTTGTAGGGGGAGGTAATAATAAAATATTACTTTGTATATTAATCTGGGCATTTTCATTTTCCTCCTTCCGTTGCTCTTCAACTAGCTTATGTTTCCTTTGGTAACTTTTTAGTTCTCTTGTTTTTCCTTGGTGCACCACCAATGCTTTGGGCTCTAAATGTACCTGATTATTGTTTTGATCCTGATGGTGATTCTGACCCATTTGAGTTTCTGGGACTTGGGTTTCCTGTACTACATCCATATCTTCCTCTGGTTCATCCGTTTGGAGGGCTGCAAATCGGTTGGTATTATTATTCTGAACCTTGCCTGTATTCTTCTCCTTTGTGGTCTTTCTTTTTGGAGGTGTTACAAATTCGTCCGAGTTATGTGTCTCCTTAATTTGGTCCTTAGGCCGCAACGAACAATCTTTAACAAGATGACTATATTCATGGCAAAGACGGCATCTGAAAGGTATATTTTTATAGTCAATTTGTCGTTCCCATTGTTCTTCCCCTATTTCCAAAAGAATTTTTGTAGGCAACGGTTGGTTCATGTCCATTTGTTCCATTTTCATTTGTTCCGCTTGCACACTTCGAACGTAAAAGGGAGTTCCTCTTCAGCTTTAAATAAGGGTTGTCATGGCTTCATGAATAAGCCAACTCTTCCATAAAACCATGGTCCTTGAAATATGTATTCTTTTTCAGTTCTATTAGCAAACACAACCAAAAAATAACTATTCGGATATACAAAACCGTACTCACCGGGTATTCCATGTTTTCCTAGCCCATTCTTTGAATGCAGAAAGTGATGGCTTAAACCCTAGAAAGCAAACAATGAGAGCTTTATCTTCCACTCTTATTACAATGAGAGCTTTATCTTCCTTGTCTTATTACAATATGTAATCTCCCTTCCAAGCATACTAATCTGAATAAGAGGGGTCCAAACTGAAGTTGAGGAATGAGCTTCCTTGTTGTATATCCTTGTTTCCATTCTATCCTTGTTGCTTGAACCCATTCTGGCTGCAATAATGAAATGGCACATGTTGCTTTATCATCCTCTTGTCAAGAGAGAGTGTTAGCCGCTATGTTCAACTTTCCTTTTTGTAAATAATCTAGAAGTCATTCCCAACATTTTGGTGACCCATTTCTCTTGTTCTTCGAAGATGATCATTATTCCATGAAATACATAAGACTCTCATGATCCATTTTGACATTGAAATGTTGGCCCATAAGATAATGGTGCCATTGTTTGACTACATGAATGATGGCTAGCATTTTCTTTTCATCTGTGGGCCATAACAAATTCTTGTCTTTGATTTGACTCTCAAATCCAAGGGACTCCTCAGCATCAATATTGTGCAGATTCCATGCCCTAAAGCATTGCATTCTACCAAAATTGTCTTGGAGAAATCAGGGGTAGCGAACACAACATTGGTCGTGAGAGCTTCTTTGAGTTGCTGCAATGCTCGTGTAAAATTCTTCTGCAATAATATGTTTCGGATGCCACTATGCAAACATAGTTAAGACCAAATCTTCTATAGTAGCCTACAAACTTTAAGAATCCTCTCAAACCCTTGATTGTTTTAGTTAGTATCCAATCTTTGACAGATGCAATGTTTACATTGACTCCTCCATCGGATACTACATGATCTAGGTACTCCACTTCCTTTACTCCAAATGCTCATTTGGATTTATTTTCATAGAGTTAATTGTCTTATAAACCCTGCAATACCTTCTCCAAATGTTGTAAGTGTTCCTCCCATGACTTATTGTTGATTAGGATGCCATCAAAGAAAACACCACATATTTCTCAAGAAATGGACTGAATACTGAACTTGTGGCTCTAAAATGTAGATGGGGCATTAGTGAACCCGGATGGCAAAACTAGGAATTTATAATGACCCTCATGTAGCTTGAATGTCGTCTTGTGGAAATCATCTTCCTTAACTCGGATTGGATGATAACTTGAACATAGGGTTGACTTACTAAAGAAAACACCACCATTTAACTCATCCAATAGTTCATCAATAAAGGGAATAGGAAACGTATCTTTGAGAATGAGCAAGACACATTCCCTATAATATGGATACATTCTCCATGACCCATCCTTCTTAACCATGACCATCGAGAGATCAATAAGCAATGTCTTTGGGCTAAACAATTCCGAGTCCCAACATTTCTTGGAACAATTTTTCAATTTCAGACTTTGTTCATATGGCAGTAGGGCATGGCTGAATACTTCCTATACTCAATTTGATGGCATGGTCATGATATTTTATTGGAGGTAGGCTCTTGGTTTCTTGAAAAACTTGTTGATCATGTTGAATGGTCTCTTAAAGCTCTAGGGGACTATTAAGTTTCCACATCCTATGCTTTGAAGAAATGTTGTAAGATCCTTTGTAAGAAAATTCTCCATCTTACCTTTTAGCCAAACATTCCCATATGTATTGAAGCACCTCCTCTTTAAGACCTTTCCAAAAGAACCTTCCTCTCACCTTTTTGTGTCTTGAGATAGCCTGGATGACCAGCCAATGGGGCATCATGAACAGCCCTCAATATCTTGTTCTTCACCCTTGATTTGGAAACCAAATAGACTCCATTCTTGTAGAGAATGAGCCCATCCATTATTTTGTACCTTTCATCCACAATTTCTTCCTCAAAAACAACATTAACAAACTTATTCTTGTTACACTCAGCGGTAATTAAAGACTTCTAATCTGTCATTATCCTAGATAAAGAGCACAAATATGATTCTTTGGACAAAACATCTAGTAAATGCTTGATTTGAGTGGTTTCCAGGACTCATACCTTGAAGTATCACCTTCTTGCCTTTATACATGAAGCTAAACTCCATACTTTGGTAGTTGAGAGTGAACTCTCCTAATGAATGTAACCACTGGACCCCAAGCACAAGATTTGTACTAGCTATGCCAATCATATAAAGATCATCACATGCTTCATGCTCTCCCAATGTGAAAAGGAGTTGGGAACGAATCCTTGTGCATGGCATGGAATAGCCATCCACTACTTTGACCGGGAAGCCATTGAGGTCTTCCACCTTCAAATCCATCTTTGCAACCAAGATCTTCTCAACACAAACTTCTTCCTCTTTCTTATGACTCAAAGGATCATCCAAACCCAAACAATTATGTTCACATAACCTTGAGCTTGCCATAAAAGATCTATGTGCCATATGTTATTCAACAAGTTCTTCACATTACAAGGCATCAAACATGACATGTGATCAATCTTACCAACAAGCTGCCCATAATGACACAAGTATGGCAGCGGCATAGGGAGGATAAAATGTGATCATTTCTATCATACCTTGGGCTGCCAACAAGAATCCCACCCTTATTTTGTTGGTACTTGTTTGGAACATCTCCGGAGCTCTCTCCAAGGCTATAAACTCCCTCAATCTGCCCATCATTGACTGTTAAGGATTTCCAGCGAACTGAAAGTAATCATGAGGAACCGAAAGTGTCCTTCCTTCCATAATGTCATCCTCATGCAAATCTGATTTTTCTTCTCTGTTTTTCTGCAACATGCCATCATTAGAAATCATGGAATCATCATTAAATATCAAAATATTTTTACCTTCCAACTCATGCTTCATTACTTCCCTCTCTTCCCTAGGCTCATGCTTTGAGATTTCATCAAATGCTTGACCCTTCATACTGTTTTTCTGAAAATCAATTAATGGCTCATCCTTGGAAAGAGTGATGGGTACTTCTAGGGCTTCAATGGGTTGTTCCCTCTCAATGCCCAACAAATTTGGTTGTTCTTCCTTCTTTGGCTTCAGCTCCATGATTTCTCCCTCTTCAACTTACACTATGGATTCCTCTATGGGTTGTTTCTTCTCCATTACTTACAACCCTAATTTTTCTTGTGTAGCTTGTGACCTAGGCTTGGGCCTTGATCTTCCCTTGCTTACTCCCATGAACTCAGAAAATGACATGGCAACACATATCTTCTATAATGTCCCCTTCTAGGACAAGTTAGGAATTAACACAAATCTGATCACACACAGCTGTAAATAATTAATTTTCAAACCCCGACTGCTGTAAACTTCAAAAATTAATTCCCGCTTAACTGTTCATGCAAAAATCTTCAAACTTTGGATTTTGGGTCACAAAAATATGAAGAACAATATGCAAAAATCAGATTTCACACAGCCAACCCGAAACCCTAATTTTGACCTAAAAAGTAGGTCGCCCAACTATTTTAGGGCACAAAAACTCCAAAAATTATGAAATCAATTTATCCTTATTCCTCCTAATTTATATAATCAAATGCAATATTAAATCAACCCCAAACCGCAGATCTGAAATAAATATTAATTTACCATACCCAGAAAAGCCTGCAGACAGCTGAAATATTCTAAAATTGATATCTCACTCAAAACTCAATATTTCTTCACCAATAAAATGTAGATTGTTCTATAAATTAAGATCTTTCCAAAGAACTAAAGATCTGAATTTTGTGACAGCCGAAAACCCTCCAAAATAGCCCCCAAAATCCTCAACCCAGTTGCTAGGGTTAGAATAAGTTTACTTGCATTAAAAATCAGATCATAAAACACCCAACAATCATCAATAACATCCAAATATCCTCCTCAAATAAATGCGCCACTTATCTAAACAAGTCACCAATGCTTGCAAGCATAAATCATACAAAGAACATACTTCAACACAAGATAACTCAACAAATGGAACAAGAGAGAATACTTCATTGATCAAACCAGCTTACTAACTTCCCACGCAAGAGAGAGAAAGAGAGAGAGAGAGAAAGCTTTATGGGCATGCATCCCAACTCCACGCATGGAGCATAAAATAAATATCATCATAACATGAGTCCGATTAATGATCCTAGCACTCCTTTTATAAGCAAGGAGGCACAAAATTCAAATCCCTTGGAGGGAAATTATTAAATAAAAGCGCTTTATTATCCCTAGGTGTGGCGTCCCTTTCAAAAAGGGTGATTTTAATATTTAAAAGCCACATAAATATTATTTAATTAATTTCCTTTTTAATTTACATTTTGGGAATTTAATTAAATAATTATTTGCTCCATAAATATTAAATAATTAAATAAATATTGTTTTATAATGTCAAATGATTAAAATCACTCTCCAGGCAATATTATAAAATTATTTAATATAATTTTCCCCTTGCAACATCCCTAAAGCCCACGGGGAATGATAGGCTAAGGGTCTTCAAAAATGGGGACATTACATCTTCTCCCGAAGGGGGCCCTATATTCCTCATACCATGTAGCAATGTTGTCCGCTTTGGATGGCTGAGTATTATTGACATCCTTTAAAGATCTCCCTCCACCATTCGGATCTTGAAGGATGTAGATCAACTGCGCCATTTTATTGGCCAATCTTTCTTTCCCTAAGGCAAGCCTTTCAAATCTAGCATTCCCAAAATTGTCTCAATTTGATCTTCTTGCAAGAAACCCTCAAGTTGGGAAGACCGAAGCTCTGATACCACTGTAATGTCCCTTTCTAGGGCTAAAACTAAAAATAAGGGTTTGGCCACAACCCCAAATGAATCAAATCTGAAAATACACCATCAACTAACAAGCATCAATCTGAAAATGACTGAAAACACACTTTAACCCTATTCGAGCAATCAATAATCAATCCTTTAGGACAACGAACTGTATAGGCACTTCAAATCATCTTACAATCATGCAAAAATAGCTGAATATGCTTATAAATAGTTATTTCAAGCAAGACAACATTTATCCATCCAAATTACATCAAAATAATAGAGAAAATAAGAGATTACACCCAGCTGCAATTAATTTTATGACAGCAGCAGGGAAGCCACAAACAAGGGCTAAAAATAACTCATAAACCTCTCCAAAAATCATTAAATTGTAGATTCCAGCCTTATAATGTAATGTCCCCTTTTCAGGACATTATATGCATGAAATGATTCGAAGGCCCTCAACAACCCAAAGGGTTTTGAGGACTGGCTCATATTCCGGCGTGAGATATTTCTTATCTTTTTGTAACCCCTTGAGGGCCCTCTCTTAGTTAAGTCAATGTGCACATAGGTTAGTCATATTTATTATTTAATTAAAATAATAAAGTGCACATAGTTCTAGTGTTATTTAATTAGAGGTTATGTTTTCCTCCAAAAGGGAAATTCGAATTTTGTACTCCTTGTCTATAAAAGGAGGTCATGGGATCATTGTAAAAACTATGCTATGGATGAATTCGATTTGACTCCATGCTTGGAGTAGGGATGTATGCCCACCATTGATGTTTGCTCTCTTTTGCATTGGAGATCTATTGTAGCTGGATTTTGATATCAATTTGAAGTATTTGTGAGTGCCATTGCAAGTTGACTAGGGGTGTGTGCTTCCCTCTAGCTCTAGCGACTCCTCTTGATGTTTTATGAACTGTTTTGGGTCATTATTGGATGTGGATCGACCAAGTTTGATGCATAATATTGTGCCCTTTCTACAGCGACTTCATTGGGTAGTTCCTTGAGTATTTTAATGCATGTTTAGTGCTCTAAATGTTCAGCGAACTTGATGATGTTAATTTACTAAGCTACAGCAATATGTTTTAAGGCAATAGTTTGTTAAAAACCTCCTCTAAACCCTAGCAAATACAAGCATTGTTTGGTGACTGGTTGAGGATAGATTTGTGTGCAAAAATAATTATATTTGACAGCGATTTCTAGCTCAAATAAGTATCTGTTTGTGACTGATATTGGCAACTTTACTTGAGACACAGATCTGTGGGAAAATATATTTATATTGCAGCGATCTATACCTCCTTTTGGCTGCTACATTCTGAGTATGGCGACTCAAACAAATGCATGATTCAATGGTGTTTGAAGACCCTCTTGGCAGCGGCTTGTGTGACAATTTCATTCTGTCATATGGCAATTTGAATAAATGCATAATCTAACAGTGTTTGGAGTTTCTCTTGGTAGCGATTTACCTTGCTTGAATGCTCTATGTCCAGCGATCTGCATAATGCATGATTCTTTTAAGTGTTAGAATCATTTGGGGGCAGCAAAGTCAACATTCATTACTGGGCCATTTTTCTGAAATGAATCAATTGGGTGTTGTTGCTCATGTTTGAAAGCTATAATGCTCATATTTGATAGCAATATGAATCGAGGGTGTTTGGTATGATCTGTAAGTGCTTTCCATGATTACTAGATTAGATTAGATCTTATAAATATTCTGAGTATGGCGACTTGGGTGAATGCATGATTTAATGGTGTTTTAGAGCCCTGTTTAGCAGTTGTGTTTGGTCTTCCTATTTGTTGGAAATATGGTGATCATTTTCTATATTTAGCAAACTGGTTTTAGAGCATGGTTGGTATGGTTTGGGGTATTCAATAGATTCCAAGTGCAGCGATCAGTGTGTGAGTTTATTGCAGCAGTCTATATTCAGTTTATCACAGCATATTTAGTGTAATTTGATTAAGACCATTGAACCCTTCTCTGTCGGTTGAGTTCAAGGCACCTTGCCTGATCCAATCGTAAGTTGGAGCTACTTCAAGGACATGCACTCTGTTATAATCCATTGAAAGATATTTTTGAAGATCTGTTGAAGTATAGTTGCTGCCCTAATAGTGTATAACAGTTGGGATTTCCTAGAAGATCCAAGTCTGCCCTAAAAATATAATTGTGGGATATTACATATAAAGTATGAAGAACAATAATATCAACTCAAATTGTCCAAAAGAGCCCTAGATGATATCAAATCCTTTCCCCAAGCAAGTCGCCTAGGGTTATAAGGCAAGAAATAAATATAAAATCCTCCTTAAAGCTCACTTATGACCTCCATATGAAGCCACCAATGCACAAATGCGGGCTTTCGTCCCCAAGTGTGATCCTATTGAAGGGTTTTGTCCTCAATAGGTGACCAAGGAAGGGTTTCATCCTTCAATGGCAAGAAGAGAAGCTACAATAGCTCTAATTCCAAGTAAATGTCAAAATAGATGATAGATGATGATCCTCCTCTCAATTCGAACTTCCTTAAGTACCCCTCCTTTGGCACTAATGATGTATTAGAAGCCCCACCTTCATGGCCGACCTCCTAATGCACTTTTTAATCTTCACTTAAGAAGACCGACCTCATAATGAAGAAATAGAAATTCTCCTTGCTAAGTCTTCTTTCCCTAGTCGAACCATTCCAATGCCATGATTAGTAAATAAAATAATTAATCATGAAGGTACATCACTTACAACCATGGCGAGTTCCCCTCCTTTGCTCCTTCCTTGATGCCCATAGGAGGAGGAACGGGCATACGGTCTTCCATAGTGACTAGCTTGGAAAAGGGGACATTACATTGCACTCAAAAGGCGGTGCAATGTTACACCGATAGTAAAAATCTGACAGTTTGTAGAGTTGTTGAAGCAAGTTCAAGATGCAATAAAGGCACGTAAGGTCTGTAGTGTCGTCAAAGCAATTCCAAGATGCACTAAAGAGGCACATTTGACCTGGGTATCAAGGCAATAAACATACATATCCCACAATCAATTGACCATTACGTTAGTGAGAGGGCCTCCACTAGCGCGACATTATCCCTATTGGCACAAGGATTGTAATATATTACTACGGGCAAGGCCAACCAACCTAGGCGGGATTAATTTTTGACCGAATGCGGATTGTTAGAGTCGTAGAGGCAATTTCAAGATGCATGGAGCCTGCAGCACCAACCATGTCTCCTTCGCTACCTATAACGACATTGCCCGAGCTAAAGACGATGGAGCGGAAGTTTGTATTTGATCCAATTCTTGCTCATGTGTGCCAACTCGGCTACGAAGAACATGGAACAATAGCAATATTTATTAACATCATTGTCAATGCAATCGTTTAATTTAAATATAAATATTTAAAATTTCTATATTAATTAAGATACAAACCTAAATTTGTGTTTCAAAAACAACATAATAAATGCAACTAAGAAAAATAAATTTAATTTATCCATGAATATTACAACATCCCACAACCCCACATCTGTTAACATAAAAATAGATATATAACATAACCATAGTAAAAAAACTCAAATTTAATATCTCTAAGATATTTCAAATAAATAGATTTATTTAAACAAATATATTTAACTAATATTAAAATCAAGCCATAGAAAATTAATTACCCTTCAATTAAAAAAATGAAAAACTAATATAGGAAATAGTAACAAATAATCTATAATATTTTTTAATATTTTAATTTTATGTTTTATGAGTTTGAGTTTAGGAGACATCTGCAGGTTTTATATGGCTTACTCTGCAAATTAAGTCAATTTAAGTGTGCCTGAGCACAAGTAAAGGATATAAAGAAGGCCATATATTTTGTTTTATGTCTCGCAAATTCTAAGTTGACGCCTCCTTTTTGGACTATAGATAAAATTGTGTTGTATGACTATTTTAAACTTTTGTGCAATGAATTTAATGATTTTAAACTATTTTGAGCACAACAAACCGGCATGAGACCATTTCACGGAAATGGGCAAGGGAGACTTTTTTCCCATGTAATATAGCCTATCAGCTAAAAAGGTACCCTGGAGACTGTTCAAATGGAACTTGGCTTGCAATGAGAAGCTGTTCATTTCCCACTGCTTTCCTCAAACTTCTTGGGCCATAAATTTGTAATTTTATTCGTAGTTAATTTTTACAATTTTTAACATTTACAAGTATATGACTGCACAGAGACAACTATGTAAAAAAAAGGAAGCAATGTTAAAGGTGCAGATGGTTAATTGAACGAATAATATCTAGTTTAGTATTGAGAGCATAGACAAGGAGACTAGAACATACACACTTTATCTTATAAACCTAAGACAAAACACTTAGCCAAAAGTATAGATAATGCATATTGATACAAGAAACAAGAATGCTTTATCTTCGTGTGCAATGTAAATTATATCCATATAATATTAGCATTTTCTATTGATAGACAGAATTCTCTTATTTCTAATCAGTATCTAGATTCTTACATATAGAATGAGACATACCATGTGCACTAGTTAGATACAACCACCCACACGTACACATAAATAACCAAAATAGTATAAAATTAAATAGGCCAAAGTACATTACACAATATTTTAGAATTCCTTTAATTCAACCATGTGCTTTTATTTATATACATGTATAAATGAGTACAGTAAACATAATATCAAATGTATTGTCTATAATAGCGTTTAGCAGGATAATGGCCTCCTGTGACAAAATACACACCCATTATTTAAATGAACAGAAAATTATGAAGGATAATATTGTACAGGAAGAGTAAACAGTAAATATGGAAGAAGAAACGAATACTTGTTGGCCCACCATTGGGAAATGACCTTAAAACTAATATTTGGTTCGAGAAAAAATAAAGACTTAGGGTTCACACAAAAATAAACAAAAATACATATAGGAAATAAGTCAAATCCAAAGGAATAGAAATTATGTGGGTTAAAATAGTTGTTTGAAAGAAAAACATTCAATGTTCATTTTTTTTTCAAATTAATGGCTTTTTCTGCTTTACATGCTGCGTAAAGAAGCGCACACATGCTGAGTTACAGGGCAGCCTGCTGCCAGATGGCAGGTTTCTAGGTCAAATTTGGCCCTGACTAGGGCCAGTGGTATCCAGGCAGAGATGGAGGGCGTCCGAGCGGTGGTTGCGACCTCAGGAAGGAATTGTAAATGAATGTGGGTGTGCGATATGCCCAACAGCTATGGAATCATATAAAATGATTATATAGATCTTTTCTCAACTCTCTTCTCTGAGTTCATTGTTGTGTGACTAATTGAATTTGCACAGTAAATGAGAAAATGGATCATTACTAACATGATAATGATCCATGAGAAAATCGCTTCAAGATTCTTAAATAGCAATATTTTGGTCTTATGTATACCATTATTTATTGGAAGAAAATTATATTTGATTTCATGAGATCAAAAACAAAAGTCTTGTTGTAAAAGACATCAAAATTCTCTCAAATTTCATTCCAAATACTTTACTTGTGAATTTCATCAATTTTTCAAATCAATTAATACACAAGACTGAGAATACACTTCTATAAGTATCAATATATTGAGATCTTCTTACACTAATTCCACCCATTTTCGTTTGTATCTACCAGATATGAAAAATTAAATATATGTTTGTCAAAGAAATTTAAATCTTCCCATGAATTAGTTTCTATTAATTTTTTCATATAACTACCAACAAGCACAGATAGAAAACAATAATTAGCATACCTGCTCGCCTTCATCATCACAATAGCCCACAAGTGAGACAAGGTTTAGATGGTGCACTCTAGACAACAAATCTATTTCAGTGGAAAATTCTTTCTCTCCTTGCAAGGATCCTTCTAGTGCACGCTTTACGGCTACAATCGTACCATCAGACAAAATGCCCTTGTAAACCTTACCATAGCCACCTTGCCCAATTTGCATTGAGGTGCTGAAGTTTTGTGTAGCTAACGCCATCTCTTCAAAATCAAAATCTTTGACGCCTGTTACTTTAACTCGCTTTCTTGATCCTATAAGAATAAATAAATATACTTGAGATTTCCATCAAAGCAAGAAGATAATTCAGTTAAACTCAAACCTCATTGTTTATGATGATAAGAAATTCATTCTAGATAGAAACTTTCAGTTTAGCAATATGAAGAAATCAAACATAATAATATACAGCATCAGAACATTTGAAACAATATTCAGCAGGTCTTGCAAAAGATAGATGCAATTATGATTCATTTATCAAATGCAGAAGTTAACTGGTAGGTACCTCTACTGACTAATATTGCCCAGGCCAGAACTTATCCATACATAGCAAACAAAGGTTAAAAACTTAAAAGCAATTTCAATTCAAGGATTGTATCCCAAGCACTTGTGTTGCATCCATACAACTATCCTTATCCATGTGTTTTCATGCATGTGTGCATGAATGTGTAAGTGTGTTTTGGCGTATGAGAGACTGAATGAGAGGAGTATGGAGAAAAGCTAGCATACCAAGCAATTTTCTTTTGGAAGCACTGTTGGTGTGATTTATATGCCACTTAAAAACCATAACTATGACGATTGAAGAAACAACAGTTGTGCCAAAAATTGTGCCAATCACAATTCCTACAAGAGCATGCTTGCTCAGGCCAGAACCTTCACTAGATCCAAGATTAACTGTACCAAACAACAATGCATTAGAATTAAATTTGTATCTTCTTACATATAAATAAACTCATTGGTTCCTCAAAAACAAAAAGGTATCGCTAAACCATTGAAACAACATACAAGTAAGCATCATTGAAATAATTGCTAAACATAACTGAAAAAGCAAATCTAATAATCCAATATTTCTGAGAATTTTATTCTTTCAGTGCTCATAAACATGAAATGAACCTGAAATAAGCAAAAACGTATTATTGTTTTGTAATGTACCCTTTAGGGGACTTCTCGGAAAATAACTAGGGCTGGATGAGAGATGACTGAAATTAATTTTTAAATGGCTGTAATCAGACTCCTGTGGGCTGGATATGACTGGAAATGCACACTGAAACCTGCAATTTTTCCCTTCCCCGGGTAGCGACCTGTTTTGAGAACTCTCACTCAGTTTTGGATGCCCTAAACTTGCTGGAAATGTGCCCAATCAAGCTCAAAATTTCTAATTAATTATCAGCAATCAAAATATGAAGGAAAACGGATTTTTAGTGCCCTAGAAATGAAGATATGAATTTTCTATAAACCCTTTGTCTACACAATTACTTTAAAAATTCATAACTTTACCTAGGAAGCTCCAAAATTCACAAAACTTGGGATCTTGGGGTTTAAAAATATGAAGAATGCAAATATCAAATCAGCTTGCCCAAACATGCCAAACCTGACTTACAAGCAATTCGCCCCTCTTGGAAATAATGAATTAGTGGCTCAAACATGCAAGGAAATGATTGTTTTCACTTTTAATAATTAGTACAAGTCCATCCATGCAAGAATCATACCATACATCCATCAAAACACATCCAAAATACTCATGATGCAAGTTACCTAGGGCAAGATAGAAAGATATCAGCTCCAAATTCCTTGAGATATTCAATAGTTCCAAATATCCTTGCTTGAGGGTTTTTGTCCCCAAGACAAGTTCCACTATCAAGGGTTTTCGTCCTTGAAATGGTCTCAAACAAGGGCTTTCGTCCTTGATGAAAAACCTTTACCCAAAAGAGATAATAAGATTCAACATACCAAATAATGGCCAAGCATCCTCCTTTTATAACATAAGGGGTGCTACATCATAACTTATGGCCGACCTTATAATAAGTACCTTTTAATTATCTAATTTGTTTTTAGAGCCTACACGCTCAAAATACTTAATATTCTAATTAGATAAGTTCTTCTATTGGAGCACTTGGCTTCCCAACAGGAATACATGATAATGATGAAAATATCTACTTAGAGAATGTCATCCAAGTCTTCCCCTTGCTTCTTTCCTTAAACCCACGGGGAGGAAGAATGGGTTAAGGTCTTCAATTCCGCTAGTCTCCAAAAAGGACATGAGAGTCCCCCCTTCCCAAGATTGCTTGTCCCCAAGCAATTACAAGTCCCCTCAAACAAGGGTTAACCAAGATCCCAAATAAGTCTCAGCTGCTCTTTCTTTATACCTGTCCTTGCACATGAAACAAACGGGTTAAAGAAAACAAGACTTCCATCCACCCTTCTTCATGCCATATTAGCATGTTGGTTAGCTCATTCTCACTCCAATTTTCTCTTTTTGCCCCTTGCTCGGCTGAAATGTGTCCATGTTATCAAGATGACAGCTGCAACTAGACCATTTCCTCTTCAAGAAGGAACGAATGACTAAAATCCTGCCTATAGGAGCTGAGGACAAGTCACTATCCAAAGTGGACTGAATGTCCCTCCACCACCTGCTAGAATGTCACTCTAAGTTAAGTAACCAACAACTAAACCATCACAAAAAGTCCCAATAGTAGCCTTTGTAGCTTGAGCTTCATTGGTATCAATCATGGTGGTGAGTTGCCTCCTTCCAAAAGTGTGAGAGGGACTGAAAAAATGCGACAACTATTTGAATTAGAAATAACCTTTTGCTCGAGATCTTTTTCTTCTTCCTTTATCCCAAACATCACCCAACATTTAGTTCTCTTGCAATTGTGTATATGTGCTAGTAAGTGGACCGACATTTTGAGAAGAACTTGACAAGAACAATTCTAATTTCACTTGTGGGAGATGAAAAGAAACTCAACAATGGGAGCCAAGTAGAACCGTGTAATATCCCCTTCTCAAAAATAACAAGCCAAAGACCCTTAGCCTATTCTTTGTTTTCCGACATCTAAGGGGTATGAAATTAGGGAAGCTAATCCTATTAAATTAATTTTAGTGCATAATGATTTTTATTATAAGCACTTTAATTAGCTGCTCTTCGGTTTACCCTAGCAATGGGGAATGTGTGTTATATGTGGGAGGTCTCGGGGTCAAATCCTCGGGTTGGCCACCTCTATAGCTCATCGTTACTCGGCTAGGAAGTGTCAAAGCGGGTCAACCGATTCGGTGACGGAGGTGGCTCTTGGCATGGTGCCAAGCTGGCTTAGTGTTCAATGCGACGAAGGTCAAGGGCAGGCATCAATCTTGTGTTCAATACGACGAGGAATGTCCTGGCACTTTGCCACGAGAGGTAAACATAACCACTTTTATCTAACGGGTAGAGGTGTAATGGTTCTTGGATCTCCTAATAATTCGGTGATCTAAGGTTTAAATCTTGGCTCTGTGTTAAGGCGGTCTACTACCAACGGTTTGGATACCCCGGTGATAGGGCACCACGATAATATGGTTTAATCCATGGGCTAGCCGAGAGCTTAAAATTTCCATCCTTAGATAGTTCCACACGCCGGTGTGGGTCAGGTGATGCCACAATGGGCTAGGGCCCTCTCCTGAGGTAACCTAACCAAAAAAAATTATAAGCACTTTAATTATCTATTAGTGATAAAGTAATAAAATAAAAGTCCACTTTATTTTTCCTCTCCCCAAAGATGAAAATGCGACCCATAGGGAAAATAAAGCAAAGGGAAATAAAAATAATAAATTAAAGTGACTTTCCCCAAGTGGAGTGAGCTGATTGGACCTTTGTTTGGGCTCATGTGCCATTTACAATTATAAAAGGAGGTCGCCACACTTGGGAGAGACATCTCTTTGCATATTTTGATATCTGAATCTTGGTTTAGCTGATTGCTTTTCCATTTTTACATTGAAGGACGAAAACCCTTTGATGTATTTGCATTAGAGGACGAAAACCCTCTCTTGCTAAGGTTGAAGAACGAAAACTCTTCATCCTTTGTGTGAAGAACCTCTATTCAAGAATTTCTATTGAGAGTTAAGTACAAAGTCTGAATTCCAGCAGTGTTTGAAGACCCTACATTGCACATTTGTGGCATTTCCAGCTAGGGTTTGAAGGAGGTGGTGTTGTGGCTGATTTTTATCTGCATTTACAGCTATTTTCTAGAGGAGCGACCCACTTGTGAGTGGAATCTGATCATCCTAGAGCATAGTTGTTCCAGATCTGGTCTCT
Source organism: Taxus wallichiana var. yunnanensis (assembly GCA_018340775.1). Taxonomy (NCBI): domain Eukaryota; kingdom Viridiplantae; phylum Streptophyta; class Pinopsida; order Cupressales; family Taxaceae; genus Taxus; species Taxus wallichiana. Next base: position 339,290,835 of record CM031243.1, on the reverse strand, counting down.
ATTTGCATTGCCATAATTTTAGAGATCATTTTCAGCCTGGTTGCATGTGAATTGGGCTTGGGAAACCTCTTTTTCATTCCTTTCTGTAACCTGATTTTCTGCAGTCTTTTAATAAAATTCGAGCTCTTCTTTTTGGGTCAAAAATATATATATTTGGGATTCATCCCTATATGATAAATTCTTGTTATTTTTGGCAACTATTGGGTCAAGTTTAGATCATTTTTGAGTGCCATTAATTTCTAAGGCAAGTCGCCATTTCTAGAAGAAAATTCAAATCTGCATTTTTATCAAATATATCTTCTATCAGTTAGTTGTTATAAATTAGATTTGCAAGTGTTCCTTTTAGGTTTATAAATTATCCCATTAAGGACATTAGAATGGTATTAGAGCCGTGATACTTGTCATCCCGTGAAAAGAAATCAGATCTAGGTGCACAAGAAAAAATCACCACAAGTTTATCAAAGAAGAAATTAGACTCCAAAGAAAGGAACAATGGATGAGCAAGATCAAAGAACTCCTCCTACAAATGAGTTGAGTTTCATGCAAGAAGTAATTACAAGGAGTCAAAGGGAGTCAGCAGGCTCATGAGGGAAAGCCAAAGAGAGTTGCAACATGTTTTGAGGGAATCTCAAGGGAAATGTGTGATGCATTGACAGGATCCATTATGGACTTGGCTAAGGCTCTACATGGACACAATATATCAGCGAACCAAGGAGCAACCAACAATGGTGAAGGAAGCTCATCTGACCAACAAAGACCTCCATCAAGCCTCCACCTCAAATATTCAAGGCCAAGTTCCTTCAGAAAGAGGAGCAACCAATTGAGCTAGATCCACCAAGTGACATTGAAGATATAGAGGCATGGGGTGAAGAATATGCAGCCCTCAGTTTCAGTAAGAGACATGTTGTCCTTCAGGGATTATTGCCAAGTGAAGAATAGTAAAGGAACAAGAAAGAATAAAAGAGTTCAACATGAGCAGCCAAGAAGAGACATACAACAAAGGTTGGGAAAGGTAAACTCTTCCTTCTTATGATGACTCAGATAAGTGTTTGGCTAGAGCGTGGCTACAAAAGTTAGGTACATGTTTGTCAATGAATCCCATGTATGAGGAGGAAGCCCTCAAATTTGCAACCTTGCATTTGGAAGGAGTAGCACATGAATGGTGGTACCATGGATTGATCACACAAGGGCATGGATCTATCACAACCATTGAAGAATTCAGTCAATGTCTAATAGAAAAGTTTGATAAAATAGATCTAGAGATTCATTTCAGAGAGTTGGCTCAACTCAAGCAAGCGGGATTGTTGGACAAATAATTTTATGAGTTTCAGAGACTTGCAATGATGGTACCAGAGATGTAAGTGAAAGAAGACTTGTGTTGTTATTCATTGAGGGACTAGTAGAACCACTTAGAGGCCGAGTTAAAGCTTTTAGTCCTCCCTCTCTACAAGGAGCTATAAAGAAGTCTTTAGACCTTGAGATTTCAGCCCCAAAAAGTAAAAATCTGCCTTATGGACAATCTAGAATTGCCTTATGCACAACATTGGACTGCACCTTTGGGGCAGCAAAAGGACTCATTTGGACAGCCAAAGACAACTCAAAATAGTGAGCAAGGGACAACAACTATTGGACAACAAGGTAAGTCAACTCAAGAGAAATCTGATCCAAAAGAGTGGTTGAAAAACAACAAGCTAATAGAGGTAAAAACGAGTTAAGAAGGACCCATGGACACCCAACCATTGCCTTGGCAAAGGGTCAATCCATTACATTGAGGTAGTTTCAGATGAGGAAGATGATGGAGAGTGCTGATTTGAAAGAAGCTAAAGAGCAAACAAAGGAAGAGGAAGTGGTTCTCACGGGTGTCACACTTGCTACCTTATCCGTAACACCTAGTTACTATGCATTCCGAGTTAGAGGAGTCCTTCAGGGACAAAGGATCACTATGTTGATAGATAGTGGAGCTACACATAACTTCATTGATGAAAGCTTGGTTACTAGGATGGGATTGAAGATGGAAGATTTCCAAGGGTTCAATGTGACCGTAGCAGATGGATACTCACTCTCATGCACAAAGAAGATCCCACAACTTGAGCTCACTTTAGGAAGACATAAGGTAAGAGATGATTTTTATGTCATTGGCATTGGTGAGACAGATGTAGTACTTGGAGTACAATGGCTGCAATCTTTGGGTGAATTCACTCAAAATTATCAAACTATGGAGTTGAAATTCAAGGTGCAAGACAAAGAAGTTGTTCTACAAGGTATGAGGAATGGTACTCCTCAAGTTGTGACAGCCAAGAGTATGGAAAGATCTTTCAAAAGAGGGCAGATTGCATGGGTTACGCATTGTGTGGTAAGAAATACATCCTCTTTTTTATCACAACAATTCTATCATGATGATATTCAGCCTATTTTGGACAAGCATGCTAGGGATTTGGTACAACAAAGCCAAGATATCATGAAGGCAAAAGGAAATGAAGATCTTGATGACACTCCAAGGTATGAAAGGAATGGTAACATGTCATATTTATTGCTGCATATTAAACCATTTCATATTTGTTTTCCTCATGAGATTACGGAGCACGTGGACCCCTTGATCCAAATTCATAATTGTGGGCATCATGAGGGCTACATACAAACCAAGATTCAAAACTCAAAACTCATATTTTGGCAAGAGCTCTCTCATTTGACAAGCTTGGGATTTAGACTCTTGGACCACTACAACATTTTTTATCTCTTGCACATGGCACTTGGGCATATGAGTTGCAATTGCTTGAGGAAAGCAATTGGGGGAAGGGAAGATTGTAGTATCCCCTTCTCGAAAATAATAGGCTAAAGACCCTTAGCCTATTCTTTGTTTCCCGATGGCTAAAGGGTAGGAAATAAGGGAAATTAATCCTAATAAATTAATTTTGCTGCATAATAATTTTTACTATAAGCACTTTAATTATTTATTAGCGATAAAGTAATAAAATAAAAGTCCACATTATTTTTATTCTCCCTAAAGAAAAAAATGTTATCCATAGGGGAAATAAAGCAAAGGGAAATAAAAATAATAAATTAAAGTGACTTCCCCCAAGTGGAGCGAACTGATCGGACCTTTGTTTGGGCTCATGTGCCATTTACAATTATAAAAAGAGGTCGCCACACTTGGGAGAAACATCTCTTTGCATATTTTGATATCTGAATCTTGGTTTAGTTGATTGCTTTTCCATTTTTACATTGAAGGACAAAAACTATTTGATGTATTTGCATTAGAGGATGAAAACCCTCTCTTGTCAAGGTTGAAGAAACCTCTATTCAAGAGTTTTTATTGAGTTTCAAGTACAAAATCTGAATTCCAGTAGTGTTTGAAGACCCTACATTGCAGATTTGTGGCATCTCCAGCTAGGGTTTGAAGGAGAAGGTGTTGTGATCAGTTTTATATCTACATTTCCAGCTGTTTTCTAGAGGAGTGACCCACTTGTGGGTGAATCTGATCACCCTAGGGCACGGTTGTTCCAGATCTGGTCTCTATTTGCATTGCCATAATTTTAGAGATCATTTTCAGCCTGGTTGCATGTGAATTGGGCTTGGAAAACCTCTTTTCCAACCATTTATGTAAGCTGATTTCCTACAATCTTTTAATAAGATTGCAACTCTTCTTTTTGGGTCAAAATATATAATTTTGGTATTCATACCTATATGATAAATTATAGTTGTTTTGGCAACTATTGGGTTGAGTTTAGATGAGTTTTGAACACCATTAATTTCTAAGGCAAGTCGCCATTTCTAGAAGAAAATTCAGATCTGCATTTTTATCAAATATATCTTCTATCAGTTGCCTGTTATAAATCAGATTTGCAGGTGTTCCTTTTGGGTTTATAAATTATCCCATTGGGGACATTACAAATCGGCTGCCACATAAGGTCTGGATATGTCCGTGACAACTTTATGGAGAATGGGGACTTTGTGTCGAATCAAGCAAGTAAATTTTCTCTTAATACAAGACGGGCGCCAAATGGCCCAAAGGGAAGAGTAGTCTCCTTGTTCAAGATAGTTAAGCACCATAAATCTTTCCATCCTCATAATTACATCTTCATACCTCCCACTTTGGTGGAGGATTCCACCAATAACCCAAATGCAATTGTAGTTATGTATTTCCCCCTCATAATTGAATTATTAAACCAATGATGTAATATCCCCCCTTACTATCTGAATTATATAAAACTGAAAACTCCACAAAAATTGATTTCTAAAATGATGTCAAACTGCCAATACAAACAATAATGAACAACAGACTCAAAATAGCTTTTATTGATCCAAATAGTCATTTTCCAAGATACCCACAAGGCCAAAAATGGCGATTTGGGGCCTATGAACAACCTACAAGTGAAATCTGAATTTTTCTACACTTGTATGAATTTACAAAAAAAAAATTAAGGGCCGGAACTGTGTAGAAAATAACAGTAGTGATTATTATCAAAATTGTACCAATAGAGAGCTGAAAAATGATGTCAACATTGCCTTTAATGATGCCAAAAAGTCTCCAATCACCCACAGACCGTACAACAATGAAATACCCTTCTAAAAGGGGTCACACCACTCTCCTAGGTGGTCGCTTTTGGCCAAAAAGTGCCCAAAAATTTTCCAACTGCAAAATGGCTTGAAAATAACAAAGGTTTAGCTGATCCAAACCCCACAAACTAGAAAATTCATATTTGTATTGAAGCCCACCTGATATAGAGTGAAAACAACCCAAAAAGTGTCCTAGATCTGAATTATAGCCTTCCAATAACTGCAAATCTGAAGTGTAGCACAATAGTGAACCCCAGGTGGATTCACCTCACAAAGTTGAGGAGTTTTCATTCCCCAACCTTCAAACCTCGGAGGTTTTCATCCCCAAAGCTCCTCCTTAAGGGTTTTCGTCCTTAGAAGATTTGATGCAAGCAAAATAGCTTAACATGCAATGAGAGAAAATAGATTGGCAAAAGATGATCCCCCATGGCTCCCCACACCTCTATTTATCTTTTCATTTGTCACAAATCCCAAGGAAAGCACCCATATGGTTCGCCCCCTTCCTTTGGGTCTTATGTTTGCACTTTATCCCCTAGGAGGAGTTCGCTCCACTTTATATTTAATTTTTATGATTTGCCAATTTTATTTTTGTATGGACTTTTACCATTTTCCTCCTTAATCACTTTAAGTGACATTATTATAAGTTGTTTTATAAAAATAAACATAAGAAATGACTTTAGCAACTTAAAATAAAAGTCACCACCTTCTTCCCCTTTTCACACCCCTTAAGCCCCTAGAAGAGAATTGGGCTAAGGGTCTTCATAGGATTAATGTTGAGAAGGGGACATTACAGTCCTCCCCTCCCGAAATTTCTTGCCCACAAGCAATTGTAAGTTGGGATGCTCCAAAATTGTTGCACCTTCCCAAGTGGCATCCTCCATTGGCAAATCCTTTCAACTCAAATACTCTTTTATGCTCCTGTTTCTCAATCTTTTCTCTCTTACATCAATGATAGCTTCGAACCAAAATGAGTTTGCCTTCATCATCCATGGGTGGCAAATTTGGAGAAGGAACTATATGCTGGCCAAGTGCTCTTTTAAGGCATGAAACATGGAACACATTATGGATCTTGCTATGTTCCGGTAACTCTAGCTCATATGCTACCTCACCAACTCTTCTTAGCACTTTGTAGGGCCCATAAAAATGTGGCTTGAGCTTCTCCTTACCACTTTGCTTGATAGAAGATTGTCTATAAGGTTATAGCCTCAAAAGGACCATGTCATCCACCTCAAAACTCCTCTCTACACGTCGTTGATCTGCATAGAGTTTTTGTTGATTTTGGGCATGTTGGAGGTTTTCTTTGCACATTTATTACACTTCTTGACATTGTTGTACCATGTCTTTTGCCCCTAGCACTCTACTATCGGTTAGAACCACATATATGAATGAAAAAGCATCATACCCATATAGAGCCTTGAAAGGAGTCATGCCAATAGACATGTGATGAGAAGTGTTGTAGCAATAGTCACACATGTAGAGCCATTTTATCCATGAAAACTGCTGCCTTGAAATGAAGCTTCTCAAGTACCCTTCCACCCATTTATTGACTACTTCGGTTTGCCCATCTATTTGTGGATGATAGCTAGTGCTTGGAGTCAACTCAGTACTGCCAATCTGAAAATTGCTTACCAAAATTGACTCAAAATCTGTTGTCCCTATCACTCACAATATTCTTTAGTAGCCCATGCAATATAAAACACTTCTTTGAAAAAAATCAACCACCAATGGAGAGTCATACTTAGTTAGAAGTGGCATGAAATGAGCAAATTTTGTGAGTCTATCAACCACTACAAACAAACAACTCTTACCTTGGACTAAGGGCAGCCCCGTGATGAAGTCCATGGATATGCTTCCCCATTTTTTATTGGGAATGGGTAGTGGCTGCAATAAACCAGCTGGAAACACATGCTCTACCTTATTTCCCTGGCATGTAAGACACTCTCTAATATGCTGCAATACTCCATCTTTGAGGCCATTCCAAAAAAACCTCTCTCTTGCTTGCTTGTAGGTGTTGAAGAAGCCTTGATGCCCTGGCAAAGGTTAATCATGGACAGCCCTCAAAATTGTGTACCACTTTAGAATCATGCACTACAAGGACTCTATTCTTATACAAAATCAGCCCATCCACTAATTTGTATTTTTTATCATTCAATGTACCTTCAATTATGGCGATTGTCAACTCATTCTTGGCATATTCCACTATGATGTAAGCCTTCCATTCCGCTGCAATTTCTGTTACAGAACACAACATGGGATTCCTAGACAAAGCATCAACAACTATGTTGTTTTTTCCTTTAACAAACTCAATGTCAAAATCATAGGCTTGGAGCGTACTTACCCAATTTTGTTGTGTATCATTCAAATCCTTTTGCCTCAAAAGTATCTCAAACTATTGTGATCAAATCTGACCACAAATCTTCCACATACCAGATATTGTTTAGATTGAAAACTTCATTTCCACTTCTTTAAGATTTCTACTTTCAAAAGCAATGGGGTGTCCTTTTTGCATCAAAACAGCTCCTATTCCTTCTCCTAAAGCATCACACTCAAGTACAAAAGGAATAGAAAAATCTGGAACAGCAAGTACAAGACATGTGCTCATTACCTTTTTCAAGTTGTCAAATGTAGCTTGGGTTGTTCCGACCAGCTAAAAGCTCCTTTCTTGGTTAAATCAGTCAAAGGGGCAGCAAGTTGGGAAAAACCTTTGACAAATCTCCTATAGTAACTACATAATCCCAAAAATTCCCTCAAATGTGTCATAGTGGTGGGTGGAGGTCAATCCAAGATGGCTTGGATCTTTTGTTGATCCACATGGACACCTTTGGCATTGATAACATGCGCAAAATATTAAATTTCAATCACACCAAATTCACACTTTAATTCTTTGGCATAAAGTGATCATTGTTCCAAAAAATTGATCTCAGAGGTTACTAAACACTTAGCTGCCCAAACAATCTGCCCTCTATGAAATGCTCTTTGCATCTTTTTGCAGTTACAACCATGGGTGCTTCATTTTCCATACCATGTAATAGTATTTATTGGTCTCGCTGATTTGTCCATGCTCTCCCATCCTATCCCTCTCTCAAGTCTGCCTATCACCACCTCCTCTGCCACAAGAAACGTATCTTCATATCCCGACGAAGGCGGGAGCTCCGTAAGTCCCTTTCACACTCTCCCAAGCACTTCTGGCGTACCATTCTCCCTCAACACTCCCCTCTTCCGCAGGACCTGGATCCCAGCTCCATGTTTGTTCATACCTCCACTCTTTATGATATCCTTGGCTAGCCCCAGATTTGTGTGGTACCCCACCTTCTAATTGCCACATTTTCACCCACACGAATGTCAAAAATGCCATCTCAACCATGAATAGCAACAAAGCAGCGGATGAGGAGGGTTTCCAAGCAGAACTCTTCAAGCAGGGACTTAGCATCATGTTGGCTAGATTTTCTGCATAGCACAAAACCTAGGCAGTCATGAGATAAATCTCCCTCATTTACCGGTGAGGCTCCCGTGTTAGATTTGTCAATTAAAGTATGCTAATATCTATATGGGGTTTTACTTTAACTACTCAGTTCATGAACTCAGAATCGAATGCAGCTTCTACAGAAGTACAGCAATGTAGCGGCTATTTTAAAGAAAGGAAATATTTATAGAAGAAAGGAATTATATAAACACAGAGAAGAAATGGGGAAGATGTGCATCCCAATCAATAGATAGCAGAGTTGATTGCATGCACATAGAAGAAACCAATAGATATAAACACAGAATTCTAAACAAAGGTAGCTCTAGATCCAGATCTGAAATAACACAAAGTCTATTAAAAGATTTAAGATAATAAGCAAGAAACACAATACACCGTGACACAAAGTTCTCCGGAAATCTGCTCCTGTATATCCTTTGCTTCAAGTGGCTCTCAAGGGTTTTAGCACAAAGTCTGGAACACAAGGTTGTTGCTTACAAATTTTGATCATTAACCCGAAGGTTCTTCCTCTACTTATAGAATGTAGAAGGGCAATTACAAGTTGGAAGCTTTTAGTTGAACTGGCACATGTGGAAGTCGGAGGAAACAAACAACTGGCAATCTCCATCCTGGAATTCCTCTTTGCATGACATGTATGATTTGCAACTAAAAATAGAACATTCTATTTTGCACGTCCGCCACCTATCTCCAAGTAGTTGACTTCTTCAAGTAATGGCTTTTAAACCAATCACTTAAGTTGTATAATTTAATTGATCGCTCAATTACTTTGTCGGAGGAAAAAGAAGGAAGAGGAAAGTTGCAGTCTTGTCCTTTTTCATGTCTGCATACAGCTGATTCTTTTGCCTTTGATTCTCACCAAACTGGATCTGGGAGTAGTTGGATCTGGAAACAAGCTGGAATTGGAAACAACTAGATTTTTCCTTTGCCTTGTCTTCTCTTTTATCCTTGAAGCTTTTGCAGTTCTTCTCCAGTACATGCATCAATGCAATGTTTGCCGTAGATAACTCATCATCCTTATTTTTAATTGCATATGAACAATTAAAAATTCTGGAAAGCACTCCAAATGTATGAAAATTCAATGAAAGTTTCAACTGGAAGATGGGAGCATTTGCACAAGATCTCGGAAGGAATTTTCCATGTGGTGTCACCCAGATTTCATCTTGAAATCTACGACCACCCTATTCGAAAAAAATTCGTACTTTTAAAATAATGGGTCGTTTTGTGTTTTTATTGCCTGAAAGTTCTTGTATTGCATCAAGATATTCCCAAAGAGCCATATTAGTCTTTTTCGCCAAATACCCAGATGCCCAAAATTGTTATATTCATTGTCGGGATTTGTCTGCGGGAAATTTGTATTTAATTATTTTGAGCCCCGTATGAGGCTATTTGCGCTCCGTTTTAACTCTGTTATGATCGAACATATCATTATTCCCTTGTACCAGAAGGATTTTAACAAGGAATGAGTTTTGGGCTTTATTTGTGACTTTTGGCAATTTTTCGTGTTTTTGTGTTGTCCCGTTTCGTTTTCTGTGAAATTTCTCTAGAACAATTCCTTTGCCGGGTAAGCCCGATTTTTGGCCTGGAGCAGCTGGAGAACATATACGCACATTATGCCTAGAGGAAGTCACCATCGAAGGTCTGGATCACTGGGAAAAAGCGAAGTCGTGCACGGAAAAGCCCCTGCGGGGATGGGCGCATTTTTGGAAAACAAAGGATTTAAGCTGCAATGGGAAAAATAGAAGCCGCAGGCATGATGGGAATTTTATTGCACCTAGCAGGGTACTTTTTCCCATGATAGAAAATTCACTTAAGCTGCAGTGGGAAAATTAGAGGCAGGAGGCGGGGAATTTATTGCACCCCTTGCAGGTAAAAATTCCCATGGTGAAATAAAATAAAAGTGACTTAAGTGAAATCACGAGATTTTATTGCCTGCCTTGCAGGGTAAATAATCCCATTGTCAAAGTCAAATCACTTAAGTGGATCATGGGATTTCCGGGGCTGCCTTGCAGGGTAAAGAATCCCATTGTGAGAAATTCTTAAAAATAGAATTCTATTATGCAAAAAGTGCGACCCACCTTAGGTGAATAATAATGCATTAAATAAATATTTGTTAATATTTATTCACCCAATTTTGGCACCCAGGCTTGTGGAAAAGTCAACAAAGGGAAGTGGACATAAGGAATTTAAAAATAGAATTCCAAAATTAAATAAATTTAATTTATTTAATGCAGCCCCTTTTGAGAAGGAATTAATACTTTTTAAAGTATTAAATGATTATATTAATTCTTATTTTCAATTTAGTGGCTATGGTCAAAGCACACTGTGAAGCTTAAGTGAAGTGAAGTGTGGATGATTAAATTGAATTAATTTAATTGATTGGATGGTTGTCCTTAAACATGCTATATTTAAAAGAGAAGAGCTTAATTTTTAATTAATTAATTGTCTTTAATTGTTAGGGCAATTATTAATTATAGAATTGTGAGGGTTATATAAGCATGGGCAGCCATATGGGTGAATTATTTAATTCACAGGTAAAGAATAGCAGCCAAAAGGACAAGTGCGCCCTCATTAGAAGAAGGATTTTGCTCAGGCAAGGTGGCAACAAGGCTAAAAGCTTCCAAATTTGGCGCATGCTTTGAAGGAGGTTGATCTTTGTCTGCATAATTGTTTGCATAAGTGTTACAGGTGCTAAGGAATTCATTACAGGTGTTTTTCAAAAGAAAATGAACTTATATCAATGTCCAATACATTGAATATTTCCTCCGAATCTGAAGGATTATCCAGATCTGCACCAGTTTTGAAGAATTCCAGTCAAATAAGAAGAAAAAGAAATATTCAAACAAAGATAGACAAATCTATGGCGAAGAAAGATGAAAAGAAAGCAAAACGAGTCATGCATCACTTCTAAATTTGCAGATATTGGAGACACGGATCTAGGCTCTAAACTCTTGCTTGAATTGATAGACAAATCCAGAGCAGAAAAACTTCACTCATGCGTGCGAGATTAAAAGCAAGTGGAATTATTCGAGCCGCAACTTTTCCATCCGCACCAAGTTGTCGGCGAGTTTGTTATGCGCAGTGCAGATCCATATCCGGATGCGATACGCAGATCGACGAGATGCAAATCCGATCCGATCCGCATCTCATAGTTGCAAAAGCTTCCACACAAAGACTTCATCCTCTTGTTTTGAATGCAGCCCGTGAAGAAGTCGGTGCGTGGAAAATTCCTTCCAAGATCTTGTGTAAATGCTTCCATCTTCCAATTGAAGCCTTCATTCCAATCACTTTGCAATTCCAACTTGTTTCCAAGTTCACTACTCCCAGATCCAGCCAGGTGAGAATCAAAGACAAAAGAATCAAATGCATGCGCAGACAAAAAAGGACAAGACTGCAGCTTTCCTCTTCCTTCTTCTTTCCTCCGACAAAGTAATTGAGTGATCAATTAAATTATACAACTTAAGTGATTGGTTTAAAAGCTATTACTTGAAGAAGTCAATTACTTGGAGATAGGTGGCGGCATGCAAAATAGAAGGTTCTATTTTCGATTCTGAAATCATAAATGTCATGCAAAGAGGAATTCCGGAGGGGAGATTGTCGGTTGTTTCTTTTCCGACTTCCACATGTGTCGGTTGACTAAAGCTTCCAATTTGTAATTGCCCCTCTATATTCTATAAGTAGAGGAAGAACCTTCGGGTTAATAATCAATCAGAATTTGTAAGCAGCAATCTTGTGTTCTAGACTTTGTGCTGAACCCCTGAAAGCAACTTGGAGCAAAGGAATACAAAGGAGCAGGTTTCCGGAGAACTTTGTGTCACGGTGTACTTTGTTTCTTGTTTTTAATCTTAGATCTCTTAATAAACTGTGTTATTTTAGATCTGGATCTAGAGTTGCCTTTGTTTTATAATTCTGTGTTCATATCTATTAAGTTTCTTCTATGTGCATGCAACGAGCTCTGCTATCTACTAATTGGGATGCACATCTTCCCCATTTCTTCTCTGTATTTCCTTCACTTCCTTCTATAAAATACTTCCTTTCTTAAACAACTGCTTACTTGTTGCAAAACTTCTTAGTTATGGTTCATGAACTAAGTGGTTAAAGTAAAACCCCTAATAGATAATAACACATTTTTATTGACAAATCTGACATGGGAGCCTCACCGGTTAAATGAGGAAGATTTATCTCATGACCGCCTAGGTTTGATCGCTTTATGCGAGAAAATCTAGCCAACACCACGCACCGACTTCTTCACGGGCTGCATTCAAACAAGAGGATGAAGCCTTTGTCTGCCGGAGGCTTTTACAACTATGAGATCTCGGATCTGGATCTGCATATGAAATTGCATCTCGCATCTGGATATGGATCTGCACTGCATAACAAATTCTGCAATCGGGCAATTTGTGGATGAAAAAGATGTAGCTCAAATAATTCCACTTGCTTTTAACCGCACGCATAGTGAAGTTTTTCTGCACAAATGAGTGAAGTCTTTCCCGCTCTGGATCTGTCTTCTATCAATTCAAGAAGAGGTTCCGAGCCTAGATCCGTGTATCCAATATCTGCAAATTTAGAAGTGATGCATGACTCTGTTGTGCTTTCTTTTTCATCTTTCTTCGCCATAGCTTTGTCTATCTTTGTCTCGAACAATTCTTTTTCTTCTTATTTGATGAAATTCTTCCAAATCAGTGCGGATCTGGATAATCCTTCAAATTTGGAGGAAATATTCAATGTATTGGACATTGATATAAAGTTCATTTTCTTTATAAAAGCACTTGTATCTAACTCCTGTGATTAATTCGATAAAGATGGCAACCAGAGCATGCACAAAGAATTTTAATCACAAAATTTGCAAAATTCAAGCCTCTTTTGCCCCAAAATTTGACATTTTATTTACATGCAAAGCAAGCATGAATTTTACCAACATCACCTAAGCACTTGTATCAATTCTACAAACAACTATGCAGAGACACAAATAAGCCTTTTTCAAAGCATGTGCCAAAACTAGAAGCTTTTAGCATCAAATCCACCTTCCTCTAAGCAAAATTCTTCTCCAATTGGGCGCACTTTTCCTTTGGGTTGCACTTCACCTGTGAATTAATTAATTCATCCTTATGGCAGCCCATGCTTATATAGCCCTCATAATTATTTAATTAATAATTGCCCCTTCTATCCCTGGCAATTAATTAATTAAAAATCATGTTTTTCTCTTTAACTGATGTGTTAAAATAGCATGTTTAAGGACAAGCATCCAATTAATTAAATTAATCCAATTTAAACATCCACTCTTCACTCAACTGAAGCTTCACAGTGTGCCTTAACCTTAGCCACTAAAAATAGGAATTTATTTAATCATTTAATACTTCAAAAAGCATTAAATCCTTCCTAAAAGGGGCACACTTTTTAGCATAATAAAATTCTATTTTTAAAAACACATGGCAATGGGAATTTTTACCCTGCAAGGCAGCCCCGAAATCCCATGATCCACTTAAGTGATTTGACTTTGACAATGGGATTATTTACCCTACGTGGCAGGCAATAAAATCCCATGATTTCACTTAAGTCACCTTTCTTTTATTTCACCACGGGAATTTTTACCCTGCAAGGCAGGCAATAAATTCCCGCCTGCCTGCTGCCTCTAATTTTCCCACTGCAACTTAAGTGACTTTTCCATCATGGGAAAAAATACCCTGCAAGGCAGGCAATAAAATTCCACCTGCCTGCTACTTCTATTTTTCCCATGATCCACTTAAATCTTTTGTTTTCCAAAAATGCGCCCAACCCCACAGAGGCTTTTTAGTGCACGACTTCGCTTTTTCCCATTGAACCGGACCTTCGATGGCAACTTCCTTCTGGCACAATATGCGTATGTGATCTCCGAATACTCCAGGCCAAGAATCGGGCTAACCTGGCAAAGGAATTGATTTAGAGAAATTTCACAGAAAACGAAACGGAAAACACAAAAACACGAAAAATTGCCAAAAGTCACAAATAAAGCCCAAAACTTATTCCTAGTTAAAACCCTTTTGGTATATAGGAATAATGATATGTTCGATCACAACAGGGTTAAATCGGAGCACAAATTGCCTCAAACGGGGCTCAAAATAATTAAATACAAATTTCTCACAGACAAATCCCGATAACAGAATATAACAATTTTGGGCATCTGGGCATCTGCGAAAATGGCTAATATGGCTCTTTGGGAATATCTTGATGCAATCAAGAACTTTACGTAATAAAAACACAAAACGACCCATTATTTTAAAAGTACGAATTTTTTTCGGATAGGGTAGTCACAGATTTCAGGATGAAATCTTTGGACACCACATCCTCAATAGCTACCTAGTGGATCAGTTCAACCAGTGGTTTGCAAAGGTTTTCGAGTCCTAGTCCCACCACATTATTCACCCTATCCACAAATTGGGTCTTACCTCGATCCCAACAACTACCGAATGATCATGGTGGGTCACAAATTCGCCAAACTTTATGCTCTTTGTGCTTCACATGAACTTTCGAGTTCCTAAACAAAATCATTACAGAGCTAGAGGTCAAATTGGATTTCGACCAACCTACCAGACCATTGACCACATCCTCACTCTTTGGGCCATTATCGAGGAGGCACGACATCGCTCTTCCAAAGTCTTTTGTTGCTTTGTCGACCTTCAAAAAGCCTTTGACTTTGTTCTACGTGAGAAGCTCTCTTCCAGAGGCTCAGAGAGATTGGTATTTCCGAGACTCTTTTAGCTGCCATCATGCGCCTTTATGAGGAGATTCTGGCCATCTCTCACTTCTATTGGGCTTTCGACTTCATTAGGAGTTCCGTTGGTGTCAAGCAAGTTTGCCCTTTGTCTCCTACATTGTTCAACATATACATAGACAGCCGGAGGAGGATTTTCTCAGGGACCACATCCAGGAAGGTGATGGTTGTCTTCTCCACTAGGTTCTAATCTATATTCTCCTCTTCGCAGATGATGTAGTCCTTCTTGCCTCCTCGGTAGAAGGTTTACAGAGACAGCTTGAATGCTCTAGCCCTCTTTGTTGACCACGGGCGGTTGATGCTTAACTTGGGTAAGACTAAAGTTATTGTTGGCTAGATTTTCTGCACAGCTGAAAACCTAGGCAGTCATGAGATAAATCTCCCTCATTTACCGATGAGGCTCCCGTGTAAGATTTTGTCAATTATATTTTCTAATATCTATCTGTTGGTTTTACTTTAACCGCGTAGCTCATGCACCATAGCTAGGTAGTTTTACGGCAGAAGCAAGTAAGCAATGTAAGAAATGACTATATGCAAAAGAGGGAAATAATCGAATGTGAGCAAAAAGAAAGAAGATGTGCAACCTAACCAATAGTTGACAGAGTTGGTCACATGCACACAGACGAAACAAATAGATCTAGAAATGCAAAATTCAAAGCAAAGGAAAGTTTCAGATCCAAATCTAAGATAACACAGTTTATGCAAAGATCTAAAAAAGGAAAACAAATGCACCGTTCATACAAAAGTTCTCTAGAAATTTGTCTCCTCTCTATTCCTTAGCTTTCAGAAAGATATCAAGGGTTTCAGCTCAAAGTCTGGAACACAAGAATGTTGATTACAAATTATGATCATTTAACCCGTAGGTTCTTCCTCTATTTATAGTGTATAGAGGGCAATTACAAATAGGAAGTCTTTTTAATGAATTGCCACATGTTGAAGCTATGAAAAAGGGAAGCAACTAGCAATCTTCCTCCTGGAATTCCTCTTTGCATGACATGCATGATTTATAACTGAAAATAGAACCTTCTATTTTGCATGTCTGCCACCTATTTCCAAGTAATTGACTTCTTCAAGTAACGGATTTTAAACCAATCACTTAAGATTGCTCAATTACTTTGTCGGAGAAAATAAGAGAAAGAAGAAGAAAGAGGAAAAGAAATTAGAAGAAAGCTGCAACACTCCCAGTCTTGTTCTTCTTCCATATTTTGCATGCGGTTGACTCTTTTGCCTTTGATTCTCACCAAACTGGATCTGGAAGCAGCTGAATGTGATTTTTCTTACGGGTGTTGCCTCTGACATGTCTTCCCTCTTATCCTTGAAGCTTTTGTAGTTCTTCTCCAGTATGTGCACCAGTGCAATGTTTGTCGTAAACAATTCAAACAAAACTCATCATCTTTTATTTTTAATTGCATATGAGCAATTTTAAATTCTGGAGAGCACTTTGGGTGAATGCAAATACAAGTAAATTCAATGAAGGCTTCAACTAGAAGATTGGGAGCACATGCACAAGATCCTGGAAGGAATTTTCCATGCATTGACTTCCACACAGTTGCGTTAGAAACAAGAGGATGAATTTTTGCTGGAAGCCTTTGCAATCGGATCAATTTGTGCAGATCCGGAAATTTCTTTAGATTCGGAAGATATATTCAATGTATTAACATTGATTTGAACTTCCTTTCACTCATATGAGCATCTGTAATGAATACCTACAATTAATTCAAACAAAGATGGAGTCCATGGCATGAATACTTGATTTTTATCACCGAATCTACATATAAAGTCTATTGCCCTATATTTTTAGACTTTGTTTACATGCCAAGCAAGATAAAAATATTATTTTATTCACTTGTGCACTCACATCAACATGCGGATGCTCAATAATAAAAAGAAAGTTTCTCCAACCCTAGGCGTCAAAACTGGATGCTTCCCAAAGAATTCAAAAAAAAATCAGCTTTTAGACATTTAGCTATGCCAAAATGGGTCACACTTTTTGGCTAGAATTCGTGTTAAAAATAAAGGTAAGAAATTCCCACTTTCACTTAAGTGACTTTACTTTTATAATGAGAATTTTCACCTGCAAGAGCGATAAGAAATTCTGTTTTTCACTTAAGTAATTTTACTTTCATAATGGGAATTTTCACCTGCTTTGGCGATAAGAAATTCTCGCTTGCCTACCACCTCCAAAATTCCCATTGGCAGCTTAAGTGATTAGACTTGATGGGAAAAAGTAACTGCTTGGCGTGCATAAGAAATTCTCGCCTACCCCGCCACTCCCAAAATTCCCACCGGCAGCTTAAACCCTTCCAAAAAGTGCAACTTGAATGGAAAATAGCTAATTTCCAAAAGTGTGACTTGCATTGTGACTTCTGCACTAAGAATTGCATGAAAATTCGTCACTGAAGGCAACGTGGAAATTGGACGCGGAAGGCAGCCTTGAAAATTGCGACTGGCATGAAGACAACATTTCTTTCCTTTTTTGGGTTTTTGGTGAAGAAAACACAACGATAGAATAAAATTTGCCAGTTTTGGAAAGGGTGCGGGAAGATGTAGCAACAAAAACTTGCATGTGCCATAACTTTCATTTTGTGGCTCCGTTTTCTCTAAAAGTGCATATTTTCTCGAGTTCTACGCATTGATGGCAATATTTTTCTTATTTTCATAAAATCCATTTTTGCACCTTTTTGGACCAAGCAACTTCTTGCAATCTTTTGAAAGAATCCTGAGCTCTAATTGCCTGTATACATATTAGTAATCAAAAATATTGGATAGCTTTTCAAAACCCTGGGCCTAGGGAAAGATCTGGCAGGAAGAATGAATAGGCTACAGCAATTGCTGGAGAAAACAAACCAAAACACATACAAAAAGGAAAAAAAAAAAAAAGCAGACAATTGCTCGAAAATTAGCCGATCTGCAAAAATTCTTCCCCCGGTGAATGTTCTATGGTAATAATGATGGGGTGAAGTGTTTTATATAACCTAAATCCTTCAATTTTAGCTCAATCTATTTTTAAAATAACTTTATTTATTTAATAAATAAATAAATAAAATTCTCATGAGAAAACCTGGTTAAGGGATAGAGTAAGTTTTAGCATGTGGGTACTTGGGGAATTTGGCTTTTATGACTCTCTGGGGATACCTTAGAGCATTGCAAACAAATGCAGGCGAAAAAAACACAAACCGACCGGCTACTTTGAAAAGAACGATTTTTTTTTAAAAGAGGTAGTCCCAGATTTCAAGGTGAAATCTCGGGGACACCGATTATGATATTGAATACCCTAAAAATGCCTGATATTCATCTCTTCTACAAGGGAGAGGAGCTTGAGATCACCAACTCTTATACTTACTTGGGAGTGCTCTTTTTGGACCTCTCTTCAACTTACGACCGACACTCTAGCCTCGGGTTAATAAGGGCTATGGATACCTGGTAATCTTAGAGAGACAATGCTTCCGCCATCACTTCCAGGACATCCCATCCAAGTTATCCCTCTTGGACTCTCTTGTTAGGCCCATGGTTCTTTATGGCTTGGAGGTTTGGGGGCCTTCCCTCCTTGAGTCCGACTGGGATGCTTGTGGAAAGTTCAGATCCTTCTTCTTAGACGTGTCATCAGATGCAAGGAGATTATTCCCCATAATATCATCCTAGCAGAGTTCGGTGCTCGTCCCTTTAGGTTGGAAGCAATTTTTGGCATTGTTTCCCTCATACATCGCATTCGAGGCTAGGCTGATTCCTCCGCCTGGAAGGGACAGGTACCCCTACCTTGCTTACCGCTCATCGGAGGCCATTGCTTTAGTTGATCACCCTGGTCACTCCCGTTGTTGGTATGTCGAGTTTCACGACTGCTTGAGTCTATTGGTATTCAGACAAGTCACCTCCCACCATACAATTATTCCTTGGACGCCCTCGCTCATCTCCTTCCAAGCAACAGGATCTGAACAGAATCATTAGAGACAATATCTCTGAGGCCAGCTTCATTCAAGACACTGACCAACCCTCGTGGTGGGTTACATCCGAAGATGTCCTTCTACGCTTCACACTTTCTGGAGGTCAATAATGGTCTTATCTCTCGGCCCCAGTATATCTCCCGACATTGGATGCACGCTCTTCGCATCTCCCTAGGTCAATTCAGGGTTGGATCTCATAGACTCGGGTTGAATGTGATCATCAGTTTGACAAATCTCAACGGATTTATCAACTTTGTTCCCTCCAGGAGATCGAAACGGAGGAACACTTCATCTTCAGGTGCCCCATCTACTACGAGATCAGAGGGAGATTCCACTGCTTGTTCAGAGAGTGTCCTACCTTTGCTGAGTTCTTCAGATACCATGACCAGAGGTGCCTTGCTCTTTATCTGCATGAGGCTTTTAGGCTTCGAGGGGAGACCCTTCACCTTCTTCTCTAGGCAGACGACTACGCCGCAGATTACTTCCTTTTTTACAGCGCTCTCTCCTAGGAGGGGCACTAAGTGGCAAAGTGGTATCATTCCTAACTACCAATCAAGATCAGCTCGGGCCCAGTACTTGTTTCACACTCCAGGGACATCCAGTCACATACGAGGTCGAGGCCACCCTGTAGATGGCCTTGAGATCCATCGATGAGCACAGAATATTTCATCCTTCTTCCAGGCGCCAATACTCCGGACACTCCACGCCTCCGATACCAGGCTTCAGCACATTACTAGCTTCTTTCATTAGCTGTGGGTATTGGTCAAGGAGTCGTCTTGCCTCCTCTGCCTTCCCTTTTCCTTCCTCTACCAGTTCGGATTCGAAGAGATTCTACAGGATTTCTCCGAGCTTCTCTTTTTGCCCGTTATTCTCTTCTTTCCTTCCTTATTTGTTCTCGGGGACCTTTTGGTCCTCTCCGGCCAAGTCTTACTCGCCTTCATCAGTATGATTGCAGTCTCGTTGACCTACTTTTGTGGTCATTCTTTGGATATTTAATATACTTATTGTTTGAGGCACGGAATACTGAGAGAGGAGGTGAATCAGTATTCAACAATTTAAACTTTTTCTCCAACTTATTAATTTTTTTCACACTTCATAAGATATTCAAATCTGAAAATAAAATGAGAGCACACACAAAAATCAAATGCACATAACACCAGATATACCGTGATTCACCTAGTGTGGGCTACATCCACCAAAAGAGACTGCTTGGATCTACTGTCCAAATCCAGCCAAAATAAAAAAAAGTGTTTACAAGGTGTGAGCACCCACTCACAGAAGATACCAATCTCCGAGCCAAACACCAATTCAGCCCTTGAATGCAAACACCATTGACTATGCAATCTCTAATTCGAAGCACCAACTTCTGGAGACACCAATCCCCAATCCGAAGCACCCACTCCAAAAAATATGCAATACAAATCAATAATATTTCTCCTTCTTTATTTTCTCTCTCACATACTCATACTCACTTAAGAGATTTACAATATCAGCTCATATACATATCACACTCATACAAAATGCTCTTTTTTTCGCACATCAAAATGTGCACACAACACTTGTTTATATAGGAAGAAGGAGAGGAAAAACCACTTGTGGTTTCCCTAAAACCATGTACCCATACCATGGGCCAATTTCCTTAAAAATGCACCATATTTGGAATGAGCAAGCCACATCACTTGGCTGTTACAAAAATATTGAATATTTGCTCCAAATAGCGATATTCTTATACAAGGTCACTCAAGTCTAACTCATATTTTTCAAATAATATGCATAACCAACTTCCCTTACAAGTCCTTAATGCTCCACATATGCTAAAATCCGCCCCATAAAGATATATTCTCTTTTTAAATTCAATTTTGTAACTCCTCCATGATTTTAGAATCAATTTGTAACTCCTCCATGTCATATCTCATCACTAATGCAAATGTAACTCCCGTTTTGAATTCAAACATTTATCACGCATTAAGTAACTTCCATTTTAAATGTAACTCATTAAAAATGCACCATTACACATCCCGCCATGTGTCGTAAGATTCCTTGGTGATGTTGAATATTAAAATATTCAAATTTTGACATCACACTAATTTTGACATGAATAAATATTTTATGAACACTAATGTTGTAATGTTGAATATTAAACAAATATTCAAACCTCAATAATTCCATCAACACTAATGTTGTACCTTTGACATCAATGAAAAATACTCAACACTTATCTTATCTAATAATTTTGTGTAAATTATCCAAGAGAGTGCAACCATTGTACACCCAAAACTAAATCAGTTTCTCCAATACCGACCATCTTCTTGGTACAAGGGATGGTGAAGCCATCCACTACCGTGACATTGAAACCTTTGAAATCTTCTAATGGCAGCCCCAATCTCTTAACCAAATCAACATCTATAAAATTATGAGTTGCACCACTATCTATCAAAACAGTAGACTCTCTTTCCTTTTAATTCTCCTCTTACATGTAAGGGGTAGTACCTTGGAGCTCCGGATAGTGTAGCAAGAGTACTATCCAAGTGGTCAACTTCTTCTTTCTTTCAGTTTTCATCTTCATGGGACTCTTCCTCTTTTTCTTTTAACTCTTCCTCCCCATCTGAAATTACCTCTGTGTAGTGCACTTGTCCCTTGCCCAAGCAACGATGGCTGGAAGTCTAGGGATCCTTGCATGAAAAACAAAAAAAAAAATCCTTCTTAATTCATTCCTTGTATTATCAGCTTCTTTGTTGTTCCTTGGAGGCTCTCTATGTGGTGGCATCCCCTGCTGAAATGGCTTCCTTGCTTGGCTAATAGGGGTTGTTCTAGGCTGCCCTTGAAATGGGGGTCTTGGCTGCACCAATGAAGTCCTTCTTTGCTATCCAAAGGGCAAATTTTTACTCTTAACAGCTGAAGATTCCAAATTCAACGATCTCTTGATGGCATCTTGAAGAGAAGGAGGTTCAAAAGCCTTCACCAAGCCCCTAAAAGGTTCAATCAAGCATTCTATGAATAAAACAACCAACCTTCTTTCACTCACATTTGGAAGTGTCATCTACTCCAGTTCCAACTCCACAAACAGTGTCTCATACTGAGACATAACCTTTGCAAACTGCTACATCGAGCTTTGATCATATTCCTAGACATATCCCGCAACACCCTTTGATAGAGCATCAACACATGCACATAGTGACTCCTCCTTGGATGTATCTTGTGTTATCTAGCCATGGGTGACATACGGTGGGTAGGCAAAAATTGTGGAAGCATGACCCTCGAGGGACACCGATGCACTCTCATTTACACTGTGAGCCTAGAGCTACTACAACTACTTGCGGCCTAGGCAAGGATTCGCACCACACCACACCACGAGGACAATGGTACAGTATCATACTTGGATTGTGCACTAGATTCGAGAGAACATCACTCATTAGCAAGCACGATGTAATGTCCCCTTTTCCAAGCTAGTCACTATGGAAGACCGTATGCCCATTCCTCCTCCTGTGGGCATCAAGGAAGGAGCAAAGGAGGGGAACTTGCCATGGTTGTAAGTGATGTACCTTCATAATTAATTATTTTATTTACTAATCATGGCATTGGAATGGTTCAACTAGGGGAAAGAAGACTTGTCAAACAAAGCAAGGAGAATTTCTATTTCTTCATTATGAGGTTGGTCTTCTTAAGTGAAGATTAAAAAGTGCATTAAGAGGTCGGGCTTCTAATACATCATTAGCGCCAAAGGAGGGGTACTTAAGGAAGTTTGAATGGAGAGGAGGATTATCATCTTTCATCTATTTTGACATTTACTTGGAGTGGAGCTAGTGTAGCTTTTCTTCTTGCCATTGAAGGATGAAAACCCTTCCTTGGTCACCTATTGAGGACAAAACCCTTCAATAGGATCACACTTGGGGATGGAAACCCTCATTTGTGCATTGGTGGCTTCATACGGAGGTCACAAGTGAGCTTTAAGGAGGATTTCATATTTATTTCTTCCCTTCTAACCCTAGGCGACTTGCTTGGGTGAAGGGTTTGATATCATCTAGGGCACTTTTGGACAATTTGAGTTGATATTATTGTTTTTTATATTTTATAAGGCTAGAATCTAAAATTTAGTGATTTTTGAAAGGTTTATAAGCTATTTGTAGCTGCCCTGTTGCTGTTATAAAATAAATTGCCGTTGGGTGTTATCTCTTTTTTCTCTATTATTTTTATGTAATTTGGATGGATCAATGTTTTTGTGCTTGAAATAATTATTTGAAAGCATTTTCAGTTGCTATTGCATGGTTGTATGATAATTTGAAGTGCCTATACAATTTGCTTCCCCTCAAGGACTAGTTATTGATTGCTCAAATAGCGTTAAAGTGTGTTTCAGTCATTTTCAGATTGATGCTTGTTGGTATATGGTGTATTTTCATATTTGATTCATTTGGGATTGTGGCCAAACCCTTATTTTTAGTTTTGCCCCGAAAGGGACATTACGGTGGTGTTGGAGCTTCACTCTTCCCATCCTCGAGGGTTTTGTTGCACAAAGACCAAATGTCGATGGAACTTTTGGGGATACAAGATTTGAAAGGCTTGCCCTAGGGCAAGAAAGATTGGCCAATAAAATGACTCAGCTGATCCATACCCTTCAAGATCCAAATGGTGGAAGGAGCTCTTCAAAGGAAGTCAATAATTCTCAGCCATCCAAAGTGGACAACATTACTACATGGTATGAAGAGTATAGGGCTCTTTTGGAGAAGATTCGTGATGCCATGTCATTTGTTCAGTTCATTGGAGTAAGGGAAGATCAAGGCCCAAGCCTAGGTCACGAGCTACACAAGAGGAAGAATTAGGGCTGCAAGTAATGGAGGAATCCATCGTGCAAGTTGAAGAGGGAGAAATCATGGAGCTTGAGCCAAAGAAGGAAGAAGAACAACCGAAGTTGTTGGGCATCGAAAGGGAACAACCCATGGGAGCCCTAGAAGCCCCCATCACCATTGCCAAAGTAGAGCTCTTGACTAATTTTTAGAACAACAACGTGAAGACATCAAAGTTTGATGAAAGTTTGAAGCATGAGCCTAGAAAGGAAAGGGAAATCATGGAGCATGAGTCCCAAGGTAAAAGTTCTTTAATATTTAACTATGTTGCCAAGATACAAGTAAGGCTACGGATTCGATATGGGTTCGATACATGGATACATCAATTTTAAAAACCCTTGGATATGTCCGTACATATATATTAAAAAATTAATTATATATATGCACATACATAATAATAAAAATTTATAAAATATAAATAACGGTATTAAATAAACTTATATAAAAATATAAAGCCTACTATTAAATAAACCTAATACTAAATGAAGTATTAATAAAAACTACGTTGCCAGGATACGGATACGATACGCGGATACGTCAATTTTAAAAAACCCTTGGATACGATACGTCTTGGATACGTCCGTACATATATATATATATATATATATATATTATGTACATCTACTCATTTTACTCATTTTTTAGTCCATAAATATTAAAAAACTGAAATAGTAATACAAAACTTGAATCAATGTTCAAAACATTCAATATACTTAAGACTTTGCATTTTTATTGATCATGTGGCTGCCATACATATGATATACGAATATCATGTTAACATGAATACGAACAAAACTTGAAATTTTAAAAATATACTAGTAACTAGATCCATGTTCAAATTTTCAAAACAAACAATATACTTAAGATTTTACATTTATGATTTCATTGTTCATGTGGCTGCCATACATATGATATAGGAATACAAACAAATCTAGAATATATCATCTAGATTTTCCTCAAAATCAAGTTCATGTGTGCCACTTGCGCTAGCTCCACTCTCATTAATGTCAAACATTTAAAAAAAAATGAAATAGAACTTAAAAAAACGTTTTTGAAGGCGGATACGGCCCGGATCCGCGCAGGATACTCCAGGATACGTGGCGGATACGTCTGTACGTATCCGCCACGTATCCTGGAGTATCTTGCGCGGATCCAGGCCGTATCCGTATCGTATCCTTCGCGTATCCGTATCCGAGACGTCTCAGGCAGGATTCGGTAGGGGTTTTGAGGTATCCATGCAACGTAGATGAATATTTGAAATTTTTGTATTTTTAAAATTTTCCCTTATTTTTAATAGCCGTCCCTAAAAAATACCTAAAAAAACCGTCCCGAAACACTTCACCCCATCCTGTCCCAAAACTTGGTGGAACATAGATTAGAAACCAATGAAACATCATTAAATATATATGATGTCGTGGTTCATCTCACCCCCGAACCCCGCACGATATGTATCGGGTGCAGATACGTCGAGTACGAGGTGGGATACGTGGTGGATACATGGGGGTTCGTATCCGGTGACGTCCAAATGTACCCGAGACGTGCTTCGTACGAACCCCCATGTATCCGCCATGAACCCAAGCCAAAAAGCGGGTTTTAAAGCATTAAAAAGTTTATAACGTTTCCAAGGTGAAAAATGATGGGAAAACTACATTAGGGCTTTGACAATCATTTCTGTCATGTTCGCTTGTCACACAGTCACTTTAAGCTTCATTTGTGAGTTCGTAATTTGATAATGGCCATGCAAAGCTCTTTCCGTTCATCATTACCACTCAATATTCTCAGTATCTACTATCTGCGCAATTGAACAAAGATTAAAAAAGAAATAGGTTAAAGTTTTTAACTAGTATTTTCTTTTCACGATTTAGCTTTAGCAAAGGTTTTAGGTTTATTAAAATAGTTTTTTTTTTCACGATTAGGCTAATCATTAAGTTATAGCTTTTTAAAAATAGTTTAGCTTTTTATTTTATTTTTTCTTTTCCAACTTTAATTTTAAAATATGAACTTTACTTATTAGATTTTTTAAATTAATTGTTATTTTGTTGTTAATTTTAATTTAAAAATATTAATGTTTGACATATATATGTGTGTGTGTGTGTGTATATATATATACATATACATATACATATATACATATACATATACATATATATATATATATATATGTATATGTATATGTATATGTATATATATATAATGACTTTAGCAAAATTACATTATTTAAAATTTTAATATTAATGTCTTTAAATATTGTACATTATATTTTAAGTTTTGCGTATTCGATTTATATATTCATTTTTTATCTACGTTGCACGGATACCTCAAAACCCCTACCGAATCCTGCCTGAGACGTCTCGGATACGGATACGCGAAGGATACGATACGGATACGCGAAGGATCCGCGCAGGATACTCCAGGATACGTGGCGGATACGTCCATGCGTATCCGCCACGTATCCTGGAGTATCTCGCATGGATCCGGCCGTATCCGCCTTCAAAAACGTTTTTTTAAGTTCTATTTCATTTTTTAAAAATGTTTGACATTAATGAGAGTGGAGCTAGCGCAAGTGGCACACATGAACTTGATTTTGAGGAAAATCTAGATGATATATTCTAGATTTGTTTGTATTCCTATATCATATGTATGGCAGCCACATGAACAATGAAATCATAAATGTAAAATCTTAAGTATATTGTTTGTTTTGAAAATTTGAACATGGATCTCGGTTACTAGTATATTTTTAAAATTTCAAGTTTTGTTCGTATTCATGTTAACATGATATTCGTATATCATATGTATGGCAGCCACATGATCAATAAAAATGCAAAGTCTTAAGTATATTGAATGTTTTGAACATTGATTCAAGTTTTGTATTACTATTTCAGTTTTTTATGGACTAAAAAATGAGTAAAATGAGTAGATGTACATAATATATATATATATATATGTGTGTGTGTGTGTGTGTGTGTGTGTGTGTGTGTGTGTGTGTGTGTGTGTGTGTGTGTGTGTGTGTGTGTGTGTGTGTACGGACGTATCCAAGACGTATCGTATCCAAGGGTTTTTTAAAATTGACGTATCCGCGTATCGTATCCGTATCCAAACAGATACTCGTATCCGTATCCCGCAACGTAGATGAGATATGGAGAAGAACGGCTCACCAAATCATGGGAGGAGCCATTGGGACCCTAGGATCCGGTATCCCAAAATCTTCTTTACATGGGAGAAGTCAAGCAGGACAGCAGCAACACAATGACATGGGCATATGGCAGCCTTCAGTCTTGCAGGAGTATGTAGATGTTTCCAGATATTTACAATTTTTTGAGGATCAACTTGAGGTAGAATGGCATTCATTATCCATTTGGGATATATCATACTATGTTCTTTGGCAGGAGCTATCCCATTTGACAGGTACAGGGTCCAGGCTCTATGAGCACTACAGCATGACTCATCACTTTGGCATAGTGATACTTGTGCATATGAGCTGGCATTTGCTTGAGGGAAAGCAAATTTGGGAAGGGCAGACTGTAATGTCCCCTTTTCTAGATTAAAATAATTAATAATATTATTTAAGTTGGGCCTGGTCATTTCTAATCTTTGGGCAACTTAATAATATTATTATTATTAAAATAAAAGTATTTTTAAATACTTAAAGTAAAATTAATGATTTAACTAAGTCAGCCAAATGTAACTTTATGTTATATTATAAGGCAACTTATGTTTTATTATTAACAAAAGCATAAGTGGTCATCATTGTATATATCATAATAAGATAAATATATTAATGAAGGAATGACTACAGGTTTATAATATGATGCACTTACCATAAGCTAATTAAATGAGTAATGAGAGCAGTGGACCCCTTGATCACTATGGCCAGCCATCGCACCTATATCATGACTATATCAATCAATGATGAGATTCCATTTCAACCAAAGGTGTCGTGTTATATATGATGTAATGATTATCGTATGTGAGTCCTTATAGAGTAGTTTTGTTCTTGAAAATATTATTGGATCAATTTTTTAACATTTTGTGCCAATAACCCTCATCCCCTTATGTCTCGCAAAGTTGTAGTAACATGGCTTTATGAATAGCATGCATCTTAAATTTCACCTTCAAAAGTTAAGGAATCCACAAAATGTTGAAAAATTCCTTTTCATTTAATAGATATTGTTCCTCCCGCTCCCAATTACATGTTTTCTTAATTTTCATATGTGTCTGAAATGATTCAAATGAATGCAGCCAAGATGTGTATTCAGGCCATATCCATATCTGGACATGGCCTGAGTAAGGTCGGGACATGTCTCTAGTAATTCTGGTACAAAACCCTGTCATAACCCATGAAATGTAAAGATCAAAAAATAAAGACAAAAAAGGCAAAGGAAAAATAGATTACAGAAACAAGACACCTCTCCTTTCACACACACTCATATTTGGAAGTTTTTCTGCCAGTTCGTTTTGCAGGAAACTTTTGGAGCGATGTTGAGGCTTTCTAAAGCTGATTCTTGGATGTCAAAATTCACCAAGCTCGGCTATATTTCCGAATTTTTCAATGGTATTTTTAATTTTCTTGTTTCATGATATTCTTGTGTCTCTTTGAATGTGTGCTCATTATAATTCTCTCAGATACATCATATCCAAGGTATTCTAAAATATTTCAATACGTGTCAAATACCTTACTCATATATGTATCATTGTATAGTATGCTCATCCATGCAACTCAGCTTACATGATTTTATTCACATGTTTCTCATAAGACTAATGTAATAGCATGCCCGCAAATAGTAAGAAATTCAGCTAGAATCAGGATTCCATATTTCTGTACTGATTCCTTATTTTTTGGAATGGGACACAACTTGTCTAGCCAAAAATGATGAGAAAGAGTTGATGAATAGTTTGCAAGGCGGCCGCTGTCTCGTGATCTAACTAAACGTTTTATTATATATTGCCAAAATCTCTCAGAACATAATTTTATAGTTTAACCCTCACTTCATGATTCTATCTCTAAATTCATTTTGGCTAATATTTTCATGAAGGTCTTAGGTTATAGGGTATTCACTATTATACACGGGCTGTTCGTATATTTTTGGAAGGATCTTGCAAAGAAAACTGTGATGGTATGCAGTTCATTTAACAATTTAAGGGCCCTTGAGCTATAACAGAAAGAAGCAGCACAGAAAAAAAGGAAAAGAAAAATCGTATATAAGTAGAAGAAATGATGTTCAATCACATATTAACAAATATAATTATAACCACAAACAGAAAAGGGAAAAAAAAGCGATTAAGGATTAAGGTTGACAGACATACCTGTTGCATATTGTCCCTCAAGCGTAATATTAATCCATTCATGTGGCCCAAATAGATAATTATCTCGAATTGTCCATCCAGCGAATTTCTCACGTATTCGCTGAATCTCACTATCATTAAATATTCTTACTGCTTGATTCTTAGGAGGGTAGAACTTCAGGATCATAGACAACCTTGGACCTGGTTCCCAGATATACCTATCTATGGATAATTGATATAAATTCAAATTCAATCCAGATGTCATGTAATCTTCAAAGCTCTCAATATATGGAGGGAAATAAGAGAAACCAGGACTCTTTAAACGGAATCCAACTTCAAAGGGAGCTACACAGAAACATTTACTGTCTGGAATATACTCATAGTCAGGGGTGGACAGGAATTGAGATCGCATGAAATAATGCTGTTGTTATTGCTTCCACCACTATCTTCAATTCTGTTTTGAGTACCACACAATTCAGCTATTACCCTTTGGTTATCTTGGTTGCAAACAGGGTTTCCGCCCAACCTAGCATTTAACCAAGTTAAGAAGACATTAAAGTATAGTAAGATATTAAACCATCTTAATTATATGATCAATAATAAAATTCAGTTGTTTAGTAAAACAGTAGCGTAAAGTACTTGTGTAATTAGTAATCTGTTCTAAAGTTAACATTGGATTTAAAGTGATACTGCTAAGAATATAAATTATGTTGCCTCTTATATCAAAAATCTGCCTTAATGTCTAGTGTCTGAATTCAGATAGATTACCTAATGACATCCACATATATTTTATTTTTCCTTTGTTAAAGGAAAGTGCACAAACAACTAAGGGTATAGGGAAGCAACAAATGAATATAAATTTTATGACTTAATTAAAAAATCTAAGTACTTAAAATGATTTAACATAGAAACAAACAAACAGGACAAATAGAAAATGGAATAACTATAAAAAGTCACTTTACCACATGGTGATATTTGGAATTGTTTCTATTGTAGATGTGTTTATATTGGAAAGGCTATTGTTTCAAAATCCCTGCAATATATACGACTAGCATAATTAGTACTTCAATGTTGAACTTCCTATGTGGAAAGAAAACCATTACAAAAAGAATTATAGATGTTAAGCAAAGAAAATATCCATAAATAAAATTGGCAGTACAGAGAAGAACTGTCACCTTAATAAAAAAATAGGATATACAATAATCTAAAAATGAAAGTTTAGGAGCAACATACAGTAATAGTGTCGTATTAGAACCAAAGGACACATTCAACCCAATGCTAACTGGTACAGCACCACTGAGCTGATTGTTATCAAGTGATCTAAAGGGAGCAAAGAAAAAACAATTCAATTCAAGTATCCATTGAGTGCTCCATCTCACATTAGTTATCTTTCCAAAAACATCAAGTCATATTTTGGTCTCCATGGATACTGTTATTTTCTACTTTTTCTTTTCTTGATTATTTGTACTTCATATAGAATTAGTGAAACAATGAGATTTCCTGCACTTTTCAAGCATTTTCCAGCAACTAGCTGTGGCTCTTACAGTCTTTGAAGCTTAGGCAAGGCTGAGAAGTTTGATGATATTGATCCATTAAGTTTATTGTGCGACAGATCACTGCAACAAAACATAAATCGATTCATCAACTGAGGGAGCACAGTGATCCAAATAAAAAGTTTTTAATAGATGTGGAATGGCATTCTAGATCTATGGTCTGCAAGTCTTGATATACCTTCAGGAAAA
The DNA here is from genome assembly GCA_018340775.1 of Taxus wallichiana var. yunnanensis. NCBI lineage: Eukaryota > Viridiplantae > Streptophyta > Pinopsida > Cupressales > Taxaceae > Taxus > Taxus wallichiana. The sequence continues at coordinate 339,260,242 of CM031243.1, read as the reverse complement.
CGTTAGTTTAAACTTGATTATGAAAGTTCTTACATCGTAGTAATGTTCATCGAAAGCGTCGTTGATGGAATTTCACCTGTCAGATTATTATGGCTCAGATCTCTGCAAAATAAATATCATCCAATGAATATCATCTTTACATCAACAAGGACAGTCCTAATAACACTGCTTATCTTACAAATAGTCCAAAGCAGGTATGCTACTAAAGTCTGGTATGGATCCCTGCAAGCCGCAATTCCTCAGGCTCCTGTATATCAAAGCATCACAATTAAATAAATGTATAGATAACCTTCATCATTACATATCCTACACAGTTACTAATCAATGATTTGGATAGGAAATCCTCAAATGGATAAACAATAATTATGCAATCCTCTTTATAAAATCCAAATGTACTCTGTAAATTACATTCGTAGGACATTTTCACAATGAGCTTTCGTTTATTGTGTATTAAAAAGATCCTATAGAACCTAAGTTACCATGTGATAAAGAGGATTCATTGCAGCATGGATTTCAGTAAATCAGAGAATGTAAATTATAAGGGCATTATAGTTAATCAGACAATCATCGGAGCATGTATCCATTAAACAAGGAACTGTAAGTGTAAATTAGGAGGGTCTTATACCTAAGCAGGCACAATCATGTTTAAATGAATTAATTATTCTTGCTCCAGATTATGTAAAATATGAAGAACTAGAAACGAATTTTGCTAAGGAAAATGTATGGTGTTGTAGTGAGAGTATTCTGAAAGTAAAAAGCATGCTTGATTGGGAAAATACTATGATTCATTTAGATTTTGTTTCAGCTTGTACGGAAACAGGCAGTTATGACATGGATAAGTTGAATTGGGTACCAGTTAAGTATGGGAGCTTCTATTAGAAGGACTAAAACATTTTAAACCGTGTAGCAGTGCAACAACTTTCCTTTCTAAACGAATTTGAATGTAGGTGTAACAAGGAAGCATGCAACTAATGGGAGGGTAGAAGCACCTGTAAAACCTTTAAATGTATTGATAAACTCCCAGTACGATTCCAACCCTTCAAAATAATAAGAGTGCAGGGCGGTTGGCTATATTTAAACGTTTTTATACTTTTAAGTTGATAACTACTAGGAAACTCATATCATCAACAATCCTATTTCATGTCTGGCACAGTGATAATGTGAATGCATCAATACCAGTAAACAGATATTACAACTCTGTAATATGTATAGCTTACTGATGTCTCTGAAATTGATTACAAGGTTCTGTTGAGGTTACTCATATTCCCAATAACTGATTGTGGGGTTAAATTGAGCATACTTATGCCAGAATTGTAGGGTTCAGTTCAGTTGAGGTTCTGTTCAAACTAAAAGTTAACTTGCAGCAATATCTTGATGCAGACATCAACTTTACCATCTGCAGAAATTTCAAATTCTTCTTCCAAACACTACTTTTGACGGCCTTATGATTTGTGCCAAAGAAACAAAAATTTCTGGTTTGTGCTGGAATTTTCCAGGGATCAGCTTTTATTATTCTATCCATTTTTCATTCTGCTGGACATAAATCCTTGCATTCCCTGATATTCGTTGATTTTTCCTACTTTAGCTTGCTTTTCCAGTCTAGGACTCGAGTCTCTTTTCTTGTATTGTCAGTCATATTTCAAATCACAAGGGATTTGTGCCTTTTACCTCTTCAATGGAATTTTATTTTAAAAACAGTAAAAATAAGAAAAAGCAATCAAGCACAAAAAAGTTTTCTGTGATATTTTGTTTACCGAGCAATTATTTCTTTTCCATAGATCTTTTTGCCAGTCTATAAATCCCCTCATGTGTGACCAAAAACTCCAACTCGGTTCAGCTCCTACCACATAAATTACATGAACAGTGACAACAACAGAATGAGTTTTAACTCAAGTTTATGTAGCAGATGACGAACATGTTCAAAATTTGACGGGACAACAACAGGGCACCAACTAAATTCTAGCAGCCATCTTGATTTCTCAATTTGCTTTCAAGTTTGAAACCAAGATCTCCATTCCCGATTTTGATGGCATAATTGATTGGGACAATATGGATTCTTGGATTTGCAATCAAGAGGCATATTTGATGACTTAAGAACCCCTTGACCGCAACGCATTATATTTGTTGAGGTTCGTGTGACTGATCAGGCCCTCACCTGATGACAATCCCATGTCCAACTTCTGGCCACCACAAAGCAGACTACAATTGACAGTCGTACAATCTTCAAAGAGACTGTCAGGAACTGATTTCACCCCCTCAAGTATAAAAAGGGGTAACTGGCTCGTTGGCTCCATATTCACCAAGCATCTGGACACTCGTTCTAGTAATACATGTCTTTCTCAATCACCTCTCCATCAAGTTAGCGGTATGGGACACTAATGAGATCCTTGACAATAAGTTTGTCTCAGGATTGTTTTCTCATCTCTTAAGGGAGTTTAGAGATTTCCACCACCACTTTTTCAGAGCATGCTTTTCATTAAGCCAAGCAAGACAAAGGAACTTCCAATCTCAATGTTTTTTTCCCGTCTTTTCCACATACCAACTCCTCCATACCTGCCATCTCATCCTCAGATATTCGGAAATATTCGTAGAGTAGCTTAGCTAAAGGTTCAATTCCTTCATCTAGCAATCGAAACAAGAAGTTTTGTGCTTATCACAAGTGCACTGGACATTCCACTACACTGTCAATTCCTACAATCAAAGAAAGCAAAGGCCAAGGAAAGTGTTAGGGAAATTTGAATATTTTAGTATTTTAGAAGTATAGAATGTTGGTGAATCTTAGTAGAATGGGTGACGAATCATTCCTGTCCAAAAATACATTTTATAGTTTGATTCACATAAATCATAGGATTTACTAGTAATTGTTATCCATATTTCGCCCCCGGGCAAAATATTGGATCGGCCACGACCTTGTGCGAGAAGAAAGAGAAGTAACGGCTCCGTTGCATGAATCCGTGTCTTAAATCTATTTGACAAACTCGGGTAGGCTCTAAAGTAAAAACGGAAAAATTCAGCATTTGGGCCCAAGTCAAAGCCAAAGCGGGGAGGCGGAGGAAAAGGTGAAAATGTTCCTTTTCTCAAAAGGCATAGAGACAAAAGGTGAAGCGCATTCCCCAGCCAACAAAAGGGTGCCACGTGTCCAAGCAAAGCAGTGGGGCCGCGGGAGTTTTCTGCGTTTTGCGTTTTGCGGAAAAGAGAAAAAGATAAATTATGGACCTGATACAAACTTCGAAGGGGCATATCTTTCGGCTCAGGGCTCAAAATATTGCAAATCTAATGCCGTTGGAAAGATCTCGGCCTCACCAACCAAATGGAGGAAACGTCTTCGGGCCTTCAATGCAAGATCCATTTGTCTCAACAACCAGATCGGATTTGATCTGTTTCCACTGTTTCCTCTTCCTTCAAGGAGTCGAACCAAGGATCGATGCAAGAGAGACGAATTTTGGGGCGGATTTTATCGAAGCATTAATAGCGGTGGTTGAGCTTCAACCTGCTTTTCCCCGCTTCTCTCTCTTCTTCTCTCCGATCAAATCCATAAATACGGGGGCAATATTCATTGTAAAAGTTGTTCATTCTTCTTCCCTACCCCCCTCTTTTTTTCTTCCCTTGGGTCGAAAATGGAGTCTAAACCACCTTTCACGGCTTTGCAATGGCATTTTCTTGCCTCTTGCTCGCTAACAATGTACTGTGTGAACTTTTGGAGCAATAAATTTTGTTTTGTGATGCATCTGTCCATCCTTGCTTATTTTATTGTCTCTCCTCGCCTCTCGTCGTTGCAAGGTATACTGTGCATATTCTGATGTTTGTTGCAGTCCTGGGAGCTGTGTTTAATGGGTTTTGAAGTGGTGTTCTGTGTGAAATCTATCTCTGGTCTATGGTGCATCTTGTCCACCCTCTCCTCTGCTCACCTCTCTCCACTTCAAGCAGCTAAGATTGTGACCAGAGCCTCCCTTTTCTTGGTGCTATCACCTCGTTCTCGTAGGATTTCCCTCTTTATGCACTTTTTCTCTCCTGTCTCCTTGGAATTGTTAGATTAGGAGTAGATAGTCGCATTTCCTTCCTTAGGAGTAGTTTAGCATTAGGATCAGGAAGAAGAAGCCGGCTTTCTTCGGAGGGCCATCTCAAGTCCGCAAGTCCCACAGTTTGAGAGATGGTCCCATGTTATGTAGATCACACCAAATGAGTCTCGCCTTAGAAAAGCATATCCATAAATCATCTGGGGTGTTGTGATTTTGCATTACTTAACAGCTTTTGGCATGCCGGTGGGGCCAGTGCAAGCACCTTCCCACTTCACTTCATCAAGTTCGATGTGCTCTTGGTGAAGATTTCAGCCTTTGAGGCACTCTCAAGCACATCTGGCGACTCCATCCGGTCAAAAACTTGTTCTCTCGAGTTGCGAGACCTTTTCCATCAATTTCCACTCATTTCATCTATTTTCTTCTTCCATCTCTTACATTTTCTCCCATCCATGAGGTTGTGCAATCATGACTTCATTCCCTTCATGGAACTCACACTTACAAAGAATACAGTCCACCTCCAATGTATTTCCCAACTCCTCCAGATCAGCATTATAATCAAATCCAGGACCACTATGCTTACCCATATGAGCAGAGTCAAAATTAGTTTGGCCATGGAGCTTATCAAGAACAAGGGGACGCATATAATGGCGATAGTTATGCAGAGAGGATGCTGATCTCATCAAGAAGATTCAAAAATGGTGGCTGGCATGGTTCAATTAAGGGCAACAGTTCAAATGAGGGCTTTCAGCATTGGTTGCAAGGCACCTTGTCCATGGGAAGGCCCTTTTCCAAGACACTACAACCCTCAGGAGAAGCTGGACTTCATGATTGGAATGTTGCCCCAACTTGCACAATGGGCAGAAGAGATAGAGGCCTATAAACTTGGTGCCAGGAAGCCTTGTCAATGGGTAAATCCTACACCATTATCTGGTAATTTTCTCTCTACTCCTCAAGCAGCACCATCTCAATTTGGGCTTCAATTTCCAAGCTTCCCATTGAATGTTGCCCCAAGTGTGAAATCCATTTCTCCATCCCCTAGTCTTCCACCTCATCTCAGTTCTTCTATCCTTTTCCCTTCCAAACAGTCATCCCCTCCAAACAAACAAGAAGTTCCACCTCCCTCCCCACCACAAACAATTGCAAAGTTGGTTGAATCCCAACCTGCCACTCCTCTTACTTTCCCAAGTCCATGTTGGGAAGATAATCAAGAATCCAAATCAGGAGAACAACAAGAAGAGGAGCCCAACAGAAAAGAAATGATAGACAATCAAAGAGTTGGGCTGCCAAATTTGGGTTTACAAAGATCCCCTTGATGGTCAAGCCAATAGAGGAGGTCAAGATTGAAGAACCAGTGGTGGTTGAGGCCGAGTTTGCAGCAGAAGAAGAGCAAGAACAAGAGGAGGAACAATCAGTCCCAAGCCCCATTGAAGAGGAGCAACTAGGAGAGATCAAATCAGTGTTGAGGCCACTCAATGAAGAAGGCATCATTGAAGATTTTTTGCTTTCATTTCAAGGGCCTGATTTGATTGATGAACCCATGATGGAGGACCATACAATTTCAGAGGCTCTAAGTGTGGAGCGAGCTACAAAAAAGAACCTTCGAGTTCTTCCTCCCACTTCATCCCTTTCAAGCTCGATGTTGAGAAGAGTTTGATCTTTCAAACTTCATGTTTGAGAGTGAAGGGAGCCATTGTGATCAAGTTGCACGAGATCGAAGGCACCATGGAGGAGAACATTCAAAGAACAAAGAACCTGCACTCCACAATGGCCCTCTGGAACCAAGGTTGGAAGATCTTGATCTTCCATGTTCTTCAAAAGAGGAGGAAGGCAAAAGGCAAGAGGATGTCCCCATCTCTCCCACACTATCCATTCAAGAAGGTCCACAAGAAAACTCCATTCTTGGAGTTGAAACTCAAAACAAGGGGCATATTCAAAAGACCGGACCATGCGCAATCAAGTACTTGGCTTCATTAGAGTCAAAGGAGAAACCAAAACCAGTCATGCCTACTTCAGGGCATGAGGATGAGCATTAAAGTACCAAGGGTCACCATCAATACCTCCAGAAGTCCGATGCAAGTCATCTTGAGGAGGTATTTCCCATTAATGTTGATACCTTGATGATTTGGGTGGAGGAACAGCTTATTATCAGTTTTTCACTCATCCAACCAGCCATGTTTAGTGCCAAATCAGTTGCATGGCTGCCATTTTTTAGGAAGGGAAGCTATTTCTCCCCGCCACTGCAGGTTTTGTTTGAGTTCCTTTGCTCTTGGTTAGAGTAGAGTAGGTAGGTTTGTTTTTAGCAGAAGAAGTGTTTTTGCACACTCTACATGTTCCATTTGGAGCATGTATGATTTCCAGATTGTACATAGTTTTTGGTGTTGTTTTACTCTTGCACAAAGGCATTGTAATGGTTTTGGCGAAGATCAACTTCAAGTTTCAAATGGGTTTCCGAGAGGCTCGGATGTCGAGTTTCGAGTTCGATCGTTTCGTGATTATCAGTGCGACTCCATGCCCAATGGATACTTCAGGCTAAGCGGGCGGATGTCGCCGTAAGTCGCCAAATTGTTATCCATATTTCGCCCCCCGGGCAAAATATTGGATCGGCCACGACCCTGTGCGAGAAGAAAGAGAAGAAACGGCTCTGTCGCGCGAATCCGTGTCTTAAATCTATTTGACAGACTCGGGCAAGCTCTAAAATAAAAAGGGAAAAAGTCGGTGTTTGGGCCCAAGTCAAAGCCAAAGTGGGTCATGGCGGAAGGAAAAGGTGAAAATTTTCCTTTTCTCAAAAGGCATAGACAAAAGGTGAAGCGCATTCCCCAGCCAACAAAAGGGTGCCACGTGTCCAAACGGAGCAACGGGGCAGCGGGAGTTTTCTGCGTTTTGCATTTTGCGGAAAAGAGAAAAAGATAAATTACGGACCCGATACAAACTTCGAAGGGGCATATCTTTCGGCTCAGGGCTCAAAATATTGCAAATCTAATGCCGTTGGAAAGATCTCGGCCTCACCAACCAAATGGAGGAAACGTCTTCGGGCCTTCAATGCAGGATCCATTTGTCTCAACAACCAGATCGGATTCGATCTGTTTCACCGTTTCCTCTTCCTTCAAGTGCTGCCGAACCAAGGATCAATGCAAGAGAGGCATGATTTTGGGGCAGATTTTATCGAAGCATTAACAATGCGGTGGTTGAGCTTCAACTTTGCTTTTCCCGCTTCTCTCTCTTCTCTCTCGATCAAATCTATAAATACGAGGCGTATTCATTGTAAAAGTTGTTCATTCTTCTTCCCTGCCCCCTCTTCTTTTCTTCCCCAGGGTCGAAAATGGAGTCTGAACCTCCTTTCACGGCTTTGTAATGGCATTCTCTTGCCTCTTGCCCACTAACGATGTACTGTGTGAACTTTTGGAGCAATAAATTTTGTTTTGTGATGCATCTATCCATCCTTTGCTTATTTTATTGTCTCTCCTCGCCTCTCGTCGTTACGGGGTATACCGTGCATATTCTCGATGTTTGTCGCAGTCCCGGGAGCCGTGTTTAATGGGTTTTGAAGTGGTGTTCTATGTGAAATCTATCTCTGGTCTATGGTGCATCTTGTCCACCCTCTCCTTTGCTCACCTCTCTCCACTTGTGCACCTAAGATTGTGACCAGCGTTTCCCTTTTCTTGGTGCTCTCACCTCGTTAGTGTAGGATTTCCCTCTTTATGCACTTTCTCTCTCCTGTCTCCTTGGAATTGTTAGATTAGAAGTAGATAGTTGCATTTCCTTCCTTAGGAGTAGTTTAACAATAGGATCGGGAAGAAGAAGACGACTTTCTCCGGAGGGCCATCTCAAGTCCGCAAGTCCCACGGCTGAGAGATGGTCCGTGTTATGCAAATCACACTGGATGAGTCTCGCTTTAGAAAAGCGAGATCCATAAATCATCTAGGGCTTTGTGATTTTGCATTAACAATAGTAATAAATGTATATTTTGGTGATACACTAACTTTATGTAAAATATATATAAAAATTTGACAAATAGTTTATTGAACATATTTTGATTAGCAAATCTAACTTAAATTAATTTTGCAGAAAATTAGCCAATTAGCAAAATATAGCCGATAAAAATATCCTGAAGGCCCATCTCGTTAAGCAACAATCATGACCAAGATTTAGAGATTCAAGTATCCAGTCCCCAAATTTATAATCTTCAACCCATCCTCGAGGTTAATAATATTTCTTCCAACAAAACGGAACTCCATTCACTTGTAAATGTCAAGTCAAAGACATGTAGGAGGAGCCTATCCGTGACAATGGAAACAAGAACCTGATTTAACAAATGTTGGTAGACGAACTTCAGTTGCAAAGTATGTCGCATCCACACCCACACCACTTGGGATTGATCAAGTAGTAACACTCTATCCTTGTGTCTCGCAAGTGTTCTATCACATTTAACATTAAGCCACTCGAGATAAAATTGATTGTGGCACTCCAATTGATTGTTGCGATCTAATATTTACAGCCCCTTATTATGATCACAAGGCAGTTTTCAATGGATTGCTTAGGATGTACCAGCTCCACAAAGATAGTAAAGTATATAAATTCACTTCTTCTATTAGTCTTTTCCTCTCCGGTATGCCATCGCCTAACCAAGTCAATTGGCATAAGCTTACAACTTGGGAAGCCAAGATAGAATGTCAACACGTTACCATCCCAAGCAATCACATCTCTTGTTGAAGTTTCTTGCTCTATTTGAGTGCCTTCCTCCCCAATTAGCAACAATTATTTGAGCTTGAGACTGACGCCTCCCAATTTTCCATAGATGCAGTTTTATAGCAAGTAGGACATCCAACGCCTTATCATGTGGAGGCCTTGTCACAAGCCAAACTCAATTAAGGCTTCCATCTTTTCATGCCTTGTGAGATTCAACTAACTCTTCTAACTCTAGATATGTTCACCTACATGAGAAGGGCAAAACTTCGTCCATTGTGCCGAATCTGCCAATGTTCATTGCAAATCAAAAGATCTCCAGCAGACTTCAAGCTAAATTCAAGGCACTCCATGTTGTTCATTGCATATTTCACTCTTTCCAAGTTAGTGATTGTGTTTGGCTTCCCTTAAATAAACATGATTTCACAAACAACGCCACAAGCTCAAACCCATCAAATACGGACCTAATATTCTCCAACAAGTTGAAGACGCTGCTTTTTTGTTTTAAATTTCTTACTCGGCTTGGCATTCATAATGTTAATGTGAGCCAGCCCAGGCTGTACAAGCCATCTCAGTTGGAGGAGGCAGAATCTATCACTCATCCAAAGGCTACTATTCTATAATTTCAGCAATTGATGACCGAAGATATTTTCTCTAGATGCTCAGATTCACACCAATCATACAAAGCTAACCACTAAATACGTGGTCTAACAAAATGGTGCTCAACCAACAATGACCAAGAGGTTCTTTAAGACCACTTTTGGCGACATTTCACTCATCTATTGTGGAATTTGGTGACAACTTCCTCATAGGGGAAAGATGAGATTCATTCCTAAAAATATTTCTATTATTTTTTTCAGCTTTTAGCTTCTAGATTTTTTCCTTTTGCTTTTGTGTTTGGATTTATCCAGACAGCACACACCCCGTTATGCATCTATTTATTGCATGCTAATGAAGAGTGTAAACATACAATTTGGAGACATTTTCCTTTTCTTCTTTGTTGCTCACGTGTGTTCCATGACTCCCTCTTACACTCTCCCTAGCATTTCTGGCGTACCATTCTCCCCGGCATTCCCCTCCTCTGCAGGACCTGGATCCCAGCTCCATGTTTGCCCATACTTCCACTCTCTACGACGTCCCTGGCCAGGCCCTAATCTGAGTTGTATCCCCACCTTCCACTTGCCACATTTTCACCCACACGAATGTTAAAAATGCCATTTCAGCCATGAATAGTAGCAAAGCAGCGGATGAGGAGGGCTTCTAGGCAGAACTCTTCAAGCAGGGGCTTGGCATCCTGAACAACTATTTAGTGGATCTCTTCAACCAAGTGGTTTGCACAGGTTTTCTAGGGTCTTGGTCCCACCATATTATTCATCCCATTCACAAATCAGGTCCCACCTCTGATCCTAATAACTACCGAACAATCATGGTGGGTCACACATTCGCCAAGCTTTATGATATTGTACTTCACCCGCGACTGGGAGTTTCGAACCGAATCACTATAGAGCTAGAGGAAAAACAGGGTTTTGATCAACCTATCAGACCATTGACCACATCCTCACTCTTCGGGCCATCATTGAGGAGGCATGTCATCGCTCTTCCAAGGTCTTTTGCTGCTTTGTTGACCTTTGAAAATCCTTTGACTTTGTTCCATGGAAGCTCTCTTCCAGAGGCTTAGAGAGATTGGCATCTCCGAGACTCTTTTAGCTGCCATCATGCGCCTTTATGAGGAGGTTCTTGGCGTCGTCTCGCACACCGTTATTGAGATCCCAAACTTTATCAGAGCACCATTGGGGTCAAGCAGATTGCCCTCTGTCTCCTACTTTATTCAACATCTATATGGATGAGTTAGAGGATTTTCTCAAGGACCACATCCAAGAGGAGGATGGTTGTGTTCTCCACCGTGCTCCGATCTATATTCTCCTCAGCAGCGGACGATGTAGTCCTTCTTGCCTCCTCGGTGGAAGGTTTACGAAAGCAGATTGGATGCTTTATCCTCTTTTACGATCCGCAGCGCAATTGACAATTAACCTGGGTAAACCAAAATTATGATATTCAATACTCAAGACATCTAAGTTTCATTTCTTCTATAAGAGAGAGGAGTTGAGATCACCAGCTCTTACACTTACTTGGGAGTGCTCTTTTTGGGCCTCGCTTTAGTTTACGACCGGCACTCCAACCTCGGATTAATAAAGGCTATGGCTCATTGGCAATCTTGGAGAGACAGTGCTTTCGTCATCACTTGCAGGACATTCTATCCAAGCTTTCCCTCTCGAACTCCTCTTGGCCCCACGGTTCTTTATGGCTCGGAGGCTTGGGGTCATCCCTTTTGGAGTCCGACTGGGCTGCAGTGGAGAGAGTTCAGATCCTTCTCCTCAGGCGTATCATTAGGTGCAAGGAGACGGTCCACCACGATATCGTCCCTAAGCGAGTTTGGCGCCCATCCCTTTAGGTTGGAAGCAATTTTTGGCATTGTTTCCCTCTTACATCGCATTCGGATACTAGCTGATTCCCGTGAGGGAAGGGAGAGATACCCCTACCTTTCCTATTGCTCTCCGAGAGGCCATTGCTTCACCCGATCAATCCGATCACTCCTTTTGTTGGTATGTCGAGTTTCATAACTACGTGTGTCTATTAGTATGTAGATAGGTCGCCTCCCACCTTACAGGTATTCCTTGGATGCTCTCGCCCACCTCCTTCCGAGCAAGCAAGATCTGAACAAAATCATCAAAGATGACATTTACAAACAATTCATTCAGTACACATGGACCAACCCTCATGGTTGGTTACGGCCAAAGATGGCCTTCTATGTTGAACACTTTCTTGAGGTTAATAATGGTCTTATCTCTCGGCCCCAGTATATCTCCCGGCATTGGATGCACGCCCTTCGCATCTCCCTAGGACAGCTTCGAGTTGTCGCTCTCATAGGCTCCGAGTTGAGTGTCATCGATTGATCGCTCGAGAGCAAGTTTAACAACTTTGTTCCTTCCAAGAGATCAAGACGAAGGAACACTTAATCTTTTAGTATCCCATCTACTACACGGTCAGAGGGAGATTCCACCGCCTGCTCGAGAGCGTCCTACCTTCAATGAATTCTTCAGGAACTATGATCAAAGATGCCTTGCTCTTTATCTGCACGAGACCCTTAGGCTTCGTGATGAATCTCTTCAGTCTATTTTGCCTTCTTTTAGATAGACGGATACTCCACAAATTACTTCCTTCTTTAAAGTGCTCTCCCCTGGGAGCGGCACTAAGCGGCAGGGTGATATCAATCCCAATGACCAAACGAGGTCGGTCTAGACTCAAGGTGATACTTCACGCACCAAGGACATTCAATCACACACAAAAACGAGGTCGAGCCCCCCGTCGATGGCTTTTGGGATCCTCCGCATTTGAGCACACAGAGCTCATCCTCCTTCTGGGCATTGACATTCCAAATCTTCCACGAGATCCGAATATCGACTTCAAACATTACTAGCTTCTTTCAATCGTCCCCTGGTTGTTAATCGAGGGTGTTTTTGGCCTCCTATTCCTCCCTCTTTTGCGTGTTTGGTTTCGGCTAGCTTCTATGGGATTCCTCCGAGTTCCTCCCTCCGCCCACTCTTCTCTTTTTCTCTTCTCAAGGTTATTTTTCGGGGACCGTTTAGTCCTCTGGCTGGAATCGTTATCGCCTTCCATGTATGGCTACAATCCCATTGACCTACTTTTGTGGTCACTCATTGGACATTTAATATATTTATCTTATCTTATCTTATCTTATTGTGCATTTTAAGTGATTTATATCACCAAATGGAACAACGATAACAATAACTAACAAGTGCAGTGATCAATGCCCTAGAAGTTGGCTAATGCCATAGTTGTTGACGTCCAACAATATGGTTTGTTATATAATTCCCCAATTTTGTCCTTAAGTAATTTTGCTGGTCAAAAAATCATTTAATGAGGTTAATATGTATTTAAGGAGTAACTTTAGGAATAATGTGGCATAAATCATCACACTCAATTGCTCCACCTTGATTAATTATACATCAATACCAAGACGGCTAAGAAGGAGACGAGAGGCATGTTTATAATCAAAGTGAAATCATCCATAATAATTATGATGATGTCATAATGAGAAATAAACAATGCCATCAACCTTTTCTTGGTCTAACTATTGTTTCTTGGGTCATCTCATGTCTAAGGTTATCCTCGGTTTGAAAGTTAATATTTTTGCATTGAAGGCTATTTGGGGTCATAATAATTCTCCTCAACCACAAAGAGTTTATAAACTTGTACTTACTCGCATATTCAAAAACATCACTAAGTGTTCGTGACATTCTAAAAAAGCCACATGAGTGGCATACATAATTACTTGCGTAGTATATTTAGATCCCAAAACTAATTTGGTGATGCATTGTCTTACAATTTCAAAGTATCTCTAAATGAATCCATCACTCCTATAATTCAAGATTAAAAAAATCCACTACATGTATTCACTTTTATTTTATAGGAAAATAACAATGATGTAAAAGCATCCCAAGAAAATCAGTCAACTTTGTTGTTGAGCAAGGATGAGGAGAGCTCTGGAAAAGGCACGCAAGAGTCATCACACAAGGACAAGTCAAGGAGGAAGGAGAGGGTTCGTATAAGGCATGAGGAGGATGCCTTAGGAGTGGCACAAAGAGATGGGCACGCACGAGAGGAGAGCGCAAACCAGCAGAGGCACAAAAGGATAGGAGCGCAAAGATGTAGATTTGCGCGAGGGGCACAAAGAGGAGAGAAATTGCCAAGAATCTAAGGCAAGGAGAGGGCATGGAAGTTTTCCCAAAGACTAGAGGAAGTGCAAGAGTAAGAGGGAGGAAAATGCGAAAGAGGTGGGGGACAACCGAGAGAAGGGGGAAGAGCTCGAGGAAGGTTGCACAAAGGAATATGGTGCGAATCCAACAAAATCCAAAGAAGTAGATGTGCACAAAAGACCGAGATAGGAAAGTCAAGGCACAAGGAGAAGGCTTGAGGTGGAAGATCGATTGGAGCGCACACGCACTGATGCTTGCATCGGGAAGTGCATAGAGAACCTCGCAGGGAGATATAGGGCTCAAGGAGTTGAAAGTTAAGAATGCGAAGAGCTTGATATTGACCGGACGAAGAGGATGAGTACCAAGAACACACGGCACGAGAGGACTAGATGCATGGATTTTCATTTGATAAGGAGTGGCATGCGAGAAAAGAAAATATTTGATTTCATGTCAAATCTCCGACGGCAGGCGATGAAACGACATGACGATGTAGAAATGAGCGGAAAGCCATTGATGGGGGATTGGATCCCAAGAATTCAAAGGAGTACTCCATGGGAAGATGTGGATGAACATATGAGAGAGGAAGGAGAAGGCGGTTCTTTGGGAGTTAGTTGGAAGAAAGAAGAAAGGAATTGAGTAGCCTTGCGAGAAGAAGAAGAGAGTCCGAGAGAGAAAGCATCTCCATGGTAGGCCAAGGGGCAAGAGGGATTTAACAATTAATGCGGGAAGAGAAAGAGGTTGTGCAAGCGAAGAGGCCAACATAAGAGGAAAAGAAGAGAAGATCCAATCCCAAGTACTAGATAGAGAGTTAGAGAACCCAAGAGGGCTCCATTGCAACAAATAAGGTAGTTAGGTATTGGTAAGCTATAGGAAAAGGGTTGTGTAGTGAGTTCTAAACTAGATCGTATATTCTTTCTATCAATAAGAATGAAGCACTATTTTGTGCAAATCCACCGTGCGACTCAGAGCCGTGTGTGGTTGGAGTTCCTTTCATTGGGACCCCCGGTTGCAATGTGACAAGTGGTATCACAACTTATGTTACGAGTTGGGAGAAGACTACTCAAAAGAGAAGGGCTACATAGGATTGAGAATGAAGGTCTCCCAATAGCAAGCTTGGTGTGTTGAAGTGTCTCGCATATGATTGTGTAATGTCCCCTTTTTCAAATAAAAATTAATTAATTAAGGTTGGTACCCTTTAATCCATTCCCCTTGGATTAAAGGAAAATAAATTAAGGGAAATTCGATTTGCACATGTGGATTTAAAAATTAAAATATATTTTTATTTGTGCAAGTCAAAAAAATAAAATAGAGAGAGAAATCGATTTACCTTGGGATAATTAATAATCTTTTGAGGTAAATCAATTAATAAAGGCAAGTCGCATTTTTTGGAGGATGGTTTATTATTTCTATGGGCACATTTATCTATAATCTTGGCATAGGTCGATTCCTTTTGGGCATCAAGTTTAATATTAAATTCTCCTTTGTATTTTATTTTCAAATCTTGCCTTGGGGAATTAACTTTTGCATTGGAGTTTGACTTTCAGGCTATTTCAAATTAAAGGCTCTCATCTCTAGACTATGGCGCCAAAAATGGAGAAGGAACTTTGGAGATTGAGCAAGGAAAAGCTATAAAAGAAGATTATGGTTACCCATTTTCACATGTTGACGGATTACTATAGCTTATCTTCATGTTTGAAGAGGGATGAACACCCACAAGTGATCAAAAACAAAAAGTGTTCATTAACACCACCCATTTGTGAAGTGTGTTCCTTCTTGAGCTATGAATTGATGAGTTTTACTTAAAATTACTTGCCTATGTGAGTCGCCATTTTTAGAGAGTGTATGAGCTTATTGTGTGAGGGTATTTGTGAGCTTTGTGTGAAGATTGCAATCTGATTTTAACTGTTGATTATTGTGCATCAAGTCGACTTGTTTGGGAGGTATATGTGGTGCAAATTGGTGGTATTTGAAGCAAGTTTAAATCTGATATTTTCTAGCATATTTTTCTAATTGATATGGCCATGATTTGACCATTTTTAACTTACATATGCTGTTGGTAATTATTTGTGGTAAATCGACTTGTGTAGAGGAATTTTGGCAATCATTGGAAGGGTTTTCTAATAGTTTATGAGTTGTCATAAATCATTTATTGCAGATCTGAAATTGGTATTTTTGAGTGTTGGGAAGTCAAGGATAAGGCTGAAAATTATTTAATATTTTTCCCTTAACCCTAGCGACTGGTTTTGCAGTTTTGTGGGCAGATTTGAGTGGGTTTTCATGTTCGAAAATTCAGTTTGATATATCATTTGAAAGCTCATAATTTCTACTTCATTGTGCAATTCGTTTCACTCTAAAATTCCAAGTATTGCATGAGATATCAATTTTTGAAGTTTCAGCTGATTTTGGTACATTTTACTTCATTTACTTGTTGTTTTTCTCCGACTAGTTAGCCCATCTAAACCCTTACTTTGGCTCACTCCAACCCCATTTGAGTTGTATTGAAGCCGACACTAGGTTAGTTGAGGTGAACTTAGAATTTGCTTCCTTGCGAGTAGTTTAGTGAATTTTAATTAATGTCCCAAAAGGTGATATTACAGATTGTGACCGAAAATTGCAACAATGGATACCAAGAAGTGTTGTGGGTGAAGAGAGGAAACTGTAAGGAGCCGAGTTATGACAAGAGGGAATGCCTATGGAACAAGAGGCGAAGACATGAGGTGAGTCAACAAAGAGAAGGGGGTAGATCAAGTGGAAGAAGGTAAGGAGAGTTTAGATTCACACAAATTTGAGGAAACAAGCGCAAGATAAGGTGTTCGAAGGGAAGAGAACACAAGAAGGGCCCTTGGGATTGTCAAAATGGTAGATTTGGGAATACCAAAGGAGCAAGGAGAGATCTTGTGTACAACCCGCAAGAGAAGTTGTTGGAAGAGAGGACACCAATACATCACTAAAGGAGAGACTGACAGAGTGTGTTATAAGGGAGTACAAACTAACAAATTACCGAACGAGGAAATCGGTGTGGAAGAGTAGTTGTGCTAAGCAAGGAAAATGTTGATAGAACATCGAATTGAGGCGATCATAGTACGTGTCGACATATTGCCGAAAGGGGGCAATCCAAGTGCATAACCAAGAGAAGAGAAGCACGGACGAATCGCCAAACCAGAGGTAAACTCAATACGTAGAGAGAAAAGAAAAGAGTGTCAACAGATCACCGAGCGGGAGGCATTCGAACACGAGCACCGACGAATCACCAAAAGGAGGTAGTATGTGCACAATGGCATAAATAGTCATTGAAAGGAAGCATTTACAAAGCGCCAAGGGAGGCAGCCATCAGTGTACGGGAGCAGAGGAAGAAACGCGTCGATAGATCGCATAGGAGGCAGCCGAGAGTGCAAGGGGCAACAAAGCGTATCTTCCAACGAGTGTTGGGTAAGAGGTGCGCAGAGAAGAGAAGTTTTCTTCCATTGTTAGAGGGAAAGAAAACAAAGAGAGGGAGAAAGGAAGAAGCTAGAAGACGTCTATAATGTCCACTTTTTCAAGTCATAATTAATTAATGCAAGTCGATATCCTTTAAATCACTCCCCTTGGATTAAAGGGGATTTATTTGGGGAAAATCGACTTTCTCTTGTACATTTAAATTAATATTTATTTATCTTGGGCAAGTCGAATTATTGAGGAGCAAATCGATTTATTCTATGAGCTATTTAATTATTATTTGGGGGCAAATCGATTTATTTGGGCAAGTCGATTCCTACATGTGCTTATAATTAATATTTAATTCCTCTCTTGCATTTAATTCAAATATATTTTTGGAGGGAATTAATATTTTGAATTGGAGTTTGACTTTTACAGGCCAAGAAGACTATTTTTAAATTTATCTCTCCTATCTAGAGATTGGCGCCAAAATTGGAGGGAAAACATTGGAGATTCAAATTGCAAAATCTATAAAAGGAGAAGAGGCATTCCCTTAGAAGGCATGTTTAATGGTTTGATAAACTTATCTTCATGTTTAACGAATGATGTATGCCCACTTGTGATCACAAACAAAAGTGCTTTTAAGCACCACCATTATTGTGAAGTGTGTGAGATCCTTCCAAGCTTGCATTGATAATTATTGCATGATATAATTATTCTATGTGTGGCGCCTATTGTTGGAAGCATATTTGCATGGTTTTAGAGAGCTCATTGAAGGATTTTATGGTGGTTATGATCTGCTGCTACTGCTGATTTATTTTATGCCAAGTCAACTTGCATTAGAAATATTTTTGGTATGTTTTAGTGGCTCTTGAAGTGGGATTACAATCTGATCTGTTCTAGCATATTTTTCCAAGTGTGGTGCATATGTTTTAATGATTTTTGGGCTCATAAATACTGCTGCAATTTATTTAGAGTGAATCGACTGGGTTAGGGTATTTTGGCATCATATTTTGAAGTGCTTTTGATAGATCTACAAGTTATTAAACAATTATTTCAGATCTATGGGATGATGTTTTGAGGGTTTGGAAGCAAGGAAAATGGCTAATGTTAATTTTTGCATTTAATCCTAACCCTAGCGACTTACATTCAATTTTTGGGATCAAATTTGAGATGGTTACAGTGTTCAGAAAATTCAGATTTATATGTAATGTCCCCTCTTAGGACAATTTAGAAAATGGAGAAGTACTTGTCAAGATTAAACAAAGAATGGATAAACCCTTTTGTTTCAACCTAAAATATCTCAATGTCAGCTATTTCGAACCCAAATGGGGTTGGAACTAGCCAAGGTGGTGGGATAGATTGGAAGAAAACAATTGGAATTTAAACACATTCAAATCAGATTTTTAACAGCTGAAAAATAATTAATAATTACACCCCAACTGTTGCAATCTTCCAAAATTATTTCCCGCTTAACCATCCAAGCAAAAATCTTCAAACTTTGGATTTTGGGCCACAAAAATATGAAGAATAATATCCCAAAATCAGTTTTTGCACAACCAACATAAAACCCTAATTTTACCCTAAAAATTAGGTCGCCCAACACATTTAGGGCATCAAATTAGCTCCAAAAATTATGAAATTAGTTTCTCCTTATTCCTCCTAATTTCTACAATCAAAACCAATGCTAAATTGATCCCATTCGAACCTTTTTCAGATCTGATTTTCTTAGCAGCAGTTAATTAATTAATAAAGCACCCAAAACAACTGAAACTTCAAAAATTAATAACTTCTTCAATACTTGGTATTTTTGCATGAAATAAAATGCAAAATAAAGTAGAAATGAAGGGCTTTCCAATGAACTACAAAACTGAATTTTCTGATCACCAAAACCCACTCAAAACTGCCCCCGAAATCTGCCTCCAAGTCGCTAGGGTTAGAATAAATGCTATAAATTAATTCCAACTCATACAACCCTTCCAAAACACTCAAACAATCAGCCCTTGATCTGAAATAATTGATTAGACACAACAACAAATAGATCTAGCATAAACAACCTCAAAACATGATAGATCAAACCCCAAACCAAGTCGATTTGCCTCTAATAAATTGCAGCAATAATAATAATCACAAAGTACCTCAAACCCTTCACAAAAATACAAATTTATCCTCCAAATTAATGCACCAAGTATTCGAGACCAAGTTGTCAATATTAGAATAAACATATCATGCATAAACACATTCAACACAAGAGAGCACAATGGAGAGAACAATGGAGTCTTCAATATTCTTCAATAATGGATCCAAATGAGAGAGAGCAATGCAAGAACTAGGGCATACATCCCAATACTCCAAGCATGGAGTGAAATCAAAATGATCAATCAACATAACCACTAGAGGAAATGCAACCTCCTTTTATAGAACTAAGGGGTGCAATATCCAATGACCCACCTTTTCCCTTTTTGGAGGGAAAACATAAACTCAATTAAAATATTAAATGACTCACTTAATGTGCACTTTATTTTTTTTAATTAAATAAATAAAAGTAACTAACCTATGTGCACATCTTTAACTAACTAGAGACTCCCACTTGTAGCGCTAGGCATGCCAAGGGGTTACAATGCAAATAAAAGAGATGAACCCATATATTAGTAATGTCTCAAAAACGGGACATTACATTATAGTTCTTTGGAAAGCTAAAATATCTACTTTCATTTGCACGTGATTTCATTGAAAAATACTGAGTATTGAAGAAGTGAATTTTCTAAGTTTTCAGTTGTTTGGGTGCAAATTAATTTATTCCACTGCTGCAATTAATTTCTGATTTAAAAAAGATTAATTTCCAACTAGTTCTCCCATCTAACCCACCACCTTAGCTCACTCCAACCCCATTTGGGTTGTATTAAAATTGACATTGGGTTATTTAAGGTTGAACTAGGAGGGTTTGGATCCTCCTAGCGTCGATTTTGATAAGTAAATTGCAAATTTGAATAATATCCCAAAAGGGGATATTACAACGTCAAACGTGAGGCAGTTAGGAGTTGTTCTCCATAGCAAGGAGATGGAGAACAAGGCGGGGAAGGATAGTGCACGAGGATATAGCAAGGAGGATAACCCGGAGTCGCACCTTGTGATGTGTTACAAAGGTTAGCTCCCAGAGGGGACACACGGCGAAGAAAACCAACATGAGAGGAGGAGAATGGAAGTGCAGAATCCCATGGAAGAAGCGGACAAGGGAGCACCATGAGGAGAGGATGAACCAACGTAGAGACTAGTTGAAGAGGTTGTTGTACGAGACAAGTCACGGAGAAGGTTGTCGAGAGCGCAACATAGGGAAGGTGCAGATGGAGCAGTGTCTCTAGTAGAGTATAACTAGGTAGAGGTAGCACTACCGGATGATGGTGAAGGGAGTGTTACACTAGGGGAAATTTAACGGAGCAATGCAATGGCAAGGAGAGGACCCCGGAGAGACACCCGAAGGAGGAGCAAGTTGAGGCTGAACACGAAGTCCCATGAGTCAGATCCGAGCAGCAGCAAGCTAGCCCACTGTCAAGCTGTCATGAAGACAACTAATTACTAAGATGCACAAATAAGACATGCACACTGCGAAGGAGGAAGTGGATACATTCTGCAAGTTGCACCGGCCAGTGCTTGGAGGAATGGGAAACATGATTCCTTGAGTGGAATATTGTTGCAAGGAACACCAATGGAAGAGACGGAAGAGAGTCATTTTCCCGAAGACAAAGACGAGGAAATGTGAAGAGGCAAATCATTTCTCTAAAAACAAAGGACGAGGAGTGAATACAATTATGTTGGAGTGCATCAAGAGTGCCAAGAAGAGTAGGTAGAAATAGTCTACATCGTAGAAGGGTACTATGGGAAGTCTCAAAAGAAAGCAGAGCAACAGAAAATGCAAGTGTGGGCATGCTTGGCAACCTAGAGGAGTTGCTAAGGAAGGACGACGGACAAGGGAAAGCCATAGAAATAAAAGAATCTCGATCCCAAGAAGAAGAGTGGGCAAAATTGTCAACATGAAGCAGTTAATAGACAGAAAGAAGCGCTGATCGAGGCAACCAAAGAAGCGGGACAAGGATTGGATAAAGTGCCAATATGAGGCATCCAACCGGAATAAACACAAGCGGGTATAACCACTAATCAAAGGCAACCCAAGAAACATAAAAAGACTGGCAGTAGCACCAACATAAGGCAGCCAGAAGAGCAAGCATGGACTGACCAAATTGTCAATCAAAGACAACCAAGAGGGAGGAAAGAAAGATGCACAAGTGTGGATGTGCGTAGTAGCCGAAGAAAGGGAGGCTACTAGGAGTAAAGGCGCAAAGTATAGTTGCACGAGTGCTCATCATCTCAAAGCTATAAGAGCACAACTCCAATTGTGTGTGGCAAGCTAAGACATTTCCATGAGGAAAAGTGATAGCAAAGCTGACAAGAGCGTGATTGAAATGGTGCACAATGAGCAAAGTCTACAAAGGAGGAGCAGACAGAAAGAAAGAAGGCAGCGGGAGTACCGTGAAAGAGAGGAGGACTAGGCAAGGAGGAAATAAACCTAAAGCTAATAAGAGACAAGTTTATGTTGTGTTGATCAACACGACAAATGCAAGGATTATCAACCTAATGTTTTCGCTCATCAAGATTGAGCAATCGACACAAGATGACTTGAGAGGAGCTAAGAACATCAGTCCAAATGTGCAAAACGAGGTGTACAGGGAAAATTAGAGGAGATGAGCCAACGAGAGATAGTGCTAAAAGGTCTCTTAGGAGACAACGGGATGAAGGAGGAAGCGGAAAAGAAGGACGCCTATGAGGATTGTAGAGAGCAAGGTGGAAGCCAATGTTCAAGGATGTAAACAGTTGGTAGAGAGGAGACAGTGGCCATAGACCAATTAGGGAATATCGGGTGAGTGACCCTCAATGGGTCGAGAAGAGGAGTTTTTCGAGGCATATCAAGCACAAGGGAAGCCATGGTCATCGGTCCAACAAAATGGTGCTACCATTCCAAAGACACTTGTGGGTAGGGGCTCGCAAATCTTAATTACTTGGGAGTCGATGCGAGAGGAAAATCAGCCAACTCGGAGTCGCACAAGGATGGCATGGCACAAGGATGGGGAGAGCTCAACAAGAGTTGCACATGAGTCATCACACAAGAACGAGCTAAAGGAAGGCAAGAATTTGGGTAAGGCATGAGTAGGATACTTTTGGGCGACGCAGAGATGTGCTCGAGGAGAATGTAGAGAAGTGGAGGTGTAAAAGGATAGACGTGTAAAGAAGAAAATTTGTGCAAGGACAAAGAGACGAGAAAACTTGTCAAGAATCTAAGGCAAGGAGAGCGCATGGAGGTTTGCATGAAGGATTGGAGGAAACGCAACTCAGGAGGAAGGAAAATGCAAAGGCAATAAGAAGGTCGCGCAAAGGACTAAGGTGAAAAAATCTAACGAAGCCAACAAAGTAAATGTGTGCGAGAAGACCGAGATAGGAGGGTCAAGCAACGAGAAGTCTTGAGGTGACAGATGGATTGGAATGCACACGGAATTAATTCCCGCAAAGGAAGCGCGTAGAGGAGGATATCCTTGTGAGAGGCATAGGGCTCAAGGAGATGACTGGGGAATCCGAAAATCTTGAAGTCAACTAGGGCGAAGAGGATGAGTTGTCGAGAACAAAAAGCATGCAGGATTGGATGTATGTATTTCCATCCGATAAGAAGTTACATGTGAGACAAAATAAATATATCTTATATCATACCAAATCTCCGATAAGGTGGCAAATGGTAGAATGATGTGGAAACAGGTAGTGTGTCATTGATGGGGGATCAATTCCCAAGAAATCAAAGGAGGAATCCACGGGAAGAGAAGGATGAAAAGAAGAGAGAAGGAGAACGCAGTTCTTTGGGAGTAAGTTGGAAGAAAGATGAAAGGATTCAAGTAGACTCGAGAGAAGAAGAGGAGAGTTTTAGGGAGAGAGCATCTCTATGACATGCGATGGGGCAAGAAGGCTCTAACAAACAAAGCTAAGAGAGAGAGAGAGGATGCGCCAAGAGAAGAGACTGACATGAGATGTAGAAAGAGAAGATCCAATTCTAAAGATTGGATAGAGAGTTAGACAGCCGAGAGAGCTCCATTGAACACATAGGAAAGTTAGAAGTGGGTAAGCCATAGAAAGAGGGCTCCATGGTGAGTTGTAAATTAGATTGTATTCTTCCAATCAATAAGAATGAAGCATTACTTCGTGCAAATCCGTTGTGTGACTCTCGATGACTACGTGGTTGGGCTTCCCTTCATTGGGACCCTTGGTCACAACCACACCAAACGAGCATGAGCAATGCATAAATTACCTAAACAATTCAATGTCATTAAATTGCTTTTGAACTGCATGTTTTTCATATTATTGTATTACATATGTTGTGCATACATGAGTGCTAATCTCGAGCTCATAAAACAAGTCTTCATCCTTAAAAACCTAAGAAGGATTTTGCTACTGCCATTAGACCAAGAGCACAACTTAAAAATTGACCTTTGCATAGTTCTAAAAATCTAAATAAAGCTTAAGATTACTTAAATTTATTAAACATTAGGAAATCAGAGTTTACAAGAAAACATGAAGTTATTTTACTAAGCAAATTCAATAAGGGCAAATAAGAATCATATGTTAATTTTATATTTTTGCATCCTTTCTATGAATGTGTTCAATAATAGCATCTGAACTATATTTTCCTCTTTTTTTTAATTCCTCGAATATGTTATACCTATAACTATGCCAAAAGAAGAAACTTTCGTGTTTAACACATGTGAAACAACAAGACAGGCAATACTACATTCGTTATTAAATCAGTAATGGACTTTTGTGAGGACTACAAACAAGCTTCCTTGACCACTACAACACTTTTTAGACAATGGTTGCTACTATATCAAAAGAAAAATAATATAGATAAGATAAGATAAATATATTAATGTCCAACAATTGACCACAACAGTATTCCAGATAAATATATTAAGATAAGATATGATAAGATAAGATAAAAAAATTGAATTGCCAGATTAAAGTATTTCCATAATCACTATACCACGTGAGGAGTAAGAAAAGCTAAAACTTTAACGCAAATGATAAGGCTCACTGGTTTTTTTAGCATTTTTATTCATTAAGATTTAGCATTCTTATAGCAAAGTGACTTGATTTTATTTAAAAGATTACTAATATAGGGAAACAATATGAACATAAATTCTAAAATTTGTAAGTCTAACTAACTCTTCAAGTCTAAATAGAATATTCAAGAAACTCATGCTCGAGATACCTTGCCATTCCTCAATACCAATATAGTATGTAGATGAATATGAAATTTCTATAAAACACAAGAAAATGTCTAAAATAAGGAGATTGATACTTACAACTTACGCAATTTACTCATTTTTGTATATGAATGAGGAATCTCGCTGCTAGTGAAGTGATTGTTATCAAGTTGTCTGTGAGAAATACAATTTAGCGGTAGGATATTATAAGTAAACTTAAATTTATGTATATTTAGCTTAGAACTTTGTTCCCTTTTGTCATCTTATTTCTAAACAAATGAAAGACTAAAAACTTAAAAATTAATTTTCTCCACAATCAAACAGAAAAAACTCAAAATATAAAGCAGAAATAATTTTGAGCATAAAGAAAAAAAATGGTTCAATAAATTTGTTTGTACTTATTGAGCTACTTAAGTTCATTGGTAAATGTAATGTCCCCTTTTTGAATTGATCCATTAAAGGCTTTCTTGCCCATTCTTCTTCCCGTGGGCAAGAAGAAGATGAACAAGGGAAGTCCGTGGATTATATTTTAGTCTTTCTTGAATTAACAATTATATTTTTCTTTTGTATTTCCCTTAAGTAGGTCAATCGGTTTGAGAGCTTTTAATAAAGCTTTTAAAAAAGAAATAAGATTCTAAGGAGGTCAATCTTGGGGAATTCCTCCTTAAAGACTCTTGGCATCACCATAAGGCTATATAAGGGGTCGCATAGACTCATTCTGGGTATCTTTTTGGCTTATATATTTTTATCTACTTGGTTCTAGAGCTGGTTGCTCTATTCCAATCCACTTAGGAATGAAAATCCATTAGTGTGGTAAGCAAGAAGGATGAAACCCTTCCTTGTTGAAGGTTGGAGAATGAAAACTCTCCAATTTGGTGGTGTTGAGGACTTCTATGAAGACTATCTTGCTGGTTGGGAAGCTAGGGCATTGAGGAGAAGAATATCAAGGGTTTTCATTCACTTTGGCACCCTCTCCTAGGGTGGTGACTTGGGTGTGAGGGTATTTTGGTGCCTTCTAGGGCACGATTTGGCATTCCAAGTTGATATTCAAGTCTCTCTATATTTATAAGGATGATCTATCACTTATTTGGCATTTATTGGGGTTTAGAGACCTCACTTTCAGCTCATTTTGTGGACTATACTTCTGTTGTCATTTATTTAATTGCAACTGGGTATAATTTCATAATTTGCACATGGTTTGGAATACTTTGGCTTGGTATTTATTCCATTAATTGAATATAATATTAAGAAGAATTTGTGCACCTATTTTCAGCTTGTTTGGAGGATGCTTGATTCCCTAAAAGCGTAAATTCAGTTCACTGCTAGGATTTCTAATATTTTTCAGATTTGTTGTCATAAAAATCAGATTACTCTCAAGTGGGATTGGTGTTATTTCCTTGTTTTTCAGTTCAGCCCTAGAAAGGGACATTACAGTGGTATCAGAGCTTTGGTCTTCCCAGCCTAAGGGTTTCATGCAAGGTGAAGAGAAGATGGATAAAATGATGAAAATGCAAGAAAGACTAGTGGACACCTTGGACTCTCTTGCCCTCACTATGCAAAATCTACATAAGGGAAGGACATTCAAGGAGGAAAGGGTTTCTTGCACAATACATGATAGCCGGAGGGAGAGGCCATTCTCATCAAGGCCCTCTAGACCTACCTTCATTGCTAAGGAGGAAATCACAACCAAGGAAGAACCTAGGGTTTCAAAGGTTAATAATGTTGTAGCTAGCTTCAAAGAGTATCAAGCCCTTTTGGAAGTTATTTGTGATGCCCTATCATTTTCCGAGTTTGTAGGATGGAGAAAAGATAGAGTGGGCATTGGAACTTGGTCCAAGCCCCGAGCCATGCACAAGGGTCATGGGAAGGATATCCCAACCCTAGAGGAGAAGAGCCCCTTCATGTTGACAAAGCAAGAAGAGGCTATGGAGCTTGATGAAGAGGGAGCCAAACTCCCAAGTTCGCTATGCAATGATGGAAATGCCCATCCTTCTAAAAGAGAAAACCACCTCAGTTGTTGATCACGGAGAAAGAGCAACCCATGGGAGCCCTAGAAGCCCCCATCACCCTTGCCAAAGTGGATCTCTTGACTGATTTTCCGAACAGCACCATGAAGACACAAGGGTTTGGTGAAATCGTGGAGCAAGTGCCAAGGAATGAGAAGGAGATTAAGGAGCATGCAAACCAAGGTAAAAATCTTTTAGTGTTTGATGATGAATTGTTGGTGTCTTATGGTTGCATAGAGCTGAATATTAGTAGAGAAAAATCAGATTTGGGGAAGGAACATGGGGATGGCATTGTTGGAAGTCATACCCATGAAGAAAGGGCATTTTGGGGGTCATAATCACTCTCAGCCTGCTGGAATTATTCTAACAACAGTCAATGAAGAGCAAAATGATGATGGATTAGACTTTGGTAAAAGCCACGAAGACATTCCAAACATGAATGAACAAGGTATGGAGGTAGTGCAAAAGGGGACGCACCAAATATAGATGAACCAAAAAAGGGGATCCCGCCCTTTGTTTGTTGAGTTACAGGTCTGAAGTTTTACAACAGCAGTCAAGTAATGTGGGTATTCAACCCATAATAGATAGACATGACAACGTTTCTAACATGGAATTTGGTGCCAAGCATTTGGGCCAAATTGCTAGTGTTCAAGGCAGACAAAAGAGTGGCAAACAAAGAGCATATGAGACTAAGTTTCAAGACAACCTTATTGGAGAGTTTGCACATGAGAAAAGCACCTTACCAGGTAACAATGTTAATGTTCAGTCTGCTGTACTTTCCGAACAGCAAGCAATAAAAGGCAAGTTGATGGTTTTTACAACCTTGTTAAGGCCCATGAAGGTGTCTCATGCATGTATCAACAAGTTATGGTTGTAGTCAAGGAAAAAGGGACTTCATCAGGTGTATACAAGACCATGTCCAGCCATTACAATTCCCAAATTGTAGCTGTACAAGTGAGTTCAGTTATAGAGTTGCTGATTAGTAAGAGATTTTTGAGTAAGCTTTTGATTGTTGAAGAAGTTTCAGTCATCCTTGGATCATTTCCAACCTCCAAATTGTTGATAGGGATAGTTTTCAAAGAGAAACTTCAGTATTACAGTTGTTATATCTTTTTAATGCTTGTAATAATCAAGGGAATTGAGTTAGGACTGCTGCAAACAGCCACTTACAGCCTCACATTGACGGATTTGGAACATTTTGGGGCTGCCTACAGCTGTTGCACTCACCTATCAGCATTTTTAGGGCTTGTTTCAAATCAAATGTTGAAGAGGAAAGCTCGGGACAGCATGGAGAGATCACTTGGAGACCAAGGTAATCATGATGTCAACAATCTAAAGAAAGGTGAACAAGTTGAGGACAGCCAAAGGTATGAAAGTATTGTGGAATTGATTCTTCTTACTATGTCATTTCAAAGGTGTTATCATGGGCAGCTTGTTGAAAAGAATGATCATATGTCAAGTTCAATGCTTCATAGTATATCACAGCAAATATATGGTCAACATGAACACCAAAATGTAAATAAGGGTAGAATGAAGAACATAGATCTTCTCATACAAAGTCCAAATTGTTTGTACATGAAGATTTGGAATCCGAATGGTCTTTGGAGATGCAAGACGGATCACTTTTTGGAACCAAGCTTCACACTTGAAAACAGAGGTATAAGGATAGTCACCATTACCGGGCAGCAAGATGTTTGATATGGAAAGTGGGTAAGCCATATGGTCTTTTTATATTTGTTGTCATACAAGTAGTTTCAATCATTGGAGTTAGTAAATGGTTGTTCTTGGACATTGTTGGGGCATATTCCATCAATGTTGGGTTGTTTCCAGCCCCCATGTCATTGATAGTGTGGAAATTTTTGGAGAGATGTCATGCTTACAGTTGTTGTACTTTCCTTTCATTTGTTCACAACTTTTCCAGCTACTTTCCTACTTATAAGACACCTAAAAAGAGCTTCCAATCATATGGTTGAAGAAATTCCAAACTACTACTAACATTGGCATATTTGTAGCTGATTTAAGGTGGTTTCCAGCCACTAACATTCTGATTTTTGAGAGAAAAATGCAAGGTTACAGCTGTGTTTGGGACAGCATTACTAAAGTTTTGGGAATCCATCATTTGAATGGAAATTATGAGATGGTGGCAAGCAAAGGAAGGGAGCTAGCTATCATGTCCATAAGGCATGATGAAGAGATTGTAAAAGTGTTGTTAAACACTCTTGTTTTCTTTGATACGTTTGTTCCATGTGTAGGTCCAGGAATGACAGAGGCAACTTTGCATACATTGGTGAAAAAATTCAATTTTCAGACCTGAATTCATGTTGGTACGAATTCTCTGATTTTTCTAACACATACCAAAAATTGTGGAAGATTCAAAGACTCTCCAAGTTAGGCATCATGAGGGCTACATACAAACCAAGGCTCAAAACTCATAACTCATATTTTGGCAAGAGCTCTCTCATTTGACAGGCACGAGATCTAGGCTTTTGGAGCACTACAACATGTTCCTCCACCTTGATATGATGATACTTGGGCGTAGGAGTTTGCAATTGCTTGAGGATAAGCAATTTCAAGAAGGGAGGACTATATTGTCCCCTTTTTTGAATTGATGCGGTTGAAGCCTGAAGGCTTCTTGCTCATTCTTCTTCCTATGGGCAAGAAGAAGATGAACAAGGGAAGCCCTTGGATTATATTTTAGTCTTTCTTTAATTAATAATTACATTTTTATTTTGTATTTCCCTTCTTAAGCAAGTCGGCTGGGTTGGAGAGCTTTTAATAAAGCTTAAAAAGATGAAATAAGCTTCTAAGGAGGTCGGTCTTGGGGAATTCCTCCTTAAAGACTCTTGGCACCACCATAAGGATATATAAGGGGTCGCATAGGCTCATTTTGGGCATCTTTTTGGCTTATATACTTTTATCTACTTGGTTCTAGAGTTGGTTGCTCTATTCCAATCCACTAAGGGGCAAAAATCCATTAGTGTGGCAAGCAAGGAGGACGAAACCCTTCCTTGTTGAAGGTTGGAGAACGAAAACTCTCCAATTTGGTGGTGTTGAGGACTTCTATGAAGATTATCTTGTTGGTTGGGCAGCTAGGGCATTGAGGAGAAGAATATCAAGGGTTTTCAATCACTTTGGCACCCTCTCCTAGGGTGGCAACTTGGGTGTGAGTGTATTTTGGTGCCTTCTAGGGCACAATTTGGCATTCCAAGTTGATATTCAGGTCTCTCTATATTTATAAGGCTGATCTATCACTCATTTGGCATTTATTGGGGTTTGGAGACCTCACTTTCAGCTCATTTTGTGGATTGTACTTCTGCTGTCATTTATTTAATTGCAGCTGGGTATAATTTCATAATTTGCACATGTTTTGGGATGCTTTGGCTTGGTGTTTATTCCATTAATTGAATATAATATTTAGAAGAATTTGTGCACCTATTTTCAGCTTGTTTGGAGGGTGTTTGATGCCCTAAAAGTGTAAATTCAGTTCGCTGCTAGGGTTTCTAATATTTTTCAGATCTGCTGTCATAAAAATCAGATTACTCTCAAGTGGGATTGGTGTTATTTCTTTGTTTTTCAGTTCAGCCCTAGAAAGGGACATTACACTAAACTTGGAAATTAACCATCTTTATCATTACATACAAGTCGTATGTTGCAAATGAAAAATATCTTGTGGTTAAAGAACTTCGTAAATTAGAATCAAATTTGAAGCAATGTAAATGTTTTTCAACAAAAGAATATCTCTATATTACCACTTGATCAGACACTAAAAGAAGACAACATATATAGTGACCAACATGTTTTGGCATTCTTTATTCCTCTATACCTTAATTTCACTGTTTGTCACTGTTAAAGAGCTGCAAACAGAATGAGACATCATGTCAACTCACTGTTTTCTTCAAGATAGCATGCTGTGGAAGATATAAGGAAGAAAAATAAAATAGTTCCTTTTGTGAAAATATATTTTCCACTCATTCCTAGGACAGTCACTTTTATATTGTATGTATACAAAGGCTCTTACAACAAATCCGAAATGGGTAAAATCATTCAATATCACCACAACTAAAATCAAAATTTAGTATCTACCCTTGAGATTCCCAACTCTAGGAAGTATGGTCATAACATCAGTTTCTCAGAACATCCACTCTAACTTATATTACAAGCCAATTTGAGGGCAGGTATTAGGGCCTCAGTTTCTTGTATTGAGAGTTGGCATGTAGCGAGCAGGGCTAAGTTGGTGACAGGATGATTAAGCACCCCTGTTTGTAAAAAATCATGAGGGGCACTCATTTGTTTTCTGCCTAACTTTCACCTACAAACGGATATTTTCCAAACTGGTTTAATGAGAGGTGCTTTAAGAATGTTGCTAGTTTTTATTGTAAGATACAATTGGCCAGTAGATGAATAGAATTAATTATGGAAGACCAATTAAACAAGGGAGCTGCACTTGCAAACAAATCCATGATTGTAAGTCCAAGTCTTGCTATTAGACCACATGAGGGGCCTATAAAGACAATAGAAGAGGTACCTATCATTAAAGTATGCCACAATAAGAGAGAACAATGACATTGGCATTAGAGGACACACACAATATAGCAAGGGAAACTATAATCCTAAAAAGTACTTCCATTATTTAACATTAGTTGTTATTTGCAACAACTGAAAGTTGCTGCTCTGAAACTAATACTTCTTGTACGTCGCGAATGTTGAATAAGATAGAACTACTGTAGAATAAGAAAAAATCAATCTTAAAGGCACTTGGAAAGTTCATCAACATTTTAGGCTGAAAATTCTAAAAAGACCATAAGTTGCAGATTTGGATATGAGTATTATCATTTTCATTGCTGGTATTGTAACAACTTCTGTGACATGCATACCTGCACACACAAGACTTGGTTCTGAGACAGAACTTATCCGTTAACACAATTTTGATAACCAAAAATTCAATGGGTTTAGTAAGAACAAAGACCATCACCAAACAACATCCAAACATGGCATCCCTTGACGCTCTAGCTGTTATTTTCTCACTAATTTGGCACTCCAAACAACTCACCTTCCCATGTAAGATAAAGCAATAATTACAAGAAAACTAACAGCAAGTGGTCATTCAGAAAGATGGGTCAAATATGACATCATCCTCAAGGTACTAACAACATGGAATTGACTTACAAGCATATATCGTAGGGAAAAATTCTCAGGCCACAAATTACAATTGTAAACCAGCACAAAATGGCTTACAGGCATCAACCAACCAATCATTAACAGATGCCAACCACTTTGGAGACATATTACAAGTGTCAACCAAGAAACCATTGAGTATATATTCCAGCAGAATGACTTACAGGAATAGACATCTTTTGTTCAGATTAGAGGCATCTAAGACTGACATTTGTATCATCATGATACAGCTTACTGGCTTTAACCTACACACGCAGAACAACTTATAGGTGTCAACCATTCATATGCTACATTAGGGTACGGGTATGGATATAGGTACGGGAACATAGGTATGTTGATTTTCAAAAGCCCTTGGGTACAGTGTGTCTTGGGTATGTCCATACACATAATGTGTGTGTGTGTATAAAATCATTTTTCTCATTTATTAGTCCATAAGAAATACAAAACTTGAAAAATATAGTAGGATAAAGGTTCAAAACATTCAATATGCTTAAAATTTAACATTTTCATTAATCATGTGGCAATATGAATACAAATAATCGAGAATATATAATCTAGATTTTCCCAATACCAAATTCTTGCATGCCAAATACCAACGATGAATTGTTTTGTGTGTTTTGGCAATGGTTGAGTGTCTTTTTATAGCTTTTTAGAGGAGTTTAGGGTTGATTTTTTAATTCATTTATGTGTTTTTGGGATTAGAAAGGAGTCAACCAAAAACAATTAAGAAAATGTTTTTCATGAGCATCAGCACAACCTTTGACAGGGTACGTCCGGACGTACTGGCACTGCCTGCACGTACTCCATACCCGGCACGTACCAATGTAATGTCCCCTTTTCCAAACATGAAGAAAG
The DNA here is from genome assembly GCA_018340775.1 of Taxus wallichiana var. yunnanensis. Lineage (NCBI taxonomy): Eukaryota > Viridiplantae > Streptophyta > Pinopsida > Cupressales > Taxaceae > Taxus > Taxus wallichiana. The sequence goes on along the minus strand of CM031243.1, from coordinate 339,228,014 downwards.
TCGAAGACCTTCAACCCATTCCATTCCCTCGTGGGTTCAAGGATAAAGCTAGGGGACCTTTTTGGAAATCTATGTTGCACACTTTGCTTACTTTGTAACCCCTTGGCATGCCTAGCACTACAAGTGGGAGTCATTATTAAATTAGATAGTCATAAAGTACACATAGGATTAGTGTTTTTATCTTTTCTTATGTTTCCCTCCAAAAAGGGTTTAAGTCAGCCATTGCTTATATTGCACCCCTTAGCCTTATATTGCACCCCTCAATGGATATGTTAAATATTTTGATAAATTGAATTCTTCATGCTTGAAGAAAATGGGATGTATGCCCTAGATTGTTATTGTTGTTCCTTCATTGTATATTGATTTGGAGCTGGATTAAAGATCTAATTGGAGGTTTATTTTTGTGAATTAATTTTGTGTTCCCATTGTGGGTGTATGCCCTAGCTGAAGCGAATTTCCTTGGTGAAGTTTCTTATGCATGTTCATCCCCTTTCTAACCCTAGCGAATTCCTTGAGTGGGTCTTTTGTAATGTCCCCATTTCCGAGAATGTGCTAGGAGGCCTTTCATCCGTCTTAGCCTTGGTCATGCCCAAGGGTCTAGTGACGTTGATGGTAATTGGGTATGGTTTGCACCTTCATTTCACTTATATGTTACGTTTTGAGCCGGACACGTACTTCAAGGTGATTTAAGTGAAATAACGTTGTGAAATGCTCCCTAAGGTACTTTATGTTGTATTTAGTCGATAACTCAAGTAATGGGTGAATATATGGTACTTTATGTTCTAATTCTTCATTGAGGTGACTTAAAGTGCACTTTTGGCACGTGGGGAATAAAGTGACTTATGTTATTTTAATTAATTAAAGAAAAGACCCAAGGGGGTGATTAGGGTTCTTTTGGGCCTTTTGTTGCAATGAATGAGAAGTTATAAAAGGAAGTGTTTGGGGAGAATAGGCATTCATTCATACACTCACCTATTTTGATATCAGAAGCAATCGTTGTTTGCGATTTCTTTGCTTGTGGAGTAAGAACCCACAGAACCCAAGCTTCAATGGTGAAAGATCCACACTTAGTTATCGAGCACTCTTCAATGGTGAAAGATCCTCCCTAGTTTGTTATTTTGGAGATTTATTCAGATTTTTGATCGGATATAAAGAGTAATCAAAAATTCAGATTCGAATAAAAGCACACAACCATTTTCATCAAGTGTTTTATCCACCGATTTTCTAGGGTTTTATCTACTCGCCTTCTGATTCGCAACAATGTTTTTAGGGTTTCGGGTGTCCATTTTGAGATCCGGAGGTTGGGATCATTTCTATATATTTAGTAGACCTTATTTCCGAAAAATCAGATTTTTATCCATTGATTTGCATGGTTATGAATTTTTGAAGTTTTCCAAATTTAGAGCATTCTAAAAATTACTTGGCAATCATATATTATTTAGAAAAACCCAAAAAATATTTTTCTAGTCTTTATTATCATTGTAGCAAGCTCTCTATAAAATTTCATGGGTTTATGATAAATAGTTTACAAGTTATCATTAAATTTTATTTCGCTGCCATAGCTGGTTTAATTCCAAACAAATCAGAATTTTCATTTGATGCAAATCTTTGTATGTTTTGTGGATTTTAAGTGATATCCGTATGTGACAGGATATTTCAAAGGTATCGAGTTGTTGTTCCTCCAACCTGTGTGGGTTAAAAATGGGTGACATCGAAGATCTCAATGTGGATTTAATGAAGAAATTATTCACCAATATGGTTAAGCAACAGGAGACTACAAACCTCTATTTGAGCCAACTCACAGAGAGACTATCACAAGGAAAATCTAGGCCTCAGCAGATAGAGGGGGAAAATGTGAGAATAGTAATTCAGAGCAGCGATCTCCCCATTCATCTAACAAGTCTTTTAGTCTTCATGAGCCCTCTTTCTTGAAAGATTCTGAAATGTCACATGTAGGGCAGCCAACAAAGGTGATGGATGAGGATTCTTGTTGGAGGAAATACCAATCTTTGAGCAAGGGATTCAGAGATAATATGTCATTTCCAGATTATTGCATGATGAAGATTGGTAGTAAGCCCAAGAGAGACCATCATATGTCGATACCTGAATTACAAAGGAGTTTGGGGCAGCAAAAGAACTCATTTGAAGAACCAATAAAAGTTCAACATGATAAGCAAAGGGCAGCAATTAGTGGGTTGCAAGGTAAGGGATCTAACCACTACATTGAGGTAGTTTTAGATAATGAAGAAGAAGAAGAAAAGAATGTTGATCCGAAGTTGTTGTGCCCAGTATGAGGAATGGTGTTCCTCAAATTGTGACACCCAAGAGTAGGGAAGGATCAATCCAAGAAGAGCAGATTGCACAGGATAAGGATGGCGAAAAAGGAGCATGTTATCGCAACAGTTGTCTCATGAAATAATTCAGCCCATTGTTGATCATGGAGACATCACAAGGTATGAGACAAGTGGGATATTTGATGACTCCTATTCCAACGGATTGTTTACTGCAGACACAGAGCACACCATGATGACTTATGTGGAGAGTGAGTCGATGATGTTGAGTCGGGGAGTGAGTTAGGTATGATGGAGACTTTGACTCCAGATGGGGTGAGTGGAGTCATGGATGTGGGTGTGACCAGTAGTGTTGCACATGAGATAGTTACAGAGATTGGGGTTACAGGTTTAGATCACCTGAGTCTATCATTATGTTGGTTATCGAGGTTTCGGTAGACTAGAGATCTCATTTGCTTGTTGAGTACTCCAAGAACCGACACACTTGTGAGATTCTAGATGGTCACATACAAGATGACAACTACAAATTGGAGGATGAGATGATCTTCTATCAGGGCAGATTGTACCTTGTGTCAAATTCATGGTTGAGGATGGAGATACTGCAACATGTGCATTGTTCTTCCATGACTGGACACTTGAGCTTCGATGAGACCTACAGTTCATATGGGAGAGGTTCAGATGGCATGGGTTGAGGGAGGATATCCTCAACTTTATACAGGGATGTATGGTTTGTCGTTATGACAAATCAAAGCTTACAGTTCATCATTTTCTGAGCCGACATGGGATAGCACTCCTATGTATTTTATTGCTTCTATGCCCGGTGAGCACTTCACCCATGTGTTAGTCAGTAGAGGGACGGAGTTGACTCAGTTACTTGGTTATTCAGTAGGTTCACATTCAACACAGGAGGTGGACTATGTAGAGTTGATATTGCCAGTTGACCGTTTACTGGAGGCTTGGGACTTTTCCCCCACAGGACACATTGAGACACATTATGAGGAGCCTTGCTCTCACACGAGTGTGGGTCATGTGGGAGAGTCAGCGCGCTTTGTGCTTATACAAAGTTGCTTTCACAGTTGATCCGCAGGGATGCCATAAGGTTCAAAGGGGACTTTCATACCCATGGGTTGACTCGAGAGGCAGTGATTGTGAATGATCACATGATGACAGCTTCACATTGGCAGGGACTGGAAAAAATTTGCAGTATCAGTGGAGAGTTGGTGTGGGCATCATACCACTTCAGGGGAAGCATTGTTCTCTACACGGCATAGAGAGCATGATGACTACATGAGGTGTCTTGGTTACTTGATCACACGATCTTCTTTGGTTGATTGCAAGGTGAGGTAGAGAAACTTACTTTGTGGTATTCAACTTCTGCAGCATGACAGGATAATGCTTGGGGTCAAGCATTTCTCGGAAGGGGAAGACTATAATGTCCCCATTTCTGAGCAGGTGGCATAGGAGGCCTTTCATTTGTCTTAGCCTTGGTCATGCCCAAGGGGCTAGTGACGTTGATGGTAATTGGGTATGGTTTGCACCTTCATTTCACTTATATGTTATGTTTTGGAGTTAAACACATACTTTGAGGTGACTTAAGTGAAATAAGGTTGTGAGATGCTCCCTAAGGTTTTTATGATATATTTAGTCGATGACTTAAGTAATGGGTGAATATATGGTACTTTATGTTCTAATTCTTCATTGGGGTGACTTAAGTGCACTTTTTGGCATGTGGGGAATAAAGTGACTTAAGTTATTTTAATTAATTAAATAAAAGACCCAAGGGGTTATTAGGGTTCTTTTGGGCCTTTTGTTGCAATGAGAAGTTATAAAAGGAAGCACTTGGGGGAGAATAAGCATTCATTCATACACTCACCTATTTTGCTATTGGAACAACCGACGTTTGCACTTTCTTTCCTCAGGAGTAAGATCCCACAGAACCTTAGCTTCGGTGGTGAAAGATCCACACTTAGTTAGTAGAGCACTCTTCGGTGGTGAAAGATCCACACTTAGTTAGAAGAGCACTCTTCGGTGGTGAAAGATCCACACTTAGTTAAAGAAAGGACTCTCGGTGGTTAAAGATCCTCCCTAATTGCTATTTTGGAGCTTTATTCATATTTTTGGATTATATCTAGATAAGATAAGATAAATATATTAATGTCCAACGAATGACCACAAAAGTAGGTCAATGGGACTGCAGCCCAAACAATATACAAAGTGCAAGCGGGGACAACTCAAAACGAGTTCCCAAAAACAGAAAAGAAGAGAAGAAGAGAAAAGACAACAGAAAGGAAACCCGAAGCCAATACCCCCACAAGCAGAGGGCAATGAAGCAAGCGGGGAGAGAAACAAGGGAAGCAAAGAAGGGAAAGAAGGGGGAGAAATGAGGACCAATGGTCTAATCAGGAATGGTAGCCACATCCCTCCTAACATTAGAGGCCGACGAAAAGAAGCTCCTGATGGACTGACAACCCGACGATGGGGGCGAAATCCTCCTTCCCTGCTGAGATATAAGACTGACACGACGGCCAAGGGGCGAATGGAGCTAGACTGCCCACTGCTACTTGTGTGCAACCGATTCTGCTAGCGATGATCGAGAGAAGTGTGAAGGCCCAACCGGGGACGAACTGATCTATGCACTGTATCTAGGTCAAAAAGGTTTTGTCGTTTAGTACCTCCACCAATGGGTAGAACCGAAAAGAAGGCTGTAATCTGTCTCATGGGGACAACTCTCGGAGGGGGATGAAGAATCTAGTCTCGTAACAGCAAAGACTCACGGATGTAGAGGGCAAGGCACCACTGGTCAATATATTTGAAGATTACCGGGAGAGTCTGAATCTCTCTGAAGAGACAGTGAAATCGTCCTCTAATCTCATAGTATATGGGGCAACGGAAGATGAAATAAGTCTCTGTCTCCACCTCATGAAGGCTACAGAGCCTACAAAGTCTATCCTCCCGATCAATGTGGTGATCTGGTCTCGCACCGAAGTCTCAGTGGAGCCGACTAAATTGACCCAGAGGTATACTGGAGGGCATACACCCAAAGGACAAGAGGTGTACTGACGGCAGATGATGAGTCCATCTCTGATTTCAAGAAAGTGCTCTGCATAAAAGGACATCTTAGGGCGTAAACCCCCAGGGGGGTTCACCCAAGTAGTCTCAATGAAGCACTGTAGATATCCTCCCGGATGGATCTGTTCAACACTTGCTTGGTGGGCAAGAGATGGTCAGGGGCATTTAGAGAGCACTAGAGGGGGAGACGATCAACTGGATACCAACCGAGTCCAACAAGACGAAGTCTCGAGAAACCAACACTGCCCACACTGGGCAATACTCATAGAGGAACAATAGGCGAGATATTGATACATGTCCTGCTCATTGGAGAGATCACCAAACTTCGATACGGTGAAGAAAAGATGATATGTCAAATATAGTCTCCAGACGGAAAGGTCGGGCCCGAACTCTACCAAAATAATGTGTTGGGGACCATCTGTTTGCATCTCATGAAACGTCGAAGGAGGAGAGTCTGAATCCTCTCAAGGCGAAGCCCAATCTGTGTCCAAAAGGGAGGGCCCCCAAACAACAAACCCATAGAGAACAGTGGGGCGGATCAAGGAGTTCATAAGAAGCATCTTGGAGGAGACATCCTGGAAATGGTGCCAAAACACTGTCTCTCAAGAATGGCAAAAGTCACATACCCTTTATTCACCCTTGGCTGAAGAGCGTGCCTCATACTAAATCTAGGCCCTGAGAACTAAACTCCAAGGTAGGTGTATGTATTAGTAATTTCAACCTCATGCCCCTTGAAGAAGAAATGGAGGTGTGATGTCCGCAACCCGTTGAAGACCATGACCTTGGTCTTACCTGTTACGACTGTCCAAATGTCGAAGATCACGAATAAAGCAAGAGCATCGAGTTTGTCTCTCGAAGCCCTCGGAAAAGAGGCAAGTAGAACAATATCGTCGGCAAATAGGAGAATAGAGATCAAGACGTGGTGAAGAAGGCAACCGCCCCCCTCCTGAATGTGATCCTGAAGAAAAGATTCCAGCTCATCAATGTAAATGCCAAAGAGGGTAGGAGAGAAGGGGCACCCTTGTTTAACCCCAATGGTGCTCCGATGAGATGAGATCGCACAATCCGTGTGCGGTGATTTAAGACGACCAAGGATGGACTCACAGAGAGCGCATGATGGCAATAACAAGAGTCTCGTAAATACCGATGTCACGGAGTCATTTGGAAGAGGGGCATGCGAGGTACGAAGTCAAAGCTTTTGAAAGTCTACAAAACCAGACTTTCAAGAGCGGTGACGAGCCTCCTCAATAATAGCCCAAAGGGTGAAGATGTGGTCGATGGTGTGGTAACCAGGGCGAAAACCAGCCTAACCTCGGCTCGAAGTCATCCGCTCCAAAATCTCGACATAACCCGTAGAAGATCAGAAGCATAGAGTTTGGAGAAAGAGTGACCCACCATGATAGTCCTGTAATTGTTCGGATCAGAAATGGACCCAGCTTTGTGGATCGGGTGAATGATATGATGAGACCAAGTAGGAGGGAAACCCACGCGAACCACCTGATTGAAAAGATCTGTCAAATAGTTACCAAAACCTCAAAACCCTGCTTGAAGAACTCGGCCTAGAAACCTTCCACATCAGCTACCTTGCTATTGTTCAAAATCCTTATTGCCTCTTTGATATTACGGTGAGTGAAGGGATTACCAAGTGGCAGAATGCCAATCTGGATAGACTGCTGCCCCAGAATATCGTAAAGGGTAGAGGTGTGGGAAAAAATGGAGATAGATTGATCGTTGGGAGGAGGGGGAGTGGTGGGGAAAGACAATACGCCAGAAGGACCGAGGGTTAGTCCTAAGGGAGGTGGAAAGCATATATCTGCAGTGGGAAATGAAGGATTGCTTCTTACGGCGGAGAAGGCACCAGTAGGCAACCTTAAGAGTGGGGAAGGAGGGGAGGGCCTGGGTAAAAGCCTGAGCGAAGACGACGGTGAAGGGATTTGCACTCTACATCATACCATTGGTTCATGGGGCAAGATTTAGTAGTACTAGTGGCCGAGGGAAGGGTGGTGGAGCTGGGAAAGGATCTCAAGGCAGCCTCCCACATGGCAAAGGAAAGGCATGAGTACTTGGCCTCCGCACTAGGCATGTTAGAGAATAGGGGCTCAGAGGGAAGAAGGTCGCGGATGTGGGATGAGTAAGATCCGTAATCCCCTTTATCAAATTGAAAGGATACGCGAGGTGGGTAGTGGGGAGGGGAGGAGGAGCGGTGGTGGTAGGAGAGCTGGCGACCAGAGAGAAAGATAGGACAACGATGATCGGCAAGGGGAATGGGGGAAACAAAGAAGGAGCAAGAGAGGATGAGATGTCCGGCCGGCAAGGATATTGTCTACCACACTAGTGCCCCCGCCATGGGGACGACATGTGAAGAAACATGAATCCGGAAAGCGCTCGATCCCGTTGAAGATCACCATCCCCTGAGACTCCCCGAGCTGGAGGAGGGACCATCCATAAGCAGTGAGAGGGCCATTTGTATCCGCAGAAATTTGATGTAGACCAACAAACGTCGGTCAATCCTCCTCAGGTGCGTAACATATCCACTGATATGTCATGGAGAGGGACCTGTAGGTGTCTGGTATGGGCATTAAAATCACCTAAAATGATAACCTCCCCTGCAACAGAGTACTGGCTAATATTGTCGTATAAGTCAAAGAAAGGATCACCGTCCGGGCCATTGTGGATGGCATAGGGGGAAGCAGCCGGAGGAAAGTAACATACTGCTATATAGAGGTCCCTAGAAAATCGAGCGGATCCCCTGATACGAATCCACATGAACCTAGCAGACTCATCAAAACCAACCATCGAGATCCTGTTCTGGAGGGAGTCCCTATAAAGACAAGCAACCCCACCAGAGCCCCTGACACCACCTCGAACCCCGAGTCTCTTGTCTGCAAGCTGATAACCAAAGAAAGCCAGTAATACCTGGAGAGGACGAACCGGGCTCTCGTGTGTCTCTGTGATGAAGAGAATGTCGGCAGCCCCAAGAGCATCTAACATAAGGCCAGGGGAAGACCAAAGGGAACCGTTCCCATTCCAACAACTGATAGATAAGTCTCTGGCCTGGCTCCTCTCCCACTTGGCCCGTCATTGGGAGCCCCTTGGCGGGGTTCCCAACCAGGAGGAGAGTCTCTGATAACAGCCCAGAGATTCCTGATAACCGCCCATTTACTTGCTTTCCTCACTGCCATGACTTGCTCCCTAGAGCGTTTGAGCTCCCCAACTTGTGTCTTGGTAAGATCTTCATCAAGGAAGACCTTATTGGGTAGAGAGAATAGCTTCCGTTTGGCCCTGAGAGCCCTAAGCCGGTCCTCAGCGGATTTGAAGCGAAGAAAAAGAGTAGAATCCAGTCCGAACCAAGCTCTATCAAGTTGCACCTCAGACAGCCCCAAGTTTTCTGTGAGGAACTTCGAGGCAGTGGCCAAGGGATCAGAAGAGGGAGGGGGCAATCCTCTAACTTTAGGTTCAGCTCCCTAGAATGCCTGGTTCTTTCTTCCAGCAATTTGCCCTGAACCACCTCTTTAACTGCAGTTAAAGGGGGATTTTTATCCTTACCCTTCACCACTTCGGCCCAGGTATCAGTTTGTTTTTGTAGACTTTCTTGTTGAGTTCTAATTTCCTCTTGCTTATGTTTTAAATCTGAAAGCTCAGCTTGTAATTGATCATTAACAACATAAGGTTTTGTGTATGCATTGGGTTCGCTAGCTGTTTACGCAAAGAGATATTGTCCGCTTCAACCTTATCAACCCGAGAGGTTAATCCGAAGACCTCGATCCTGGAGGGTTCTGTTCGAGGATTCCAGAGTCTCTAACCTACAAAGCAGTTCGGCAATAATGTTGGGAGACCGCCTTCGTGCCACAGGTCGTTAGACCCAAAGTGGGCACTTGCACCGTTGGGGAAGTAGGAGACATCAGTGATGGGTAGACTACCTGGAGAGGTGATACGAATAGAGGAGTAGAGTCTCCAGATCCTCCAAATTGAGTTACCTTGTGCATAGAGAGACCAATGTTGTCTAGGGAAAACCGCAAGGAGCCTAATACCAGTCAAGGTAGAAGACAACACAACAAAGAAGCATGAGCAAAACACCCACGAGTTCCTCGTGTGCAGATCACGAAAAACAGACTGGGTGATTCGAGCAGCTGCTGGTGGTTGTTTGCGAGCAAGGGATATTCGTGAGCCTCGACTGTGTGCACGAGGAACAGAGCCACGATACAAGAAACGAGCCCTCCTGTGCCCTCGCGAGCAGTCCCACGAGCCACGAATCCAAACAAAAGCAAATACGAGCGAGCAGTCTCAGTTTCAGAGTTTTTTCAGACTTTCTAAAAATGCAAGGGAGGTTTCGAAAATGCAGTGAAACCCCAGAAATTTGTAATCTGACCTCGTTTTTGCTACCTTGACCTCAGTTTCTGGCTTTTCCAACCATTACGATTTCTTTTCAGGCCCTCTTGATTTCTTTCCATCTATAACATTGTCTTTCTCCTTATATTTGCGATTGTTCCTTGACTGGTATTTTGCAATTGTATTTTGTCTAGTTTCGTGTATTTTTTATGGCTATTTTCATGGTCAAAAATCACGACTGTATTCTAAAAACATTCTACCGTACCACAACGTTTTTTCACGACTTTGGCTCTGCTACGGAAATGGGCGGAAAAGATTGTGTTTTACTAACTCGTGGACTGGTATTTTCCTTTGAAAGAAAAACACGACTGTACCCTCCTTTGAAAAATGCGATTATGCCCTTGATTTCAGACTGTGCCCTCAAAATTCAGATTCAAGGTAAGTAGACAGTCATTTTTATCAAGGGTTTCAGTTCAATTTGGAACAACTATTTTGTTGGGTTTAATCTACTCGGTTCCTGATTTGTAGGAGTGTTTTTAGGGTTTCTAGGTGCCCATTTTCAGATCTGGAGGTTGGGATCATTTCTATATATGTTGTAGATGTTATTTCCAGAAAATCATACAAAGTAGTTTAGGCATTCTAAAAATTACTGGCAGTCATATATTATTCAGAAAAATCCAAAAATATTTTTCTAGTCTTTGTTATCATTGTAGCAAGCTCTCTATAAAATTTCGTGGGTTTTGGATAAATAGTTTGCAAGTTATCATTAAATTTCATTTTGCTGCCCTAGCTGGTTTAATTCCAGAAAAATCAGAATTTTCATTTGCTGCAAATCTTCATATGTTTTGTGGATTTTAAGTGATATCCCTATAGGGATATCTCGTATTTGTTGTATTACCAGCCCTCTCCTAGGGCAGCGATTTGCATGTGGGGATTGTGCAATTAATTGGTATTAATTTCCCAAGCCAAGCGACTGGACTTGGAGGAGATTTGGGAAGGGTTTGATGGTCATTATTGCCCTAGTTTTGCATTCAATGATTGTTGTTATTTCTATGGCTATTTACATGTTGGAAGGTGATTTGGGGTATTTTATATTGACATATCATATCTGAATATATCTATATGTTTCTGCTGCAATTTCCAGCCCAAAACCCTAGGGGCGAATTGGTGTTTTGGCTGTTTAGGGCACTTGTGGTGGTCATTTGTATGAATGGGTAACATCATTGCATTCTCCCTATTTTTGTGAGTCCGTGCATAGTTTATTTGTGTGGATCGGAGCATTTTTGAGTGAGTTATGAATTTTTGAAGTTGCCATAATTTTCTGCAGACTGGGGTTTCAAAATAAATTCATTTCAGCTGTATATGGGCTCTAAAAATTTAGATCTTTGCACGAATATATTGAGGGTGAAATATTATAATTTTTGGGTCACTAACATATCAATTCGGAGCTGTTTTGCATGGTGAAAAGGAGGGCTAAAACCCTAGATCCAATCGCTACCCTTTGAAGGAAAGATTTTGTTGCTGTTTGTATTTTGTGGTGTCTTTCCGATTTGTTCCCTTTACCTCAGCTAGTTCTAACCCCACTTCGGGTTGGAAATAGTAGATATTGGAACACTTCAGGATAGTTGTCAAAATTTTCAAGTATAATTACAAGTTCAAGAGTACTTTCAGCTGAGATTGCATAAGAGTTTGATTAATCCTTGTTGAATATTGGGTCGCCCAAGTTGGGGACATTACAACCAGGCAGTGTATGGAGGGGTCAGGAGCATACCAGTGCTTCACAGTTCATATGTAAAATTCCATGCATCTTATAGATATGCTTCATAAATACTCACCAATTTGTGAGACTTTGTCAATGCTATTGGTAGTTACTAGTGACATCCAAGGAAATAAAATGTGAATACTTACTCAATGGATCAAGAACGGCATAAATAGAGGTTTCCCTTGCACTCAAGGTAAACCTGTCACTAAGCCCCAGCCCCTAAGCCAATGTTAAAGGCTTTCAACTTTTTTATTTGAGCTGGGCAGTGGTTACAACAGTCCTAGACTTCTCACAGCCTCTGATTTGTTCCCTTGAAAAGTTTCAAAGGAAAGACAAGTTTTCATGTCTCCTTTAAGGCCGCTCGATAAAATATATCCCTTACAGTGTTACACTGTAATACGTCTTAATGAATCCAATGTGAACAGCATCAGGAAAGGGATGAAATTCTAATAAGAGCTCTTTTAAATTAGAATTGGATACAAGGTACGTGTAGCTATAGCTAAATTTGATCACCCATAAAGGTATACCTATTGTCCTCTTCTTGTGTCTTTCCTCTGTCTTGGAGCATAGTTTCAGCTCTCTCATCTTTGACATATTCAGCTAAATATTTCTTTTCTTGGCCCAGGTACACTGTAGTGCTGCTTAAAGCTCAATCGGGTGTGATAAGAAACTACAACCACATTTTTAATCCCCTTCTCCAATTGAATTTCAATGTCGAAAACCTTGGAGTTTTATTACTAATTTTGATTGCTGCTCACTCAAATTTTTGTGATAAAAATTAGTTCAACCTTTGGTAGTATGCAACTAATGAAATGCTGCCCCAACAAGTATTGCTTGAACATTTCTAATACATGCATAAAGGTCAAATTTCCTTATCATGGACAGATAACAAATTATTTCTATTAGTTAGCTTCCCGGTCTCAAAAGTAATTGGGCCACTAATTTTGCATGACAAAAACCCATATTCTAGTACCTAATGAATCACAGTCCACTACAAGAGGCTTAAGAAATTTGCAAATGCAAGTACAAGGCGGCACAACTGCCTTCATTTGTTGGAATGGAGCTATTGTTAACTTATGAATTGATTTTTTTTTTTGCCTGGGATGCCATGAGGAGCCCAAACCCCTTAGCAAACTTCATATGGAAACCGCGTTACCTATTGAATCCTCTAAAGTGTGTAACATTCTTTGAAGTGAACAAATAAATGATACTTAACTCTGTCTTTACAAATGTTTTTCCCAAGGTATGCAAATTCATTGTTTGCAAACACACACCGACTCCTTTGCCAATAGGTAGCTAAGACGCAACAAGTTCCAATATAATCTTTAAATGGTGCAAATGCTCCCAAACTTCTCTATAAATAAGAATCTCGTCAAAGAATATCAAAATGAAATTCCTCAAATAAGTCCTAAAATTTTGATTGTTTTTTACCTTAAAATGTGGTTGATACATTGGTTAGCCCAAAATGCATTGCACGAAACTTTTAATGCCAACCAGATTAATTATTTGCTTATTCCATTCTATTTCATCCACTTTGGAAGTTTTAGGCACCCATTGAATACTATAAGTACTCACACAAACAGTGATAGATTAATGAAACAATGTTCCCCTTCGTGAGCGGACACCACGGCACCTTAGCCCATTTAATCTTGCACGATGTATAGGATTATTTATTGTCCCTCGTTCACATTCGAGGCTACAAGGGCAGCCACAATTACCATTTTTCTCTCAACATATAAAGGATCGTTGATCATAGATCTTTGAAAAGCTACTGGGAATACCCCGTTTCCTCCCAAAACAATGCAGTCAAGCCCTCGTATCCTAGGTCATAGTTTGGTAATTGAATTGTCACCTACTATCCATTAGAGTTAAAGTTCCACAATGTGCCATAACCAGCTTCAAGGTCAAATGACATAGTGTTTCATCAATTCTATCAATGTCTTCCTTCTCAAGATCAAAATGACATCATTGTCCTCGGACTATAGGACAATCTAGAGTGTCCCATAATATGGTTCAGAATTCTCGGTAAGTATTCATTAATAATCAATTTGTGGGATGTCATTACGAAATTGAAATTTACAAATGAAAGAAATATATCCTATTTGTGAATAGTATTTTCAGTAATTGGTTTTATATGGAATGGATACAAATACGGATACCCTATAAGATACAGATACAACTATTTTTAAGACCACTTGATATGGATACAGCATATGTTTATTTAAATTTCCAATCAACTCCACATCCTCAGTCGCTGCCACTAAAATGCATTTAAGGGGATCGTCTGCAGATTTTTTATCGACGTTTTAGCCTTTCATGGGTTTTTTTCAAGTTGATTTTTTCTTTTACTTTTAAATCAGATATGGCTACATACAGCTTGCATATCATATCCGGCTGTATCTGATATGGCCCAGTTACGGACATGTATGTGGATACAGCCAGGTATGGCATCCGAGTCATATCCTAACCATGCCATACCCATATCCATATCCAGCACGTAGATATGCATGCCCAAGCTATAGAGGTGGCATATCCTTCTACCTTGGCTTCATATGCTATATCATGGTTATCAAGCACAAACCCTCTCTAAAATTAGTTAAATCTATTTCTATAATCAGGTAAAAAAACAAAGGCTGCAACCCCACACAGTTTGACCACTAGAACTTCAACAAGGCAGCATGTATATCTGCTTGACCACGTACTTGCTTATCTCTACATGTGTTCTCCATCTGTATCGTATATTTATATCAATATTCCTTTTTTTTTTAAGTAGAACCATATTTATACTCCATCCATTGATTTTCCCATATGTGTTTGCCTTGTTTTGCCTTCTACCTTGCATATGTATAATAGTTATAAATACATATCCTCAATGAAATCTTGCTTGCAACCTTGCATATGTATAATACTTCTCCATATATATTTTCCTGCTACCTTACATGTATAATACTTATCCGTACATATCCTCTAACATTGAAGTATAGTATAACAAAAGAAAACTTACAATATAAGCAGATTTGGTATCGCCCATAATTCAGGAGGAAGTTTGCCTGTCAAGTTATTATTATCCAATAAGCTGCAAAAGAACAAACATTTTCAGTTTCAGCAAAAAAGCATAATAGCAGTTTAGACTGAAACTAATCATCCGGGAACAAATAGAAATGGTAGGAATGACAATATATTGTTTGAGGTGGTCTTTTTAAACAACTTGAATACAACGGTGACGGACTAATAATTATTGTATGTGCTAATTTTGCCTCAAACAAATTAGAATGCTCATAACTTACAGGTGAACCAAATTTGGAAGTCTGGAAAATTCTGTTGGTATCTTGCCGCTGATTGAATTGTTATTCATATGGCTACAATCACAATACAAATTACTAAAATTGACCATTCTAAAAGGTACTCGCTCATAATGCCCATCATGTTCACTTTTCTTTAAAAATTGGCAGTTCATAACTGAAAGAAATCCTTAAGTACAATAGTTTTCCACAATAAATTTGAAAATAAATAACTGGATCATAACAATGAAAAGCTTACAAGTGCTTTGTTTTATTCAAATTAGCAAGGGACATTGGAAGAGGCCCTGATATGTTATTCTCATCAATTTGTATTCTGTCCAAATTGGGAAGATAACCAATCTCTTCTGGCAATTGACCTGATAAAATGTTGCCATTTAGGAGCCTATAAAACAGCACAGAAAAAGTCAGAATTCAAATGCTTTAAGATGGATAAAAAGCTTCTACTCAAAAAAGCATACAAAATGTTCGCCACATATACAAGTTCTCTTCACTCCCCTGGGAACCATAGAAATTGTAATTTATGCAGAAAGATAAAGCTAGGAAACATAGGTTATTACTTCCACACTCGAACCTATGGAAATAACTTTTTGCTCCTAATATGATAATGTAAGGTGAAGTATCTCTCGTATTGCTCATTCTTTAATGGTCTATAGATTGTTTTTATTCAATTGTTTTTATCCAAATGGGTCACTACTATAATTGGTAAAGCACGTGTGAAGTATTAAAAAGGCTCACTAACGTCAGAAAAGTTCCTTACAATCTATATATACCACATCGTGTATTGAGATCACTGCTACTTGTCTTCGAAAGTGATAGACATACACTACAGATTTCACATTCAAAATTCTTAGGTTTTCTCACTCAAATACAGGAAATCCGAAATAATTAATCTATCAAAGTAAACAGATTGGATTCCAGGAATCAAGAGCATAATCAAAAAGCCTAAAACGGGTGTAACAAACTTTAAAATGTCATAAGAAATGAAAGAAAGAAAGAAAATCTATCAAAAGATGGGAATATATTTTTCAGCTTTGACCTTTTTGTTTGTTGAGAATATATTTCCTTAAATCGTGTACAAGCACCAAAAAAGAATCACCAAGAGAACTATTACTTAAGTTATGTAATGCCACATATTTGTATCAATCTATTGGCGAAATATTTTGTCAAGGACAAAATACGTGCTTCGTCAACGCTCGCAGGATTGAATCCCTCCACTTTAAGATGAGGCGGCTCCCATTTATTGAAATCTGGATTATGTACACTATTTCTAACTCTTGGGGGTGGTCATAGACCGGTGAAAGCACAGAAACACCCTTGTTGTAACTGCAACTGCAAGCGAGAGAGGGAGAAAGGTATGAGGTGGAGAGGAGAAAACTACAAGAGAAATAGTGGGGAAAGAGGGAGAGGGAGTTATGTTAATGGTAGTATTGCAGATTCTGTCAACCGAAAAACCCAGAATACGTCTAGTTCAATTAGAAGACACAGGCAAATATATGCACAACTATGCAAGATCCATGAAACAACAATCACAATCAACACAAAGTTTAATTGGTAATTTCATTCCATGAAAGAAAATACAAAGCTTTTCATTCCTGTAATAGATTGCAATACATTCAGCTGAGTATGAAGTTGAGAGAATGGAGGAAATAATAGAGAGGAACAGCAGAAAAACAGTTTGCTAAAGGAGAGCAAAAACTGATCCTTTCAAATGAGGAGAGAACCACAATATATAGCCTAGAGGCTTGTGACTCTTCACATTCCTACATGACTGTTCACCTTCTTTTCCAAAATAAGACACTTTCCTTATTTTAAGAAAAGTACTTTTACAAAAATGGAAAAGAGGTGACTTAAGTTGCTTTTAGAAAAAGTGTTTTTCCCAATGAAGAATTAGAAAATACTTTAGACTGCTTTTGGGAAAATTTGTTTGTTTCATGCAAGAATGAGAGAGAGAGAGAGAGAAGGAAAGCGAGAGAGAAGAGAAATCAATCAATGGACGGAGCACGTGAAGAAGATCCCTTGATACGATGAATTGGAGAAGTCATGCAGCCCTCCATCGCTGCATTATACTTGAATGCTGCCTTTGATGTTTCTTTTCCACAGGGGACAGAATTGTTCGTGATAATGTACAGGTAGTGATTAGTTGCACCTTGGATTATCTTACAATGTTTGAGCCATTTGGGAATCTTCTCTGCTGCATCTGAAATAGCTAATCTGATTTGAGTCAATGTTTCCATGAGTTCATCTTTGTATGATAATGGATTGGACAGTTCACCTTTACGATAGCTCTGAAGTGCTCACGGAGCTCATCAAGCGACACTATCTCTAAATGCAATGCAGACATCTCATCTTACTCAAATGTTTGTTGATTTCCTCCTTGATTTCACGGCCTCAAATTTGATGATATGGGCAATCTTCAATGGCCTCAATAAGATCTCTCATTTTCCGCTCAATTGTTCTCACCCATGTGTGAGAACAATTGTCTTCTTGACTCAAGAACACCCTCTTCTCAAGCAATGACTTTGGATCAACTATGCTCATTTCATGAAGGATCGGTAATAGCTCATTCCAAAGGTTGATTGGCCTCCTTCTTGACTATGGAGAGAACATCATTTACCTTTTCAGTTGACAAGGTGGCGATCTTGAATATCTTCATCATTTCTCGGGAGCAGTTCATAGCCTTTGTGAACGATAGAATCAATCCATGAATCTGTCATTTTGCCCATTTTGCCAATGCATCTTCTCTGTTTAGGATCACGACATTCTTGGGCCTTGGAATGTGGAGGCATCTTGAGATCCCTTTTGGAGATAGTACAACAATGATTGAGCCGTCATCAACAATGATGGTTTGGCTCTCGGCTTCATAGTTCTTGGTGCAGCGAACGAATTCAAGTCCCGAATGGCCAAAGGAAATCCGACAAATTTCGGTATAGCCCACTATGGAAGATCCTATCAGCTAAGATCAGCAGTTTACTTCTTCCATTCTCCACCTCAGGTCATCGAAGTCCATGTGGTCCACATTGTTGTCCCCAATGTTCGGGTACTCAGACACTAGAACATAAACAGTTCATATCTCGGAATAGTGGAACCGTATTTTGCGTTTTATGATCTCACTAGTCTTATAAAGTGGCGAGAATGCTATGGTGCAAGCGAAAATAGATTCCACAACAATTTTTCGAAAATCCGCAAATTTGAATGGATTACAGTGTTATGGGCAACTAAATCCATATTTTGGGCAAAACACGAACAAATCAAATTCAAATTGGACGCGACTCGATTCGTTGGGAAGCTATTCCCAAGACGAGTAGACGCTCCAAATTTGGTGAGATTCCTTCATCGGAATCAGCGGGAAATTTGAAAACAAGTTCTAGCTGAAGGGGAAAGCTTGCAAAATGGCATTAATGGAGGAAGGGCAGAATTTTAATTCGTTGGAACAGATATCGGTGAGGGGAAACAATGCTCCAATTTTGAAGGAATTCTCTCGTGATGTTTGAGAGAAAATGCCAAAACAATTTTCTTAGCACATGGGGTGTGCATGTGACTTCAATGAAGAATGGCAGTTTTACCAATGGCTCAAAATGGAGGTATTGATGAGAGGAATAGATGCTCCAAGTTTGATAGTCTTCCTCCATAGGGATTCTTCACAAAATTCAAAGGGGTATGGTGGCTGGAAAAATCAGTCGTTAATAACATTTGAATGGTGGAATCTCATGCCATGAATCATAGATCATCATGAAGGCGTTTTCAAGAGGAGTTGATGGTTAAAATTTGAAGTGATTTGGTCCACGGGATCATGAGATATGTGCAAAACAACCTTTGGTCTTCTTAGGGCACGAGAGGTGGTTTTGCAAGCATGGAGGAACAAATAACCAACTTCAAAAAGTGGTTTAATGGTTGCCTTGGTGTTTTTGAATGAACCTTTTGGAATATGGGAGGGAAAACATGTTGTGGGCAAGTTATATGGGGAAGTGGAGAATGCCTTTGCAAATGCAAAGTGCATTTCCTCTTTGTGCATTTGCATGCCCAACGGGCGCCTCCACCAGCATGAGGCGCACTTTTGGGGTGCAAATGCACCTTGGTGTAATTGCATGCCTAGAGTGCGCCAAGGATGGGTAAGTGGGCCCCACTTGTAAGGGAAACTCAAGTTTGGACTTCCACCTTTTGTTTTTGCGTTTCATCATGGGTTTTGCATTTCATTTTCTCCTCCAATCAAATAGAGGCACACTTATGGGGTACAATTGCACCTCAAAAGTGCGTCAAGGGTGTGCACCTCAAAAGTGCATCAAGGGTGTGCACCTTAAAAGTGCGTCAAGGGTGCAATTGTGCTTGTAAAGTGTGCCAGTGTGCCAAGGCACACTTTGAGACCTCATTTGCACCGCTTGTTTTGCACACAAAGTCTTTCCTCCACCTCGAGCAAGGTTTGTACTTAGTCAATTTAGGTCATATAGTATATGATTTCGCATGGAAACAGACTAATGAATCCAATGAGCCTAATTAGGAAGTCTAAAAATGAGTGCTTCAAAAAAAAATTCTTGTACCTCCATTTTTGCCTAGGACAGTGTGCCAGTGAGCTGAATTGCAGGAGTTATCAACAAACATGAACTGAACCAGCTAATGGATCATGAAGAGGATTTAATGTGCTCTCATTTGAACTTTTGTTAGGCTCCCAACTCCACTTGAGGTGTCCGAAACCTTCAGTGCAAAATTACTGTGTAGAAAAGCTACTCAAGGTCAATGTCGAAAAGGTTTCTGCTTTCTATACCACCAAAACTCTGTCGTACTTATTTCACCATGAAGTAGACTCCAAAAGCTTTCCAATGCCTGGGATATGAGCTCCCAACACCACACGGGGTTCCCGAAACCTTTCGCCGAAGTTGAATCTTCAATGAAGCATGCACACTCCTTTTTCCCAAAAAGCGCCTAGGAAGAAATCTTTCCCAAGACCATCTAGAAGCTCCTAATGCTTGCTAAATCATACCATCGCAGAAAAACTCCGGAACCTTTTAGTTGACTACAACCAAGACTTCGCAATGCTCTAAGGCTCCCGAAACTGTTCCTAGAAGTTGAACTTTGAAAACGGGCAATTTTGGCAATTTTGGCAATTTTGACAAATTTGGCTATTTTGACCAGTTTGAAGGGGCAAAAGTTTCAATGGGGTTATCAGATAAAATGCAATGACATTTTATATGCCAACACAATCAAAGACAAGTGGGATACCTAGATTTCTATTTTTCACCTATTAGGCTTTTGGAATCAACCATTCCCACCATAACCCAAAGTCATGTGACTAGGACCAAGCTGAAGACTATAATTTGACTTGACACTAGAAGGTAGCTGTCAAATTGAAAAATGCATACAATATTAAATATTTCATTTAGAAAAAAAAAAAAACTCTATGAAAAATTAAAAATCAAATTGAAGAGTACTTGATAGTTTTCCAAAACTTGCTGAGTTTGATCAAGTTTGCACTTTGAAAGATTTGATTTCGCTCATTTTCCCAGCAAACCAACTGAAATTTGTGACTGAATACCTGACCACTAAACGAGAGTCTTGTAACAATGCTACAACCTAAGTGAAAGGTGACTTCTCTAATCTCTCCTTACTATCCATTGTTTCCATCATGGTACATGAATGTTTTTGGTATGTAATCAGTTAATCCATTGAGATATTAAAGATCTCTCCTCTTTATTGTTACATATGACATTTCTTCTCATGGAATAATTATTTTTCCTTGCTTTTTGGATGACTCCATATGATATGCATCTTATAGAGTTGTTTTATAGATTTTATAAAATAGGGGAGTTCCAATCAACACCCACTCTATGATTTAAATTGCAGTCCACCGCAGGCCAACCACATTGCTGCAGTAGGTTTCCATCCTATAAGATAGAGGATTTGTTTTCACCTCCAACTCTAGTCTGTTGGAAGTGATGTTTTGGTGATCTGAACAGAAATTGTGTAAACATTCCATGCATTTATTAAATAATTAAACCCACTGGCTTCAAGTCCTAAACTGTTTCTCTATGAAGGTTGTGAAAACAGTTCATGTTGATTAGCTGCATAAGCTTGCTAAGGAAACCAAGTTGTTCATGATTCAATCCTTTAGATTGGCAATCATTTATAAATTATAGACCATATGGAATTTTGAAATCATACCTCAAATTAACTTAACTAGCTGATGTTTGCATCATCATCTGTACATTTTCCTCCTCATTTGGGATTATCCACAAAACAAATCTTGGCTATCCTTAGGGGACACTCATTCGAGAGGTCTTTGGCAAAATAGGACCAATAAAAAACAGATATTTTCATCTCTCCGTTGTAGCTTAAAATACTCTACTCTACCTTTCTATCTCTCTTGGTTGATTGCTTAGATTTTCTAATATCCCTAAATTCTACCAAATTACTGAGGCTTGTGCCAAACACTTACCAAGAATGATTTACGGAATTTTTGGTTGATGCGTGCAGGATGCGTGCCAAAAGGAAAATATTAAAATAATTATGAATGTTTTGGAATGCGTGGGTGCATTTTCTAATTTTGTATATGTAATGTCTTTTCCAACTTAAGGACCTGATTTTGGACTTCTTGCCATTCCCTTTTCCATGGCAACAAAGTAGAAGAGTTGGGAAAAGGAATTGAGCTTCCTTTGCATTCATTTTCTAATTTTTAATGTTTTCTTTTAGTGTATTCTTCTTTTTAACAAGTTGGCTTGGGTTTGGAGCATTAATGAAGCCAATTAAAGATTAAAAAGAACTCTTTAGGGGTCGGCCTTGTCCTTTTGGGCTTTGGCGCCAAAGATGGGGTATAAAAGAAGATTAGAGAGCTCATTTGCATCATTTACTTTTGGCGCATTTTACTCTAATTGGACTTTTGGGCTGATTGCTCATTGTTCTTCCACTCTTGGGTGGAAATCCAAGTGTGTGGCATTCCAAGAAGGATGGAAACCCTTCTTGTGGTTGGTTGGGGACGAAAACCCTCCTTGTTTGGGCTTGAAGGATTATTGCAGATTTGAAAAGAAGTCATAATCAGATTTTTATATGCATTGATTGGTCTCTCCTAGGTGGAGCGACTTACCCTAGTGTGAAGTTTGGTGTCTTCAAGGGCACAAATTTGATATTTTATTTCATATTCAGATTTTCCTCTATTTATAAAGTTGGAATCTACTTTTCTTTGTGAAGTTTGGGGTTTCTAAACCCTCATTTCATAATTTTTATTACAATTGTACTTCTCTGGGTTTTAATTAATTTCCAACAGTGTTTTGGATCATATTTCATATTGAATATTGGTTTGGTGGATGCCTAAAATACTTATATCTATTTTGGAAAAGTTGTTTGAAGAATTTCAAGTGTTTTGCATGCATTTTTGTACCATTGTTCTAAAATCTGATCTTGTTCAAATCTGGGTTTATTTTCAGTTTGTTGGTTTAGAAATCAGATTTGAGATCTTTGGGATTTGTGTTAATTTCCTAATTTTCAATTTCAGCCCTTGAAAGGGATATTACAATGGTATCAAAGCTCGATCTTCAAAGGCCTAGGGTTTCTTGTGGAAAGAAATCATGGATAGATTGATGAAGGTGCAAGAAAGACTAGCGGATACCTTGGACTCTCTTGCTTCCACCATGCAAAACCTACAAAGAGGAAGGACATTCAAAGAAGAGCCTAGGGTTTCAAAGGTCAACAAGGTGGCAACTAGCTTTGAGGAGTATCAAACCCTTCCGGAGGATATCGTGATGCCCTATCATTTTCCGAGTTTGTAGGATGGAGAAAAGATAGAGTGGGCATTGGAACTTGGTCCAAGCCCGAACCATGCACAAGGGTCATGGGAAAAACATCCCAACCCTTGAGGAAAGAAGCCCCATCTTGTGGGCAAAGCAAGAGAAAATACGAGAGCTTGTTGAAGAGGGAACCAAATCCCCAAGTTTGCTAGGAGAGGAAAGGCATGCTTATTTTCCTAAGGCTAGGAAAGAGATGGAGATCCATGAGCATACAACACAAGATCTGCACCTTGGAGGAAAGGGAGCCATGAAGAATGAAGATTCGCCCTTACTTCCATTATTGTTCCGAAAAGTCAACATGTTGAGGTAATTGTTGATCATTGTTTGATTAATACTACTAATATTTCAGCGTGTGTGGACTCCAGGATTGGAAAGGAGGATGGTGAACAAGTGGGAAAAGAAAAAGGAATGATTGGAAACCATTTTTCCAAGAGACATGACAACAATCAATGTTTAGAACAACAATCAATAAGGAGCCCAAGGATAAAGGTTGGGTGCATGAGCCTAGAGAGGAAGGGGAGATCATGAAGCACAAGTTGGAAGGTATAAACCCTTTGATCTTTCATGATGATTCTATGATTTCTAATGAGGGCATGTTACAGGAAGAAAAAGAAGAAAAATCTTGATTTGCAAGATGGTGAAGAGAGGTTGAAGGGTGAAGCACAATTGTCAAAGGACGACCGAGAGTACGAACATGATTCAGATTTGTTACTTCCTACCATGTTATTTCAGATTTATGGTCATGAGAAAATTGTTGAAAGGGATGACCTTGGGGCAAATGTGATGCTCCGAAGCACATCACGACAAATAGGAAGCCTTCATGATGATACGGTGATGGCACATCAGATTTGCATAGGGTCCATGGACCAAGACTTTTGAGTGACCTTGTTGAGGGTCATGTGGATGAAGAAGGTGCTTTTCCGGATGACTACAATCACTTTCAGATCGCTGGAATTTTCAGAACAGCAGTCACTAAAAAGCAAAGGGGTGATGGATTAGACCTTGGTAAGAGCTATGAAGACATTTCAAACACACATGAACAAGGTATGAAGGTAGTGCACCCTTGCAAGCAACTTCCAAGTCATGCATGCATCAAAACAAAGGTCACTTTAGGCTCAAGAACTGAAATTGGATTGATAAGAGATAACCTTCTTTCCAAGGCCAGCAGTATGCATATTAAGGTAACTACTTCCTCTTTCCATTTGGTTTATAATCCATCTTATATGCTTGTGTTTGAGGGAAGAAATAGGGGTCACAATGATATTTGTATTGATGGTACCTCAACAAGCCTTTTATGGTCAAGGAGATGGAAGGAAACTCCCCATAAAGGACAAATGAAGTGGCTGGTCTGTTCCTAACAGCAGTCAAAAGGAGGTTGTTTGATGGAAATCACAGCCCAAACAAGAAGCCAAAGGTTACCCAAGACAAGCACCAACAACTTGGGAACAAATGCAAGAAAGAAAAGACCCCATCCGGCAAGGAAATCATACCAAGAGAGAGTGTTGATTTAAACTCAGAAATTTTGAGTCCTAAGAATGTCATGGGCAGCCCACGGTATGGATATATTTCAGTTTTTGCCAATATATCATTTCAGATTTGTTATCATGGACAAATGACTAGGAGTACTCAAGTCTCATGTGGGTTGTATCCTCCTATGCCACCGCTGATTGAATACCTTCATGCACATCATACTTCATGGGGTGATGAGGTAAGAAGTACTTTTTGTAGTAAAGAACATATAGATGCTTGGGCTCAATTTCTAAGGTGTTTCCGCAAGTGGCATATAGGTGCTATGATGAGTCCTTCAAAGGAGGAATATCTGATTTTAAAATCATTATGGAAGGGAACTCCATCATGCGGTGTTTGGGTCATAATGATGGTTCTAACTTTTCGTTTCTTATATGGTTAACCCTTGGACCCATAAAAGTGGAAGAGTTAGAAGGAATGGGCAGCAATATGCATCAAATTATCAAAGAAGAATTGGCAAGAAGGATGGGGCCAAGCAAGGCTGGTTTCAAAGGCCTCATGATCACCAAAACTTATGGAACATATCTTCTTTGCACAAGGAAGATACCTCAGCCCGCTGTCCCCATAAAAAGGTATGAGTTTTGCATTGACTTCTTTGTTCTACATTCAGCGGAGTCACACATTGTTTGTAGGGGTCAAGAGCTCCTAATTTTAGGGGAAATCAACCTCAAAGTTCACAAGGAGGAGCTGGGATTCCATTTGCAAAATGAAGAAATCAAAATTCTTGAAATCCGGGAAGGAAAAGGAAGGAATGTTAAGCAAGGGAAGGCTGATTTCGATTGTAGACCTGCTGTTCTTAAATTTTCAGCCTATGTAAGTCAATTTTCAGCCCCTACTTTACTCACAAATTTCCTTTTTTCCATCAGATTTCAGTTTGGGAGTTATTATGTCATGGTTAGAGGGCTGAGTTTGCAAAAATCAGATTGGGAGCTGCCATTAGCAGCCATGAACAGCTGTGTGTTTTCATTTTTTGAGAGCATTCCATCATGGAATGATAAGGAAAGAAGATTTCAGCCACCTTCTAACAGTTGTGGCATGAAGGAAGACAATGGAAACATGGTTGATCATGAGGGATTCCGCCATGAATCGTTGATAAAAACAAGGAGGTTGTTGTTTGGGGAGAAATTCCAAGTACTTCATGGCTGTTGTAGTCACTATACAGCCCTCATTCAGTCACCTTGGTGCTATTTCTCTCAAGGAATTGATTGCCTAAACATAGGAGAAGGGTGGGATGGAAAATACCTTGACCCAAGGATCAATTTGAGGACGGTTCCACCAAGAAGCATGTTGTTTTGTTCATTTTCAGTTTGTTCTTCTCAGGTCTTGGTACATAGAGAGACATTTTTATAGCCAGGAATTGTATTCTCTACACAATGACATACTTGTACTATTTTGTGCAAGTAAAGGTGGGATTCTAGTTCCCCTCATTCTGATTTTTGAAGAAAAAGAGAAAATTACATTGGTATTTGGGACAGCAGAAGAGAAATGTTGGGTCACCAATGCTTGGATGGTAATTGCACAAAGGAGGAGCAGCTAAGGCTTATTTGGGATCCGAGCACTTGCAATTGCTTGAGGACAAGCAATTTTGGGAAGGGGGATTGTAATGTCCCCTTTCCAACTTAAGGACCTGATTTTGGACTTCTTGCCATTCCCTTTTCCATGGCAACGAAGTAGAAGAGTTGGGAAAAGGAATTGAGCTTCCTTTGCATTCATTTTCTAATTTTTAATGTTTTCTTTTAGTATATTCTTCTTTTAATAGGTCAACTGGGTTTGGAGCATTAATGAAGCCAATTAAAGATTAAAAAGAACTCTTTAGGGTCGGCCTTGTCCTTTTGGGCTTTGGCGCCAAAGATGGGGTATAAAAGAAGATTAGAGAGCTCATTTGCATCATCTACTTTTAGCTCATTTAACTATAATTGGACTTTTGGGCTAATTGCTCATTCTTCTTCCACTCTTGGGTAGAAGGGCCAAAACCCTTCTTGTGGTTGGTTGGGGGACGAAAACCCTCCTTCCTTGTTTGGGCTTGAAGGATTATTGCAGATTTGTGAAGAAGTCATAACCAAATTTTTATATGCATTGATTGGTCTCTCCTAGGTGGAGCGACTTACCCTAGGGTGAAGTTTGGTGTCTTCAAGGGCACGAATTTGATATTTCATTTCATATTCAGATTTGCCTCTATTTATAAAGTCAAAATCTACTTTTCTTTGTGAAGTTTGGGGTCTCTAAACCCTTATTTCATAATTTTTATTACAGTTGTACTTCGCTGGTTTTTAATTAATTTCCAGCAGTGTTTTGAGTCATATTTCTTATTGAATATTGGTTTGGTGGTTGCCTAAAAGACTCATATACATTTTGGCAAAGTTGTTTGAAGTATTTCAAGTGTTTTGGATGCATTTTTGTACCGTTGTTCCTAAAATCTGATCGTTGTTCAAATCTGGGTTTTATTTTCAGTCTGCTAGTTTAGAAATCAGATTTGAGATCTTTGGGATTTGTGCTAATTTCCTAATTTTCAGTTTCAGCCCTTGAAAGGGATATTACATATTCCTAGAAAAATTTTGGGAAGACTTTTCTTTGTTTTGGTGGTTGGAGGTGTTGGTTCCTCCCCGGTTGCATGAATATTAGAGCTTGAGAGAATAATTTTGGGGATTGAATACTTGCTCATGCCTTTTCTACTTTGCATGAAAGAATTATGGCCTCATGGAATGACCCTAACCATGTAAGTTTCTGTTCTTGTCTCATTTTCCTATTGGGTGTCCAATTTCAAGCTTGCCATCATCATGCCAGTTAAACTTGCGGTGTTGTGTGGACGGTTTGCTTAGTTCTTCAAAAGGTGAACAGTTTTGGAAGGGGGCGATTGCCTAGTCGAGTTGCATGCTAAATGTGGAGTCATTTCCCAAGCGCATGAACTGTTTGATAGAATGCCTCAAAGGAATGTCTTCTCTTGGAATGCATTGGTTGCAGGTATGCCCAGATTGGTTTTGTTGAAAAGGCTTTGGAAACTGCAAGCAAATGTTTTTGATAGGTGTAAAGTCAGACACCACAACCTGTTGTTATCTTACCAGCATGCGCCAAAATGGGAGCTTGGGAATAGGTTTTTTTGTTATTATCTCAGCATAGTGAAAGTGAAATTTTGTCTTGATATTCCAACCCCATCCAGGAAGAAATGTGTGCAAAATTTGGAAGCATGTACAAGGCATGCGAATTGTTTGACATAATGCCCCAAATGTAGTCACATGGACTGTGATGATTGCATGGTTATGGTCAAAATACAGCTGTTGGATTTGCTGCCCTGTTTGACAAATAGGCAACACGTGAAACTCAAGGATAGGAAATGTTAACTGTTTGCTAAAATGCCTGAAAGAGCATGGTTTCATGGAGAGCAATGATTGTTGGCTGCACACTAAACGGGTCCGTTGAATAGGCTTTAGTTACTTGCAAGCATCTTCATATTGACAGGTGTCAAACCAAATTTCACAACCATTACCTTTTTATTACTTATGTCGCATGCAGGCTAGAGGAGGGCTGACAGTTGACTGTGCCAGACACCTGTAGGCAACTCTAAACTTTGTCTTTTGCATCCCAATTAAAACAGTGGTGGTTGTGCAGACCGTTTGCATGGTGCTTGTGGATCAGACCAGTTTATGGCAGGGAATGCACACTCATCAATTTCAGATTGAACAAGATTCTTTTGAGGTTCTATCTGTTATGCTTAAGAGACCTCATGCTATATGTGGAAGCATGGGACTTTTTGTTGGATGTCGCAAGTTATGTGGGTCGTGGAATGCCTAGTTTCAGGTTTGGGGGTAGTTTGGGTTGTGAGAGATATTGGATCCTTTAAAGAAAAGTCCACAAACCTTGACAGCATCATCCCATTCTGCGCCCTAATGGCAGCTTTGGAACAGCATTTGAAATTCTGTTCAAGCAAAAAGAATAATGGAAAAAGGATCTCTTAACAGTTCTTTCAATAGTTAGGTGTTTACCCTATTTGATGTCGGTGAAAGAATCATGAGGGGACGATCTTGAAAATGAAATAAGTGGCCCGAAAAGTATAGAATGGTGTTTGGAAAGCCTCTCCTAGACTTCTTGTAATTGTTGAATAAAATGGTTTAGCTGAAAAGTTTTTGGAAGCAATAAAAGCATAATGGGCAGCGTGTTTTTGAGAGATTTCACTGCTAGTGTATCTACATTTGGGTCACAAAATGTTGGAGTTGCAGCAAGCTCGTGAATTGGTTTCAAAACATGCTCCAACCTGGTTAACGAAAGGCCATAGAAACCATCTGACAATTGGAAATGGTTCACGTATTGTCAACCCCCTCAATTAACACTTGTCGGTTTGTCCGGCATGGTCATCTTACTCTATCCTTGCATGATTTTAACATTCTAGTTTTCCTAAAAATTCAATGGAGTTGTTAATCAACTAAAGAAGAAGAATTTTAGGTGAATTAAACGAAACGTGTTTATTCAATAGCAAATTGCACATCTGTTTTGTACGCAACTAGACCAATAACCATGAATGTAAACACTACACTCTATTACCTCATGAGATGGTTGGAAACACTACGATACTAGTTTTGGATATTGAAACCACATAGTTGGCAGGTTAAATGGGAAACTTAGTAAAAACTACTTCTGACAACCTTGTGTAATCTTAATAAAACTTGTTTTTCATGGAGGTGCAAAACATCCTTATAAACCCCAAAATGAGAAAATCAAGCTTTGGTTGTGTACCTTGTCACATGGAGTGTTCAACCGAACCCTAGGTTGTCCCTCGGATGTTCGTTTGACCTTGTTTCGTCACGTGTTTAGGAGCCCAACAGGCTAGTTCGCAGCTTTAAACAACTGCTGAAAGTTTAAAATGTAGTTTGGTTTTGACCCACAGTTTTGGCCCTAGGTGTAGAAATGGTTTTTGGCTTCCGCATACCTCTAGTATTTCTCCGTGACAATCACTACCAACCCTCAGTTTGGAGAAAAACATCCCACAAGCTAGTTTTCCAAATAGGTTTTGTAGGCCTCTCGGTCGTTGGGCGAGGAGGCCGTTTGAATGCATTTACAATCAGTAGCTCCAAAAAGACGAGCGCCATTTTAATCCTGTTTGCCAATTAGGGGTTATGTTAGCTCCGAGTGTTTCCTTGTATATAGGGAGTAGGTAGGAATTTGTTCCCTTGTGTGTTTGAGTCTCAAAGATGGTTTTTGAACGCTGATTTTGAGCAACTTGTCTAAATTTGACGCTTTTGGAAACTTGTAACTAAATGGAGAAAATTATCATATGACCTTATCCAAACAAAATAACGATCGGGAAACCTTGTAATTTGGGTTTGAAAATGAAATGAAATGGCATTTGTATTCTTACTCTCCTTAAAAGTGTGTTAGGTATTATTTCATTATTATTGGAAAACTGTGAAAACGTAAATCGTTTTTGATTGTAGTTAGATACCATGCCAACAGTTGTGTTGACCATGTGGTGGTTGCAGGTATGCGGGACATGAAGAAAATTGTAGTGTTCTATATGCTTTTGTAATAACGGTTATCCTTGAAATACATGTAATATTAAATGGATGTATATCAACACTATGTTTATAAACATGAATGTTATTTATGGATTATTTTGTGATGAGTGAGAAATTGTAGTATATTGGTATCCTGGGGAAAATGGGCATTCTATTATAGGGGTGATTTAATTATAGGTATATATCTTGCTAATGGTGTAGATGTACATTTTAACTGGAAATGAAATGATCTTTCATAGCGTGCTTTTGTGTGTTATTAATGAATGAACTCCTTTGTTTTTACTAATTACTTTGGAATTTGTAGAAGAACCAAAGCAAAAAGGACGACCTTAGAGTAAGATTCTTGTTTGACACCCTCTTGTGTGTGAGCACATTAGCTTAGAAAACTGAAAATTAAAGGGCGAGCCTAGTTTTCTTAACATTCTTTGGCACCTCCTAGCTTAGAGGTAATAAGAGCACAAATTCAAGATTTTGTTGAATCATGTTTGCTTGTCGACATTGTCACGAAACCACCCTATAGGAATGGTAATGGTTAAACATTGTTTAGAGTATAAGGGGTTCCCACTAGGAATTATATTCATGCATGTTGAAGTTGTGTGGGATGCTTTAGTTTAAGGCTTAGAGTCACTTTTGTGACATGTGGGACATAAGGTCTAAGCTATGGAATTGTATAGTTGTCTTGAGGTTAAACATAGAGGGCTAAGAAATGAACATACTTGATTCATAGGGGCAATTAGGAAATGTAATTCCACAACTTTGAAATGTGATCAAGCATACCTTGGCAAACCATAAAGTGAGGTGGTACCTCACTTAGTACCTCAAATAGAATCCTGACTCATGTAAAATGCGAATGATATAAGACTGACACATAAGTGAAACTTGGAGTTATCTTATAACTTAGGCCTTCTTTGTTGTTGAAAGTACTTATAAACTGCTCCACGTGAGTTTGAGCATTCGAGAAACATAATCTCTTATCTAGAAAATGAAACTTATGATGTATAACTATTAAAAATGGCTTGAGTTTCTTGTTTGTTCTAGTTCTTTTCCTTTCTTCGGTTTTTAGGGAACTTGTTTTGAGTTTTCCCGCTCACACTTTGTATATTATTTGGGCTGCAGTCCCATTGACCTACTTTCGTGGTCATTCGTTGGACATTAATATATTTATCTTATCTATCTAGCTAGTGAAAGAAAAGAAAAAAACTTGAATTTTACCCCTTTTCAATCATAAGATTTCTCCCCTTGACCTCATGTTAGTTTCCCCTTACGTAATGAAAGTAAGGCAAGATGTCAAGTAAACATTTTTTTGGAAACAAAGCCTTAGCATAGTATGAGCATCGGGGGACTCGTATGCGTTTGAAATGCTTCAAAAACCAACAATTGAGTTGAAAACTATTGTAATGGAGAAAGGAACCAAATTAAGCATATTTATTATGAATTGAATCTTAAATGAAATTAAGAATATGTAGTTTTGAGGATGAGAATATATGCTTACTTGTTAAATGCACTAGGAACCTATAAGGTTAAACAAGGGGTTTAAATGGTAGTGAAGATGGAACCATCTTAATTCCATCTTAAGTTAAGTGTTAGAATGAACCAAAAGAAATGTAGTCTAGAGAAAAAGGAAAATGTATGTTTCATGTCAAGTGCTCTTCGAATCTTTAAGGCTAATAATGAAAAATGAGTACAATAAAAAGGTAACCATAAAAATGTGATATTGTGGAAGGTGCCTATTCGTGATGTTCATGTTGTGGTTGGGTCGTGGTTTCATACTTGTTCATTTATATAAGTGTGGTGTTGATTTGCATCTTGTGTCATCTTGATATTTGCATGTTCTTCATGTTGGTGTAAATGTTGCATGTGGTGTTGAGCAATCTCTTGTGAGCATATATGGTGTCACATAGTTGTATCAAGTAAAATGAAAGTTAAAAAAAAAAAAATTATCCTGGTATATTTGGTCTTGTGTTTGGGTCCCACATGGGTGGGCACTACAAAAACGTGTTTCAGCCTAACTGATGCTTTGAGGGCAATCTATGTTGCTGCCTTCATTTACAGAAATCTGTACTTTCAATAAATAATGACATTGTGCTGATGTGTTAGGCCAATTGCATTTTAAAGAATGATTTTTGCATGAGTTGAACTCCAAAGATTCAAACACCCCAGAACACTCTTTGTTACTGCTTCTATGATGTGTATGTGATTGATCTAACACTTCTGGTGTTTTAGAACAGGATATGTGCACCTGAGTATAAGGCAGGAGCAGATTTTGAGATGGTACAAATCTATGCTTGAAGGGTATGTGTGTTTTCATGGTCTGTGAAGGCTATGCGCTCCAATACAGTGTGAACGTGTAGATGTGACTTATGTACACCTGAAATTTGCACATGGTTATATGGATACCATAACAGGTGAAATCCTTACAGAGAGGTATATAGTATGACAGAAATGACATGTGAATAATCGTCCTAGTGAAGGACTCAATTGTGTTTGTATGGCCTATGGATCAAAGTCAGGAATTTAACTATTTGTGATATCTGCAGTTCCATGCAGCATGCCAATGAACTCATCCAGTCATGTGTGGTCCTATGTTGAAAGAGTCCTAGACTTTTATGCACAAAGCTCCAATGACTAGTATTTGATCATTTCATCACCGATAAGCTAGGTTCCTTGGTTGATGGTAGCATGGCTACAGACAAGGATGGTTTTGACTGAGTCAGTGATGACAGCGTGTGCTCCGAGATGTAAATCGTTCTTACATTAAGTGTTAAACGGTGAAGTGGTGGACTCATATGCAAGCCATTTCTGTCCTAAATAGGGTGGCAGCAATATGGCCTATAACCACCAAGTCGGGGCATAGATCTAGATAGGGGCTGAGCCCGGAGGCGGAGATGTAATTTTTATTTCGGCCGTTCATCACTAACTGTTGGAGAATGGACCACACAAATCATAATCTAGCCAGATAGCATACCCTAGAGCAACTAGCCTACCTCACAAGAAAGTTGATAATTGATCTTTCCCCTAGAGATCCTAAAGTGATCAAGTAGGTATGCATCCATGCTAATCCTATGGCCATTCTTCATGTTGAGCTCTACACCTCATGTTGTGGAAGGACTTACATATTGGAGTAATCATGACATTATTAAAAAATGTTTTTCAGGATCTCATACATGTAAAATGGAAATCTAATACTTGAGGCGGGATCTATACAGGGAAAGTATGTGTACATGTTCAAGTAGTTTTTATCAAAGAATTTTTCTTATCTAGTTCTAAACTCTTACCTGTTCTTTCAGCTGTAATGTTTCTAATTCTTGTTTTAAAAAAATTGAAATTTTCATTGTTAACGTCAGCATCAAATCTAATATTTATTGTAATGGGAGTGTGCATCAAAAGAAATCATACTCCTGCAAATCCCATACCCTGAACTTCATGTCCCTGAGAAAGGGAAGGAATGAATAGCTTTGCCATCTAATTCTTCCAACAAGCAGAAAAATAACCCTGGGAGAGGACATACTTGTTTAAATGTAAAATCTATACTTATAACATTCAACCTAAGTGTCCAGTTGCAATATATTTTCTCTTTATGATGTTAAAACCGTTACATCCCACATTAGACTGGTGCTCTATGCAGGTATTGCTAATGGAGTCAGATTTTGGTCTTGTAATTATTTAGTTTTCACCATTTGTAAAGTACTTGGCAAGACAAAGGACTTCGAAAAACATCAATAACATATGAATTTGTATAGGAAATAAATAACAATATCTCTGCACAATTGAAGAGCACACATCAATAACACATAATTGTCCAGAATTTACTCACAACCCACTTTTAAGCCATCCAAAATAAATCTTCAAGTTATCAGGAAACTCACAAGAGTTCAAGTGTTGTTATATTTCCTATCTCCTTTGGGATGGTGCCAGTTATATTGTTCCACATGAAATCCCTTCCAAAAGAGGAAAACAAAAAGATATGTAAGAGTCATAAATTTTTGCATGTCAGATCATATTATTAAAAATTATAAGAAACCTACGAGTGTAACAGTACAGACAACATGTACTATTTAGTATTATGTAAAACTAATCTAGAAATGAAAAAGGACCAACTTTATATGAAATAAAAAAATCTTTTTAATGGGCTACAAAAACTTGATGATGGAATTTATGAATCTTCATAAGCAGGCCATATACCCAATATAACAAGCTTGACATTTGAAATACCACAATTTTTGAACTTACAAAATTTTAAGTTGGTGTAGCTGTCCAATTTCCGGAGCTAAACTCCCTGTAAGATTCAGATTTAACAATTCCCTACATAACCCAACATCGGAATTGATTCAGTAAGGAAAAAACACTCAATATGAATTATGTGCGATGTGTGCCTTTCTACTTCACTTGATTTCAGCAAAAGCATATTGTTTCTTTCCCATTCCAAGCTCTGATAAAAGAAATTTAAAAGCTTACATGCATTAACAGTGACATATCTGATGAAAGTACTAAATGTTTCTGCGAAGTTTATAAAATAAAATTCAATTTATCTGTTAGAAAGCTCCAGATATGAAATTCTTGCTTTATAAGAAGAGATGCACCTTGCCACACATCATGTCAGATGAACTACATCTTGTTGATAAAACAAAATTCAGGATGGACAGAAGGAATTGATTGTACCCTTCTAAAAACTTACGTACATTGCTGAACTGCAATTCATGTACATACTCTTAGAAGAAGCTTTCCAATGAAAGTGGGTGTAGAATTCATGAATTCTACATTTGGTAGTGAGCTTGATAAATGTTATCTTGATGCACTATACATTAGAACTCAGTGGGAGATCCATGGAGCCAATGTAAGTAGTAAAAATCATGTTTTAGCTAGTAACCAGGAGGAATTTTGAGTCGTGATGATTTCCGAAGGTGAAAAGCACAGCCGATAGGGTTCGCGTAGCTTGGAATCACAAATTTCTTGAAGTGTTGTTTCTGGTTTTAGTGATGTTTTTTGTCCATTCCCACTCTCGTCACAACCTCTAGGGATCGGGACATTTTCTGTATATCTTGTCATTGTATCTGTTTGGAACTTGGATTTATCTGGGGTTTGATACGCAGTGATTAGTATTTATCTTCTTTTGCTAAATCCCGTAGCCTCTCATACCTACTACAGTCCATCTCCGCACACTGAATAATCTGTGGAAGCCATAAACTGCGGGTTACCCTTCTGCAACTATCTTAGTCCGAAATGGCCAGTGGGAAAAAGGCTGTGGGAGGAACAAATAATTTGATGACTAAGAAAAACGTCCAGGCATCATTTAAAGAAGCCTTGCGTGGTTCACCAAAGAATCATATTAATGGAAGAGATAACCAGAAAATTCCCTTGAGGATGCCCAAGTTGGATCCTAGGAAAAATGATAAGGGATGTATGCTAGCAGCAGATGGAACGTCGATTATTCAACTTCAAAGGACTGATGTCCAAGGTAGTATCATTGAGCTGGAGAATCGAGGCCTAATAGCAAGATTTCTTGGTTTTCGTCCTTCGTTGGGGGTTTTCAAGGAGTGGGCTAAAAAAGTCTGGCATATGAAAGGTGAGTACTCAGTCTCTGTTTACCCTAATGGATATTTCTTAATTCTCTTTGCTACAACATCCAATCGTGAATTCATTTTTCAAGGGGGCCATGGTTCATGGGTCAAGCGGGGTTATTCATGAAGCCTTGACACCCTAGAAATTCCCTCGGTCATCCCTGTCTGGGTTCGACTTTATGGACTTCCAACTTAGTATTGCAACCAAAATGTTTTTATGGCAATTGGCAACACATTGGGTACTTTTATGATGATTGTTGATGTGTCGTTACAACTAGAGCAGATGATATATGCGAGAATTTGTGTTTTTGGATCTCAATAAGTCGTTGCCTACAAAGATATCTCTAGTCATAGAAGAGGACAAGTGGGACCAGGTTTTGGACTATGAAAACATCCCCTTCCGATGTCGATTATGCCATGAATATGGGCATCTGGTTCAGGATTGTGCGCACAAAGTTTCAGAACAGCATGAGGAGGAGAAAAACATAGAGGATTTTATCACTCCAAAAAAGAAATAGATGCCGAAGAGGAACAGTAAGGAACGGGCGAAACCAAAAGAGTAATAATCGTTTTGCTAGTCTGCGGGAACAAGAGGAAGGCGAACCGGATGTAAGTATGGAATCACGGGTTCCGATACGAGATGAACAAGCAACCAACAATTCAGGATCATCACGAGATTGAAGCCTAGAATCAGATGATTATCTTTTAGGCACACTCAAAGAATACTAGAGGTGAAAACAGGGTAAAGAGCTACCAACATAAAACTAAATTCCACAAGCAATTTCAAGAACAGGATCAGCAAACAAAAGAATTGGAAGGCATGGAAAAAGCTCTTGTGGTTAGAGACCTGAAAGTACCACAACAAATAGAATCTTCTTTAGGAATGGAGCAAGAAAAAAATAATAAGAAATTTAAAATGGATACCAATGTGAAGGCTGGTAGAAAATCGAATCAAGTTAAAATTCAACAAGGCCAAAAGATGACTAATTCGGGAACAGCTAGGGACTTGTCCCAATTTTTCCAAAACCCGTCTCAATGAAGGTGATCACATGGAATATCAGGGGTTTGAAGGGTTCTCCTTCAAAAGTTCAAGAACTTAAAAGACTTATTAATATAGATCATCCCATGATGGTTTGCATACGAAACGAAAGCCTCTATTGAGCTGATGTATATGTTAGCTGACAACATCTGGCCTCGAGCTAAACACCTTTCTTTTTCTTAAGGAGCCTCAGGAGGTATTGTATCTCTTTGGGACCCAAGAATGATTACGGTCTTAAACTCCTGTGCGATTAAAGGGGTATTATGTTTACATGCCTATTCTAAAATGGAAGACCAGGAGTTCTTATTTTTTAATGTTTACGCTCCCTTGGTGTTAGAAGATAAAAAACAACAATGGAAGGGGATGACTTCTATTATCCAGTCTCTTCCTCAGATGCCTATTATCTTAGGAGGGATTTTAATACTATCCTGAATCTGAATGAGAAACAAGGTGGGAATCCTCATATTGATGCCAGTTCGACAATCATGACTCAATTCATTTAGGATCACCACTTGGTAGATGTGCCTACTGTTAATGGTATGATGACTTGGTCCAATAGAAGGCACGGACAGGATTGTATCATGGAAAGACTCGATCGCTTTTTGATATCAGAAGATTGGTGGCTAAAGGGATGTGTTCCTAAGACACAGATTATCAATAATACTGGATCCGATCATTGGCCGATATGCTTAGAACTGGGAAAAACTTCTCCATGCAAAGGCCCTTTTAGATTTCAACTCATGTGGCTTCGTCATAAAGATATTGCTAAGAATGTCCAGCAATGGTGGAAGGAAAACCTAGGTATGGAACTCAAATGTATATGTTTGTCAAGAGGTTGAATTATGTAAAGTTTAAACTAAAAGCTTGGAATTGGAGTGAGTTTGGCGATATCAAGGTGGAAAAAACAAAGATTCTTGATCAGCTGGAAAATATCAATGCTCTTCACCGACATTCAGGTTTCTCTTTAGACCTTTTCAAGAAAGAGTGTCTCTTAAAAGCAGAATTACAGGAATGGGAGATTAGAGAAGAAATTATGTGGAAGCAAAAATCAAGGATACAATGGTTAAAGGAGGGAGATAAAAATTCAGCCTTCTTCCATAAATCTTTATTAGCTAGGAGGGCTCATAACTATATCCACTCATTATCCAATGGGGAAGGAACAAAAGCATATTCGATTCAAGGAATGCAACAGGTAGCTCAACAGTATTTTCAGCAGTTGTTCACCTCTCAATCTCTGGAGCTGAATCCACAACAGCAAAATTCGGACCCGCTGCCTAGTAGTATCTCCCCACAGGATAATGAGAAGTTGATGCAACCGGTTACGGAAGCAAAACTCCAAGGTGTAGTCTTCAATATGAAAAGAGGTAAAACACCAGGTCCAGATGGCTTCCCTATTGAATTTTTCCAAGCCTTTTGGGACATTATCAAAGGGGATTTGTTACAAGTGGTGGAGGAAGCAAGGATGGCTAAAACCATGCTTAAAGAGATAAATAAGACTTTCATTGCTCTTATACCTAAAACTAATGACGTGGAAGATATTTTTGGTTTCCGGCCTATAGCCTTATGCAATGTTTTGTATAAAATCATCACCAAAGTTATAGCGGAAAGACTTAAACCCTTGCTTTATAAGATTATTTCTCATGAACAAGGTGGATTTGTTCTGGTTGTCATATTCACGATGAGATTGTGCTAGCTCAAGAAATCTTGCACTCCATGGATATTCAGAGAAATTCGGCTATTTTTATTCGACTGGATTTATCCAAGGCTTATGACAAAGTGGATTGGGTCTTCTTGGGCAAGGCTTTGGCTCAATTTGACTATTATGGTGGGCCACTCTTTCTCCAAACTCTATGCCACGGTCCTCCACAGGTTGTTGTCTGATGATTTGGAGCAGAGACAACTCAGAGCTAGAGGTCAGGCTGGTTTTCGACCTGGGTATCACACTATTGACCACATCTTCACCCTTCGGGCTATTATTGAGGAGGCCCGCCACCGCTCTTCGAAGGTCTACTGCTGCTTTGTGGACTTTCGGAAAGCCTTTGACTCAGTACCTCGCATGGCTCTCTTTCAGAGGCTTAGGGACATCGGTATTTCTGAGATTCTTATTGTTGCCATCATGCGTCTCTATGAGTCTGTCCTTGGTCGCCTCCGAACTGTTCTCGGGATGTCAGACTTCATCAGGAGTACCATTGGGGTTAAACAGGGTTGCCCCCTGTCCCCTACTCTTTTCGGTATCTACATTGATGAATTAGAATCTTTTCTTTGGGATCATATTCAGGAAGGGGATGGGTGCCTTCTTCACCATGTTTTGATTTCTATTCTCCTGTTCGCTGATGATATTGTTTTACTTGCCTCTTCTCCTGAGGGGCTTCAGAGACAACTTGATGCACTTGCTCTATTTTGTGATCTCCGGCATTTGACTGTCAATCTTGGTAAGACCAAGGTCATGGTCTTCAACGGGTTGAAGACTTCTCATCTCCATTTCTTTTTCAGGGGACAGGAGGTTGAAATCACCAATACATATACTTATTTGGGTGTCCAATTCTCAGGACCTAGATTCGGTATGAGGCATGCCCTTCAGCCGCATGTGAACAAAGGATATGGGTCTCTTGCCATTCTTGAGCGACAATGTTTTCGACACCACTTTCAAGACATTTCCTCTAAGATGTCTCTTATGGTCTCTCTCATCCGACCCACTGTTCTCTATGGGTCTATTGTTTGGGGGCCCTCCCTTTTAGCTACGGATTGGGCGTCAGTGAAAGAGTGCAAACTCTCCTCCTTCGCCGCTTCATCAAATGCAAGCAAACGGTTCCTCAGTTGATTATTTTAGCAGAATTCGGCACCGACCTTTCCGTCTGGAGATCGTTTTTGACATTTCAGCCTTCATCCACCACGTCAGGAGGTGGGGATTTCTCCGATGAGCGAAATAGGTACCCGTATCTCACTTATTGTTCCTCTATGAGTATTGCTCAGGATATGGGCCGTTGTTGGTTCTCCGATACTTCGACTTTGTTGGATTCTGTTGGTATTCAGATTGATCATCTTCCCCCCTTTCATTATTCCCTGAATGCTCCCAGTCACCTTCGCCCACCAAGCGAGTCTTTGAATAGGTCCATCGAGAGGGATATATACAGTGCTTTATTTAGACTACTTGGGTGAACCCCCATGGCGGCTTGCATCCTAAGATGGCCTTTTATGCAGAGCATTTTCTTGAGATCAACGACGGACTCATCATCCGCCCCCAGTACACCTTTCGCCATTGGATGCATGCCCTCCGCATACCCCAGGTCAGTTTCGGGTGGGCTCCCACAGATTGCGTTGTGAGACGGATCATCATATTGACCACGATGACAAACTTTGCAGCTCTGTAGCCTCCAGGAGGTTGAGACTGAGGACCATTTCATCTTCCGCTGCCCCATATACTATGAGATCAGGGGACGTTTTCATTGCCTCTTTAGAGGGGTCCAGACCCTCCCGATTTTCTTCAGATATATTGACCAGTGGTGCCTTGCCCTCTATATACGTGAGTCTCTGGAGCTCCGGACCAGATTCTTCACCCACCTCCAAGAGTCATTCCCACAAGACGGATTACATCTTTCTTTCCGGTTCTACCTGCAGTGGGTGGTACCAAACGGCAAAGCCACTCTAATCCTGTTACAGGGCATAGATCAGTTCGTTCCCAACTAGACCTTCACAGTTCCCCCAGTGGCCACCAACCGGCTCGGCAGCATACACGTCTCAAAGGGCAATCCAAATCTACTCGCCTCCCTAGCCGTCGTTCTAGTCTTAGATCTCAGCGGGGAGGGGCCCTCGCCCCCCTCTCCGAGGAGCCATTCCATCAATAGCTACTTCTTGTCAACTTTGAATGTTAGGAGAAATGTGACTACCATTTCTGAGTAGACATGCTCCTTGCTTTCTCCCCTCCGTCATTCTCTTCTCTCCTTTCCTTCCCCCATCTGTTTCATTGCCCCTGTCTGTGGGGTTTTTGTTTTTGGGGGTTTCTTGTTCTTCTCTTATTCTTTCTTTTGTTCTCGGGAACTCGTTTTGAGTCTTCCCAGCTTGCACTTTGTATATTGTTTGGACTGAAACCCATTGATCTACATTTGTGATCATTCATTGGACATTAATATATTTATCTTATCTTATCTTATCTAGTATGGATTCATAGGTACAGGCATATATCTCTTTTGTCTCCTTTGTTGTTTTAGTTAATGGCTCTCCTTCAGATTTCTTTGGAGCATCTAGAGGCATCCGACAAGGAGATCCCCTATCACCTTTCTTATTCATTATTCTGGCAGAATGTATGGGAGACTAATCAATAAAGCTTGCTAGGAGAAAAGAACTCATGGAATATGGGTGGCTAAAAATATTCCCTCAATATCTTGTCTCCAATTTGTTGATGACTCAACACTGCTTGGACGAGCCACCTTGTGCGAAGCTAAACAAGTCAATAAACTGCTCCAAATATTTTCAGCAGCTACTGGTCAGCTGATCAATCAAGGGAAATCCAGTGTTTTCTTCTTTCATTGTTCTAGACGCGAAGAAGACTGAATCCTGAATATCTTCCAATTTAATAAGGGAGTGCTTCCTTTACGATACTTGGGTATCCCTTTAGCTGCAAAGAAATTAAAGGATTGGCAATGGCAAGATGACTCTAGTTAAATCTGTCCTGCAAGCTCTGTC
The DNA here is from genome assembly GCA_018340775.1 of Taxus wallichiana var. yunnanensis. Taxonomy (NCBI): domain Eukaryota; kingdom Viridiplantae; phylum Streptophyta; class Pinopsida; order Cupressales; family Taxaceae; genus Taxus; species Taxus wallichiana. The sequence continues at coordinate 339,187,175 of CM031243.1, read as the reverse complement.
GATATATGTTGCATCTGTGTTAAATATTCCTGGAACTATCTTGAAAAGATAGATTCTATATGCCAGAAATTCTTATGGAGTGGAGCTCAAGATAAGAAGAAATGGTCCTTAGTTAAATGGGACACTTTGTGTCGGCCAAAAGAGGAAGGTGGATTGGGATTTAGATCCTCCCCCAAGCAAAACAAAGCTTTAGCTGTTAAACTATATTGGAGATTACTTATTTATCCCAATGACCTATGGGCAACTACTTTCAGAGCAAAGTATGCAGAAAGTAATCCACCAAAGAAAATCATCAGATCATCCCTCCCTAATAGAGGTTCTCTGGCCTTGATGTTTATCGGGCGGGAGAGGATATTATTATATGCAAGCTCTTCTAAATTGTTAATAATCAGCAGTTAGCCAATTTTGGACTAATTCTTGGGATGGACAACCCCTCGTATTCTTCAATATCTCAGCTCTAGACTATTATAAAGCATATGCAAGAATTAGGGTGGCTTAACATGGCTCATTATAGTACACAATCTAGGTCCCTCACGGGAAAATGGAAAAGTATGGATTCCGATTTCAGAATGGCCACTTGCTCTAGACCATGAGACTCATATTCTAATGAATAATATCTTTAAGGACCATCCTCTTTCTTTTGCCCCATTTCCTGACAAGCTGGGATGGGGACTTGACCCTACTTAGTACATATACGGTGTCCATCAAATCTACCTCCTTGATTATATATAACCCTCATCCTTTGTGATTTCTCTTCAAGCACTTATAGCAGCAGGGTATGTGGCCTAAAGTAAGCTTTTTATGTGGCTTCTTATTCACATAAGAGTTTTAACAGGAGACCATCTTATGAAGAAAGGATATAATGGTCCTTTCAGATGTGTTTTGTGCATGAAGGTTGAAGAATCTTCTAACCATCTCTTTTTCCTTTGCCCTTGGGTTATTCCAATGTGGAGACATCTCGCGGCTTTGTTTAAGTTACAATGGAATGATTTTGTTTCCCTCGAACAAGGTTTTTAAAGACTGGCAAAGACTCCTCCCAAAGGGACAAAATCTTCTTCCGGTGTTATGGAGTGGTGTGTCTCTTCTCCTATGGAATATCTGGAAAGAACGAAATAGAAGAATATTCCAACAAATCAGTAAAGATATGTCTGGGAAAAAACAAAAATCAACATAGTGGAAAGTCTAAAACACAAAATATCCTTGCCTCAAACTCTTTTTGTGGAATGGCAGCATATATGTAATCAGGTATCTCTGGATCCTAGGGAGGCTTCTTTAATCCGTTCTCCATTAAATAGACAAATGAGAGAAACAATCACTGCAAAGCCCATCCGGTGGGCTTTGGAAGGTTGAATACAGATGGGGCTTCCAGAGGAAATCCGGGAAGAGCAGCTATGGGAGGAGTTGGAAGAAACAGGGAAGGGGAGGTGCAATTCATTTTTGCCGAGAACTTGGGCACTACTACTAATAACCTGGCGGAGGTTAAAGCGGTTTATAAAGGTATGCAAGAGGCTTTAAAAGTTGGGTGGCAGAAGATTCAAATAGAAGCAGACTCACAAATCATTATGCAGATGCTCTCTGAAATCATATTAGCTCTTCTCCCAATTGGCGAATTGCTAAGGAAGTCTGGAAGATTAAAATATTGCAGGAGAAATTCCTAGAAGTTAAGTTCAATCACATCTGTCATGAAAGGAATAAAGTTGCTTTGATGGGATGGCTAACTGGGCCCTAGATAATCGGGATCTTCAATGTTATGGTCTGCCACCCTCGTGGTGGCCCAACAAAATTCAAGACAACATCAAATATATTCTTAATCTTGACTCCTTATGATTATCTCTTCAGCTTTACTCTTGTACACTACTCAAGCTTGGACTAATAGTTTTCAGGCTTGGTATGGTCAATATGTATTTCTGGATTTCTGTTTAATATAAAGTTTTGTTATTTAAAAAAAAGAGTGGTGGATTGGAAAAATAACAATTCATAAACGAGTTTTTAACCAAATCACATTTTAAATGTCCATTTCCCCTACATTATTCTTGACTTGAATCTTACTCGCTCTAGCTCTGTCTCTCATTCATCACTACTACATGGCAATTTTGTTTTGTTCTTTTTCACTTCTTCACGATGGCCAAAGTAAGTTTCCTTTGTAACTTTCCACTATTCCCATAATATTATGTCAATCCTCTTCTCCCATCATCCGGAATTAATGGTGGTAGAAAAATTCCTTCGAAAGAGTTGTTGCATGCACCTTGCTATAGTCTATCAACAAAGTGAGAATCTATCTTTGCAAGCATGTTGCTGCCTTGATATTCTCTATTTCTGTCTATGCTGCAAGAGATAGATATGGTAGACGGGCGATGGCCCCTTTTCTTCTCATCGATTTTCCGAATGGTCGATGTAATCATGTTATCCATATTTCGCCCGTGCGAATAATGGATCAACCACGATCCCGCATAAGAGGAAACAGAGTCAAAAGGCGAGACGAGAAAAGGCTTCAAAATTGGCCAAGTATAAAGGAGTAAGCGGAGAATGCCAAGTGTAAATATGGCGTTGTTTGAGGGTAAAAGTTGCAAAAATGGCCCGACTCCGCTCGAGGAAAAAGTCAGCATCTAGGCATGAGTCAAAGCCAAAGCAGGAATCGAAAGAAAAGGGCAAAAGATAAATTGCAGACCCGTAGGCCCAATTTTGTTCCAATCTGGCTGCCACGTGTCCGATATCAAAACGGAGCCATTTTTCCAGATGTTTTCCCACCCTCCTGGATAGACCCAATGCAAACTTCGAAGGGGCATATCTTTCGACTCAAGGTTTGAAATATTGCAAATCTGGTACCGTTGGAAAGATCTCGTCCTCACCCATGCCATGAGGTCTTAAACTTTAATTTTGAGGAGGTTAGGTGAAGAAAAATGGAGGAAACGTCTTCGGGCCTTCAATGCAGGATCCATTTGTCTCAACAACCAGATCGGATTCGATCTATTTCCATCGTTTCCTCTTCCTTCAAGGCGCCGAACCAAGGATTGATGCAGTAAAGATGGATTTGGGGAGAGATTTCATCAGAGGCATTAACAGCGATGGTTGAACTTCAACTTGCTTTTTCCGCTTCTCTCTCTTTTCTTCTTTCAGGTTGAGTCCATAAATTCGGGGGCAGCATTCGTTGTAAAGGGTTGGACATTCTTTATTTTGCAGGCTCCCTCCTCCTGGCGAAGGGATCGCGTGAGGTTCGGGCCTTATCAAAATTGCATTACGTTTAACGTCTCTTGCTACTTTGTAATGGACTGTATCAATCTACAGAGCAATAAAACACGTCTGTGATCGATTTTAGATCCTCTCTTGTCTCTTTTGCTTTCATCTAGTCTTCCATTATATATCTAGCTATCTGTGTTTGTTTATTGTATGCATTTTGTTGGTTTGTGTCTATTAGCAAAATAAGTGTTCATCATTCCTTTGGTGCATCACCTCGTAGTTTAGCTTTGTTTTAATTTCTATATTCCTTCTATCCCTATCTCCTTGGTAAAGTTTAGATTAGGATTAAGAACAGATCCTCTGCAAGTTTCTACGTATGCACCTAAACAGAGGAATAAGGAACCAGCCTTCAATTTGGAGAGCTTTCCCATTTTGCAAGGTCCCACACCTTGGGGAAAGTTCAATGTTATGCAATCACACCAAATGACTCTGCCTTAGAAAAGGACACTGTAGAACTCATTTGGGGGTGTTGTGATTTTGCGTTAATAGTTTTGGCACGCTCGGTGGGACTAAGAAGTCTCCATCTTATTACAGTAGGGATTGATGTACACTTGTTGTGATTCTGGCTTTTAAGAAGTCTTAAAATTGTACATCTGGCAACTCCAAAAGAAACAAATCTACTGTTTCAGCAGCCCAAGCTTGGAAGATTCATGAGAAAAACCCGGTCTAGAGCAAGGAAAGAAGGTATATTTAAATACTTGCGTCTATCCCCAGGTAGAGAAAGGAGAGGAAGAAGAGTTCAGAGGTCTCCATCTCCACCAAGCAGAACCTTGTCAACACCTCCACCTGCAAGGCCTTTCTTTCAATCTGCAAGGGTTCTTAGGCCAATCAAAATGGCACAACCAAATCCATATGTCAACTTCACCACAGTAGTCCACTCGCCTTGATTGCACAAAACCCAGTTCCGATTGCAGCATTAAAGAGCATCCCACATTTCACTGGGGAAAATCAAACTTCTCTTGGTGACCATGTCCAAGATATTGCAAATGTCATGCAATCCACGAGATCCATGAGATGGACATTGCAGTCAAGTTGCTCGCCTCTTCATTCAAAGGGAAAGCTTCACAATGGTTTAGGAGTCTTGAAGCAAGCTCTATCCAGAACTGGAACCAGTTGTGCACGGCTCTTCACAATCAGTTTGGGGAAAAAGGTGATAACTTATCTTTGTTGGAGAAACTAACAACAATCAAGAGAGCCCCAAACGAGCAGCTGACAGACTTCAACCTCAAATTCCAGCGGACATGGGATAGGATTCCAATAGCAGTAAAGCCCACTAATGAAGGTGTCTTCTTATACTTTCTTAGGGCTTTAAATTCTGATATTTCTCTGATGATTCATCATAGGGGGCACTACATTACCTCGGCCTATAGCCTCTCCATAGGGGCTGAGAACCGCTTTGATTCAAGCTGGTAAAATCGCTCTAGCCATCCATGCCTATGTACCACTGAGTTAGGAAGCCCGATTACTAGCCAAGCGCCTACCTTAGCTCCTATACCCACCCCCGAGAGTCAAAGCTCACCAAAGCTTCCACTTCATCATCTAATGCCTCTAAAGAGTTTCGGGAAGAAGTGATGAAGCAATTTCGAACTTTGAGAATGAACTAGTGACCATCCAAAGACAACAAGCTCGATTTTCGAGGCCATACCAGCCCCAAGCTCAATATCAAGCCAAACCCCGTGCTCAAACCTGCACAATAGGCCACCACTTGGACCGTGAATCGAGCGGAACCAAGGACATCCCAAGCTACTAGACCTTTCAGCCGTATGATCCTAACACGGCTTGAACATCAGGGCATTGGTTCCTGCATAGAACAATATGGCACAGGAATATGATTGGTGTTTTCCATGCAGATAGCCACATAACCAATCAACGTGTTTTGATGGTGCTCTAAATCGAGCCTTGATGGTGCGAACCAAGATGGCGCCACAAGAACTTAGCCAAGAGGAAGATCAGCAAAAAAGGAGCTCAACAAGGTGGACCCCCAAACGAAACTATGCTTAGTAAATTGGCGGGCTGAAAACTTCGTGGGATGAATCAGTCCCTCCTCAAAGTGTAGCTGCTTGATACACGGTCAAAAAAGAAAGTATTGGAGAGTCGGCCACTTTGAATTGGTGACCCTCGATCTTCCATCACTCCACAAGGTCCTAGTGCTCCAAGTACAACTCCCAACATGTTGAACCAATCCAGACCACCTCCCAAACCCAATCACACACCGGATGTAACGTACCCATGTGCGAAAAGAAATGTGTCAGGAAGAGGCGCAAAAGGACAGCACATTCAATATTATTGAGCGGATGAAAAGGAAAAGTGTGAACATTTCACTATGGGAGTCACTTTGCCATTCCAGGCGAGGGATGCATTGCGATCGCCATGCGAGGTGGTCAAGTTCAAATCAACCCCCTAACCAGCAAGAAAGAGTGCTTGCAATGCGATTCTGCACAGGAGGAACCATGGAGAACAAGGTAAAAACATGCGACCTCCTCCCTTCATGTCTCATTGATTATTGGAGACAAATTGGTGCACAATTGTATAGTTGATTATGGGGCCGTAGTTCTGTGATGCCCAAACAAATAGGCGATCAATTGGGTCTCGATATGAGGTCATCTCTAGAAGAGTAGTCGAATTAGATGGGACAGCAGTGACTATTGTGGGAATCATCAAGGATTTGAGTCTCACTCTACACGCTTGCCCTAATGTGACTATTTTGCAAAACGTGTCAATCATAGACTTGCCACCACATTTCGCTTTGTGTCTGTCCAGGGACTTCACTGCCAAAATTGGAGGCTACCTATTCTTGATTGGTCACATATGCTCTTTAGGACAAGGTATGGAGCGAAGGCCACAATCATATCTGAACCTATTGTTGATTATCATATTGAATCCTATGTGCCTAGCCCAATCAACGCCAACCTGCTCGACTTTTGATCAAGAGGACCTCTAAGCACTTCAAGCAAATACCGGGGTGGGATGTATCCCGGACTTGACTCTCGATGATTGGGCCAACAAAAGCCATGCTTTTGAACCCTATAGGAAATAGAAGAATCGAGCTAGGCGTCTCACTACACATACGTAAGAGAACCCGACCTCTTCCCGACCTAATAAGCCGAATACAAGGATGAAAATGAGGTATGGCAATTGTTCTTTGATGGCTCAAGGAGTAAACAAGGAGCTGGAGGAGGAGCCATGATTGTGTCCCCCAGAGGTATGAGATATTATTCAGCCTTCAGATTCCAGTTCGCTTGCTCAAATAACACTACTGAATATGAGGCTTTAGTCCAAGGTCTTCATTGGGCAAGGAAGCTGGGAATCAAGAACTTGCAAATATTCGGTGACAGTGAACTAGTTGTCAATCAAGTCAGAGGACTTAATGCTGTCAAAAATGACCTGCTCAAAAACTACAAGAGTAGGGTATGGGATCTCATGGAGGATTTCGAGGCCTTCAGTATTGTGTCCATACCCAAGAAGGAGAATGAAGCTACTGATAGACTTGCAGCAATTGGAGCAACGATTCATGTGGTTGACAGCATCAAGAGGGACAGAGAACAACCGCATATCCATGTGGTTATGAGGTCAACAATGCCGACTAATAATACATCTTTGGCGGTGTTTTGAGAAATGATCAGCAAATCATTAACTTTCTACAAGAAGTTGAATTCTCAGCTATAAACCAGAGCAGACTAGAAGCGGTGAAATGCGGGAATTAGATAAACGCGATTGCATACAAACAAGCTTCCCGAGAGGATTAGTGACACTTTGGAATCTATTTTCAATCCTAATGATCAATTCGAGAAAAGAAGGCTAACATGCGAGATCAAAGGAGAAGATTCGAGTCAATCCCGGTTAGAGAAGACAAAATGTTTCAAATTGGTAAAGTGGCCACCAAACAAGAAAGGTATGAATTAATACAACTTTGCGAAAGAATTTCTGATGTGTTTGCTTGGAGTTATGAGGACCTAAGAGGATTGATTCAAAACTAGCACAACACACAATCGAATCTGGATCAGCCGGCCCATCGGACAGCGAGCAGGCGATCGGCCAACACATATTGAGCCTCGATGGAGTGAGCAAGTTGATAGAGGTGAGCATCATATTTTCAATCAAACACTCAAACTAGGTTGCAAATTTGGTCCCAGTCGGGAAGAAAAATGGAAAAATCAGGTTGTATGTTGACTTCGAGGATTTGAACGAGCCTCCCTCAAAGACCACTACCCACTCCCTTGATGGAGCAGATCTTGCAAGTAGTGTCTGGTGATAAAGGTTCTCCCTCCTAGATGGCTACTCGGAGACAACCGGATCATGGTGAAAGAAGATGATCAATTCAAAACAGCTTTCACCACCAAATGGGGCGCTTTATGCCTACTGAAAATGCCATTTGGATTATCCAATGCAAGAGCCACTTTTCAGAGGGCAATGGATATGGCATTCAAGGGGCTGATCAACAAAATAGTGTTGATCTATCTGGATGACATTACAGTGTTTTCCAAGAATGCAGCAAACCACCTTTTCCATCTAAGGCGGGTGTTTCAACGATGCAGAGTTTTTGGGTGTCACTTGAACCCCAAAAATGCATATTCTTGGGCCTAGAAGCTTACCCATGAAGGTAAGCTTCTAGGCCATATCGTATATCGAAAGGAAGGATTGGCGATTGACCGGAAAGAGTTCAAGCAATAAGAGCATTGCCATTGCGAGTCACAAAAAGGTTCTTCAAAGCTTCTTGGAAAAAATCAATTTTGTTCGCGAGTTTGTTCCAAACTTTCTTTGCCCTTGTTAAGCCAATAACGTTGATCTTTGAAGAAGAGCTTAACATTGAGTGGACAGCTAAAGGAAAAGTAAGTTTTGAGGCTATCAAAAAGCCATATCACAAGCCCCACTCTTGTGAACCCATTTTCCAAAGATTTCATATTGTATGCCTTTGGTGGCGGTGACACGATTTACGCAATCTTGGTGCAGCAAAACAAAGAAAGTACGAATGTACGCCAATTGTTTTCTTCTAAGTTGCGAAACGTTTTCGATACGGGAGCGGGAGCGGGGTATCCGATCTGTGAAACAGCAATTTTTTTTTGACCCCGAATATGGCGTAGGATACAGCAGTACAAAAACTATATAAAAATTAAAAAATATATAAATTTCAGCCTTTTAAATAGGAATTTAATTATTAACCACATATTATGCATATGAAAGACAAGATAAAAGACAAGTTATAAGCTAAATAAGTGAATAACCACAACAAACAAGCTAGGATACCGATAAAACTTAGAAACTTAAAAGCTTAAAAGTTAAATTAAAATTTAAAATACTTAAATCGAACACAATGTGAATATCATGAATCTCATGATATATTAAATTCCATCATAGATCAATATTCAAAGTTCAAACTATCTTCCATTGTCAATATTCATCATATTCCTCTTCATCAAGATGATCAAAACCAACTACATCATCATAGTTATGTGGTTCATTAGAACCACATGGGCTCGAACCACTCGCACTAAGGCCACTACCGGTTGCACCCCCCTTGTGCATGTAGGTCTCGTGGTGCCAATGCCCGCAGAACTCCCCTCATCATCATATGCTCCATGGTGGGAAATGGAAGCATCCAAGTCAACTATCTCTAGATCAATGTCCCGATGTCTTGTTGACCCTTCCTTGTACTGCTGGCTGCTTGTGGGATAAAAGCCGCAAGTTGAAATGTATGTATACCAAATCTTCAGCCCTTTAAGCCCTCAACTTTGTTGCGTTTACGTGAGTGGATGAAACTATATGTACTCCGATTGCGCTCAAAAGAAGATGAACTTGCAACCTATTAAGGCAACCCAAACTTCAAAGTCAATGCAAAGTTCAACTTGAAACTTAGACACTCAAACTTAAATTTTAAAAACTAAAAGAAAAGAGAATAAAAAAATTAAAAGTTACCGTGCAAAGACCTTGATTGCGAGAGGTTGCAGTAAGTAAACCGATGAAGTACCATGGAAGTACCACTACATATGAGCATCCATCTTGTATTTGCTCAGAAGAGCAAGAAGGCTATGACCCGTTCTGCTATGAAATTGCCAAACTCTACCATAACACGGTCTTGGGCCTCGGGATCGGGGAAGAGCCTAGCCAATGCCGCCATATATCCCTCACCGACATCCGCATCCTGTATGGTGCTACCCTCCCAGCGAGAAAGGATCTCGTGATATAAAATCTAGGAGCCAATCAAAAGCCAATAGATGTAATGGGGTGGTCATTTTGTTCCACCGCTCGATGAGGATTGACTTCACTTGTTTGAAAAATATTTCCTCGGGATCTTGTTCTTTTGCATTTATGGCGGATTTTATCTTCTCAATCATTGAGTCGATGCCGTCATATATCTCTCCTAGACATGGCTGATCCGTGTCGATGAAACCGGATCATGCTCATAATTGGCTTCGTAAACTCAACGAGATAATTCACTCTATCCCACGAGGTCCTCTAAGATCGGGGTCTTCACTTTTTGAGCCGGTTAGTGTTTGATTGCCTCCATATAGACCAAAGATTGGATGTTACCATCCTCATGAGTGCCTCTCGCACCTTGTGTGTGATGCAAATCGAGTCTCAACAACCTAATAAGAATGAGGAACAAAAATTAAAAATAAAATTGAAAGCTAAAAGAATACTAAAAACCTATATTTAAATTTTAAATTAAAAAGAAAGAAAGAAAACTTTTCCTTACCTTCAGTAGCTCCAACTGCGAGAATGATCTAAAAATGCCCTGTGACATGTGGTGGTTGGTGACAAACATTTGGATCTCTTCAGCTTCTTCATACACTTGTTGGATCCACTCTATTTTGTTTGCCATTTTCTTTAGCATTAAATTCAATGAATGCACGGCACATGGTGTCCAAAAAATATGCCCATATCGTGCCTCAACTAGCATCCCCACTTTGCAATTTTTGGCGTTGTCCATTATGACTTGGACAACATTTTCAAGCCCCACTGCCTCAATGGACTCAAAGAGAATGTTGGCTATAAATTGGGCATCCTTCACTTGCCCCTCACAATCAACCGCTTTCAAAAACATTGCCCCCTAGGCAAAGAGAATGTTGGCTATAAATTGGGCATCCTTCACTTGCCCCTCACAATCAACCGCTTTCAAAAACATTGCCTTTGAAACAATAGACACACCTGTTTTGGTCCATGAGTCCCTAATTGGTTGCAAGGAGGTTTCCACATATTTTTTTGTTTATCCAAAAGGGTGGTGTGGATCTTCTCATATCCTAGTGATTTATACCCTTTTGGTGCCTCATTGATGGCTTTCACCATCTCGTGCCAATAAGGTGATCTCACAACATTAAAAGAAAGCCCATTAGCATATACACACCTTGCAATGTGTTCATCTACAATTGCCCTGGTCTCATTCTGAAAGGCCTTTTCCAATGGCCCTTTTGTCTTGATTTTCTTTCGTGCAAGGGAAACATCCTCATCCGTGGAGATAGGAGCCACAAATGAATGTGGCATGGCCATAATTGGGGATCCACTAGGTGATGGAACAACTGGAGGTCTCGTTGAACAAGATGAACCTCCTCTTTTGTGATGGATGACTGCTCTCATAGCCACATTTGCCTCTGCATCTTCCTGCTCTTTGTTATATGCCAAAACATTTGCTTTGCTTTTGGCAAAGATTATTCTTCCCTTACGAAACTCTTATGCCATTACCCGTTATGGCACACAAGTGGCTTTTCACCCTACTGTAAGAGCCTTTGAATAGTCCATCACAATCATTGCATTTCCATTCAAAACAACCACCACCTGCAAGTTGTTGAACTATTGTTACGTGCCTCCATAACGGTGAATTTGGGTCAAAGTCCTTGGCCAAAGATTGCCTAGAAGAAGCAGAACTTGTTGTTGCCATTGTAGAAATACCTACAAGGTTCCAAAAAAAAAAAAAAAAAAGCAAAGAAAACAATGGCATGCAATTGCATTGTGATTGAACAATGAAAATTTAAAAAGTTAAATAGAAAGAGCAAAAAAAAGATGAACATAAGCAAAAAAATCAAAATGTAATGTGTGCAAGATTAAATAACAAAAAAAAAGGTTAGAAATTAAAAAATAACTTACCTTCACTTTGTAAACCACAAATCCTTCACAAATCTTCCTCCTTTACAGCTCCTCAAACCCTAGACAAGCACAATGCAATTTTGGAGAGCCAAAGGTAAGTTTCTTTGCTTTATGTTTTGTTTTTGTGTTGTTCTTTTGTTTTATTGTTTAGAGTTAGCTTTTAGGGTTTAGATTAGAAAAATATTTTATTTTTTAAAGGAGTGGTGCTTTTAAAACATTGAAATCATTTTAAAAAAATGAAAAAACGCATTTTTTATGTGGGAGCGGGCAGGGAGCGGCGAGGCGGCGGGCTGCGGAAATGGTCGGGCAGCCCTGCCGCCGCTCCTGCCCACTCCCGTCACCACTCTGCTCCCGGCCGCTCCCGCTCCCACTCCCATGGCTTTTTCTATAAGTATCGGCTACACAGGCTTTCTTCGTCGAGTCCTGGAAGATTATGAGGTGAGTTACTCCTTCATTGAGAGCGAGGCACAGCGTGTGGCAAGAATCGAGAATTGAAGAAGTTTAAGCATTTGGTTTCAAACAACAAAATCCAACTATTGGTCTCCCATGCGGGAGTCAAAGAATTCCTTCTCAGCAAGGACCTGAATGAGAAGCGTGCAAGATGGATCACTCGTGTCATGGAATATGACATTGAGATCAAGGTCACCAAGTGGTCTATGGGAAGGGGTTATGTGAACAACTAGCCTCAGGTCAACAAGATCAAACAGACAGTGAAAAGGAGGTTTTTGTTCTACAAGATGATCAAGAAGAAGGGAGAGATGATGTACCTGCTCCTTGTTGGACCCAAGACATGGTGCACTTCCTTCGAACAGGCATGTGTCCTCATGAGATAAGTAAAGCAAAAAGAATGCATTTCAGATTCTGAAGCCATCTCATATGTTCTTATTGGCGGTGTCTTGTTGAAAAGAGACATCAATGGCATTCTTTGAGATGCATTGAGACTAGTCGGGTAGAAAGAGTGCTAAAAGAATTCCATGTTGAAGCAACCGGAGGCCATTTTGCTCCAAGAGTGACAAAGACTCAAAATCATGAAAGCGGATATTATTGGCTCGAGTGTTTAGTGACTGCTAAACATGGATCAAAAGGTGCAAGAATTGTGCATTCTTCAAAGGCAAAGAAAGGCTAGCAACACTTCCATTGCACCCAATCTCAGTCGACCAACCTTTCATACAATGGGGATTGGACTTCATTGGAGTCATCAATCCAAACTCAAGCCAAGGTCACAAATGGATCCTAACAATGTGACAGATTATTTCACCAAATGGACCGAGGCAATGGCACTCAAGGAAGCAAATGAGTCTAGTATCCTGGATTTCTATGAAGGGATAGTGACCAGATTTGGAGTGTCAACCACCATCATATCAGACAATGCATTAGCATTTATAGGTTCTAAGATCACAGGATGGGCCGTCAAGAATGGGACTTATTTGAGTACTTCATCAAACTATTACCCTCAAGGTAATGGCCAGGCTGAGTCCACAAACAAGAACCTCGCTAAAGATCATCAAGAACTCTTGATAAAAATCGAAGACACGCACACAAAGCTCAAAACAGCCTTATGGGCTGATAGAATAACGCCAAGAGATCTACAAGCAGCGTTTCATTCAAGCTCATCTATGGGAAAGAGGCAATGTTGCCTATATCACTTGAGTTGCTAGCATTGGAACTCGTGAAGCAACTAGAGAAGTCTGAATTTGGACCAATGTAGGCCGGGGTATGCGCGCGATGGAATTAGAAGAAACCGAGAGAGCATGCTCTACAAGCATAGAGAAGAATCGGGCTTGAATCAAGAAATGCTTTGACAAGAAGACAAAGGCAAGGACCTTCCAGAAGGAGACTGGTTTTGAAATGGGATGCGAGATCGAGCAAAACCGGAAGGCATTCCAAATTTGACGCCATTTGGAGTGGCCGCTTATATAATCACAAGATGCAAAATGTGAATGCTTTCCAATTGTCTACATTGGAGGGTGAAGAGTTGCGAGATTCCAATAAATGGGATCTATCTTAAGCATTCTTTACTAAAAGGGAGTTCTCACCACTGTACATATTAGTTTAGTTTTCTCTTTCCTCTAAGTGCTTATGCACATTGTCTTATGTAGTGTAGATTGCTTTTCTCCTAAGTGTTTTGCACGCTCTGCATGTTCCATTTGGAGCATGTATGATTTCAAATTTTGTATATAGTGTGGTGTTGTTTTGTTGCTCTCATGCAGTGTTTGGACTTGGCATTTGGTCAAGATCAATTTCGGTTCTAATGGGTTTCCAAGCGGCCCAGGGGTCAGTTTTCAAAGTTCAAATCAATAACAGGCTATCACTCATGACTCCATGCCCAACGGATATGACAAGGCAATTGGTCTTTTCATCTAGCAGGTAGATACCCCTGTGAGTCGCCAAATTGTTATCCATATTTCGCCCCGTGCCAAATATTGGATCAACCACGATCCCGCATAAGAGGAAACAGAGTCAAAAGGCGGACAAAAAGGCTTCAAAATTGGCTAAGTATAAAGGTGTAAGCGGAGAATGCCAAGTGTCAGTATGGCGTTGTTTCAAGGGGTAAAAGTTGCAAAATGGCCTGCAACTCCGCTCAAGGAAAAGTCAGCATCTGGGCCCGAGTCAAAGCCAAAGTGGGAATTGGAAGAAAAGGGCAAAAGATAAATTGCAAACCCATAGGCCCGATTTTGTTCTAATTTGGCTGCCATGTGTCCGATATCAAAAGGGGACCCATTTTTCAAGATGTTTTCCGCCTCCCGTACAAACCCGATACAAACTTCGAATAAGAAGGATATCCGGCTTTTCATCCTCCAAGAGTCACTTTAGTAAGCGACTCTTGTCGTGGATTTTAATCCTAGACATTCCAACTCAAGAGTTTAATGATGCTTGGGTGGAAGGGACCCCCTTCCGCTAATTTCAAAAGTCTATAAGGTCCTTTGATTGCCCTGTTACACTACTGGCTGAGCTTCAGGCTGCAGTTTTTGAGCCAAGGCGTTCCTATCTCTTAAAGATTAGGAACCGGTGTTTGGATGAGTTTTCAAAGCAGGGGAGGATATAATATTATTTCCATTTTGAGGAGTTTTCCATAGTGCAATGGGGTAATTTTCTTCTGCAAAGTCCGAGAAAGGAACACCTAGATTTATTACCACTTCCCCCATCTTTTTATTCAATTTAGCTATTTTAGGCAATTGATTGCCTTTGGACCTAATTTCCTGCAGGGACTCTGGACTTGTATTTTCTTTGTCATCATTACCTCCCTAGGGTCAAGGTCGGAGATTGCTGGGATCGGATCCAAGCCTAGGGCTGCTTTAGCCCCTTCTTCAATCCCAAATTTTCTGCTTCCTCAATTAAGGCCTGAATATTCTCTTTTGTGAAGGTTTGGATATTTCACTCAGATGAGGGGTTCTACCTATTTTTGCAGTTATTGGCCTTTCAAGGGTTTCCTGTCCTATTTTTTCCGGGAGCCTATACTAGAAGAATTTGCCATGATTGTGCCACCTAAAGTCTTTCTGAAGTGCCAGATCTATTTTTGGCATCCATTTCTTCATGGGCTTACCTTCCTTTTATGTCTATTTGTGGGGAATTTTTGTTAGGGCTGTGGGTCTAGCCGCAATTGCTTGCCTTCTGTCCAATTTTTTTCTGCTAGTAGACATTCATAATCTAGCCCCTGCCTCCATTTGCTTGTGGAAGAACAAAGGTGGACTAACTGCAGAATGGATTCTGCTAAATTGACATAGACACTCTGTCTGGCATATGTCATAAATCGGGTCCCCAATGCTTTTGAAAGAACAAAGGTGGACTACCTGTAGAATACGTTCTGCTCAATTGACATAGATGTAGAGTCTCGCAAATGTCAAAAGTTCTTGATCTTTCGTGTCTTTACCTAGGCAAATCGGGCCCTCAATGCTTTGCTATCTTTTTCAAGGTCCCCTCTTCCCAAAATTCAAGGGGAAGTTTGTAAAGCCTAGTCCATAAAGAAACTTTGGAGATTAACTCTTTTGAGGGTTGAGCAGGGGGACTAGCACCTCATGAATAACCCTGTATTTTTGAAAAACCATGGGCTGCCCATGAAGATTCTCTCTATTGGGCAGGGAATGAAAATTGAGCTGAAAGAAGCCTTTAGACAGCCATTAAATACCTGCCTAGGGCTTCTGCCCAATCCAATACTTGAATTCCTCCCAAGTAGTCCAAGCCCCAATGATTTTGCAGATTAGGGATTTCTTAGAATGAATTGAATGAATTGTATTTAATTCAGATTTTGAGATGGCAATATTCAGAATATTGGGCACAATCTTTTTCCAATTTTCCCCAATATTGATAACCAAATCTGTATCATTTTGAGGCTTATTGAGCCCCTCCTCCTCTGCAGGTATCGTAGTCCCGTTATGCCTTGGAGTGTTGGAAGTTGGGATGATAGTTACTGCCATCTGCCCATTGATGACCCTACTCCCTTTTTTCTTGTCGAAGTCGAGCGAATCCAAAAAGAGCACCTGCCGGCTCCTCTAACCAAGATTGCTTGATGATTGTTGCAAAATTGTATTTTTGTGTGATCGATTGTTGCTCATTTCCCTATTCACCCCAACACTCTTCCACTGCTCGCTCCATTACACTAGGCTCCTATGGTTCAATTTTTATTTCAGTATATATTTCTATACATACATACATACATATATTTGTACACACATACATATATATTTCTATACATAGACACATACACACTTGTATGTACACACTTATAATGATCTATATGTGCAATATTAGATCAATATTTCAATGAAAGATTACTCCAGATTTGTACTCCCTAATGGTCATGATTGGTGGAATGTTGCGTAATTTCAGTACTCAGTTCGACAGTGTCATTGTTTGTTTGATGTTCAACTCAGTGGTTGCATTAGAAGCTTAGATCTGATTGTTGAAGTTCAGCTGAGGAATTATCTGCGTGAGTTGTTGATAGAGGCCATTAAACCCCTATCTTTGGGTTTATTGAGTCATCTACTCAACCGGTATAAGTAGTTTGTTGTGTTCAGTTGATTGATGCATTGAAGAGTTGGTTGTTTGCCTAATTTCTATTGATCTCAGAAAGTGGGATATTACACCTCGAAAGGCTGGATTGATTCCTTCTCAGTTTCGACTAGGGATTTGATAATTACAGATTTATCGCAGATATCCTAAAGTTTGCTAGCTCAGATCATTGGCGGTTTCTTTCGTACTCAAATCAGTCTCCACACCTAAAGGAATCCCATTTAAGATGGAATTCATGATGTTTCAGGACCCAGATTTTGCACTAAATCACCAAAAATGAAGGGTGACAAAAGAACAAGGGTGTAAAAGATTCATGTTAAGGTCAAAAGTTAAAAAATGTAAAAGCAGAAGTGATGAAATGAAACGAAGAGAAATTTGGAATTTATACAAATGAAAGGAATCAGTAGCAGCAGAGCTAAAAGAAGTCCGAAAAGTATCATGGATCAAGGAGCTACCACAGATAGATTGACTAAGGCCGCTGATAGTTTGACTAAGGAAAAAAATGTTGTTGCAGTTATAGCAGATCCTAAGAATGAAAGAAACTCACTGGAAATAGAACTGACTAAAAGAGGGAGATAAAAACCGAGTTCTTCCACCTTTCAGCCATCATAAGAAGGAACATAAACAAAATTGATAAACTCACTCTGCCTTCCGGCATCACAGTGAAAAGCAAGAAATAAATAAAGGAAGCAGGGGTCAAATTCTACCAGGACCTGCTCTCTGATGATGGGATTGACCATTCCAAGGTTCAAAATGAGCTCTTGACCAATATACCGAAATCATCACAAAAGCGAAAAAGCTTGAACTAATGAATCCAATCTTTGAGGAAGAACTTCATCAAGTAGTCAAGTCAGTGAGGGGGAACAAGTCCCCAGGTCCAGATGGATTTCAAGCTGGATTCTTCCAGAAAATTTGGCACGTAGTAGGTAAGAACGTATGGGCAGCAGTAGATAAGTGTTGAAGGAAAAAAGCAGTCCTAAAAGAATGAAACTGCGCATTCTTAACCCTCATCCCAAAAACTGAGAATGCCAAATACTTTGATGCGTATAGACCGATCCCACCCTGCAACACCACATACAAGATTCTCACAAAGGTCCTGGCTAGAAGAATGAAGATACAATTCCAAAACATCGTTTCTAATGAACATAGTGGGTTTGTCACTGGAAAACAAATATTACATAGAATCATCATCGCTCATGAAGCTATTCATTCAATTAATCATAGGAAGAAAGGAGGCACCTTAATCAAGTTTAATATGAACAAAGCCTTTGATTGGGTGAATTGGAACTTTCTTATGAAGGTCTCAACGAAATTTGGCTTCTCTAAAGATTGGAATAAGCTTGTCTACAGTTGTATCTTCTCTGCATCATATTCTGTTCTAATTTATCATAGGAAGAAATGAGGCACCATAATCAAGCTTAATATGAACAAAGACTAATCAGGTGAATTGGAACTTTCTTATGAAGGTCTCAACGAAATTTGGCTTCTCTGAAGATTGAAATAAGCTTGTCTACAGTTGTATCATCTCTACATCATATTCTGTTCTAATTTATGAAGTCTTAGCCAGATACTTTAAGGCCCCTAGAGGACTAAGGCACGGTGATCCTAGTTCCCCTTATTTATTCATTAATTTTGAAAAACATTGTGGGAAGAAAAAGATTAAAAGGCCTGGAGATTACCTCCAGTCAGAGGCCCATTTCTTAATTATTCTTGAGGATGACAGTCTTCTAACAGGGGAATCTTCAATGGAAGAAACCCAAACTATAAACCCCTATTGAATAAATACTCCCAAGCTGCTGGCCAAGAATTGAATGTTAGGAAATCTAAGATATACTTCTTAAATACCCCTGAAGCATTGCAGAAAATAATTCAAAGAATACTATGGTTTGACATTGAGGAACTACCAGGTTCTTATCTTGGGATGCCTCTAATTGAGGGAAGAGTTGGGCATGTGTAGTGCCCTACGCCACTTCACCTTGGATGGTGGGCAGTGTGGGGTTACATTCACAAGTTAATTGATCCGAGTTGAACCCCTCCCCCTCCCCTTCCAACAATAGCATGCCTATGCCAAGTATGCTTAAACCCTCACTTGAAAGGGGCCACAATAAGTCAAGAGTTTGTAAGTGAAATACTAACAACTGGGGTTTGGTGTCAAGAGCAGGTTTTCGTTTGCGACTTTTTGACCTGGGGCACCTTTGTAGGTAAATGAAGAACGGTATATATATACACACACACAGAGATAATAATAGAATTAAATTAATGAAACTAAATAGAAGTGGAAGGGTGCAGTAGGAGGAGTAACGGGAGGTTGGTGAAGGCCGTGGGTGCATGAATGAGGGCAGTGGATGAGATTTGAAGGCGAAGGTTGGAACGAGGGATGGTGCATGCAGGACTTGCAAGGCATGAAGCCCCTTCTCAGACCTGCCATGGGCCTTTTCACTTTAACTACTATGGGTGGTGGTTGTTCTCTACATGACTCTACCCATTGATAGCCCATACTTTGGTCGCCATAGTAGATTACCAGGAGCTCTGTAATGTCCCCTTTTCCATGCTAGTCACTATGAAGGCCTTGGGCCAATTCCACCTTCCGTGGGCTTCAAGGAAAGAAAGCAAGGGAAGTCATAGGTGAATGACAAAGCAAAAAGAAACTTTTATCTTCTCCTTCGGTCTTCTTGAGAGCTACAATGGAGAAAAATAAGTACTATTTCCCTTTTTATGAGGTCGGTCTTCTTAAGTGAAGATTAAAAGTGCACTTCCCCCTTCATAAAGAGATCGGCCATGAAGATTGACCTTCTAATTCATCCTTGGCACCAAAGAAGGGTACGTAAGGAGGTTCAAATGGAGGAGGGGATCTTTGTTATTCATCATTTTGACATTTACTTGGATTTGGCGCTAGTGGCTTCTTCCCATTGAAGGACGAAACCCCTTTCTTGGCTACCTATTGAGGATGAAAACCTTCAATAGAATCACACTTGGGAACGGAAACCCTCTTGTGTGCATTGGTGGCTTCATTCGGGAGTCACAAGTGGACTTCATTGGCAGATTTGTGGAATAGCAATGGGGTTTATCTGTACATAGAGCACTTCTACTCTAGCTAGGGCGCTTTCAAGGGTGTTGGCACCCTTCCTCCTCTTGATCACCCACCTTGGAAATTTGGGATCACTTTTGGAGGGGTTTCCATGGTTGGAAAATTGTGATTTCACTTTTATTGGATAGCTGGTCTCTCTGAGATCATTTTGAGCATTTATTTGGGTTGAAACTCCAAGTATTGGAGTTATGAATTTCCAAAGTTTAAGTTGTTTTTGCACTTGAATTAAATTTATAAAATATATATTTGCTCCAGATTTCATCTTGTTGGACTTATGAAGTGTTTGGGATATTTCTATATTAAGTTTCAGTCTATATTGCATGAGAATATTGTCTTGAAGAGCCCATACAGCTCACTGCCCTAGGAAATAGAAAATCATATTGATTGTGAAATATCCCTTTTAAGGGCTGAAATTGAAAATTGGGAAATTAGCACAAATCCCAAAGATGTCAAATCTGATTTTTAAAACCAGCAAACTGAAAAATAAACTCAGATTAGGACAGTGAACTGATATTTAGGAACAGCAGTATGAAAAGCTCACAATATCACCAAAATACCATCCAACAATGCATCCACACTTTCTATAAACCTTTTAGAAATATTTTAGAACTATTTTCAACTCCAAAAACATGCATATGCTCAGCTGAAAAATTAAATAAAACCAGCAGAAGTTCAGCTCCAAAATAATTATGAAAAGAGGGTTTAGAAACCCCAAACTTAACAACCAAATGTAGATTCCAGCTTTAGAATTTATGAAGAACACAAATATGAACTCAAATTTAGATAGTGAGGACCCTTATGCTTCAATAAAAAAAGACATTTCTTTGTTTGGTGCTGACGGAGAAATTATTATGATGGGAGATTTTAATGCAAGAACGGCAAATAATCAATCTCTTCAGCTGGACAACACCAAAGGTGACGATGGAAATCCACTTTGGCTTGATGAGGCAGATGACAAGTTTTGGGAAAGATTATCCCAAGATGGGAATGGAGGGGTGACACTCTTCGGGGTTGAGCTCCTAGGTCTATGTAGCCTACACGACATGGTTATTTGTAATGGCATGAAGACTTGGCCTAGATCCGGAAATATCACTTGCAAAACGTACAATGGTCAAAGTGTTGTGGACTATGTTATCTGCACTCAAAGTTCTATTTGTAGACTGCTCGAGTTCGAAATTGGGGATTCTCCTATTGAGCTCAAATCTGATCATAAACCTCTCTTAATCAAACTTGCCACCAGTACAAATCAACAACAAGGAAACCAAGGCCATCACTTGCCAGAGTCATATCCAAAACAAGGCAAAATCATTTTGAATAAAGAAAATCAGGAAATCTTTTTGGCTGCCCTTGAGCAACAATTTCAATCGGCAAAAATTGATTTAAAGTGCAATACGATCAAGGGGGCAAGGGGGTGTGTTGGCAGTAATCTAATGATACCTTTAATTCACAAGGCTTTAGGTGCTTGCAAAAGATCTAAGCCCAGAAAGGGAGCTGCAAATACTTTTCCCACTAATCCATGGTATGATGAGGATTGTAAGGCTGCCAAGAGAACTATGAGAGAAAGTGGAGGGAATAAAATAAATAAAAAGAATTATAAGAGACTGGTTCAATACAAAAAAGAAACCTATGTGAATAGAAGGAGGTCGGAATTAATTGCTCTCGGAAAACACAATCCCAAAGGATTTTGGAGGGAGTTGCAACAAAAGAAAACACACATAGAAAACAATATCACAGAAGCACATTGGTTGGAATATGCGAAGCTTTTATATGAGCGGTCTCTTCAACAGGATAGCCCTCCCATCCTCCAGACTTCAGTCAAGCTATTCTCAGAAGACGACATCAAATACGGCATTCAAAAGCTAGCAAATGGAAAAGCACAAGATGTTGATGGGTTACAAGCTGAATTTTTAAAATGGGGGGTCGAGGTGCTTGCTCCACATATCAAAACAATCTTCAATAATGTAAATCAAGTAGGGTTCCCAATAGAATGGACGACCAGTGTGGTTATTCCTCTATTTAAAAGTGGGGATGCCAATAACCCTTCTAACTACCGCACCATTATGATCAATCCTCTGTTTGGTAAGTTGTTTGGGGGCATGATAGAGCGCCGAATCAGCAATTGGGCAGAAAGAGAGGGTAAAAGAGCAAAAGGACAGGCAGGCTTCCGACCTAAACATTCAACCATTGATCATTGCATAACTCTCAGGCATTTGATTGAAAAGGTTTGGGATTCTCAAGGTGAGGAAGCTTTTTGTTGTTTTGTTGACTTTAAAAAAGCGTTTGACACGGTCCCTCGTGACAAACTTTGGAACAGGATGGAAGAACTTGGGATTCCAGACGAGTTTAGAGCTGCAGTGCACAGGCTTTATGAGCAGGTCAGAGCTAAAATCAGAACTAGAGAAGGCATGTCGGAATGTTTTGGTAGTGACATTGGTGTCAAGCAAGGCTGCCCTCTTTCTCCCACTTTGTTTGGTCTATACATCGACAAGCTTGAAGAATGGTTACACAATACCGAGGGAGGGGGTGTTCAGTTGGCAGAATATGTGGTGAAGCTGCTCTTATATGCTGATGACCTTATCTTAATATCAACAACAACTCAAGGTTTGAGAGAGCATCTAAAAGCTGTAGAACTCTTTTGCCAGGAAGTCGGGATGCAAGTGAACATCGACAAAACAAAAATCGTGATTTTTGTCTAAAAAGGAAAGGGACGCATACTAACTTTCTTTTTGAAGGGAGGCCATTGGAAGTTGTTACAGAATATAAATATCTGGGGATTGATTTTCATCACAAATTGAGCTGGGAAACATGCAGAGCAAAAAGAATTCAAGGAGGTTGGAAAGCATCATACTCGCTCCAAAATAGATGTAGGAAAGCTGAGCTTTGGGACTGGAATACTAAGAAAACCCTCTTTGGTACATTGGTCACTCCGGTGGCCCTTTATGGGTGTGAAGTCTGGGGAAGTAATATGTCAAAGCATGGGTGGAGACAGGTAGAAAGAATCCAAAAACATTTAATCACAAGCACTCTCAAGGTTAAATCAACGGTCCCTTATGAGATTTTACTGGCTGAAGCGGGTATGTTACCAATGGAAGCTTCGGCAATCACTCGGCTAATAAGCTATTTGAAAAAAGTGGAAAGCATGGACAATCATCGTTGGCCCAAAATGGTTATAGAGGATAACCTAGAGCGCAAAAAGAAAACTTGGATGAAGCAGAACA
The DNA here is from genome assembly GCA_018340775.1 of Taxus wallichiana var. yunnanensis. Taxonomy (NCBI): domain Eukaryota; kingdom Viridiplantae; phylum Streptophyta; class Pinopsida; order Cupressales; family Taxaceae; genus Taxus; species Taxus wallichiana. The sequence continues at coordinate 339,164,543 of CM031243.1, read as the reverse complement.
CCAAATGGATGGAGAAGTGGGGCATCCACTTCCAGGAGTGCCCTAACAGCAATAGGGAAATAAAAAACTATGTGGCGGAGAAGTTTAGGAACATCATGTGGACAGAAAATATTGGTCGTAAGAAAGCGCACTATATCAAATATTTCAACCCCACTTGGGCTCATGATAACAAAGCTTATTTAAGGGCGGATATCAAAGGTAAGGCTAGGATTATTTTGGCTCAGTTGAGGACCGGGTCACATCATCTTCGCTGTGAAACGGCAGATGGACTATTCCCAAAGTAGAGTGGGAAAGGAGAACTTGTCTTTTCTGCAGTACAGGGGTTGTTGAAACAGAATGGCACTTCATCATGGAATGCTCAGCATATGATGACATCCGCTTCCAGTACGAAAATGACTTAAAAGTGGACAACCTAGATGAGTTATTTGAGGAAGCAAACCTTCAAAAGATTGCTAGCTTTGTGCTCAAGATTCACAATAGGCGAGAGGATTTGGAAAAGAACTTGGTTTCAGCTTAATGTTTCTGCTTTTCTTGGTCCCTTTGACTCTTCAGTCACGTTGGACGTCATTAAAATCTTTCATTTCATTTCATTTCAATGTGATTTCCGTGCCTAGATGGCACCAAACCCTTCATCAATGTAAGTTGCTCCACAAGGAGAGACTCAACAATGCCTCTAAAAATCTGATTATGTCTTCTCTACACCGAAAGATGTCTTCAAGCCAATGGAAGGAGGGTTTCCGTCCCCCGAACCAACCACTAGAAGGTGGTTCGTCCTTCTAGGAATGCCACACACTTGGATTGCCGCCCAAGAGTGGAAGAACAATGAGCTACTAGGCCACAATTCCAAATTGAGAAAATGTGCCAATGTATGATGATGCAAATGAGCTCTCCAACCTTCCTTTATATCCTCTCTTTGGCGCCAAAGCCCCAAAAGGACAAGGCTAACCCATACGCTTTTCTTTTTTAATCTTTATTTGGCTTCATTAAAGCTCCAAACCCAGCCGACCTACTAAAAGCAAAAACATAATAAAAAGAAACATTAAAAATTAGAAAAACCAATGCAAAGGAAGCTCAATTCCTTTTCCCAATCCTTCTACTTCATTTTCATGGAAAAGGGGATGGCAAGAAGTCCAAATTCAAGTCCTTTAGTGGGAAAAAAAAACATTACACATCTTTAGGGCTAATTGGTGATATTGTTGGCTACCATATGAATTCCTTTGTTGTCATAAATATTCAAATCGCTCTTCTCCTCTTCGATGTCCGACGATTCCCTACTTTGCCTTTGCGATGGCTCCTCCATGCAACCGTGACTCCCCCTCGACATTCCAACCCTCTACAGCGTTTTCTACTTCCTGCCTTGATCGCCATTGCTTTTTTGTGAATCTTCCGATCACGATTTTTACTTGTTTCGTGGCTCGAGATTACTAGCACTTTCGTGATTCTCTGGGCACGGTTTTCATAAGTTTCGTGGCTCAAGTTTCCCAACATTTTCATGAATCTTTCTGACTAGTTCGTTGCTTTGATCTAGGGTTTCCGCTAGAACTCGTGGCTCGATATTCCGGTTTCGTAACCCTTTTACCTAGTTTCGTGGCTCGTCTCTTCTGCTCGTGGTTCGTTTTTGCTGCTAGTAGCTCGTGTCTTCTAAATCGTAACTCGTTTTTCCTGGTTCGTGGCTGTTGCCCGTGGCTCTTGTTCGTGGCTACAATTTGCAGCTCGTGGTCGTGGGTTGTTTCTCTGCCTGCATCCACCCTCGCTCTACCTGCATCCTCCTTCGACTCGCTGCATCCACCTCCGAGCTGCCTTTGCACTCACAACTTCACCAATCCTCTCGTGAAGTTTATAGTCACATTTTCGTAGGTGGTCACGCCGTAACTTTGCCTTTGCGGTTGTTTTTCGAGCTTCCACAATTGCTAACCCTATGCACAATAATCTACGCAGGGATATTGGAGGCTCAACAGACATCCCTCTAATAGTTTCTCCTCTCCAGGGAGTCTACCCAGCTCTGATGTCTCCCTCCACCTCCGTTGCACAGGTGTTTTCCAGTCCTGGGTCAAACGAACAGGGCAAGCAGGATGACAACCTTCCTAACATCATTGCAGAACTTCTCAGCAAGCTTGAGACTCTGGAATCATCCAACAAATCCCTCCGGACTGAGATTTTTGATTTAACCTCTTGGGTGGAAAAGGTTGAAGCTGATAATATCTCCTTGCGAGGACAACTCACAGACACAACAACCACTGCTAATAATGATCAATTACAGGTTGAGATCTCAGATTTAAAACAGAAGCAAGAGGAATTCAAAACTCGGTAGGAAAATCTTGAAAGAAACAAAACAATTCCTAGGCCCAAGTGGTCAGGGGTAAAGATACAAATCCTCCTTTAACAGCAGTTGAAGCAGTGGTTCAAGCCAAACTTGTGGAAGAGAGAATCCGACGTTCCAGGGAGTTGAACCTTAAGGTCAGAGGATTGCCCACTCTTCCCTCTTCCAACCCCCTAGCCATTGCTTCGAAGTTCCTCACAGATAACTTGGAGTTGCCCGAGGTTCAGTTAGATAGAGCTTGGATTGGTCTGGCATCTACTCTCTTTATCCGTTTCAAGTCAGTTGATGACCGCCTTAAGGCTCTCAGAGCCAAGCGGAAACTTTTCTCTCTACCCAATAAGGTCTTTCTTGACGAAGATCTTACTAGAGAACAAGTTGCCGAACTCAAGAAATCTCGGGAAATTGTCATGGCAGCCAAAAAAGTAGGGAAATGGGCGGTGATTCGTAACCTCAAGCCAGTGGTTCGGGATTCCTTCCCCCTGGTTGGGCTCCCGAATCCAACTCTAGTTCCAAATGACGGTTCCGGCAGGAGAAGGCTCAGCAGCAAGGCCTCTCCATCGCATGTTGGAATGGAAATGGGTCCTTTTGGTCTTCTCCTGGCCTCCTGCATGATGCTTTAGGTCTCTCGGACCTTCTCTTTGTTACGGAGACACATGCGAGCCTGATTCGCCCTCTCCCGAACATCAGTGGTTACTACTGGCTTTCTGTTTGCAGACAAGAGACTCGGAATTCTGGCGGCGTCAGAGGGTCCGGCGGGGTTGCTTGTTTAGTCAGAGACACTCTTCGGAGCAGGATTTCTACTGCCGCTAAGGATGAGTCTGCCCGCTTTCTTTGGGTACGGATCAGACGTAATTCTCCCCTCCTAAGAGACATCTTTAATGCGGTTTGCTACTTCCCTCCAGCTTCCTCTTCATTTGACATCCACAACGGCCCAGATGGTGACCCCTTCTTTCACCTTTATGCCGGTATATCTCGGTTCTCAAGCTCAGGGAGGTCATCATCTCGGGGGACTTGATGCCCGTACCAAAAACATGCAGATTATGAGGCATGACAGGACCGACGATGTACTTTGCACCTCTGAGGTGGATCCAGAGTTGGTTGGTTTCCAGCGTGATTCTGAGGACACGACAGGGCCCCTGACTTCCTATGGCCGACATTTTCTCCAATTAGGGGAATCTCATGACCTACTAATCCTGAATGGCATTCCTCGCTTTCCTGAATCCCGGTTCTTCACCTACAGACCATTTTGTGGTGGGACCAGTGTGGTTGATTACGTCATGACTACCCCCGACTTGATTCCTTACATACACCACTTTTGTGTCTCCCCCATCCCTCTTGTTGACCATGCGACCCTCTCCTTTTCCCTCCAGGCTATCCCCCAGGACCCCACCCCTCCCCTCCCCTTGCATATCACATACTATTTGGAAATTTGACACAGGGGATCCCGACACCTTTTCCTCATGCCTTCGTCTGCTTCTCCCCCATTCCCCACTTCACCTCACTCACCTTAGATCAGATGTTTAATACCCTCTCCTGCACTATTCTTGAGGCAGCCACAAGTTCCTTCCCCCATGTCACCCACTCCAACCTAGGCCATGGTACATGCCTTATGAACAAATGGTATGACGAGGAATGCAAAGCCTTCCATCGGAAACTCCACTTTGCTTTCTGCATGCCCTTCCCTCCTTCCCCTCCCTGAAGTCAACCTATCGTCGCCTCCTTTAACATAAGAAACGCACATTTATCTCTCATAGGCGTCGTGAGCTTCGTCTGTCACTTATCCACTCTCCTAAACATTTTTGGCGCACCATTCTTCCCCGTCATTTGCCTTTACCCCTGGACCTTGATCCCAATTCCATGTTCACCCACACCTCCACTCTTTATGACTTCCCAGGCCAGCCCCACATCCAGGTTCATTCCCCTCCCTCCCTTTGCCATATTTTCACCCACACCAATGTGAGGAATGCCATTCTTGCTATGAGTTGCGGTAAAGCAGGGGATGAGGAAGGGTTCCATGCGGAATTCTTCAAGTATGGTCGAAGACGCTCCTCAATTATCTTGTGGACCTCTTCAATCAGGTGGTTCGTACAGGTTTTCCAGTCTCTTGGTCCCACCACATCATCCACCCCATTCACAAGTTGGGGCCCACTTCCGACCCCAACAATTACAGGACTATCATGGTGGGTCACACATTCTCCAAGCTCTATGCTACTATTCTTCACTTGCAGCTTTCTGAGTTCCTCGATCAGTACCATTGTAGAGCTAAGGGGCAGGCGGGCTTCCAACCGACTTACCAAACTACCGACCACATCCTTACTCTTCGGGCTATCATCGAAGAGGCTCGCCACCGCTCTTCCAAAGTTTTCTATTGTTTCGTGGATTTTCGGAAAGCCTTTGATTCTCACAGAAGCCCTTTTCCACAGGCTCAAAGATATAGGCATTTCCGAGATTTTTCTTACAGCCATCACGCGCCTTTATGAGGAGGTCCTTGGCCGCCTTCGCACTTCTGTTGGCTTGTCCGACTTCATCAGGAGTACCATTGGTGTCAAACAGGGTTGCCCCCTCTCTCCTACCTTATTTGGGATCTATATCGATGAGCTTGAGGACTTTCTCAAGGATCACATACAGGAAGGTGATGGGTGCCTTCTGCACCAGGTTCTGATTTACATCCTCCTCTTTGCAGATGACGTAGTTCTCCTTGCTTCTTCCGAGGGGCCTCCAAAGGTAGCTAGATGCCTTAGCCCTTTTCTGTGATCATCGACAGCTGACTGTGAATCTTGGGAAAACCAAAGTTATGGTTTTCAATTGTTTGAAGACTTCAGACCTCCACTTCTTCTTTAAGGGTGTGGAGATTGAGATCACTTGCTCTTATACCTACCTGGGGATTCTTTTCTCTGGGCCTCGTTTTAGCCTTCGTCCTGCTCTCCAACCCAGGTTAATAAGGGCTATGGTTCTTTGGCAATTCTTGAGAGACAGTGTTTTTGCCACCACTTTCAGGACATTCCTTCCAAGATGTCCCTCTCTGATTCCCTGGTTAGGCCCACGGTTCTGTATGGTTCGGAAGTTTGGGGTCCCTCTCTTTTGGACTCAGATTGGGCCACTATCGAGCGCATTCAGATCCTCATGCTCAGACGTATTATCAAGTGCAAAGAATTTGTTCCTCACAACATTATCCTTGTTGAGTTTGGGGCTCGCCCTTTTCATTTGGAGACCATCTTCAGCCTTGTGTTGTTGTTGCACCATATTTGAGGGTATTCTAGTTCTTCTATTGCGAGAGGGTACACTTATCTTGTCTCTTTGCTCCTCTGAAGCTATTGCTTCCTCGGATCACAGTAGACAATCTCGCTGCTGGTATGCCTGCGTTTCACGCCTCTTCGAGTCCATTGGCATCCAGATGGACCGTCTCCCACCCTTCAGCTATTCTCTGGATGCCCCTGCCCATCTGCTACCCAACCAACAGGATCTTCATAGGATAATCAGAGATGATATCTATAGACAGTTCATCCAGCACACATGGACCAACCCCGGGGGTTGCATCCGAAGATGTCACTCTATGCGGCACACTTTCTCGAGATCCGTGATGGGGTCATTTTCAGACCCATGTACATTTCCCGACATTGATAACAGGTCCTTCGTATCTCTCTGGGTCAGTTTCGAGTGGGCCCACGTTGACTCCATATTGAAACTGATCATCAATTAGACCGCTCGGAGCGGACTTGCCTGCTTTGCTCTCTCCAGGAGGTTGAAACCGAAGAACGCTTCATTTTCAGATGTCCTGTTTACTATGAGATTCATGGGCGATTCCATTGCCTGTTCCGTGAGCTTCCTTTCTTCACAACTTTCTTCAGATACTATGATCAGAGATGTCTTGCTTTCTACCTTCAAGAGGCCATCAGGCTTGAGACAGGCTCCTCCATCCTCCCCCCCGACGGATGGCTACTAGACTGATCACTTCCTTCTTCCCGTTGCTCTCCTCGGTGAGGGGTCTTTATGTGGCATTTGGTCACGTGTCTGGACCCCCAGTCTAGGTCCATCAGTCTCGTGACTCCATTCCTTCCACCCGAGGCTCCCTATCTCAGGCATGTCCCAGGGCCCCTCCACATAGACAGCGATCCACCGGCCTACTTTGAGGCACCGCCTTCCTCCCGGACGCCAGCTCCCGTGGATTCTACAGGTCTCTGCTTCTTGTCGCCGGCGCCTTTGCTGCGAGTTACTCCCATCCGGCCTTGAGTGTTAGGTGATGTTGTTGGGGATGTTGCTCCTTCTTCCACTCCCTCCCCACACTGTGTCATCTCTTTGTTTTTCATTTCTAGTCTCTCGGCCTCTATTGTTTCCTTCTCCTCCTCTCCTTCTCTCATTGTATTTTGGGTGACCCGTTTGGGTCCTCTTGCAAGGGGTTTGTTTGCTTTGTACTCTGCAGTCCCATTGACCTACTTTCGTGGTCATGTGTTGGACATTAATAACGATATCTTATCTTATCTTCTCTTGGTTGCTAATGGCATTATCAGTTTTCTCCTCTAGGGTTTGAAGTGATTGACATGTGGCTGTAATAAAAATCAGAAGTTGTGATTGGGATTTGAATCCAAACCCTAGTTTTTTGTTTGATGCCCTAGAAGGGACATTACAAGCTCGGGTTCAAAATAGGGCTAATGCGTTTCAAAATTGTGTAACACTACATGGTCCTTCCTTATGCATATACGCAAAACAAAAGATTGGCATCTCAGTTTTGCTTTCTTATGAGGCTGTTTGTTTACATTTATTACTCTACAAAGGGTGGCAGGTTGAAATTCCTTTGACTATTCCTTTGTAAACTTGTGCTCTATGAAAACAAAAGATTGGCATCTTGGCCCGGATCTTGCTTGTGGTGAGGAGGTTGGAGGCTCGACCGGGTGAGTAGCTCAACAATGAGGTCTAAGAGGAGCTCACCGGTCTAAAAAATGAATGTAGTTTTCTATCCTTCTTATTAGACCTCTAAATGGTTGTCTTTACACTTACAACTACCGTGGGTTGAGGTTGCTCCTTTGATGATTCTCGCTTGTCAACAATCTATGTTGCAGTCACTATAATAGCCTATAAGAAACGCAAGTTTGGAATAGAATTGTTATGCTTCCAAATTGTGGCGCCTCTAAAAGCTCCTTCTTACCTTGTGCTTTGTGCGAGACAAAATATTTGCATCATAGCTCGAGCTCTGCTTCTTCCAAAGGGAATGTTGGGGAGGCAGCTGGGTAGAGCAAGCTCTAGGAGAAGCTGGCTCATTTTAAAAATGAACATTATTCCACCTAATCCCCTTTTCAAAGCTGCGCAAGCATCCTCCTAGTTGTGCCAAAATAGGAGTTTTAGAACAAGGCATGGACACCAATGGAAGCATAATGGATAGCGGATTTTTGTAGATAGTAGCTAGTGCCCTCATGAGATATGTATGCAAAGTTTGGAAACATGCTTTTAGCATGTGAGCTATTCGACTAAATGCCTAAAAGAAATGTGGCCTTGTGGACTGTAATGACAGCAAGATATACAATGTGTGGCTATGGCGATGATGCTCTCTCAACTCTTTGAGCTAATGAAGCGCTTGAAGCATACCCAAACCATGTATGCTTCATTGTGTTTTAGTTGCATGTGTCCATGCGGCGGTGGATGAGGGCGGTAAATACTTCAATCCCATGAGGGACCCTTATAATCATATAATGTTATATTTGAAATGTTTCGTTATGTATGCATGGTTGACCTTCTTGGTTGGGTTGGCTATCTTGAAGAAGATCTAAATGCTATCACTAAATGTCAATTTAACCTATGGAGATTGTGTGGATGTGCTTGTTCAATGATTGTAAGCATGTGCATCATTTGGCAAAGTGCTGAATAGGATGTGGTCTCTTGGAATGCGTCGATCGCAGGATATGTACGGATGGGTGTGTTACTCATGGGACGTGTGCAAGTGAGAGCTTTCGATCACTTCATGGCCATCGAATGCTCCACTTTCATAGTTCATCCATCTCAAAAAAGGCATGGGTTTCTTCTCTCTTTACTAGCTTGTTATCATACATTATTACTCCTTTCCGTTATTATAGATGCTTTTAAATTTAATTCGTGTGTTTGTGACCAAGGTTTGGAAAACCCAAGGATACAACAAGAGTATATGGCAACTTCTAAAAGAATGAAAGTAATGATTCAACTTATTATAACTAAAATATCAACCATGCTTGGAGGTATAACCATTCGAAGATCTCAAGGGCGCAATCAATGCTATCATGACGAGAGCATTTCATGGAGATCCTAAGGAATTAGGATATCCTTTCTTAAACGCTTAAAAACGTGTATGGAAACCATGGTGAAGTCTGCAAATGAAATTATGTTTTAAATGATGACTCAACAGTTTTTGGAAACATTAACAAACCTAGAACGCGTAGAACTTAAATTATGTATTTGAAACCTATTATGGGGCATTTATAGCTCGCATGTTTATATTGGCAAACCATGTTTAGGATTCCCACAATGGCAACATTCTTGGATGGTATGGGACATTCAACAAGGTTACGATTTCTCAAATCCTATCTGTGGGTTGTCTTGTATTGTCTTGGGATAATAAATTAGGATTAGGATCCTTGCAATAATAACGTGAACGAGTGGTATGGGACATTCAGGAAGGTTATTATCGTTTCAGTCTTGATTCTAGTTTTCCCACATTTTGGATGCTTTTGGGAGATAGAGATGTTATGTTTGTGAATTGCATATGGGAATGGAAAGTTTTGGGAGATGTGTATATGGAATCAGGAGTGATTTGTATAAATGAGTTAGTTTATCTAATGCAGTTTTCACATATGGAAAATGTTAGGGGTTAGGGGTTAACTACGGATAGAATCAAGGTCTACCCTCATGATCAGTCAGGTGGGATTACTTCATGCCCCAGTACGTTGTTGGATTTCATTAGGAGTGTGTACCTAGTGTTGTCTTAAGTCTTTTGGCCAAAAGCATATTCATTACTACTATTATTCTAGGATGTTATCTTCCTACCCTATTCATAGGTCCATTGATTTTTGTGACTGCACTACACATGGTTTTCTCTCTTACCTTATTGATTATTTGCATCTTTCTTCTCATGAAGGCTAAGGCCACTCTCTTGTAGGAGATGTGTGGGAATCCGTAAGGCTCATGGTTGGAAGTAAAGCATTCTGATGATACTCTTTCACTCACTTCGCAATTTGGCATCAGGATGGATCTCTACGAAAAGGCAACAAGTGCAACGTAGTTGTGATGTATGGTATTCATGATATTCATTGTATCGTACATTGAGACAAAAGAAATTGTAAACATTGTATATTAGAATCTATTGTAAATTGAAATACTTATTCACTTGTAATTAATTGTAATATGTTTATAAGATGGAAACCTATGTATATTGCATCACATGGATTTTGAATTACTGTAAAACTATCTATAATGATAACACTTATTATGGAATTGTAAATCATGTCATAACTTATGACAGACATTACGGATGTATTATGAACTAAGTAATGAATGAATCCTTGTATGAAATTATACTTGTCATGTTCTTGTCAAAACGTTTATTGGAATGGATGAAAATGAATGCACGTGTTAATCGATTAACTGCAAATGCCTTAGTCTAATTAGATGAACAATTAAATGCGAAATAATGTAGTTAACTGTACTTGATGTTATACGCATTGTTAATTCATTTCTGAATTTGAAGGGAAGCAAATATACGAGTTAAAATTAATGACACAACTTAATCTACTATGTTACATACACTTTGATTACTTATATTACCTTTATATTGCTTCTTGCATATGTTTGATAACTGTAGGACTACGAAATCGAGAGGCATCGACTTTTGTCCCCAGTTATTAAGGGTGATTTGAAATTCTGGTTTAAAAAAAATCCATTGTGTTTTTCTGGTCACCCACCGAAGGCTTGCTATAGTGTGGGAGAAAAGATTTGCATCACAGCTCGGGCTTTGCTTTCTGTAAAATGTCGGTGAGGTGGGTGAGCGGTTGAGAAAAACAAGCTTGGGGAGAAGCTCACTTATCGAAAAATGAATGTGATTCCACCCAGCCCCCTTTTCAGACCTGCACCAGCCTCCCAGTTGTGCCAAAATGGGAGTTTTAGAACAGGGCATGGACATCAATCAAAGCATAATGAATGACGGATTTTCATAGATAGTTGCAAGTGCCCTAGCAAATATGTATGCAAAATGTGGGAACATACTTTTGGCATGTGAGTTGTTCGACTAAATGCCTAAAAGAAATGTGGCCTCGTGGACTGCAATGGCAGCAGGATATGCAATGTGTGGCTATGGCGATGATGCTCTCTCAACTCTTTGAGCTAATGAAGTGCTCAAGAGCATACCCAGACCATGTAAGCTTCACTGTGTTTTATTTGCATGCGACCATGCCAATTGGTGGATGAGGGCAATGAATAAATACTTCAATCTCACGAGGGACCCTTATGACATTATACTTGAAATGGTTCATTATGTATGCATGGTTGACCTTTTAGGCCAAGTTGGCAATCTTAATGAAGCTTTAAACACTATCATCAAATGCCAACTAAACTTGTGGAGATTGTGTGGATATGGTTGTTAGGTGATTGTAAGCATATGCCTCGTTTGGCGAAGTGCTACAACAAGATGCGGTCTCATAGAACATGTCATTTGTGGGATATGTACAAATGGGTGTGTGTTATTTGTGGGACGTGCAAACAAGAGCTCTAAATCGCTTCGTGGCTGCTACATGCTCCACTTCCGTAGTCATCCCATCTCAAAAAATAGTCATGGGTTTCTTCTCTCTTTACTAGCTTGCTATCATACATTATTTTTCCTTTCCATTATTACAGACGTCTTATAATTTAATTGGTGTGCATGCCAATTTAGTGAATATTAAATTTTACGTTAAGTAATAGTGAAATGAACGTTTGCTAGTGAAAACCAGCCACTAAAGTCTAAATGTAATGTCCCCTTCTCGGGATTAGTGTTGAACGAAGACCCTTAGCCTATTTTGTGGTTTCCCTACGGCTAAGGGGATGAAGAAAAGGGAAACGTGGTACTAGTGAGACTAAGTTAGCCAAAAAGTAACTTTATATCGGCAACTTATGTTTTAATTTTAAAATAAAGGGGACTTTTCTAATTTAAGTCAATGCTTAATTAGAAATTAAAAAGTCACTTTATAAGATAAAGTGAAATCCCCCACTTGGGCACCCCACTTTGGAGATTGGGATGGGGAAAAAGTATAAAAGAAGATGGAGGGGTTCATTTGTGGAATGGAATATACATCTATCATTTGATCTTTATGAGTTGAGCACTCTTGCTTCTACTTTCAGCTATTGAGGACAAAATCCCTCATCAGCGATCAGATCTTGGGGACAAAAACCCTCATTGTCTGTTGGTGGCTTCAAACGGGAGTTGCATTTGAGCATGAAACCATCCTTTAGGGATAGTGCATCATTAAAAGCTGGAGCAGCAGGTTGAAGGGAAGATTGGGAGGCTGGCGGGGGAATTTTAAACCCTTTTTGTTGAGTGCTGATGTCAACCCTAGAGGTGGCAGCAGCTCCTTCCGTCACTTTCTTCGGGTCCGGGCATGTGTGTGAGGCTGATCTAAGCTTGGCACAGCGAGATCGGTCAGCTGGTTTCTTATTTCTATGATTTTCTTGCATATGTATTTGCAGCTGCAATTAATTAATTCCCAGCCCGAAATAAAATAAAATAAATTTCAGAATTGTTGTTTGTTGGTTCATTGTACTTGGATAATGTGAAATATACATTTCCAAATATTTATCAAGGTGTTTTCTATTTTTACAAATTGATATATTGTGGTTGTGAATTAAAAATTAGTTTTTAGTGTTTTTGTTATAAGGGTTTCAAGGGAAAACCATAATTGTATAAATCTGTCCTATAAGGGATATTTCAATGGTATTAGAGCCATCTCCTTGCCAATTATGAGGTTAGATTTGTTGTAGTTGCTTCTCATGCAAGGAAGTGACAAAGAGATTAGGTACCATGAGAGAGAGAAAGGGACAAAGAAGGGTGTAAAACAGGCACCGAAAGGGTTTCTATAACTAGATCCGGAGTCAAAGACAGGGAAAGAGAAGGTACACATGGCTGATAGACATCCTGATGATGTGCGGATGGACAAGCTTGTCCAAGGGCAAGAGTAATTGGCTGATATGATGGCTTAGCTAGCCCATACCATGCAAAATATGCATGCACCTAGAATTCTAATGGTGAAGGGAGTACTTCAAGAGACAACAACACCTACACAGAGAGAATAGTTATTGGACCTACAATTAGGTCTTTCCATCCTAACTTCCTTCATAGAGAGGAAGTCATACCTAAGGTGGAGGTGCAGCATTAAGTGATGGATGATATTGCTACCAGTTATGCAAGTATAGGACTTTCCCACAAGAGTTCAAGGGAGAAATGTCCCTCACTAATTTCATGCAATTAAAGAGGAGCAAAGAGGGACCTAGGGCTGATTCTAGACTTCGGAATAATCAGAGGGATCTTCAACAAGTTTTGGGAAAGCTCACGCTTTCTACATATGATGGATCTACCAAGAGCACAACTCGAGCTTGGATCCAAAAGGTGGATACATACCTTTCTCTCCGACCTATGATGGAAGATGAAGCCATCAAGTTTGCTACTTTACATCTTGAGGGCACGACACATGAGTGGTGGTACCACGGATTGATCACCCAAGGGCACAACCTCATCAACTCTTATGATGAGTTCAGCAGGAGGTTGATTGAGAGGTTTGATAGGGTTGATCCAGAGATCCATTTTAGGGAGTTAGCGCAGCTGAAACAAAATACTTTCGTGGATGATTATGTGGCTGAATTTCAAAGAGTTTCAGTGATGGTACTAGATGTATCCAAAAGGAGGCTCATGGTATTATTTGTTGAAGGTTTGGCTGATCCACTCAAAGGCTTGGTCAAGGCTTTCAACCCTTGTTCGCTCCAAGAAGCCATCAAAAAGGTTTTGATCTAGAAACAGCAGCCCCTAAGGGCAAATTTCTGCCTTTAGGACAGCAAAGGGCATCTTCTTTTGGGCAGCCTAGGACTTCACCTTCTGGGCAACCAAGGACAGCCCCATATGGACAGCAAAGAAGGCCATTTCAGCAAGGTAATGTGCAGCAAAAGGAGCTGCCAAAGACAAACAAGGAATGGAAGCAAGGAATGAGCTAAGGAGGAAAAATTTGTGTTTCACTTGCAAAGATCCATGGACACCGGGTCATCGTTGCCTTGGCAAAGGGCAAGTTCATTACATTGAGGTAGTGTCGATGGAGAAAAGAAGAAGAAGAGAAGAGGAAGAACCGGAAGAAGAAGAGCAAGAAAAGAAAGAAGAAGTTGACACTACGGATGGCACCCTTGCCACATTATCCGGTGCTCCTAGATATCACCCTTTTAGAGTGAGAGGAGTATTGCAAGGTAAGAAGGTGATTGTGCTAATTGATAGTGGGGCAACCCACAACTTCATTGATGAAGGTTTGGTATCTAGATTGGGGCTGCAAGTTGAAGATTTCAAGGGCTTCAATGTGACAGTGGCAAATGGCTTCACCATCCCATGCACAAAGAAAATTCAGCAGTTGAATATCACTTTGGGAGACATAAGATTGATGATGACTTCTATGTGGTTGGTATTGGTGAGACCGACATAGTCCTTGGGGTGCAATGGTTGCATTCTCTAGGAGAATTCACCCAAAATTACCAAACCATGGAGCTGAAATTCAAATCAGCAGGTAAAGAAGTAGTGTTGTGTGGTATGGCCAATGGAGCTCCTATGGTAGTGACAACAAAACGAATGGAAAGGGCTTTCCATAGAGGGCAGGTTTCTTGGGCAGCAAAGTGCTTTGTGAGTTCTACAAATCAGAATTTGGAACAGCAGCAGTATCATAAGGATATTCAGCCCATACTTGATAAGCATGCTAAGGTTTTCAGCAACATTCCACATGGACTACCACCGGATAGGGTTTTCAACATATCATTGAGTTGAGCCCAAGACTAAAGCGGTAATAACCACTCCATACCACCATCCTAGAGCTTACAAGGAGGAAATTGAAAAAGCCATCAAAGAGCTCTTAGAGATGGGACACATAAGGCCTAGTTCTAGTCCTTTTGCTTCTTTGATTGTCCTAGTGAAGAAGAAGGATGGAACTATGAGGATGTGCATTGACTACCGCCTTTTGAACAAGAAGACCATCAAGAATAGGTACCCCATACCTAGGATTGATGAGTTACATGGAGCCATCTACTTTTCCAAGATTGACTTGAGGACCAGATATCACCAAATTCGGGTAAGAGAAGAGGATGTTCAAAAGACAACTTTTAGATGTCATTTTGGGCACTATGAATTTTTGGTTATGCCATTTGGATTAACTAATGCACCAGCAACTTTCCAATCTTGTATGAATCATGTTTTTAGTCAACACTTGAGGAAGTTTGTTTTGGTCTTCTTTGATGACATCCTAGTATATAGCAAAACATGGGAGGAGCATCTTCAACACTTGGACATAGTGCTGGGAATTTTGGGACAGCAAACACTTTTTGCAAAAGAGTCTAAGTGTGAGTTTGGGATGTCTGAAATTTTGTATTTGGGCCATGTGATCAATGCCCAAGGAGTCCATGTTGATCAACAAAAGATCCAAGCAATCATGGATTGGCCTCCACCTACAACTATGACACATTTGAGGGGTTTTTTGGGTTTGTGCAGCTACTATAGAAGGTTTGCAAGGGATTTTCTCAGCTTGTTGTCCCATTGACAGATTTAACCAAAAAAGGAGCTTTCAGCTGGTCCAAAACAGCCCAAGTAGTGTTTGATAAACTCAAGGAAGTGATGAGCTCATGCCCGGTACTTGTTGTTCCGGATTTCTCCATTCCTTTTGTGTTGAATGTGACACTTTAGGTGAAGGTATAGGGGTTGTTTTGATGCAAAAAGGGCATCCCATAGCCTTTGAGAGCCGGAAGCTCAAAGATGTTGAGCGTGGGTTCTCTATATATGATAAAGAAATGCTGGCCATCATGCATGCATTGGCCAAATTCAGGCAATATTTGATTTGTGGCAGGTTTGTGGTCAAAACCAATCACAATAGTTTGAAGTACTTTCTCAGCCAAAAGGATTTAATGATAGACAACAAAAGTGGGTAAGTAAACTTCAAGCTTATGACTTTGATATTGAGTATGTCAAAGGGAAAACAATGTAGTTGTTGATGCATTGTCTAGAAAGCCTATTCTTTGCTCCATGACAGAAATTACAGCTGATTGGAAGGCTTTTATAACAGTTGAGTATGCAAAGGATGACTTTACTACTGTTGTCCTTGAAGGTAAAAATGAAGATGACAGGTACAAGGTAGTGGATGGTCTTATTTTCTACAAGAATAGGATCTTTTTGACCCCCAAGTCTAAGATGAAATATAAGATATTGAGAGTTGTTCATGATACACCCTTGGCTGGTCATCCGGGTATTTTAAGACATACAAGCAAGGGAAAGATTCTTTTGGAAGGGACTCAAGGGAGAGGTCCTTCAATACATCCGGAGTGCCTCACTTGCCAACAAAATAAGGTTGAGCAAGTTTTTCCAACTGGTTTGTTGCAGCCCTTACCCATTCCTACTCAAAAATGGGAAAGTATCTCCATGGATTTCATCACTAGACTTCCCATGGTTCAAGGTAAGAGTTGTATGTATGTGGTGGTTGATAGACTCACCAAATATGCTCATTTTTTGCAATTCCAGCCAAGTACAATGCACTCTAGTGGCTGATATCTTTTTCAAAGAAGTTTTTAAACTTCATGGGCTACCTAGAAACATTGTAAGTGATAGGGACAGCAGGTTCATGAGCTTGTTTTGGCAAAGAACTCTTCCATTTAACCAACACTCATAAGCAACTAGCTATCATCCAAAAACCGATGGGCAAACTGAGATAGTGAATAAGTGGATTGAAGGGTATCTAAGGAACTATGTTGCAGGGCATCAGTGCTGGATCAAGTGGTTATACATGCATTATTACAATACACATACCATGTCCATTGGTATGTCTCCTTTTAGAGCTTTGTATGGGTATGATGCACTTTCTTTTGTGGATTTGGTCATGACGGATAGTAGAGTGCCTGGGGCCAAGGATTTGGTACAGCAAAGTCAAGATATCATTGGAGGTGCTCAAGGAGAACCTCAAATGTGCCCAAAATCAGCAGAAGTTGTATGCAGACCAGCACTATTTGGAGAGGACTTTTGAGGTGGGAGACATGGTATTTTTGAGGTTGCAGCCCTATAGGCAATCTTCCCTCAAACAAAGTGGGGCAAAGAAGCTCAAACCCCACTTTTATGGTCCTTACAGAGTCTAGAGGAGAGTTGGAGAGGTTGCTTATGAGTTAGAGCTGCCAAAGCATAGTTGAATATACAATGTGTTTCATGTTTCATGCCTCAAAAAGGCACTAGGACAGCGTATGACTCCTTTTGCAAAATTACCACCTTTGGATGATGAGGGCAAGCTGATTTTGATTCCAAAATCTATCATGGAGTACTTGGTTCGTTGGAAGGATCTACCCATTGAGGATCCTACATGGGAAGGGGCATCCATTTTGCAACATCCTAGCTTGCAATCGGTTGGGGACAAGCGATTTCGAGAGGACATGATTGTAATGTCCCCTTCTCGGTATTAGTGTTGAATGAAGACCCTTAGCCTATTATGTGGTTTCCACAAGCTAAGGGGATGAAGAAAAGGGAAACGTACTTAGTGAGACTAAGTTAGCCAACAAGTAACTTTATATCGGGAGTTTATGTTTTAATTTTTAAATAAAGGGGACTTTTTAATTTAAATAAGTCAAAGCTTAATTTGAAATTAAAAAGTCACTATAAGATAAAGTGAAATTCCCCACTTGGTTGCCCCACTTTGTAGATTGGAACAAGGTAAAAGTATAAAAGAAGATGGAGGGATTCATTTCTCGAATGGAATATACATCTATCATTTGATCTTTATGAGTTGAGCACTCTTGCTTCTACTTTCAGCCATTGAGGATGAAATCCCTCTTCAGCGATCAGATCTTGGGGACGAAAACCCTCATTGTCTATTGGTGACTTCAAACAAGAGCCGCATTTGAGCGTGAAAGCATCCTTAGGGGTTAAGGCATCATTAGTAGTTGGCGCAGAAAGTTGATGGGCAGATTAGGAGGTTGGCACGGGGTTTTAAACCCTTTTTTGTGTTGACGTCAGCCCTAGAGGTGGCAAAAGCTCCTTCCATCACTTTCTTCGGGTTTGGGCATGTGTGTGAGGTTGATCTAAGCTTAGCACAACGAGATCAAGTGGCTGGTATTTTATTTCTATGATTTTCTTGCGTATGCATTTGCAGCTACGAATTAATTGATTCCCAACCTGAAATAAAATAAAATAAATTCCATAATTGTTGTTTGTTTATCATTGTACTTGGGTTAAGTGAAATATCCATTTCTAGATATTTATCAAGGTGTTTTCTATTTTTAAAAATTGATATATTGTGGTTGTGAATTAAAAATCAATTTTCAGTGTTTTTGTCATAAGGGTTTCAAGGGAAAACCAGAATTGTATAGATCTGTCCTATATGGGATATTTCACTAAAATATCCCTTGCTATATCATTGTCACAACTACCCAAAACGAAACATGTCCTCCCATGCATTTTGTGGGTTGAGCTTTAGAACTGTGAGAGCAAAACACTCGAAAGCTAAACTTTATTGCTTTAAACTTCTAAAAGTTATAAATTCATCTTGAAATCGACACATGGTAAGTATCTGCGACTTCCCTTTTTGCATTTTTTTGACTCTTACATGTCCCTTAATGTTAGGAAATGTCATAACATTCCATAAACTGCACCCATCGCTTTATTTGACACTTTATTGAATCATGTATCTGAGCTACTTTGATGAGCCAATCACGAGGATACGACCACTCAACTTTACAAAACCACTTTGGGATCGACCTGAATTAAATGTTTGCGGACCGAGAATTCATGTCGTATCAACACTAGCCTCTTTATTTTTGCATTTGAATTATGAATTTATAATTAGTTTCACCCTACCTCATGGGGAAGCACTCTTTCCACACTAGTTTCGAGCCACTTCGGCTTATGGTGGTCAAAACTAAACATCCAAATATCACTCTCTCTATAACAAAGGTGCTCTCTAAACGCGCACCACTTAGCGGATTGTGGTTTTGTCCGCTTCCATGTGTTCTCACCATACAAGAGAAGAGGTTGGAAGTGACAGATTCCATGTACTCGTACTCAAGTGACCTTTTGGAGACCATTCCATGGCCATTTTAGCTACCTTGAACAACACCTTTGATACGTCTTTTTGACCCAATTTTGACTCGAGACGAACCTTGTTGGGATTGATAACTTGTATTCGGGAAACGATTCTTAGTACTAGTCTCTCTTTAAACTTGACAGTATAAACAGAAATTAGACACTTGATGCAAACTATAACATTTCTCTCTTTGAAATAGTAACTGAAATTGTGATCGTGTGAAAAACAATGTTTCTCTCTCTCTATAAACCCTATTTTCTTTGCACAATGAACTTGAAAATTGTGTGAAGAAATGAATGCCTTCTCTCTAGAAATTGGAAATGTGAATGCAATATGAAATGTGTGAAGATGTTGATTTCTCTCTAAACTCTAGAATGTGTTGAATGATTTGTGAAACCCTAATAAGTGATTTTTAGTACTTTTTCTCTCCTCTCTAGAAAGTTTAAATGTATGATACCATAGCTAGATAGGAAGAGTGAAATCCATGTCAACCTTGTACTGACCCGTGAGGCTTGCAGGTGTTGTGGTGAAAAGGAGAATGAATGTAGATGTTCAAATAATTGTTCCATTTTGTAGTTGTTTTTGTATTTCAGTTTCTATATTTTAAAAAATGAGATTGTAATATCATGTACTTATACAAGTGTGTTATTTCTAGATAAATCAGCTCTATTCTGAGCGTTCTTATAATTGTATTTGGTATATGCTGAAAAAGACATAGTTTACTGTATTGTAGTGTGCTGGAACACTAAATTGTAACGTAATTGAACTAGTTTCACTAGACCTTATCTTTATATATTCCCCTTCGGTTCAATCATGACTAAAATCTGAACTCTCAATTTCATGTGAAATAAACTATTTGTGATTTTGTATAAAAGATATTTTGATGTATGTGTAAAAAGAAACTTTAGATGAAACCAATCTCTCAATGGGCTTACTGCTCTAATTAACTTAAGTGGCTCATGTTAAAATCATGTCTCTATCTCTGAGTAACCCCGTGTGGAGTGGGTCATACTTATGCAACCCTCATCCCAAAGTTGCCTAGGCCAACAAGGTCTCTACCTTGGTGTCGTCGTTGAAAGGTAGCTTGTTAAGAGTGTTCTAAACTCGGTGTGAATATTAAACCATACCAATCAACCTAAAAGTGCAACCTTCCTTTTATCTTGCGTCTAGAAGCTAATTGAAGTCTTGATGTGATCCTCTAGTTTGTATTGTAATTGGTGAGTTATTACGCGGTTAAAGCTTTACCCTTTTGTTTGCAGGAATTTATGTCATTGTGCTTGTTTTGATTATTTCAATGACTCGCCCAATGAAAGCAGCACAAAACTTGCAACATTGGAAAGATCACCTATTGACAGAGTGATATTCCTCTACATTTGAGAGAGGCAACTTCGTTGTATAATGGGGGTATTTTGTATTTTAGGTGCTTTATCCAAAAAGCGCAAACAATAATCAAAAAAGGGAAAGAAAAAGAAAGGAGAAATGGGAAAAAAGAGGAGAAAGAAACCCATAGTAAAATCAACGCAAAAGATTGCTCAGATAACTCAAGGTAAACACAAAGATGGAACCCTATCCCTCACATGAATATCACAACACAAACAACACCTACATAGAGAATTATAACACCCGTAAGCGCAAAGTCTTCATCGCACCCAAATTGTATGCGTATGGCACAAAGTCCACTACAGAGATATACAATACAAAGTCTACAACATCAAAGTATCACATACAACAAAGATGAATAGAGGTATTAATGACATCGTTCAACCATAAACAACAAAACATGATTTCCTGATTGAATAGCATTAACACCACAATGATTCTCATTCCCCTTGCTGTCTTCTATTCATGAAACTAGGAGTATGTACACACAAAGTTGCAGCAAAACTCTCTCCAGAATTGAGAGAAAAAGAGAGACTCCTCCTTACAATTGTTTTCAAGCCTTATATAGGAACTTGCACCCAAAAGCAATTATATAACTACCCTCAACTCAGACTGACCCTATGACCTAATCTCAAGTTGAATCAACTTGAGTTACATCATTTGTTTTTGCTTATTACAACATTTAATGTGTTCGATAAATGAATTAATTAATTACACTTTTACATTTTGATATAGATCAATTCGAAAAGAATTGATTTACTTTTGAATGGCTTGCACATTATAACATTGAATAAATTAATCGATTCAAAAAGAATTAATATAATTTTGTTTGATTGTTGCCTCCATAATGCTTACTTATGAGTTCTTGACCCAACCTGGTGTCTTCGCCTTTAGACCTCGTGCGTTGTCTATGAGCTCAGTACGGTACCATGTCCTTCATATCAGCCATACACTTGACAAGCTTTTGACAACTGCTCTCAGTAGAAATTGCACAGCCCCTGTAGCATACCAGAGAGGTAGTCTCTGCAAGTGATACCTAGTTCAAACTCCCAATGATGGCCCGGTAACTTAGGATTCCATCTTGGATGCATGAGCTTTGATCTCAGCATTTTGATATATTGGGCCCTTTCTTTGGGGCCAACATCCAAAGAATTAAAATTATAGAGATCTATCATAGTTTTCCTCTCCTCGGCTTTCTGAACTGCAATGCCAAGATTCACTTTGGTGGCTTGGAAGGCCATGAAAATGATAACCAAAAGAATCATACTTTGTCAGGAACTGCAAGCCACGCCTGAAACATCCAAAAGGTTTTCATGCAAAAATTGTCACATTTAGGGCCCTAAAACCATGAAACTAGTGATCCTCGCGCAAGAGCTTTCCAACGCTTCAAACAGGACCTAAATTGGAGTTCGGATGTGAAAGTTATGGCCAAAACAAGATTCAAAAATTTTCGCCTTAGACCTAGGTGCACTTGGCACACTTTCAAGAAACTAAGGAACACCGCCTTCATTTTTGGGGCACAAAATGAAGTTTTGGTTCAAAATATTTATAATCCAAATTCATCTCTTGGACTTGGTCTACGCATTGGTGCAAGAATTTTGGAATTTCAAAGAAATGAAAAATTTGTGTGCCTCAAGAGGTTCCTCATAGACACAAAACCTCCAAAATGGATTTTGGAGCTCAGACTGAAATTTTGAGATCTAAAACCTTGAAAATATTGATCTTTGTCACAAGATCTTTCCAACACTTCAAACGGGCCTAAATCGGAGCCCATATGTGAAAATTATGGCCAAAACAAGATTTTGAAATTGTCACCTTAGACCAAGGTGTGTTTGGCGCCTTTTCGTGGAACTCATGGAACAAAGGAACTCTTCCAAGTGTTCCTCCTAGGCACGCTATGGGTGCTTTTGCCAATAAAGGCCCAAAAAACTGAAAAAATTGGCTAAGTATTTATACTCAAATTTGTTCTCTGAAAGAGTTCAACATAATGAGACACAAATCAAGAAGTTTTGGGAAGTTTTGGACAGCTCTATTTTGATGCAACCATGTACAGACTGATTAATACATATGCATATCTTGTCCTTTTTCAGTCTGAATGCACCGTGAATGAGATATGATGCAAAAATGACAAGCTGAGCAAAAGTGCACATGGACTGGCACTACTCTATTACGATTTGAAGTCTTTGAACACACTTCGGCACTCACAAGCACATCACAGAACAACACTATGGGCAGTTTTAAAAGCACCTTCTCACATAGATGCATGTTCTCAAAGAATTCTCAGTTGAGACTCCCCTTCAAAGACTACAAAGTTTTTGGTTTCTTGAGTAGAGAATAATATGACAGAAGGTGGCAGAATGGGGAAGTCAATACTTCACTGACATCATTTTCCCATGCTTTTTCATATTTTTGCAAGTCAACATGCTCTTTCATTTTTGGGTCTGTTGAGCTGTTTTCTAATAGCCCACCTGAATTTAATACATTATTGTTGGACTAGGGCCCACTCCAAAGGTAAATATAGCAAATAAAAAATACCAAAATAAAATAATAATTACAAATATTTGAAACTTCTATAGGAAAAACCATATATGTAAGCAAATACTAAATCCAGTAATAAGTAAAAATTTAATTAAAAACAACATAGTCCCCACAAAATAGTAAAATTGTTGCATAGTATAAAGTTTTAATTAAACTACAATGTGGTCCTACAAAATATTGATATTGTTGCATATCTACATATTTGTCCATCTATTATTAAGATCAATGCATAAGTTTTATATTGCATGAAGTTTTAAGATTTATACCATACATATATTAATACTTTATATTGTTTGTCACGTACATTTATACTACATAGTTGATATGTTTCGGATATGGCTACAGATACCGAGAATCCAATAAGCGGATACAGCAAAACAAAGTTTGGGGCCATCGATCGGGCGCGAGTCCAACCCCCTCGAAATTTCTGGAGATATAGGGCCGGTCGAGCGAGAATGACCTCCCCGACCCTCTAGTTCAGAGGTTGGGACTTGACTCTCGAGTTGAGTGCTCCCATCCCATCCCATCCCATAAGGCAGTACCATAAAAAATATGTAAATTATAGCTTGATAAATAAGAATTAACCACATAGTATGCATATAAAAAACAAAATAACTAAAAAACACTACTAATAATTTATATAATGTCGAATGACAAGTCACGAATGTCATTATGCCAATCAGCGTTCTACGATGGCAGTGGAGAGTGGGGTATAAAGTTGTTCGCTTTTATGTTCAGCCTTAAATTTGGCATCCATTTCATCATTACACGATCATTTCAGAAATTTGAGGTCCATTTGACCATCACATAGAAGTTTTTTTTGCTCAAGAATTCAATCGCAAAATCATAATATCTTGGCCACGTGATGGAGTTTGGAGACCTTTTGTTCCCCAAAAAAATTTCAACCTTAACACAGTGCTATAGCTGGATGGATTCCATTTTTCACCAATCAATGGGAAATTGGTGGAGATGGCAATGGAGTTATTAATCGATGCGGTATGTGAAAAATCCAATATAGGTCTTGAGATCGTATGTATTTAAGATATTTGTACTAGTGATAAATATTAAATTTAATTATTATACAAAATCAGTATTTAATATTCATCATATTGCTTGTTATTGAGAGCATCAATGTCAACATCGTGATGTGGTTCACTAGAACCACATGAACTTGGGGAACTCCTATTACAACGCCCATGTTGGTCCTGCAACGCCAAAGAAGTGTCCATGTCAAATATGATAGGTGGGAAATGGAAGTGTAGGAAAATGATGACAATGTTGCTTGATGAAGTATCAAACTTAAATGAACAAAGAGAGGTAAGTGTGCAATGAGAGAAATGAGATATGAGTGTTTTGCTTTGGTGTTTTCTTTTTGACTTTTTTGTTGTCTTTTTAACTTTTTAGGGTTTCGTTGTGTTTTTATTTTTTATTTTTTGGGGCGGCTTTATATTGGGCCTAAAACCATCTATGACAGGTTCACAATGACTTTACAAGGAGTTTCCCGTGGTAACTACAGTTTTTGTCTTTGCAAAGGAGCTGGAAAATCGCTGCTGTTTCCTGCAGGTACACGGATTTTCCTTACATTTTGGTTCAGCATTTTGCGTCAGAAGTGTTTCTAACAGAAAACAACCCCTGCAGTCGGTGTTTCCTGCGACTTAGTATCGTAGATGCAGTGACTACAATGAATATCTACTCTTGAAGTCCAAAGTTGGTATGGATTGTTACCATGAAACTGCTGCTCTGATGATGGAAAACTTATTCAGTATTTGAAGAAGATAATAATTTTTAAATTTAAAAATAACTATATCCCCAGGCACATAAAATGATAAATCCAAAATTCAAGAAAATTGAACCACTGAAATCTACCATATGCCAAATAACAGTAAACATACAGCTGTATTACATGTGCAAGTATCCATCAGCACTTGCATTATCATAACATAAAACTCCTTTCCAGCTTTTGTTACATGGATCACCATCCTCCCAGCTATTCAGGTTCCCAAAAGGGTCTCCAAGACTCTCTTTAATTTTTTGAAGGGTTTTAACTGCATCAACAACAAACAAAATCTCCGTCAGGGGAAACTGTATAGGCTATTAGGCCACTTCGTTAATTTTTCATTAAAAGTTAAAAATAAATCTGCCAAACTAGCAAATTTTCTAAAACAGATAAGCCATGCACTTAAATATAATCTGAATACAGCTATTAGATTGACCTAGTTTTACAAGCACTAATAATAAAGCTCAAACTATATTTTCATCCCTTAAAATTCCCACCGATGTCAATATCTTCCAATAAAAATTTGCAACCACAAAGGTCTTTAGCCCAACTTTTTCTTGCTGAAATTAAGCAATACCAGTACCATATCATACACATAATATTATTCCCTGGTGAACTAAATTAAGCAGTACTAGTGCTGTGTCAAACATATGTTATATATAGTTGAATTTCAGAGAAGTAAATTAGGCAATACTAATACTGTGTCACACATGTGTTCCCTTATATATTAGATTTCATTTAATTGAATTAAATTACCTTCATCAGGATCTGTAATCTGTGCTGTTGAAAACAGTGCCAGAGTGCAATACAGAACTGAAACAAAAGCGAGCATAAACGCGGTCGTTTTCTTCATAGTAAATAATTCAAATGCTAACCGGTTAACTCGTTACAAACTGAAACAAAGGCTCCATCCAATCCAATCCAAAACATTCCACCGCTGTTTTCTCCGCGTGTGTATAAATAAAAAGGGTTTTCTGAAAGTCTTAGAAAAAAAGTAGCACAAGATCCAGTCTGGTATGGTGTGCCAAACAATCCCAATTTTGGCGAGGGAAATGCATCTTGGTGAAGTATTTAGGAGAAAAACCCAAGACCAGTAAAATAATTGTCGGTGGTGCATGTTTTGTTCCTCTATAAAGAATATTCAACGCTATCCTCAGAAATGGATGCTGCAATTCGGTGAGTGTGATTTTGACTTTGAGCGTATCCACAGGAAAGTTCAATCCTTTGACATTTTCCCTTCCAATCTGTGGAGATTTCATTAATTATTCACATCCGTGAATATTCATCAACTATTTCCAATCCATGCGTACTGTGACCGGAAGAAGTCGTGGAACGGCAACAAAATATGGCACAAAAGAATCACGACGAGGCGTAAAATGGATTTTATTATGTCGCTTAAAACCACATCAATTTTGCATTGCCGAATCAAATGTGGCATACTTATATCATTACATACTATTTTAGCTTAAGTTTGATAGTGTAGTTTCTTTCTTTCTTTGTTTTTTTTTGGGGAAAAAGAAGGGACTTATTCATTTTTTTAATTGGGTAAAGGTTTTATTCTTGGTTGCTTTCTTTGTTTGTTTTTTTGGGTTAAAAAAGGGACTTTTTCATTTTTTTAATTGGGTAGAGGTTTTATTCTTGAGAGCTCCTATATGTCGTGTATTAGGTACTTAGAAATCTTGTTATAGATTAGCCAATCATGTTTTCAAGACAACCAATAATTCAAAATTGATTGGAGTATAGTCATACTTGTGCCCAAAATTTTTAAAAATGGCTTAAGTTATGGAGGACACAAAAGATTGGTGCAATCATTATTTGGTTTTACTGATGTCCAAATTTTTCGCGTGGTATTTGCATAGAAGGACAAAAAACGTGTCAGCAATGTGGAGATGACATGATTAGTGGGTGGGCTAATTTTGGGCTCTTTTTATTTTCTTCGTGATTTTGAGGGAATTCCATGAAGCTCCTCATTTTTCTCACCCTAAAGTCATTAAAATTACGCCTGAGATGAAAAGGTTTTATTTTTTGCCTAGAATTTGTAAGGAAGTACACAAGTTTGTTTCTAGATGTTTTGGAATGGCAATGGGTTGAGGCTAAAGATTGTCACCCTGGAGGACTTTTATATCCTCGCGATATCCATAAGGACAAGTGGATGTCATTTCTATGGATTTTATATCTAGGTTTTCTTTAATCCATCATAGGCATTACACCATCTTTGTTGTCATGGAAAAATAAAGTAAGGTTATACACTTTATTGTGGGAAATCTTAAGGATGATGCCTAGTGTAGATGAAAGGTTCATCAAGGAAGTTGTTTTTTGTATATCATTCTGGAATGATATGTTCTAATCAAGACAAACTCTTTACATCTAGGTTTTGGAAGACTCTAACAATTGCTTTTGTTTCCAAGTTGAATTTTAGTTCTACCTATCATCCAAAAATGGATGGAAAAACTGAAAGAGTAAATCAAGTCCTCGAGGACATGTTAAGAATGTATGTTATGGATATATAAACCAAACGGAAAGAATATATTCACTTAGTATAATTTTATTACAATAATACTTATCATTTTTTCTAAAGATGCCCCCTTTCAAAGATTATTATAGAATGCACTATATAACCCCTTTTGATTGGAATGGTCTAGATAATAGAGCCATCTAAGGACTTAGAGTGTTGTAATATTATGATGAAAAATTAGTCTCATAAGAGAGGCTCAAAGAAGCCTTTGATAGACAAAAAAATTATGCTAACCTTAAGAGGACTCCTAGCGAAATTTAGATCCCCAGGTAAGGTAGTTTTAAGGGTACATCCTCAAAAGAGTTCCATCAAATTTGATAACTATTCTAAGTTATCCTCTAGATTTTTCGGATCCTTTGAAATTTTGGAAGGATTAGTCTTGTGTCTTACAGCCAACTCTCCCTCCTCTCTCTAAGATTCATGATGTATTTCATATTTGTTTTTTTAGAAATTATATCTCTAATCCTTCCCATGTTTTGGGTTGGTCAAATATTTAGGTGGAGGATGGGGATAGTTCAATTTTCATCCCGAACCTTCCATCTCAAACTCGAATCGTAAATCTCCAAAAAAATAAGGGTTTTTTTTTTTCACTTTTTAAAACAAATGGAACATGAAACCACAACTAAATTCACCACAGAGGAATTATCTACAAGCTCAAATCAACACTTTTTCTTTCCAACACCATTTGTAGACCATACAATGTAAATGTTCTATATCACTCTAGAAGGAGGGTTTCACTAGGGTTTAAAACCAACTTAGCTTCTTAATCATTGTTCATAAAAGTTTGACGATAAAATCAATCCATTATTTTTGCCAAAACTCTTAGCTCAATGAAAAATCATCCCTAAAAACCACAAGGTCCCATGCAAAGTGTGTGTGAGTAGGTGAGCATTTGAAGTTACCCATTGAGTTTGATTTTGCCTTCTTTAGAACTTGGTTTTGCCAAAAACTCATATCTTTAGCAAATCTCATCATACCGACATGAAGCATCATAGTAACCTCCTATAATCTGAACCAAGTCACATGCATTCTCAAATGCCTTTAAATCTTTCCAAAAACTAAGACTTACTTGTGTGTTCTTTACTAGTCTTTATTATCTTGTTTCTCAAGGACCTTGAAACATCATCAAACCTCTTAGTAATGACATGTAACTCCTTCAACACATCATATACAGTGTCACAAAACCTTTCACATTATTGGACAAGACTACCATGCTCCATATCTCATGTTACTCACTCATACACCATGCACTAGGTATAGGAATAGGCCTAGAATGACTTTACTCAACCATGAATACGAGATGAAATGACCATGATGACCACTTGCATACACTTAGACTCTTTTAACAAATCAAACTAACCATGATAGACCTCATGAAGACTTCATACCAGTTTAGGATTACTCATACTATGACCATTCATACTAGACCATGCTCTAAGACATCATAGAACACCAAAACCAGACACTACCAATCAACCTTCAAACTTGACCTTGATTGACATCTCATGAAGACTCGTATGACACCTAAACTCCCTTTGCCATCAATGACCTTTGACATCAATGACAATACCATAGAAATAATGGCCAAAAAATCTTCTACTCATGTCAAAGGGGTGCAAAAAAAGTAAACTACTTCACAAAAAGAGAAGGGGTTGGTAATTACCAATCTCTGAGACTAATTTGGGATCCTAGGATTTGTAGAAAGGTTCATTAAAAAGGAGTTGAAGAGTTAAGCTTGCAATTTCTTGAGGGGGAGAAATTTTGGGACAGGGAAGATCAGTAACGTCCCCTTCTCAAAATTAGTTTGGAGAAGACCTTTAGCCTACTTTTTATTTCTCGTAGGCATAAAGGGTGTGGTAAGGAAATACTTAAACTTAAATTGTCGAAAATTTAAATTTATGTTATAATCATTAAGTGACTTAAGTTGTTAAAAAACTAACATTAAATTATAGTTAATAAAATGCAACTTATGTTTGATTTTTAAAGGTGACTTTATAATAAAGAAAATTTAAACATCAAAATAGAAGTGGGACATCCCATTTGGGGACCTTTCCTCATGAAATGTACCATGAAGAGTTATAAAAGAATATGAGAGGTCATTTAGAGCTCACTTTTGACTACATTGTTCTTTCATTTTGATGAGTTTGAGATTTTTCCTTTAAGCATCTACATTTGAGGATGAAAACCCTCATTTGCAATCTTCATTTCAGACAAAAACCCTTCGATGTATTTATATTTGAGGATGAAAATCCTCTAATGTTCAAGGTTGAATCTATACAAGAGTTGCATTTGGGAATCCATTCTAAGTTTTACAATCTCAAATCCAATTCAACAACTAGGGAATTAATTAGGGCATGTTCTAGATTAGTTTCCAAGATTTTTCAACTAGGACATCACATTCCAAGTCATATTTTTGTTGGTGTATATGACTAGACTTTTCGTCATTCAACATCTTGTCCACCTATTTAGTTAGTCATCTCACTTAATGAGAATAGGTCATAGTTGAATAAGTCAATAGGGTTAGTGTACATGTGTCATGCACATGAGTTACACAACACTTCTATATGTACCCCTTCTTTCTTATCTATGAGCATGTCGAAACTATGTTGCCTTTTCTGTACTTGATTTTCCTAATGATTTGTGCTCTTGCTAATTACAAAGCATTCTCATCTCTATTATAAGTGCAACCCGTATTCGATTTGCATGAGGTTCCAGCATTGATCCTCACGGAATAATCCGATATGGTATCAAAGCAGATTTTTGGTAAACGTACACTCTCTTGAATTGGTTGTTGATTACTTTATTCTTGGATTTATCATTTTTCATGCAAATTTATCATACAATTTTATTTGGAATCTTGTTAACATATCCGATAATCTGGTTTCTTGGAGTTTTGTGATGTTTTTTAGTTTTGCATGCACACGTTACGGGGGTTTTACAGGAGATTTAGCTAGCTGCTGACCAAGTTTGGCGGATCCGACAAATTTAGAGGTGGATTCTTCATTTTTGGTTTGTAATCATTTTTAAATCGGAAGTGAAATTTTTTATATCTTTGTTTTTACTTGTTTACAAGTGTTTTAGGAAATCTAAATTTCTGGCATATCTTACGCTCCGATACCATGAAAGAGTGTTCATGAGAATCAATACAGAAACTATGCACCACAACGAAGTTACACTCCAACGGTAACGTGGTAGCTCCAACGTAATCAACAAGATTCGAATAATGGAAAATCATGCAAGTAAGAAAAAAAGTCTACTCATTCTCATAGATTGAAAAAAGGAAGTACATATAGGGGTGTTGTGTAACCCTCATGCCTGGAAAATCATTCCCTTGTAAGAGGGAAAGAGGAGTTACAATTCCAAATAAGGAATGTAACTCCTATGACGCCACTGACGCATATGACAATGACATATTCTATGACGGAATATGTCACTTGTCATATAACTCCCTAAGACCTATGACACTTGTTAAGCAAGATGACTCACCATGTGATGATGATGAGACCCCTACGATGATGAGGCAAGTACACACACCAACAATTTCATGATTATACATCTAGGGCATCAAAGGCACCAAATTGGGACAACGATTTTTTTTTAGTTTTACCTTTATTTTGGGAA
Organism: Taxus wallichiana var. yunnanensis; assembly: GCA_018340775.1. Classification (NCBI taxonomy): domain Eukaryota; kingdom Viridiplantae; phylum Streptophyta; class Pinopsida; order Cupressales; family Taxaceae; genus Taxus; species Taxus wallichiana. Next base: position 339,134,112 of record CM031243.1, on the reverse strand, counting down.
GATTCTAAGGATGGATGACCCCACTATGAAGACCATTGTAGTTGTGATTTGAAGTGGGTTGGGTGTTAGGGTTTGCACATAGTTAGGTTCTTCCCTAGATCACCAATTTCTATCGATAGATCCATTCATTTGCGCAAGATTTTTCCAATAATTGTTAGTTGTACTTTTTATTTATTTCTAGATTGAAAATAAAAATAATTATTTAGTTTTGATGTAAATCTAATTTTTTCAATCAAATCCATATCGTTGGAGTTGTTATCAATGTTTTTCAATATCTTGGTTATTTTATTTTGATGGTTTGTGTTAATAAATCAAAGGAATCAAACTCATGTCCTTTTATTACAAGGGTTTATCAAGAAAATCATATTATTATTTTTTCATAAGGGTTTTCTAGGAAATCCAAATTTCATGAATTTATACCCTCAAGGACATTACAAAAAACTATCCTAAAAATTGAAATGATGTTTTTTAAAACATTTAAAACGTTTTTGTTTTATTTCTTCAATTTTACTTATCACTATTTTTTTCTTTCTAAATACCTACAATATAATTGTTTTTAAAATTATTAAATATGTTGTATGTGATTTATTTTTTCAAATACCTATTTTTTTATCTAAGTATATATTCTTGGTTAATTTAGGATGTCCTACATTTTAAATGCAATTTAAAATATATATTTTTGAAATATTAATATGCTAGTTGAATATTGATATGCTAGTTGAATATTAATATGCTAGTTGTTCTCAATCGTGTTATCACCGGTTTTGTTTTTACTTCAATGTGTAGCTAATTATTCTATCCAAATAACACTAATTATAAACCTGCATAAAAATAATACATTAAAACCTAGTTATAATGAAAAACTATACATTTTAGAAAATAATTGATGGAATGTCAAATAAAGCCTTTTTATGGGGAAATTTGTAAAAAGACAATAACAATAACACTTTTTTACATATTTTATAAATTTCATATATAAAAATGACAGACTAATATTATCTTCCCTAAATTAATGATAAACATAAAAATAAAAGAAAAAACAAACAAAAAAGTTTTAAATGCAAAAAAACTAAAAAAATATAAACAAAAAGAGCATTGGGAAGGGGAGCGATGTTTCCCACAATCACATCTACACTCTTAACCACATTAGGGAGGGTGGGGTAATTCTTGTAATCACCTTTTCTCTGTCACTCTCTTTCACAAAATAAAATCTATCAAAATAGGTAGTATATATAAACAATAAATATTTAAGTGTAAATTTATATTTACATATAAGGGAACCCTATAACTCTATGGGGTATGAGCGTATAGTCACCCGGATGCAGAACTCTTTATAAGCCCTGTCTATATATGGGGGAACATTTACTTTCTTATGCTTCAAGTTATATTTTATGTATACATTTTCAGGATGTTTTAGAGTGGTTTAAGAACTCTATAATTTGTAATGAAGATCATTGGTTTTAGAGGATCCTAATATTGTAATATTATTATACATAATATTAGATAATTCTCGCGTTATCTAGGAGATCTTCTATCTTGTAGTTGGAACTTAAAGAGTTCCTATAGGTAATTGAACACTCATAGAGAATTGTTTTAATTGATTCGTAATAAGTTAAGTGTGAAATAGAGAACTATGAAAATATTAAATAATGTCACACTGATTATTCTAAACTAATTAATAAAATTTTATAATACACATTCATAATATAGCATTAATACTTGCAATTATGTTAAAACTATATAAGGACTGCTTAAAATACACAAATGGATAAGTAATTAGCAACACAAACTAATACAAGGCTTATCTAGGTTTTTTAGAGTAAGATAAATAGATGTTATATATTTGGAAATGCTTAGTCTCGATTCTAAAACTGGAAATTTATCCCATGGATGACCATACAACTATTATATGGTCTTGGTTGATTTATACAGATCCCAAATTCTTTTGTATAGTATTGCGTATCTATACACAATATGGTTTTGTAACTTCACCTACCCTTTTATTTCCTAAAAATGAATATCGTTGTTTGTTATTAGGCTTCCACAACTTTAGTATCACCTATAATAATCTACAACAAATAAAACCCTATATACATGTATACTTCATAAAAGCATTAGATAACTAAAAGGATAAATTAATGTGTGGGTGAAGCTAGAATAATCTTGGAATTCAATCCTCCCTAAACCAATCCAAGTGTTCGACTACATCCCCTCGAGAGGATAAATCCTTATGTAGCTCTCTTAGTGTAGATGCAAGTGTGCATGCATGTCTAAGCCAATCCTATTGGTTGTCGGCTGTAAGATAGTGCACTAACTATAGAATAGAGAATATACCCAACATGGTAGTAGTGTAATGTGGTAATCAGATAGGCTTAGAATATCCCTTTTATCCCATGAAGACCATTGATAATGCTTGAGTGACTAGCTCTTTCTAATACATGGTCAGAAACACCTTTGAGTGTGTGGAAAAGGATGAAGCTAGACTCTTGAACTGGTTTGAGTGATTTTGAACTATGTGGTGGGTGATCTAATTATTGTGCAACTATTTTAGAGATATTTTAAATAGTATTGAGTTCTTTAGTGTTTATATTTACAATGGGAGCCTATGCACATGCCAATTGAGTTATAGATTACAATTTGAATTTCTTATTAGTATTACATTAGTTAAACATCCACATAAAGGGTGATCTAGAACATGAAATGACCTACGAACATGGAACATGAACGTGATTTTGAACCGTGGTGGCTGATCTAATCTGTTGTGTAACTATTTTAGATATATTTTAAATAGTATTGAGTTCTTTAGTGTTGATATTTACAATGGGAGCTTATGTGCATGCCAATTGAGTTATAAATTACAATTTGAATTTCTTATTAGTATTACATTAGTTAAACATCCACATAAAGGGTGACCTAGGAACATGATTTTTTTATATGAGTCCTATTATGATCTAGCTCAACAGAGGCGAAGAGAAATTAGATTTCTTTCAAGAAGTTGAGGTAACAACATATGTGGTGGGTATGGCAATGGAGTAAAAGTGCGGTGTGTAGGTCGCAATTGTAGCTTCGTAGGTTGAGATATAACATTGATAGTAGGCTTAGAGTCACTAGGCTTTCCATTGAAGGAATATTTTCTTGGGAACTTGTTAGTAGAAGCATCGAAATATTAGCACCATATTTAAGTTTTCCCAAAGAAAGTAACTTGATCTCTCTACTTTTCAAAGTATGACATAGTTGATCAAAAGAGTGAAAAGAATCAAAGAGTACACACTCTTGTAAAGGAGGTAATAGGATTTGGATGAAAATATATTGTAATTCAAATTCATCCAAGATGTTGTTCATTTTAGAAAAATTATTATTATAATGCAATACATAGTCGTTAAGATGCTCGTTAGTTCCTTTCCTATTTTTTTCCATTTATGCATATGATATCTTTGTGTCAGTATTCATGGAAAAGTGAGCTATAAATATATTTGCAAGAGGAGTAAAATATTGAATGGAATGCAAAGGCAAATCGTAAAACCATCATAAGGCATAGTCATGTAAGCTCCTAGGAAATAACTTGGTCAAGAGTGTGTCATCGCAAGCATAATTCAATAATGCAACATGAAATGAGCGAAGGTGTTCATGGGGATCTTCATGGCCATCGAAGAGAGAAAACTTAGGTGAGAAAAAATTGGGAGGAAGTGGATAAGAAAAAACCTTGGGTACAAGAGAACTATGAAGAAGAAGCAAAGAATCAAGGGATGGAGAATAAGAAGAGGAGGCTTGTTGCAATTGACGAATTTGAGTTTGCAAATCATGATACAAAGACTCAAAGAAATGGGGGCCTAAAGAAGTGCTAGGTTGGATATGGGAAATAATGAGAGAAGAGAAGTAAGTAGTGGGTGTAGAAATAGGCATATGAATGGTGGATACCCCCACAGTGGTGGGGGAAGAAGAAAGTAGAATAGAAGAAGGGATAGCAGTAGAGATCCCTAAGGTATGAACCATACTAACATGAGTGGAATTTTCACGGGCACACTAAGTAGCTAATAAAGTGTCAAGGACATGTGGCACATGAGTGGGATTATCACGTAATGTGGAACAGAAAGTGGTGACAACATCAAGTTGTTCCTGATCCACATTAGTGTCTTCATCATAAGAATGTTCACTATTAGAAGTTTTGATATCCTCAAGAGGAACTCGATGGGAATTGAAGAGGGGGTTATCATGCATGGTTTTAACCATATTGTTGGAATGATTATGGGTTTGTGAGAGAATCTCAATATGTTGTGGGAGACCAAAGTGACCACTACGAGTAATGGGCATGAAAGATAGATCCGAGAATGGGAATGTAAGGATCGGGTTTACCAAATGATTTGAATAAATTTAAATTTAATATCATCAGACTAAGATCAAATGAATATAACAATGATAAACAAGATCTAGTATGAAAATTACAAGTAAGTATGCAAGATAGAAAAATGAGAATGACTTAGCTTGCATCAGGAGATCTAGGTTGATTCTATGCTTTGGAAGATGACTGGAACGGGTTGGATCTGGACTATGTGAGCTCTATTTGGAAAACTAAGACACGAGACTTCTTTGAACAAGATTACCCACAGTAGGACATGACTTCCTCATGTGCTAGTGTCTAATCTGGTCACTAGTTTCCCTATAAAAAATATGCTTCTAGTCTTTTTATGTTCTAAATTTGGTTCATTCCTTTCGTTGTTTATCACTCTAGATCTATCGTAGGGTTCCTGTATCACACTTGTTCTTGCAAGAAAAACCCTAGATACCTACACCAAGCTCAAGAAAACAATATATGGAATAAATAATGCATATGCTTGATTCGACTTACCTCGAGAGGTCATTCCAATGTGATTGTCACCAAGCACCGCATTAAATTTCAGAATCTATGTAGTTCTTTTATGTGTGTGATTAGAATTGTTTCCTTTGAAGCTATATTTCCTTGTGTCACCACACCAAGATAATTATCTACACTACTTTACCCCCAAGATGAATGTGTGAGATTAAATTCGAAATGTCCCTTCTTATGCAGTGAATGATGCACCCAAATGCAATCTTTAAATGTTGCTCTTTGCCCCAAGTAATAGATAGTAAGTATTAGCCCCAAATGTCATGCCCCTTAATAATGGTAAGTAATTCATGTATATATGTATGTATGTATGTATGTATATATATATATATATATATATATATATATATATATATATATATATATATATATATATATATATATATATATATATATATATGATTCCCTTGTTTGAATTTTTCATTAACAACTAAAAATATAACCCAAATTGATAAAAGAGACTTTAGAAAAGATACCAAATGATGTGGCAATTCAAAATCAAGAAAAGGAGGGAAAGGGACAAAATTGCCCGAAGGGACAATAGAATTGGTACGCTCTTGTCCTAATGGATAGTATGGTTTGGGATTCTCAAGAGATATAATGGTCAATACAGAGCTAGGCCACATGTCGTTTAGTATCCAAAAGTAAATTAGTCATTTCAGAAAAGAAAATAACAAGAGTGTGCGAAACATAAAAGCAATGCAAGAGTGAAACAAGTATTGTTAATGTCTAGTCTTCTTGTTTAAGAATCATGTATATAATGAAATACTTAGAGGTGTGATGTAAGTATAAATTGTGTGATTTTGTGACTACACAAGCATATAACCGTACAACAATGCAAGGCAATGTATACTTAGAAAATACAAACCAAAAATCAATATCATGCAAGAATTCAATAGATGCAATGATGATAACATATTAAGCAACATAAAAACAACAAAATACTATGAAAATATGACATAAATTCACAAATAATTCGTGCATATTCAAATAGATAATAATACAATTAATTTGTGGTGTGTGCACATTATCTCCTCTACCACCACATTTAGATTTGTCACCCTCTTCTCAATATTATTGTCATTATGGACATAACCTTCACGGGGGGATTTCTGTGACAACGAAACATGCCAACAGGATGTGGCTAATCCAAAATCCATATAATACAAGTATAATGAAAATATGTGAATTGAATAATGAAAATAATATAAACAAAAACTAACCATATATAAATTGCATTTGACATAAATCATTAAAAACTAATTATGAATACTAAAAATGATTTAAAACTATTTATTTAATATTGTTAACATGTACAATAAAATACGGTGTGATGGTTGACATAATCCATTTTATTTTAGTGTCTTTTTAGATTAACTTTAAAAAAATTAGTGTCTTAGGCCTCCCCTTTTTCATTGTCTCTTCGACCCTTGTTTTCCTTTGAAGATGAAAAAATCACCAATGTTTATTTCAAAACTGCAATCACAATTTTGCAAACAACACAGATTTATTTTGTGTCATTGCAATTTTCCCATCCATATGTGGTGATTTTACCACTTGGTGGAAAATTAAGGATCAAAACGTATTCATAAAGAGTTTCCCTTTCCTCTAGCACCTTTTTCCCATCCCCGAGCCTTTTAGCTTCATCCAAAAGGCCCAAACTCACTTCCTCTCCATATCTATGCTTTTTAACATTTTTAAAAATATTAAGAGCAATTCATTCATTGTTTCCATTGTAATGTAAAACACCAATACCATTGTATCCTAGCCATTGGGTTATTTTTCATAGGTTTAGGTAGTAGTTTTAAGTGGATTTATTATACTTGTGAGTTTTCAAAGATGGATACACGACAAATACCTTTTGGGTGTTATATTTTGAGGACACTATGCTTCATCCCCTTTTCATCCATCTTTCACTTGTCATCGCAAGTCAACAGGGAAGTTTTTTTTTTTTTTTTTCTATTTAGAATTTAGAATTATCTTAGATTAATATAGTGGCATAATATTGTGTTCTACTAGGTAGCCAAAAATACTCAACAAACTTTAAGTTTTTTGAAATAATATGTATGCACTATTTATTTGTATATATAAGCTAATAAAAACACGTGTTAAATTTTAGAGAGGTACATCCAAGTTTTTGTGGAGACATATTTTATTGGTGTAATTGATTCCAATCACTACCAACTCACAATGGAGGGCTAAGTGATCTTTAAAACAAAGTTTTAGATACTCACAAAGAACTTATTAAGACACCTTCTTAATTAGACTAACATGCCCACAAAATTACTTCTTGTAAATGTAATGAACCTTATCTTTTTCAAATTGTTGTCTACTCAAAATTTCCCGCTTTCGATAAGAGTAAAATTTCAAAATTTTGAGTTTAAGTGTTTCTCTCTGAAATGCCTAAGTCGTGAAATTGAAAAAATCAGTGTTTTGGGTCATTTTGTGTGATTTTCGGGCTGTCGGAACTTTTTGTCCCATCTATCCCAAGTACGAAAATGCACTCTGTTCCCGATCGACCGAAATCCCATTGTCCCATTTTCGGGCCGTCGGAAAATTTTGTCCCAAGTGTCCCAAAACTTATTTTGCGTGTTGTTCCATTTCGTAGAATCACCCTTCCCGCGTGCTTCGCACTTTCCTGTCCCAAATGTCCCAAAGTTAAAAAGTGCGAGCTTTCCCATTTTCACCGATTTGCAATCAAGCGTCCTTCAAGGCGCAATTTTGTCCCAATGCCCCATTTGAAAAAGTGCGAGCTTTCCCAATTTCGCCGAGCTGAGCCAGTCAAGTCGCGTGCTTGAACTTTTTGTTCGAATGTCCCATGTCCAAACGGGCCCTTTGTTCCAATTTCACCAAAACACCCGAATCGCGTACTTCGCACATTTTCGTCCCATTTGTCCCAAATGCATTTGTGCGTCCTCTCCCTGTTTCGCCCAAACCAAGCCGAGCCGCGTGTTTCGCGCATTCGCGTCTCACATGTCCCAAGCGTACCTAGTGTCATTCACACTTAGTTTTTCCCGCTCGCTCCAAGTATGATACTTTTCAAATTGGTGGTTGTGTATTCAATGCGCATTAAAGTCATTTCTCTCTCCAAACGGCTATATAACGAGCATTCCCCTTTGCATTTTCGCATTGCTTCCATGCTATCTTTTGCTCGAACCCTCGCCATTTGAAAACCTGCGCGATTCCCCCTCCATTTGCAAATTCCTTCCAGAAGTCTAGGTTGCAGCTCCGAGGCTATCAACATGAAGATCAAGTTCCAGGGACAGGAGCAAATTTCTCCGCTTGAATCTGCCGTTAGCAATATAGGGGACAGCGAAGCTCGTCATCTCGACTTCGGCGATTTTTGGGCAAGAATGACAGATGCAAACCCTACACCAATGGCACAGATGATTAATGATAGTGGTTTAGCTTTTGCCGGAGGATTCCCAATCTCAGTACAGTGTGCTGATACAGTGCTTTCATGTGGAGCTCACTTCGACCCCGATTCTAGCGAATTGACAAATGTACATGGGGAACTCATTGCCAAGCTGGACGCTGCCGCCATTGGCGCTGCTCTGAGGATTCCGGAGATGGACAATGCTATAGTCGTCTCCCGAGATCAAGCACAGGCTATGTTCGACCAAGACAGTGACAAATACAAGGCGCGAGTGGCGAAGTCTTGGTTGAAGAACCCTAAGAAAGGTGCTTCTCGCCTAACCAAAACCCTCTTCCGAGCAGATTTCAACGAAGAACTGTCAGACTTCATAATCCTGCTGGCTCGGGTTATGGGTTTGCCCTCCACCAATGAGTTTCATTTCTGGATGTGCCCGCTCATCAGCATGGTGTGCCAGGGAACACAAAATATCAACTGGGCAGAGATCATCAGTATGAATTTGGCTGAGCAGCTATCCAACGTCCAGCAAACAAAGAAGTTCTATATGACTTCCTATCTGATGTATACCCTAGCAGCATCCAGGCAGTGGTTTGGTTTCTCCTATATAGATGCACACAAAGATGATCCAGTGTATGCCTATTGCCCGCAGTTCACCTTGGAGACCAGCAACCGCAATTTCAGAAGGGTCAATGATGCTTTCACCATGTACGTGGTCAGATTGCTCGAAGGTGATACTGCAAGAAGGTTTTCAGATGAAGCCATGAACCTGATATCGCAGTATGGAGCCTATTTCATTCAATTCAGGAAATTTTCCTATATCAGGCTTGCTGGCTATGAAAGCACTCCTCTACGGCTTCCCATGTTCTGTAATGATAAAATGGCTTTGATTGAAATATGCAGGCAACTAGACAAGTTGCCACGAACTTGCGAGAGAGACAAGAAGATTTCGGCTTGCACTTTCCCATCTCTCTCGGGAAACTACACATGCAAAACAACTCGGATGCTCGAACATGTAAAAGAGCCTGGTCCCTATCATCATTTGTTCATTTCTTCAAGCCAAGAACTTGTTTTGACTTGAAGAAGTTCATTGAACAGAACATCAAAATAGTCTATCATCATAGGGCAGATACAGAAGACTACTGGGCTGACTGTGCAGATGATTTTGAAGCCAGAAGAAGGCATTGTGGCAGGTTCTCCCTGCAATTGATCCAAGAACTCAGTCTGTACCAAGTTCCTGAAGGTCTCCAGGATGACAATTCTGAGCTATACTCTTATGAGTATGAAAATGTGATTAAGCACACCCCTCTGGAGGACCTGGATTGGAACAAGAAAGAGAGAGATGATCTGGCTGAGATTCTTGCTCCAGTCTTAATCAGGACTAGGGTCTGGTTCAGTAAGAAGATCCGAGAATTCAAGAGGCACTCAGGAGAATCTAGCTCCAAGGATGATTCGACACCCATAAGAGAGGCATCAGTTCCAGAGTCTGGAACACCAGTGAAAACCCCTCCTGCCTCAACAGCTCGGGGACCTGTAGAATCTACTCCTTCTCCATCTACCCAGGTATACAAGAAGAAACTCAAAGAGGTAAAGAAGGAGCCTGCAGAGAATGATCCTCCAAGAAAACAGGTAGAGTTGCCTATAGGGCCAGAGAACATCGTTGTTCTCAGTGAAAGTGAAGAAAGTGAGATGCCAACTCCTGCAAATGTTCCTGAAGATCCAGCAGATAAGGACAAGGAGGTCCAGAGCACTGAACTTCCAGGTACTACTGATTCTTCTACTGCCATTGCCTCCAGTGCTCTACTCACGTCTCGGCTTCAGTCAGCAGGCAAATGCAGACCACGAGTGTCATGAGCTCCCTGTCTCTTGGTCCTCTCGCCCCTCCCGTAGATTCTTCTTCCTCTTTTGCTTGGGTGCAACCTCAGGTCGACAAAAAGGAAGAGGAAATCCTCCTCTCAAAGCTTGGGACCAAATTTTGATCTTGTCAGAAGCGACCTTGTTGGGCACCACTCCTTCTCGTGCCAAGAAAGCCGAACCACCTCCGAATTGTGTCGATGCCCAAGGTCAGCAATTCTTGGAGATTGCTTAAGCCTACGGTAGACAAATCGAGATCGAGACTTGCGACATCCGACTTAGAGCTTTCAAGGATCCCTATGGGAGAGTCTACTCCTGAAGGTGAAATTCACAACCTCCGGAAATATCCACAAGAGTCATTGGAAAGGTAGAGAAAGGCGCAAGCAGACTATTGAGCAAATTTGGAAGAACAAGCCCAAGTTCTCACAAGTTTTATCAAGTCACTCTTGTCTAAGGACAAAGTTTTGGACCCCACCCCCTTGACTGCTCTACCGCCTCCTGTAATTCTAAGCCAAGATGAAGTGCAAAGTATCAAAGATATGCACAAGTATTCTGTCTATGGCCGAGCTATTGAAGCCATGGTGGATGACATGCTTGTTGCTGGGCTAAACTTCATCGATGAAGCTTTTAAACTACATGGAAAGGTAGACAATTTGCAACAGAAGCTATCCTCTACTATTGGGGTTATGGATAAAGAGCTTAAACTCTGGAGCAGTTGCATTGTAGACCTTCGCCTCATGGGACAGACAGATGAGAACATCTTACTGGCGAACAAGATTTTCGATGATGCCAAAGACAATCTATCAAAATCCTGGGTCTACAGCGTAGAGTGGAAAATCAAAGTCTTGGAGGAAGCTGTGGGAGAAATGAAGAACAGTTGGCAGAAGGGAGAAGCTTTCAAGACACTGGCAGCTGCTGCTTTCAAAGATATGCATTGTCATCTTCAAGATGAAAACTCTGGTGCTTCCTTGTCCTTGCAAGAAATCAAAGCTCAGTTCAGAGCTTTTGTCAAAGATCATCTATTCAAGGAAAGCTCCATCTCTAAGGAAAAGATGAAGGAAATTTGTTCTCTTCAGTCTGCCATTGAAGAAGCAAACAAAGATTATCATACTCACGTCGAGTTTGATAAAGAGATGGAGAAATGTCTGGGATTTTGGACTCAGTCTGCAGCCAACACGTCAGTCCCTCGTGGCAGAGATATAGCTGAGTCATTGAAGAAATTCAGGCAGCGGATTCTGAAGACAGTGGGTCCCTCCCAGTAACCGGCCACCTGTCTCCTTCTCTTTTCTTTCCTCTTCTTCCCTTTCTTTTCGTATTCTTTGTAATCAGTTAAAGTATTGTAACCGGCGGTCCTTAACTATTCTTTAGTTAAAAGAAACGGTTACGAAGAGTAACTGACTTGTAAGCTATATAATGGCCTTTCCACGCCATTTTGAGAGGGAGGAAGAACTTGGAATATTTGCTGAAAGTGTAAATAGATCTTAAAGAAATCAATACAAAAGGGCTTTTCATTCTTTGTCTATCTGATTCTCGTTATCTCTGTGTTTTCCTTTAATATTGTGAAGATCATTTTGTTCTTAACTCGTTAGTCTCTCTGATTGCATACTGTTCAGTTTTGCCAATACATTGATCTTGTATAACCAAGAAGGAACTTTGTGTCCTTGATTAATAAATCTGAAGAAGGTTATTTAGGGAACTTTGTGTCTTTGAATTTAATCTCATTCAGCCAACGCAAATGATCTTGTCTTAAATCCTTTGAAGCTTCGCATACACGAAGAATTATTCTGCTATCTATAATTCTGAATGTTGCTATTCTGCTCATCTTCTTATTCCCTTTCCTCAGTCCTTGTGTAACTGATGATCCTTGTGGAAAGCACTTTCGTAATATCCAAGTTTAACCATAAAACAATGTTCTGTACATTTGTAAATAAGTTCGTTTCAGAATAAGGGAACCTCTCCCATTAAAGAGGAGGGACTTCTTGTCCCATTTGCTCTCTTCTAAAAGTCCTATCTCGACGACCAACACAAATAATGAGATATTTTCTTATATAAATGTAGATGAATGACCTAACACTAAGGAAAAATGTTATCAACTTAGGTTTCCTATTCTTTAGACTATTTCCTTGAATACTCTATTTTTGGTCTTTCTTAAAAGGTTTTTCTAAACCTCAATGTTGCCAAGAAACTCCTTCTCAATGTTATTTTATAGGTTATCCTCATGTAAAATCACTCCACAAAATTCTAAACACTCTTGCATGCCATCTCTTGCAAACAACATTTTCCTTTTCATAACTAAATCCAAAACATGATATTGGGTCATTTGTCATAATAAGAATTTTTAGGGACTCGTATATTGTGTTTTTGATATCTAATGATTGTAAGGTTTTTATGCCTTCACACATTCTAAATGACCATATACATCATAAAAAAATCCTCCACACACCTCTTTCACTATTTCATTGGTTCACAACATCATCATGCAATGTAAGACTTATTGTGAAGGTTTTATGATTGTCAAAATAGAATTGTGTTCTAAGAAATAAGGTTTACATGCCATAAAAATTTCAAAAATTCCTAAAATTTATCTTTGAGGATTCTTATAGTCCCTAAACATTGAACTAAAGTTTCATACAATTATCATGGTTATTTTTCAAGACATGCTCTTTTTACATTCACTAAACCCTAACTTAAGTTCTTAAGTTAGTAGTACAACAAGAGGCAAGTTTCACTTTATTTTTGCAAATATGGTCTAGGATCAAAACCATCACCTCAAACTTGGCATACACTCTCTCCCTTTTCCTTAAAAACCCACTTTGGTTTTTATACTACCTATACTTCAAAAACTCCTTAAACTAATCAAACTCGACTTTCATGATTATGCATGTTTGTGTACATGACAACAAGCTTATGAATTAAATTTATTTTATGTGTTTTAGGTTTTAAAACCTCTGCAACATCTCAAAAACCTTTTGATATTAATCATTTTTGTATTTCATCATATTTATTGTTTTATTCTTACCTATTACACCTACAAAACTCATCAACTCTAACTTTCGAGATGATATTTGACAATGTATGGCATTCATTCGTCTATTTGTGAATCATTAATGAACACAATAAAAATTAATCACTCCAAGGATTTTAAACTTCTCTAAAACCTCCATTATTTATTCTTCAAAACCTTCAAATGATTTCTTATGCAAGAAAGTAGACTTCCATACAAGAAAACATGTAAAACTTCTCAAGAACATGTAAAATTTTGCCTTCTACATGCCTGCATACATCATTATGAGTATGAGAAATAATAAATAAACACAAACATATTTATATACCTATAAATTTATTTATCCATCAATATAAACCATAAATAATGCATATAACACAACATTTCTTCTTTGTTCATCATTTTCCAAACTTATAAAGCTTCTTTCATAGAGAACTGCAAAATTCATGTTTTTTCTCTAAAAAAACTACATAATCCCATGAATTATTGGTGCTTCCTCATACCTACCTTACCATTCTTACTTCTTCTACCTCATTCTCTCCTTCATTCATTCAAATACTTATTTCATAATTTTCTTGATAATTACTGACTAATTTTCATACCCTAACTAGGGTGAAAAGTCACTCACACGTGTGGGAACATTATGAGAGGTTAAAAAACATTTTATCATCACACATTTGATCTTTCTAAACCATCCATGAAATATCATGGGTTAACATGACACCTAAATGAATATCTACCACCTTAGAACTACTTGAAATTTTAAATTTTCAAACTAAGAATATTGGAGGAAAATATAATTTGAAGAATTTACACATAATAGAGAGAAAATATGAGTGGAACCCATTATTATAGACCCTAAATAACATTTAACACATACACAAACCAATATTTTCTAAAAAAACAAAATACATTCTTTCCCTTTATGCTCTTGCATCGAGACTCCCAGTGGGAGAATTTGAGCTCCAACTCAAATGCAACGCTGAAGTATTTTTCCTTTTCTTCCAATTTCTCTTCTTCTTTTGATAATTTCTTCTTAAACTTTCATGTTTAGCTTCATATTCATTGGCTTCTTTATTCATTTTTATTTTCTTCTTAGCTCCATGTTTTCTCTCATCCTTCTTATCTTCTTTACTCTTTTTTTCCTCGTCATTTCACTTCTTTGTTGTTTCCTCTTATCAAAACTTCTTCTCATGCTCTATTGGCTCTTTTCTAATCTAATTATTCTGAATTTAAGCTCCTTTCAGATTTTCTCTTCATATCTTTCATCTATGACTACTTCCTCATGTTCCTCATCCCATGTCAAGTAACTCCTACACTTTTTCTTGTGCTTAATTCTTTACCTTCTTCATGTCTTCACAATTCTCAACTACCTTGTGGGGTGTTTTAGTCCCCTCCTTGTCTTGAACCTACTTCATGACCTTAACTAACTCTTCTTCATGATTTTTGTGGTTACTTTCCTCTCTTGTTATATCAACTTTCTACCATACTTTCTTGATAGTCCACATTTTATTTATCGTCACTTTTTGCATCCCTATACCTTGCTCTTCATGTGATTTAGGACTGAAATTTTCCTTTGTACTCTATTTTCTCTCTGCCGCACACTTTTTGTACCAACTTTCTCCCGGTCTTCTAAGCTTCTTTATTGTCTTTTCTTGATAGAATACACCCCTACCCTCATATTCATTTTAGTTGTATAATTCAACCTTCTCTCATTGTCTTTTAAGTAAAGATTCTCATCTTGGTTCTTAAATCTCATAGAGTTATGGTTACCTTTATTCTTATCTTGTTTAACATCCTTCTTTATCCATATATTATTTCCTTACAAATTGAAGTCCTCATTCTTGAGATACTCTTTCTTGTATTTTTGCTTCCATTCACACATCTTTCTCTTTGCATGTTTGATAATGTTCTTCCACCTTGTAGGTCTTTACAAATTATTTAATATATTCATCTTTATCAAATCTAAGGTGTGAAGTTTTGATTAACCATAAAAATATATTTAAACATTTACCAAAGCATATTTATAATATAACATGGTTAGTTGTCAAGCATATTTTTATGTAAGTTGTTATACAACTAGTGTTTAAATTTTACAGATGGTTAAAAGTGAAATCAGTAAATATTTATATGTTTATTATGATGTCTATATGGATATTCTGACTCTAACCATGTTGATGTTGTGTTACATGTAAAATATATTGGATATGTGTTCAAGTCTCCATTTCTTCTACCTGAGGTAGAGTGTAGAAGTGTAATGGGAGCAGCAAAAAGAAGCCATGTCGCTAAAGCGATTGTTGGAAGAGATACACGTGGAAGTTAAAGGAAGTAATCTTATTCTATGTGATAGCCATAGTTGCATTTCTCTTGCTAAGAATCCATTCAACATCAAAAACAAAGTATATAGATGTTCATATGCTCCTTATCCAAGAGAAGATCCTCTACGGTGATATAAATCTCGGTATTGCTTATCCGAAGATCAAGTTGATGAGGCTAGAATATTCTCGTTAAATGTATAATAAATGATCTCATCTTACTCTCCTTTTTATTAAGTTTGATTGCATTTTGTGACTTTTATTTGATCTGATATGAGTTAGGATGTAATTGTCTGTCTTTTGATTGATTGTGATTCTAACGTTTAAAAGCTCTGAAATTCCTGATGAAGTGTGTTTGAAATTCAATTTTGTAATAAAGTAGGTCTAATCAGTCAAAGAAATGAAGTATGTAGCGTTCAACATGTTTTCGGTAGCATCTGTTCCAATACAACTTAGTTCTCAGAACTTCCAAGATAGTTCTAGAACTCCATTACACAAGATAATCATCTAGTTTCGGATCTTTCGACTTAGTTTGAACTCCAATATTTAGTTTCAGAATTTTCGAGACTTAGTTTTGGAACTCCTGGGTATAGCTCCGGAACTCTCATGGTTTTGATCCTTAATGATTTCCTATGGTTCTGAACTTCTCTGAAGTTCCGGAACCGATGGAAGTTTATCTATTCTAACCACATCCAGTGATTTAGCATCAATGACCCTTTCAATCAGGAAAGGATGAGAAGATTTTCGATCGCAGATCTAGGGATAGTTATCTTACAGTTGTCTGATCAGCCACAATCCGAGTCAGCATCTATTCTGGGCACGATTCGATTTCATCATAATCGTAGAGACAACTATGATTGTAAATGTATATATAAGCAAGACTGCAGTAGATAAATATATTAGAATTGAGAGAGATAGAACAGAGAAGATAGATAGAGAATAAGTACACAGATCTAGTACATTTTGTAATACCGAATGTTTTATCAATAAATAGCCATTCTTGTTTGAGAGAATTCTAAGTTGTTAAATCTGATTCGAGGAGGAGCAAGGGCCCACTCCCCCAAGGACCAGGATATTCATCTATTTGGTATTTATATTTCTGAGCAAATTCTTTAGATCTCATTAATTACAGACGCTTTTAATTCTTCTAGTTAAACTCTGTTGTATACTCATTCCTGTATGTGTCTAGATAGATTCTTATTCTTCTTGCAATCATTTTTAAGCACTCTAAGTTGTGTGTTTATTTCCAAGAGCAAGTGTGTTTATTTCCATTCTGTAAAGTGTGTTTCCTTTTAGCAAAGCTTTCAGTGTGTTTCCTTTCAAAAAGTTTTCATAGTATGATTTAAATAAGTTTTTTACCAAGAAGTCCTTAAGACATTGAAAAGATCCCCCAAAAATACAAAAATAACTACAGTCAACTACTAGATCGATATGATTACTCTTGTTGCACATAGATTTAGACGCACCCCTGGTTTGAATATAACATCAACAAGAAGTTGATTAAATGAAGGGAATAACGACACCCATCATTTTTGGCACCTTTTCTGGACACACTAGTTGGAATTTTATAATTAAGTGTTAGCAAGAGCAACAATCATACATCTAGTAGTTGAAGGATCTTCCCTACTATATCATAAAATATATGAGTAGACCAAGAGACTCACATGGTAGATTCCTCCCAAAAACATCTTCACAAGAATTCATAACATCCTCTAGTCTAAATAAGGAAATTGATCAAGAATTGGAGGCACCATCATCCCCTATCATACAAGAAACAAAATTGCCACCTTTGGAATTCTTAGATCAGTCACCTGAAGGAAGTAGAAATTTTAGGAGAAGGATTATTACTCAAGATCCATTTAGGGTGAGTTTTGATTCTCAATTGAGTAGTCAACCTCCTACTCTTGATTTTTGACCTTCCCAAGGCATACCGCATACCACATTGATTGGGAGGAAAATTCGGAAATATTTTTAAAATGGCACAAGAAGTCGAAAGAGAACTCCGATAGGACCTTTACTTATCCAATCCAATTGGGTGATGATGATATACCAATGAAAAATATCTCACCCGCACATTTACCCACATTTATAGGGATTTCATCCAAGACCACGACCAATTTCTGTTTGAGTTCAAGGTACTATGTCGGACCTACGACTATAAAACGGATAATCAAAAACTCAAGTTGTTTCCATCCACTTTGAAGGATGCAAAGCAATGAGGTGGTTCATGGGATTACCATCCAACTCTATTACCACTTGGACACAAATGGAGACTTCGCCTTCCTAGAAAAATACCAGGATTATTGTAGAGGGAGAAATAGGAAGGAAGAATTCTTCAAAATCAAGCAGGAGGAAGATGAAAATATAGAAGACTATTTAGACAGATTCCTCTTTATGAGCAAAAGGTGTGGATTTGTACTTCAAGAGGAGTTAAGTAAAACCATTTTTCTTAAAGGTTTGGATGACGAATCTAGGAAACCCTTAACTTGATAGGAGGTGGAGACATTGATCAATTAAGGATGAATGAAATTAAGGAGATTTGTAGAAGCTATTCTAGGATAAGGGGTGGACCTAGATAAGGAAAATTGGTGAAAAGTCCGAATCCGAGATATGAACAAACTAATGGATGCGTTAGCAAACTTTAAAATGACATTTTAGTTCAATTAACCTCTACTGTGGATGGATTACAAGCTAAAGCAAATTCCAAAACTGAACCATTGGCTATGTATTGTCCTAGATGTAGGAAGAAGCATGCAATAAGAGACTGTCCTTTGGATAAAACATAAATGTGTCTTATCTATGAATCTAAAGAACATGATACTGATGCTTGTTCTCTACTTCCAATCATAAAGAATCAGCTTAAACAAACTAGTACATCATCCACAACAGAAGAATTAAATTTTGTTCAAAGACAACCTCACTAAGGATAGTTTATGCCAAGATTAGTTCCTAATCCCTGGATGATGCCATGGGCTGCTCATACAAAAAAAATTGGCGACAACCACCTCGGGTACCTCAACCAACACCTCCTCGGGATTGGGAAAATCAAGCTTGGTATGCTCAGGGACATCAACAACTATGGGTTGGTCAAGGAAATCCTTATGCTTGGTCACAACCTAGATGGAACCCTAGTAATTATGCTCAAGGAAAAACATATCCAAATCGAATATACAGAGGCCATCATGGATCCCTGCACAAAATTCACAAACCGAGAATATAGTCCAAATGCAAATACCAAACACAATCGGAAGAAACCCAAGAAACAAATAAACAACTCTTGTTTATGGAACAGAACCAAAAAAATCAGTTAATCTACATGCCATGGATTGTAAGGATATTCAAACTAGATATGGGAAAATAATTAGCAGTCCACCTATTATAATCACTAAAATGACAGAAGAAAATGAATCCCCTAGTATTGTTCTTCCAAAAGAGGATATAAAAAGAAAATAAAAAGAGCCAAGATAGTGACACTACTAAGACTCCATTTCCAGAGAGATTTCAAGAAGCTATAGAAACCAAGGAGTCCAATTATTAGAACTAAAGAAATTGAATATTGAAATACCACTTCATTATGAAAGCAATTAAGGACATTCCAGAATTGAACAAATTAATCAAAATGTTATGTTTGAAAAAGCTTGGAAGGAAGAAACAATACCCCAAGACTATCAAAGTAGATGGGAAACTTGTTGATTTATTAGCAAGAAAACTTTTACTTCCCAAATACAAAGATCCTGGAAGTCCTGTTATTTCTGTCTCTATAGGGAATAAGGATATACATAATGTTTTGGTAGATTTGGGAGTGGCTATAAATGTAATGACAGTGGAAACTTTGAAAACATTACCATTAATGGGTATACAACCTACTAATACCATATTGCGATGACAGACCGATCAGCAAAACTAGAAGGGATTATTGAAGACATGGCAGTTATGGTGGAGTCATGGGAATATCCAGTTGACTTCCTTATACTGCAGCCAAAAGGTAAAACATTGGGTTATCCCATTATTTTGGGTAGACCATGGTTAGCTACAGATTGTTGCTTTAATTGATTGCAGGTTAGGTGATATGACAATATCGAATGGTAAGAACTCTAAGAAAATTTCCTTATATCCTTCTACATGACCTTTTATTGACAATCAAGAACAATTGTGGGTTGATTCTCCTGATACTAATAAGAAAAATTTGTCTTCTTTGGCTATGATCACATTGCAGGATCATGTAAGAGAAGTAGAAGAGATGATTAATCCACCATTGAATGAGCACCAACTGTCCTCGAAGTAATTAGAAATAGTTCAGAACCTGCGACTATAGTTTGAAACCTGTGAACTTAGTTCCGGAACCACCACATTTAGTTTTGGAACCACGACAACAACAGTTCTCTGTGATTGAAAATAATTTCACTTTGGAGGAATGAGATTTCTCGTGGGGAGAGGAAGAATCAGTAGCTTTCGGTTTCAAATACATCAGGAAATGGTGAAGAATTTACTCTGAAAGTAGCGATGTGAAGAGTTTGACCTATAAAGAGATAAGTATCATAATTCTCATTACTATCCTTTTTCCAGTATTCTATCTCAAGGAACTTTTGGAGATGTTGCTACATATCATATGTTATTACCACATGCATGTCCACTAAATAATTTAATGGAACCCTTTCAACAAATCAGTTCATCACACATTGGAACCAAACATGTTGAGATTCAACCGGTAAAACTTTGAACATTAACAGCTGGTTGAAGGATGATGAAGAAGCTAAATTGTTTGATGTTCTAAAAAATCATACTAAAGCTTTTGCTTGGGATTACAAAGACATGAAGGGAATTCACCCAAGTATCTGCACTCATCACATCTATACTAAAAACGTTAAACTAGTTAGCAACCTCAGAGAAGGATTAACCCAACCTTAAGGGATATAGTCAAACAAGAAATTGAAAAACTGCTATACAAGTAGGTTTTATCTACCCTATCTCAGATAGTCAGTGGGTATCTCCTCTTATAATTGTTCCTAAAAAGAACAGAAAATGGAGAATATGTGTTGACTATAGGGAACTGAACAAAGCCACAATGAGAGATTATTTTCCCTTACCATTCATAGATCAAGTCCTAGATAACCTTTCAGGTAAATAGTACTTTTCCTTCTTGGATGGATTTAGTGGATACAATCAAATCAAAGTTGTTATTGAAGATCAGGGACAAACTACATTTACATGTCCATGGGGTACCTTTTCCTATAGGGTGTTACCATTTGGCTTATGTAATGCTCTTGCAACTTTCCAGAGAGTTGTACTTGCAATCTTTGCTAATCTAACAAATGATTGTGTTGAGGTATATATGGATGACTTCACTGTACATGAAGATACATTTGAGGATTCTTTGAGAAATCTAGACAGAGTGTTAACAAGATGTGAACAACATAATCTGTCTCTTAGTCATGAAAAGTGTTTAATGATGGCTGATGAAGGGATTGTATTAGGACACCATATTTCAAAAAGAGGAATTCAGGTTGATCAAAACAAAATTAGGATCATTTTAGATTTACCTATTCCTCAGACTCCCACATATATCAAGTCATTTCTAGGACATGCTGGGTACTATAGGCGCTTTATCAAATATTTCAGTAAAATTGCTGCCCCCGTGTTTAATTTGCTAACCAAGGACTGTGAATTTCTTTGGGATGAAAAGTGTCAGCATGCTTTTGAAGAAATTTAAGAAAAATTAGACACTGCCCCAATATTGAGAGGACCTAATTGGGAAAATCCATTTCATATCCAAACATATGCTTTAAATAATTCCATTGGTGCAGTTTTGGGACATAAAGATGAAGAAGGAAAAATGTATGCTATTTATTATCTTAGTAAAAATCTTACTCCCACTAAAAAGAATTACACCACCACTGAAAAATAATTTCTTGCTATGATTTATGCAATCAATAAATTCAGACATTACATTACAGTGTAAAAATATTTGTACACACGAGACCATCACGAACAATTAAATATTTAATGAACAAACTAGTGGTTGGAGGAAGAATAATTATATGGTTATTACTCTTACAAGAATTTGATATTACCATTATGGACAATCCGGTAAATCTAACGTGGTAGCTGATTTTTGTCAAGAATAACCACTCTGAGGAGCAAGATCCATCGAGGATAAATTTCCGGATGAACAATTATTTGCTCTTTTAGCGATTACACCATGGTTTGTTGATATGAAAAACTATCTTGCAACAGGAAGTTTCCTCCTTCTTTCACTAAGAAACAAATAAAGAAGTTAATCAAAACCAATGCACAATTCAAATGGTTTAGTGGAATGCTATTTAAATGTGGTCTGATTTGGTTTTACGTTGGTGTGTAAGAGAAGATGAAATATTATACATCCTCATAGCATGTCATGATGAACCAGGTGGAGGGCACTATTTAGTAAAAAGAACAGCTCATAACATACTTGCAGCTTTGGTTATTATTGGCCATCTCTATACAAGGATGTGAAGAGATATATCAAGCGGTGTGATCCTTGTCAAAGGATGGGACAACCAACTTTCACCAATGAAATGCCTCTTGACCTCAAGTAGTGATTGAACCATTTGAGAGATGGGGATTGGATTTTGTTGGTCTCTTTAATCCTCATTCACAAGGAAAGGAATATATTATTGTATGTACTTGACTATGTGAGAAAGTGAGCAAAAGTGCGAGTGTTGACAAATGCCACTTTGAAGAAATGATTGTTTATTTCCTTTGGAACAAAATTATGGTAAAGTTTGGAACACCAAGGAGCATAGTTTCATATCAGGGACCAAAATTTATGTTTAATATGATCTAAGCTTTCACAATGTATTACAAAATCAATCATAAGAAGTCATCTCCTTATCACCCACAATCAAATGGAAAGCTCAAGTAACAAACAGAGAATTGGAAAACATCCTTACCAAAATAGTTGAAGCTAGGAGAAAAGATAGGGTAAAGAGACTACCTGAAGTTGTCTGGGATTATAATAAAACTTGGAAAACTACAATAGGGTTTTCACCATATGAGTTAGTCTATGGGAAAAATCCCTTGTTTCCCATTGAGTTTGAACTACAAACATTGAGGACAGCAGTTAAGGTGGGTATTGAGTTGGATGCAGCTCAAAATGAAAGAATCCTTCAACTCAATGAATTGGATGAATTGAGGATGGAAGCACTTCAACAAACAGAGATAATCCAAGATCAAAGGAAGCAATGGCATGACACACATATCAAGAAAAGGCAATTCAAAGTAAGAGACTGGGCATTGTTGTTTGATTCTTAGTACCAACAATTCAAGCACAAATTGAGAACCGGATGGTTGGGACCCTATCATATTGTACAAATATTCAATAGTGGTTCTATCCAGATTACTTCCCATTGATGGCAATAGAAGAACACTCTTGGTCAATGGAAATAGGCTAAAAATCTATAGGAAGCCTCCCACCAAGGATGAATTCTTGAGGAGGATTGAAGCAGACAAAGAATTTGATCATATGGAAGAACTCAGTTCTTCCAAAATGATCAAATAACCAGATGATAGATCCAGAATAAAGGGAAGAAAATGAAAACCATTAAATGGCATTTTCTTCCCCAAAAAATAAAAAAAGAAAAAAAAGAAAAAGAAAAAAGAAAATAAAAATCCTCTCATAGGTAAATTTAAAGCCAACAATGGTGGTTGGCCTCCTCTTATGGCTAGTTCAAATAAAAGGGAATTCTTTGGAATTCCAGTTGTCTTATCTAACCGTGTTTTGTTCCACTTGTAGGAATGATGAGTCATCATAACAAAAGGATTACATCATCAAGGATGGTAATTATATCTTTTAACTTATTTAGGGTTAAATTAAAGTTTGCATGTGTGATTTGACTTGATTTAAAAGTTGGTATGATGAGTCATCTATTTATACATTATGATTACAAGTGAGTAATCATGAAGATGATTTGGATGGAATAAGTGGCGGCATAGTTATCATGAGTAATCATTAGTGCAAAATCAAGTGAAATAAGTTACAGAGAGATTTTGAGGGAGAAGCAGTGAATTAAGCTTGTGTTCCGCAACAAAGAACAAAGGTTCCACAACTAAGAACAAAGGTTCTAGATAAAATCGTCAATTCTGTAGCTAAGCAAGAAGGCCTGCAACCAATTGCACATAATCAAAGGAAACAAAATTTGAGTCGATATGGCGATTAAAAAGAAATCAGAACTAGAGGATGATTCACAGTTGCTCCACGAGATGAAGAAGTATCATCTATCTTTGAGCATCTGAAGATGGCTAGAGTTCTAAAAAAAGTTTTAAAAGTATAATGACGAATTAGTAAGAGAATTTGTCATAAACCTAGAGCAATCCAGACAAAGGTTAGAAATATATTTATTCCTCATTCTGTTAACACCATAAGTAATGTGTGCGGGTGCCAAATGTGCATGTCCCACATCGGCCAAAGATACCTCGAAAGAATCCCCGGTTGAAACCCTACTATAAGAAAGGGAAATTGAACCCCAATACATTTACAATACAAAGAAAATCATAAAAGGGGTCAGAAGGGCCAATTTGCCCAAACCCTTTGATAGGGTAGCATTTTGGATAGTGAAGTATTTAACCTGTGATGGTCAATTTGGGTCCGTAGGGAAAGAAGTCCTGAAGATGCTCATATATCTTAAATATGGAGCCACAAAACCAAAGTACATAATAAACCTTCCAGGGTTTCTTTTTTATTCTATCCAGACCATGGCCCAGAGGTATTCCCGGGTGTTGGGACAATCAAGCATCACAAGATAATTCATTTAGTATGCCAACACTATTTTCTGTCAAAGAAAAATGGAGAATTTTTTTGGGAAAAGTTCCTCGGAAGTTTAAGAAAAACCACGATATTATCGGAAGGACAATACCACTCCATTTTATCCTTCAACTAATTTGGAAATTGATGCCTGAAAAGAACAGAGCGAAGTGGGAAGAGAGAATATACCAAAAAGAAGAAGGTCTGTGAGAAAGATCAAAATAGCAGAGCCTTCTCATGCCTTAAAAGGAAATTCCTTCTTCTCGGCCAGGTATAGGGAGCTAATATCTGTCTCTTACGGTGATAGCTCACCCGTCAGAGTAGAAACAAAAGTAAGAAGAAGCTTGTTGTCTCGTGAAAGCTGCTCTGCGTTTTCATAGCCAAATTCAAATTTTTTGAGCTCATGCCCTTCGTTGGTGTTTAAGCCAAGTTAGAGATTCAAGAAATTAGCAAAAGTCATTCCCCAGAGCTGTTTAAACCTATGTTTTACTCGTTTTTAGAAATCCTCCATTTCCCGGTTTGTGCATGTAATATCCTCTTTGCAACCTCTATTTTTGATCAAAAAATTTCACTTGTTCTATGGCCTGGGTCATCAAATCATTGTTTTTCGTCCATGCCTCTGATTCGCTAAGGAAATCCAAAAATTGGACTCAAAATGATGAAGTTCTATTCCTTTGTGTATTTTTCCTGTAGTCGGGATGACGGGTGTCTTTTTCCTGTCAAATTTTGGCCCCAATGAATGCAGGTACGTGGTCAGATCCTATTGGATGGGGAGGAATGGGATTTTTGGTGAACTTAACACTTTTGGTCACTTTTGGCAAAAAATGGTAAATTTGTCCCGTGGACCCGAAAATCTGAAACGTCATTGAAAAGTCTAGGCTCAACGGATGGCTCCACGTGTCACAACGACGCAACTCCAAGGGACAATATTCAATTAAGTGCGGGCTTTCCACGTGTCCTAGGTACAAAATAAAGGTAAAATTGGCTAAGTATGGAAGGCTCAATGGACGGCTCCACATGTCGCAATGACGCAATTTAAGGCACTTTTCAAAGCGAACGAGTGGGCCATCGAGGATTTGATATTTTGAGCCTCTTTGTAAAAAGGTGAAAAGTTAAAAAGTAACCCGCGGCCCGATCAGGCTATAAAGGTAAAAGTCAAAGTTGAAGCCCATAGGGAAAAAGTCAAAGATGAAGCCAGTGGTTGAAAAGTCAAAGCGAAAGAGTGGGTCGGTGGAGGAAATTCAAAAATTGGACTCAAAATGACGAAGTTCTATTCCTTTGTGTATTTTTCCGTAGTCGGGATGACGGTGTCTTTTTCCCATCAAATTTTAGCCCCAATGAATGCAGTGTACGTGGTTAGATCCTACTTTGGATGGGGAGGAACGGGGTTTTGTTGAACTTAACACTTTTGGTCACTTTTGGCAAAAATGGTAAATTTGTCCCGCGGACCCGAAAATCCGAAATGTCATTGAAAAGTCTAGGCTCAACAGACGGCTCCATGTGTCGCAACTTGTCTTTACTCCAACGAATAATATTGATTAAGTGCGGGCTTTCCACATGTCCTAGGTACAAAATAAAGGTAAAATCAGCTAAGTATGGAAGGCTCAACAGACGGCTCCAAGTGTCGCAGACGACATAATTTCATAAGGTGCTTTTCAAAGCGGATGAGTGGACCATCGGGGGGATTTGAGATTTTGAGCCTCTTTGTAAAAAGGTGAAAAGTTAAAAAGTAACATGCAGCCCCGATCAAGCTATAAAGGTAAAAGAAGTTGAAGCTTTGTAGGGAAAAAGTCAAAGATGAAGCTTGCAAAATGAAAAGTCAAAGCGGAAGAGCGGGCCTAGGGAGGAGGAATTGAGTTTTGAGCCTTTTTCCCAAAAAGGTTAAAATGTTAAGAAAAGGGTCGTGACCCCATTTCCAATCGAAGCGAGACATGTGTCTAAGTTCAAAAGTCAAAGCGGGGGTGCGGGCCAATTTGTTCCAAATTGCCAAATCTTTTAAAAATCACAAAATGCAAAGGGCTTCCCCTGTAACCACTCAAATCCCTTCCCCTTGCGTGGAAGCCCCGATTTGAGTTAGAGAAGCAAATGAAATGGTCTATATTTAAATTGGAAAATCAAATGTAACTTCGCTTGCTTTGAAGATCTAGTTTTTACCCCGCCATGAGCGTTTTATTTGCAGTGGAGGAATTTGAAGAGGCATAAATGATTTGTAAAGATTGTGACCATTTTGGCAAAGAATATAATGGCTTCTTGACATCATTCCAGTGGTGATTGATTTCTAAAAGACCGAGTGCTCTGTACCTAGAAAAGAGAGAAAATGCCATTCTTCTTTTATTTTCTCTTCTTCCTCGAATTTCCTCCATTCTCAAGCTATGTACAAACTCTGCTCGAGCTTCAATTATAAAAGAAGGAATTTTTGCCTCTTTGATAGAGGAATTAATTGGTACTTTGCAACCAATCAGTTTCATTCGGTCTTGTAGCTTCTTTTGCGGAATTGTTTTTCTTCTGACTATAAATGCATGTAAATGAAATTTCTAATTAATGTGTGTGGGCATCTGATATTCTACTCACAACATTGGTTTCTCCAACCTCCA
Source organism: Taxus wallichiana var. yunnanensis (assembly GCA_018340775.1). NCBI lineage: Eukaryota > Viridiplantae > Streptophyta > Pinopsida > Cupressales > Taxaceae > Taxus > Taxus wallichiana. Next base: position 339,107,332 of record CM031243.1, on the reverse strand, counting down.
TTCTCACTCCCTTTCCCCTTCTCAAACAAAGTTCTTCTTTAGTGAGAAATTGCTAGCTTTGCCACAGGCTCAGTGGAGTGCCCCTGTTGGATCTCTAGTCGAAAGGTCACCATCGAAATCCACTTTTTCACGCATGCACATACGGAAGTTCCACCGTTCAAGTAGAGGACTTAGATTCCCATAAGCGTTGGCTTAAAACCCACCAATTTGTCCATAAGACAAATTTTCTGTAACAATTTTGGCATCCACCGTGGGGCAAATTTTGCAACATCTGCACTAAAAATGACCTCAAGGTCATAAAATCCAAAAAAAGATTCTAGAAGAAAATTTTCTGGAGATTGAACAATCACCACAGACTACATGGATGTAAATCATGGCTATTCGGGAAATCCTACTATTGAGAGAACTGATTTAGTCTTTCACATCCAAGAAGACATTGCTTTCGATTTGAGAGAAGCTATTTGGCATAAGAGACAAAGTGTCAATCAATACTTCATTGCTATAAGGATTCTGGACTTGGAAGAGGAACGTGCTGTCAAATTGGAAAGGCAGAGACAAATTCTAGCACCCCAGAGAAGAGCGTAAACTTTCAAGTTGGCTAATAGAAGATACACTTGGCAATAGAGACAAGGAGGACAAACCGACCCCATTTTTGAAGAACTTCAAAGAAGACAAGAGCTGCTCGAATTGGGGACCTCCCCTTCGTCAAGCAACCAATCACGTTGAGAACCTGAGTGTTGCTAATCCTTTGGACGGTGAATTTCCATACATCAACGAGAACCTTGATGATTTCACTGACGTAGAAACTGAAGAAGAAGTTAGAGAAAGAGAAGCAAGAGCGGAAGAGGAAATAAGGGCTCAACTTGAAGAAATCGAAAGACTTCAAGCCAAGGCAGATGAGAGAGCAGCAGCAAAGTAGAAGCCGCAACTTTAGCAAGGTGGGAAGCTAGAAACAAAAATAGAATGGGGATTGTGAGCATGATCGTGATCGTGAGGCCCGTAGGCCTAATGTACCATGGGGAGGAAATACTGGTCCACTTGCTCTTCCACAACCACTTCATGAGCTCCCAAGAGGCTCAAGAAAGAACTTCCTAAAATTCAAAGGGGATGGTTCTCAACTTCCCGAAGAACATGTAGCAACATTCATCACTGCTTGTGGAGTGTTGGGAGTTGAAGATGAATATGTTTCAGTCGGGCTCTTTGTGGAGTCACTCCAAGAAAAGGCTATCAATGGTTCTGCGCATGTTGCCCCAGAAGCTGTCACATGTTAGGTAGATATAAGAAGTGCATTTGAACATAGGTTCAAGAGTACAGAAGATTTTCAGGATCTGTTGGTCCAATTGGTTTAGATGAATAAGGAGACCTCCGAATCAATGAGATATTTTGTAGCCAGGTATGATAGGTTAGTAAGAAGGATCCTAGAAGATGTGGTACCCTCTGAAAACAACTTGAAAAGGTTCTTCATGAGTGCTTTGCCATCGTGTTGGTTTCTTCCTCGGAAAACTCAATCGAGAACATTGAGGAAGCTAAAGACTTTGCGGTGGGAGACCCGATGATGATCTAATTATTTTTGGCAAAGTGAAAGGACCAAATGGGAAGCAAAAAGAATAGAGTTCAAATTCACTCACTCTTGATCCAATGTTCCAAAAATGGCGAATGACCTAATGCGACTTTGAAGAAGCAAGCTGTCACAAATCACAATGAGGAATGCTCCAAGGAGACCAAATCCTCCTGATAGACCAAGAATTGCTCCACCTCCTCGTAGGCTTGCTCTTGAAGCACCACTAGTCAATGCCATCTGTGACACTAGGGAATCAGAAGAAGGAACAGACATTGAGGAAACTGAAGAAGAAAGCATGGATGACTATGAAAACTACCTTGAAATTGAAGAGGTTGGTATGCACAATGGCCTGATTGAATATGTTGATGATGAAGAAGCTCCGAAGTTTTTCATGTGTTGTTTTCACTCGTGCACAATCCAAGAATGGTGTTTCAGCCTCAACAGTTGTAGCAAATGATAGGAAGAACAAAGAAGATTGCTCTCCAAAGCTTCCACTAAACAAGATCATCAGCAGAGGATCACCATTACCACCTTCCATGGAATCAGCCAAAGAGAAATCGATTCACTTTGGTTGCCAAGGTTCATGTTGCTTGCCGCCAAGTAAGTTATAAGATTCTTCTCCCAACTCAAAAGTCATTAAGAGCAACTCTCTTCTAAATCTTTGTTTTGCAAAAACATCTAAATTTAAATCAAGGCTATTCCCTTACCTCCTTCCAAGCCAATTGATACATTTGAAAAGGAGAACCCAACACCAAAAGTAAAAAAACCCCTGTCATTTAAATCCTCTCCCATGGTTGGACTTTCTTCCTCATCTACCATAACTCCATTTGACTTTGTGGAGCATGCAGGCAAAACCAAAGTTCAGCTCTCTGAGATTAAATACCTACAAACACATCTTGCCCAATTTGACAGATTCATCAAGGCAGTTTGTGGTGGTAACCCTTTTTCTTCAAGCCCAATCTCTAAAGGCCTATTACCCACACCATCCATACCACCTTCCCAAAACATGTTAGCCCTCAGTGCCTCCACCGCCAACAGAGTGGAGCCTTTCTACCTGTCACTTCTCATCAAAGGTTTCCAGTTGAACAATTGTATCATAGACTCTGGAGCCTCAGTTATGTGATGCCAACAAAAGTTACAAATTCTCTTGGCCTCACTTTGACCGGGTAAATGGCACATGCTACTCAATGGAATCCAAACAAGTTCCATTGGTAGGAAGGATTAAGGATGCTCAAGTTACACTAGCTGATTACCCTGACAAGAAGATACTCTTGACCATTTTGGTGGCAGACATCCCAACATCTTTTGGTATGTTGTTGAGTAGAAGTTTTTGCAGAGATCTAGGTGGAGAAATAAAAATGGATTGGTCATCTACAACTATCCTAGTGAAAGGAGAAATGAAGAAGTTGTTTCCAGTTAGGAAAATGAAATTCACAATAAGGAAATCTGATGATCCAAGAGCTAACATCCTCTTTCAAGATTGTGGGCTAGGAAACTACTTCCTTACATCACAAAAGGAAGAGAAATTGCCACTCCTTATGGAGGAAGAAGAAGATCATATCTGGACAATGGAGTTTGATGGCAGTCATTCTAGAGGGTTTAGGAGCTGGTGTAGTATTATACTCTCCCTCCAATGAGGTATATCCTTTTGCCTACAAGCTGCAATTTGATAATACAAACAATACTACAAAGTATGAAGCATTGCTCTTAGGCATGAATGCAAAGAGGGACATGGGAATCAAGAAGCTGAGATGCAAAGGTGATGCAGAGATTGTGGTGAAGAAGGTCCGCCAACAATATTAGGTGAATAATTCAAGCCTCAGGCACTATAGAAACAAAGTGTGAGACTATTGAATCCTTTGATGCATTCTCCATTGAAGCTATCCCTAGGGAGTAGAATGAAAAGGTTGTTTCTCTAGCGAGTTTCGACTTCCTCGGTGACACCTCATCCTTCTTTTGGAAAGGATAAAGTGACCATTGAGATGATGTTCGAGACCAACGTGCAGACAATGCAAATCACTCGACAAGTCTTCAATGATGACAATCGAGATCCTATCCTTCTTAGAACAAAGGTATAACTTCAATAATATGTTCTTTGAAGGAAGTGAAAACCCACACACATGAATCAGTCTCCAAAGAGGAGAAGGAAGGAATTGAAGGAATTGATGAAGAGGGAGTAATCAAACTAAAAGGAAACAAAATCCCCAAAGGCCTAGTTTCTTTGGAAGACCTCTTTGACAAGCATGACAGGTTCATCCAAGAGAAATAAAAACAGTCTTCTCGGTGTCCATCTGATTTTGATAAAGAAAACATTGGCACTTTAAAGAATCCAATGATGGTTAACATTGGTAAATGCTGCTCACAAGAAAATAAGAGGAAGTTTGTTCTTTATGCTAAAAAAGTACTCAGATGTCTTGGCCTACTCCTATGATGAACTCAAATCTTTTCAGCCAAAGGAAATGCATCACTCCATTCCTTTGAAGCAAGGAGCTAAGCCCTTCAAGAAAAAACAAAGGCCCTACAATCCAAAGATTTCCGATGTTATCAAAGAAGAGGTGACAAAGATGCTCAATGCTAGAATCATTTTCCCCATCCACCATTCAACATGGGTGGCTAACATTGTGCCAGTAAGGAAGAAGAATGGGGAAATAAGGATTTGTGTAGACTTTTGAAATCTGAATCAGGCATCTCTCAAGGACAATTACCCTCTTCCAATCATGGATCATATTTTGCAAGCAGTCACTAGATCTGAAATGCTCTCTTTGCTTGATGGATTCTCAGGGTATAACCAAATCAAGGTGGCAGAAGAGGATTGTAACAAAACAACCTTCACAACACCTTGGGGCACTTTTGCCTACAACCACTTTCTATAGAGCAATGGACTTGGCCTTGAAAGATTTGAAACAACTTTGAATTGTCATTTACTTTGATGACTTCACGGTTTTTTCAAAGAAGAGGGGAGATCATATCAGTCATTTGGACCAAGTCCTTGCAAGGTGTAGGAAACATGGCATTTCTCTAAATCCAAGGAAGTGCATTTTTGGAGTCACCGAAGGTAAGTTGTTGGGACACATTGTGAATAAACATGGAGCACACATTGATCCTTAGAGGGTTAGAGCTATCCAAGCACTAGCCTTACCAACCAGCAAGAAGGGAGTTCATTCATTCTTTGGAAAGGTAAACTTCCTTCATCATTTTGTGCCTAAGTTTTCTGAATTGACTAAGCATATAAATTCCATGATGAAGCCTCAAGAAAGTTTCAAGTGGAATAAGGAAGGAAAAAAAACATTTCAGGAGATCAAGAAATCCATTACGAGCTCCAACTCTTGTATCTCCAGATTTCAACAAGGAGTTCATCATGTATTGCTATGCATCAGAACATACACTCTCTGTTGTCCTTGTTCAGAAAAATGATGAAGGTTTGGAAGCACCCATTGCTTTCATGAGTTGTCCTTTGAAAAATCATGAGCTAAAGTACAACCAATTGGAGAAACATGCCTATGTAGTGGTCAAAGCTGTTAAAAGTTTCAGATTCTACATTCTTAATTCCCATATAGTGGTGATGGTCCCTAGAAGTGCAATCAAATCCATTTTGACTCAACAAGATCCTGGGGCTAAGAGAGGAAGTTGGATTGCACAGACCCAAGAGTATGACTTGGAGATTAGACCCTCTAATATGGTAAGAGGAAATGGTTTTGCTAGGCGATTCATCAAGATGAAGCTCTCAAAGCTCAGCAGGGAGAAAAAAATGGTGCTTACTCAACCTGTTTAGGAGACAGTCCACAGGCGCTCTTTGTCACCTCTACTGATGAGTGGTATGCTGACATTGCTTATTATCTCACTTATGGAGAATAACCTCCTCATCTTGATTACAAACAAAGAAGGACACTCAAGCTAAAGGTAGACAAGTTTGTGATCTAGAATCATGCACTTTACAAGAGAGGCCTAGATGGTTGTTTCCTCAGGTGTGTAGATAAGGAGCAACAAGAAAAGTTTCTCAGGGCATATCATGATCAAGCTTGTGGTGGACATTTCTCAGCAATGGTCACCGCACATAAGATCCTCAGAGGGAGATATTATTGGCCCTCCATCTTTGCATACACTCAAGATTGGGTTTTCAAATGCAAAGCATGCCAACAATTTGTTGGAAAGCCACAACTAGCTGCATTGCCACTCAAGCCTGTGGTGATTGAAGAACCATTTCAGCAATGGGGGCTAGATTTTATTGGTGTTATGAATCATCATTCTAATGCAGGGGGCATAATTATGTACTCACTGCAACTGATTACTTCACTAAATGGGTGGAAGCCATCCCGACCAAGTAAGCCACTCTGAGATAGTCAAAGACTTTATCAGGAGAATATCATTGTTCGTTTTGGGACACCACAAAAAAATTATTGTAGACAATGCCACCTATTTCTCTTCCAAGAGGAGCTCACAATTTTTGTTATGGCTTTGGAATCTCCTATATCACTCTTATTTTACTACCCATAGGAAATGGGCAAGCTAAGTCAAGCAACAAGAACATTGTGACCATTGTTCGTCATGGTGTGCGGAGATGAGAATCAAAGGAACTAGCACAAGAAGTTATATGATGCATTGTGGGCTGATAGGATCACTCTTAAGAAGGCAATAGGTATGCCACCTTTCCAAATGTTGTATGGAGTTGAGGAAGAGATTCCCTTCACAATTGAGATGCCACCTCTCAAGTTGCTACAAGAAATAGAAGATGGTCAATACAAAGACTCCATTGACAAGAGGATCCTCTTCCTGGAGAATCTAGAAGAAAGCAGATGCCAAGTGGTGGATAGAATTAAAGAACACCAATTGAAAGTGAAGAAGATCTTTGACAAGAGGGAAAAGGCAAGAGAATTCAAGGTTGGATACTTTTTCTGCTATGGGACAAGAGAAGAGAACCAAAAGGCAGCCATGGAAAGTTTGATTCATTATGGCTTGGCCCATTCCAAATTCATGGAGCTTGTGGTGAGAATGTTTTTCTCCTCTCATACTTAGATGGAACACCATTGGAATTACCTCGAAGTGGGAAATACTTGAAACTATATCATTAGTGAAAGCGGGTTGTCCCCCGCCTTGTACCATAGGTGTTTTCGTAGGTGTGTTTTTCCCTTTTCTGTTGTGTGGTTTTGGTTTCGTTTTGTTTGGTTGTGTGCGGTTTGGCTTGTGTGTTTCCTCCTTCTTCCTTTCTTTCTCATAATTGTACATGACTCTGCAAGGCCCAATGGATAAGGCAACTGGTCAATGTAATATGTTTTGAAACTTGAGATTTTGGATCCTCATGTTGTGCCCTAGCCATGCCTAGTTCACACCATGTCCCCAAGCTAGAGCCAGTTGTTGTCTCTGAAAAATGCTCTGTGTTTTCATAGCCAAATTCAAATTTTTTGAGCTCATGCCCTTCGTTGGTGTTTAAGCCAAGTTAGAGATTCAAGAAATTAGCAAAAGTTGTTCCCTAGAGCTATTTAAACCTCTGTTTTGCTCGTTTTTAGAAATCCTCCATTTCTCGATCTATCCACTTTTTCATGCATGCACATACGGAAGTTGCACTGTTCAAGTAGAGGGACTTAGATTCCCATAGCGGTGGATTGAAACCCACCAATTTTTCCAAAAGATAAATTTTCTCGCAACAAAGCTCTAGAAGGAAATCCACCGTTGGGCATGTTGAAATTCCCCAAAGAAGGAAAATTCATAAGAGGTCAAGGAAACCCCGAGGAAGGAGTGAACAAGAAAAGATGGAAAAAGAAGTCTGCTGATATTTTGGGAAGCATGGCCATGACTCCTCCTGAACCAAGCCAAGCTAAGATGGACAAAGGAGATGAGAGACTTGAGGAGCAGGATTTTCAAGAATTGGCTGAACCATCAACATTATCACATGAAGAGGAAGAGTTGGCATCCCGAGATGAAAAGGTAAATTTCCTCGATAGAAGAAGAATGGTTAACTCCCAAGTAATTTGGAGGAAGAAGAAAGGCATCGGGTTAATCGGGCTCTGTTTCTTGTCATGCAGAGCGAGCTCGTTATCAAGGAAAAGGATGAGGAATTGGATTTCCTCAAACTCAAATTAGAACAAAGGGAAAAGCTCATTGGAGAGCTAACAACTCAGCTTGCAGCTAGGACTAAGGAGTTATCAATAATTAAAAAATAGCTGATAGAGAAAGAGGAAGAATGTCAAACTTCTAGAAAATAGAATGTTGTGTCCACAGGTCTCTCTGAATGACCGAGTTAACTTATCCGCCACTTAAACAACTATGAAATGAAACTTGCAGGGAACTCAGAGAAGCCAAGACATCAAATGAATATTTGAAGACCAAGATGGAAGAAGAAAAGAAGGAAATAAAAGAGTTGGAAGAAAATTTTATAAGAAAGAAGGAAACAAATATAAATGTCTTGCAAAAATTCATATGGTCTGCATTATGAGTGAAAAATTGCTTGCTTGTAGGAGGCCCTCTCCTGCATATAGTGTGTTTTTGGAAGAACAATTCATTCGTTGGCAGCTATCAAGAATTGCATGTGGACTTCCACATGAACTAAAAGATGAATCGAATTCATGACAACTTATTCTTTAGCTTGATCATGAGCGAGAAAAATCTTCTATGTGAATTTTATCTTTGTAATCTGATGCTAGAGAAAAACACAAGATTTATGATCAATTTATATGTGGGGAAAGTCACTCAATGCATTTGTCTCTATTCTCAAAACCCAGTTGCATGAAAGGAAAGGGATTCGATTTTTATTGAAAGTTAGCTCAACCGGTCTTTGCATGAGAGCTCACTATGGTAAACCTTCTACCTTCTTCATACATTTTAGAACTCATGCCTTTGATGAGCGATTCAGGACACATTATTTTACCAAATTACAAAATAGTATTGATAGCTTTACCTCCTATAAGGAGGAGAAATTTGAAGATATTTATGAGGATGCTCAAAAAGGTGGGAACTTCTTACGCTTTCCTTGAGAAGAAGGAAGTAATATCCCCTATGAATCGATATGGATTTTAGAAAGAGAAAAGCTTTATGCACAATACTTCCTCATATTAATGAGACCTCTGGGAAAATATGGATGGGAATGTGAACACGACCCCTCTACTTCTCACCCCCATGTCTCCTTCGCAAAACAGATAACCTCAAGATCCTACTCAATTTGAAGAGTGGCGAGAGGAAAATAGAAGCGGGAGCGAGTGGTACATACCTCTAAGTTTAAGCATTGGAAGATCCAGTTTCAGCCATTTGATCTGAGCAATCAAATGGAATGCAGAACATATAACCCCAATTTTTAAGAATGAAGTTTTTAAAGGGACTTACAAACAAGTAAGTTCGGGGGAAATGATGAGGCTAGAATATGTGTGTTAAATGTATAATAAATGATCTCATCTTACTCTCCTTTTTATTAAGTTTGATTGCATTTTGTGACTTTTATTTGATTTGATATGAGTTAGGATGTAATTGTCTGTCTTTTGATTGATTGTGATTCTAACATTTAAAAGCTCTGAAATTCCTGACAAAGTGTGTTTGAAATTCAGTTTTGTAATAAAGTAGGTCTAATCAATCAAGAAATGAAGTATGTAGCGTTTAGCATGTTTTCGGTAGCATATGTTCCAATAGAACTTAGTTTGAAACTTCCAAGCTAGTTTCAAAACTCCATTACACAGTCATCATCTAGTTTTAGAACTTTCGGACTTAGTTCCAAAACTCCAGTATTTAGTTCCAAAATTTTCGACTTAGTTCCGAACTCCTGGGTATAGCTCCGAAACTCTCACGATTTTGATCCTTAACAATTTCCTATGGTTTGGAACTTCTCTGAAGTTCCTAGGAACTGATGGAAGTTTATCTATTCTAACCACATTCGGTGATTTATCATCAACGACCCTTTCAATCAGGAAAGGATGAGAAGATTTCCGATCGCAGATCCAAGGATAGTTATCTTACTGACTTTTCGATCAGCCACCAATCCGAGTCGATCTATTCTAGGCACGATTCAATTTCATCATAATCGTAGAGACAACTATGATTGTAAATGTATATATAAGTAGACCTGTAGTAGATAAATATATTAGAATAGAGATATAGAACAAAGAAGATAGATAGAGAATAAGTACATAGATCCAGTACATTTTGTAATACTGAATGTTTTATCAATAAATAACCATTCCTGTTTGAGAGAATTCTAAGTTGTTAAATCCTGATTCGAGGAGGAGCAAGGGCCCACTCCCCCAAGGACCAGGATAATCATCTATTTGGTATTTATATTTCCTGAGCAAATACTTTAGATCTGTTAATTCTGTATCACTTTTAATTCTTCTAGTTAAACTCTTTTATACTCATTCTGCATGTGTCTAGATAGATTCTTATTCTTCTTGCAATCATTTTTAAGCACTCTAAGTTGTGTGTTTATTTCAAGAGAAAATGTGTTTATTTCCAAAAGAAAGTGTGTTTATTTCCATTCTCGCAAAGTGTGTTTCCTTTCAACAAAGCTTTCGGTGTGTTTCCTTTTAGCAAAAAGTTTTCATAAGTATGATTTAAATAAAGTTTTTATTAAGAAGTCTGCAAGACATTGTAAAGCATTTTAAAATATATTTATGATCTTTGTAAACTTATAACTCTAAGTTTATGGTGTATACTGTAGTGTGTTGCATCTATTTGTAAAGGAGGTCCTTGTGTTATAAAAGGCTCCTAGAGATGCAATTTGAGAAATTTCCATGAGAAACTATGAGATCTAGTCTCACAAATCATGCTTATCCTAAATCATAACTTCTTATTTATGGATTCCAAATCCTTTTGTACCAAAAGTCAAGTTGATCATGATGAAAGTGTTATAAATCCTTCAAAAGTGATATGCTTTAGCCTAAATCTTCACTAATGGTTTATGGATTTGTAAATCCTATCGTACAAAATATGTATTGTTGGCATATGGTTCCTCAATTAATATTAAGGGGGAGTGTTAGAACATAATATTAAGTGTTTATAATGTTTAGTTTATAATTAAATAATTTAGAATCTAGTTTATACTATTAATTATTTAATATAAAATTTATATTATGTTTTATTAGTTATTTAATAACTAATTAATTTTAAATCGGGTACACACCCCCATCAAAACATGGAGAAGAATAATTTCCATTTACTGAGAAACATTTACAGTCCATATTTATCTCCCTCCTCACTTATCTCCCTGTACAATTCACCTCACATGAATTCAACCAAATATGGCCCACGACCATATTTAAATAACCCCAAGGGTTATGAATAATTAAGTGACAAGGTGTGTGCCTCGGTTTAAAATTAATTAGTTATTAAATAACTAATAAAACATAATATAAATTTTGTATTATATAAATTAAGAATATAAACTATATTCTAAATTATTTAATTATAAAATAAACATTATAAGCACTTAATATTATATTCTAACACATACTTTGTGTTCTACTCATGGGTTCATGATTTCCTCATATTATTCTTAACTCAACTATTTTCCTTTTCCATACTTTTTACCCATTCACACACTCAAAAACATTGTTAAAATGAAAATTTTGATGTCATACGACCCTCCATTTGTATGTACCTATGATGTCATGTCCACTTTTTCTTGGGTTATCAAGAACTCTTCTTAATCATACTCTTCATAACCTTCATGGAATCATAGAACTCAACATCATATTCACAATATTCTTTAGCATCATAAAATGTATTTTATTCCTTATTATGATCTCTCTACTCAATATTTCTTCACTCTTATGCTCTTTTTATTCAAGAGAGGCTACAAAGGTCTCTATCGGCTCTTCTTCATTGCTTCTCATGTACTATACAAGTAGGAATTCCTTCACCACCTCTTCTAGTTGCTCATTTGACACCTTCTCCATCTTCATATCCTTACATATCTCTTTTCTTCTTCTTTCTTCCTTTCTCAAGACAATCATTTTCTATCTTCTCCTACTTTCCACTAGTAGCTCTATAGGGCACTTTACCTTCTTTCTCATAGTTCATCCATATTTTTGGCTCTCTTCCTCTTGCATGTTTTCCATCATAAGCCTAAACTTATTTACCATTCTCTTCAATTTAGCAATCTCTTCTACACCATTTATCTCTTTCTTCATTTTTTCCTTCTCATGGACTCTCTCTTTCTTCATTGTATCCTTCTTCATCTTCTTGTGGCACTCTATCTCGACTAAGGCCTTAACCTTTCTATCCTTATCTTCTCTCAACCTTTTATCTCCTCCTCTAAGTTTTAATGTAACATTACCTCTTCTTTATCTCTTTATGCGTCAATGTGCCTCTCCTTTCCTAACAAGTATTTTTCACCTTGTTCTCTTGATACCTCACCTAGGATTCTTCTCATTTTCCCGATATTTTGGTACCTCCAAGTCTTTTCCACCTTGGAACTCTCTTTTTTGAGCTTCTACTTTCTCTTCCTCTCACTCTCTCAAGCCTCGGTGGACTATTGGGCTTCTTACATTCCACCAACTACTTGTCAATCTTATTAACTCTTCTTCTTTCTCTAGCTTCCAATCTTAACTATCACTTTGTATACACTTTTCTATTTATACTTCTCAGTGGATACACTCACTTTGATACCAAAAATGGTTTGAATCACTACCAACCCACAATGGATGGATAATTTGATTTGAAGAAAAAAAGATACTCACAAAGAACTTATCAAAACACCTTCTTAATTGGACTAACATACCCTCAAAATACCTTCTTAGCAATGATAATGAACCTTCCATTTTTTTAAATAACACATATTTTCTTCTATCAAGATATATTAATGACCTAACACTAAGGAAAAATGTTCTCGGCTCAATTTTCCCTATTCTTGTAGACTATTTCCTTGAATGCTCCGTTTTTAGTATTTCTTGAATAGTTTAAGTAGACCTTAATGCTGCCAGAAAACTCCTAAATTATATTTCACAGTTATCCTCATGGGAAATCACTCCAATAACCTCTAAACACTATTGTGTTCCATCTCTTTCAACAACTTGTTTCTTTTCAAAAGTAAACCCAAAATAGGGTATTGGCATCCTAATATGATTTTAAAGAAATTATACACAATGTTTTTAAGATCCACCACCTTAGATCTACTTAAAAATTCCAATTTTCAAACTAAGAATTTTTGAGGAAAATCCAATTTTAAGGATTTACACATAATAGAGAGAAAATATTGGTTGGGAATAATTTTAATAGACCCTAGATGACCTATAACACCCGTACAAACCAAAATCTCTCCTTGGACTTGATGGTCTTGCATCGGTAATCAACATGCCAAAAAGTGGTACATAGTATTATGCTTTGATCCATAGCTTTATTTGAATTAGTTTTCTCTATTTCCACCTCTAGCTCATAGTGTAGTTACATATTACGTGTCATTTATATTTTTAATGTTTAAGTAAGTCTAATATCTATATAACACTCATATCTATGAGACTTGTGGAGATTTACAGGTGGTCATTTACTAATCATTGTTCCCTAAGTATATATGGGTTATTTCTCAAGTCATATGATCTACCCATATATATTTATAGGCCATCAATTTTGAGATGGTCCTACTTGGGGTTAGACCTATATATATATCCATAAGACCAAATATTTATAGGCGATTCATTTCGATACCATTATACCCCCACATATATATGTGGTTGAACCTATGAACCATATGACATTAATATCCATGAGCCATATCTCTCCATAGGAATAAATTCCATATACATAAGGGATATTAATTTAATTACATATCGCATGATTGTAAAAGTGACCCTATCCCTATCTAATATATAGGGAGGGAGGAGATTGGGTGGCGCGATTGATGACACTCCAACCAACCGTACCACTCAGTGCTGCACTCACAAGAGACTGCCAGTGATATGCTGGAGGAAGGTGGGGATGACGTCAAGTCCGCATGGCCCTTATGGGCTGGGCCACACACGTGCTACAATGGCAATGACAATGGGAAGGCCACAAGTAAGATACAATCTAGAAAGGTTGCATCAATTAATATTGTTTTCTATAGCTCACGAACATGAAAATAGAATCACTAGTAATCACAAAACATCATGTCATGATGAATATATACCTTATCCGTATACACACCACCCATCACATCTAGTTACCCCATTACTTCAACATTGCACTTGTACACATTCCCAGCATCTTACTTTGCATCATAATCATAACTCTTTCTAGTCTTCTTTTTGCATTATTTTCCTATTTGTTATGTCATTTATTTGGGTCAAATAAGATCATTGTAGGATTGAGAATCACTTTATAATAGGTATTATAATTGAATTCATAAGATTATAACACTAGAACCTTATTGTATTATTCTAGAGGTTTTGTTACTTATTTTTCTATTACCTTCACTTGTTAATGGTTGCAATTAAATTATTTGAAAAAAATCCTCTCATATATTCTTGTCTGATGATGTCATATTTGTGTGAGTTTTTTTTGTATTTGTTTTAGTAATCTCATTCATTTTTGGTATTATTAAGTACTCATATATCATGTGTTTCTTCGTCTAAGTTATTTCCAAATATTTACTTGTACTTTTAATATATCATATATCTTGATTTTTATTGCATCATCATATTTTTTTGGTTCAACTCTTTCATCGAATCACTTAAGAATGTCTTTTTCATTGTTCATCATCTATCTATTATTTCTTTGCGTAGTTTTTTCACAGCGTTGACAATTTTTTGACAACATTTACGTTTTTAATAGTCTTTGCAACATTTATGCTAGAATTAGCATTCATTATTTCCGCTCATTTCCAATTTTTGTTTTCAGTTATTCGATACATATTTCATGTTATTGAGTTATTCCAACATTTCCATAATGTGTTTAGATTGTTCACCTATGATGTAAACATAGGTAGCATTGCCAACATTTGTAACATTGTTGTTTTGACTATTTTTAGCTTGTTTCTTGGTTGTTCTAGTCATGTTTCAATATTCTCATGTATATTTTCATACATCTCTTGTCTTTAGGAAATTGAAACATTCTACCTATAGACGATGTTATTTTATGCTTCCTTAAGTAGATTCTTGCATCATTCAAATACTTAGATCTTTTTATCCCTATCTTAAGTATAACTCGATGTGTTTAATAAGTTATTTTATTGTTTTAATATATCATTTATAATCTACACCATGGGGCACGAGATTATGATATGTAATACAAATGTGTGACATGTCTATAAACCTATGATTTTTAGAGCATGCGATGGAAAACTTAACATTAGTGAGCCAAAACGCATTGGAACAAGGAATGCTTGTATAATAATGTGAATTTTATTAAATAAGAAAGAATAGGAAATAATACATAGGTATGTAATGTTCATTAGGGCTTAGGTTAGGATATTTTTATCGAGAGGAATAACACTTCTTAATGCATTTTTCTAGGGTGTCGAAAACATAGATGACAAATCAATGTAAAATAACTAGGCATGCTAACATTTGTAAGTGATTGGTGTGCATTATGTACTATCCTTAAGGTTAAATGATTAAATAAATCATTACAAGAAACTAGATACAAAAAGGAATGGTTACCAAAATGTTCATCTTCCATAACAACCAATGATTATCCTTTATGAAAGTGTGATAGTTGGAATTTCAGTGCATAGTATGTTGCAGTACTCTAACATTGTATGGGTTTAGGAAGTTCCATCTATTTCAAAAAAATAACAAATCCTCCTCACGATTGTGGTATTGTGGACATATGTAGAGTTAAATTTTGTATGCCTTATAGAATTGTGCAAACATGCAAAACAAAAGTGCGTGTGCATGTGCGTGTGCGTGTGCGTGTGCGTGTGTGGAGATATCATTACACTGTGTAGATTACATGGATCACATAGACATGTAAGGAGCAGAAAATACTCTTAGGAGAAGAACTCAAACTAACATGGTTACACCCAAATCCTTTTCCCTTTCTTGAGGAGTGATAGTCCTTGTCGCTCCTTTGATCATATGTGAAAATTGAACCTAAAGTTGATGAAGGTAATACCACTAAGATGATCAAGATATTGTTTTATCTTTACCATTATTAACAACTAATGTGTAAATTAGAAAGTGTGTGTTGTTTTGATCTCAACAATTTGATACATTGGTGTTGTCTGCAAGTGATAAAAATCCAAATCTAAAGGATGTCAAGTTGTTTTTGGTTTAAGAAAAGGTGGAAAATATGGCTTCAAGAGTTCAATGTTGAATGTTGGATGTAGACCCAATTATTTTAACGAGCAACAAGAAAAATGTGTTCTCACCAACTACATGCACTACTACAAATTATTCTTGAAACATCAAAATTAGGGTCAATTCATGTTTGGTTTTTTCATATTTGAAGGGATATCCGATGAAAGATGAAACAATTAAAATGCCAAAATATCGTGTAAATGTGATGTATATTTGCATCACCTTTGCACCACATTTGTGCCAAACTAATTTTGACCACGTAGCCTAACAATGCCTATTTAATCCCAAGTGGATGTCATTTTCACTACACCCATCATTTTCACTCTTGAGAAGAAGGAGAAGGAACTCAAACAACCTAGTGTTTTTTCGCATAAAAAGAAAGGTAAGTTATTTTTTAATTTTCGTTTTTATAAATAATTGATATCAAGTTCAAGCAAGATTTTAATTGTATTTCAATGCCAATAAAATAGATTATAAAAAAATTATTTCGTGGGAACACATATCCTCGAGTCATTTTGTCGATAAAATAAAATAAATAAATGCATTCCATGACACCACATATCTTGTAATCAATTTGTCAAACAATTCATGCTTTTATAGACAAACAAATATTTTATACATATCTACATGAAGTTTAACAACTATCAAATTAAATAAAAATACATTATAATTTGATATATGTCCATACCCTAAACTCAAACTCCCATTTTTGCATGGGCTTCGAGTATGCAAGAAAGGCTGCAGACTCTAGCTTTGCACCAAACTTGTGAAAAAGTTCAAATTTTGCCAAACTTTATTCTTGTCGAACATAAAGTCAAACTCTATCCATTATTTTTACATGGGATGTTTTTGACACAATTTTTCATTATCTTCCCTTAAGGTAAAATTTATCTAGATAATTATTCATCAATTTAAATATGTTAAAATGATGATTAAGACATTAGGTTGCAAGAAAAATGAATGTGGGTTCCTTTTTCACGTTGGTTCCAAATAGCTTTATGCAAGGTGAAATATGGTTATTTGCACTACTTTCGTATGTGATATAGTGTCCAAGAAAACAATGATCACCCCACATCATGATTAAAAGTAATTATAGGGTATTATAAAACTCCCTAGATACTTAGAATGAGCACAAGGTCAACCAAGGTGAAAAATCTCTTAATGTTAAAATGCAAAACTCAACAATACTTATAATAATTTCACATTGATTAAATATATATGTTTTAGAATGCAAAAATATTTATTGAGGTGCAACAAATAGAAAATGATTGTTTAAAAATAAGTTGGATAAGGAGGGAGATATTCCTTTCCTAATATAAAAAAGCAGTTAAGAAAGATGTGTTCTAGGGATGATCTAGAAATACGTACTTGCACAATGAACCACAAACATTGTGGAACTCTATAGGAACATAAAAAATGTTTATATCACATAACACTTGTCTTCAATGTAGAAACTTGGGGATATAATCAGTTGTAATGGGGAAAATAATAAATACAAACTAGTTTTTTTCCTCTCGTACCCCCACTCATCCAACCACCAAGAAAATACGTCCACACAACCACCAAAATTTTAATTATCTTTTATATTATAAATTTTAGAGCTTCCTCAAGATATCCAACATGGATAAGAAGGTTAACCATGTATACAAAATGATTAATTGTGGGTGTAAAACAATAAAAATGGTCATGTCATTGAAGTATTTATTGTCCTCATCTGCTCAACTTGCATGGTTACATGCATATAAACACAATAAAAATCATATTTCCAAGGTGTGTTATAGAGTGATTTCATAAATTCAAAGAGTTTGAATAATCCTTGCATGACCACTTTGTGAATATCATGTAACCATTGTATTCCTTGAGGAATTTAGCTAAACATTTAGTGTGTCTTGTGTATGTTTCCATATTTCATATTAACTATAATAAATGACAAAATGCACTTTCAAATGCTTTATTATTGATCTCAATAACATGTTTCCAAGTACCATTTTGGAAATAGTAGATTGAATAACACACACATTTCCAATGTTTCACTTAATCATACAATTCCATATCCAATGTCAAACTCAAACTCACAACATTCTATTTGCAACACACAATCCCCTTACAAACCTTCTACATATATCTAGCTCTTGCAGACTCATGTTTCCCCTTCAGAGGGAAAGTAGAATTGTTCCAACATAAAAGAGAGGGAATACAAAAGGATTCTCACCCAATGTTGAGATAGTAGATTTATTTACATTTTACAACAATACACATGCCTTCAGTATGCTTCCACATTATACATATATGTTTCTTTTTGGGAACTGTATTATCTTGAAATGGAAATATTAAATGTTGTAACCTAAAATCTGTTTTAATATAGTGTTATAGCATTTTTATCCATCAAGCAACTACAACAAACAACATTTGACAACTTCATCGTATTTCTTTCAGGTCATTTTTTTTCAAAAACTCCATTTGCCTATTTAATGCTTCCACATTTCACATACATATTTAGCGTGCGGTAATTGCAAGTACACCATTTAATATTAGTCCCTTCTCCATGATGTTTATACCTTATTTGAATACTGAACTTGATGAAACTTGGTAATAATTTCATATTTATGTCAAAATTACAAAATATAGAAAAAATTGAAGACAAATAAGATAAATTAGGAAAAAGAGGGAACATTACATAAATATGCAAACCAAAAAAAATTGGCAAGTTTTTACAAAAATACTTTTAGTATTTGATTTTAGCTAATATTTGTAAAATAATGAAATTTTCATTATTGTTGCGAGATATTTATAAAAATTCAATTTACTCTTCACCACTTAGAATCGTCTACACAATCATATGTCAACAAAGTATGGCGATTGAAGGAAATTATAAAAATAGTATGGATTGGACAAAGGATAATTTAGGAAAATGTGTTGAACAGAAAGAGGTTGAAAGCAATTTCACTAGTGCACGAGAGAAAGGGAGGGTTGCAATAATTGTGGCTAATTTGTCTGCAACAAGGGGGAAATCATATTACACCTTATTAGGAAGATTCCAAAGATGATTTGAAACTTTTTCTACAACATTAAAGAAATATAAATATGAATTTTTCAATTGGTGACATTATGGGGCTTTTCCAATGGATAAACCAATTCCAACACCTTATGAAGAATTCACATTTGGAAGTAAAGCTACATGGTATAGTTGTATATTGTTCCTAATGCATGTATTGGGATACTCGCTTTGACATAAATTAATATTTGTGTCTATTACTCAATGTTTGGTCGATCCCGCCAATATTGCCTTTTTATGGCCCAAAGTGTACTAGTTTACATATTGGCTTCATGTGGCGAGCTATAAAGTTAGTATGTCTAGATATGGCATATGTTATAATGAAAATTCAAGAATATGAGATTCATATAGCCCCGTAGAAAACATGTCATATGCATGATCGTATCTACATTTATGGATGCCCTTATAAATTTAAAAGTATTATTGGTTTAATTAATAGAACCTCGCGAGTGTTCATGTTTTGTATCTCTCAATTGTCAATTTATTGTGTGTACCATTAAAAAGAAGATGAAATGAAAAGGCTAATTTTACCTTTTTATGTCATGGTGGAAGTAATAAAAAATATCAAATTTGGTGGAGAGATTTTGATTAGCAATAATTTTAAAGGAAAAGCAACACCGGGAGATGAGGAAAAAAATGTTGACAATGATGATAAATGTATATGTATTGATTATTTGAAACCCAATTTTTGTCATGGTGGAATTTATTATAGTGTTTTGAAAAAATATAATGTTATATATTTTTATTTTATATACAATTTTATTTCTTTTTTAGTATATAATTTTATAAAAATTTGAATAATTTGATGATATTTTTTCTAATGATTTGTACATAAATTTCATGAACATGATGAATTTTTTTTAGAAAATTGAAAAAAGTATTTTGTTGATGGACATCATTGTCTTTACATTCAAATG
Organism: Taxus wallichiana var. yunnanensis; assembly: GCA_018340775.1. Lineage (NCBI taxonomy): Eukaryota > Viridiplantae > Streptophyta > Pinopsida > Cupressales > Taxaceae > Taxus > Taxus wallichiana. The sequence continues at coordinate 339,087,610 of CM031243.1, read as the reverse complement.
AGGATCCTCCTCCATCCCCTACACCACCTTCACATCCCTTGTAGAGTCACGTACACAATCACCTTCCTTATCAACTCCACCATCACTACATGTTGCACTACAACAACCTCGTAGAAGATCCACTAGAATAATATGCGACAATGTTCAACCATTTTTCACCATTCCTTCAAGACATTCCTATGTAGGTTGTTCATATGTACCTTCTACACCACTTACATATATTTCAAATACTTTACAACAATGCACCCCAAGACCAAGACAATCACCATATGAGTTTTGTAATAAAATTAAGGAATTGGTACCACCGCCTCTAGGACATGTTGGTGTGAGGGATATTATACTTCCACCCACGTCGAATTTGTCTACCTTATCACCTCCCTGCACGTGGTTCGCATTCTGCTCGTCTTCGCACGTCACCCTCGACCTCTCATTTCTTCTCCCGCCTACCTTTTCATTTCAATGCCCCTTTAATATTAATTCGTGGTTTTTAAATTATAAAGGTAGCTTATATTTATTTTCCATCATTTTTTAAAATAAAGGGATTTATATTGTAAAGTGCGTGGGATTTATATGAGGTGGTCATGGTTTTTAAATATTGGGGTAGCTTTCAAAGTGGTTGGGTTTAATATAAGGCGGTGGTTGTATTAAAAGGTTTATTTTATTTTTACTCAGGGCTTTTTAACAAATGTTAGGATCTAATTATCAAATTAATAGGTGCTTTAAATTTGATAAGGTGTTTTAAATTAAGTTAGGTCTTAATTAAAACACTAGCAATCGCATGTGTTTCATGAGATGTGAACGCCGAACGGTAGATGTTATTTGATTTAGAGGGATAGTTATTATTTTTGTAGTTGATATCGATAAGGGATGTAATTGATTTTGTAATTGTAGGAATATATATGAAGCATTAAATTTAAAGGTGTTATCTCTACATTTCAAATTTGTTACAAATTCGTACATATATATTTGCAAGTCTTTAAAAATGTTGAGCTCCTGCTGAGTTAGGTGTGTGTCTGTGCGAGACATTAGGAGTTCCCAATCCTCAATTAGAGGGGTTGAATCTTGCATGTGGAGCAGTAAATTCGGAATGAAACCTATGCATTGGTTGTTCCTTATTGCCGAAATATTGTTTGCAATGTAATGGAAGACGAAATCCCTTCCAAAGGGTTGCTTCGTAGGAATTACTTACATAAAGAGGATTGTCCAAAACCGGCGGTAATTGGCTGAGGTCACCGAGGAGGATGACTGATCTGTTCCCAAATTCAGATGTTCTTGAGTGTGGAAAGCTTTGTGGAGCCTACTGTCAATTTTTCTTAGCAACTTTGGCCCGATGAAACTCATTTCATCAATAAGAACATATTCTATATGTTTCAGTGACTCTTGAAAAGACGATAATGCACTACCTTGAGGGTTTCGGTTCTTTGATTGGAATACGCATGGCCGCATGGATTGTGGATGCGGAGATGTTGAATCTTTGAAACACCGTAGAGGCGATCTACAAGTAGAGGTGAGGAGATGCGGTTGATGCTGTGAATGAATTCCGGATTTTATTTATCAGAAATGATTTTCCTGTGCCAGTCGTTCCTTGAATTATCAATCTTAGTGGAGGTAGAAGGGTTTTGTTTGTTGAATGGTGTAGTATGGTGTAGTAGGATTTTTGGGCTTTATGTGGAATCCTTTATCATGGGTCATGGAAGCTGCAGCAGTTATGGCCATTGCATTGGCAAATGGAGGAGTAAGTTTGAAGTTTTTTTTTGCATTTGTTTAGACATTGCAATTGTATGTGTGGCTTGTAATTTGAAGTTTTTGCTCAAGTTTTATGAGTCTCATTGCATGGATGGTTTGCAGGGGAAGCCTCCTGATTGGCAAGATTTTGTTGGTATCATAACACTGCTTGTCATCAACTCCACTATTAGTTTTATCGAAGAGAACAATGCAGGCAATGCAGCTGCTTCACTAATGGCCCGGTTGGCTCCAAAAGCAAAGGTCCTAGCTCCAAAATGCACTAATTTTCATTTTATAAGTTCTCGTTTCCCTATCTAAGGCTGCTCTAGAATCCATGTTTTCATTTCAGGTTCTAAGAGATGGGCGGTGGAGTGAAGAAGATGCTGCCTGTCTGGTTCCTGGAGACATAATTAGCATTAAACTTGGAGATATTGTTCCTGCAGATTGTAGACTTCTCGAAGGAGACCCTTTGAAGATTGATCAGGTTATATGTTGTATTTTGTTTTCATGGCATATAAATTGATTGAGGCTTTAACAAAATTTGGATTAACACGAGTCTCTTATGATGACAGTCTGCACTAACTGGAGAGTCATTGCCAGTGACCAAGAATCCTGGTGATGGGGTTTACTCAGGTTCAACTCGCAAGCAAGGTGAACTGGAAGCTGTGGTTATAGCTACAGGAGTCCACATCTTTTTTGGTAAAGCAACCCATCTCGTAGACACAACAAATAATGTGGGACATTTTCAAACGGTGCATTTTCTGCTAGCATTGTATATCTGTGACGCGTTATTCTCTTGAAGTTGCATATCAGGTGCAACTTTGTGTTTTGGGGTTCAGTTCTATTTTAATATTAGCCATGTCTCTACATGTTTTCAACTTGGCTTAAATTTTTTCCAGGAGGTGCCCGATGGTAGGAAGGAAAGTCCAGGAGGACCCTAGCAATTTGTTGGTCTTATGCCCCTCTTTGATCCTCCACGCCATGATAGTGCAAGACCACAATAAGAAGGGCTCTCAACCTGGGTGTTAGTGTTAAAATGATTACATGGACTTTCAGGAAATGGCTTCGCCTCTGCCCATGAATTATTATTTTCATCCAACTTCCACAAGCGCAGATATCTGGTGTACACCAAAACCACATTCCCGTCATACCCTGTCAAGTTCCAATCAGATATACAATCATGGCAGTATGGTTCGATTTAGGATTAAGAGGCCTCTGTGGCATGCTACTAATACTCCATGTCCTGTTTTCCACATTTAGTGCGGCTACACCAGTTCGCGTCATTATCAATCGGTTTTTGAGTTCGCTGGTTACACTAACCCAGTAGAAACTCCCTACAGAGAATACTCCTTCCCCTGTCGGAGCTGATGACAGAGCATTAATCGTGTGGAATGTAGTCCATTCATCCCCCTTTGAATCATATATTTTCACTACCAACAATCCTCCGGGGATTATTTCCCTCTTATTTATTCCAATCACAAAACTACAGCGCCTGGTGTAGGTATCAAACCCCAATCGAACGAAATTGTGTCTGCAAACTCTAGTGCTAACAAACGTATCAATGCACTTTGACATTCCTTGGAACCCAAGAGAACGAAGGTTTTCTTCTGCATCTTGTTGCACAGTTGTGTTCGCGGATAACAACTCTTGAACATTTGGAACTTCAAAATCTAAATTCGGAGCTTGTGAATGAAGAAACCACGTGTGGCAGCATCACACAGAAAAATACAGGCCAACGAATGTCAAATTTAATAATGATGAAAAATGTTTTAGCGGCTGTCAAATTTAGCTCATTCGTAGAAACATTTGGAAGTGCCTTTCCCATAGGGGAACGCCTTTAGCGTAATTATATATATAGTCATATTTGAAACAAATATATAAAAAAGAAACAAATATATCCATTGAATTTGCATGTTCTCACTTCACTTGGGGTTGGTTTATCTTGTTAAAGTCTTCAAAGGTACTAAAAATTCCTGCATATTTTTCCATTTTGTAAGCTAACGACAAAGTCTCTTCAAACTAAATACAGAATCCATAAAATTCGGATTCTTTACCATTACAATTACCAAAATTAAAAGTATACATTCAACGAGTTATGGAAATTGCATGGAAAAATCATATATACATTTAATTTACAAAATGTGTTCAAATTGAAATAACTCAGTGAACGACGGCCATCATCACGTGCTTGAATTCTTCGAAGTTTACTACTCCATCCCCATCTTGATCGACTTGGGAAATAATGAAAGTGCAGTGATCAAGAGTGAGACAATTATCAACATCCGCTAAACCGAGTCGGCACATCATACGGTGCAGTCCCACAGGAGTAATGCCGCCTCCACCTTCCCTGCCCTCAAACATTCTGAACGCCGCCACCAGTTCTTTTTCTGCTTCTTCCGCTCCTCTTTCTTCAGTGTTAATTAGTCGTATGAATTCCTCCAAATCAATGCATCCGTCTCCGTCCGAGTCCAATTGTTTTACAATCTCTCGCAACTCATCGTCCCCTGCATCTTCCCCCATGGAATTCAGAGCAGTCTTCAGCTCCACCCACGATATTTTACCGTCTCCGTCGGCATCCAAGTGCCTGAAAACAGCGAAAAGCTCCTCTCTCACCATGCACTCGTGCTTCCGCTTCTTCCAAAACAACAATAACTACTGATCAACGTTAGCTGTCATTTTTCAGAGGCGTCTGGTTAGAGAAAGGATGGGATTGATGAATATAAGATCGGGTTAAATAAGAGAAAGAATAGTATTCCCGCCGTCATTGTGTTTAACAAAGTGTGATTCTTCGTTCATGGAATTTTTTTCAACTGCAAGTTGTGTAGAGATGCGTATTTAAAGAAAAATCAGCATGCAAAAAAAACCAATCGAAAAAACAACGGTTAAAAATAGAAACGAAAAAGCCATGATTAAAAATTGCCTGCAAAAGTGAAAACGACGTGTAAACAACAGTCAAAATTAAACACGTCAGAAAAACGTCCAGGAGGCTATCAAATTTAATATCATCGCTGCAGAAACGTCCGGAGGACCTTTACCATAGGGAAACGCCTTCGATGTAATTAGGATATAATTTAATCTAAAAGTGGATTGATTTAATTAGTCTCATTAGGAGCTTTATTATTAAATTTAAGCTTTTAATTTCGAATTAGCACTTAAATTTTTCGTCTAATTTAAAGTTTTTTTCTCTTCTTAGTTTTTATTCTCTAAAATTAGTTTAATTGGCGATTTTAAGAGTGCAATTTTAAGCATTATTGGACAATTTTTCTCTTTGGTCCTTTTGTTGGAGTGTGTAGCTCTTTTTTTTCCTCTAGGTTGCTTCTCTTTCCTTTTGGAGGTCCTTCACTCATCCTTGAGTCACTCATGCATTGTAATCAAAATTTTGATCCTTTCACTTGTGGGTTAGTGAGCATGGCCGCTAAAACCTTTTCTCTTGTTTCAAAGTGACGTGAGACACTCTTTCTCACTTAGGACCTTAGTTTTTGCTCCTCTTCCCATTTCATCCTTTATTGTGCTTGTTACGGTGACGTTTGGGTGCGTGTGTCGAAACACATCATGTTCTCCACTTGAACGTTATTACGCTGATTGTAAAGTGAGTGACCTGGACGTTTCACACCGAACAAACACACTTGATAGTGACCTACACACTATTTATAAAGTTCCGCTAACGAGAGGTTAAAATAGTGTTCCTTGGAGGATCCTCTTGTCATGGACATCGAATTTCATCGCTTTATGGTCCAACTAGGTCCAGAAAACTACCTGCAATGGAAGAATGAAATACTCAATCTTTGCATTATGCACGACTTGTTACCACATCTTCTTGGGACTGCACCTAAACCTATTGACCATATTCAACACCATGATTGGATGAATAAGAATGACATGACGTCAAAACTTATTTGTCTTACTATACTAGAGAACCTTCAACATTGAGTAGAGTTCACTGAGTCCGCACACCGAGCTTGGACTTTCATTCAGAACCTACACAGAGATTTTGATCCTCCTTCATCCAATTATGGCACTTTCGATGATCTTGCATCCATAGAGGAAAGTGATTTTACTGATACTTTTTCTTATGAAGGGCCACCCACACATATTTATGTGCATGCTCCTTCAAAATTTAATATTGCTCCTATCAGAGTTCCTAGTAACTCTCATCCACATGACTCTTCTATTGGCTTCTCACCTGCACCACAAGCTACTTCAGATCTTAGGTTTTCTCCTTCACGAGCATCTACTAATTCCTTCAATTCTAGCTTAGAGGTCCTTTCATCCCATGTTGCTTTTGAAAACCTCGGTATTGCTTCTTCACAGGGTTCATATAACCCTCCGCAACAGACATTGATTTCCTTGACTCGGACCTGGATGATATGTTCAATGACACAAACATCATCATGCAACATATTCTTCCTTCACCTACTACCAATTTAATCTATGTTTTACTTGATTTTTCTCGTTCACTAAAAATACATAAATAAAAGCTATAGAGAAATGGAAATTTCTTCTAATTAAATGAAAACCAATTCTATACTAAAGCCAAACAAAATAAATAGTGAAAAAGTTAGATGTGGCTATTCCTCAATTGCAAAAATTAATTAATTCTAATCTAGTTTAAATAGAGGATTTCTTCTAATTTTTAAATGTGGATACTATTTCCTCTGACTGGCTTTACCTTAGAATCATGGGAGGAAGTAAGAGATTCTCATAAGCAATTTGAAACTTCTCAGGTAAA